>OU744358.1:7657596-8926363 GCA_916610255.1 Lasioglossum lativentre | reverse complement strand
TGACGAAACACCACCTTTCTTTTCCTCTAATAGAAAACAATTCTATAGCAAACTTAGCTATATAGGGTAGAATTTAATCGAACCGTAGCGCCGATATTATTATTATTCCAAGGTTATTAAAAAACACTTTACGATCGACAAAAATTTCTCATTTGTTATTTTGAATAATTTGAAATATCTATTTATTTTTGTATCAGTGAAAATACTATTTGAAATATTTATTTAATCTCCCAAGTATATGAAATATGTATTTCAATTATGTGTTTCTCAACACGAACTTAAAATAGTTACTTGAAATAAATATTTCTGCCATTATTAGTGGAATGAAACTTCAGCACTATCTTTCACCGACATAAGCTATGGATATATCTAGACATTCATAACTATGCTTATACACTATAGAATAAGTAAGTGGTTAAAATCCACAACAGAACCATTTCTCAGAAATCATTTCAACATTAATATTTCAGATGACTATTGTAAGTAAAATACTATGAAATACTAGTTGAAACAATGAATTTTCATATATCCTTAAAACAATATTATTTCAAATATTTATTCCTAATACATTCTACGAAAACTATTATTTCAAATATTTATTCCTAATACATTCTACGAAAACTATTATTTCAAATAATTATTTCTAAAACATCGCACAGCAAGTATTACTTCAATTAATAGCTTCTATACATGTGTAATAAATAGATATTCTCAACTATTCTTCTATGTAGAACCAAGAAATAAAATAAATGCTGAAATACTACTTTATTTGAATAAAAGTATTGTAATTATGATTTCCAATACTTTTTATTTGCAATCTTTTCTCGAGAAAATCAGCGTAAAAAAATTACAAAACAACTAAACGTGTTCACTTTTAAATGTGAACAATTGTAAGAAAAGTCTGGGAACTGAGATGGTGGTAACCAAAAAGAATTTTTTCAAGTCTTTATTTGAACATATTTCCATCCGTATTAATGTAAGTTTTGTGTATGTGTCGGTGAGCCATATATGCTCGAGAGAGGGCGGGACTTGTGAGGTTAGAAATAGTAAGCAGATAGATAGACAGATTGAGGTTAGAAATAGTAAACAGATAGATAGACAGAGTGACAACTAAACTCACAATTAACTACATTGATAATTCGTGAGTGAACTAATAAATAAAAATCTGTAATTGCTAAAATCTACAAGTACAAGTTTCTATAAAAAAAATCTTGTGTTGAGATAATATAGCGAAGCACAAACATTTAATTGTTGATTCTCTATATTTTTAGGTTAGTATAACACGTGGGAAGTATGCAATAATTATTTATTATGTGGTGAATAATAAAGCTCTATATTTTTAGAGTATGCAATAATTATTTATTATGTGGTGAATAATAAAGCTCTATATTTTTAGAGTATGCAATAATTATTTATTATGTGGTGAATAATAAAGCTCTATATTTTTAGACGAATCAACCTTGTGTTTTTGCTTGGAACACGAACCCTTAACCATATTATATTAATATTTCCTGTATCTACTGTAACATGTCCAGTAAGTTTCGCCATTGTGTTTGCTTTAATAGTTAACGAAAAAATGTTGTAGTGTAAGTTGAGAGAGGTGTTGGATTATCAGTTAGACTTGCGAGATTAGTTTGGAAGGTGTCTCGGTCGGTAGTGCAAGCAAAACGGGGAAGATACATACGTGCGATGAACAGAGGGGCTAACTAACCAAGTAGAACACGGCGAATGTGGTCAGACGCGAAAAGTGGGCTCAAGGTAAACACATAAGCAGTGCAAGATCGTGTTTGCACAGGCGAGTAGAATGGGGAGGGTGCTTGAACGGACAAGTAGAAGAGCCGTACATGGTCGACAAGTGTAATGAGTCTGTCTGTCCGGTAAGTAGAATAGGACGTGGCCACTTTATTAAGGAGAGCGGGATCGCATCTGGCCAGGCAAACAGTATGTAATTACCTAGCTTTCGAAATGGATGAGCGCGTATACCGGGTGGCTCGGAGAAATCGTCGCGCAAACTGTTATTTTGATTTTCTGTGATTTTTATGGGCATTGGCTTATACCACTTATACCATACGTTAAAAGAGTGCTCTTTTCTCTGTTTTGTAGAATATCCCAACGCTCGCGATACAAAAATAGAGGCACATAAAAATTCCCGATACGGTCCACGTGGCGTTTCGATTATTGTGGGCAACAAAATCGCAACAAAGAAGCGCGTCGACACTTTGCAACTGTTGTTTTGATTTTCTGTGATTTTTATGGGCATTGGCTTATACCACTTATACCATACGTTAAAAGAGTGCTCTTTTCTCTTTTTTGTAGAATATCCCAACGCTCGCGATACAAAAATAGAGGCATATAAAAATTCCCGATACGGTCCACGTGGCGTTTCGATTATTGTGGGCAACAAAATCGCAACAAAGAAGCGCGTCGACACTTTGCCAGGGGATGCGGTAACATTTTTCAATTTCGTAACATAAAATTCGGCTCGCGCGCGCGAATCGGCTAACGTCCGAAAATCGTGCGTAATAAAACACGTTGTCGCCTGTACAACTGCAACGCGTTGAATATCTCTATCGCGCGGTGGCCGCGCGACGACTGAAAAATGGGATTATAAAAAAAATAGAAACCAGGCACCGTTCGACTGAAAATAACCCTCGAAAATTTTAGCGATGCCCGATGGTGTGTTAATACCCGCTCGGGAAAAAAAGAGAGAGCGAGAGGAGCCTCGAAAAATACTTTGCCCGGAGACTATGAATTTTTAGATAGAGCTGTGTAATCGGTTTCCACGAGCCCACCCATTTTTTCCGAGCGACCAATCCCGCTCCATCGACACACACACACAAAGAGAGAGAGAGAGAGAGAGAGAGAGAGAGAGAGAGAGAGAGAGAGAGAGAGAGGGGGGGGGGGGTTGCGTGTGCCCACATTTTTACGATTCTTCTGGATCCGGCTCCGTAATCGCTCCAGAGAAAAAGTTGTGCTCGTCTGATTCCATTACCGCGCGCCCGTCAAAATCCACTTGGACTCCGGATGAATTTTTATTTGACCCTCCCTCCGCCGCACCGGTTGTCGATAACAAATGGACCTTTGTCCAAGCACCTTTTGTCTTTTGCCCGGATACCTCGCACAGCCGCCGCGCCGCCGTATCGAATCGATAACTCGCACGCAAAAAAGGAGCTCGTTCCTTTACTCCACCGGTCGCGTAAACCGTACGAAAATTCAGGAAATAGAGTTAACGCGGAAACTACGCCGCTTCAAGAATTTACCTCTAGCTCGACTTTAGGAGCAACTTAAAATAGCAACTGGCAAATATATTTTCCCCCTTAACGTCTCGCGATGTTAATATTTCCACTGACTTAAACATCTACGAATTTTCATTATGAACACATAAAATCCACACAGTTTGTTGCTTAATAATCTAGCGTTGGACAATTATTTGCAACGCAAAATTTGAATGTTTTCGGCGCATTGGTTCGATCAATTAATACTAAAACACTATTTGCAAATTAACACAATATCATTTCTCAACGTTTCGATCACCGTTTAGATCATTATCAAGAGAATAATCAAATCATTGCGTCTGTAAAATAACAATGAACAGAGTAATATAATATATTAAGAAAACACCATCGGAAAAAAAACACAAAATAAAATTAATAAGCCCTTACTCACTTGCTTAGTGTTGCAAAGTAATTTCTACTTAAATTTCAGAAATATATTAAAGACTAACATGTTGCTGCTCGGACAGTATACATGGAAGTGAGGAAACGTGGAGACATTTGGAAATATAAGTAACCGATCGTCAATCGATCTATTGGCCAAATCGAAATTCGCCGGTAAATTCAAACATATAACCTACTACAACAAATGTAACCTTACTGCATCTGCCCATATACCGACAATAATGTGGTATTTTTTTTTTTTAAATTGACTATCAAATTAGTTTGACCACATTGTATACAAATAAATGTATGTGGTAATTAATGCATAAAGTGAAATTGATATAAGGATTTATTTAGAAAAATCATCATATAACATTACTGGTGCAGTAATGTTGCGTAGTATTCATGTATCTTAGGTGTTTCATGCCTAAGGTTTACGCTACGATATTATTTACAACGTAAATTATTTGCAACGTTCCATTCGAATCTCGTTGGAAGATGCTGTGCTGCGAGGAACGTGTCAAAATTTTTTCGAAAGTTTCGTGCGTTTTGCGTGTCGCAACGACAACCGACAAGACTGTTCCTCGTTGCCCGAACGAGCGTTGACGTGTACTACTTACCTGATTAGATCGGAGCCGTTCTACCCCGTCCGACTCGATACGTCGAACGCCACCTATCTACCTACTTTTCTGACCTGTTACCAGACAATAGCACTCACTTGATTAGATACACACGTCGATTGTCTTACGTTCTCGAGTTAACGTCACTTACCATATTGGTCCATTCTTATTCCGGGTGGTTTAGGCTGACCGGAACCGGTCAATACCGCTTAGACCCTCGGTCCGAATCTCATTCTCCTTGGCTGTTCCACAGAGACAGCCTCCGGTTGCTCGATACGCCACCATTTGCTTCGCGTAATTGTTATTTATAATGCAGCGCTTCGTGTCTGATCTATTCGATTTTATGCTACTGGACCCGCTGACTTCTCTTGCGGGTAACATAATTGAAGTAACGATTTCCTGATGCCTCGGGACTAGAAACAAATGGTTGTTCCAGTCGTTAACCATTTAACCCCTTGAACTACGATTCATTTTACGGTTGCAGTGATTAGAACTTATTTGTTGTTTCTAATTTCTTAGAAAAAAAGAAGTTTGTATGTAATTTATACCTATGCAGTCTCCAATGGTTTCAACAACAAGAAAATATAAATTTTGTTTCAATTTAAAGTTTTTTAAGGAAATTAGTAGCATGAATATTTAGTAGACTAACTTCGAAATCTTCGTCACGAGTCCGACTCGATATTATAGTGCAAAGGGTTAATAGGAATGATCGTAAATATTCCGTTTCTCCTAGGAATTTATAAACGATTCAGAATTTCTCATCATAAATGATGTAAAACAATAATCGTTGCACATGGGGTTAACCGTGAGACTGTCTAATTACGAATGCTTACAATTAACGTGGATACGATACAGTTTGTACCGAGATGTGGATATTACGAGACAATAAAGCGAATATGTGTTTTATTCGTTGGGTTATATGAAGGGTCGTGAAAAGTTTCGCGGAAGGTGATAGCGAACACGAATAGCGAATGTAAATTAATTTAAAGTAAATACATCGGAAAATTGTAGGTACGCTGAAGCAGCGTCGGGGCGTAAAGGGTTAATGCTTGAGCATAATCGGCCCCGCGGATCTTAACGAACGTATACATTTTAATGGATTAGTATACAGTATACAGGGGCGGAGTATCTGTTTGCCTTATCAACGACTCTGTTGGATTCCATATAAAACGAGCACCTCGTTAAACTGTTTCCCATAGTGCTCGAGAATAATGCTCGCTATTAGCGCGCAAGATTCTCTATCCGATCGTCGTGAATTATTTATCAGATAAACCGATTCGCTGGTTGGGTTTTCCGGTGGGGTGTTTCTCGTTCGTAATCAGCGTGGATTTTCGTTGCGGACCAGCCATCGATCGATCGTTCGTTCTCGCGATGCGTATTGTATTCTGCGTGGAGAAACGATTGAAACGTCGCCGAGCATCCTGTGATCAACCGTGCAGATTCGGCCGCAAGTAGTCCCGGCGATTCCGTTGTACTCGGCTCGGAGAAAACCGAGACCTGGCACGCTCTCGCGGCGCACGTAATTTCCGGCTAGTTAACCGATTACTCACGAAAGATTGCGATCGAATCGATGGCCGTCTGCTCTCGGCTACCGGGTTATCATTACGTTTCTGATCCACCGCGTTACGTGATTGTACAGCTACCGTTGCGATTCCGTTCACCTTCCGCTCGATCGACTATCTCTCGATTCGACGATCCACCTTGCCCCCTCTCATTTTATTCCCACGCAGACCTAACCGTTCCCGGATACTTCCACTGTCCACTGCCGACGATCTATACTAACCACTGTACGTTTGATCGGTGATAAATCTCTACTACTTTTCTGATCTTGAAATTATTCACCGATTATATGGTGTCTTATGCTATTGTCTTGCATAGCTAAGTAGACAAATTGTATTATTAGTCAGCACAGTTGATTTTCAATTATGCACCTTGCCCCCTCTCATTTTATTCCCACGCACACGAAACCGTTCCCGGATACTTGCACTGTCCACTGCCGACGATCTATACTAACCACTGTACGTTTGATCGGTGATAAATCTCTATTACTTTTCTGATCTTGAAATTATTCACCGTGTCTTATGATATTGTCTTGCAAAGCTAGTAGACAAATTGTATTATTAGTCAGCACAGTTGATTTTCAATATGTCGATCGCGAATGATCGTGTCGTACTACTTGTCTGATCAATTCACAATTTATAGCGTCTTGCAAATACTCGTTTGACCAATGCCCGATCCGTTCCACTTGTGCATTCAATGACAGATCTATTCCTCTGGCTCCAATTATGCGTCTGATCGATGGCTAACCTACGCTACTTGAACCGCATTGTCTGAACAGTGACAGGTACATGTCACTCGCTTACAAACGCGAATTTGGTCGACGGCTGACCTGTATTACCGACTTAGAAAGCCGATTGGCGAATTATAATAGTAGCCTGACCGATTAAGACCCGTACCACTGATTTTCAACGTATGACTGAGCAATCGCCGAGTCGGACTACTCATTCAATCAGTTCACCACTTCTATTACGCTCTTGCACTACTTGTTTGTCTAATTCTGAACAGTGGCTGACCTGTACTACTTATTTGTCTAATTCTGAACAGTGGCTGACTTGTACTACTTATTTGATTAATTTTGAACCGTGGCTGACCTGTACTACTTATTTGTCTAATTCTGAACAGTGGCTGACTTGCACTACTTATTTGTCTAATTCTGAACAGTGGCTGACTTGTACTACTTATTTGATTAACTCTGAACCGCGGCTGACCTGTACTACTTATTTGTCTAATTCTGAACAGTGGCTGACTTGTACTACTTATTTGTCTAATTCTGAACAGTGGCTGACTTGTACTACTTATTTGATTAACTCTGAACCGTGGCTGACCTGTACTACTTATTTGTCTAATTCTGAACAGTGGTTGACTTGTACTACTCATTTGATTAATTCTGAACCATGACTGACCTGTACTACTGACTCTCAAAGCCAGTGACCGACTTGTACGACTTGCCTTACCAGTTTCGCATTACGGATTTGCGATAAATGGCCGAGCAGCAACCGACTCGTACCACTTGCCGGATCAGTGACAGACTACTCGAGGGCCCACGGACGAATAAATAGAATAAATAGACGGGCCGTGTGCGGCGCAAGGTGTGTCGCCGAGATCCCCTGGCACAGCTTCAAAATTGAAATGGTCGCTATCGTTGTTCCGTACACGTTCAACCGTATTATGAACCATCCTAGTATCGCTCCAGGAAGCTCGTAAAACACCGATAATATAACGTTCGGAAACGATAAATAATAACCTCGGCGTACCGTGCCAAGCGAAATCTATTACCAGATTAATGAAAAACGTTGAAAAGAGATCGCTGGACCCCGTAACCTTCGCCCCGTCTTCTCTTTATCCTGATCCTGGATCCCATCTACAATCTGGACGGTAACAATAGGTCCCCAGCACTATCTCGAGCTTATCTTCTCCATTGTTGATTTAGTCCGACAGTAGATCTTTGCTTTATAATTATTCTAGCTGAAATTAAATTAACATCAGCCAATTGTATCAATGACCAATTGTGTCAATTGTCTCCCAATTTCATTCTCGAAGTACTAATATCCTGAGCAGTTGGAACACAATATTGTTGGAACACAATTATGAACTATGGACTAATATCCCGAGCAGTTGGAACACAATATTGTTGGAACACAATTATGAACTATGGATTAATATCCTGAGCAGTTGGAACACAATTATGAACTATGGAACACAAAATGTTCTCCTTTGTTTTGTCTTTTACGCTCGCGTAATCCTCGGATTATAATCTCGTTTCGCAAGGAGAAGAGGTACCCGTCGAGAAACGGGCTACGAAAACAAACAGTGCTCCGGAACAACTGTCGCAGATTGTCTCGCCGTTTCTCCATCGCCGAAACAACGGGGACCGTTTGTCGCTTTATTATTGTTCGAATGATCTGAAAGGATTCCTCGCGAAATTACGCAATCCTCTTATCGAAAGACAACCGACTCCTCTCGCAACTCGAGTTTCCACGGGCAAGCAAGACTCTACGGAAACAATGTCCCTTATTTCGGCTGAGGCAACGAAACGCCGCGCCGTCGGGCCGCTTGTCATTCCCAACTTTCACTCGCATACTTCGCCGACTTGCTCAACTTGTCATTCGGAACTTTCATAAACATCCCTGCGACAACCGATGCCTTAATAACCTCCAACCAGCTCGCCAAACATCACCTGACGACAGCTGTGTGTATCCAGAGCCACTCTCCTCTCTCACTCTCTGAAGATCGTAGCCAGTTTAACCCCTCGTAGTTTACCGATACACATAGCGCACCGCTAACGTCGGATCGGTCTAATTGCACTGCGGATTCTACGCGCTCGAAATGGACACGATTTTCCAAGACCCCTGTTAGTACAGTCATTGAAATGGTAGTTTTACCTGGAAAGTTTTCCGGGAGTTTTGAAAATGGGTAATTTTATAGATTTCGATGTGCTCTTTCCGAATTTCAACTTTGCCACCTGGTATCTTTGCCGGTCGCGCCGCCATATTGGAAAAATGGCGCCTAATAGCAGTTTTTTGACGATATTTACCGAATAATAGTTTGCAGCGCTCGTACGCCAAAACTATTTATTTTACAAAACCAATTGTTATTACATAAATTGTAAGAAATTTTCTCTAGTTTAATTTTGCAAATAAATACTCTGCATATTTTTATTTTACTCTTGCCACTAGTTTAGAAACTTGCATAGAGATCTGCTGAGTCTATTTATAATACTGGATAGAAGCTTTGATGGAATGGACTTTTTTCTGTAAACGACTGGCTTATTTCACTAAAAATAATTAATTGAATCAATTGTTGAAAAACGAATTTATCAAGTTGATAATCTTCATACACAATCTTCGAACTGCTGTCTCTCCAGAGCCATTTAGAATTGGTAGAAATTCCGAGCGGGAGAGGTTGTACGATAGCGGACCGTTTAATTAATTGTTGATGTTTGCCTGGTGTTACAGGATGCTCAGGAAACCCAGACGCCAAGCGACTGTACGACGACCTCCTGTCGAATTACAACAAGCTGGTTCGTCCAGTGGTCAACGTCACAGACGCCCTCACCGTTAAAATCAAGCTCAAACTCTCCCAGTTGATCGATGTAGTGAGTGTCGAAATTAGCCGCGTGTTAACGGCCATCACACACATACACACAGACACACACGCACAAATGAACACATATACAACCACAAGCAAATACGATTAAATCCTCTCCGAAAGCGACTACCGTAATCATTGCGTTTCTTTGCAGAACCTGAAGAATCAAATCATGACGACTAACCTGTGGGTCGAGCAGGTGAGCTTGCACAGTCTGTTACTCTCTAGAATATTTCTATCCCGTTGAACTTGTACTAAATATCGGCAGCCTGAAACATCTTTCCTTTCTTCTTTCAGAATTTTCTTTCTTTATTAATAATTCCATTATTTCCCATTCGGCTCGATCGGATTTATTCAGGTATCACCGCAGCAATCGACCATCTTAAACGATTCTACCTTATTTTTCTGTGAAACGCTCCCCGAACCTCTCTGATCGAAATTAAAGTGCGATATAATGAATTTGTACGAGTAGAACTTTTTTCAAAAGAACCTTTTTCGCAGGATCCTCTTTTACAGATTCTAAAATATCGATTCCGTGAGACCACCCTGCTAAGGAAGTTTCTCTTCGTAGAAGTTCTACGGTTTTGGTCTATCTTCCGGTTTAGAATAATTCTAAGGACTTGTACAGGGTGTAAAGAGAAATGTTTGGTCTTGGCTGCCATAGACGTATTCTACATCTTCGGATCGACGAAGATCTGTAAAAGAAAGTTGCCGCAAAATTGTCCTTGATCTTGAATTTTAAGGTGAAATATTCTTTTATCGCATTGTATTCTATGCATCGTGCAACTAAAACAAAATATTTGACCTTGACATTCAAGGTCAAGGACACTTTGGCGGCAACTTTTTTTTAACAGATCTTCGTCGATCCGAAGATGTAGAATACGCCTATGGTAGTCAAAACCAAACATTTCTGTACACCCTGTACAAGTACTTAGAATTATTCTAAACCGGAAGATAGACCAAAACCGTAGAACTTCTACGAATAGAAACTTCCTTAGCAGGGTGGTCTCACGGAACAGATATTTTAGAATCTGTAAAAGAGGATCCTGCGAAAAAAGTTCTACTCGTCATTATATCGCACTTTAATTTCGATCAGAGAGGTTCGGAGAGCGTTTGACAGAAAAATAAGGTAGAATCTTTTAAGATGGTCGACAGGAGGGTCGAACGGGGCCGTAAAACGTCCGTCCATCGCTCACCGTTTCTACTTACGGCCTCGCACGAACGGAAAGAACCTCTCGAAGTCGATTCCTCCCAGAGAAACGTCGGCGGACAGAGAGAGAGAGAGAGAGAGAGAGAGAGAGAGAGAGAGAGAGAGAGAGAGAGAGAGAGAGAGAGAGAGAGAGAAAAAAAGAAAAACGTTTGATTCTAGAGTTCTCGGGTTACTTTCGCACGAGAAATCGGCTCGTTTCCGGTCACGCCACGATCACGGAAACACCCTGTATAAACTCGCAGCGGGCAGAATGAAAATCGGCCAGAAGCTTCCACTCGAGAGTCGCAAAATAAGTCCGGTGAACCGTGCAACCCACTTTCGGCTGCAGGATTACGTAAGATAGATTCGCGTCCGTCCCTCCGCGCGTTCCACCCATTTCCCTCCTCTGCTTCCCTTTTCTCTCTCTCTCTCTCTCTCTCTCTCTCTCAACCTTTCTCTTTGTTTTGTCTCTACCCGGCGTTTTTTCTGTCGATATTTCACCGGAAACCCGTGGAAATCCTCGTGTACCCGAATGAAATTACCGATGCCCGGGCCGTTGAACTCGTTTCGCGCGATGCTAATTCCTCGGTAGCCCCGAACGATTATTCCGAGACATCCCGTGTAATCGTTTGCCATAATAGCCGCGCCGTATCGCCGTCTTCGCGCGTCTTACGGATGTAACAAATTGACGAACGTTCTTATTATCAATGAATGAACCGTAAGGAAAAAAGGACGATATACACAGGATGGTCCAGCCAACGTGTGCACCGTTATAACTACCAAAATATGCGAATTGCACGAAAGAATTTTATATACAAATTACACAGTTTAAAAGGGTACAACTATGTAGTGTGTTAATTTTCTTTACGGGTGGAGGCGTCAAGGTGATACGAAGGCCAACACAGTTTTTTTTTAAATAGAATACTATATTTTTTATACCAAAATATGGTAGAGTATCGAATTGTAAGTAAAAAAGTATTGACCGTTATCAGTCCTAAACCTAATAGCTAACGAGTAATTTCACTTTATTACCTGAAAATTTTCTTCACTTAATATCGAGTGAATAACATTAATGCAAATGGACATCACTTTGAACACTTACATTAGTTGCGTTAAGCCATTGGGTCACTCATGTTAGTAAACACTGTCACGTAAACATCGCATAAGTAAGTACCCTGCGATGTTATTCACTCGATATTAAGTGAAGAAAATGTTCAAGTAATTAAGTGAAATTACTCGTTAGCTATTAGGTTTAGGACTGATAACGGTCAATACATTTTTACTTACAATTCGATACTCTATCAGATTTTGGTATAAAAAATATAGTATTCTATTTAAAAAAAACTGAGTTGACCTTCATATCTACTTGACGCCTCCACCTATAAAGAAAACTAACACGCTACGTAATGTACCCTTTTAAACCATGTAATTTGTATACAGAGTGTTCGACTACAGTTGGGAGAAAATTTAAGGAGTATGACAATACTCCATGACAATTTAAGTCGAAAATGAAGAATAAAGAAATTGCGATTTCGGCTTCGTTATTTAGTTATTAACCCTTAGCACTCGAGTGGCGACTTTGAGGCGCCACTAAAAATTGCTCTACCATTATTCAAAATATTGTTTACATTATTAAATATGTTGGTATCTAATCAATAGACTCCGGATTTTATGCATTGATGGCAAAAATAAATCCGTGCAATTTAGACCAGTGAAAAAATTAGAACACTTTTAGAGTATTAATATATTATTTTCACTATATTAAAATTATTACTGAAAAATATAAATTTATATTTAGCTACTGTGTCTTGCAATTGATGCACAAACTTTTTATTTTGCATAAAAATCCGGAGTCTACTAATCAATTACTAAACATGTAATAAGTATTCTATGAAGTATTATATCAATTTCATATCCAACAAATTTAAACAATCAGAGAAAATGGAAAAATAGCTCCGAGTGCAAAGGGTTAACAACTAAAAATCCGCCTAAAATGCGACAACCCATAACTAAATAATGAAGCCGAAATCATAATTTTTTTATTCTTCATTTTCGACTTATATTGGTGTACAGAACCACCCCTTAAATTTTCTCCCACCTGTAGTCGAACACCCTGTATAAAATTCTTTCGTGCAATTCGCATATTTTGGTAGTTATAACGGTGCACACGTTGGCTGGACCACCCTGTATTACAGTGTCCGTGGTATGCAGTGTCGAAGAAGCTTTTCAAGCGCTTTCGTCTCTCGAGAATTTCATCCGGAATAGCGGATTTGATCACTGATTTCGAGCTGATTTCAGATGTTTAAAAGATGGGTTCTCGGCCCGAGGTGGATGTCGGACGGTTAAGCAGATTTCTATTTGCTCTCTTATTCAACGAAAGCGAGGATCCCGGTGTGAATTTGGGTGTTAGGGGACGGTTAGGGTTTCCCGGGGGGGGGGACTTTCTTAAATATATGCGGGCGCGGCAGACCTCAGCGTTCCGACGAACACCGAACGTTTGATATCGGCCGGTCCGCTCGATATGTACTTATGGTCGTTACCCTGTGACGCTACCTGATAGATTAATGGTCCGCAAATACCGTCGCGAATCCTCTCGATTGCGTTCGAGTGCGCTTTATCGGACCAGGAATAGAATCAATTAAAAGGAAATTGACCGGCATGATTGCATTACACACTGTGTTTCTAAACTGATCGACGCCGGCCGTCCCTGACGTCGGAATTTCGCAGGAGAAATATTTCTTCCGCTCTCTATCCTTTCGCGGTATCCTCTTTAACAGTGGCGCACCCAGGATTTCATCTTACAAGGGAATATATTCAGTTGATACACGCCGATTTTGATGAAACTTATGTGAGATATAGTTCTTCGAAAAATATTTGACACGTGTTTTTTTTTATCGGCAACCATCCACTCTGAGGGGGTGAAAACAGCCCTCGAAGTCAGGGGTCAAAACCACATTTTTTGAGAAAAAAAAAAGTTTGTTAAAGAATTCTTGCGCGACTACATTTCCCATTGAAAAACACACAATTTAAAAAAAAATTCTCTGGTTTCCGAGATATCTCAAAAAATATGGTTTTGACTCCCAACTTCGAGGGCTGTTTTCACCCCTTCAAAGTGGATGGTTGCCGTTAAAAAAAAATACGTGTCAAATATTTTTCGAAGAACTATAGCTCACATCAGTTTCATCAAAATCGGTCATTCTCATCTGAATATGTTCCCTTGTTAGAGGGGGACGTTGTTGAACAAAATGACCTATTTTAGATTTTATTTAAACATAAATTTATTGATAGAATAAAATCTAGTTTTCTTTTCTTTTTACATAGCTCTTCAATTACTTCGGTTACAGTTACATGAATGTCTCTGTGTATGTATAACAAAGCCAACCCATTCAGTCGTGGTTGTGTCATTGTGGATCTTAAATATGTTTTCAAAATTCTTAATATAGAAAATGATCTTTCATCTGACGCACGTCGTTACCGGAAGCGTTGCAAATATTTTTAATAAATTCTAAATATTAGGATATATCGTTTTATCACATTTCAAAATCGCATCAATGGCGTTTTTGCATGGAGACCATGGACACCAATACTGACACGTACACAGCCACAGACGCACAACAATAGGCAGAATTCAGTGTTCTAGTATCGGCAGTTTTTGCAAATACCTAAGGAACCTAAGTGAGTGTATGCCTTATTCGTATAGAGAAAAGTTGTTCAAAATGTTTAGTTTTAGAAGTAACTATTCTACGGTTTAGCTAATTTTCCAGTGTTTCGTTTCATTTTTCTTGGGGGGGGGGACTTGGCCCCCTGGCTCCCCCCCCCCGGGTGCGCCACTGCTCTTTAATCCTTGCACACTGTTCTGGCAATCTCGACCGAAAGCGCCGACCGTTGCTCTTAATTGTTGACAGAATCGCCGGGCGAATAAACATATTTAATTAAACGCGGTGGACACGCATCGTAAACTAATTAAACGGGATATTAAAGCGTCACTGCACAGAATACGGCGACAAATGTTCAATGATAAATCGACGACCAGAGACGTTCACCATCAAAACCAACGTTCAAATAACTCGAAAGTTTTCCATTGCTCGCACCGATCGCGTTTCAACAATTGTAACTTCTGCTGAAATATATAAAAGTTAATTTGATATCAGTAATTTGTATACGCTACGTGCGCATTGTATAAACAGTTAATATTGTACTGTCCCGAATTAATTTGGAAAACATAAATGTCCCCTGAACAGTGCACAATAGGGTGGACCTTAGCTATACTTGGTGAAATTTTTTTTGCGACACTTTTTTCACGCCTCCCCTCAAAATTGTGCTATTGGGTAAGAAAATAATTCCTGCAAAAGTTGATCGGATAAGGGGAAGGCGTGCCGCATCGAGCGCAAAGGTCAAGAGTAAACCTTATTTTTCGACCAAAAAATGTCGGGCACGCCCCCTCCCAATATTCCATGTCCTGAAAAAATGATATATCCAAAATTTTAGATCAATCGGACGTCGGGAAAGCGTGCCTAATCGAGCGCGTAAGTAACTGCGCGCTAAGTGTGAAGAGTATACTGCAGTATACTGTATTCGCGCTCGATTAGGCACGCCTTCCCGACGTTCGATTGATCTAAACTTTTGGATATATTATTTTTTCATGACATGGAACAATAGTGGCGTGGGGGGTTCCCAACATTTTTTGGTCGAAAAATAAGTTTTACTCTTGACCTTTGACCTCGATGCGGCACGCCTTCCCGACGTTCGATTGATCTAAACTTTTGGATATATTATTTTTTCATGACATGGAACAATATTGGTGGGAGGAGTGCCCAAAATTGTTTGGTTGAAAAATAAGGTCCACCCTAGTGCACAAGGCATGCCGGACCAATATCGGCGCGTACTACTTGAAGCCTCGGACTCGGACGATCAACGACGAGCTTGGAAAATTTTCTGGGACGATATTCGATTCGAAGCTGCGCTCAGACAGCAGTAGTATTAATACTAATACCGTGTTTACGCTACTAAAACAGCGACGGCAATAATCGTACGATCTGAAGCGATGAAACGGAACGATTTTTATATCCCCAGGTATACGAGCACAGCTTCCGCAGACAAATACGCGGAACGCTTCCGTTTCGACGGGATCCATCGAGTGCAACATATTTCATAATAAATAATCCCCGCCAGAGTTGGTAAATACAAGTTATTGTATCTGCAAAGAGAGCACCCCGGCCCTCTGCGTTACATTATTGTATTCTGCATTGTATTACCTTTCCATTCGACTTTTATCATTTCTGTCCCTTCGACTGCGGAACTCGCAATAAAAGCGATATTATTATTAATATTATTATCATTATTAGCCGGTGTGTCTGCATGAAATCGCCCCACGTTTCCCATTGGCATATCCCGTGAAACAGAGTTGGGCAAAATTGTCATCTAAATAAAAATTTTTAATAACGAATAAAACATTAAAAAATTTTTATTCATTATTCGATGGTTCGCGGTTATTAGAGTTGGCAGTAGTAGTAGTAAAAATTATTCGAACTTCGAATAAAGCCACTTCGTATAAAAAAAAATTATCTTTATTCGTCGGATAAATTCTCGTCGCATATAATGTAATTAATTATTCGATACTCGTCGGATAAATTCTCGTCGAATATAATTATTTTTCCGATGCTCGTCGAATGAAGATACCTTTTTATCATCGAATAATGAATAAAAATTTTTGTTATGTTTTATTCGTTATCCGAAATTTTTGTTTACATGAAAATTTCGTCCAACTCTGCCGTGAAACATCGAAGAATGCTTTTTACATTATCCACTAACGGGGCGTATTATTAAAAATATATTCACCTATTGGACTATTCTGTGAACAGTTTTGTATATCAAAGATTTTCTCAATTTTTTTTTTAGAGAGTATTCGCGACTATTTTCTTTCCCGTGGTAAAGAGATCGTTTCCGGTGAATTCCCGTGGGAATCCAATCCAGCGAGGATCAAAACACTGTCAGGACTGTTGAACGAGTTGTGGCAGACGCAGAAAAGGCTGTAAGAGCGAATCGCTCGGCGATAATCGGAACACGCGCAGTTGACAGTGACAGCGCGACAACTCCACCGAAACACACGTTGCCCCGCTCGTTTAGCTTCCGCATCCGCGACCGCCCGCCATCTTCCTCGTCCCGAACGAATTTCACTGTTATCGTCAGGTTTTGTTTGCAATTATCGCTGGCCCCCCTTCCTCCGAACGTCCTATTTCCCGCTAAAACAATTAATTAATGCTCGCCCTGATATTCTCGTTCGTTTATTTCCACAGGGAAACAACGGGAGACCGATTAGATTTGTTCACGTAATTTTCATATTCGGTTGTTACAACATTTCTTTGGTTTCTCCTCGATTCACAGTTTTCAATTAGTTTTCTCGGCGTACGTAAAACGCAGACGTTTGTTTTCTCTGCGGACGCAACGAGTTCGAAACGTACATTCGAACATTTTAATTGCGGCGGCTTTCTGTTCCGCGAAAAAAAATGAAAAAAAAAAAAATGAACCACGCAGCAGGTAATCAAGCTTTCGACGTTCTGTTCGCAGTCATGGTACGATTACAAGTTAAAATGGGATCCGAAAGAATATGGTGGGGTGGAAATGCTGCACGTGCCATCCGATCATATATGGAGGCCCGATATAGTTTTGTACAACAAGTAAGACATTGTGTTGTTCTTATCCGCTACGAGCGTGAATGGATAAAATCGATTGCAATTGCGTCGGAAACAATAATCAACACTGTCAGTTCTGAATTGAGACTCGAACGAAATACCCTCGTTTTAACGCTAAACGTACCAAGCATTAAAAGTAACTTGTAAATATTGCCATATAAAAATGGTAACGCTAAATTTATTGAGATTCTCTGTAATTTTCAATATAATATGTTGGATTATTAGAAATAATATTGTAACTGTCAAAGTTACAAAAATGAATTTGGTTCTTCTGGGAAACACTGCAGTTTCTCTAAACATAGCATAACAGACCGGATGTCATCGGACCCATAGGCCTGGCCTTTGTCATACCCAAGGGCCAGGGCAATAAACAACTCAGCCTTGGGTTTCTCCTTACTTCAAGTGGGCGACTGATTTTCTCAGTCGACCCTGCCACATTTTTCTGTGTTTATCTTCACTTCGAGTCAACTAGCTGAACAGAAAGGATCGTCCTTCCGAGCTGTTCAATAAAGCAGTTTTAGTAAAATATTCTGTGTCTTTCAATCATCGAGTTTCCAAATCCCTACATAATAGATTAATAGATACTTGGACAAATTCCATTATTCTCCATAAATGGATTTTTATAATTCCAATACTTGGAAAATATGGGTTTAGTGTTAATGATTTCAACAGTAAATCTACGGAGAAGCGATCATTTTATATTACTGTTAAAAAATAAGTGGCTCTTGCGACAGACAATTTGTTATTTCGCACAAATATCCGCAGTCCAATGAAACTAGAAATTTCGAACGAATCCTCCGGTAGTTCTAATTTTAATAGAAGCAATTCCGAAAGTTTTCGCAACCGTTTCACGGAAAGACCGCACTATAAGAAAGCATAATCTATGGCTCGGTTTGTCCGGTGTTGCCTTTTTCTTCGGAGACCACGGCATCCGCGTCGCCGTTAAAAACTATTTGGCAGGGCGCCATCGATAATCCGCGAATGTTGTTGCCCCCGCCGAGATAAACCGTAATACAGCCATAAATGTGCTTAATTCGTCGTGAATCCCATAAAATTTCATTGGCCGTTAACGCACACCACGGAAATATTAATACAGCCGTATTACCGTCGATTAATGAAATATTTTAATGAATAAATTAACAGTGAAAATGTTCATTTTCTCGTTACATATTATAATAACCGCGGCCGCGCGATACAAATCAGCTCGCCAACTCTTAATTGTTCACCGTGAAATACGATTTTAAACCGATATACCGAATAATAATCGCAGGGCTTCGATCGTATTTCCAGCAATTTGTCGGCGAATTTCGGGGAAAGGTGTGCGAGGCTCGTTAAAAAT
The DNA here is from genome assembly GCA_916610255.1 of Lasioglossum lativentre. NCBI lineage: Eukaryota > Metazoa > Arthropoda > Insecta > Hymenoptera > Halictidae > Lasioglossum > Lasioglossum lativentre. Next base: position 8,907,719 of record OU744358.1, on the reverse strand, counting down.
TCTATCAGCCCGAGTCGTAAATAATTTCCGAATTTATTCGCCAACTAAATAAACAACAATTATATATTCGCCGGCACGCGGCTCAGGCTTGTTACCATTTATACGAGTGATTAGTGGACTGCGGAATTTATGCATTCCTGGCAAAACTGAACGGAAAAAATTCCAAAACAAGTCGGATCAAAATTTATTTCTAATCATTTTCTTAAAAGTTCAGAGTAGTGCGGCGGTGTGATTAGACTGCGGATCCTTGTGCAAACTAAAAATTGTTTCCATTAGTTGCAATACATAGGAACCAAGTAGGAATTTATTTCTCTGATTAGCGAGTTTATTAAATTAGGAGAAATGAGTTGATATTTAAAAATTTTTTTTACAAACACTAAGGCATATTGTAATATAATCGTGTGTTGTATGATTTATATTGTACGTGCTGTATAATCCTTGTATGGTTTAAAGCAACGAATAAATAATAATAAATTATTACAAGTTGGTCTCAGAAATTATTCGTGATGGAATCTAATATCTGGTATATTGTTCGAGTCTGATTTTATTAAAATTCGAACGCACAGAATTGTTGGAATCGTGTGGAGATAATTCGTTTAGTTGGAGGAAGACCGAGGTATTTTGCAATCGAGTTTCCCCGTTCGAAAAGCGCAAAATAGAAGGAATCCCAGTGAACCATCTTTGTGTTTTTTTTTCCCATTGGACAGTGCCGACGGTAATTTCGAGGTAACGCTGGCCACGAAGGCGACGCTGAATTACACAGGTAGGGTCGAATGGAAGCCACCGGCGATATACAAGTCTTCCTGCGAGATCGACGTCGAATATTTTCCGTTCGACGAGCAAACGTGCGTCATGAAGTTCGGCTCGTGGACTTACGATGGCTTCCAGGTAACGTTCACCGTTTTATTTCCCCGAGAACTTTCCCGCCAGCGATTCTCCATTCTCAGCACCAGAACGGAGACGCGGTTTATCCTCGGAAATAACGTCACGGAAAAATCAGAAATAGTCGAAAATCTAAAAGCTAGCAATTAGACGATTCGTGGTCTGAAAATTCTGAATATAATTTAATTTTTTTTTATTTTAACACGAACTTCATCACTGGCTTCTTCACTGAAATAGTCCCGAAAGGCAGTGCCGGATTAAGCCAGCGCGGGGCCCCACGCTTACACAATGAATGACCTTTTTTTTTGTTGTTGTTTTGTTATAGCAAAAAATATCTGTGCCCCCTGGCATCGTCGAAATTATTTGTGGGATCTTGTAGGGGAAGGAATGCCGAAAATTTTCCGATATGATAGAAGATTGTGTTCTGCTGTGCACTATCAATTAAAAATAATCGTAAGAATTTTTCATAATTCTTTCAGATTAAGAAAATTAACCAAAAAAGAAAATTAAAGAAAACCTTACTCACTTGCTTAGTGTCGCAGGGTAATTTTTATTTTAAATAATTAAAAACATTTTAATGACACACATGTTTGCTGCTCGGACAGTATACATGGGAGTGAGGAAACGTGGAGACATTTGGATATCCTACTACAAATAGTTGTTTAGTAATATTTGATCGAACCAATGCGCGGAAAACATTAAAATTCTGCTTTTAACATTTTTTGCTCAAAGCGCGGGGCCCGTAGCATTTGCTATATAATATAGAATAGACTATTATTGAAAGTGGAAACGGAGAAGCAGGTGTTTACACTGCAACTAGAGATTTCCAGTTAGACCGGAGAAGATTGATCTCCACTTTCAAGTAGAAAGCGAGCGTAATCTACCCCGAAAACAAAAAAAAATAAAAAAGGAATGGCCAATCATGGTAGAAGCCTTTGAACCGCACCGGAGAAGGTCCGTGAGAACGATGGGCAACCCGCAGTTCCTGATATTTCCATCGATTTCAGCCCATTAAGCCCGAGTTAACGGGATTAGCCTGGTAAACTGCGCCGGAATCCTTGATTACTCCTTCGAGACAACGATCGTAGTCAAGACTGCTCCCTGGACGCACAATAAACCCTCTGTTCTCGGTCGATACATTCGAGCATATCTACACAATAAGATTCTCATCGCCAACCTCTTTCTCTCGGAGACCGTGGAATTTCCCTAAAGATGAATTCAGAAAACAACAACAACAACGAACGCGAATTATATACCGTAGTTATAGAAAAGTTCCCCGGGGCCCGGTCGGAGTGGAACATCAAACTTCGATCGAAATTAGTTCGGAAAATTTCAATGTGTAACTGTTTCTGGAACGGTGCGCCGCGCCGCCGCCGTACCGATGGTTAATTGCACGTGTCAACTCTGATCGAGTTTCATTCACCAGAATTAATTGGACGGCGCGCGCGGAACGGTCGAAGAAGCACGACGACGAACTCGCGAGTCACTCCTGGGCCATTTCCATGAAATAGGCGACACGGGAACAAGTTCGAATTAGGTCTTTTCGGGAGCTTATACTTGATCGAGGTGCGCCGGACAGGGCATAATACTTGGTGACGTTGTTTCTGATCGCGATTGTTAAATGTGCCGAGTTACATGCTCGATAGAAAGCTAGCAAAGCTTCAATTTTATTCGATAAAAGACACTGCGTAAGGGTAGTTTCTAATAATAATCGTTAATTTAAAATATTAGGTCCCGTAAACCTAGTGTTAAATAATGTTCACAATTTTATACAGTCGTACTGTACGGTGTCTTAGGATAACAAAGTCTCCGTATGAAATGCAGCACAATACAGTATTTCATCGATAAATGTCCCAAATGTCTCACACATAATTGTCCCTGATCTATCCCCACTCCTGCGGGGTATACCCCTTGAGGGCCATAAAACTCGAGAGGCCTCGGCCGCCGAGAAGTGTAACATGATACGGGTCGGGTATATCGGTGAAAGATCCATAAAAAAATAATGATAAATAAAGAAGTTTTCCCATCGGATTAGTAGTGATCTCACACCGTTATACGACCCGTATTATGTTTACATTTCTCGGCGACCGAGGCCTCTCGAAGTTCCCATTCCATTTCTACGTTCGGCACAAGTCAAAGAATAGTATGTATCCCTCACACATAATTGTCCCTGGCCGGACCCGTGGTTGGGACAATTATCGATGAAATACTGTACTTGGTGACGTTGTTTCCGATCTCGATTGTTAAATGAGTCGAGTTACGTGGTCGATAGAAAGCTAGCAAAGCTTCAATTTTATTGGATAAAAGACACTGCGTAAGGGTAGTTTCTCGTATTGGTCAATTTCGAAAATCGTTAATTAAAAATATTAGATCCCGTGTAAACCTAGTGTTAAATAATGTCCACAATTTTATACAGTCGTACTGTACGGTGTCTTAGGGTCCAAAGTCTCTGTATGAAATGCAGCACTATACTTGGTGACGTTGTTTCCGATCACGATTGTTAAATGAGCCGAGTTACATGGTCGATAGAAGGCTAGCAAAGCTTCAATTTTATTGCATAAAAGACACTGCGTAAGGGTAGTTTCTCGTATTGGTCAATTTCGAAAATTGTTAATTAAAAATATTAGATCCCGTGTAAACCTAGTGTTAAATAATGTCCACAATTTTATACAGTCTTACTGTACGGTGTCTTAGCAGAAACTGAAATGCAGAAACATAGATTAGCATAATTAAACGGCGAGTATACGCGTCGATTAAGCGGGGTGCGAGGATCGCTGTTGCCGCGATGTTTCGTTAGAACGGACGATTTAATTGTATTCTAATTGCGGCCGATAAATTCGAAATAACAACAACCGTTCCCACAATGGAAATGGTTCGGTTGCGTTCACGTCGAACGTCATAAATACCATTAACGAGGGGTGCGCGCCCTCGTGCTCGCCATGGTATATATGGAATCAACGAACGCATTTGCACAAGGCCCATCCGGATCGGTTTTCCACCGCCCTGATATCTATTTAACTAGACACTGAAACGCAAACCGTAACGTAACGTAACGTACGGTGTACCGTTGTAACGTCGAACGATTAACATTATCGCTATCACACGGGTACGAGCACGCTGTTTGCGATCCGGTGTCGACAATGAACGCTATTACTTGCTTCGAACTTCTTTTAACCAAACTCGAACTTACACTAATTTTTGTGCTCTCTGTTAAGACAGATCAAGTCGGGTGTTAGGTGTTAGCTCTTTTTTGTTTATTTGCCGCGTACGTGTCATCTACAATTTTATACAATTTTAAATTATTCAGAAAGGTCTACATTGCACTTCATTTCCGGGCATGTGAAATAGAGAAACAGTGTTTCTGTATTTTTGTCGATTGGAGGAAATAAATAAACCGTAGACAGGAACAAATGTCCATAAAATGTGTAATATCGTCTGTGACCATTAATTGCTTTGCAAGTCCCTGTTGACAGTAATAAATAAATAAATTGTAGACAGGAGAACGAGTTACCCAATATCCATAAAATACAATATACATATACGCATTGTTGTGCTTGTTAAATAGATAAAATTTAACAAATCTAATAATTTGATACACGAGCTGTATGTGTATTATTTAAAATCTTAATCCCGAAAAATCGAGTATATCTCAATCGGCAGAGTCAGCACATATCATCGGAGGGTTAAACGCATAATCCCCCGCGTATCGTGTGGCCCATGCTGGTGTAAGTTTACACGCGCAATCGATTTCGCGAAATCCTATCTTCGCATTATTGCCATGATATCTGTAGTCCATTGAACGCGCATCAATTTAATAGCAGTAACTGTTACGGACGTATCCGGTTGCTTCGCCCGCGAAAGTATCGAAGTTATATGAAGAATTCATTATACCGACTTGATTATAGCAGTAACGAGTAGAGACAGCGTAAAAGGTTAACATCGTTAAAAGTGTGCTGCTTATTAAACGATCCTAATGAATTTAGGTGTACAGATGAACGACGTCTCGTGGACCACATTGCCGTAAATGAACGCTATAACGAAAAGACTATTAAGGGGATAGAACCCGCACTAGAATTCCCCTAGAATACCCTAGAAATCTGGCCGAAACATGGTTTTGCGCCAGGTAACTATTCTTCGTTGAATGAGCATATTTTTTGCTGGGCAAGGGCTCATTCGAAAGGGGAAGGTTCAATATTGTTCGATCGACTCGTGATTTGGTGAGATTATGCAGATATTTTGTAATATAAGTGTTGGAAGTAGGCCAAAAGTAGGCATCAACTTTGATGAGATTATGCAGATATTTTGTAATATAAGTGTTAAAAATTATTTAAATAAAAATAAATTTTTTAAAAAATACCACGTTTTTAAAACGGACTAAAAAGTATAAAATAATTTTTTCTAGCCACGTACAGGTTCCTAACCCCATACAGATAGTCCTGAAAATTTGTGATTGTGAATTTTTAATAGCTATGAAAATACTTGTAAGATTTAAAACGAAAAACGTGGGGCGCAAGATAATAGTGTCGAGAGTAGCTGCCGTTGAGAAAACACACACAACAGTTCATGTCATTTGTAATGCAATAAAATTGTTAGCGACTTAGTTGAACAATTCATGCATCAATTATCTATGTATTGCATGCGCCCCACGTTTTTCGTTTTAAATCTTACAAGTATTTTCATAGCTATTAAAAATTCACAATCACAAATTTTCAGGACTATCTGTATGGGGTTAGGAACCTGTACGTGGCTAGAAAAAATTATTTTATACTTTTTAGTCCGTTTTAAAAACGTGGTATTTTTAAAAAAATTTATTTTTATTTAAATAATTATTTTCAGCTTTTCAGTCTTGTGTGTGTGAAATTTTTCTATCGATTAAAAGGGTAATCTTTCTCTTCGGAACTCAGAAATTTTCGATTATTGTATGTCTTACCTTGTTCATTTCGGCGAGAAAACTCTTATATCGAAATCCCAGATCACGGAAACCACTCGTTAAAAATTTATGAGCATGTAAAGTTGAGTAATTTTACAGTAATTTTCATTGTTTCACCTCAGAAAGTGACAGATATGGTCGCCGCCATATTTGTGTATACCAATATTATTCAATAAACACCGCACGGAGCTCGAACGCACACTGACGCACACTTACGCACACTGAGCTCCTTCGGTGCGAAACGGGTCAGTGGAGTGGGGATGAGTCAGAGTGGGGATGAGTCAGAGTGGGAACACGTAGTAGAGTGGGGACGTACAGGTAGTGCGACGGGGTATAACGGCCAGATTTATTAATAATAATTTATATATCCTAAACGCATAGGCTTTTAAAAAATTTTTTTTTTAAATATTGCATTGTCATCCAGTTCTGAGCTATATTTAAAATTTCAAGTCTCTAGCTCATCGGGAAGTTAGTTTAAAATCAATTGCAATATTTGTACCGAACAGACAGACAGACAGACAAGAAACCGAGCTAATAAAAACGTGGTAAAATAGGCCAAAAGTAGGCATCAATTTTATGAGATTATGCAGATATTTTGTAATATAAGTGTTAAAATTTGGCCAAAAGAAGGCATCAATTTTATGAGATTATGCAGACATTTTGTAATATAAGTGTTAGAATTAGGCCAAAATTGATGCCTACTTTTGGCCTACTTCTAACACTTATATTACAAAATATCTGCATAATCTCATCAAATCACAAGTCGATCGAACAATATTGAACCTTCCTCTTTCGAATGAGCCCTTGCCCAGCGAAAAATACGCTCATATAACGAAGAATAGTTACCTGGCGCAAAACCATGTTTCGGCCAGATTTCTAGGGTATTCTAGGGGAATTCTAGTGCGGGTTCTATCCCCTTAAGTCTGCAAGCTTATTTTTTAATTCAATTAAAAAGAATTCTTTCAAATTCTGGAATACGTATTGAAGTCCCTACTTTAACATACGAATCGTTGGAACGTGAAATGTTGTAACTGGAAAAACATAAATATTAGAAAGAAGAAATTGAAGAGTGAAATTTCGTTCCGAACATAAACCTACCCAGGTTGCGGGCAGAGGAATAACATCTCCTTTATGTTACGTATTCAGGAGCAGCGTCTTAAGTTAAGTAAATTATTAAATCGTGAATCGTGTTCGATAAATAACAGAGAATGTGCTGTTGTTGCTTCTACAGGTCGATCTCAGGCACATCGACGAAATCCGTGGCAGCAATGTCGTCGACATCGGCGTCGATCTGTCGGAGTTTTACACTTCCGTCGAGTGGGACATCCTTGAAGTCCCAGCCGTGAGGTGAGTCTTCAATCTGCTAACTCGACAAACCGGCTCGATACTTGTTAATCGATAGTCGGTGAATCGCTCGACGCGCTCGGGGGATCGAAGAAACGAACGAATAATAATTACTGGATCGAACACCAATTATACAGGGTGACCCGAATTTAAATGGCAAAACTTCAGGAGCTTGTAGGGGACCGAAAAACTAAGACAAAAGGTCTTTCAGAGATTTACTCGTTTTGGAGAAAAAGTATCACTCGGCACAGTTTAAACTGTTCTTGAATCGCAGATCCTTTTGTTTCTACGAACGTTATTTATTCTTTGGGAAAATTGTAGCTCGACCAAGGACGACCCGTTGTTCCTTCAGCAGAGCACTTTCCTCGTCTCTTGGTCCCGGCGTCGAGCCACTGTATTTTTCATCCAGTCGAGCCCGCTAACAAACAACAAACAGACGAGAGCAAAATAAAAAAAAAGCCTAATCAAATTAGCGGGACAACACGGTTCTCGTTCTCGTTGTACCGACAAATATTCGTGCGAGCCCAGGGTCCCCTCGCGACGCGAGCCCCGTCGCTATCTCTCTCTCTCTCTCTCTGGCAGTTTGCACATGGCCGAAAAACAGAACAGAATTTGTTCGAGCAACAATTCGCGAGGCGGTGAGGACGGTTCAGCAGCGCTGGCCCCGTTTCGTTTTTCAGAAATGAAAAATTTTACACGTGCTGCGACGAGCCTTACCTCGACATCACGTTCAACATCACCATGAGACGGAAGACTCTATTTTACACCGTCAACCTTATAATACCGTGCATGGGTATCTCGTTTCTCACGGTGTTGGTCTTCTATCTGCCAAGCGACAGTGGCGAGAAGGTGAGCTTTGCAAAATACATCTCGTTCCTTATCGTTCGCGCTACGTAGAGAGACACGAAGTCTCCGAGACATCATTTCAACCCTCATCCGTTCCTCGTTTCACGAACCGAATCTGTCCCTTCGTGTCAAATCGACAGTGGTAAAAGATCGATAAAATAACAAGGTAAACAGTTATTTTTCGATGTTTTTTTTTTTTATTCGAATCGATGAGTTAACATTTACATCCTAGGGTTTTATGTGTTTCGCTTTAAAAAAAATGAAAATCACGAAGTTTCAGGGAAATTTACCTACAAATAACAGAACAGTATAACTTACTTCGGGAAAACTATGTCAAATTGACACGAGGGACGGATTAGGGTTAAGGAAGTTAACTATAATACTTGTAAGATGGATCAAATACATAGACAGAAATGCGGATTATTTTAGAGAGTACAATGTCAATCTTAGTTGTTCGTAAATGATCGATACATTCACGAAGAACGGGCTACAAATTCATTTGTGCGACGAATGTACTGGGTGTCCCTATATATATATTCTGATGTTATTAGTTTTTTTTTCGTATGGACGCGTAAAGGTCATATAAAGGTCAACTTTGTGTTTTTAAATGGAATGTGAAAAAAGTACTAACCTATGTACATGTCGAAAAGTTTGTAGTTCAGGAGATATTTAAATTTAAATTATTTAAATTCTTAAGGCATCATTACTGCCGCACTAAAAGTTAGCTCTGTTTACCAACGATAGACTTTTACATTGAAATGCAAGCATTTGAGTACTATTCGATTATGACAATCATTCTTCGGTTTGAGGTTAGTTTCTCTTACAATTAGACATCTGTCTGTTTGTTCTAAAATTTCAACGTTACCGACCTCAGTAAATCGTTTTTGCTAGTCTATCGTTGGTAAAGAGAGCTAACAGTCTTAGTGCGGCAGTAATTATGCCATAAGAATTTAAATAATTTAAATTTAAATATCTCCCGAACTTTTCGACATGCATATGTTAGTAATTTTTTATAACGAATGTCCAGCTGCATCGATTGATGTATTAAAATTCCATTCCTCATTCCATTTAAAAAAAACAAAATTGACCTTTGTATGACCTTCACGTGTCCACTCACGAAAAAACTAATAACATCAGAGAAAATCAAGATGTCAAAATCGGGTGGGACACCCTGTAGACAATATACATGTTTATAACTTACTTATACCTACCAAATGCAAATTTTCACAACAGGCACAGATAAAAAATTTAAAAATCGTGACATTTACTTTTTTCTTCGCAAATGCGACCAATAACAATTTTAAAAAAATTATTTACACATTAGCTAGTAAACTAATCCTTCTAACGTCACGAAAAAACTCGAGCAGTTGTGTCGAATTTTGAAAGTTATTCGTTTTTAAAAGGTGTACGAATACTTTTTACACCCACTGTATATATATCTCGAGAGGGGTCATATCTCCCGGGCCCATAATCTCTATTTTGATTTTCCAGAGTGCCTAATCGCGGCGAGCACTTGAAAATCGATACCGGGCGTGGTTATTTTAATCGTTAGGGGTTGTTTCCGTCCATTAAACTTTCAGAATTTACAGCTCCTGGCAAGCGATGCAGCGATCTTCGGGGGTTGTTTCGACCCTTAAAAACGATGGATTCTCGACGACTACGGGTCGTATCGATCTTCGTGGAGCCATGACGCCCTCTAAACATCAAGAATTTACGAAAATTCCGTCCCTTAAATTGAACATTACCCGGTAACGCGATTATCTTCTTGCTACCTAGGAAGTTACCCCTTTTCGTTCGAGATTAAACTTGTGCTAACCCGACTATTTTTGATGCGGGTAGAGACTTCGTAAAAGGGGTTTATTTCGCCCGTCTCTTGCACGTGAAGTCACGCGTTCGCGTCGTCTCGCGTCGCGTCGCGTCGCGTCGTAAGAACTTCCCGGTCTTCGCGCGGGTTGGTTTCATCCCCCCCGAGTTTACGAATATGAATCGGGAAACCGTGTTCCTTGCTTCTCACAGTGATTATTCCCTTCCCCTAAGTTGCGAGGTCTTGCGCGGCAACCTCTTACGCTTCGACAGCAAACTTCTTAGCTGCTGCAACCCGTATGCTCTCGATTTAACTATTTGCTCGCGGAAGACTAGTCCAGAGATTGTTTCGGTTGTCGGAGTTATACTAAACAATTGCTACCCGAAGTTCGCGTGCTTCGTTTAAGACACTACCCCCCTCTGTTGTTGAGCTTCTTTAACACGTTCAGCATTTATTTCACTGCTCATTACCATTGTTAAATTGGTAATTCTACGGTGTATTCTTGTACGTCGTATGAAAATTTTATAAAATGGACAAAAAAAAATCATCGATAAAATGATGCAAGCATACAAGCATGATTGTCGGAATCCAGGTAGCGTTCCAGAGGTGTTTAACACTGGAACTACCGAGCCAGTCAAAATTACTGGTTTCCGGTTTTTCCGGTCTTTTACGATTCGTGAAGTTACAGATGTTAATTTCTTGAGAAATTTTGTTAGTATGCTTCTGTATTCAAGTAGGGTAACTGCACCAGTGAATAAACGGGCACCAGTAAATGAACGCTTTTGCATTTTTGTATTTTTTGCTTTTCCATCATTGTTTAATTACTAGAATGTAGCGTTCATTGACTGGTATTTTTTATTTAACGTTTAATAAAGACGAATAATAATAATTTCATTTTATTTGTGTTCATTTATTTTTGACAAATGAAGTATAGGGAACCATTTGGCATATATGAGATTCCTTTAATTCACATTTTTTTTTTAAATAAAATATCTTCCTGAACAATTTCTCAAATGTTCATTCACTGGTGCAGTTACCCTACATGTTACCATAAAAATCCTACGAAATCTAAATAAACTCGATTCTGTTATTGTTATAAAAGATATACATCGGTCTCGTTTAGGGCTCGGTAGTTCTAGTGTTAAATGATTCAGTCAGTCTACCGAAGTCTGCCAGTAAGAATGGCAGCTGACGAGTCTAAGATGATCTAAGGCAGCTGACAAGTTGAAGATTAGCATGAATAGTTTTCGGCACCGCGCGCGCGCGCGCGCGCGCGACAGACCGCAATGGATTAAACTATACATATGTGAAACGTGAACGTTTTCTCAGAACAAACAGGGAAGAAACAGTATGTACAGAGAGAACTCCATTGAAATTCGGTAATCCCGAACCAAATTGAACGGAAACCTCGAAATACGGTCTACGCTGCATGTGTACGACTTTCCGAGATAGCGGTTTGAAGTTACACAGTACCTGGTGGATCGTCCAAACAGTCTCCGGTAGAATAGACGTTTAATCCATTGAAACGTTGGAGACCACAGTTCCGACTATCCGTGCAGCAAGAATACACTAGCGAGAAATGCAATCGTACAGAAATGGTTAATTACGGCGAAGAATTACCAAAGATACATGCTCCGTAAAGTATAATGTTCGCATGAAAAGTGTATGACGATCAAATGAAATATGGTCGTACGGGGAAAATCAGGGCCGAATTAAGACCTTTGTAAGTCCTGAGCACTTGAAAGATTTTTAGGTCCCCTTATACAGGATCGCTTCAACAGAAATACATAGGGAGAACCTTTCTAGGCATTTTCGATAAAATTTTACTGAAAAGTGTTTTTGAACAAAAGTTAGAACTTCGCCACTGATTTTCATCTTTCCACTATTCTTTAGCTTTTTCCATATAAGCACTTGGAATTATTATATTACAATATACAGTGTGTCCCAAAACGACTGCGTAAGCGGGAAATGGGAGGTTCCTTGGGTCATTTGAAGCAACATTTTCCTTAACAAAAATGGCGTCCGCGGCTTTGTTTAGGAGTTATTAACGAAAAACGCGGACCAATCAGAGCGCGGCCTAGACGCTCGCTGGCACGTTCAGCGCGGCGAGCCGGCAGACGGTTGGCTGAACGTGTCAGCGAGCGTCTAGGTCGCGCTCTGATTGGTCCGTGTTTTTCGTTAATAACTCCTAAACAAAGCCACGGACGCCATTCTCGTTAAGGAAAATGTTGCTTCAAATGACCGAAGGAACCTCCCATTTCCCGCTTACGCAGTCGTTTTGGGACACCCTGTATAAAACGCTGCAAAACTCAGAAAATGTCTATGGCGCAATCCTAAGCACGTGCTTATCCTTTGCTTATTGGTTGAATCCAGCACTGTGAAAAACATTGGTCTGTCGATCGAACGTTGAAAACCGGACGCAACGTGAAAACAGAAAGGCCGTTAGGCGAAGTGAAAATATGCAACGAGGAGGAGAGGATGATCTAGGTGGGTGGCGGGATGGTTGATTCGAGCCAGTTGGTGGTAGGGGCAGAGCCGGTATTCCGCGGGAAGCCGATTCGTTCGATCGGGAACGGATTCCAGGTGGAGAGGGTCAAATATCAAAATCCAACGGCGGAATGCAGACCTGTAAATGCCGCTCGGCCTCCATTCCTCGTGGACTCTTGACCTCGAGCCGATACCCACTTGACGCCGTGCGCGCCTCTATAATTCAGTCGTATTGTTCTGGCTCGAAAAAGCCAGGCAAAAGGTAAAGTGGCCGCGAGGGGAGGAAAGAAAAAACCGGAGGAGAGAAGGTCAGATGTCAGCGTGCCACCCGCAGCCACCCCCTCTCTCTCTCTCTCTCATCCTCGTCTATGCGCTTCGATTCGTTCTGAAACGGATACCGGATCCCCGTTCGATTTCGCGATCACATGTAGTATCGTGCAAGATTATTCGACGAGGAAAAATAAAACGATGCTCCGTTTACCAGAAAATCGAGACAGCAGTGTACTGGTCCGCTTGTTCCACTTCTCCGGCAGATTCTAAAGCGAAAATGTCAACTTTTAAAAATTCAGCATGTCTCGTAAATGAATATGAATTTTCATTTAATTGGTGTTGGTAGAGCATTTAGTGAGTGATTTGGAGATCTCGAGGAAGTTGAAATTTCAATTTTTTATTTATTTTATCTCCTACACCTCCGGTCTATGTTGCCAAGATTAACTATCCTTGGAAATTCTGATAACAAAGGTAGTTGACCCACAGAGATTGGTTAACAAACGTACGGTACGATTCAACAAACAATCGTCTAATAAAATCGTCTAGTAAATCCGACGCTATAAAAAGAAAATGCAAATCTGTTTTTATGATTGAAAGGGTTACAAGCGATTCGAAGAACGGCATTAGAAGAAGCAATGGCACGACCTTAACACGTTTCGCGACACAATACTTTGTCACAGGGCGGAATGAAAGGAACGTTTTGTTCGTCGCACTTACCCTCGAGGGGCCTCTTCTTTGTCTCTTTGTGGCGAACTCGCTTTCCTCGAGAGCATGCCCTTCAAATTCTAAATCGGATCAGGACATTGCCTTCGATCTGTCCTCCTGGTCCCCTTCCGATCCGTTTCACCGTGGCGATCAAATATGAATAATCTTCCTGAAGGAAATTGAATGCCTGCATCGTCTTCCTTCGTTTGTGCTTTTCGTTTCGTTTGTCTTGATCGGATAGCGAGACACATCAATATCGTATAATATATAAATGTCGATGTTTTGTTTTGGGATTGCAGGTCAGCCTATCAATTTCAATTTTACTGTCGCTGACTGTGTTCTTCCTCCTGTTGGCCGAAATCATCCCGCCCACATCGCTCGTGGTACCGCTTCTCGGTAAATTCGTCCTTTTCACCATGATCCTAGACACCTTCAGGTATTGTCATCGATACTTCATATTTATGTATGTATTACGAGATAGCGTAACGAGCAGTTGCTGCGCCGGCGAATGCTGCGTTAGCTACATAACGGACAGAGAAACCGACCGAACATCATTAATATTTATTGCAAGCATGTTTAACCCTTTCACGATTGTTCGAACAATAACGTTTCATTGTTAGGAATGGAACTGTTTACTCTGTTCCGCTTAGGGAGAGGCAGTGCCGGATTAAGCAAGCGCGGGGCCCGTAGCAAATGTTATGACGGGGCCCCACGCTTAATCTTTTTGTTATTGCAAAAAATATCTGTGTCTTTTCTCTAAAACTTTTTATTCAATTTCGTTAATATTTTATTTTTGAGATATATGGACATTTAGAAAGAAGAATCCGTTCAGTAGAAGTCGATATCTAGAAGTAGATTTTTGGGCCAAATGTTACAAAATTTTACAAGCTAAACATTTTTTGCTCAAGGCGCGGGGTCCCCAGAAGCGCGGGGCCCGTAGCATTTGCTACTACTGCTACGGGGCTTAATCCGGCCCTGGGGAGAGGAAATAAAAATTCCCGTTGAAAGGGTTAAATTCAGCTTGGTTACTATTTGATTGAAATGTACACGGTGCATTCGAAGAATCTCCAACAATTTCTTAAATACAAACATGGTAAAAGTTTTTTCTAAATAATAAAACAATTTTCAGTGGCGTCTCAAAGTCGCCGCACGAGTGCAAGGTGTTAATAATTGTAAAGTAAGGAATGGGACACGAATCTGACATTCAGTGCCGTAACGAGGGCGTGGCGAAAGAGGCGCGTGCCACGGGCGCAACTGGGTTTGGGGCGCACATCAAAATTTGATATACAGGCAACTCATTTCGATGAGGTTAATAATATTTAATATATTGCATTTAGTAAAATTTAACTTGTTACATTAAAATTTGTTACTTTTTTTTGTCATTATTGGGTTACGGGGAGGCGCAAATTAGACACTTGCCACAGGCGATTCATACCCTCGTTACGGCGCTGCTGACATTTGTATAGCGTTAACAAAATTTCGATTGTTGTCCGGGAGGTTCTTCGATGGACCGTGTGCTTGCTGTGCCCGCCCGAATTTGTTGGTTTACGATTCGGCAGAGGAAGATTTGATGCGTTGACTGTTGAACGTTTCAGTATATGCGTAACCGTGGTAGTCCTCAATGTTCACTTCCGGTCGCCACAGACGCACGTGATGGCGCCGTGGGTCCGTCGTGTTTTTATCCATGTTCTGCCAAGACTACTGGCGATGCGCAGGTATAATACGTCTTCGAAGAAATCCGATTACGATTCCAGGCAAGATATGATTCCTACGAGCGTTTCGACGAACCGTTGGGCCTATGCCAACCAGCATTAGAACGTTCATTAGTGGCTTCGCACGTGACACCTAGCGTCACGTCGTCTCTGCAACCATTAGCACACCAGCCACCTCTCTCACTCTCACTCTCACTCTATCTGTATCTCTTTATCTTTCACAAACACGCACACACACACACATACACACGTAAATCGAACTCAACTTATTGTTAAACTCGGACCATTATACAGAACTTGAACCGGTCAGACACTTGTGTTCGATGATTGTTAGGCGATTCGAACGTTGAACACTTGGCTCTGAGTGCATCCGATATATTGAGCAAATCGTCACCTCAAATATTAGATAGTCAAAGTGCGGTTTTATGAATTTATATTTCAGAAAGCAGATTAAAATAACTTGAGTTTCCATTTGGCCTCTGTATCTTCCAATCAGATCTGGGGAAAATAGTATTTGAAACAGAAAATATTAAATAATCCTATTTATTTTAGAGTATGTGCACTATTTTAAAAATAAAATATTTTATTTGATGCAGTAATGTTTGAAAATAGTATTTGAACATAGTATTTTATTTGAATAATATTGATAATATCTGTATTTTGTTCTTCTCTTTATTTTCAATTTCAATTATAAATATTATTGCTGAAAATAATGGTTCGAATTCAATACATTTGATGAGTGTAAATCGTTTCTTAACGATAAGGTACAGTGTATGTTTATGCGGTTTCACAGAGTATTATAACAATCCAAAAATGTTTCAGATTGTTAAAGAAGAAATATTTTATTTTCTGGATAAAATTGTTGAAATAGAAATATTTTATTGTCTGGATCAGATTGTTGAAATAGATATATTTTATTTTCTGAATCAAATTGTTGAAATAGAAATATTTTATTTTGAGGTTCAGATCGTTCAAATAGAAATATTTTATTTTCTGAATTAAATTGTTAAAATAGCAATATTTTATTTTGAGGTTCAGATCGTTCAAATAAAATACTATTTTCTTTAAGCAAAATCAAATCTAAAATATTAATGAGTATTTGAAATATCTGTTGATACGATTCAGAAAAATCTACTACATACGAAATTCTACTACAATCAAAAATCATTCGAATGCAACTCCGAAACTGAAACTATCAAGGCGACAATAATAAAGCTTCTAACACGTTCTCCAAAAAAATTCATTCGATTTGCTCGATAACTTTTCGCAACAGCATCTCTGTCGGCGCATGCTCTGCTAGTTCCAGTTAGTATAGTTTAACTACGAACCGCTAGCAATCCACGGGCCAAGTGGTCAATCAGCAGGACAAGAGCCCGCTAACGAAATCGAAACAATCATCGAGAACCCGATAGCGAAAACAAGAGCGGTATCGACGAAGAACAATTCAGAGAACAACGAAAAAATTGAATTTTTTTTTTTCAATTTATTTTTTGATCGGCCCACGGAAAATGCGATGAATTCTCGGCGCCGATGGTGGCCCGACAGTTCCATAGAAAATATATTGCACGGTTCTTAGCACCCCCATCGACAACGCCTTACTCGAATATTGTTATTTATCTGCGATGTCGATCGAACATTGTCACCAAAATCCTTGATACAATTCTCCATTGGCAATCGTTACGATAGTATAACTGAATAGCGTAGAACGTAGCCATGTACAAAAGCTTGACACTCTCGCAAACACGTTGCCAGAAAGTATAGAACAATGAAATCATGAAGTAACGTTTTGCTCGCCACCCTTCAACCTCCGCCTAGTTCTGTCGATGAGTTATGTCTTTGCTTGATCACCCTGTTTCGAGCACTTGTTATGTTACTGTAACGATTATACTACGGTAGCGTTCACTCACTTTTTCTGGATCGTTTATATAGTTTATAGAATATTTTCGCTAATGTTCGCAGAAAAGTACTTGCAAATTTTTTAGAATATACTCGCTGTTTTACTGTTGAAATTAAAGTTGTTTCGTATTGATAATAACGATGCAGCATTCACTAATTTTTCTGAATCGTATATAGAATATTTTCGCGATTGTTTGCAGAAAAGTATTTGCTAATTTTCGAGAATATATTATAGAATATACGTATACGAATGTATGTCGAGAACATGTACTGTTTTACTGTCGAAATTTAAAGTTGTTTCGTGTTGATAACAACGAAGTAATGTTTTCTAAAGTTTTCTGAATCGTATATAGAATATTTTCGCGATTGTTTGCAGAAAAGTATTTGCGAATTTTCGAGAATATATTGTAGAATATATACGAATGTATATCGAGAACATGTACTGTTTTACTGTCGAAATTTAAAGTTGTTTCGTGTTGATAACAACGAAGTAATGATTTCTAAATTTTTCTGAATCGTATATAGAATATTTTCGCGATTGTTTGCAGAAAAGTATTCGTAATTTTCGAGAATATATACGAATGTATATCGAGAACATATACTGTTTTACTGTCGAAAAAAGTTGATTCGTGTTGATAACAACGAAGTAATGTTTTCTAAATTTTTCCGAATCGTTAATGGAACATTTTCGCTGTTGCTGTTCGAGAAACATTAGCTACTATTCGAGAGTACATTTTCCACATTTTACCATTAAAACTAGAGCCGTTTCGTACCGATGTTAATGACTGTTTGTTTCTGATTGAACAGGCCGCAGTACCAGATAGATAAACGTAGCATGGCCGGCCATCATGGGCAACGCGTGATGGTGAGAACGTGCAACGGTCTCGAATTACGGGATCCATCTTTGTTCGTAGAGACTTCGGCGTCGGAGCTGGTTGAATCCTCCGTTTTATTCCCGAGTCTCGATTCGCAGGACGAATTACACCCTCGGTATCGTAACGCAAACTATCCTACAGTATATTTAACAAAACAATCTCAATTCCAATTCTCTACCATGATGGAATTGCACGCAATTTAATCATTCTACACTGTTCCAATCAATTCAACGGACAAACCTTGCTGCACTTGAGAACTAAATCTTTTCCGAAATGCGAACCGTGATCCACATTTAATTCTCAAAATGCGAATTTTTGAATTTCCTGAACAGTGCACAATTACTGGGACACGTTGATCGGCGACTAAAAATATTTTATTTCTAAAATTAAACAGCGAAGTATCGTTGGCTTTGATTGGAATATTTGGAATAAAATATGATAAAGTATTTATTCTTGGAAGAAAGAGGGTCGCGAGATAAGGCGGCCAGTTTTGCTAGGATTAATCGGTGTTGGTTCGAAGATAATGTGAAAGAATTTCAACGACCAGGGAATTGGAAGCGGTGAATTTGGGAAGCGCGTGCCGCATTCATGGGTCGCCAGCAGCCACGGCCGCACCTCCACCGCAACTCCCGACTGAGGAGAGCGTGGACGCTCTCTGTAACACGCTTCATCATTGGCATCACTGCCCAGAACTGTACAAGGCCATCGAAGGCATTCGTTTCATCGCCGATCATACAAAGAGGGAAGAGGACTCGACTAGAGTACGTTTCCCCAGAACATATTCCCTCATTTTCGAAATTTCTGACCATAAATCTGCCCAGAAAAAAAATTTAACTATTATTATTAGATTTTACAAATTCGTGAGAAAACTGAATCGGTGAAATATGAAATTCTGAAGACAATAGGGGAACTTAAGAGCACTACAGTGTTTTCTCGATAATTGTCCCAAACACGGGTCCGGGCAGGGACAATTATATTCCAGGGATTCTATTCTTTGACTTGTGCCGAACGTAGAAATGGACTGGGTAGCTCGAGAGGCCTCGGTCGCCGAGAAGTGTAAACATAATACGGGTCGGGTATATCGGTGTGAGACCACTACTAATCCGATAACGAAACTTCTTTATTTTTCATTATTTTTTTATGGATCTTTCACCAACATATTCCTGGCATTTTTCTAATGAAAATGATATCAAATATGATATAATTCCGATGATATTTACGTGTGTAATTGGCGATGAAAGTTTCGTGCGCAAGGAAGGACAGCGTATGGGAAAGAAAGAGACGCGGAGACGCTTATTTTTATATGAGACTTTCACCAATATATTTGTGGCATTATTCTGATTAAAATGATACCAAACACGATATAATTCGGATCATATAAAGGTATATGGACAAGTCAGATACATCGGTATAATTTTAAACGTAATTTTAACAGAAAAATGCCACAAATATATTGGCGAAAGTCTCATAAAAAAATAAATAATAGTGAAAACGTTTTTTATTGGGATTACATTGTGAAACGCGGCGGGCCTTTGAACTGTGCCGGCGACTGCGACTCTCCGCGTCTCTTTCTTTCCCATACGCTGTCCTTTCTTGCGCACGAAACTTTTCATCGTCCATTACACACGTAAATATCATCGGAATTATATCATATTTGATATCATTTTCATTAGAAAAATGCCAGGAATATGTTGGTGAAAGATTCATAAAAAAATAATGAAAAATAAAGAAGTTTTGTCATCGGATTAGCAATGGTCTCCTCGGCGTCCCAGGCCACTCGAGCTTTACGACCCCTCACGGGGTATACCCCGCAGGAGTGGGGATAGTTCTGGGACAATTATCGTCCAGATATTTGGAACATTTATCAAGAAAACACTGTATGACGGTGTTTTCGACTTATTAAAATTATCAAGAGAAAAAGTACTATTTCTTTCAAGTAACTTGGAAAATTTTGCATGAAAATCCACCTTCTGCTATTGCTTGAAAATATTTGAGTACGCCCGATGACGGATGACGTTTTTGTTTCAGGTGAAAGAGGATTGGAAGTATGTCGCGATGGTTCTCGACAGGCTATTCCTGTGGATTTTTACACTAGCCGTGTTCGTCGGAACGGCGGGCATAATTCTTCAGGCGCCGACGCTGTACGATGACCGTATGCCGATCGACGTGCGACTATCCGAGATCGCCTCCACCACTGCCAAGCCACACATCGTCACGAGCCTCTGAGAGACAATTGTTAATTTTTTTCGTTACATCCACGTACAACGCATGCTCACGTACACACAGTACATACACATATACAGTACATATAAATCTATATATATACATGAATACATGTACCGCAGAGACGCGCAAGGAACAAATATAAAATGCGTTCACGTTGACCAGGGACTATTTACGAACGACACCCAGAATACACGTTTCTCTTCGATCAATTTCACCTGCGGATTGTACTGTGCAGGGTGGAACTGACCAGGGAACATTCTCAACTTGCACAAACCCATTCTCATCGTACTTATGCGAGACGCAATTCTTGGAATAAATTGCGGGGGGTGAAAGCAACCCTCAAACATGGGGCTAGCGACACATTTTTTAAGGTATCCTTAAACTATAGTCAAAAGATTACAATCTTTTTTCAAACGGCGAATTTAGTAGCATTTTCAGAACAAATCATTTGTTTAATAATATTTAAAAAAATCGATTCTTTCGTGTCACCTACGTATTAATTAACTGCCTCGCACAAGTTTCATCAAAATCGGCTTGTGTAATTTGAATACGTTCCCCGAGAGACTGAATATATTAAGAGGGCGAAAACAGTTTGGTCCCGCTTCTACTGTTCTCCGAACTGACAATTAGATTGCGGATCTTATGCGCTTATCAGAAAGAATTTCAAGAACTGGTTGAAAATTAAAATAAATATTCTATATGGAACTCCTGCTGCTTGGAATTGATGCAGAACAATTTGATTTCGCATAAAGATCCGGCAGTCTACTTGGCAGCACGCGAGGAATAGGAGTGGGAGATGTATCTGAAAATGACTTGTATTAATCGGGCTTCTTGCGTCGCGAATTTTCACGTCCACCCTGTACAACAAGGAGTGTTATCGGCGTGGATACTACCAGGATTTAGGTTCAAGAAAATTTCTGGCAGGATAAATTGATGCGTCAAGGTGGCTAGTTCTTCTCCTGTTCCGCGTAATCCGTTTGCTCTGCCTATATACGTGTGTTGAAAAGCAATAAGAAAATAAACCTACATGCACAAGCTCACTATTTTTCAAAGAAAGAAGCAAAGCGATCCATAGCGGAGAATGTAGCCTTGGCGGATGAAATTTGTCCTAACTATACGATTATTTCTGTGAATACGAAATTTTTTTCAAATAGACTGCGGATCATCGTGCAAATTTACCAATTGCTAGATGGGAATCAATTTCTTCCCGCGCGAGGGCTTCTATATAAACAGAACTAAAGCTGACGTTTATTACATTAATTTATTAGCGTTCTATACAGTTACGAGCCCTGCCAGTTTCACGGACGTTTGCTCTTTCTTCGTTTGATCTTTGAAGCTCAATCCGTTTGTAACACGCGAACAATATTTGTAGATTACGATTACTTTGCAATAGGAGATGAAACAGAATCCCTGTTTCTCGTCCCTGGTGTTAACGATTGAAAGACTGAAGCCTCGACGAGTCTTCGATTTTTCGCGCCAATGCAACGATTCGATGGGGGAACGGCCGCCTGGAGACTCCCTAGAATTTCCCTAGAATACCCTAGAAATCTGGTCGAAATTTGGGTCTGCCAAATTAGATTTTTCGTCCTTATGCGAGCAGATTTTGGGCTGGGTGAGGGCTCAATCTAAAGAAGAAGGTTCAGCGCATGGTGCTCTGGTTATGACGTAACGAAGATTATGTTGACATCTAATAATATGAGTCTGCAAAGTCGGAAAAAAATTTCGAGAAAACAACCGCAGAATCCAATGTATTTTTCTGTCACAAAAAGAGTTTTTTCATTGCTATCATAACCAGAGCACCATGCGCTGAACCTTCCTCTATCAAACGAGCCTTTATGCAGCTCAAAGTTTGCTCATATAAGGACGAAAAATCTAATTTCGCAAACCCAAGTTTCGGCCAAATTTCTAGGGTATTCTAGGGAAAGTCACGTGACTTCCGTTCCCTCTTAATGGCGGTAAGGATTCTCAATGCATACGCACACGCACACGGACACGGCTAGAACGTGGAGATGCGAAACAGTGGGTAATAGAAGATTCGCTGATTCTCTGGGTGCTGCTCGAGAACAGGCTTCGATGTAGATCATTAACGAGCCAAGTTTTACAGAAAGCTACCGAAGATTTTGATTTTCAAATATAAACTATAGCTTGATTTCCGGTTTGAGAATATCCTGGAGCCTGCGAGAGGACACCCAGAGAGCCCTGTTGCGGGTCTTTGTATACACTGCGCGTGGGAAAATTGGATAGACGCGGTGGGAAAGATGCGATCTTTCAGATAGGAAAATGAGGATCGGATTCTTGTTCTGCTCGCGTGTGCCGTCGATCGATTCTTATTAAAGAAATTATTTATCCAGTCGATGAAAATAATATCTTTTTAACAGTAATTGAATTCCTCTATTGATAAACCAATTTTTCTGTTGTCAGTTTTAAGCAACTCGGAGATCGAATAATTTATTGTACTTTGAACGTTTTCTGTAAACTACACTAACATAAATATCTGAAGCTTATATTATAGATATAGTTCTTTTGAAATACAGCACACTATAGCAGAACAAGAAACACGTTGGGACAGAGACACATTGGAAGCGGTCCAGCTCCATGATTTTATTGTTAGTATCGCGGATAAAAAAGAGAGAGATTATAAAGTTTCAAAACAAGGTATTAAAATTCTAAGAGGAAAAGTGGGTGACCGATGCTCGTGCATAACGTAGAATTAATACGGAGCGATCTATAAAGAGAGTTCGATTTCATGCCAGTCGCATCGAGACTTATGGTGTCTTTAGAACAAGTAAGAGAACAATTAAGTCGCAGAGTCATCTTAATGCTAGAACTACATTAAAAATGCTCAATTTCTATTGCCTTATAAAAATAACAAGGCTGCATTCATTCTAGTTTTGCTAAAATTAGATTAATACTATCCATCTGAAAACCTATAAATCTATTCGATACTTTTCCACGACAGCGTCCCATCTCTATAATTCCAATATTTATGAGATTGAGAATCTCAAATCGGCCATTTTGACTGGTTAGATCGTTCTGTAGAAGTGTGCGAATGTAAATGAACACAGCTCGTTTCAGTTGCGCGCGCGGGACACACTGTACAGTGTGGGGAAAAATTATTGGTCATCCTTTTGGGAGGTGGAACGAAGATTTCTCTATGAAATATTGATTTCCGGCATATGGTCCCTTTGAGACTTTTGAACAGCTCGACGAGTAGAACCGACTAAGCCAATAACAAAATTTGACATTGAAAATGACCTTGAAAGTTAATTTTGCGGCACCATATTTATGATGCAATGTTGGCGATCTCGACGAGTTCTATCACCTCCCAAAAGGATGACCAATAATTTTTCTCCACCCTGTACTATAAAATCGAAGAAATATAGGATCAATTGACGAAACCGAGAAACAGTGAACGGGTTTTAAAGGGGGATGGTCGATGCGGATGGCACGAGATCGAGCGAAGCCTGTTGCAGACTCAGGAACAGAGACAGACCGAGGATCACCGTTTCCGAAATTTACATCGAGAGCCTGTAACAATGGGGCCATATTTTCACAAAATAAAAGAAACAAAAAAAGGGTTTGGGGCAGGAGGGGGTGGATAGGTGGTAATAAATTCTAAATGTCCGCGGCCACGTTTAGCGGCGGAGAACGCGAGAAGAGACGTGGGACAGACGAACAAACAAACAAACAAACAAACAAAACAGAAAATGGAACACGGTTGTGGGCCTAAGAAAGTTTAACCGACTCAACTTTTATTGCTCATATATACGTATATATATATGTTTGTAATAAGGTAACTTTCGTAATCGTAAATTCGTTCCAACACCACCGTGGACGTTCATTAGAAACTTTACACACAGCGCGTGAACGATGAAAAAGCGGAGAGAGTGAGAGTGAGAGAGAGAAAAAGAGAGAAAGAGAGAGAAAGAGTGTGTGTGCGAGTGTGTGTGTGTGTGTAAAAGATAGAGAGTGTACGAGCCGCAATTGTTTATTGTACAAGATCGCGTTCGAATAATTTATCGTCTTCCTCGAGATACGAAATTACGATTTACTTTTCCGACGGGCAGATCAATCATGCGTTTACTCGATTCGCTGCTGCCCTCGCCAAAGAAATTAGCAGAGAAACGATAAAAAAGAAAAAGACCCGAAATGGTAAAAACCACCAAAAAAAAAAACAAATATGAGATAACGAGAAAGATGTAGAGTCTGATCGATAAGCCGCTAATAGTTAAGTATATGTGAGTAGCCACGAATCCACGATAGGTCTTAAAAAAGACGAAAAAAAAAACAAACAAGCGACAACAAAAACGTACCAACATTTTTGGAGAGAGGTTTCTTCTTCGATGGCGTTCCTTGATTCGATGATCGTAGAGCCTTTCGATTCATCCTCCAGATTGATACACCGATCGATCGATTGATCGCAGCCTTGGACACACACACACATACATACACGCATACACACACACACACATATATTACATACCCCCCGATTCGTTTCAGCGAATTCTGCGAAGCCACAAGTGTCCACGAGATGTAGTGATTCTTTTCAATTTTGTACACTAGACCCTCGGACTAGTCTAGAAGACGAGTCGCTCCATGCCGTACATTATTAGCGCCTTAATGTTATTAACGTTTGTAATAAAGAGGTTTTACTTCGAACGAGAATGCTGAACATTATATGCGAGTTTCGTGTACGAACGCACCGCGCAAGTATTGAAAAATCCCAAAGACGAAGTACTAGAATTTTTTTGGTATACGATTAAAAGTGTTACTATACCGATGGAAAATTAATTAAGAATTATATCTAGCGATTCGATTAGCCACCGTGTAACACTTGAGGCTAGAAATGATCTGCCGAATTTATGCGGATACGTTTCTTACAAATTTTTCAATATTTTCGTGAGCCAGCATATAGAGACAAGCTTGAACACAAACCGGAGAAGAAGAAGAAGGAGAAAGGAAGAAGAGGACGAAGAAAAAGAGAATAGAGGCTTGTCGTGTGATCGTTGCACTGGTACGAACTTTGTGCAGGATTTTTTCTCTTTACTTTGTACGATTGCTTTGTTTGATTTTCAATTGTCGTTTGAGCGAGCGTGAAACCGATCCGCGTGAATGTGTGAGAAAAGGAAATCTGGACGAGCGGGGCAAGAGGGGGGGGGGGGGGGGGGAGATAAAAATGAAAATTGATTACACGTTATTACGGAAGTAAACGCAGTGATAGTTTCTCAACGTAAGTTAAAACAATTTAAACGATATACATATATAAATATTATAAATAACCATTACCCACACGATAAAACAATATGGCAGCAAGATATTTTGTGAGTGGTGTCTATAAGCTCGATTATAAAAAAACCTAACGTAATAAATCGAACAGTTGTCTATCGTTCACAAGAGAGACAGAGAACGAGCACGTACGTATAATTGTGTGCGAGAGTGAGAGGAAGCATAAGAGAATGAGAGTGAGAGACTGAGAGAGCATGAGAGAGAAGAAAAGAGTGAAAGGTACAGTAGAGGGTGGTGGGAATTTTATAAATGGTGTTGAATTTTTAAACGGTCGTCATTCACATGAAATGGCCTTATTCAGCACTCAGATTCACAACGCATTTCAGGGAAAGAAGCGTTTGCTGTATTAACAAACAAACAAACAAACAGACGAACAAACAAACAAAAAAAAAAAAAACAACAACGTAGTCTATAATCATCGCAGCGAATAACCGGGTTCTGTGTAGCGCACAATCGATCGACATTATGATTAAACGAGAAAACTTTTATCATCGATCCGATTCTGTACCATCACTTTTTACACACGATTTTGTTAACACGATTAATAACCATACGAAACAATGTATCTCGTTTCACGGAATAACTTTCTCGGGACTGCGACGAGAATGATTTTGTAGACGTTAACGTTCATTATTTGCATGTAAGTCGCTCTTCGTCGACATACCGTTCAGCTTCTCAAACGTTACGGATTATTCAAAGCTTCATTTTGTACAAGTTATTCCGAGATGAGTGTCCGACATAAAGTTCTTTTTCATTAGACTTCCGTGTCTCGAAAGTACAAAGAAAAATTCGGTATTCAACAATTAGGAGAACGTACATAATTCTTTGCACTCGAAGAGTTTTCCCATCCACCAACAACTCGAACATGCATGCGTTTATTTATTATTCACAGAAACAATTACCCTGTTTAAACGAGAATTGTAAGCGTCATTATTGCCAGCGGTCTTTTTAAAGAACTGAATAGGTGAGCGTCCTGGTTCTTGTTTGTTAAGATAGGACAATGAAACATAATTAACAAACGCTTATCTCCGAATAACCTGTCGATATTGTCTCACGGAGAACAGGATGCAATTGTAACAGCTGTAAAGATTCGCGGTACGATCTCTCTGCGTTCAGACATTGTCGTAACAGTTAAGGTCGCTTCAGTAATTTTAATATTAATTGTTGTCTGATCGGGAACCGCGTTATACATTTGTATAATGCAACGTGTTACTTACGTATAAGTTTCTAAACCGATGTTTTAACGATTTTTAGAAATACGGCGATATATTGTCGAGGCGTGTACGTTGTCGGCGTATTGAATACAATTTTATTCGAACAACGTTCGTTTATAATATTTTTCATTAAACTGTATAACATCGTGGAACAATTCAGCCTAAATACATGTACTATATTTTATTGACACAGTCCAGAATGATCGGAAATAAAACTTTATATATCTAGGAACAGCGTGTCACTTGTTCGTCATACTTATTCTCTTCATTCTATACACAGTTCTCGCAGATATGAATCTTTCACTCATTGTTCTCATCGAGAATCCGCTTCTCTTATTACGTCGATTAAAACAGTCTTGTAAGGTAACCAGTCCGAAACTCTTATCCCACTATACCACAATAATCGTGTACTTCTTGTACCGATTATTTTATCATATAATTACACAGCGGATCGTATGCATTTACGACAAAAATGACTAGGCGAAACTTAAAATGTAAAACAGTAGAAAGATTAGGAATCTTTAGGAATATCGATGTATAATTTTCAACCAATTGAAAGAAAAAAACATTTTTATGTTGCACACAGATCCACAGTGTATGCATAATCGATGATACGAAGAGTATGCAGAAAAATGTGCATCGCGCTTAGAGCTTAGTTTATGTTGTAAAACGGTAAGTAGTTTCAATTCTGCTGTCACCGTGCTCGTAATTAACATATTAACAGTTATAAAATCTTAGTGTTTTAACATGCTGACTGCAACAGTTTTCATTGAGTAATTACGCACAAGTGTCTGGTATTAATTTTTATACAGTTGACTCGGACGAAACGAGCCATTTTTCCTAGTGAATATTATTTACTTATTGCACATTGATATCAAGGCAAAGCAGCATCGATATTGTATAATCACCGTAACTTAAACGGTACAAATGGTAAAACTATACGCATGCAAGTTACGTATACACGGTGTCCCAATAAAAGCGAAAAATTGGGACACCTGTTATCACTGATTTTTATATTATCACAAAACGCACAGTAATTTACCGAGCAAAATTCAACGAATAAATTCATATCACGTTGTGTCGATAGACGCTTCAAAGTTGAATAATAGCTGTGCAAGATCGCTTTTTTGATTAATCAATTTGATATGAGCACACCGTAATGTGGCTAGCATTATAAGCGTACAAACGGTTCAATGTTGTACCTACAC
The DNA here is from genome assembly GCA_916610255.1 of Lasioglossum lativentre. Lineage (NCBI taxonomy): Eukaryota > Metazoa > Arthropoda > Insecta > Hymenoptera > Halictidae > Lasioglossum > Lasioglossum lativentre. The sequence goes on along the minus strand of OU744358.1, from coordinate 8,880,034 downwards.
AAGCATAGTAGATATTCTCAAATACCGCTTTTTGTATTCAAAAACCGATACGATTTTATATATACGTGTCCGTTGTAGAATATTTTCCACCTGATTCGTTTTATCCACTTAACTCGATACGCAAGACAATTTACTTTGTAAATAATATAATATTATTAAGTATCCAAAAACAGATATTTCAATGAAGAATACGTAAAATAATCAATTTAAAATCAAAATCAAAATCAAAATCAAAATCAAAATCAAATTTATGAATTCGTGTAACATTCGTTAGAGAATGTTTCAGATTTCGTACGTAAATACTTCATTAGGTCTTTTATCTTTTTTTTCCCATCCCCAGCAATGTTTGATCTCGTAGTATTGGTCATGTTCTGATCTGTTTGTACATTACCAGTCTCCTCCATCGGATTCATTTCAGGTGATCTCGTTTCATTGGAATCGTTTGTTAACGCGGACTCGTTTTGCTTAGCTTGCCGAATTCTTTTTAATTTCTTTTTAATAGCAACAGCGCCTGGAATTTTAATCGATAAAACATTAGTGCAATTGATAAAACAGTGCATACTAATCTAGATAAATATCGTTATACTCACAGAGCATGGTCTGCAACAGTTCAGTCTTCTTAGATCTATGTACAACTTTTTTCAAGGAATCCCGATGTCTTTTTTGGATTCCCGCGAGTTCGATCGCCTCTCTTGTTGGAGGTGGAAATAAACATATCTCGAGCCAATGTACATTTCTTGCGCATCCGATCAGTCGGAACCATACCTAGAATATTAATTGTACATAGTAGAACCTCGTTTGTAAATAATAATTCCTTTCAAGAAAATATGTGTTATCTTGTAATAATCGATATTACCGAATCTATGCATTCTACCGCAAACCACAGCCATAAACCGAGTTCCTCTTGTGTATAATTGGTCTTCTCTGGTAATAACATTAATTTTGGCACGAACAGTACGTATAAATATGTCCTGAAAAATCGTGTTCGTTAGAAACAGATTTCAAGAAAGAATTTCAAAGAAATTTTAAATTGTTAGCTAACCAGCTACGACAGTGAAGGAAGAAGAACACTTTAGGTAGTATCCTTCCACCGGGTTGAGGTACGCATAACAAAATTCTGCACACATTTATGATAATGGTATCGACTGCCTTGTAATAGAGGAAGCTGCTCACAATTGTACACCATCTGTAAAACAGATTGTACTCATAAATCTCGTTGATGAAAAATAATTGGTTTCAATACAGTGTTACAACGTATTAGGTAATACAATATAAATGAACAAGCATAGCATTAAGAAACACATGACTTAATAAGATAATAAATTTATACTTAATACGAAGGTATATTACTTTTCTTCATAAGGATTCATGACGAACGACGAGAACATCAAGTTTGTCAGGCCTTTGATCCAAGCTCCATTACAGAAAATCTCTATTCCTGCTCGATGAAAATAAAAGCTCCTATGCAGAATCACTCCTAGCTCCTCGTGGGTCACTTTCCGCTCGTCGGAGAAGATGTTTACAGTCGTGATCGTGGATGATTTCAGATAACACACACTACCAACGCAAAATCCACAATTCCACACAGCCTCGATTATTCTACTCCTCTGCATCAATGGTATACGCATACGGCGCAGTAGCGACTGTGTTAATAAAGTAAATGAAAAGTATCAGACGTAGGGTTGTTAGCCTTCCTCCGTACGCTTTGCAATTAACCCAAAGTGAACACACATTCGATAAATATTAAGTCATCCCATAATATATCCAATAACTGAAACCATGATACTTACGTTAAGGCACTTTTCGTACATGAAGTACAAGATCACCCAAAATAGAATCAGGTTACCGAGGAGCACGTCGACTTTTCTCACTTTCGTGTCGGTCATGTGCTGCACACCCGAAGCCTTTTTGTCCCAAAGATTCGGTACCACCGGTTTAAATTCGCTGACATCCGAAAGCGGGTCCAGCCCAATGGACCAGATGAAAGCAACCTCCTCCAACATTTTCAACCTGCTAGATGTCTGTCTGTTTCGATTGATAGCCTTCAGTGGGTGGAATTCATTACTGTATATAGTCCTGAGTTTTATAGAGACCGCATTGTTTAGCGACGGAGGCAATATATATTGATGAAAGGTTTAGAATCTAATCGGCGATACAGTTCGCGTGCATCTGAATGCACTTTCACTGATATCACGATATCAGCGCAACTCCATCTAAACAGATCGTATTGGATATTGGACCGTATACCAGAGAGGAATAAGAGAGTGCTGCTCACGCTCACGCCTTAGACCATATATACCTATAGACCCGGCATAGGTATAGTATGTGCATACGATGCGATGTTCCGAGATCTAAAATTATCTGGTGCCCACAAGCCTCGATTCGAGATAATTCAAAATGCTGGATAGTGTATGAGACGAAGCGAGTGCATAAGTACATTTCACAAGTTCATCATTTGGTACAAATTTGAAAAAATGGTGCACACTTAATATTTTGTAACCAAAATATTCAAATTGTATTGTATACCTGTAAATAAATATTGTTTTATATTACTTTGCGCTTTATTATACATATATAATATATGTATTGGTATTCGACATATACATGTATATTGTTCTTACTGTTCTTTTTTTAAATAAAGTAAGTTGTGAGGAAATAAATACAGATTTCATATTATCAACTCCAACATTAAAATTTAACTTCTTCCAAATTATAATCGACAAAATGAGTTAACCGCATATTTAAAATAATAAGATTAAGTAAAAATGAACGAGTAATAAAATAAAATACATGTATGTATATTACACAGTTACAGTTTCCATAAATATTTATACAGAATGACATGTGACGACGATTCCCCTTTCCCCTCTGCCGCTTTACCTTCGTGGTACATACTGCGATTTCTCAACATACTATAGCACTTTGCCCACAAGCGTAGTCTGCTAGGCGGTTTAATCTTGGAACAAGGCAGACTTATCTGCACCGGGTCTATATGTATAGGTATATATGGCCTAAGGCTCACGCCCGCGGTCGACAGTGCCACCACTTTTGTCATAACCAGCACAGAGATCAGTACTTACAGACATTGCATTGCATTGCATGCAATGCATTTTTCTGTCTACGGTTCTGAATTACCGACTCTGTAGAAAATCCTCTGGTACGATAGCGGACTCTATCGAAATGGAACGGTCAGCTAGTGAATTACATGACGTTGTTACACAAAACGTGTGTGTCTGAGGACGCTAGATTTTACAGCTTTGTCAGCTTTAAAAGTCCAATGTTGCCGCATTATATTCATACAAAAACCGCCGATGCTCGCATCGAAAGCTTTCGAGCGATTTCTTTTCTGCTTTCCGGAGCTGCCGAAATTCAGTAAATAATTTTATTAAACGATCATCTGAATATTCGTCAACTTGTTCAAACTCCATACACATATTTACTTTTATGAGAAATAAATAATTCTACACGCGTAATTTAGTATTTACAAATTACGAAAGGCTTAGAAACTAGATTAATGAATGTTAATGTTAAGAATGTTAAACAGGACCGTAATGATGAACATATACTTACAGTTATAGAATCGAGGAAATAATAGATACTCCAAAACTATTTTTGTATATATTTTACTTAAAAATGTTATTTAAATATTTTTAAAACATTAAAAAAATAATGTTAAAATCATACGAATAAACCATATAATAAGAAATTGAAAAAATAAAGTATGATGAATGAAAAAAATAAACTGCCACCGACAGGATTCGAACCCCAGTGTATCGGCTCCGTAGTCCCCGACCGCTCTGCCAACCGACAAGGTCAAAATAACATAGAACGATGTCGGTTCGACGCGAAGTATAAAACATACTAAAGCATAGAACGTGGTTGATGCCGGTCGTGTTATTTCTATGCCAATAGATCAAACACGATTTAGAATCAACAATATAAATATTAATTGAACATAAGAAAGAATTTAAAAAGGAACCCAAATTGGCATGATGTTTGTGTCAAGCTTGAACCCAAATAATATTAGTGTTACTCTCATGCACAAATTCAACACTGCATACAGTATTATCTCCGTAACTGTCGCAAAGGTCTCTGCCGTAACTGTGAAAATATACCCACTACAGGGGATCCCCCTTGGAACCAGTCAAGCGATAAGCACGCTCGACGACCGAGCCAGCGAAGGGTAGCGTATCGGTGAGACTCACACTAATAGTAACACTTATGGTAAGAATAGGATACTCTAAGTATTTTTCTTGTTAAGAATATACATAACTAAACCAGATTGAAAGCGTAATTTTTAATCAATTAATACTATTATTAATTCTTGAAATAGTTTTCTTTCTTAAAATACATGATGATTCAATCAAGGTGTGTTCCCGAATTGGGCTACTCTCCTCTATATTTTTCTATCTCCGTTTTCCAAACAATTTTATTTCTATATTATACAAACAGACCAACAAGCAAAATTAACAGATAATAGAATGACTGATACAGTTGCCAAATGTTCTTTGGAGCAACTTTACACGAACACTAGACTGCGGATTTTATGGATTTATGAGCAAAATTGATGGGTCTAATTTGAGATAGTAGAAAGATTATAAGTATTTGAGATCAACATCAATTTTTGACTATCCAATAAAACTACAAACAAGACAAAGAGACTTGATTCCCTGTGTCCTACAATTCATGCACAGCATTATTATTTTGCATAAAGATCCGCAGTCTAATGATCATATTATAAATAGTTCCCGCAAGTTCTCTTGGGGAAAAAGATGGCTGTCTCACGATCATCATCTTCCGCATGATATACTCATTGGCCAAATTGATTGCTGACGGAATATCTATCAACAGAATCGATCGTAGCATACGCAAATGTGAACGTCTTGCTGGGCGCAGCTCTGTTGAACCGTCAATGGTGTGCTGGATAATCGGCGTACCAACTGAAGGCCCCGTTCGAGCCGGTGTATCCACCGAAATCCACGTAATCCAGAATTGGATTGATGGACCTCTCCAAACGTGGACCCTCCGAGATCGGATCGTCCTGGTGATTACTGGGTACCGCGATCGGCACGTAAGCCTCGGCTTGCCGAGCGATTCTCGTCGTGACCGGACTCAGCTCGATCACATCGATCCCGTCCACAGGTATGGCAATGTAACGACGGCCCGCCAAAGCATCGTAGACGCCGCACAAAAGAATCAATGTTATAGTCTGAAATAGCGTGATAGCGAGATTTAACGCATCGTTGCCGGTCAAGTCGGGCATTCAAGGGAACGAAACCAACCCTCTTGCACACCGGGAATTACTCTATTCACATACGAACGCTGCCTATCGCGTGTTCGGGAGATGTTGTGACAAACTTCTGCGGTTACACTAGGGTGGACCTTATTTTTGAACCTTCGAATTTTTTCGGGACACACCCTAGAAATTGTTACACTAGCTAAAAAAATAATCGATGCAAAATTTTAGATCGATTGAACAACGGGAAAACCATATTCCATATTCTGTAACTAAATATGCAAATAAAATACGAATTTTCAAAATTTCAAAGTTGCGAATTTTCTTTTTACGATGACCTTGTGTTTTATTTGCATATAGTTATAGAGCATGGGAAGAAAAATTCAGCGATATATAGAAATGTATATTTACGATGTATTATAATGGAGAAAACCGGCATGAAATGCGGCACGTTATCCCGTTGTTCGATCGATCTAAAATTTTGCATAGATTATTTTTTTAGCCAGTGTCACAATCCTAGGAAGTGTCCCGAAAAAATTCGAAAATTTTTTTCCGCTAAAAGTAAATAAGGTTCACCTAGGTATACAGGCTGTTCTACACTGCGGTGCATAACTGTAGCGCCAACCATATTTTTAACATTTTTGAAGTTTTGAAAAATAATTGAGGAAAGCAAGTGATTGATACGAGGAAGCATGACAAATAACGAACTTAGGACTTTGGAAATAATTAAAGTACATAACATGGTACATCCCGATGATTTTCTCAAAATTTCAAGTCCATTAGTCAACTAGAACTAGAGTTATCATGACGAACGTTTCGAAAAAAGTGATTTCGAAAAAATCGCGTTTAAAGATTCTTAACGATTAACTATGTTGATTTTACGAATTCAAATAAATCCTTTTGCATGAATATTCCACAGCACTGATACTTAAGAAAATGTAAAAACACATGGTTTTTTGCAAATGAAAACCCAGAATACCTCTTCAATTACCCAGTGAAATACGTTGAAAGGAGGAGGAAAAAGATGAAATTTACCAAACGATTCATGATCGAAGCACTCGTTGTCACCGGTAGTTCAGATATTCGTCGAACTGTTGAGCGTAAGTCGTGTTACCAACGTTTTATACTGTTTCGCTTGGCCGCAGCTTTCTCGTCTTTCTCATCTTTCTCGATCACCGAGCACCGGTTGGCTCCTAAGCGATAGCAATTACCGTCGTCGGGACTCTCGGCACTTTTTCCACTTAGTAATTACTTTATTCCAGACCAATTGTCGTATCGAGAACCGTCACGACCGCAGCAATTGGCTACGCTCGTTCTTATTAATTTCTCTACTTTGGACAAGGTTGGGTATTCTTTAAATATTTCGATCAAGAATTATTCGAATAAATCTCTATCGATTCTCTATCGAGTGGAGCAGTACGCAGGCCTCGCGCATCCCGACGAAGGCGCACGCTGCATGAAAGAGTGTTGGTGGGGGAAGCAGGCGTTTGAGGGGCCCCTACCGTGCCCATCACTGCACTACAGTAATATCTCCGAAACTGTCGCAAAGGTCTCTACCGTAACTGTGAAAATGTTATCGGGACATCCGCCTTGCAAGTTGGAACCAGTCAAGCGTTACACACGGTAGTCCACCGAGCCAGCGAGAGGTCGAATATCGGTGTGACTCACACTAATGCAAGCAAAGCAAACGATTGCACCTTTTCTAATTAGTCTAGTTAGTCTAGTTAACCAGTACAGTGATAGTAACAATAATAACAACAATAATAATACTAAGAATATTAAATAAATACTATTCATCGCAGAAAATTCGTGTCGCATGATTCGTGAGAGTGTCAAAGGATCTCTAATCTGTTAAAGTACTCACCGTTCCAGCGCAGCAGCTCTCGATATCGTTTCTTCCTCCTTCTCCGCGTCTGCGAGGGCTTTGTCCTCACTTTTTTGCGGTCGTCTGGTTGGTTCCGACTTTTACTCGTTGTTGGCAAGAAGCTCCGAAAAATCGTTCGCCTTGTATCAAGATGCCGTAATCCGAGAAAGCAGCAGGAGGTATGGATCAAGTGAAAGGAAATGATGATTTAGAGTTCCGTTAGAGGCTAACAGACCAACAGTCGAGAGAGTGAACAATTTTATTCTGGTGAATAAAAATCCAGTCTCTGTTCTTGCACATTTCTTGGTTAAGCATAAGACCTTGCTTCATCATCGCAATACAGACTGTATCGACAAGGTGACAATATCCACTTCTGGTTAGGCTTGGCGAGAATGCATTATGTCAGCGAGTGCAGTAACCGTTGATGTTAACATTGCATTCCGAATAACGTCATGTTGCATATAAATACATTTTTCGTTTTGAACCATCTACTCTGTCCTTTATAAGTATTTGGGCATCCAGAAATTTCATACCAATAACGTATCAATGACATAATAATATATTCATTTTTAAATAGTACTGATGTTAGTTGACCAATTTGTTACCATATATGACCAACTGTTTTCAAAGTTTCCGCTTAAATTTTTCTTCCACTGGTTTTTATTCCCACAGTATTCCCAAATTACTACATACGTTTTATTCTCACGTTTGTCAATCACAAATAACTCAGAATCATAAGCAACCATTTTGACATTCGATGCTGAAGCAACATTAAAATTTGAATTGACAAAAAACAATACGTGAGAAATTATCTTCTACGAATTTATTTGTAACAATGTTGACGACATCATCTATTGAAATTATTACCTGTGTTGTTCAATAATAACACAATATACATATATGTACACAGTAACATAATAAACCAACAAGAAAATCGATATCTGTAGGACATCATTATTGGACCGTAGTATGAATATTAACAAAAAATGATTGGCCTTGAACCGTTTTATGAAAATTCTTTTTATGATTTTATACACTTATTCCAAGAAGATATCCATCTTATTCAGTATGATGCATACGAGTTAATAAAACTGAAGACTCATCAAATTCAAATTTTACTTCTGTTCTTACCGAATGAAATATTTCAACACTTTGTCTCACGACTTTTGTCGCAGCTACAGTTGTTAAATTCACATTCTCAGTTGTCTTTACTTGCTTGTAAATGGTCGGTTTGAAGTATAAAATTTTGTATACGTATAACTCTGTTATTATAAATTATAAAATAGCAATTATTGCTGAACTTGGGAATGTAATAAAGCCTTTTTAGTTTGTTACAATAGCATCGTTACCATGCTTTCGAATAATGTTATTCATTTCTCGTCAATCTAATCACCTGGTGGGAATGTCCCTTGATGCCATTCTATGTATAATGATCAGCCCTACCCATTACTAGCGTTTACCAAGGTAATCATTATCGGCCGATATACTAATAAAAAAACAAAACTATAAACTACTAAAGCACTTTAGCTTTTCTTCTCCGTCAAGTAACAAGTCGTTGCAGAAATTGGATAGCATGATAGCATCAATTTTTTATTTTACAAAAAATTACATCTGCACAGTCCTTTTTGCTTTTCTTAAACTCTTAAAATCTTAAATACTTGCGCCTATAACTAATGCGGTGTTTATGATAACCTAATACGAAATTGTTTAAAACATAACGTTTCATTTAGTGTTGAGCATGTTTTGGCGCATATACATGTCCTAGAGGTAACAATTGCTCAAGTGTAGCGAAGTGTAGCGCTGCGTGGGTTAAACGTTAGATGGTAAGAATAAGAGATAGATAGTAACAATTAGATATGTCCAAAAAATCGTATGATTCCATTGAAAAGAATATATAATTGCACTTCTTATCCAAATCGATAAAAAGAATGAGTACGTAAAAGATGCGTGACCTAACTCAAGCATGATTTAAATGTTCATTACAAGCCAGACACCCTGTATAACAAATTATTGAAAGGTACAGTGCGAATCATTAGGCAAATATTATTTTTTCATTGATTACTCTATAAAGTGCAATCGAAGAAATAATATAAGCGCATAAAATATGTACTTCCCCCTTTTTTAGTATATCCAACTTATGTGAAAAAATTTAAGAATCGTTTAACATTGCAAATATGCATTCGACAGCTCCCTTTAAAAAAAAAACTAAAGATTCACGGATTTCATGAATTCGAAACATAATAACCGTAATTACATTGTCGCTGGAAGCAATTGGCAATTCTTACAATGTAATATGTACAACGCATTTCATAATTTTAAGTATCCTATGTGGTTCAACAATTCCTTTTCAACCGTAATGACAGTATCATTCAAATCTTCATTACAATTTGTATAGAACATTACATCTATCTATCTAATAATAGTAGTACATTAACTCGGAAGTTCCGACTTTTTCAAATTTTGCAAATCTGTGGAAGGTCTTGGTACATGTTAAAAGATTTGTTGACTATTTTTTTTATTATTTAGATTTAAAATATTTTCCTGCTATTTCCTGTATATTTTAAGAACTACAGATAGGTATAAAAAAATTTGTCCATATAAAAATTGAATGATTTTTAATATTCTATAAAAACTATATATTTTGTAATAAAAAAATAGGAGCATTTACCTTTAAAAGGCATTCTCAACCTGAAAATGTTTGAATCCTGAAGTTCCCTTACTGAAAGTAGAGCATACTTTAAACTTTTGAACAACATTATGAATATTAAAGCTTTCTAAAATGAAATTCAATACACCTATATTCAAAGTGATGACACGAATGAAATCATTAGTGCTGTCCATTCACGTTAAGAGTAAACCATGTCACCGTACGATAATATAATTGTTAAACTGCAGATCTTTATACAAAATAAAAATTGTCTGCATTAATTGCAAGAAACAAAAACCATATATAAGATTCTTTCTGCCTTGAATCTTCATAAGTTGGAAATAATATTAGAGTTATTAAATTCTTCTAATCTTTGTACTATTCCAAATTGTATCCGCAATCTAATGATTGTTTTTAAAAAAGGAGACCCACTCATTTCGTTCTCAAAATCGGTATTTATTAAATTACATTTCATTCTGCATTAATTATTATGAATGAAAGAAAATTTAGTTGAGCATGAGCTGTGCTTAGATTTAATATAAACAAATACATTCGGGTTCGAAACAAGAATAGCCAATGAGAAATTGATATCGCGAAAAGTCAATGCTTCATTATCGTGACAGTATTTACCTTTAACATAAATAATCAGTACATTCAAAATTAGGCCTTAATAATCACACATGGTTTAGTGATTTTTTATATTTTGATTATTATATTATAGCGTAGACCTCCCAATTATTTTTTTAATGCCTAAAATTGACTTCCTCTCCCCATTAATACAAATCAACTGTCAAACTTTAATCCTTTATGTATAAAAACTATGACACATGGAATAACAAATGTAGTTACTGATTGAAACTACTCGCGAAATATTTAAATATTATGCGTGTTGTAATTATTATCTAATATTATCTTACGTGCCCAAGTAGCACGTAGAAGCACAATGGTGGTAACCATTCTTGTTTTATTTTCAAGGTATATGACATGATGAATTTTATTTAATATGTACTTGAAGTATGGCAAGGAAGAAGTAATTGATTTCAATCTTGAAATGTTATTGTTTGAGAATTTTTTAGCAAGGATATAAAAATGCTATTAAATTAAATTAAATTAATACTGTAAGAGATGGAAATTTAAGTCTATGTACAAAATATTCAGACCATATATAATGTACTCAAGATGAACTATTACGAACTTAAATATTTGAACATGGTAATAATCTAGAATGTTGACAAGATTAATTTCAACATAAATCACACTCTGCACATAATAATTAAATATAACTAAAAAGATAATAATACTTATACATATTATGTGTGTAACCTGCCAGAAAAACAAATTTTATTTCGCAAATGTTGTGTGATTTATGAATTTATTTAATTAGATATCAGTCATCTCTTCCCACCATACTCCAAAGTTGCCTTTTCTATAGCCTGCAATAGCGTTTTTAATGTTTATATTAGAGAAAAAGTTAAAAAGATACCCAAAACTTTTGTGTACTATTGTACTATAAATCTACTCTATACAGTTTTATCTGAAAGCATTGTGTTGTTCTAAAGATAAGTGTATATCAACCATAATTTACATCTGCTCATATTTCAGCAGAAACAAAGTAATGAAAATAACGGAAATCTTTCTGTCTGTAACAATAAATAATAAAAACTCTCGTCCCACTAGGTGTAATTACTGTTCGCATAAAGCATTTGACCACAACTTCCAGAACCTTTACTGATACCAGAAATATCACTGTTACCAGTGTTTACGTTACTTAATTCGAGCCACTATTTAACTTCATGTAACCTCATAAATAAAATCAGACAAAAAATAAATTGAGAATAGCAAGCATATAAAGAACTTAAATGAAATTATTTTCTAAACAAGAGGCCAAATCATACATACGCGTAGGTATTCGGAAGACCCTGATAAACAGTTGCTATATTGATGTCTACAAGATTTACTTATCAATAGTTGCATATTATGAGATTAATATTTAGAACTAGATTTGACATATCTGCTGTGTGACAGTTTATAGAAATAGGGATTTTAAAAAACGATGCGGGCGTTTAGTTTTATTGAAACAAAAAACTAAAACTGAATGATTACTTATGACAATATGTGCCATGATTATTTCAAGTCCCCGTTCTATGCTTCGTAAACACTTTTCTATAATATTGCAATTATCTGAACAATTGTGGATATGAAAGAAATTGATATTTTGAAAAGAAATAATGCAAGACGGGAAAGATTCGAGTAAACTCTAAAAGATAAGGCACAATCTTGTAGACACTAGTAAAATTGCTCTCTACTTTGATAAAGTGACTATAAACGCCTTAAAGAAAGTGGATTCACCCCAATTCTAATTCGTTCGAGTCGTCAGAGAGGTCGCTCTCGAACCCAGCAGGAGCGATTCGTCCCATATTTTTCGCCATGTAAGATGGATTATGAGATTTGTTATACCGATCTCCACTCCTTCCATTTCGCAGGTAGTCGCCACTGCCGTTCTCTCGATGGGCTTCCTTCTCCTGCTCGATGAAACACTCGGTTTCATTCCTCACCGGTGTCACAAGATCGATTTCTTCGGTCTGACCGACAGGCTTCTATAAAAATTAAGGACACCCACTGAAATGTTTTTCTTTTATCGCATGTTGTTTCGCATACAGTCTTTGTAACTATATACATTTCATCGACGTACATTACGAAAAGTAACACGTTTTATTTGTCTTACCAAGATCAACGTATTGCTCCAGTGTTGGACATTATTCGAATAAAATTTTATTTGACCACTCTTGTTGAGAATAAATAATTATTCATTATTGGATTATTCGTCATTCGAGTTAAGCATTATTTCTATTATTCGTTATTCATTTGCGAGAACCTTTGTTCGTAATTTATATGGGACGCCTAAATTCCCTAACATGAGTGTTATCTGAACGGCGGTGGTAGGTTTAATGTTAATGGAGTAACTAATACTTTCATCAATATTACAGTTTCTTAAGTAGTAAATATTACTATTAGTTCTTACGCGCAGAATAATTTGCACGAATATTAGAAGAATGGGGATTATCCGACAAAGTACAAGCCCTTTGTTGCGACACCACATCCACAAATACGGGACGTTACCAAGGAGCCTGCGTCCTTCTCGAACAAAAACTACAGATAGTGTTTTGCCTTGCAGATATCATATATACGAGATTATTCAGCAAAGTATATTCTCAGAGGAAATGATGAAGTCTTCTGGTCCAAATGTTTTACTTTTTAGAAAATTTCAAGATGCTTGGCCAACAATAGACAAATTGAATTTTATACGCAGGACTGAAACCGAATATATCTGCCCCCCCCCCCAATCATACCTATATATACCTACATTTAAAAATCATCGATGACCTTCAAAAGACCTTGAAAACGACAACAATCAGAATATTTTTCTCATGAAATGTTTCTCGTGAATCACCCGGTATAGTTACAGAAAAGATATAAATGTTTTAATAAAATTAAACGTAGAAGTGTTTAGGCAAATTAATGAAATTTAATTAACTGGTTTTCGTAAATGAACGGATTTAGTTCTAGGAAGAATATTCACCTTTGGTGTGGCCGTATTTATTTCTTCTACTGACGTGTCGATGTTCGTTGTCGTGTTCAGCATCGATGATAGTATCTCGACACTCGTTTCCGATTTATATGAAATGTTTTCTGGAGTTTTCGTCGGGGTCTTCTTTTCTACTGATGCTGCCGACGAGGGGCGTGACGTAGGGCGTGACGTAGGGCGACTTGATAATAACAAAGGTTCTTCTGCGTCTGCGAGACCTTCGTTTATCAGTTCCAAAGCAACATTAATATCCTATAAAAATTCCAAGAAATATCTTTAGTAAAAGAATAAAAAAATCATTCAAAATGGGATTTTGTTCAATTCAGTATCTCTAACGCAAACATTTTTTATGCAAAGGCATATCGGAGATTTCAATAGTAAACCGATAGAGTATCAAATTCTGCGCACAAATGCATTGACCTCCATATGTCCTAAATCTAGCAGTTAACGAGATATTATCGAAATAATTTTCCTTGTGTATGTAGTTAGCATATTCAAGTTGAGGAACATCAGTTCGAGCACCTCCCAGCTTCCAGGTAAATGGTAGGTACGTATTGAAAATTATTGCGATTATATTAGATTTATTATACAGGGTGTCCCACGTTTTATCGGCCAAAGTTTGTACACCTTATCGCCTGGCATAGTGCTAGTGGCGACATCAGAAATACAAAGATACACACACAAGGAACAACTGACGCTAAATACGGTTAAAACAAAAATATTGGTGTTTGAGAAAGGAAGAGATAGGAGAAAGTGGCATAGGGAATTCAAATGGGGTGAGGAAAAACTAGAAGAGGTGGGATGTAAAGGTAAAGAGAAAGAAGAAACGTTAAACACTCGTAATAAAAGGGTACGAGGCCACAAGAGGAGAAATAGGAATTGAGAAATGATAGAGAGAGGGGAAAAAAAGAAGAAAAGAATTGGAAGAGAATTAGACTAAAGAAGAAGTACCACAAGGATAAAAAAAATAACATAACGGAAACATAAATAAAAATATATAAGCTTCGTCGTTTAAGACTGATAAGTAATATAGTTACAGACGCAAAGAATAATAGGTTAAGTAAGCTGTAAGATAATGTAATGTAAATACATGTAAATGGCAAAAATTATAATAAATAATAATAAAATATACCTTATCGTCACTTCTGTCGAAAAGATCGAGACAATAGACCGTTATTTCACGCTTAACTCCTCCATAGTTACGAATCCGATCTTTGTATCCTGCAATTTTAGCCGTCAGGACATTCCACTGAGCTAGCCAAGTAAGCTCGGCGAATTTGTCGCACGCCTCCATGCTCCATTCACCCCCCCTGAATCAAAACAAAATACGGCAAAATGATTATCAGTTTCTTCAAACAAATCAAACTTTGCAGTACAGTAACTATTCCGAATGATAGAAATAAAGAATGATAGGGGGCAACTTCAACCTCACTTGGATAATGCGATTTTCATTTCACTTGCACCGATATAATAACTTGTTACGTAACAGGTGATTTCTGCTAAATTACTTGGTAAATTATTTAGTACAGTAAAGTCGCGATCTAACAAGGGAACATATTCAGATGAGAATGGACGATTTTGATGAAACAAATGTGAGCTACAGTTCTTGAAAAAATATTTGACACGTATTTTTTTTATCGGCAACCATCCACTTTGAAGGGGTGAAAACAGCCCTCAAAGTTGGGAGTCAAAACCATATTTTTTGAGATATCTCGGAAACCAGAGGTCGAAAAAATTTGAATTTTTTTGTAATTGTGTGTTTTTCAATGGGAAATGTAGTCGCGCAAGAATTTTTTAACAAACTTTTTTTTTCTCAAAAAATGTGGTTTTGACCCCTGACTTCGAGGGCTGTTTTCACCCCCTCGGAGTGGATGGTTGCCGATAAAAAAAATACGTGTCAAATATTTTTCGAAGACCTATATCTGATATAAGTTTCATCAAAATCGGCGCGTATCAACTGAATATGTTCCCTTGTAAGTCCCACAGAGGTGGTCGGTCTTAGTCCGTTCGCATACCCCTTCCACTGGGGTGCATACCCCTCGAGGGGCTCAAAAATTCGAGCTGCCTCGGTCGCCGAGCAGTGTAAACATGCCGCGTAATCTAATACCGAGTCGGTTATATCGGTCTGAATCACTACTAATCCAATTATAAACCTCCCTTATTATTCATTATCTTTTTATGAGACTTTTATCAACTTATTTGTGGCATTTTTTTTATTAAGATGACACTAAACACGATATAATTTCTACTGTATTTAGTGGTTTAGTTGACGGTATGTAGTATGTAGTAAGTTTAGGACGTAGAAGAGGATAGCGAGTGACAAAGAAAGAGAAAGAGCGATCGCGACGGTCGGCAAAAATTAAAAAGTTATTGTATTGTTTAAAATACCAATGCCATTCTTCTTATACAACTTTTCTCAAGATATTTGTAACATTTTTCTTATTAAAATGAGAAGTCTAAAACCACAAAACAAGTTCATTAATAAAATGAAAAATTTGAATTTTCAAATAGATTGATTAATATTTGATCTTTAGGTATATAACATTAAAACATTTGTGTTTTCGAGGAACGAACAATTTTAGTAACTTGCCCAGAGCCAATTTCGAGGATGGTACTCAAATCAGGCACATGAGCCAAGATGAAAACAAACAAACCGTGCAAATATTTGTGCTAGAGGATTCATTGTTGAGAATGTTAGATAGCGCAAAAGGCAAGTTACATATGTCTTCAGGTTTCGACAATAATACGTCTATCGTTTAAATCTCTGTAATGCCACGATTTCTATTTGTGAAATGAAAATGACTATCGGGAAGTTGTACACATACTTTAAAAGAAATAGGATTATTTACTATTTACTATTTAAAATACTATTTTACCCAGCTCTGTAATTAATCGTCACTTAGCCAATTATATGGAGGTTTCAGAAGCAGAATCGAGTGTAAGTCGAACTTTGCCCGAAAATGAGTTATGTAATTTAAACACCTCTTTATGTTGAAAGTTAATAAATACATTAAGTCACTATTTTCATATAGAATGATAGATTGCAGAACTTATGTTGACGACCAAATCACTACATAAAAGTATTCAGTGGATAATCGGTGTAAGTCACTTTAAAGTCGTATCAAGTTGATACCGTGTAGAAATAATCCATTTGGGATGTGATAGAAAAGAAATAAGAGCAGTTCTTTCGAGCAAAAAATTAGAAGACTGCATTTGCAATAGGAAAATAAATACTGATGAGAATAAAGTAAACTGGTTTAACATAAAATGGCTGAGATAGTACAAAAGTCAATCGAAAATCTCATCTTCTATAAAGAAACTCTGCAGAATGATTTTTCATTTTATGAGATCAACATAAAGCCCACGTCGAGAGGAAAGCCTTGGAATTTGTTCAATGTTGCTCAAAACTCATTCTACATATCTACAGTGTAGACCTGTGAAACATATAAAAAAGAAGCACATATTTGATTTAATATGTTGTATTCCGCCAGATTACCACTTATTTCTACAATAAATAAAACCATACAAACATAAACCTCAAAAACAACTCCAATGAACCTGAACCCAGGGAACGACAGTGAAAGCGATCAAATGATGCAAATGATCAGATGTCCAAATGGACATGTTAGATAGATCGACTTATTCAAATTTTTCAGTAGACGTTTCACATAAGTCACAATTTTTTTATTTAATCTTATTTCATTTAAAAATACCCCGGCTAGCACTTTGGGGACGTCTTGTTCCATTTATAAACGGTGCAGCATAAATGTACACGTGCGAGACGATGATGATGTAAAATGCAGACGTAGACCCACGTTTAATGGACTGCGGGTCTCAGTCGTCTCTTAGTTCTCGTGCTGAACAGTATTCCAAGAGACAAAGCTAACGGGAGATAAGTACCTCGAAGGTATATTATATCTCCGATGTAGTGAATAGAAACGTAAATAAAGTGACGTCAGTTAAATAAACAATAATATCAACCGAAAAGAAAGTTATGAAACACAAATTGAATGTTACTCTGTTTCGTTTAATGTGAAGTGGAGAAATCAAGTTCATTGTCCTATCTACTGAAGCAAATAGAAGTCTTAATCGGGTCTTAATCGGGTCTTAATCGGGATAAAAGCAACCTGCATGTACTTATGTAGATACTTAAAAGCTCGAAGCAGCGAGTATTTACCACAGTCGTTATAATTTCACGTGTGATATATTGAATCAGAGGTGTGAAATCGCAATTTCTCTGTGCCAAGGAGACTTTTTGCATCTTTCGGTTGACGGTACTTTGACGTAAGTAGGCACTTATGTGTTTATTTCGCGGCGACGGGTCTGTTTTTTTTTTTTTTGAATGAAACAGTGTCGACCAGGATTATCGGTGTCAAGAAGGAACGCATTGACTTGTACACGTGCTTTCGACATTCAAAATGTCCGAACCGGGTTGTAAACATTTTTTCTGTGCGAATGAATGTGATCGCTAGACTAGTGTAATTTAAAAGAAGTAAAAGCATTAGAAGAATTTAAAAATACTGTTATATTATTTTCAACCTATTAAATATGTATTAAGAAAGAATTTCTATCTCACTCGAATTTGTTGCAATTGAGGTAGATCATTCTTATTTTGCATAGAGATCCTCTGTCTAGTTATCACGTTACTAACATCAGATGGCAAAAAGGAAGTTCACTTCAAGAAATTACACAACATAATGCCTGTTCTAATATTTATTCCGTTAGTACATAATCTCTAAGTTGCGGATCTTATGCGTAATAAAACGGTTAAATAAAAATTTATAGGGTGTCCGAAAAATATCGGAAAACCTTGAATGGGTTGGTTGCCGAGGTCATTCGAAGTACCTTTTTCCTTAGCGGAAATTTCAATCAGAGCGCGGCTATAGCGTTGCCGTTGGCCGAACCAGAATCCGCCCGCAGTAGCCGCACTCTGATTGGTCCGTGTTTTTCGTTAATAACTCCTAAACAAAGCCGAAACGGAAATTTTCGCTAAGGAAAAAGTTACTTCAAATGATCTCAGCCCCACCCCTTTCAAGGTTTTCGGGAACCCTGTATAAGTATTTTGAATATTTTCCACCGTTTTTAGTTTCGTATCTCATCTATTCGTTTGTAAATGATAATGTTTTCAACCGTACATTAAGATGCATAAGGACCACGCATACCAGCCTTCCAGTCTCTTTTTTGTATATTTTCCTATCTATACCTTTTTAACTAAATTTTTACATGACTTAATACAGTCGAGCCAAATTTTTTATTCGTAGAACCTCGATTATCCGAACTAAACTGGAAAACAAGAGAGTTCGTATAATAGATCAATTACTTAATTACGATGCCAGATCTAATCTTGAATAATTTATACAATAAATAGTGTTACTTATGCATCGCCTTAGAGCGAGCTATTTAAATTTGAAGTTTGTTGGGCTAATAGAAATTTCAAACATCAGAGGTTCGGATGATTGAGGTTGTACCCTATTATCGCATTACAGTAAAATCGCCATGTAAATCCGATCCTCGGTTCGGAACTGAGACATAGATCGTGAGGGGATACTATTTTTTTGTCACCGTGTCTACCGCGCCGAACGTAGGAAAGGACTTATTGTTAGATCTCAACTTCACTGAACTTAACATTTTAAATGATAGACTGACGTTCACAGTAGAACTCGTGCGCCCAAATCGGAATTAATGTAATAATTATCGCAGTGGTTTAAAGTGAACAAGGTCGTTCGTCTAGAGTTAATAAAAACGTAAATATGATATTGTAAAGTTTTTTCAAAGGTCTTAAAATACTTTCCAATACATACTTAAATGTAAAACTGCATAGTTTTGAAGTCACAATTTGGAAAAATACATAGCATTCCATTTAAAAAATTGAAGGTCACCTTCATTTCTAAAAAAACTAATGCAGATAAAAAAATTACAGTCAGATTGCTTGCAAAAGACAATGTAACTCTTTCGTTTTTTTTGTAATGTTTACTATTTGCAAGAAACTCTTCACTTAATTACTACTTGGCAAACAGCCATACGACAAAATACCTTGTGTAATAAATAAACATTTCACAAGAAGACTGCTGTCTCATACATTTCAGTGCTACCTCAAAATTGTTGACACCTCAATTATTTATTAGTTCGTCAATATAAATATTTTCTATTGTGATCAATAATTTTGAATGAATGAATTGTTATTTATTAATTTGTTTAGTTGACGATTGCGTTACAATTGAATTGGCCTATACGCTAAAAGAAATTTTTTGCTGATCGAAACAAAAAATATTAACATGCTGTGTGTATACAACAAAAAATTTTTTTAGGTAATTTTTTAATAACACTTCAAGATCTCCGATATTTTTAAAAATAGAACAGTATATTTTTTTACGATATCATGATAGATACTAAAAAACTAAATTCGGTGAATACCATCATTTTGACCTTGATATGACCTTGAGAAAAAATAATCATGTTGGAGCGAGAAAGACGAAGAAGTTTAAAACTTACGCGTTTCATCCTGAATTATTGTAGAAAAAAAAATACTGTTCCATTTAAAAAAAATACCGATGACCTTGAAAGTCTTATTAAAAAGCTGACATAAAAAAATTTTTTTGTGTAACTTCGTCCTGAGGAGTTTTTTCATAACTCATCTCTATACATATGTAAACTCATTTAGACGTTGAAGACAAATTTTTTCGATAAATTAGCAAGGTGCAAAAAAATTCATTTGTTTATATAGACGTTCCCCAGTTCGGTTGGTATTACCAATTACGCACAGCACTGTGCGATGGGGGAAAAGCGGTATAGTGAAGTAGAAAAGAAAAAATAAATGGAAAAAAATGCAATGTGCATGAAAAGAAAAACAAGAAAGATGTTTATTCAACTATGGATTAATATTGTTCAACGACTCAAGTGTTTTCAGTGGCCTCGTATCGATAACGGAAATAATTCTCGAGATCGCGGCCATCTTCAATTAAGGATCGTTTAACGCGATTACCCAATTTGCTACCTCGCTTTTCAATTACCGGCCGCTGTTCTTAATGTCGCAAACAAATTTCATAAATTCATTTATGCCTGATGAAACGTCCTCCCCTTTGGATCTGCAATTTTGTTCGATCGAATAGTTCTATAAACTCGACGCAATTCCACGTAGATTTAATTGACAGAATTGCACAGTGCTATTAAAAAAAACCTAAGCAATGAGAACTCAATTATTCCTAGTTCATCATGACTGTAAAGTATTCGGAATTATATTTACTTAATAAGCTATTTCTGAAATAAACTAAATCGGCAATAATAATTAATCTTTGACTCAATCGTTTTCTTCGTGAACCTGTTATCTCCCAAGCGCGTCTGGACGCAGCGTTTTGCAATCTCTACTCCATTCGTCGTAACTCCCTGCTGTGCGTCTGGACGCAGAAGCTTTGCATTCCTACGATGCGATTTGGAATATCTTTAAAGAGGAGAGAGCATCGCCCAAACACAAACACGTGCGTCAGGCTTCTGGAAGTTGTGAACGTGTGCGTTTGCAGGGTCTGGCTTTCAAGTCAATAACGATTATTAGCGTGTCATGAACCTTTAGATACGACACAGTGAAAGCCGTGGAATATGCCGTGTCACACTTTGTAAATGGGACCTTTCTACGACATTTAACCTTCCGTCACTGGCGTATCTACATTTTCTGTGTACCGTTACTGACTGTGGCTCCGCTACCATTTTTCATAAAAATAGAAAAGCACAATATTGCAATTATTGGGACGACACTAAGAGCCTTGCATTTTCGAAACCGGCCCATAAATTACGGGCCCCCTGACGCTATACGTGGGCCTATGCTACTTCAAGTACCATTGAGTCCGATATGGCCTCACGAAAATACGCTGAGATTTTTCAGGGTAATTGAGTCGTAAAGCAATAAATTCGATAAAAAGGCGCTAGGAGACCTTCTAAAAAATGACATCACCTAATTCGATGGTAGCGTAAATCCACACTGATATTGCAGCCGATACTGGCTGTGGACTTACACTCCGCAATCTATTGTAGCAGCCTTACACACTGCTAATTTGGTACTTATAATATTTACACCTCCCTCGAAGAATACCGCGGGACAGAGCCGAAAAGTTCTCCCATTCTCTACAAATTATGAATAAAGTTCTCTGCGGAGCGTGAGGATAGTTAAAGAACGGAAGGTTAAAGAACGTATCCAGGACGTCTCTGGGATGTACAGAACGTTCGCCCCTGACGTTCTTAGTGCGTACATCAGACGTCTTGGTGCTATCTGGGTCGTAACATTTCCGTAAAAAATATTGCAAACAGTTTTCTGAAACCTGCACAATATTTCTATCCAAGTCAATTGCAGAGTTGTAACTAGAATCTTAATTAAATCGTCTCATTCATTGTTCAAGGCTACAATTTACACGTTATTAATTTCAGTACATGTAATTGAAAATTTCGACTCCTCCAAACTATTTCACAAGATCCTATAATTTTATAGAATTCCTCTTCTACTGCCAAGTCGCAGTGAAATAAAACGTAATTTTATAGAACGTCAAGAAATTCTTGTTAAGTAATGATAAATCAAGACTGAAAATTGGTATCGTGCCATACATAAAACGGTTCTAGCCGTTGAACTTGCACCTCGTAAAGCTTCCGACGGTGCATGCAAAATTCTGGGAATTTAATAGCGGCGAAGCTTTTTACGCACTTTCGCCAAAGCTTTATCGTGACCGCACACTACGATTGTACTGCGCCATGAAAGTTACTTTACTTCACGACCGACAAATTGGCAGAAAATCGAAAGTGAATTATAAAACGGAAGAAATAATACGAACAAACATCATGCTGTACACACTTAAAAAAGAAAGCATTTCCTTGTACACATTTTAATCTTTGTATCAGAGATACAGTGAAAAGCAAAAATGAACCAATAAAACCAAAATAAACCAATTACCTTTTTAGAAAGTCTTTATAAATATTAAAAACGCAATAATAATGATTCTATAATAACCTGAGAAAAGTGACTTGAACTATACAATACAATACATTCAATAATCTCCAATGTCATCTTATGTTAGAAACAGGTACCAAAATTTAAAAAATCACTTTCCTGTTGAAATCAGATTACAATAACACTCTACCATGCAACGTTTATTACATGAATTTTTATTTCGATCTCTGCTTTGATCACATTATTTTCCGAATTTATTTAATAATGAATTTGTAAATCTTTTTTTCTTATGTATGTAATTTTTGAAAAAGTTAGTTTAAAAAAGATACAAAACTTCTCACTTTGAAATGTGTTTTGTGCTTCAATAGTGAGTCTCTTTTAGTATTATTATATACATATTTATATAATGATTGAAGAATATTCATTTCAAATATTATTTTCTTATGTACAATAGGTTTATTTGTTTGCATAAAACTGCTATAAAATGGAATTACTTGTACCAACTGTTTCTGATATCATCTTTAAATATACATGGTCCATTCCACGTTATAAGAAATCAATTTCAAAGAAAACCTTAATCGATAGTTCTTCGTTCAACACAAATGTGAATGGTATTCAATGTTCGTGGAATTTATCCATCAGATTCTGGAAGGATCCCGACGGTAAGAGACAACAAACTTTTACATCACAGTCGTAGCATTATTGTTCCAAAAAGTAACTTAAAACAAAGAGAAAATTAATCCAAAGGTTAAAGTAACAGTTGCATGGAAAAAGTTTTGTTGAATTCATATTTAATCACATTTTAAAATTTAACGTCTCTTAAAAATTGTAACATAGGCATAAAGAAATGTATTCTAATGTAGAGAATCGTTAGAGAATCATTATTACATAATTTGCCAGTACAATTAAAATATTTATACAAATAAAATATATACATCACTATCACAACAGCAAACACATATTAAATACAACAGAGTTTAGTTTATATAAAAATATATGAATTTTGAAAAGTGTAGAAAAACTTGAGGACAATAATATTATTTGATTATACTAAATAAACTGCTGGTATTGATTAAACAAAAAAATGTTAAATTGTTTGTCAACAGGGAAAAGAATAAAAAATCCTGTAGTCCTATGTTTAAACATGCTGAGCTGTAGTATAGATGACGTAGAACAAGCAAAGATACGATTTCAATTTGGAGTTTTCAATGCTGACTTAAAGCATTGGGAGTACTGTCATGTTAGCAGAACTGTGCTGGAGTTGAAATCTGGCACTGACATTATTTCTCTAGGATACAGAGACTTATCTATAGTTGATAGACATTTAGATAAAAATGGTGAAGTTCTGTTGCTGGTTAAGATACAAATAATCCAGTGTGAAAATGAAAAACACAACTTATCACAGGTAATAGTCCTAATAAATATTTCTAAAATAATAATGTGAATTTTTCTATTTATGACACTTTGTATAATACAAATTCTTCCCTGCTTGAATTTTTATTTCTTAAAAATTTATGTTGATGATGTTGTTCAATAAATGCTAAAACTTCTTTGCATTTCGATAGCCAATGCATGATTTTTGTAGATTTTTATACACTGAACACGGATATGAAAACCATTATTCTCGTTAGCTTCAGTTTTTAAGAAATTCAACTTTGAAAAAGAGTCTTTTCTACATGAAAAATTGATTTTGCTTGAACAGTAGTAACTATACAAATGTATCTTGTATGGAACTTTTGTAGGCTCTCCCAAATACAATGATGCAATTTTATTACAACTTTGCAAATATTTAAACATGTTGAATTATGTTTCTAACATTTGAGACACCTTTAACACCAATTCTCTCAAATATATTTCAGTTTATTCTGAAAAGTAAGAGTTTACACCTACCTACTTTGAAATATGTATAGACATTAATGTACATTTGAATATTATAGGATATGGCCAGATTACTGAAGCATCCAAATGGTGCAGATACCAAATTAGTTTGTGGGGGTTTAAACAATGCAGAAATTCCAGTACATAGTAACATAGTAGCTGCACGAAGTAGTGTCTTAGCTGAAATGATCTCGTTATTAGGAGAACCACAAGTGAACGAAAATTCAAAGGTGAATATAGCAGAAGATAAAACTTTGGATATACAAGACACAGAAGAAGGAAAGGTGATCAAGAAAAAGAACATATGCCTGCAACCAGCTACAAGTGTTGATTTTGATTGTTTACTGACCAAAAATATAACCAGACTAAAAGTCAATTAAATGTTTTAAATATTAAAAAGATGTTACTGACAAAAAAGTTAGCTAACTGAAGCAGTCAAATTTAATGAAATTTTTCATATTTTATGAAGAATAACATTGAACTTTTTTCTGTACTTTGCCTGTATGTAAAATTATATCTACACTAAATGTATCAACTCTGTAAAAATCTCTCTATGTAGACTCTAGAATATTTCTCAGTAGTGTTTCTAAAATTATTATTATTAATCATTATTGTTAACCTATTGTAATTTTTAAAGCAAACGACGTAAGTTTATCTCGGTTACTTTCAATAAATGTGTTGCACTCAACGTGCTATTTAACATGTTCGTATGAAAATAATGTACATAATGCCCGAAAACTTAACACAACTTATTTACGTTGAACAATAATAAACTTATAATTAGTAACGTTATTTATTTTTTATGAGTGTCATGATACTATTTCTTTTTATGGATGTATTTATAAACGTAATTTTATTAACTTTATGAGTGAGTATTCTGCTTTACTAAAAATAATTTCCCAACTTATAAATTGTCCAAAAATAGTATAAATAGATATTAGAACTTTTATAAATATCTTCAGGGTCAATACAAGTTTGTGCTAGAATTGTTGGACTTGACTAAAGACGTTATAGAAGAATTATTGCGATATATATATACCGACCATATTGATAATTTAGATAATTTAGCTCCTCAACTTTTATCACTGGCAGAACGCTTTGGTCTACAAGGTATGTTATAAAATATAATAAAATCAATAATTCAACTGAAATGGATTATAACTGATATAGATATAATAATTATTTTACAGGGATGAAAGAACTCTGTGAAAGGAATCTCATTGAAACAATAAACCCAGAAAATATTGCAAGCAGACTTCTAGTTGCAGATGAATTTCGTTGTGGTGCCCTTAAAAGAGCAAGTTTAATATATTGTGAAGAAAATATAACTGTAATCAATAAAAGCTTAGCATGGAAAATGATGGAACATGTAAACCCAGAACTGTTCAATGAAGTTTGTGAAGCCAGTATAGGCAGTTCAAGATCAAGTAATATGGATGACAGTGAATTAAGCAATTAATATTGTAAAAGTTACCAATTTCTATTAATAATTATTTACGATTTTGTATTCTTAAAATAAAAATATAAATATTGTGATATTACTATAGATTTTATTACATATATGATCTAATTAGAATTTTAATATACAATATGTATACTAATATATATAATAATTTTAATAAAATAGATTGTTTTTATTAACTTTCATTTTTCAAATGTATACAAGAATGTCTATAAATACAGTTAAAAAAAGATTATATTATGACTTACCTTGGTTTAACATTGTTTAAACAGCATTCCATTGCTTGCGTGCGTAAACTTAGAAAGTCTATTCGAACTTCCAATATGTTGTCATACTCAATCACATCATGATCTCCATAATCCATAAAAAAAACTTCGCACTCTGTATGATCAGGTGCAACTGAAATAATGTAAGCCCTGTACCATTGTTCATCAAAATTAAATTTTGCTGCACATACTTGTCCCGGTGTTATCTGAAGCAGAACAAACATAACAATAAAATTTAGAATTATTGTCCACAGTGGTAAACTGGAACAATATTTTATGCAATCTTTCATAAATTAGTAGAATCATAAAAAATTAATTTTGTTTATGTAGATATTATATTTAAAAAGATTTATATTTATGATATTATATTTAAAAAGAAACTCTGTATCCTCATTTCCATTGAGCATACTACAAAATGTGAACATGTAAACAAAAAGGAAATATATTTAAGATTTACGTAAAATGTAGAATTTCCCGTGTACCCCTATTTTTTTTGAAACTGTAATACAAAGAAGACTTCATCTTGCAGAATACTTGCAAGGACATAGTTGTGTCATATTTAATAATTAAATTTTAAATATGACTGAAATTACAAGAAACCGCAAATTAAGGTATAAGGAGAAATTACTCAGGATCATGTCCCTGACAACATATATCAAAGTGAAGATTATTGACATAGTGTTCCTTACAATAAACAATTAGCTTTATATATTATGTATTGTATACACTTACATCTTTTAGTTTATGTAATTCACGATTTTCTTCCTCACTATAATAAGCTGTCATTTCAGACACTAATTTGTCTAAAGCTGTAGTTCCACGACCAACAATTTGAACCCAAAATTTAGTAGGACTTTCCATTGCAGATACATATACTTCCATTGTACCATCAGTACCTGAAATCAAACCTTTTATATTATCAACAATTATATATACTATATAAATCTATCTTTCAGTATGACAAATAACTCTTAAATATATTAAAAGTACTCAAATCACACATTTAACAGCTATTAAACATATCCATACTGTGAATACTTATGTATTTCATCTGTATTAATGAAATAAATGTGTACACATGTGTCTATTGTGTTATATTTAACACAATTATATCATTTAATCTGTTATATTTCATTACTTCTAACGATATTTAAGTGAATAATATTTGTATGTTTAATGCTAGTTTCAGCAGCTTGCTTGTTAAATATATTATATACAATACATACAATATATACAATACATGTTAAATATATATCTCTAAATACATGGATGTACCAAAAATTATAGAGACTCTAATATACATAGATTTAACACATGTGTACACATAAACTTTTAACTTTAATGGAGATTCAAAAATGTAAAAATTCAAATACCATTAATCCTTTAGTTATTAAGTGCCCCTATGAATGAAGTTTTTTTTTATCAAAGAGACACCATAGTGTCTTCCCTTTGGAAAATATTTCTAAGAAAGGACCACTATACTGGCTTGATTGTTTTTATAACTTACACCAACGTAACTTTGTATTAACATAGGTACGGCAAAATGCATAGTCATCAAAACACTGATTGTGCTATTACAATAGAACAGTTGATACAGTATATACTATTGCATGGCCAACTCTACCATATCATGCCAGATGGTTAATATATAATTAGTATTGTTATTATTAATAGTGTTGCTATTATTCTTTTTTATGAGTATTAAACTATTACTTATAAAGTTTCTTTGACACAAACCTTGTAGTGGTAAGGATTCAGTGGATTGTGAATATTCAGTCCTTTGAATGGGTAGCCTCGATGCAGAAGAATTTTCTAAGTTTGAACATGATTTCTTCTTTGCAGTTTCTTCTTTAAATTCTCTAACCTTTTCCTCAATTTGTGATAGAACACCAGCAATTTCTTCAGCAGTTCCTTTTATTATAATCCTTCTTTCAGCATCTACAAAATGCTGGTATCAGTTATTAATATTTTACAAAAATAAAACCATAAAAAGATTTAATTTCATATTTGCAAGTAACATACTTTGTGCACAAAGAGCATGGCCACTTTCAGCAATGACTTTCACACGTGGAAAGTCTTTATATCTCCCTAATATTCTTGCACATGCCTTGTGCGGTACATATGTTTCATATGTTTCAATAATAGGCTGACTTTCAATTATGGACTTTATTAATTCTTGAGCCAATTGTGTATTCTCATAAGGTCCTGTTATGATGCAAATACGTTGAGGACATTCAATGTCGTCTTCCTTAAAAAAAATTCGCGTTCCCGTTTTGTTTTGTACATCTTTTATTACATGTCCACCTCTTCCAATAACGGCAGGTACAACTTGTCTAGGTACTTTGTATTCTATTGAAACTCTCTTCGAACCATCTATGTGACGTCTTCTAGAAGTCGAATCTTCCTCATCCTATTGAATCAAAGCATTAATAAAATTAAAATATAGGTTTATAGTAAAGTAAACATTTTGCAAATTTACCTTTTTGTATAACAAGTATATTACAGCAATGCTAACACTTGTTAGAGAAATACCAAGTAAAATTGGCAGAGTAAATTGTTGTGACGACCACTTCATTTTATGTATTAACGTCTAAATAAATCGAGATATTTACTTCGTTCTTTCTACTCACACGCAGGTTAATTTCGATTTAAGTGTATCTACATATTAGAACATGCTTTCTGGTTGTTATTGCTGGAATGTTTCATAACCTCGTATATATGTTTTCTAAAAATCACTTATATTGCAGCATATAAACAACATAATAAAATATTCGCAGGCACTTAAGTACGGTTTTAAGGATGTTTTAAATAAATTTTCATTGAAATATTCTCCTGATCTGCAAATATTGTATTTAAGCTCAAATCAGAAATTATATTTTTAAAACCATACTTCTGCCAACTGTGTAACTGCAAACATGATACAATTGTGCATAATAAATTAAATATTCCAGTTTCATGCAACACATACAGAAATTGTTGGTGAATGATAAGTGTGCTGAAGAAGAAAATTAAAATGTACCCAAGTAACGTATAATATATTTCGTATGATTTCGTAAATGTGAACAGAGGAGTAAACTACAGAAATATTATGTTTTATGTTGGCAGCACTGTTGTATACCATCTGATGATACTAACGCTAAGATTAGAATATGACGAGTAATTCAAACGACAATCGTTTGAACATGGATAAAATTATTAATTTCAAGAATAGAGGTTTGGGTCAACATTTCAATGTGTGACGCCATCACCGATTTTGATAATTTTTGGACATGTCATAGAAATCAACATTTTTAACAACTTTTTCCTTTGCATGTTCGTGGCGCATGGAGGTCGGTATCACTGTTATCAGCGGTTATGGTGGAGCAGCGAGGAGAGTGTAGCGGCGAGGTGAGCTGTGCGGTGAACAAAAGCGGAACAAACAAACTACTTTTTCTTTTTCATTTAATTACATTGGTTTGTTTTTGCCGCGCTGGTCACCGCGCTGCTATCATCTACGCCCCCTTGCTCACAGCCCTTATCACCGCTCCACTATACATTTATACAGTAAGTCCGGTAGCACTACGGAAATTTTCTAATTATTTGTAGTATGTATCTAACACCTGAAACTGTAGTGCTAGCCTTCTTTGACACCAATATTCTGCATCATATAAAAAAAAAAGGTTGTAGCCTTAGATACCGTTAATGATAATATGATGTAAAAAGATTAGTAGTTAATTCAAATAATGTAAATGAGTATTTGGTAGCAACATTGCAGCCTTTATTTCTAAAAGAACTTTAACTTTTTTTAAAAGATTTTCAGTTTCCCTAGATTTTATAAATAAGGAGCTCTCAGAATGGCAAAGTGATCCCAGTTATAACGTTATAGGCGTAAATATAGTACATAATTTAGCTGTAAGTAATTGATTCTATTAAATAATTTAACGTACTATATTGAAATGAAGAAGAAAAACAATTTATCAGTCTCAAAAAAGACTATATGAATGAAAAATTTTTAAAATGTCTTTAGAATTGCTGCCTTGTATTGTATATTAAAAATGTAACGCGACGAGGAACGAGATACCCCAGGTGCGCCAGGACGCCTCGGCACCACCCTGAGCAGCAGAAGAATGACGCCGTGGCCGAATCTTCAAAAAGACCGCGGAGTCGAGAATCTTCTAAACCCCTAGTAACGCGTTGTTGATAGGGTTAGCAACGAAGTAATATAAATACCGGTAGACTATCGCGGAGCAGCCACTTTCGCTTTCGCTTATGCCCACCCGCCTGTGAGCCTGCCCAGGAGGGGGGGTTTTCTCCGGCTTGTGGATCAGCTGGACGAGCTGATGAGCCGAAGTGACGACTGAGAGGGGATTTCCCTGAGGAGCCGCGTGGCTTGGAGCTGGCTGACGACTCAACTGGTACAATTTTAAGGGAAGGCGTGAAACAAATTTTACAAAAAAAATTTCACCAGGTATAGTTAAGATCCACCCTAATGCACGCATAGACGTTTTAATAATTAAAAGCGTTTCATTATGTTTTCTTCTTTGAACGTCCAGCAAAATAATCGTTAGTGAGGATGTGTGGTTTACATGTGTAACAGTTAGAATAGGATATCGCGGTTGTTATTGAAAAAACGTAGCTTTCGATAATGTTATTTTTATCCTTCCTGTTATTTATAATTTAAGTTGGTCATAGAGCTTGTCAGCGTACAATTATTGTTAGATCTGTTTTCGCATGGTTTAAGATGTTCATTGTTAAAAAACTTAATTTAACTGAAATTCTCATTTTAAATAATTTCTATAATATTCAAATAGTATTGAATCTATACATATACAGGTGTGCATAAAAATTGGAATTGCTAGGGAAAGAAATTATTTGGTTTTTGTTAGACTTTATTATTGCAGTGAAGATATAAAATAGTTTCGTAAGTGGTTTTCCTTTAGTGGGACGACGCGCTAGGTTTCTCGCGACCGTTTCTTAGCGACTGACTGACTTCGATCCTCGCTTTCCCTTTCCATAAAAGCCCCATTTGAAGGACATATAGTGTAGTATATCATTGAACTCTTCTTGACATCAGCTACAACACTATATGAAGTTAAAAATATATGGTGCCATTTAAAAATCATCGATGACTTTATATCACCATATTTGCCTCCATTAACAATACAACTTTTCTCTCTAACACTTTCTTCTATCTTCAAGCCTCACGGAGCTATTTAGGTGTTCTGTTTCTCGTGGACCACCATACAACACACTTACGAATTTTATCGTTAATTGTGTTGTGCAGATTGTAACATTTAATTCCGCCAAGGGCTCCTTTGTTACCTTCTCGATAGAAAACAGGCTAACTTCGTTGTTTATACTTTCGATTTAACAATTTTAGGAGCACATTTTCCTTTTTTTTAAAACAATAAAATTATTCTGAAAATTATGTAAGTAAACAGTCGATTTTTACAACCGTCACATTGCTGTTCTCCTTTGCAAATAAATATATTTTCAGCGTTAGTAATTTCCCGTTGTGGTTCTGGTGGTTTTCTCATCGATCTCTTTTCTTGGGTCGTAAACACTGTGTTTACAACTTTCAAGTTTCATTATCTTCCCGATGAATTATACGCGTGCGCACATAATCTGATACTGCTGTTATATAATGCGTGAAACTTCACAGGTATAACAGTTGCGAATGGTTTTCCAATTGCAGCGGCGTGCAACAGAGCCACACGATGAAACCACGTGTATTGGTTACTAGCAGCGATGTGCCATCAGAAGGTATAGACCTGCTTCGCACAAAGTAAGTTTATATATGTATTTAATTTACATAGAGTGTCAGAAATAGTGTTAATTTTTTTCGTGATTAACAAACGTAAATGGAAGTCATAAATTCAATGTTCACAGTTTGTGATATCTATCAGTAGACAGCGGATTTTTATGCAAAATAAAAATTCTCTACGTGAATTGCAATATTTTATTTTGTTTTCCATTATGTTTAATATGTCAAAATAATATAATCGTATTTTTAAATTCTTCTAAATTTTTTACTGTCATAAATTACATCTACTCATTTTTGTCATAAGTGCATAAAATCCGCTGTCTATTTATCAGTAACTTACTCGGTTCGTTAAAAATTTTATTACGGTTTTCACAATATTTTCAAACAAGGATTTGGAAACGGTATAACGAAACCCATATACACACGTGATACTTATATTTATGTAATACAGAAACTAAGATAATAATATATGTGCATAGAATGTATTCGTTAGCGAAAAAGAATATGTAATGTTGTGATTAAATTTTATTAATATTGATACGAACTTTATGTTCTTATTAATAATTATATGTAATAAGTATTAATAAAATTTACTAATTCCAGCTTTACTAACATTTGTAATAATATCTTATGTCTTTTGCGTCATACGAGCTACACGGTGCATTGCGGAATATCTCGTTTAAGATTGCGAAACGATTAACTTATAGCCTCTGTAATCGGAAAAATCCGCTTCGATATAGTTTTAGCCTCATACCGATTATTGTATCGGTTATGGATCACGTGATTTAATACCGGTATTAAGTCTCCATATATAATTAGTAATTGTAAGTTTACGCGCTATAAAATGCAATTTTTATTTTAAAGTAAAACATAGTATTTCATTTTTGATTACTTAAATTTTTCCCACTTGACATAGCACTTCAATGCTATCTCATGAGGGAAAATTATTAGGCTGTAACAATAAATTTCTGAAGAATTATTTATAAAGTCTATAGACTTACATTAAAGTCATTACATTAAGTTAAAATTTTACATTACTTTATAACAATTACAAGAATTAATCTATATTTTTAGCGATTTTTATTATAATATACATAGTGAGGAGCAAAACTGAACACTCGTGGACAATTTAAACATAAATAATATTTTATTGAATATTTGCATGTAGAATATAAAGAAGACAAAATATGTAGTGTTATGTAGAAATCCTTCGTTTTTCAAAAAAATTTTACAATTGTGTTACCATCGTTTGGCAGATAAAAATTATTTTCGTAGAGTCAGTTTTGCACCACAACTAATTTTATATGGAGATTATAGTTTTTTGTAAACTGAATATTTAGTTTACGAGCCCAGTAAGCAATCTGCTCTTGATTTGCTATGAATTTGGCATCAACTTTGGCGCCAAATACGGACTCATCTGTTTCCGCATTAGGGTCGGTATTTGGCGACAGATTTTGGTCTGCAGATTCAGACCAAATAGGGACCACAAATCCTGTTCCAAACATGTTTTGGCATCAAAATGACCGCTTTTTGCTCGTAAAGTATGATTACAGACACTTTATTGATCATCTGCACAATTATATTTTGCTGACTGGGGCTTTTAGCACAATGCTTGGGGTCAGTGTCGTGTTGTGAAATATGACATGATGTCACACTCTGGTAGCGGAATGTTTTCAATTGTTTCTAGTAAATTTTCTTCGAAAATGTCTTTTTAGGCGTACCGATTCATTATTCTCTCGATTCGATGCAATGCACGTACACCGCATGCAGTAATGCACCCCCACGCCAAATTTAATCATGACCACCTTCTATTGTTTGATAGTGTAACTGCTATATTTTTTGAAAACGTAGACGGGCTTTGGTATTTTTCGTTGAAATGGCAGGCTTTTTTTCTTTTCGATTACCGTAAAATTAAATTCATAATTTATTATGTACTTGTAAACCCATGTGGTACCTCCTCTTCGACTTCACTCACCTTGAAACATGTTGTCAAGGTCGCATCACTCTGAACAACACCTCCCCCAAGGCCACCGAAATCGGAGAGGAGGTAGCACATTTACAAGTTTGCCCAAAGCAATAAAATTATTAGATAATTTATTAGGTAATTTTGACGGGTTCCGTAAATCTATTGTCAATATATATGTCAATAAATATTGAAGTGCGTTTTCTGTTCATTTAGATGCGATGTTACGATAATAATGCAGGATGGTGCAAATATGTTGTGCGAAGACGTGTTACAAGCCCTTCCAGGCCACGATGCAGTCTTTATAGCACATCACTGTAATGTAAACAGTGAATTTCTTAATATTGCAGGTACAGGTAGTAACCTACTACTATAATTATGTAAGATCAACTTTTGAAAGAAATTTTATTAGTCATCATTAGACAGCGGATTTTTATGCACAATAAAAATTTGAAATGGAAATTTATTTTTTCTCTTAATAATATAACGCAGTATGTTTAAATTCTTCTAATTTGTTTACTGTTTTAAATTACACCTACTCATTTTTGTCATATTTGGATAAAATCCGCTGTTCATTCATCATAGTCTACTACTCACTTTATTACATAACTACATAGTAATAATTCTTCCAAAATTTTCGTTTCTGAAAAGCGAGTCATGATTTTTTAAAAATAATTCATAAATGGAAAATCGTAATTTTAGAAAGTAGAATTTAATAAGTCGGAATTTCTACAACAATATTCCGAATTTATATTAAAAGTATAACAAATTGGTTTTTTAAAAAGACATTAATGAACAGGTCCAACATTGAAAGTCGTTTCCACTATGTCGGCTGGTTACGACCATTTGGACGTTCCCGAAATTAAACGAAGAGGGGTCAAAGTGGGAAATACGCCTATGGTTTTGAATGCTGCAGTTGCTGAAATTGCAGTACTATTAACTTTGAACGCAGCAAGGCGAGCACGTGAGGGACGTTTAAAACTTGAACGGTAATTAATAATGAATTAATTTTTATATATTATTGTATTTTTTTAACTGTAATGGCCCATGTCTAGGAGGTAAAAATATCCCTCAAAATTAGAGATAAAAAAACATATTTTCAGAGATATCTCGAGAAGTATAAGAAGATATTGGAACAAAAATCAGTTTCTGTTAAACACTAATATTTAAATTTTTTTAATGTTGAATTAGAGGAGAAGTGGAACGTAATCTTCAGTGGTTGCTTGGCCAAGATTTACAAGGGTCAACAGTTGGTATTGTTGGATTGGGTAATATTGGACAGGCTATTGTCAAACGACTGAAAGGGTTTGATGTTGGTCGTTTCATTTATACGGGCCATTCCCGTAAGAAAGCAGGTATTTATCCGAATATAAGAGATTTTCATTACAGTATTTTTACCAAGTGTTATTTCATATGTGTAGGTGATGAACTAGGTGCTCACTTTGTATCACTCGACGAACTGCTTGAGCAAAGTGACTTTGTTATCGTTGCTGTGCCATTGAATAATGAAACACTAGGATTATTTAATGCTGATACTTTTGGTAAAATGAAGAAGAACGCCGTATTCGTAAATATTGGTCGCGGCAAAGTTGTGAATACAGATGCATTAGTGACGGCGTTAAGGAATGGAACAATTTTCGCGGCTGGGCTTGACGTTACAGATCCAGAACCACTGCCTCCTGATCATGAACTTCTTAAACTTCCCAATGCTGGTTAGTATTACCATATGCAATAAGTCATATGAAAACATTGAATGCAACGAATATACAAAGATCAAAATAAGTATTTCCTTCCAAGTAATATTATACATAATATCGTATTATATTGACAGAAATTGTAATTTACAATTCTAAGCATTTATTACACATTATATTTCACTATGTACTTAATCAGTATTAATAGAAATCTATAGCAAAATATGTATACGTATAAATATATATATTGCAGTTATCGTACCTCATTTGGGCAGTGCTACAAAGAAGACACGACGTGATATGTCAATTGCTGCTGCACAAAATATTCTCAATGGGTTAGAGAATAAGCCATTAGTATATGAACTGTAATTTGCGTTCTTTTTCATGTCTACAGTACAAAGATATCAATTGCAATTTAATACTATAACTTAATTTTCAATAATATAATGACAATGATATATTTTAGTATTACTTTTTACATATATTTCGTAGTATATACAGTTATAAAACTTGAATAATTTTGTCTTAAATATATGTTAAATATATATATATATATGTATATATATATATTTATAAACATATCATATATAGAAAATATCAAAATGCTGCAGACATATAATAGAAATCATATTCTATTTATCATAAAATTTTATAATGCCTATCCCTTTGACCACATTTATATCTGTTTATGCAAAATGTATATTAATTTCTTCCTTTTAACCTTTTGCACTACTAAGGTCAGATGTACTGCCTTTAACTACCAACATATAGTCTTATTGCTTGGAATGCAAAAGGTTAAATAGATAATTTAAAAATAGAATAAAAATTCAAATTTCTCTTTACATAAGAAAAATGATATACATATAGTAACATTGTCCTCATTACAAATGTTTACCACATTTAACAGTGAACTTTCAGCATTCATCACCCATAATGCACAACAGGTAACCATCAAGCTTCCACTACTGCATTTTTCAAGTTACTTAAAATTGGATCGATTTTATTCTCCAGAGATAGAATATGACCCGTGTTACAGTTATGACTAGCAATGAAACTAATAACTAATGGTAACTTGTTCATTTGAACCACCTGCAAATTAAATAAAGTACGACATAGAAAATGTGATACAAAATGTACGTTGTTGATAAAAATAAATAAAGAATAATATAAGTTATGTATATTTATGGACCATAAACATAAAATAAGATTATATAATTATTAACCCTTTACGCTCTGTTATCGCCGCTGCAGTGACATTGTGAGATAAGTTAATAACTCTGCTCAGAGTGCAAAGGTTTAATTAATAAAATATTTCCTGTAATTTTTTACTACTTTCATATGAAAATAGGAAGATAACACTTCGTAAGAAACTCTATAAACTTAATTACCTGATAACTACTGTACATGCATATGATAGTTTTATTCTTTCCAAGTCCCAATTTACTTCCTTGATCAGTTGCCATTCCAAATGTTGACAAAAAACTTGCTCTCATAGCCATTTCTGGAGCTTCTTTATCAGCTACAGATACAACGGGTACTCCATCTCTATCTGTTATTAATATACTATGAAGTCCTTCAACGCTACTTAGAAGACCATAAAGAAACTTCTTTAATTCCTGTAATAATTATAAAAAATATGTCAATGCTGTAACAAAGAATAGTACAACTGTATTTCTACGTATTTTATTTTGTAGTAAGTATGACTTTACTTATACAAAAACAATTGCAGATGTCTTGAAACTTGTTTAAATTATTTATATATAACCTTAAAATACATAGAATACGAAATCATAGTTAAAAAGTTTGATACATACAATTTCACAACTTACCGCTGTCATCTTTAAATTTTAGTGGTAGATAAGGTTAATATAACTTACAAATGTGTAAATAATTTCTGATTCTTAAACATCAACAACAGCTTAGTTTGAAACAGTTTTGACAGATTGTGTCATGTGGTCTGTCTGGGTCTGTCTAAAGTTTAAAGCTTAAACTGCGCACGGCGTACACGAGGTCCGTACTCCGTACTCCGTACTTATATACAGAGACTCTGTTATCTGTTACTGTTCCTCTCTGGTGTTACGAATCAATAGTTTAGAAAAAATGTAATATTTATCGAAATAAAGCAATTAATACATATAGAATCTGAAATTTATTTTGACACTTTCGGATAGTATTAATTAATTTAATTTATTTTAGAAAAAAACAAAATGAAACATTGAATATTGTGTTGTAAGTTTTTATTTGTTACAGTATTATTAAACAATATTTCTGTTAGAAAGTTCTAATTAACATAACGAAAAGTAGAAATGCATAAATTTTATATTCCATTCTTTAAAAAATTAATACAAATTTCATTGACACCGAAATAGTGAAATGTTAAAAAATTTGGCAAATTTTCAGTAATATTGTATTTCTAACATCAATGAACGATAACTTTTACATGAAAGCACAGTATTTGCTCCGAGAATGAACAAACCTTGGTGCTGAAGATGATCACTTATCGTGTATGCATTATGTTATTTGTAGCATGCCATACAGCGAACACAGCGAGTACAAAAAAAGAGATACTAAGAGTGAAAGTAGCCTGGGAGAGTTTACAAGCTTTTAACTTGAAATTACTTTTGGAATGCAAATAATATTTGTGAAATTTTTCTAATTAAAATGGGTCTACACAACACAATTAGATCATATTTACTTATTTAAACTGATTATAACTCATTACGACTAAAACGAATTTGATATGCTTCCACAGTTTGTATACAATAATATAGTATTATATCTAATATAACTAATATTATTAATTGATTATCATGTACTTAATATATGGTCTTGTCGGTGTCACAAAACAAATGTAAGAAACTATGAGAAATACAGAGAAAGACTTTCTCTTGTAGTATCGAACTTGTAGTAACTGAAGGATCAGCTGAAGTGAGAGTGACCGAACAACAAGAAACACTGTCCACATACTGTTACTTTTAGACTTGTTTTAATCAGAAAAATCTCACGAATATGTTAACAAAAGTTCCATAGAGAAACAAGCAAAAATAAAAAAGTTTTGTATTTTCATTACTGTTTTAATCAATTCATAGTCTCTTAATTTGTGTCAATTGCTTCGTTATGTCCGAAACTGTCGTCATTTATTAAATAAGTAAATCTAATCAGAGATATCTCACAAAGACGTTGGTGAAATTTGTATGATGAAATAATTAAAAATAATGAAGTTTTGTCTTTACTTCAGTATTATCTCACCAATACTAAACTTCGAATCGTTTTACATTGTTGCACGATCGAATGTTCAAGAAATAACCCCGTAGTAGTGGGAATAAAATTTGTTTATTCTTGGAGTAGATTTTTTTTCACTCTTGGAGCGAATACTGTACAGTGGGGTCCCGAGTTACGTCGTTTCTACATAACGCAATACTTAATTGTTTTTGTATAATATAATTTTATATCTGTTAATTGTAAATGTATAAACTTTAAATGTGATCTCTTCTATCATTTTTATACATTTGAAAGAAAATGTATCTCCTAATCTGATAAATGTATGTCTGTCTATATATACATACAGCCGAGTCGGAAAGTAAGTTAACGATTGATGATATGTAAGCAAATGAATATGATGTATGAATTCAAATTATTGTATTGTTTTTATTTAGAAGGTGTAAGTAAATAAACAAATATGTTAGTAAAACAAATACTATCATTATTAAAGATTACCCTACGATTTCGAAATCTGTGTACCCCCGACTTACACCGCCCTCTCTGGAACTAATTAGTACGTATGTCTGGGATCCCACTGTACTTTGCAATTTATCATTGAAAAGAATAAAGGTAAATGTTTAATTCTACAATTACGATTCCTTCGTGTCTACACTGGAATGAACTGTAGGATCGTTTAAACCTTTTTCATACACAAACATCTTTGGTGTATCTTGAACAAAATAAAGTTTTGCATTTTGCGCTAGTGCTTCATATTTCTTCAAATCTAAATAATCTGAAGTAAGAAGAAACTTGTTTGCCTCAGCCTGCATTTTTATTTTATAATGTTCTGCATCGGAAAGACTCTTTTCTTTCGCCAGGTGTATTGCATTTTCAATTTCAACTATTCGTCGAAGAGATTCTTTTTCCATAATATTTTGATTGTATTGAATTTTCGAAACTTCGGCTTGTTTTTCAGCCTCAATGAGAGCTTTCTTCCTATCAGTTTCTGCATCCTTTTCTACTACTTTCTGATGTTGTGTAGCTATTAATAATTTTGTTTTTTCACCCTCCCTGAAAGAATTTACATACAAACAGAATTTTATATACTATTTTATTTTTATGTGCAACCATTAAATCATATTTATACTCACATTAATTCATAATTTTTTCTAATGGTTTCTGGAATTTTAGGCTTTGTAACTCTAACAGCATGAATACTTAAACCAGGTGCTAAATCATTTAAATCTTTTTGCAGAGCAGTTTTTAAATTTTCATCTATCTGGTCAAATAAATCTATGTATACTTCATGTAATGTATGCACAGAGCAAAACTGGTTCAATTCATGATGTATCTTGTTAAATATTAATGTTTGGTCATAATCAGCCGTAAAGTTCCTCACAATATTGTAAACTATATAAAGAAGAAACTGATGAATATGTAAAACTACCTTATAAACTGGCTTTATCAATTCATAGTACAAAGTTTATAAAATTCTTACCGCTGTTTGCATCTAATATGTTTACAACTTCTATTCGATCGAAGAAGATCATCACACCACCGCTAGTACCGCATGGTACATTTTTTACCTCATCTGTTTGCAATGTAACTTGAACCGAACGGTATTTAGTTAATAAAGGAATCATCATATGAAATCCTGGATTACTGACTTGAGGCAATAATGCACCTCCCTGTAAAACGTAATCATTACATGTATGTAGACATCACAGAACATCATCATAAATCTAAAATATCGCAACAATATAAAACATACCCTGAAATATACACCAACATGACCTTCTTCAATGTGATGTAACGAGCAGTTAAAAACAACTGCTAGAATGACAAAGAAGCATAGACCAATAATGCTTTGGTCAAACATGGCAATTATATGCTAAAATAAATCAAAATATTTTATGTATTATATTTGGAGAAATTGTACATTATAGAGTATAAAATACGTAAAGAAAAAATAATTTCTCAAAAATCTCAGTTAAAAAACTAAGTACAACTAATGTAATTTCATATATACGTATGTAGATGTTATTTGAATATACCAAACAGTTTTTTGTTACTACATTTTGCTTAGTTAATATATTGTTATTATTGTTCCCTATATCATTTAGTTTATGTTTACTTGTGTCAACATTTTTCATAATACAATCAACTAAAATGTATGGAATAAATGATGAATATTTTGAAAAGTGAGCATTAAAGCTAATATCTTCTGAAATTATATGAAATGTATATTATTTAGTGCCAATATTTTTATTACGTTGTAAGTTCATTTAGTGTCCATACTATAAGAGGTTATGTCACAAAAGAATTGTAATACAATTAGAATACTATACCAGTGCTCACGAAACCAGAATAGTATAATTAACCACTAATGAGTTTATAAATTGTTATCACCAAAAAAGTTTTGTAACTTCATATTTTTAAAATATTCTATTTATATTCTCAGCAGTGACAAGAGTATGTATAGTTTAAGTAACATAGCGGCTTCCAAAAACATATATATTGTACAGTATATATATATATATGTATATATATACAAGATACCTATATTACTAACAATTGATTTTTACTTTGAACCCATCATTTAGTAAAGATAAGCAACTTGTTAAAAATTGTAAGAATTTTTCAAATATGCATTAATATGTATCACGTAGGTATATACTATTCACGGGGTGTAAGATTGCTGTTTTGTCAAAATAACGCACTTATATACAAGCATATTTTGCAAAAAATAAAACATAAGCATAATGTTAGTATTTTTAAAAAATAGTAAACAAAATTCCCGCGTTTGTATTAATAAATCATACTTTCAAATGCTAATTTCGGTGATTATATTAGGGTTTTGCGCAGTTAATATTGTATTTATATATAATATATTATACATAGTACTATAATGTATAGCCAACGTTATTCTCATACATATGGTATAAATGTAGAAAAAATAAAACAGGTAAAA
This sequence comes from Lasioglossum lativentre, assembly GCA_916610255.1. Lineage (NCBI taxonomy): Eukaryota > Metazoa > Arthropoda > Insecta > Hymenoptera > Halictidae > Lasioglossum > Lasioglossum lativentre. The sequence goes on along the minus strand of OU744358.1, from coordinate 8,838,594 downwards.
GTCTTTTAATACCATAGCGTATATAATTTTTTATGTTCACATTATTCTTGAAGTAGATAAACTTTCATTTTGTAAAATACGCATATACTATAGATATTTCTTTTGTATCATATTCGAAAGATCTGAAAACTATACAAATCAGGAATGAATCAAACAATTCGACATGTGAAACTTTTATATTTATTAGTACTTAAATACATATTACTTCATATTAACAAGGCTGTGTATATTATAGGGTGGACCTTATATACTTTTGGCGAAAAAAAATTCGAATTTTTTTCGGGACATCTGCTAGAATTGACACTGGCTAAAAAAATAATCTATGTAAAATTTTAGATCGATCGAACAACGTAAAAACGTGCCACATCGCGCTTAAAAATTTTTTATTTTTAAAACTTTATTTTCTCCATATAGTACATGGTAAGTATACATTTCTATATATCGTTGAGTTTGTCTTTCCATGCTCTATATGTATATGCAAATAAAATACAAGGTTGTCGTAAAGAAAAAATTCGCAACTTTGAAATTTGAAGTTTTCCTGTTGTTCGATCGATCTATAATTTTGCTTTGATTATTTTTTCATAGTGTCAGAATGCTAGAGGGTGTCCCGAAAAAATTCGTAGGTCGAAAAATAAGGTTTACCCTACGGAGCAAGCGTAAAATAAGGTACAGTGTATATTTACTACTTGTGAATGAAATAATCAATGCAAGATTATTAAAAATTATTATAAATATGTGGAAAGCAAATATATATATATGTATATTTACATGATCACATAATATACATTTCAAAATGGTAAACAGCATATCATTATGTCAACGGCATGCATATACACTGTACACATATAACTTATTTTTTATACATATGTGATATCTATGAAGTAGCATCGCTTGTATTAAAGTATTTTTAAAATTAAAATAAACTGTAATACATATATATTTTTTATAAGAAATCGTAAAAATATTAGCGTAATGATGGATTGAAAAGAGTTAAAAATGCGGGTCCCGCATACCCGAAGTAAATGTTTATTGTTTAGGGCTTAGGGAAATGATTTTTCTTGCGCACGCAAATATTTCATTCGTATCGAGCATTTATTTGTATGTGTTTGACTTATGTTTCGATGATTTTCTTTTATCGTGCGTGCATTTGTCTTCTACCGAGAAAATCATTTTAACGTCGGCTATGTTCTGATTTAGTGCTTTCAATTCATGTAATGCTCGTTTAGCTAACTTGCCCTCCGGGGTCTCGACTGGTTCTAAAAGAAGCATCTTAAGCGATCTCTTCAAGAGACTTCCAGCTTCCTCCAGACGAGAAGATAGTTCTGCCAAAGAAATGTCGCGTGCTGCATATGCACGATTTGCTAATAGCATCAATGGTAAATGCATCTCGTACAACATTATAGCTAAAATATTGCAATAAAAATTTTTTATATGGATAAAGGTGTTTTAGAGATTTCAAGGTCACCTTGATTTCTTTAAATGGAATGACCTACCTCTTATATTACAGTATACATATGTACATTAGGGTGGATCTTATTTACTCATGGCGAAAAAAATTTTCAAACTTTTTCCGGGACACCCCCCAGGATTGTGACACTATCTAAAAAGATAATCTATGTAAAATTGTAGCCCGATCGAACAACGGAAAACGTGCCGCATCGAGCTTGAAAATTTTTTATTTTTAAAATTTGATTTTTTCCATTATAGTACATATGGTGAATATACATTTCTATATATCGTTGAATTTGTCTTTCTATGCTCTATAACTATGTATATGCAAATGAAATACAAGGCCATCGTAAAAAAAATTCACAACTTTGAAATTTCGGAAATTGGATTTTAAAAAAGTTTTCTTTAGCGTCATATTTACTACGTGAAACAATACAACTTTTGTGTGCCACATTTTTTCATATATTTATTAATAACAAAGGTATTTACAAAATTTACAAAGATGTTTATAATATTTACAAAGCTATTGCTATTGGAGCTCGTATCCACGCCTTTAGATAGACAGTAACAAGAAAAATGCATATATCACGAATTCCAATTTCTTCTTCATATAGTTAGACTGAATTGATTTTTAAATAAATATATTTTCAGACAATGTAAAGCTTTTGCCATCCATCGAGAGTGGTGGGAAGCTCCTGGGACATGAAATCTTGTATTTCCTGGGGGAACCCCACCCGAGAAAATAATTGTTAACTCCAAAAATTCCTTATAGTCTTCTCTTGGTTGTCGTTCTTTCTGCAAAGTATCCATAGAAAATTGGATTATTTCTTGAACTACTACATATTTCGTGAATTGTTTGGCGGATATATTCGGTTTCAGTCCCGCGTATAAAATTCAATTTGCTTATTGTTGATCAAGCATCCTGAAATTTTCTAAAACATTTGGACCAGAAGACTTCATCATTTTCTCCGAGAATATGTCGCAACAAAGGGCTTGTACTTTATTGGATAATTCCGATTCTTTTAATATTCGTGCAAATTATTCTGCACGTAGGTACTAATAGTAACATTTCCTACTTAAGAAACTGTAATCTTGATGAAGGTATTATTTTTCTCCATTAAAATGTAGAAATCTTATTTATAAAATTATGAAAAAATGTGACAAACAAAGGTTGTATTGTTCGACGAAGTAACTATAAAGCTAAAGAAAATTTTTTTTTAAATCCAATTATAGAAATTTCAAAGTTGTGAATTTTTTTCTATGATGACCATGTAGTTTATTTGCATATAGTTATTGAGCATGGCAAGACAAATTCATCGATATATAGAAATGTAGATTTTCAATGTACTATTAATAAAAAATTTTTTAATCTCGATGCGGCATGTTTTCGTTTTGTTCGATCGATCTAAAATTTTGCATAGATTATTTTTTTAACCAATGTCACAATCCTAGGGGGTGTCCAGAAAAACATTCGGAGTTCGATAAGTAAGGTCCACCCTAATGTATAGGTAGAGGCTGACGCTAAAGAAAATGTAAAAGTTACCTTTTAATCGAGATATCCCTGGCTCAACTATTTCCAACACATCGTGAATTTCTTTGCACGTATCTAATATTCTTTGCATACATTTCTTCGGTGGATTTGGAGTTGCCATTTCTCTTCTGTACGCGGCTAATAATTTCTGTTTTAAGGACAGCATTACGAAATGATTCGGGTGAAACGACTGAGCCAATTTACTTGTTAGCGTTTCCAAACTCTGCAAAATATTATATATTACATAAATAAATTCTAAATTTTATCTTTGAATTACAATTTAAAAACGCTACAAACTTTCGTTCCAAACCAATACGATACTTTATTATGTTTAAACTAGTTTTTGCACGTATTAATATAATAATAGTTTTACACTTTCTTTTCATCTTCCCATCTTAATTTTTGTCCTGTATTCTTAACTCTGATTCACACGACTTACAAAATTTCCTAAGTTTGAAAAGTAAATAAACAAAATCTAAATACGATTTAGACTTGTATCGTATAGTCAGAAAGAAGAATAACAAATTGGATCGTACCAATTTATGGATAACTGAATGTTCGAAGTGGGGAGTTCAATTCTGATAGGGCAGCAAAGGTAGTGAGACAATTTTGGTTTTCTTCATTAATACACATTTTCAAATGTTTGCGTTTCCAGATTATGATAAGGTACTCTGTATACTTTTTATGTTCAGAATAATCTGATAAGTTACATACTTTGACATCACTGTCATCCGTGTCTTCGATTAACGTTCTAGTAATATTTAATGTCGCTCGTACAAGACACCCCCCGATACTTCTCCTACATGTGTTACATTGCCATCGCATACTTTTTTCGTACGGATTTATTGTCAACGGATTTTGAATTCCTATGTAACCATGCCTACATCGTGGACATAGAATACTGCTCATGTACGATCCCATTTCGTAGGGATCTTTGCATAATAAGCATTCGCATTCGAAGTACTTCCCACCTCGCAAATGTTCTCTTCTACCCGACGTTCCCTAAGATTAACATAACAGACATTTTATGTAAAATATATATTGTTAATAGAAGCATAAAATATTTGTTTATCTAGTAACAAGAAACATTATCCAACTGTCAATCACCGATTTTCATAGAAGATATTCATGAAATATTGTACAGGGTGTATAAAAATTATATGTCACAAATACCATGGAGGGATTCTATACCTCTGGATCAGTGGAGATCTTTTAAAAAAATGGATCACAAAATTGACCTTGACCGTTTCTTTCATGGTCAAAAAATTTTTTATCGCATCGTATAGTATTCATCGCAAGGAACACAAGTCTCATAGGAACAATGGTTCTCAAGTCAACCTTTCTCCTAAGAAACGACTTCGAAGTTTCGTAAACTTCCATATGTCTACAGGGTGTTCCAAAATGGTATAAGCGTGGAGGGAATGATTCTACATGAGATAATAAATTGAAAATATGGAATAAATTTTTTTTATTTGACGCCCCGTTTTCGAGAAATTAGAGTTTAAAAATTCAGCGAACATGCGTGCTCTTGAATAGGAATTGTCTGATGCGTCTGATCATGACCTACTAATTCTACTTTTTAAAATATTAGGCACGCGAGCTTGACGGATTATTAAAGCCAATTTTCTCGAAAACGAGGCATCAAATGAAAGAAATGTGTTCTATACTTTTTATACGTTTTTGATAAAACAATTTTATCCGCTAATAAAAAATATTGCGTGCTCAATATTTTTGGCTGAACTATACTCAAAATCAGTGATTGACAATTGGGCAAATGTTCTTTGTATATTAAAAAGTGAGTGGACAGTTGACAAACCAAAAAAGAGGATGTATAATTGAAAAATACAGTCTCGCCTTGCTGTATTGGTAAACTCGCGTACACAGTTAGCTGAAAATTATCATCCACGGTGAGATGAGTATTTCCTCTGCAGTCGTGCGCCATGAGGGAGGCCACCGTATATAAACCTCGCAAAAAAAGCCCGTCCACACCTCCCGGAGATCGCAGCTCGAACACATTTACGTCTAAAATTCCGCACAGTTGTTGTAAAAGTTCTGAAGTAGACGCGTCATGATCAGGGATTAATTTTAGCGCCTTGATGACCTATTATCATACAATTTTTTAAGCGAAAAATTATTAAATTATTACTTACATATATACCATTATCGGAAATTAATATGCATAGAACGTTTCAAGTCGAAGGAAACAGTTACATCTTTTATATCTCTTATATTTCAGAATTATTTAATAGCAATAAAGATTGTTACTGTTGGAGATTGTAATCGCGCTCTACTCTACCGACGGTATGTGTGCTGAGAGTGTCAGAAAGGTGCAAGATCTCGTAGAATAAACAAATACAGAGTTATTATATATTAAATAAGTTATACATTGTTGAAGTACTGTTACAGTGTTGTAACAGAAATAGTGGGGCACTCTGTATATTTGAAATTTGAACATGTGACAATCTATCTAGTTGCAGTGCAAACATAAAGCTTGAGGTAGAAATTCATAAATGATGAAGAACAGATCCAAAGAAGAGTCAATATAGTTTACGTACATTTATAACGTTTTCTTCTCTGTCTCTCCACACTGACGTATTCCTCCTTTTCTGCATATGGGCTTCCATAGATTCTACCTGTTCCCATGCTCCTGGGTCTCTTTGTTTTAAAAGCCATAATCTTAAAGGCAACAACACACCAATGATGTCTTCTACATTCTCCGACGACAAATCCTGGTTGTTTTTCAATATTTCGCATTCGTCTGTTGTATGATACTTGGATGCTTCCTAAACAGATATAATTTGGTATTTGGAAAAAACCACGAGATAATTAATGTTTGTCAGTGACCATGAGCTATTTCATGTCAACTGATCACACTTTATACATATAAGTTTTGACTAAAATAATGCAAATTACGCCTCGAAAACGCAAAAGTAAGCCACTTTGGGACACATGCGCGCTAGATTGATCTTTTATCTAGCGATTGTGACTACGTAGAAGCCCCAACTGTGGATTATCGAGAAATGATTCGACTTCTCGTGGACCTTTCCAATTCTGTTTGTTGTGAATCGTGGATTCTACGGAACAGTATGTTTTATCGAGTATTTTTTTCTTAATTTTACAATATTCTTCAGTCTAAAAATTCTTTTCAAATATACATAGGTCTTTCTTGTGACTGGAATTTATTTGTTGACCCAGGAAATTAGCAATTTTTTTTTAAGATGCAATCCATTTCAACATGAACCGGAATAACCGAATAACATTGCATAATGAACGCGGCGTACTGTGTTTTTTAGAATTTTTTAGCAGCCGATAAATTGTAAAATTTGTTTATCAATTACCTCGCAGATGGTGCCACATAAAGGTGCAATATTGCATTTGGAGCAAAAGTATAGCGACATTTTTCTCACTTTTGGCAGTAAACGTAAACAGGCGAAGCATACGTAATCCTTGCTGGAAATCATTGGTCCCACAGCAACCGGTTTCTCTCGAAGTATTACTTCACTGGCGGCTAAGTCTTTTGCTGATTGTAAATACCTAAAAAAATATAATTTTCACTGTTTTATTGCATATGTGTAATACAATTTTTATTCATACGTAGAGTAGAGTTGTTTTTTCTATTCAGAGAGCAGTCTCACGTAGACGGGTCAAAAAATCGATTTTTTAATTGTATTTTTTAAAAGCATGGAACCTACAAAACATACTTTCTCAAAATACTGTAATAGTAATATAATGGTAAACTTGCTGAAAGTATCTAAAAGTTTGAATAGTATCGATACACAGTTTTCCTCATTTACCGTTTAAAAATGGACGATTATTCTCTCGGATTATTGATATGTATCATTAGTATAAGTACCGTGTGCATAATATTGTGTTTATACCTGCCGAGTTTCTCTGAATGAGCAACATTATACTTTGAAGTAGCAGATGTACTACTTTTCGATTTTTCTACCAGCGCCATGCTGCACATCACTTCCTTTATCAATTTTTTCTTAAGTGTAACACCAGTTTTCATGCAAGTTAGAACAATACCAAGGTTCCTGAGAAGTCCGGTGTCTTGCACATTTCCGACGGTTTGTGACTGACAAAAATACAGGAAGTTGAAGCCTGGGCCGTTTCTGTCTTCGGAACTCTCTTGATAGGCCGCACCGCTATATTATTAGAAGTCAGCATGGCGCGCGAGTGCCAAGCACTGGTGACAAAACAATGCGTGGGTACCAAATTAGAAAATGCAGCGATTCTGGATGATTAGGCTACAGACTTTCACCTATTTTCGTTTTTTTCAAGGGAAAATAAAAGACAATTTTTTTCTATTTAGACTAAGTTTTATACAATTTCGTTCTATGATCTTTTGCGATCTTTCAAGCAACTTTGAGACATTCTCGTAAAATTTCTGTTTTTTATTAGCAAAAAATTGAGTTATATTTGCACAGCATAAGAAATATATTGAACAACAGCGTACGATCAAGAGTTAGATCATGACTTTACTGTAAAAAATTAGATGGCAAGATGGTCAAGGGAGTGCTTGTCGACATCATTGGCAAAAGGAATTGTTATAAACATTAAACAGCCAGAAATTATAAATTTAGAAATAATTACTATCACGGCGATCGAAATCAACCGAAATTAAATGGAGTGGGGAGTGTTCCACATCACAGCGCAGGTGCTCCTGAACTCGGCGAGCACTCTTAGTCAGTCAGTCAGACGGGCCGGGGATTCCCACAGGAGCGGTTGGGCTCCGCCACCAGGAGGACCTGGGGACCCTGGGGTGGACCAAGGACTGACCAGGGACTAACCAGAGGCTGACCATTGGTCATCCGTCTTGCTGACCATTGGTCATCCGCCTTGCTGACCAGTGGTCATCCGCCTTGCTGACCAGTGGTCATCCGTCTTGCTGACCATTGGTCATCCGCTTTGCTGACCAATGGTCATCCACCTGGCCCACTTTCAACGATGGTAAGTTTTACCTTTTTTTTATTAGTAAGGGTTATCCGCTTTATAGCATAGGGTGGACCAGGGGTTCTACAATACTTTTGTTGATTACCCTTGGCCCACCTTCAACGATTTTATCCATCAACTGTTAATTCAACGAACACCGTCGATTATTATTTCTGATATCGTAATTGAAATTTCCATCGGAACTTTTTAGTCTTCAGTTTTCTAAAAATGTATATTTCTGATTTAAAATTGGTATTCCTCCTATAGGAGGTCCCTCAGGGAATCACTCACGAACAGGGAAACCGTGAGTGAGCACAGGGTGTCGCGTCCCCGGGGCTACCCGAAGCGCCTATAGGCCGCACTCGTGTGCGGGATTTTGTTTTGCTCCCGTAAGCTTGTTGTATTCGCACTCATATTGTGTCTAACTATTATTAGTCTGTGTCAGCTAGATTACAACAGCCGGCAATCTTTAACATCAAACGAAGAGGATACATCGATGAAGAAGACACACCAACGAAGAGGACACGAACGAGATCAGCCGTACTGGACCACAGACGAGATATATCTCGTCGGTGGTAATAGTATGCATTTGCATACAAGAATTACTTTTATTTCATTCCTACAGCTTATATGTATAATTTAGTCGTGTAAGTTTTGTAATTTCCATAATTATGCAAATATGTATATGAAATTTTTGTGAAATCTTCACAGAGAATGAGAGTTAGAAAATCAATAATAAAATACAAATTTTTGAAATTTTTATATGGACGCGCCCTCTTAAACAGCGTTTTAGAACTTGATACTTCCGGTATTTTTCAAAATACAACACATAAGATGCACCATACTGTAAGAAATTAATTATTATATTACATATATTTTACTTCAAAAGGAATTCAACAACTCTCTTGTACTAAACATTGTATGTTATATTAATATATGAATTTCAGTTTATTGTATTGACAATAAATATTTATAAATTACTGATAGACTCTTCAAGCTGAACCAACGATTCTCTTGCGACGAGACCTATTTGTCCCTCGGGGGTATCCTGGGACTCCAAGCATAAAATGGTTGCAGCTTCTTTCAAAATTCCGGCAGCATCAATCATTTTCGATTTGAGACCACTTTCATTTAGTAGACCTGCATTCCATTGTGTTTTAGCGACGAAAAGCAAAGGTGCATGGAGCTCGTACAATGTCATTCCTTTAACAAAACAGAATTGAATATCAAACTATTTACTAAAACAGAAATTTTTATATAATTTACTCCGATATCCTTATTGCATGATTATCGTAAAAATCATACAAATAAAAGTTCACACAAGTATCTATTTACCGATGTATTTGTTATAATTAGACTGCGGATCTTTATGCATTTATGACTTCCAAAAATTTTCAAAAAATGCTGCAATATAAAACTTGACAGAATTTCATACGATTTTTATTTATTTCAGACCTGCAAAGGCTACTGCCACTGAAAGTAAGATTTTATATGATTCCACTTTCTTGAAATTAGACTACGCAAATTGCAAATTGCAAAAACAACCGCAGTCTAGTTATAATTTATCGTACGTCCATTATAAATGTATTATTTATACGGATCATACTTCAGAAAAAAAGCTGATCCAAGAAATAATTAAACAATAGTAGACATTTTTACCTCTTATACGAGAATAACCTGGCTCTATAACATCTAGCACTTGCAGCAACATATGACACATGTCAATTTTGTGTTCCAATACTACATCTGGTAGATCGTCTAAGAGATACTCATCGACGCGGCCATACATCTGTGTTAATGAATGCCTGAAAACGAACACTAATAGTTTATCTTCGTTCAACTGAAATGTAACATTGAAAAAAAACCATATCTGATTGAACGTTTAGTTTAAAGGTTTCTTTACTGAAATAACAAATATTATTTCTAAAAAGATTACGGACCAGAAATGAAAACATTGTTGAAAAACCAGACAAGTCCAGATTTCGGAAACTGTGTGAAGTTTGTACTAAACAATCGACTAAAAATCGTCTTAAAGACGTCTGTCAGACGTCCATAGTTACCTCAACATGGTGTTGAAAGCATGACGAGGATGTAAAACAGAACGATATTTTTTCATAACCGTTTCTCTTTCTTGAATAGCATCGGCTCCAGCAGCCCCACTAATAGCTTCTACTGCATCAACTTCTGCTTGAATTATTTGTAATACTTTTCGAACAGCTGCTCCACTGGTTGTGAATTCACAATGCGTGCATTTCCATGTACTATCGGGATCTACAGAATGTTTATAAGCAACTATTAATTTCCAATCGCAACAAAAGAGGAGGCCTAATTGAATTGTCGCAATAAATTACCTAGAGAGTCTAACGACATCACGATTCCTTTGTCGCATTTGTTACATTTTAAGGAAGACATGTGTGTTCCAAGCTCGGAGGGATCTGCACATCTGGGACAAGCACAAGTAAAAAATTTTCCACCAAGAAGTTGTTCTCTCCTCAACATAGTCGGAAGCAGCGAGTGTGTATAACTTCCATAAAGTTCGCCACCCAGCGGAACTTTAACTGTCGTTCGCAATCGTACTCTGTGAACATAATATCAAGTATCTAATTGTTAAATAATTAAAGTCAGTCACGTAAGTTAACTTTAATGTTCTATTTAGTTCTTTGTTTCTTTACTTCGAAACAAGTTACAACTTTCGTAACATCTAGAGCGGCTATCTATGAGATGTACACTTTGTCCTGGGACAATCGTCATCAAACAGTAATTAAAATGTACAGAAACATACACAGGATCTCAAAGAGAAAGTATAGTCCAAGTTGGTTGGTGGAGAGGTCGGTGAGGGCCCGCGGCGACCTCTTTCAACGGCCGGAGGCGGGGAATCGGTCCCCACTCCCCCGAGCGATGAAAGGAGTCACCGGGGGTCGCCGGGGGTCGCCGGGGGTCGCCGGGGGTCGGAGGGGGTCGCCGGGTGTCACGAGCTGGGGCTTGTGGCGCACAGCCGAGCGACTCGTGGGAAGGGGGGACCCCGGGCGGATGACCGTAAGGTAGTTACAGGGGGAGTTTCTTCCCCCCCTCCCCGGATAGTATGTGCGGAAGGGGGTGTGCCCGTCGCGTCCGAATCGGGTTCCAGGTACTCGGGGTGAAATTAGTGCGTATATCCGGCCCCCGGCCAAAACCTACGTGCGATTCTCACTACATACCAACATGACAGCGCCTTTACCTGCCAAAAACGGTGAAAATCGTTGAACTTTAAAAACGCATAACTTTTGAATTACTGAATGCCTAGTTACATAATGCGATTATATTAAAAAAAGTCCAAAATTTGTGGTTCCCTAAACCAAACAGTAACCCAAGATGGAAATCAAGAGAATCTAAATTGGAATAGAAAGTTTCATTTTCAAATTATGAAACATCCCAGAACGAGCGAAGTCAATAACGTAAAGTCTGGGTCGTGTACCATTAACAAAGTGGACTTCGACTACTAATAATAATTCAAAAATGAATCGTTCACGGTAATTTCGTCATTGTTAATTTTTGTTGCAATTCAAAGTTATTAAAATGTCTCCTACGTTCTTGAAAATATTTTATTTTAAGAGTCATGTTGATAGGTAACGCTTCATGAGTAAAAAACTACTTACCATAATTTTCACCTCAAAGCTATTATATAAATTCAAATAGTTTACCTAAAATCTGTTGGTGAAATGCTATGGCACGTATTCGAAACACAGGAATGATTCATCATTGCAAGAGTAGGATAGAGAGCTCTCGCATTGCATCCATTCGCTGTTCGAAGTTCGAATGCATTTATTTCCAAAATGCCGCAAGCTGTTTGAATTTGTTCTTCCGAGAATCTATAACAAATAATATTTATAATTCGCAACAACGGAATGTCTTCGAACAATTTGGTTATTATTTACAGTAGGGGCGACCTCTCTGATTTCAATGACCTTGAAATATGTTGTCAAGGTCATATCATTCAGCACTTTTATGGGTCGCATAGATTGTTATAGATGATATGGATTAGATTCAAATTAAATTGAAATTAATTTTGAGTTGTATTTCGGACTCAAGTTAACATATTTAAATATATTAAAATAAAAACCTTACCGTTCGAGTTTAAGTTGGTTTCTCAAATAAGCTACCACGTTCACATGGTCCGACTTCCAATGTTCCTTTTGACTCCTTACTTTATTATGAGCCTCCATCTGCTTTACTTCATTATTCCATCTTTCGGGACATTTCTCTGATTCCAACAACAGCCTTAACGGTGTTATACATTCTAATTGAGGGACACCATTTTCGTTGATCTCTTCGAAAGCCGCTGCCACGTTGAATTTTTCGTTCCGTTGTACAAATATCTATAAATGAAATTTTGATGTGCCAAAAAATGTATACTAGTAGAATAGAGAGAAATTAATTATTTTTCAAGTGTTCAAAAATTATTACTATGCATAAAAATCACAAAAGAGTTGCTATGGAGGGGGAAATATTGTGGTGCAAATATTTTTTTATATAGGTGAAGGTGTTTCGGAGATTTTATATTAGATTCATTTGATATTGATCGGATTGGTTGGATTAAAAATGTATTGACCTTCATATGTCCCAAATATAATAATTAATAAGATTTTATCAAAACCAAACCTGTTATCAAAATCAAATCCACTGATAAAGAAATACGTTTGAAATATTTTTGGCTAAACTATAAATGTGCAAAGTTTCGTAAAAATCTGTGATTGACGGTTGGGTGATGTTACTCGCCAGTCACATTTCATTTCAATGATTTCTACCTGACATTCGTAATCTTTATGTTGCGGTTGATTCTCGCATTCTGTGGAGCAAACGGGCCACCCGCATTTAGAACAAAGTGGTTTGTCATTCGGTGTTGGTGGCCAAGCCGTGTAGCACGAAAGGCATAAGGGATAAGTGAATGCCTTTGGTCCGACTGCAAACGGCATCTCTGTGAGGATTTCCTCGCCTGCCTCCAATTCCTTGTTGGCTACCATATATCTGAAAATAAAATTATTTATGAAAAACAACTTACAAAAATCGTTATAAATCGTTATAAATTCTCTTAATTTAAGCAGGAAAATGTTAATTCAAGTTAAAAAATTCATTAAAAAATTATTGTAAAGTCTAGTTTGAAAAAATCGTTTATTAAAATAAGAAATTGTTTTAATATATTTAAATATGTTTTGTATAAAGCATAATCTATTAGTTATTGACAAATATTTGGAATTGCGGTCGATAATATAAATATTAACAAAATGAGAGGGAAATTAATAATTAAAAAATTATACTATAAAGTTTTACAGATTTATTAAATCGACGTAAAATGTAAATCGATTTCATTTACCTTCCAACTTGATCATTTTGGAGTATTTTGAATGTTGCGGTGCTCTTACCATCTAATTTTGACGCCTCCTATAAAAAATATACGTATTATTACGTAGCACTGATCACGTTACTAAAATGTTTACTTGTGTTCAATTAAATGAATTCCGTGAGAAATATACTTTTTTAAAATTTTTAATTTATTTATAATTTGCTTGAAAGAATTGAAATTCTCATGCAGTTTTACAGTTGAGACGTAAGAATTTAATTTTTTGTACGCACTCTCAAATATTACAACGTTATTAATCGTTACTAATATAACGTTAAATAATTATGTGAAACCATTAAATACAATATTCACCACAACGAATACGTTTCCAAATATGTACTATGAAACATACCGAGTTTTGTTGCGACATGATTAACAATGAAGCACTAGCAATCGATTCTCTTAATTCGTTTTTATTGCGTGATTATGCACGTCCAAATTTAATGTTGCAATGCACGAATGCGGATGCGTTTAATCCGACAAAACCGGATCTATATATACAAGCGTGTTATTAAAAATATACCATCCACGGACACTGCCAAAAGCAAGATCCAGATGGTACTACCGCCATCTTTCACGAACCGTCTCCGTGTAGTAAACGTTCTGTCGCACTGCATCGAACGGCCAGAGTATTTTTGTCTATATCCAAACGTTAAGAAAGATTTGGATACTTCGGTAACTTTCCGTTGTTGTATATCCAAAGTTCTTATTGTTTTCTGACGTGATCAACCGTACGCAAAATTCAAAAATTCTCAATTGCAACTGTTGGTATTTCTACAATCACAACTTCATGAACTTGTAAAATTCCATCTTGAGACCACTACCTCAAAGAATAACATCGAAGTGTAATATAAAATCTGTTTGTTAAAAGTTTTTTCATATTTCACTTCTTCAATAACAACTTCTCTTAATTATTTTGTTTCATCGAATTCGGAGTCTTCAGATTATGATATACACAATTTCAAAACATTCACGACATACAAGTTTTGTCAGTCAGAATGTAAATATTTTTCTATCGATCTCTGATAAATAATGTTCAACTTGAAATTTTGCATAGATTATTCTTTTAGCCAGTGTCACAATCTCAGGGGGTGTCTTGAACAAAATTCGAACAATTTTTTTCGCCTAGAGAAAATAAGGTTCAGCTCTCATAGTGTGACACCTCGGGGCTATGGAGTCTCAGAAATCGTAGAGGTACGACGTTATTTGAAGTTTGCCGAACATAGAGGAGGACAGCGCGTAAACGACAAAGAGAGACTGAGCGTCGGGGCAGCCGGCACAGGTTAAAATGTCAATGCAAATAGGAAAGTTTTTAATTTTTCATTTTTTTTTACAAAACTTTTACCAACGTATTTGTGATATTTTTAAAATTAGTCTAAATACGGCATAATTTCGACCATATTTACTTATTTTAAGTGTGATCATAACTCGCTATGATATAGCTAAATATGATTGTCGAGTTTGGCGTTTTTTTAACCAGGGAAATCTCACAAATCTATTGATGAAAGATTCGTAGAAGTGGAACCAAAAATGGAGAAATTAGTTCACAATGAATGAAACTAACAAGGTCTTGTGCAGTGATCACTTTCGGAATGGTGGAAGCGAATGCGGCACTTAAAGTGTTATGTTTACATTACTCACTTTCGGAGTCGTAGAAGCGAATTCGTGTGTTTACAATTATCACTTTCGGAATAGTGGAAACGAATTTTGACCGCTGAACGCGGTGTAAGTCATTCGCTAGGTCTTTAAAAAGATGTTTACACTGATCACTTCTAGAGCAGTGGAAGCGTCAGTGCATTTATTGAGTTGATCATCCTGTAATACATAGTTTTACTGTTGTCACAAGAAAATGTAAATTGCGACAGGAAATGAAGACGAAGAACTAGAATTTCCCTTATAACATTGACATTTCAAGAATCAGCTGTCCAATTTGCGGCGCCGAAAAAAGGTGAAGATCAGGGAGATGCTAACGAATTGCGAAGACCGGTACAGCAAAGTATCAACTATCAACGTTAATGAAGGACAAAAATAAGAATTATAAGACATATTCCGAAGATTGAAATCATTTTATATGTATCACGCTTGGTGCAATTACATTTGGAGGCCATGACAATTTTTTACTTGGGAGAGCAAAATAATATCAAAACATCTTTGCGGAAGACTCCATCATACAAATTCATCTGTTCAGCACTCAAGAAAGTGTCCACTGAAACTGTAAAAATTATTAGATGAGTAAAAATAATCCATATTATGTTAGTAAAAGTTCTAGAAATAAAGAATAAAAAATAAAAAAGTTTTGTACTTACGCGTTACCATTGCAATCGATGCGTAGGTCTTTGATCAATGCCGACTGCTACGACTCCGCGCGTCTCTTTCTTTCCACATATGCTGCCATTCTTTGCGTTCGTAACTTTCATCGCTTATTAAATAAGTAAATATAATTGAAATTCGATCGTGTTTGGTCTCGTTTTAATCAGAAATATTTCACCAATGCGTTGGTAAAGGTTTCGTTGGATGATTTTCACACTACGGGAGGGAAGACTATAGTAGGTGCTCGAACTAGAGTCCTTCCACTCTACGCTTCCGCCACAGCCCGATCACGAGAGACATTTCGTATCTGTCGTGCATATGTCACAATATGTTCCCCTCAATTTTTTGGAACTTTTTAAAATATTTTGAAGAAGTATTGCAAACTATTGTAAAAGTTTGTGCCCAATTTTGAATGACCTCAAGATATGAAGAGAAACCACGCTGTTTTTACCAAAAAGAAATTCATCAGCTTGTAAAACATTCGAGGGTAGTTATAGAAAATTGTGATAACTATCTATATAAAGTGATTAATAAAATTGCTATTTTCAAACGCAACAGTTTTACAATTATGCTGTTTGCTATGAATCTATATGGGAAACTATTGTGTATAATTTAGAAAATTAAAAGAAAATTTTAGCAGCCCTTCTTCTTAATTTTTTCATTAGTCTTAACAATGAATGCATCAAGTAAAAATTTTAATTGTAGAGAGAGCTTCGAATTCCTTGATAGAGAAGCTAATATTATTGAGACTGCATCTATATATAGTATGTATTAAAAATAACTTTCTAATCGTAAACAAATATTTTGTTGAGTCACACAAAATACATTTAAATAAAGATTAATGTGTGAAGATATAATAAAAAGCAAGAAAAATATTATATCAAAAATTGTATAGATCCGAAGATCGTCGTAAGCTTTAATTATTTATAGTTTCCTTACAGAATCTTGCGGAAAATGTACAAAGTGAATCTGTTAAAAATCTTTCTGTAAATATAACAACAATGATGACCGAATTTTGTGCATTATCCTTATCTTGTCATCAAAGTTCAGTAAATGGCATCGCGTAAACCGGATGCATGTAAAATCGACATCTAAGTACAGGGGGCACTCCTTAAGGTTACGTAACATCCGAAAAGTGGATCAACACATCAATTAAATGGTGAAATTGATAGTCTTTAATAATTAAACATTATTTTCAGTGATGTACCGTATAATTTTATTGCACTGATATTATCGATATTTGCTCATAAAAATAATTTGCAATTTTTTATAATCCATCGTATCGCGCATGCGTAAGGGCAACTGTGCGCAGGTCATAGTCTTTCTTGCTAAATTGGTGTACCGTCTCGCGTATACGCAATTCTCTGGCGAAGTCACGTAGTTTTCTGCATTCGTGTATTATAACAGAAAACAGTAAGTACCTAAAAATTTCACTATCAGTACGGATTATGTTATTTCGATTGAAACCTTTGTTTGTATACCGAAATTCTGTAATTTTCGTGGCGTATTAAATTTTCACAAAGCCGGCATTGGTTAATGATAGTAACGTCTGGCACCTAGCAGTATAATAACCGACCTTTTCCACTGATTTCGTTAGTTTGAACGCGTTCGAGCGTTTCGTTTCTGTTTCGTGATTCCGAGAACAATGAATTTTCTTGAAAGAAAATCATTTCACGAGTAAAAGTTTGCAATTCAAGTCATTTACGGGAATTGAAAGCTACTGATTTACTCCTTATGTAATACCTTGGAAGGGTCAATACCACTCCATTTTTGCTCTATATTACAGAGTAGTAAAATTATTGATGGATTATTACTTGACCTGAATCTAATTTTTTATAATAAACAATCCGTTGACACACCTTTGTAATTGTAATTATTCGTCGGTTATATTCTTTCCAGTAAATGTTGTGTTAACTAAATAATTTGACATTACTTTCTGTCTTATTTGCATTAATTACTAAATATCACCCGGATTACGTTAGATTTCAATGTAAATTGTTGTCTTGTCTACAGAAAAATAAATTACCTGTATAATTATTATGTGTGTAATGTATTGCGAAAACTGTTTGTTACATTGTCACTTTGAAGGCTCTATCTTATCAGAAGGGTTAGTTTGTATTATACACTATAATTTATAATAACTATATTACAGGCTCATAATTATGCAACCTAATAAAATCGATTTGATCCTCATATAAATTAACTTTTTATTCATGAAATTGTTAATAATGTTGAAATACTACCTAGCAATTATGTCTGTTACATTTATCTAATATATTTATTGTATTATACAATATCATAAAATCTAAATTCTAAATATATTAGTAGGTGTTACTTGTTGGTTAAAGGTTACTATTTTTAGAATTCTTTAGAACTATGGATACATGAGTATGTAATTACATATTATAGTCTACATAGATAACATTAAACTAAAACATTATACCTTTTTGCTTATTAATGTGTCTTTACATGTCATTGGTGTCACGTGTAAATATCTGCACTTCATGACAAAGTGATAGGATACCCCTGGATTTCTAATGTTTCTCAATACCAGTGATGTATAGAAAGATTTTATATAGATCTGTATAGAGTACCCTATGCTTAATAACATACGAAAAACAGTTACTATATACATCGCGTCCTACGAGTTATATCTGTTTACATGAAAAACCGGTGCGTCAGAACCATAAGACATTCTGTAATATTTAAGTCAGTGAACAGACGAGTTTCTATTAACGGGAACATCTTTCTCGTGCCCTAATAGTAAATTAAAAAGTAATCGTTATATTTTTATATTATTCGTAAGTTACAAAAACAATTATAAGTTACGTGGTAAACAATTAAATCTAAACGAAATAAAAATGATATTCGATAACGATTATTTTTAATTTACTATTAGGACTCAAGAGAGATTTATCAAGTTAATAGAACCTTGTCTATTCACTGTCTCTCAGACACTGACTTCAATATTACAGCATGTCTTATCGTTCTGATGCACTGGTTTCTCATGTAAACAGATGTAACTTGTAGGACACAATGTAAATAGTAGCCGTTTCTTCGTATGTTATTAAGCAAAAAATAGTGTATACTCTATACAGATCTATATACAAAATGTTCGTACACATCATTGGTATTGAGAAACGTTAGAAATCCAGAGGAGTCCTATCGTTTTGTCGTGGAGTGTATTACGTATTAATATCCACGCAAGTTGTGTATAATGTATATGTGTATTATTTTTAATGTAATTATACATTTATTTAATATATCTCCTCAGATCATGGCTCCACCAACATACAGTGACTTAGGCAAAAGTGCTAGAGACGTATTCGGTCAAGGATATCATTTTGGTGTAATTAAAATAGATGTCAAAACAAAAACTAGTTCTGGCGTAGAATTCTCTAGTGGTGGAGTATCTAATCAGGATACTGGAAAAGTATTTGGTACCTTGGAAACCAAATACAAAATCAGTGATTATGGGCTAACATTTAGTGAGAAATGGAATACTGATAACACCCTTGCTACCAATGTCGTTCTTGCTGATAAATTGCTCAAGGGTCTTACTCTTGGTTATAGCTGTACTTTCTCTCCACAAACAGGGTAAAACATAAATTTTTTAATCTTATTGGAACTAACTAACTAACTTACTTACATACTCACTTACAAACTTACTTCACAAAATTACAATTACACACATACGTATGCATTACACAATTTTTGATTTCTATCCAAATTCATTCTAAGGAGCACATCTTTAAATTTTGATATATTTCAGTTTTATTTTGTAACATGCAAACTGTAAGGTCTGGGTTAGGTACTTACTTCTTTTAATTAGATTTACAAAATAGTAATGGTAGGTGTAAGTACATATGTAGATACTTTATTCATTTTCTATAGCACTTTTCTTCAGATACACTCCAAATTACAGACCACTATCTATAAATTACCTTGTTTCATACTACATGTATGTTACACATCATATTCTTATACAATGAAATTTAAAGGTCTTTGATTTTTTAGAAACAAAGTTCAGTAATATACAATGATTGTATTCGCATTTTTAAAAAAGGCCTATGTTGTTTCATAATTATTTAAACTACCAATTTCAAAACAAATTTTTAAAAGAATTGGTAGATCTAATTAAAAGAAGAGTAACTTTTCTTGTAGTTTTTACAGTTTTTAACTTTTTAGAGCGAATTTAGGCATAAAAATTGAATAACACATACCTACATATACGTGATCTGTGTGTTCCAAACATTTCATCGATTTTTTTTACATCTCCAGATTGAGATATTTCCTTGTTAGTACATTTCAACATTGAGTGCTGCTTTAATTTTATGTGACTTTTCATTCAGGCCATTCAAGTCACTAATAGTACAAATTATTGCATATGTATACATAGATCAATGTGTAATACATCTTATACTTTTTAAGACCACAAAAATAATTATTAGCAAGAAGAAAGAATGAAGTAGAATATGAGCTATAAAATGAAATGTACGAGATGGGACAAAGTATAGTACAAGTAAATTCAATTCTGACTAAATAATTTAAGTACTTCAAAGATCGAGGGCAATATTTTTAGCAGATTCGAACTTTTATAAGTATTTTGAAGAATATGAATGGTACATAGTTAAATATGATTGAAGTCTTACTGAGAGAATAATACAAACCTTTTATGAATATGCATAGAAGTTTTTTGTTCTTTGTGAATAGTTCAATTCTTTCTAATGTCAAACTATTTATCGGTATGCTTTTGAAATCTACAGGTTTTAAACAAGTTGTAAGACTTAAAAAGAACTTGTCTGAAATGAGTACATTACAAGGTATACTCATTGAATTTAATTTGAATTTGTAAGTGCATATTGAACTTGGTCCCATCCCTACAAATGATCAAAACCACCTAAATGGAAAGTACAATGTAGCTTACTGATAACCTATGTGTATACACTCATTGTGATAATAATTCTTAGAACAGAAATATAATTATTATATTGTTATAGGACAAAAACTGGAAAGTTAAATACATCTTACAAACATGAAAATATTTCTGCAAATGCAGATTTTGATCTCAGCCTTTCAGCTGGTCCTTTGATCAATGCATCATCAGTTGTAGGATATCAAGGTAATTCTTTATTAATAATATTATAATAAATTTGACATTGAGAAATATTAAATATTTTTATTGTCTAGATATTTAGTATTTTTCATATGCATGACAGCATGCGATTCCTTATAATTCCAATTGAGAATCCACCCTTTTTATTCCCAATATCCAAGATGTACCAGAAAAAAAAGGAATGTAAGACTATAGCACGAATAGAGATAAATAAATAAATGAACTAAATTTTAAATGATAAGATATCTTAATTCTATTACAGGATGGCTTGCTGGTTACCAGGCCTGTTTTGATACACAAAGAAATAAACTTACAAAGAACAATTTTGCACTTGGTTTCACTGCCTCTGATTTTACTCTTCACACAGCAGTGTACGTGACTTTAAAGGTTATAGAAAATGTATTAAAAAGCGTTGTGCACAAAGTTATCATAATTTCTTTATTTTGTTAGGGATAATGGCCGTGAGTTCAGTGGTTCCATTTACCATAAGGTAAAACCAGACTTGCAAGGAGCAATCAATCTCGCTTGGAATTCTAGCAATAACGTTACACAATTTGGAATTGGTACAAAGTACGATCTAGATAAAGATGCAAGTATCAGAGCTAAAATAAATTCACATCTCCAAGTAGGCTTGGGATATCAACAAAAATTACGTGATGGTAAGTTAAATTACATTTTGTAAAAAATGTATTAAGAGTACTTTCTAACATAATTTACATATGTATAGTGTTGCTATATACAATTTTTAGGAACAGCTTCACATATTTTTTCCGATAATCTTAAGAAAGTGTCTTACTGAAATTTTTGCATGAATCTAATAAATCGTATTAAATAGAAACATATTGTATTTTTTAGGTGTAACACTGACACTTTCTACAAATATCGATGGAAAGAACTTTGGTTCTGGTGGGCATAAGATTGGCTTCGCATTAGACCTTCAAGCTTAAATGTGAAGTACTGATATAAAAGGACTTGACCCACAGAATTCTTTCATGACTTTGTGTCATAAAGACAGCATCACTTTACATGCTTCAAATAAAGTATTGCCTATAATTTGTAGATAGGTTTGTCCCAAAATAGATGCCACAAAATATCATGCATCTTTAAACTTAGTTGAAAAAATATTAGTTTAAAGTATACACAAAATACAAGTGTAAAAGTACTACTATCAGTATCTTACCATGAACAACACGATTCACAACTTTTAGTGAAACAGAAATATTTTATTTTTTCCTCTGAAATTATTTTACACTCAATTTGATGGTGCAGCCTTCCAGTTCCTGTTAACAATGTTCAGTCTTATAAGATCAGAGGTTAATGTAACCATATATGGAAAGGAAAAAAAAGTATTCAGACAAAGTGGATTGCAAATATAATAAAGTTGAAATATACTAATGAAGTAAAAGAATTGTGTTTAAATTCTGCTGGAAACGTATTTAAAAAAAAGCAGTAGGAAATGTTATCACTTTATTAAACAATAGTAAACTTTATAGTTAATCCCAAAAAGAAGGCACAACGTGTACGGTACGTTCTTATAACTGCACGATTAGTATTAAGATTTGATTTATTGTAAAAATTCTTGCACTTAATGCTGTATAAAATAAATAGCTACGTACTTGGGATTAAATGATATCAACATCTAACATATTCATTTTTCATTTTCAAAATGAAAGAATCATTCATTCCTGCTTATATAGTTCATATAAAACAACAATGCTGCCGACGTGGTTATTTTAGGATTGAAACCTACAGTAAAATCTGTATTTCGTTGTGAAGACAATATTCCAATAATTTTGTGTCTCATAAATTGTATGTATATCATATTTTTCAAACAACACAATATGAATATATAAATGCTTTTAGTTACAAACAATTCCACAGTCCTGTTTTATGTAACAATTACAGTGAACAAGGTTTGTACTCGCGAAAATTGTTAAAAATTGGGTAAAGTTTGAATTAACCTTTCACTAATTACTGAAATAAAGAAAAATTGATTTAATGTGGTGTGTGATTACTTTATTTACAACAAAAAGTTACATTACTTTCTTAATTAGAATATTTTTTATATATGCTTTTAAGGTCACCATTAAGTAATTGGTTTTTTAAATATGTATTTATAAACTTTCTTTTTGTGGTTTCATACCTCTCGTATTGACAAATAATGAAGAAAAAATAAAATCATTTCAGTTATAAATTTGTATGATACTTATCAATTTATATATCATGAAAGGGAACCAAAATTGATCAATTATATAAAAATATTTTTATGCATATTAATAGAGAATTAACGAACACGTTAAATGTGAGATCGTTTATAATGTACAAGCTTCATTACAGTATTATGATAATGATTCTTATTGCCTTCAAATTTTTTTAGTAATATATTTAACAAGTGAATGTCCAATGTGTGTGTGTGTGTTTATTTAATGTTAAAAGGAATTTACATTAATGTACCATTTGATCTTCCATTGCTTTCGTTATCCATTCTGGTTCAGTCTGAGCGATTTTTTCTATTATTTGGTTCACTTGATAGCAAAGAGACTGTATTTGTTTATCCCATGTTGGTAAAGTTTCGCGTGCTGTATGCAAAAAATAAATTATTACTAAAGAGCATTTTTATTTTTTAAGTATTTGTGTAATTCTGTATCTGTTCAAACTTACTCTCAAAATGTACGATGGAATCGATTTGATCAATATATCCATTCATTCGTCCTTCTGTAATCATTTGGCTAGCAATTTTCTCTGCTTTTGTCGGTGGAATTTCCAACAAAGCACCCAATTCTTCAAATGTTATATTATTATATAATTTACTAGCAGATAATAAGTTATGTTCTATAACGGCACGGTCAAGTATTGTTGATCCTAATCCATCGATTGTACATGCTTTTTGGTGAGGTTGTAATAAGGCTTCAAATTCTTGTAGTTCAGATCGTCGAATGATGCGATCCAAGTACATCTTTTCAAGAATTGAATAAGCAGGAAGTTGTTGACAACGTTCATCTTTAAATAAGGTAGCCAACATACGGCTTCTTTGTTGTCCTAATGTTTAAATCATATTTCATTATTCATTTATAATTAAAATCCACACAATAGTAAATTGATAAAGTTACCTGCAGAAGCTAGTACTGTACAAATTAATGCATTTCTAAGTGCGGTCATTCGTTCATCTTCATGTATAATAGTTCTATATGACAATTCATTATATCTTTGAGCTGCTTCGATAAACTTTCTTCTGTAATCTAATACTCTAGCATAACAAACTTTGTAGTAAATTTGCAACCGCTCGTTTTTGGATTCAGCCTAAAAAAGAGGAGAATACAAACTGTTATTACAGACCTGATATATCAAATATATTAAATTAAAACTTTTGATTAGTTACTGCATACTTGTAAAAGAGATGCTCTGTTTATAAACGCTTCAGCTTGTACCGGATCATCATCTTCTAGGTATAGTCGTGCAATTTTAAGGTAGGTTTCAAGTTTATAGTCAACCGTGTATTGCCTACAGATAATTGTTACAATTATATATGAGAATATATAACAGCTGGCCTGGTACTGATTTAATAAATTGATATTATTATTACTCACTTTTGCCCTGTCTCTAAGGGTATTCCAACTAAAACATTAGCTGCTTCTCTCCAGTTTTGATTACGTTCATAAATATCTGCCAGGTGTTGCCTTATACTAGCAACTTGTTCTTCAAAAGAGATGACGCGTGGTTGAATCTCAACAATTAAAATATTTCATTATAGTCTGTACTATGAGATATTATATGTATTAAACCTAAATATCTAGAAATAGAAAAACAATATCTTACTTTATCCAATGTGTAATGTGAAACAGCCTTTGATATTTCATCAGGTAAAAATGACAACCGAGCACTAACATCTGTTAAAATTTGTCTTGAAATAACCAAACTGACATATTCGTTGACAACTGCAAACCAAAATGAGATGTCATTATTATAGTGATAACAAAGTATAGACTATATAATTAAATCGTAGAAATAGCATGAATACTCCAAAAAAGACATGCATTATAGAAGCATCACTACCTGTGTGTCATATATATACACACACACATATGTATCGAATAAGTATATTTATACTCTTGCAATATTTATGATATATGTTTTCATGCATTAATATCAATATCATTATACTAGTTTAATAAATGTATCTGCGTACATTCGTTAAGAAAACATATTTCTGAAAAGAAGAATAACATACTTGCTTCAATAAATATCTTTAAAGCATCAACTAGTTCTTCGCCGGACGATAATATTATTGAGTCCAAAATCGCTCGATACCTGTAAGTATCATCGTTTATACCGAACATTTAAAAATATATATGTTTATTCCTATTTTCTAGGCTTACTTTTCCGCTTGATCTTTATGAGAGCCACCAGAATACGCTAAATTCGTGAGTTGTTGACGTACAGCAGCTGCCGTCGCCACCATCTTTTCTACATGAATAACCCAAGACTCCAAGACTACTTTTACGTTTACGTATGCTGTAATCATGAACTATGCATCAAAACTGAATACGTACATACTAGTAAAAATGATCCCGAACAGGTGGATACGATGAAAATCAAAATCAAACTTTTTTATCAATTTCTTTCTAACTAAAATTAATTGAATCATATTTATACAGGTGTATATGTATATTTTAGATAAATTTTGCGGATTGTCTAACGTTCATTATGGTATCTAAATATATACATACAGTTTGTAATATTTAACAAAAAGAGTAATATTAGATGTATCTCATCTCTGATATCATATAGTGCGCAGTATCCAAATATATATGGTCTAAGGCCAGTGCAGTAACTACAGCGACACGTGCGGAAAAAATTAAGAAGCTCCCTCTACCCTTGTCTCTCCTACAGGGCTGTGACAGAGAGGAAGATATGTCACTCGCAGGAGAGACAAAGACAGAGGGATAACCAAGCAGTTTGATTTTTCGATGAAGTTACAACTACTTTGTGAAGCGAAGAAGTTATATTTTTTGATAATTTTTGTGTTGAAATGTTCTTTGCATTATTTCGCATCTGACAGCAAAGCGCTTTTTTGGAAAAAGTGTACAGAAAAAAATTTCTTCTACAAAAACGTACACATTTATTTTTTATAAAGTTTCAAGAGCCAAATTGCAAAAAAAGAGCTATGCTGTCAGATGGGGAATAGAACAAAGAATATTTTTAAAAAGGAATCGTGAGAAAATATTGCTTCTTCGCCTCAAAAAATTGTTATGTTATGAAACTGAACGATTTGTATGCTAACATGGCTGCTTCACTATCGCGCTATCACTCTGTCTTTGTCTCTCCTGCGAGTGACATATCTCCCTCTCTGTCACAGGCCTGTAGGAAAGACAAGGATCTCTCTATCCTTGTCCGGGAGCTTTTCAATTTTTTCCGCATGTGTCGCTGCAGTTACTGCTCTGGCCTTAAAATGGCGCTTTATTTAAAAACATTGAGATTTGTTGTCGACGAACTATGTATATTTATAATTCTTTGATTCAATAAGATATGCATACATACATTACGAACATATACGTATATATGCTTATGCTGGCCTGACGCACCTAAGTAATATCCATTTCTTTATTTCTTTAGTATAAATATATCATTTACGATATTACAAGAAATTTTATTTCATTCCACTATATATAAGTAATGTAGTTATTTATCAGTTATTTAATCGTTTAGATCGTATTTAAATTTGAAATTTCTGAATATAATTTATAGTTCCCATAGCATATTTTAAAAATTACTACATATACCAACAGAGCTGATACCAATAAGAATATTGCATATTTCTCACATACATATTACATATACATATATATATATATAGTTCGCGTAGAAATTAACATATGCGGGGTACGAACTGATTATAACGTTAAAGTTTCTCTTTTCATATGTTACCTTGCTTACAACGTTCGTCTATCTATTATTCTAATCAAATATTAATTATGATACCGTTACGTCATATCTTGTACTGTTAATTGTTGTTAAGAAAAAGTATAATATAAAAATGCATAAATGTTATTAAGAAATAACTTTTAGTAGAAAAAGAAAATAAAACAGAGACAATGAAGAATGAAAATTTTTAATGAATAAATATTACCGATATACATATGTACCATATAAAATGTTCGGCCGATACGTTGCATTCAAAAGGTTCAAGTTTTTAGAACACTTGCTTTTTTATTGGCCAAAGAGGGCGCTATAGGGCTGACGTGTTTGAGCCGCGGAAGAGCGAAAATGGCGAAATCGAAATTTGCAAAGTGCGCGAAAATATTGTTGAACCTTAGCGTAACATTTGGTCGATAAAGTTGACTTCTGACGAATTGTATACTAAAAGTAGTTAATTTTGTAAGAGTTAAAGGACCTATCATTCTTACAATCATTCGAGATTTTAATACGAAACGACCTTTGGGTCTGTTTGTACACAGCAGCGGTGCGTAGTGCACTGTGGGACAGCAATGGTGGGCGCGTGATTTTGAACAAATTGGAGCTATCAAGGAAACACCCAGGTAAGCGTTAGATATCTCACTATATTAATCGCAAGACGGTTTAGATGCGATTTAAATTA
This sequence comes from Lasioglossum lativentre, assembly GCA_916610255.1. Classification (NCBI taxonomy): domain Eukaryota; kingdom Metazoa; phylum Arthropoda; class Insecta; order Hymenoptera; family Halictidae; genus Lasioglossum; species Lasioglossum lativentre. The sequence continues at coordinate 8,811,281 of OU744358.1, read as the reverse complement.
ATGAAACGCGTGTTAAGAGCTTTTTCAAAAAATCTATTGTAATTAAAATAAGCTTCGTGGCACGCCCCCACCCAGCACACTGTACGTACCCGATATGAACTGATAAGTTATAGGTTAAGTTCAATTTTATATGATTATAAAACGGAGCTTGCTGCGAAGTTTATTTTTTATTATTTGTTGACACGTTCAGCGATCCATTTTTCATTGTGCTTCAATGTCGGAACAATACCGTTTGATTTAGAACTTTAAAATCAAGACAGAAGTTCAGTTCACGGAAAATGGCGCGTTCGAGTAATAATTGGCGCTAATGTTCCTAAGTAGACTATCCTTCGAATTTTTCGTCATTATTCAAATTTTATTGTTCTAATTTTCAAAAGTTCGAATTTTACTAAATCTTTGTATTGTTAGATGCATGCTTAGATAAGCTTGTTGCCCCTTGCATCTAAGGAACGCATTTTTCCTTCTGAAAGATTTGAATTTTTGAATTTTTAAATTCTCACTGATTTATTTTGTTTTTACGTCATTTCGTAAATTGTTCAACATCTTACTGTTGATGCGTGACACTTTATTTTCATATATAAATTTTCAATGTTTCTAGCTTTATGCAAAGACAATTTGCGACACTTAAATTTCTAACCTGCATATGTATGAAGTACATGTTTATAATGCAAGATATGGTCATTAGAAAACTTTGTTGTTAACATAGATGGACTCATTTTTAGTATAGTAGAGTACATGTGCTATTGAAACATTAAATGATATTAGATTAACTTAAAGTTTATCATTTAATATTTTATAATAGAATGAAGTAACACGCTTAGAAGTTTATGTATCATTTGTTAAATTCATACCGAGTTATATAATTGATGTCTACATTTTATTTACACTAGAATTATTTGAAAAACAGTGTTTCTTTAAAACAACGTTTATAACGATTATAGATGTATGTTATACTCAGAAATGTTTATTTCCTTAATAAATATTTCATCAGACAAAATATCTTATATGTGTTATTTACTTTTATATAATTTACTATACATATAATATGTAAAGAAAAACCAGTTTTAATGAATTACTTTGTAATTAATAATAGTATATTATATTGTTATACTGAAATTATAATATTTTGTCTAGGACTGTAATCATGTCTGTAAATAAAGGGCAGAATGCTAGAGCTTTGGTTGAACCACTAGCTCTTGACTCGCGTACCCTTGGCGATGGGGATTTAAGTGCATTAAGTCTATCACATAATAATGAACAATATTCGACTAATGACTTTGAAGCATTCGCTAATATTCAAGCTGAATTAGAATGTATGAATGCTGAAGAAGTTATGACAACGGACGAAGAACACATAATAATTGAACGGAATATTGAGACTGAAACAATTGTACCTGATGTGGAAATGACTGAAGTTTCTGACCAAGCTCAAGAAGAACATATTATTTATACAACAGCAAATCAGATTAATCAAAATATTGTGTTTCAAACAAAACCGACGATACAAAGGCTTCCTGCATCTACTGTACAGGTATAAAATAATGTACTATTAAAATGAACATTCTTGTTGTTTACTTTAATGTTATTCTTTAATTTTATAATAGGTAAAATCAAATGTTGGCTCAACAACACAAAGTCAGTCCATTATGATAGTCTCTCCAGCTGGTGGTCAAGGCACTAGCCAGATTCTAAAAATTTCTCACCCGTCATCAGCATCGGCTGGTCAATTGCAGTCATTAGCACAGACGCTTATAGCAAAGTCTGCTGATGGTAATATAGTTCAATTACGATCTGCACAATCCGGTAAACCAGTAATGGCAACTAGCCATTCTGGAAACATCACATTAGGAAATGTTCAGAATGCAAAGACAGTTCAATCAGCTGTTAAACGAACTGCACAAAGTACTCCACAAAATCGTAATGTAAGATTACCATTAATATAAAGAATTGATTAAATCTTGAAAATTGAATTTTGAAATGATAAAGTATAATACACATTTGAAGCCAATACTCGTATTACATATTGGTAATCTTATTTTAGGTATATACAAAAATGATATTAGCCGGAAATCAAACGCAATCAGGGCAAGTCCTTATAACTAGTTCGCAGAATGAAAACCAACAGGCAATAAAATTTTTAAATAATAGCATTTCCAATCAAGATGTTACAAGTCCAACAAAAACTATAACATTGGCACAAGCACAACAAATGGGATTACTTTCCACTAATAAAGTTCAACACATTTTACCTTCATCACCACAGAAACAAGTGAGTATTCAGATCTATTATATTACTTTCATAATAAAAGATTGTAATTGTATACGAATAAGTTATATACGAATTAAACAATAATAATTTATTAAAAATAATACATAAATACTTATATTTCTCGCAGGGAATAATTGTAAATAAGTTAATGCAATCATCAAGTGCTCAGCCTTCAAAAGTGACTATAGTCCCAAGCAGTACAATCAAATCTCCAACAAAAATATTACCTGCTCCAACTTTGGGTTCGCAAGTTAAAACTTCGGCTATTTCAAGTCAGCAGTCTACATTTTCCTCCACTAATAAATCGTCAGTACAGCAAAGTCCACAAAAAGTAATTATACGGCAGGTTAGTTGAATTATTAATCTTGAATTATTAAATTTAGTTTCTTTATACTATACTGCTTTTACTTATTTACTATTGAACGTAAAATATTTAATAGAGCTCTTTAAAACCTGGAACTGTACTTGGAAGTGGACAAGTTATTAGGATACCAGCTAATCAAAACATTGTAACTGGATCTAATCAAGTACATCAAATACAAATGCCTGGAAGACCAGTAATATAATTTTTTATTATATCTTATTTACCTGTATTGCAATTCAGTAGGAATAACATACAACAATCTTTTTCTAGGTGCAATATGTAAGATTAGTTAGTACTCCATCATCGGGGACTACAAATGTTGTTACTGTAGGTAAAGCAAAGTCGCAAACGACTTTGCAAACTGTTGGTGTTAGTCAGAAAATTGGAGGCCAGCAACAAATTGTTAAGGTTTGTGCAATTGATAATGAAAATATGATTATTAGAAAACTGTACTATTTATATAATATACAAACTTTTTCAATATATTAATATAGGTAGTTCCATTAAATACTAGTAATCAGTCATTAAGGACAGTTGCACCTAAGGCCACATTAACAAGTAGCGGTCAAAGGTTATTAATTCCTGCAACTGCTACTGTAGGTAACCAGTCGAAAAATACAGTAGCTATCCCAGCATCGGCATTGAGTCAATTAGCATCTGGACAAGCAGTTCTTTCAACTAATTCAAACGTCGGAAATATTGTAGTTTTACCAGCTCAATACATCCAGCAACAGGTTCAGTATATTTAGTATATTACATGGATAATTATGACAAAAAGAGAATTAAATCACAATCAGTTATAAGTTATAATTTATAACTTTTTTCATTGAAGTACGTACATTATAGTTTATAAAATTTCTAAAATAGAGTTCTTAATTTATAACAGACATCGGATGATGTAAAAATGAAGTCTCAACAACCTACACCCAGTCTACTGGGTAATACACAAAGCTTACAAACCTCAACAGGAAATTTATCTGTAGGACCTGTTATTGAAAGTAAAGGTTCTCAGAGGTCCTACACCAGTGTCGAACCTAATGGTATTAGGCCGAGAAAACCATGTAATTGTACTAAATCACAATGTCTTAAACTGTAAGTATATAATTGAATGTTAGTTTTTAATTATTACTGTCATTATAAAATTTTTCAACTTGAAATAACTCTGTTATTACATATGATTCCTATTATTGTTGTTATAATTCGTCTTTCAAAAATTGAACATCGACTCTTTGCTTTTTTGTTATATAAATTGAAAGATAATAGCCTAGAATAAGAATAGAAATGTCTTTAATCGATAGATTAGTTTCTAATGTAAATTAAGAATTAATTCAGACGTTCATATAAGTACACGTTTTATGTTTGTATTGATGTTCTAAACTAGTGAATAATGAACGTATTTTATGATAGATATTGCGATTGCTTTGCAAACGGAGAATTTTGTCATATGTGCAACTGCAATAATTGTTCCAATAACCTTGGAAATGAAGAGGAAAGACAACGTGCTATCAAGTCTTGTTTGGAGCGTAATCCAAATGCATTTCGTCCAAAAATTGGGAAAGGTCGTGAGACCGGTGATGACATTCGTAGACATAATAAGGGTTGTAATTGCAAACGTAGTGGATGTTTAAAAAATTATTGCGAATGTTACGAGGTATATACCCTAAATTTGTAGACGCAGGGAATTTTTATTAGTTTCCTAAACTACTATTTCAAAATTTTTTAGGCTAAGATTCCATGTTCCGCTAACTGTAAATGTATAGGGTGCCGCAATGTGGAAGAACCGAATTTAGAAAAAAAATCTTTAAAAGATCTTGCAGAAGCAGCAGAAGTTAGGACGACACAACTAACATTAAATAAGGCAAAACTACAGTTATCTGAAATGGCTTTCAGACCACCAGCTATATCTAATACAGGTGCAAGGTATGCAGTTAATAATAACAATAACAATTCATATAGATGGAGTTTTTAATTATTAACGGAAGTAATTAAAATAATTTTTATAATACGTATAAATTATTCGTATTATATACACGCTTCTTCAATTATAATAGCACATTATTAATTTTATATATTTAATACATTTTTTTTTGCAGACAACCCTTCAATTTCTTGACCGACAAAGTAGTCGAAATAACGTGTCAGTGTTTAATGGCTCAAGCCGACGAAGCGGAACGTAATATGTTTGATGATGACACATCTCAAAGATTAATAATTGAAGAATTCGGTCGTTGTTTGAAAGAAATCATTGAATCGGCTCACAAAGCTGAAGCTACCTAGCAGGTACATTTTGAAAAACACAAGATTAAGAATTTACGATTCATTGAAATGTATTCTGAAGTAAGAAATTTGGACACATTGATTATTGGTACTTCTTAATTTAATAATTTGGCATAAAACTTGTAAAAGTACTACTGAAATTGTTATATACCAAAGATAATGGTAAAAATATAAGTGCATAATACATTCAACCAGTTATTATTTTTGCTAGACGAAATTTAAGGAAAACTATTTAAATTTACGTATACATTATTACTATAATTTATTATAAACATTGTCTCTTATAATTATAATTCACGATTAAGTACAGTTTACAAGCTTATTCATCATCTGTTCAAGTGTCGTTAAAACTGACATAGAAATCATAAATGCTTTCATATTAAGTAACAGTTTGTATAATTGTATAAAGAAGAAACAAATTAAAAATGGCACGGTTGAATGTAATGTGGCATTAAAATTTGGAATGTGTGTATAACATAAAGCGATGCAGAAAGTTTTTATACCTTTGTCATTTATTCTTGAAGCATTAATATTTTATTTAAAATTACTGGAATTTTTGGTACAAAAACAATTTGACATCCGTTAAATGAAATGATAAACATAGATTTTCATTTTATATCACGTATTTCCTGTATTTGATCTTCTAGTTATCTATTTCTATTACAGTCAACATATAGCGGTTTTATTTCAGTAGAAAATGATAAATCTGTAGTACTTTACAAATGGCTCACAATTTTACATTAAATATCGCAAATATTTAATTTTTGTATTATTCAAATGAATGCAAATCGCAATTGTGAAGACCCACAGGGTGTAATTTATTGTGTCAGTGAACTGTGTTTGCGTCAAATTGTTTTTTATTGCGTGTTGATTCCATCTATTTTGAATCTTCGATCTTAAATCAATTATTTTCTTTTCTAAATAAACATTTTATTTACATTTTATAAGGAAAAGTGATTACACATAATCAAGAAAATTAATGTAGTAAATTAAACAGTGATGACGGTATAAAAAAGATCTAAGTATTCGTAAAGACAAAAATTTCGTAAATTTCGTAATAGACTTGCATTTTTACGATTTCTTGTGTAATATTCTTTAAAATTTATTTTTCATTTTGAAATAGTGATGGTGGTTTTTTTTTTAAATAGATGTTGAAAAATTGTTGCACTTATAATTAATTTAACATGTGATAAGTTTTGAAAACAAAGTTATTAGTAAATGTTTGAAGTGAAAATTTCAGATTTTCAATATATATATATTTCACATGTTTCCTTATTACTTTTATTATGATATATAATATATATAATATCGCAAGGATTTTAATTCCAACATAATAAAATTTGCTCGTATATGATGGAATAAGTAACATTCAATTAGATTATTTAAAATTTCATTGTATATTGGTACACACACTTCTTCTTAATACCATGTGTTATTTAATCAATTGATGATACAAGAGAATGGCATTGCAGCGGGGCTGAGAAGATCAACAATATAATTGTTAAATCTATCTGTTTCATAATATAGATATAGATGCGTAAATACTTTTTTATTGTGCACTGAATTTATTATCACTTCAGTAGTGACATTATTTGTCTGCCATTAGGGATGATGAAATTATAAGTTATATGTAGGAAATTTAATATAAAGGATAGAGAGTTTATATATTATGAATAGGGCAGTATAAGGACAAATGTAATATAGAAGTACAAATATAAATATATGTTATATATTCTTAGAATTCGTACTTCAAAGTTTATTTTAAGTATACAAATTGTACAGATTATATATACAAATTCGTAACATAATAATATGGTGAAAATTATGAGAAAATTTGTAATTTTGCGGCACTATATTAAATTTCACATATACGAAAGAAAAAATGATTTCGATAGTGAAATATTAATTTACTTATGCATGCCATTTGAATGGCAAGTGAAATAAGGAAAAAATGAAGTTTAAGCGATTGCTAAACGATTTTGCAAAGCTACTGATGTATATGTATAAGAAACTGCTGCTATGTATAGATAATATTCATATATTTCTAAATATATCTTTCTGATTTGTCTTCTGTACATAGAAAAAATCTGATATCATAAAGATTAATAAATTATTTATTCCTTTATTTAGGAAAATTTATTTAAATAACTAGAATTTGACAATTTCATTATACAAATAATACATAAAAATATTTTTTAATTGAGTTATAGATTCATGTCAAATGTATATAGGGAGTATTGTATAAATTATCGAGATATTTAAATTACTCTTGTTTGATGTCAGATTTTTAAAGATGGTGGTTTAGTAAAACGAAAATGTACTAATAATGAAGAAAATGTATATGTATATATATGTCGAACACATGTACCTTCAATAAATCTTGTGTTTACATTGTAATCGAGCAGTTCATTGTCATATATATTTGTAAAAAAAACATTTCGCACTGTACAAGTTTAAAATTTGACTACTTTCTTAGGTTTCTTAATTTCCGCTATTTGGACTGAGTGTTTACTTCCTTCTAAAGATTCTATGTTACCATCTGCGATTGTATTTACTGTAACATTACTTTCCTCCTTTTCTTTAATTAAGTTTGGACAGTCCTTTTTTAAATGTGTTACATCACCACACAATTTGCAACTTCCTCCCTGAGGGTAAATACCTCTAGGATTATCAGGACATTGTTTAGCAATATGCCCTTGCTCCCGACAAATGAAACATGTTGCATATCTGAATTCCGTTGGTTTGGCAACTTTACATTCAAAATGTGTATGTTCTGTTGATCCACACTTGAAGCAGATACCAGTACCTGCTTGCTCGGATCCAAGTTCTGGACAATCGGATAAATTGTGTCCCGCTTTACGACAGTGGAAACACACACATTTTCTGATTCTTGCTAATGCTTTTTCAGCTCTCCTCCTTTCCAATTTCATTGCTATATCTATATCTTTTTTGGGAATACCTTAAAATATGCATAAAACATAATGTACAAAAAAGTATTATTAATTAAAAGACATTTATAGATATTTAATAGTTACCTTTCATGATCATTTTTTGTTTTAGTTCACATAATCTGTCTGCATCTTCTTTTTTAATTGGAAAACCGTCATACTTCACAATTTCTATTTCCATACCATTGATTGTTAATTTTATTGAATCTACCTCTGGTTTTCTTCGTTTATGTTCTTTATCATCTCGAACTTTTCGAGGTTTCTTGTTATTATTATTTTTATTATTTTCAAATTTCTGTTTATCAAACTTGGGCCCATGAAATTTGAAATTGTTTGATTTACTTGTATTAGTTTTATTAAATTTTTGCATCGCATTACTGTTTTCATTATTTTTGTTTCTTCCATTATTTCGATTGATCATATTGTTATTACTACTTTTGGAATCCACATTATGTTTCGTCTGTTGTCTTACATTGTGTTTAGATAATATTCCCTTTTTCAACTCTGTTACACATAAATTGGTTTCACCATTCGATATATTTTCTTCAGTTATAATTTCTGAAGACTTATGATCATTCTGTTTATTCTGTTTCTTTTTCTTATATAATTTAGTATGTTTGTTAATTACTTCATTCTTTTTTATATAATCTTGGCCAATAGTACCTTCCTGTTGTAAGTTATTATTTAGGTTAAGCTTTAAGTTTTTATCTTTCTTGGGTTTTTTAATTTTCACATCTATCATAGAAGTATCAGTTTCATCAATGTTTCTTTTCTTCGATGATTTCTTTTGAGAATTGCCATTATCTCCATCCTTGTTATTTTCATTAGAAGTAACAGCTATATCAACAGATGTTGCCTTCCTTTTTTTATTCTTCTTTCCTATTGGATTTCTATTTTTTGTTGGTATACTTTCTTCAAATTCTGCCCAATCATTGTTAACGTTTCCTACATCACAGTAAAGTACATCTTTATCTTGCAACAGTTCTTTTGCTGATTTAGGTTTTTCTGTATGACATTGTTTAGACAAACTTCCGTCAAGTTGCTGTTTCAATACATGCCATGGTGTGGCTTCATTTGGAGTTTTTTCATTTGATGCTTTTGACCCTTTAGCTCTTGCATATCGAGTCATATTCTAAAAACAACAATAAAATTTTGTGCTGTTCATTAAAAAGAGTAATTTTTTAATAAACACTTATTATTTACATAATGTGTTCATTAATGAAAGTTATAGATAAGTATCGTATGTTAGCAAGTATACGCACAAGCATGTACGCTTTTAACTATAATATGTTGAATTTAGTACATTCTGGCCCCAAAAATTATTTAAAATTGACAACTATTTACAAAAGGTATTTTATTATGTCCAAGTAGTTTGTCCGTTCTTGTATTTGAAAGATCGTAACGAATAAAACTTACTGTTTATTAAAAGTTGAGTAGGGGTTTTAAGTAATCATAAGATTATTACGAATACTTCTAAAAACAGATTCATCGAAAATAATAGTGAAAACTGTTTATTACACATGGAATAACCTTACTTTCTTACACGTGATACAACATACAACCAGAGAGGATATGAGTATAAGAGTGCTCATGAGTGCTCACGCGGCTCACGCCTCACGCCGCAGTGATCAGCAATGATGCCAGGCCAGCCGCCAGACCGGAATCGTAGGATGTTCCCCTCCACTGGATGGGACGTTCCCCTCCAGCCGCGACCGACGGTTTACGTCCCCTGAGCGGCAGAGTTCCCCCTCTCTGACGTATCGTCGCCTCACTGCGCACGCGCTACACACAAACGTACCTTACGTACCTCTATTCTGCCCGTGTGAGTGCCTGTTCAATTTCCCGCGCGCGCTACACACGCAAGCGTATCTCTACTCACCGAAGTTTCGAACGTATGAGTCGCAATCTGGAGATAGCGCATTCCCGCCATTCCCGGCACGGCGCGACACACATTTTGCTATAACTTTTGATTTATATAAAATATAAGATATCGAAGCGAAATTTAGACTTTCTTTTAAAACCCGGTTTTGATGATATATGCTTAAATATGTTTTATATTTTTTAAATAATATTTTTCGTTGGTTTATAAGGTATAGTCCAGGCCAAAGACGATACCATATTATATTTCATATAAAACCAGATAAAACAATTAAACTGTACGTTCTGTTCCAGGCTAAACCGGTTCTGTTCCAAGCTAAAGTTGAAACCGGTTCTGTTACAGGCTAAAGTCGAAACCGGTTCTGTTCCAAGCTAAGAACTAGCTTCCAAGCCAAAACCCGAGCATGAGCGTGAGCACTCTCATCTACTCTCTGATACTGATACATAATCTCGTTGGTGGTTTTGGTCTCTCCGTTGAGCACGCGCCGTCTTTATGAATAAAGTTTATTCAATAAACAGTTTGATGCCATCCGCTCTTCCAAATTTTTCTCCCTACAAAACAAAATTTGTGTGCTCCAAACACCCACAAATACGTGCGTAAACTCTTAATGCAGAAGTTCAATAGATTTTCTGAAAAAAAAATCGTAAAATTATTGAAAAAGCGACCTCGAGAACCAGATCCAAATATTACTCTCTGATGTCGTGTTTAGACTCATTTTAATTAGAAAAATCTCACAGATACGTTGGCAAAGGTTTCATAACGAAATAATTAGAAATAATAAAGTTTTATCATTGCATTAGCATTGTCTCACCAATATCCTGCCTCGGCGCGACAGAGAGCTCAAGGGGGAACTTCCTAGCAGTGTCGCCAGATGAGTCCGAATTCGGACTCATTTACTCCCCTACTTTTCCCCTTCCACTATCCCATTCCAGCACAACGTCCCACTCAATCCCCGTCGCGCACGCGCAACGTGTCACATATTACGACTCTGGCCATCAGAGAGGGGGTACCTGTATTCCCCTCGATTTTCTCGACCTGACGACACTGCTTCCTAGTAGTGGGGACAAAATTTTGTCACTCTCGCAGGAAAGACTGTAAACTGTAAACTTTCCCAATCTCCACGACTCTGCTGCATGACACGATCGCGCATGTCCTTTTTTTTTAACTGTGACGTCAATTGCGAATTATTCTACTTGGTAACATATATATACAGAGGAAGTTTACGACACACTACAGCTCAAGCTTTCAAATAATAATTACTCTTCCGATGTTCATATGTTGCCATTGTTCAATCGATAAGTTCTCTTTTTCCACGGGGAAATGGCGCTATTAAAAGTAATCACGTAACATACACGATAGGTCGGGCGAATTATTTATTACCGGGACACAATCTCCGCATGTAAAAAAAAGAAACTAACTTATAGGACAAGAAAAAGCTTGGAAGTATATAGCGGATTAATGAAATGTAATGACATGTTCCAAGTTTTATTCGAAAGGTAATTGCATTTATGGTTGCATTTATCATACGTTTTTATATTACCATGGTAATCGAATTTATTGACTGCCCGCAGCTGGGTATAGAAAATTTGTGAAGTCGTTGCACTTCATGTTCAGAGTTCGAGAAGAGAATCACGATGACAGTAAGGCTATATTGATGTGCTTTGTGATCTGTTGCCATTTGTGAAACGTTTGTTTCTACGAAATTACGAAACATTCTTATTTACACCGTACAAACAGTTTATTTTGCAACCGTTGTTTTTCGCGTAAATTCGCGTGCTTCTCGTTTGCATATAAACAAAAACATTTGTTTATTTGTTCGTAAAATCAATTTTCACGCGTAAAACAAAATTGCTGAACTAAGTACAAGCTAACAAATGAACCACTAAGAAGCTCAGTACATATTGAAGTACAAACATTTCGTACATGACAACGGCAATATATTATTATTTTTTTTTTTTCAAACGTAGGAGATGACTAAAGAATGTTTTTAGAGCAGTGACTCGATTCCAATAAAAGATGCTCTTGTGCACAGTAAACGTATTTTTTCGTATGCTGGCGTATGGCCACAACAACGCATTCCTGTACGTTTCGAAGTGACAGTGATATACTTTATTATAATCGTGGTGCTTTCGATATGTGCCATGTTTGAAATTGATAATAATTTTATATTGTTGATTATAAATCTAACCGAAACGTCTCTGACACTTTCAATTCTGCCATCGATGTGTCTTATCCGGTTAAGCAAGAGTTTAAAATTGATAGTTAACCAAATAACAGAAGAAATCAAGGATGAAAAGATTTTCGAAAATGACGAAGAAAAGCGATTGTATTACAGATACAATAACCTCTCTTATAAATTTGGCAAATATGCAACGTTATTCCAACTTAGCATCGTTACACTGATGTTCTGCCGTCCGTTGATACACTTATTAGTCTTTTCTCATTCAGGTAAGCCTGGGTATAGTTTAATGCTGTGATATTTATTTGACTTTATTTATTTACAAAATCCCTTTAAATTATTTGGCTCTAGAATAGACTGTTATTTTTTTAGGCGACTAAAGTTTATTAAATTAGCACTACACGTTTTACTTTATAACTGCGTTGATACAATGACATACAGTAAAGCCTTGATCTAAGTAAGACCTAAGAGATCAGAAGCCGGAGAATCTACGAAAAACGAATATCCCCTCCACTGCGGAGCATATCCCGCGAGGGATCCAAAAACTCGAGTTGCCTTGGTCGCCGAGCAGTGTGAAGTGTAAACATGCCGCGTAATCCGATACAGGATCGGGTATATTGGTATAAAACACTACTGATCCAATTACAAAATTTCTTTATTTTCCATTATTTTTTTATCGGACTTTCACGAATTTATTTGTGGAATGTTTCTCATTAAAATGACACTAAACACGATATCATTTCAACCGTATTTAGTGATTTAATTGACGGTATGTAGTAAGTTTACGACGTAGAAGAGGATAGCGATTGAAAAAGAAAGAGAAACAGCAATCGCGACGGTCGACAAAAATTAAAAACTTATTGTATTGTTTAAAATACCAATGCGATGTTAACTTTTTAATTGTCAATTTTCTTCTTATGCAATATTTCTCAAGATATTTGTCACATTTTTCTTATTAAAATGAGTCGTTTAAAAACGTCTAATTCTTTGAGAAAATATTTTCGAAATGTTAAGCTGTTTATGTAAACAAAAAATATTTTTCATTTTTTTAACTTGTTACACGAGAAGCCCCCTTTAAAATCTAGTGTACGATCTAAGACTCTAAGAAATGTAATCAGAAGAGTGATCGTGAGAGTTCGATGTATGCTGGAAGTCTTGCGCCTACGGGCGCGCAGTCCGTCTTTACACGCGCTGTCCTTTTCTACGTTCGGCGCGGTCGGCGAGATTACAAAAAAAATAGTAGAACCACACGATCTAAGTGACAGCACAAACCCGAGCCTCTTACATCAAGGCTTTACTCTACATGTCGCACTTGACACGCTCGCGTCTCGCAGCGAATTGGTGATTGCTCGTTTTGAGAACGTTACAAGCACGTTTCCATAAACAGTTCAAACACAGCGAGTACTGCATGATACGGAAACGGTTAGAACGAGACAAAAAAATAGAATACGTGAAAAGAATTACGCAGCTTCTCTGCATGCATTATCCCAGAACAGCTTAGTCATTACAAAATTAGTCAAACATTGTATGTATATTAATTATACATCAATTATTCATTATTTCGGAACATTTTTAATTAAAATAAAAGATGTGTTGTTTTGGAATTTTGTTTTTGACTACATAACAAATAATATCATATACAAGATGTCTCGGAAAAGGTTTAAGGAGATAAGAGGTAATTCCTGGGCTGATTCTAGGAATTTTTTTTCTTTTACCAATTCGCACCGAAAAGCTTTGTCTCTTGGAGTTATTAACGAAAAACAACGGATCAATTAAATCGTGGCTGTTGAGTTGTGAACAACTCTTCTCTCTTGTTCACGACTCAACAACAGCGCGACGCTGACGCTGCGTTCCGAGTGGCCTGTCGCTGGGTGGGTGTCAGCCGCGCTCTGATTGATTCGTGTTTTTCGTTAATAACTCGAGCGAACAAATAGCACCAACGCGAAATGGAAAAAGAAAGTCTCGATATTTTTCGGGACACCCTGTACATTTCTACAAAATATGCAAAACAAAGAATATGTTTTTAGAATCTCCTAATGACAAAACAAAATTTTGTCCAGGTCTCATAATTTTACCTATTTCCTATAAAAATATGCATTTACATGAACATCCGCAGCCTAATGATGATAAATACTTTTTCAGGACACAGTAATGTGACACAACCTTATCAACTACCTTACATGGTTACCTTTTTCGTCGACCACAAGTATAACGCTCGACTCTACTTTTCACTTTACTTGCTTGAAATTCCTGCGAACTATAGTCCGCTGTTCCATATTGCTGAAGTTAGCTTTATTGTTACATTGATCTTACATGTTTGCGGAAGATTTTCTATTTTATCTTCTCGTATTCGAAATATACCAACACGTTCGTTAGATCTTTACCAAGATAACATCAAGAGAATTGTAATAGAGCATATAGAGTTAAGGAAGTAAGTGTGTAAACTAATTGTTCTAATTTCTAAAGAAAAAATCCAAGTCGTATGGTCCAATATCAAAAAACCTATGGTCCTTTGAAAAGTGTGCCAATACTGTTTTTACCTACTGTACGCTGCCCGAAGTTTCTGTTGGGTCATTTTCAGTTCCGCGGATATTTTGAAAATATACCGATTTTGTTGCTGTATCGTATCTATATTTATATGTTTTCCATATCTGAATGCATAGAATCTACTATCTATACCCATATGTTTACATTTCGTGTCTGTTTCAATTATAATATTTTTTACAAACTACGAATATTGTAGGAGTATACAGGGGCTGGTTGATACTGTTACGTACGGAGACTTTTCCTGCACGACTCCTTTATTCCCTTTTTGAAGCCACATACTGCTCCAGGGAAGTTCGATTGTATACCCAAAAAACAACTCTCCTACGGGGGTGGAGCAGGCTGAAAGAATTCTGCGGAATTTTTGGATATTCAGTTTTTTTTACGTTTCTCTTTAAATAAATGGTGTATTTATTTTTTGTAACCGGTGTATGCGCTTTCTTTAATTAATTACAAAATGCTACCACACAAATTTTTCATTGGTATGGAATAATTATAAGAATTTATCAAAAACTTTATGAAAGTTTGGGCAGTGTTCGGTGATTTTGCTTCATCACAAGAACAGTAGAAATTAAGCGTGATTTTTGACACGCCACTTCTGATAAGTATTGACTACTCTTGTTTGTCATATTTCATTAAAATATTTATCATATTTTTACGGAAACACCACATTTCTTATTTCTAAATGTTATAAAAAATGTAAAGATCATTTGCTGAGAATATTTAAGATAATTCTCCATGTTTAGTTTATTTTAAATTGTTGAAATAAAATTTGCTTTCTTTAGAATGAGGAAAAATATATTTCTTGAAAAAGAAAGTGTGAATATTTTTGAATAATGAAATATTCATTATTTTATTGTTGAGGTATTAAATGTATATTATAGAATTCACATCGTTGTGGTAACAATTCGCTTAAAGTAATATTATTTGTTTCAGGTTGTCAAGAAATCTAACTGATAGTATCTATCTGGTCCTTCTATTCGAATACTGCAGTTGCACGTTCAGATTGGGGCTTTCTTTGTATGTTACGATAATCGTACGTAATTGATTTTGTTCAAAATACAAATATTATTGTGGAACACGAAAAATATTTAATAAGAAAATACACTTCAATAACTGTACAGTTTGTTCAAAAAACTGATGATTATTACAGAAGAGACATAATTAATATTTCAGTTTACGACATAAAGGCACTTATGGTATTGGAAACTCAAAATTTTCTTCTTTTACGAGAAAAGAAGAAAATTGTACACATACACTCGACTCTTGATTTACCTAGATTATTTCCTTCTACGTTATATTTTTACGAGCAAGGAAACCCCGTAAAGAGGGTGCACCAGTATGAAAAAATTATTAAATAAAAAATCGATATATGTTATAGAAAGGTATATCTCGTGTACCCGCAAAAATATGAGAACGTGTAAATCGAAATTGCGTATCAAAAATCTGCGTAAATCGGTAGATTATTTTCTGTGTAAAAAGAAAGTGCCACGTAAATCGAGGGATGGATGTAATGCAACGTACATACCCTATATATTATTAGCGAATGACATTATTTTAAGTATATTTAGCAAAGGTGAATTAAAATTGCTTGCGGTCACTCTACCTTCCCCTTCTACGACGCTATTCCCCACGCTTCCGCTACGGCCCGGTTCGTACGGCGCGACCTCAACAAGGTCACCCCCGCCTAACATTCTACCCCAGAAAAGTAGGGGTGCCCCGTCCCTCCTACAAATGTATGTAAATATTGTTTACATCCAACAGATGGTTCGAGTTGATTTGGTGGCTGGCACTAATTTCATTATGTACAGTCTTGATGTGTTGGCTTTACTGTACGTGTATTCGTACATTGGTGAAAAACTTGTTAATGAGGTTTGTATTCAATCGAATATAACACCAATAAGTAGAATGTTTTTTGCGATTTACTTTATACATATACATGGTTTTACTTTAATAATATGCCATCAATTCAATAAGTACCATAAATATTTGAGCTTTATCATTAATTCTATAGTTGCACTTTCTTTTATTTAACTCTTATAGCAAAAAATTCATTAATTGGATACTAATTGACCCAACTATGTTTAGTCGGAGAATATAGGAGAGGCACTATACCATATCGAGTGGCCGGAAGCATTAAGCAGTGGCGGAAAGAGTTTGATAATATGTATGATAAATGGACAAAAGAAAGAGTATATGACTGCTGGAAAATTCTATAAATTTTCACTGTTCGGATATACGGACGTATGTATAACTATTTGCATTTAACAATGTATTTAATAGTAATACACAGACGACGATCAATTTTGAACTAAGCATTTAAAAACTTCAAACTTCTCTGGACAGAGAAAATGGTATCACATACTGAACGCAATCGTATACAGATTAATGATATTGTAACGGTTATGTCCCCGGAGTGCTTTCTCCGGGTCCGCGTACGCCCGACTCCGCACAGTGGGATATTTGGCAGGAAAAGCGCGCACAAAGTCGATTTTAAAAATTTTGCGTAAAACAAAAAAATTCTTAACCACTACCCGAAACGTCATTCGTTTTAAGGAGGTTATTTAAATTTTTCCAACAAGTTTTTCTTTTCCATCATAAATATTGGCATAGTTATTAATATTTGAAAATGAAAGAAAATTCTGCCATTCTTTTTACGATTGTAAGATTTCATCAAGTATTTTCTTATGGTGTACTACCAAATTCCACGCTCTTGTTGGTCTCATTACCTTCGGTCAAAGTGACGATCCAACAAAATTTGGTTCCATGTTTGTCCAAGTTTAAGTTTTATAGCTACTGGCAATGCTGAGCACGGCTGGGGCCCCTCAAACGCTTGCTTCCCCCATCAACCTCTCTTTCATGCAGCGCGCACCATCGTCACGTTCGCTAGTGTCTCGTGCCTCAGTGATGCCAGAATCGTGGACCGTGGGCTTTTTCCCCTCCACTCGCTGAGCCGACTCGACCCCCCACTCTGACGCACCGTCGTCGCGTGTAGCGCGCGTGCAATCGAACAGGCCACTGATATATATATATATCAGTGGAACAGGCACTCACACGGACAGACTAGAGATACGTTCGTGTGTAGCGCGTGCGCAGTAGAAGCAACGTGGCGACAACGGTGCGTCAGAGTGGGGGGTCGAGTCGGCTCAGCGAGCGGAGGGGAAAAAGCCCACGGTCCACGATTCTGGCATCACTGTCGTGCCTTCGTTGCATCACCTTATGTAAGTAAGTAGCAGTGTCGCCAGGTCGAGAAAATCGAGGGGAATACAGGTACCCCCTCTCTGATGGCCAGAGTCGTAATATGTGACACATTGCGCGTGCGCGACGGGGATTGAGTGGGACGTGGCGCTGGAATGGGATAGTGGAAGGGGAAAAGTAGGGGAGTAAATGAGTCCGGATTCGGACTCAACTGGCGACACTGGTAAGTAGTACCTTCGTGGCTACTCGCACTCGCAACAGGTGAAACGCGTCCTTTCTCCATGGTAACGGCGCTTACTGGAAGGGGACAGTGGGCGCTACGGTGGGGACAGTTTTCCCTCAATTGAGACAAACGTGCCCACTACTGCCCACTGCCCACCAGTGTCGCCAGGTCGAGAAAATCGAGGGGAATACAGGTACCCCCTCTCTGATGGCCAGAGTCGTAATATGTGACACGTTGCGCGTGCGCGACGGGGATTGAGTGGGACGTGGTGCTGGAATGGGATAGTGGAAGGGGAAAAGTAGGGGAGTAAATGAGTCCGTATTCGGACTCATCTGGCGACACTGCTGCCCACCACTGACATGACACGATACGACGCAACGCGCGACGTACGGATAGCCGCACGGCTGTAAGTACGCTCGGCTTCGTTGGGCCCAGTGTCGCCAGTTGAGTCCAAATCTGGACTCATTTACTCCCCTACTTTTCCCCTTCCACTATCCCATTCCAGCACCACGTCCCACTCAATCCCCGTCGCGCACGCGCAACGTGTCACATATTACGACTCTGGCCATCAGAGAGGGGGTACCTGTATTCCCCTCGATTTTCTCGACCTGGCGACACTGGTTGGGCCTTCACTCTGTGAGGTTCTTCTACATTCTACGGAACTGTTTATCCTATAGGTTGGGTCTCCGACCAAATGTTACGATGCTCTCTGCATTCAGTTGAAATAGGCTGACCACAGAGAGTAAACAGCGAAATATTCATAACATTTTTAGATAGTAACATATAATATAGTAGTTTTATCTTTTATTTAGTTTGCGTATTAATAAGTACTTGTTCTGTGTGTATTAAGATTTTGTTTAAGTACCGTTTTTTCTTTGTACTTAGTGCGTGTTATATTATAATAATAATATATACTTTATTTCAGCCTCACGACTGAGAAATTGGACTTGGTTTATATAAACCTAATCAATATAATTCTTCCATTCAATCACTCATCGCACTCTATTATAAAATACCCTAAACTGTTTTTCTTACTTATTCCATCTCTGTAGACTTTCGTTTTTCTGTTCTCCTGTCCCTTCGTTGTGTTACCCCTCCCTCATTTTTCTTTTTTCTTTCCTTATCCATGCAGTTTCCTTAAACAAACCTCCACCTTCTCATCCTTTCTTTCGCTCACTACTTCCTCTATCCGTATCCCTCTTTCGACTTCCCTACAATCAACAAAGAAAAGGTATTTACGCGTTTACAAAAATTTCAAAAATTCTCAATTTTTTAAATATTACAATTTCGTTTCATTTCATAATGTTGTAGCTGCGTTAAGACGAATTCAATTACTAAATATGTAGTACTATATTATGACCTACCAAATAACGTTGTTATAGTTTTTCCGCTTTTCCGACCAAATATAACCATTGTGCACCGCCGCGGTTCTCAGCGCTAATAGTGTCGGGAGTGGAATAATAAACAGCATCCCGACACTGGTAAAGACACTTGGTGCGAACTGGTGGTCTTCAACACCGACAAGATGCCGTCGGTGGCTTTCTGTTTCTTACTCCGGCAACTATATATCCTAGAGGGCATAAGACGTCGGTGCTTAGACATGATTGTCGGAAAATGTGATACTTGTATTTTTTACAATGAGAAGGCTTCTATTACAGTTACGAATAGTTTATTTTTACATCTAAACCTTTATTTTAAATGCCTTTTTGTCTGTCATTCACCACAATTTTTCAAATTCATATTTCATAAAAACAGCACTGCATCATATATTGAATTTTTTTAACAGATCGTGAAATTTTCCATGGCGTGTTTATCTATGCTGCAAGCCAGAATGGAATAAGGAACAATTGCAACACAAAACTGTTTCCGAGACACTATAATTTATATGTAGTATAATAAATAAATAATTAACTGCGATATTTTTCCCAATATAAATTGTAACTGAACAGTTTTCGGTGGCACCCTCACTCTGGATGCTTGAACACTCCAGGCGATGTGGTATTTCAGATCCCTGTGCTATTGATGTCGAGTTTCTATATTTTGTGGTTAGATGGTGCGTCCAATCACTTTTTGGGCGCTTATTTTGAAAATATTTATTGAGCAACTTTAACCGAACTTCTTTTTTTTTACATAATATCATTGGAGAAAATTCCGTTGAAGATTTATATACCGTCAAAGTATTTTATTAATTAATAAATAGCAAATATTTCCGCTAGCTTCCATACATGCGTTCTCTATATACATTGATATATATGGAAATGGTTTAGATCAAATGCAATCAAATGTTTTGCCGTTGATGGTGTAACTGTATATTTTTAATATTGACTTAAAAGTTAATAGTAAATACCGTGATTTAATTATGTAGTATGTACGCAACGCCAAATAGTCTATTGCACGTGTAATCGAGTTGAATTTATTATCGTGAAAAGAAAAAAAAATATCAATAGTACGAAAATTTGCTAATTTTCTAGGTTATCCAAGTACAAGTGCTTAACCTATTGCATCGTGGGGAAGCAAAGTTTGCTTCTTGCTTTCAAATAGCTTTATGTAAATATATATTTCGTTGTCGTTTACGTATTTTTACCACGCTTATTATACGTGAATTCCTGAGTCTCAAGTCGAGCAATTTGTAAATGTTACTATTTATTTAGTACCATTATTGAGCATATATATGACAACATAATGCACTATAACAAGATACTAATAATAATGATGTTCTAAATATGTAGAATAGTACGATGTTCTTTCAGAAGCAAGCAAATGAATATTACACAACAACATAAATATAAAATTGTTTTATCAATTGGGTAATGTATATGTTTTGATAATTCATGTCGACAATAAACAGAACTGATATATTTCTACATGTATAAATAGTATGTCTTACATGTTTAAACTTTCATATTATTTCAGATGAAACAAGTTGAAATAACAGCAATCGCAAATATACATTGTCTTAACTATAATAATGTTGGTCTTGCTTCTGGATGACTATGCTTATTAAATTATTTTGTAAAACTTTAAGCAAAACTGTCCTGTACACTTGCATAATACACTGTATATACGAATATATAGGAGATATCGTGGTGGTAAGAAAACTATAGAATAGCACATGTTCAAACGTATATTGACACGACAATTTCTTTTTGCTATAGTGGTACAATAACTGTTCTGATTTTACATTAGAAACACGTATGTTATCTATATTTTTATTATATATAGTGTGCAGGACCATCGATGGAACCAACATTATATACAAATGACGTATTGTTGACAGAGCGAATATCTGTTCGGAGAGAAAACATTAAGAAGGGTGACATTGTTGTTGCTAAATGTCCTTCCGACCCTAAACAACATATATGTAAAAGAGTTGTAGGATTACCTGGAAACAAACTGGGAAACGGAGTCATAGTATGTAATATTACGACAGATTGTTATAAATCGTAGAAGTTGAAACTTGAAAGCGAAAAAAAAACTTAGGAATAAGACTTGTTATATTTTGTAACAGTGTTACTTATTAGGTACCGAAGGGCCACATGTGGTTGGAAGGTGATAATAGCAACAACTCGAATGATTCTCGTGAATACGGAGTTGTCCCGCAAGGTTTATTACGAGGACGTGCGTTCTGTAAAATATTGCCATTGAGAGATATTACTTTTTTTGCGCGAGATGACGCAAAACCTGATTAATCGATTAGTATATTGAAAACCAGATTTGGTACAGAAGACAATCGGTAGGATTAATTTCGTTTTTATCCTTTGCTATTGTATGATGTTTTGCCCGAGTATATATCGTTTCTACAACGTGTTTGCAGGTTAAATAAAATATTTCCCTAATGTTTAAAACTTTATTATTACAAACCTATTTATATATATTTAGGATTATTTTTTTTTCACAACATATATATACGCATATACTTAAATATAGGTACTATGCGTTATAAAAACGTATCACACGAATCTCTATTTGAACCAAAGAATTTAAACAACTACGAAGTAAATCTTTTCAATGTAAATTCGTAAGAATCTTGATAAAGACAATATGTGCGTTTATATATATTTATATACATATATATGATAAAAAATATCAACTACAAATTTCATCCCTCCCCAAAGCGTGAAAGTACCAAAATATTCGTGTAATACAGTTGCCAACGATTCCCGTTGGTCAAACAGTATCGTGTGATTTCATTTACAAATCAAGCCCTCCTAAATGCGTCGCGTTCGAACCTCTTTTATATAAGTACATTATTCATCGCTGCGAATTTAGTTTAGAAGCGATACACCGACGGATAGTTTATTCCTACATTTTGCGTATTCCATTTACTATTTCTATATAAAAGACAGAGCTAATCGAAGCATCGAGAAAAGTGAATAAATCAATATAAGTTTTTTTAGTGATTAGGGGGTTTTAGCGGTGATACCGCGAACATAGTGAAAAAGTTCGATTCCGTATAGGTATTACAAGGAATGACAAGAAATATAAACATTCGAAATTATCGGAAATATATTTCTTTATGGAGGTAAGTTATATATACCTATTTATATTTACGCATATATTTCTTTGTCCTATCTTATCCGACCAGCCCAGTTTACATATCTATCTATATTCTATCTCTTTTCCTCATACTATAATTTCATACTTAGATGAGATGTGTGTGTGTTTACGCGTATGTGCATTTTACATATATGTACATATCTATATATATATACGTATTGAATATGTACATATTCGTGCATTACGTAGAATATTAGGCTAAAATTATATGTCCAAAATTAATATAGTATGTATAAGTAGTTATTGCAATAAAGATTCACTTGATTTCACGGAAACTTGTAAGGATCTCGTGTGTCCTATTCAACAGCTGATTTTGACAGTTTCAACGAGATCAATATATTCTTCGGTGTGTATAAGAAATGTATTCGTTCGATGCCAAGTAAAATATTATTAGCTGACTTCAAAACATTATCAGCAGCCTATAATTGTCATTCGTTTTCTTCCTTAGTAAATATATATATTTATACATACACCTATTATTTACTACAGCTTTCAGAATATTACAATAAAGATTTTAATATTTTTAACGACTGTTTCGTTCACATTTGTCGCTATTTCTAACAACATTTTGTACCTACCGTGTCAACCTCTGATAATTCAACATTAACTCATTTATTATTGTCTCTGCAACGGAAATATATATTAACACGGTGTAAAAGTGTTTTTGTGTTACAGGCTATTGACACATAGCGCAGCAAACAAAAACAATAGTGCAAGTACTTACAGATACAAGTTCTTTGATCGTATAAATGTTTTATGGAACACCAAAATGTCTATGCAAAATTATTCAAAACTTTTGGCACAATTAAAAGATTACATACATAAAGCCGGTTACGATAAAAATCTTCAGATTAATTTTTCTAAAGATTGGTTGGATACTCTACACAAAGCAACGTATGCGCAAATTAATACTTTGAGAAAGCAATTGTCCATTATAATAGCAAAGAATACGAATTATGATAAAGTAAGAGGTATAGAATATAAAGATAATGAAACAGAGAGTCGAGAAGTTTTAATAAGGACTCGAGAAGAAGGTCTGGCAACGGATGATCCTGCGAAATATCAGAAAGCATGTCAGGTAAATAAGACATCAGGAGGAGGGGGAGGAAATCTTGTAATTTGTAACTTCTAACTCGAGCTTGTTTATTCTATTCTACTTGCAGCAAATCGACGAAGATACCATAAATGAAAGAAGGGTGGAAGTCAAGGAACAGTCGTATAGCCTTTCACAAATTTTGAATACCTTGATATATAAGTTAACCAGCCAAACCAGAACAGCTACCCTTGTAGTACCACCAAAGTGGAAAGTAAATGTTTACAAGAATATATCGAAGCCCAGCATTGTGTCTAGAACGCGCCATGTTTTAAACAGTATCGTAACTGCCGAATCAAACGCTTCAAGATGGAGGAGAATAGAAGATCTGTTAACTCACATCGATCAGTATCCTGAAGCTAGACATTATGCGATCAAAGAAGGAGCGATTGGAGTATTACTCGAAACTCGACATAGAACGAAAGATGAACAAATAAAAGGTAGCTAATACTTGACGAATATCGTTCCCTTGATTGTACGATTCTGACCTGTGCTGTACCCATTTTACAGCATCGATTCGAGAAACGCTGGCAGTATTAGGTTACGTTGATCCATTGCCTGGTCGTGGAATTAGAGTTCTATCCATCGATGGTGGTGGTATGCGTGGTGTCTTAGTTATACAAATGTTGAAAAAGCTTGAAGAATTGACAGGGAAAAAAACGTATGAACTGTTTGATTACGTATGTGGTGTGAGTACAGGAGCAATTCTTGCAGCTATTTTAGGTATGCAAACAATATTTTCCCTCTGTAGGCAGTAGACAACCTCTATCGATCTCTATAGAATCTAGGAATAATTAATTTAGATCTAATGAACTAAATAATGTAGGTGGACAAAAAAGAAAATCGTTGAGTGAAATTTCAGAACTGTACAGAGAATTGAGTATTAAAATATTCACTCAAAGCACGATAAAAGGTACAAGTAATTTAGTATGGAGCCACGCGTACTATGATACATCGCTCTGGGAGAAATTACTGCAAGAGAACCTGGGAGATAAGATTCTAATTAAAACTGTTCGCGATCCGAATACGCCGAAGGTAACTGCTATGTTTTCTTTCTGTGAAAAAAGAGGAACAATACAAAATAATATTTACACAATTTCGAATAGCAAAGCAAACAAATTTGTGTTTTGAGTTTTAAATTGTTATTCAGTTTTCAGCCATATCTGCGATTGTCAATCATGAGCGAGTGATGGCTTATGTATTTCGAAATTACACTTTGCCGTATAGACTAGAAAGTCAATATATAGGATCTCATAAGCATAAGTTATGGGAAGCTGTAAGAGCATCTGCGGCAGCGCCTAGTTACTTTGAGGAATTTAAAGACGGTGAATTTCTTCACCAAGATGGAGGTATCAGGTTCAATGTACTTCTTAAACAAAAATCTAATGGAATATTATAAATATGTTGGTTTTCTGGAATGCTCAGGTATACTGGTAAACAATCCGTGTGCGATTGCGATACACGAAGCCAAACAATTGTGGCCAAATAATCCGATTCAATGTGTAATCTCGTTTGGAACTGGAAGAACACCGAATCGAATATGCGGAAGCAGCAATGAATCAATGGAAATTGCAATTTCGAGTTGGAAAGAGAAATTTTATAAAATTCTAGACAGCGCGACCGACACGGAAGGTATGCATGCAGTTTTAAAATATAAAATGCTAAAAGTTTCGGCCTTGATAAAAATTCTGCATGAAAATTTTTATCCATTAATAATGATATTTTTGTCGCACAGCCGTACATACGATGCTAAACGATCTTCTTCCCGAACACGTTTATTATCGTTTTAATCCGTATTTAACGGAAATGTTGTCGATGGACGAGATACGTCCAGAAAAGATAAACCAGTTGGAGCAAGATGCGAAAATGTATATACGTAGAAACGAAGAAAAGTTTCAGAAGGCGGCGGAAGTTCTTTTAGAGAAAAGGCAAATTCAACACAAAATTATGGACTGGATTTTGCGGCAAAAACAAATTTTAAAGCTATGAATTCTCATATATTTATATGTATATGTATGTCGCCGAGTAACGCTCGTATTCCATAACTTTGAACTATCAGATATCAAAAGTTATGAAATCATTAAGTACAAATCATAATTAGAGTACAGCACCTTCATTTTAAGAGTACGTAATTTTAAGGAGAATTCATATCTTGTGCATATTTGTCGAGTAATACCCAATGTGAATAGAACTTACTGAGTACATCGTTTGCGTAGTTCTATCTCTTAATAATAAGTCTATTAATATTTCTTTCCATCTGTGATTCCGACTGATTCTGTACAAACACGTTTATGTTAATATTCGTCTAACTTACACACACACACACACACCATATTTGTATGTATATACATACATACAAGGCTAAGTCACGTACATCAGTATTAATTAATGTATGCATGGTAAAAATATATGCAATCTATAGTTTTATCATATAACGAAAAAGAAAAAAACGTTGAGTATTAAATAAAAGAATTGCATCGCGGTCTTTATAAATTTCGTGACATGTATACGAAATATTTGAGACCAAATCGATGTATAGCAAAACTTTATAAAAAATTATAAAGATAATTTGTATTTTACCGATAAATGATACTATGTTGGAAAATTTATTTCATGTTTTAAATGTACACGAACATTTAAATAAAATCTTGATTATATATTTGTGTAAGATGTGTTATTTTATTAAAACTATTCAATATATATACAGGGTGTTCCGTTTAAAACAGGACTTAATCATTACTTTTTTTGATTACATCAGAAACATTTTTTGTATTTTCAGAGATAGAGGAGATATTTAGGTTCCTGTTTTAAACGAAACACCCTGTATATATAGATACATCGCAGGCTGTCATATTGTATATATGCATGTATACCAATGTATACTCATACAAAACCACGTTTATACAGGCGGTCACAAAAGGTTAGGACTAAATTTATAAATTTCGCGTGAAAGATACTAGGAATTAAATACATTCAGTTTTATTTAGACTTTGCAAAACATCTGATCATATTCCTATATATATGTTTCGGAAAAAGTGTATTTGGCGATTTGGCGCTGCTATCCGTGTTGCTTTGCTTCCCTTTTTCTTCGCATGTCCGCCACTGTGAACGTAAATGCTCGTTGTAAGTACATATCACACAGAATTTGATCGATTTATATCCTTGTAATCTGATCAGTACTTATTTCAATGCAATTGATAAATTGGTACAAAAATCTTAAGAAATATATTCTGTAACAGTATTTTATATTCTTCTTGAATAATGTAAATATAAAGAATGTAATTCTACTCGAGGAAGTACCTAACCTGGCATGTTATTGTTGAAAATATTTCCTTGTATTTAAAAATCGTTATTTCTTTTAGATTGCATAGTAGGAAAATATGGCGAAATCCAAGAATCATACTAACCACAATCAAAGTGAGTATAACAAAGAATGTGTACAAACAATATTGATATTATGTTACATATTAAACACAACCGCATTCTTTGTTGCTGTATAGATCGTAAAGCACATCGGAATGGTATTAAAAAACCAAAACGTTATAGGCATGAGTCTACGCTTGGTGTAAGTAATTATTTTTTTTTTAAAACTAAGAATTTTACGTAGTAGACACAAACTGTTACTATTTATAACACTGGGTGACTTTGTGTTTGCATCGTTTAGTGCAATTTTGATTTGGAACAGTGTATTCTCAAATATATCTAAAAATTCTGGTTTTCATGTTGTAAATTAAATTTTTCAGATGGACTTAAAGTTCTTGAGAAATCAACGATTTGCAAAGAAGCATAACCTAAAACCAAAAGAGCAACTAAAGAGGGCAGCGAAACGTAAAGCTCTTCGTGAAGCGCTTCGTGAAACTAAGAAATGAATTTTTGTATAGATGAGCTTATTATAATAAAAACTTTGTAAACGCCATTTCTTTCTTTCTTTTTAATGTGTCTCCGTAATCGCTAGTGTCGTTAACAAAACGTAATTTCATGTATTGTCATTCGGAATATGCAAATAAATGAAACACGTTAACTTGGATATATTTAGAAAATTGTACAATTATCGTGTTAAAAAAAAACCATACATCAACAGGAAAAGTAAACGATTGTTAGATTTAGTGTTGCAAGAAAGTTTATTGAAAAATGTAAATCAAATTTCGTTTCATTATAGAATTTGTGTATATACATACATATGTATCTAGAATACGTAATTTTTTAGTCGAGTGTGTTACACAACTAATAGTTTTATGCCATTGGAAAAGGAAGATAAGCGAATAATAGCTTTCGATTTTAATAATTTATTCTAGTGACTCTAATTCAAAATGGCTGCCGAAAATGTTCAACGCAAGCCCTCTTCAATAAATGTTAAAAATTCTTTAAATCCGAGAATAATTTTATTATTTAGTGGTAAAAGAAAGTCTGGAAAGGATTTTATTACAAATATATTACAGGAGAGGTAAGACATTCTTAATTATACCAGTCGTAATAGGCAACAATTTATCTTACGTGATTGATGCATATAAATAAATATATATGTATATATTTGTTCCAGGATTGGATACGACAGTGTTATCCTTAGATTATCAGGACCAATCAAATCTCATTGGGCTAAATCCTTGAATCTTGATATCGATGGCCTATTGGGAGATGGAAAATATAAAGAAAGTTATCGTCTTGAAATGGCCAAATGGGGAGAAGATATTAGAAAGCAAGATTACGGTTATTTTTGTCGTGCAGCCATAGATATGTATAATGGTAAAACGCTTTAACTCGCTATTGTCATTGAAGACTTCTTCTTCCGGGAAAATCATAATAACCATCGATCTATGCTATATAATGTTTAGCACATGAAAAATCAATATGGATAGTGAGCGATATAAGAAGGAAAACCGATATTCAATGGTTCATGCAGAATTTTGAAGGTATATGTAAAACAATTCATATCATATCAGATGATAATATCAGAAAAAAACGTGGCTGGACTTTTACGACAGGTAAAGAAATGTTGTAATGTACTGTATTATGCAATATATTTCTTTTAATTTCAAAATTCTAACGATAAACGCACATTTCATGCAGGTATCGATGATTCAGAAACTGAATGTAATTTGGATGACGTAAGTACATGGGACTTAGAAGTGACAAATAACGATGACAATTTAGAGTTTGTAGTACAGCAGGTATTAGGATTAATAAGCTAGCCGATTTAGCAAGAACTTATCTTGCATATAAATACATATGTGTATTATTATTAAATTTAAAGGTAAATGAATTATGTCCACAATGATGACAGTGAAACGTAAAATATACATGTATACTTATATAAATATAGAATTTTTTAAATAGTTTCGAAATAAAAAAAGAACCTAACGTAACCCATAAGCAATTATTTATATACGCATTTGAATCTATACAGCGCCATTTTTCATAGCAGTACAACGCTCAAGCTAGTAGCTTTACCGCAAGTGTTACCGTCTGTCGGTACGTTCGGCTACCAGTTTGGGCATTTTGTCGCTACATGGAATGGCACTGTACCATAGACCACCACAGACGTGAACGGAGCTTCAAGATTCTGCCACGGACGGCGTCACTATCAACGTAATGTAAGATCAGATAGAGATAGAATAATTAACGATTGACATTTGATATGCAATGGCTTATGCGATGATTTTATGTTTATTTTATAACCACGAATTTCTATTGTGAACAAGGTCTAGGTTAAATTATACACACACATATATTTATATATGTATATAAGTAGTATATAGGTATATATATATAAGCACGTGCATACGAAATTTTAAAACAGTGTTATTAACTTCTGAAATGGTGGATCATTCGTTACCATCGGACATTCTTGACGATCTCAGCAGGTTAGCTTTCGTGATGAGCTAACATCTATTTGTTGTTCATTGTTTACTTTGATTTCGAAAGTAATGTGTATTTTTTTTACAGTCGATTCATCATCAACGTGCCCGAAGAAGAGCGAAAAGATTTAGTTCGAATATGCTTCCAGATCGAACTGGCTCACTGGTTTTATTTAGATTTTTATTGTACCGATGAAAATCCAAAACTTAGACCATGTAGTATGAGAGAATTTGCTACACACATATTTTTTCATATACCGTTTTTAAAAACCCATGTCGCTAATATAGATAATATTCTCGAGCAATGGCGAGAATATAAGCAAAATGTTCCCACGTTCGGGGCTATTGTACTGAACGAAGATTTAACTAAAGTGTTGCTTGTACAAAGTTACTGGGCAAAAAACAGTTGGAGTTTCCCAAAAGGAAAGGTCAATGCAGATGAGGATCCTTCTCATTGCGCTGTGAGAGAAGTTTTGGAAGAGACTGGTTTTGATATTTCGAATTTGATAGACGAAAATGAATATATCGAATCAATGATAAATGAACAATTAGTGAGATTATATATAATATGTGGTGTTCAAAAAGATACAAAATTTCAACCTAAAACACGAAAGGAAATTAAAAATGTCGAATGGTTCTCTCTAGCAGATTTACCAAACAACAAAAAAGACTTAACGCCAAAAGTAAAAATAGGAGTTGGCCCGAATGCATTTTTCATGGTAATTCCTTTTGTAAGGTGAGAAACAGTCGAAACGATTTGGTTGTTCCGCTCAATGGTTTAAACAAAATATAAAGAAATGTGTTGAGAACTATAGAAAGAAAGTCTTTGTGAAAAATTTTTCCAATGCTTTTACATTCTTGTTTGTATGTAGGAGAATGAGACGCTGGATACAGGAAAAACATTTACGTGAGAAAAACGTAAACACGGTACGGAGACATAGACATAAATCTCTTGGTGATGTTGAAACTGTTTCGAAGAGCAAACGGCAGCAGCAACAACAGCAGCAGCAGCAACAACAACAGCAATTATTTACTCATCCTGGCCAAGTAATTATGCTCAGCCTGTGATTAAATACCGTGAAAATGCCTCAAGCAGATTATAATCAATTTTTTTCAGAGCGATATTTCAAGTATTAAAGATTTTATAAATTTTCGGCAATCCAATACCTCACCGGCTCGAAATCGGGTATGGGTCAGATGTCCACGGCGTGTACACGATAATGCATGTGATAATAAAAGTACTGTATCGAAAGCGGCAATTAAACGTAATTTATTTGGTGAACAAAACGAAGATGAAACTTCGTCTGCGCTTGCTAAACAATTAACAGAAAGCCCACGGAGTCAACCAACTTGTGCATTTCTAATGGATCCGGCCATTCAGTCTTTGAAATGCCACGATTTTACAAAGTGTGAAACGCAAGCCTTTACAAAAGATGTTACCGGTACGTTATTCGAGAAAATGTTCTTTTGAACGTTTGAGAAAGTGGAGAGAAAGTGTACCCGCAGTAAATTCAACAACGATAAAGTGTTCTTTTTTTCAGATCAAGTATTTCAATCGGAAGAATCTCGAAATACCGAAATTTCCGGAGGAAACCTGAAAGCTTTATTATTTGACAAAGCAGCGAGCAAATTACCTACAGATTTAAAGACTATGCCATCCCCGTTCGTTGCGATGGATTACAGTGCACGGTTTGTTCCAACAGATGATTTCGAAACTCGGAAATATTCCATGCAGCTCGGTTCAATAATTTGGGAACACTTTAAGTTTGATAAACAAGCGATACTGAATTGTTTGTAAATTGATTTTAAAGAAGAAACAATTAGGTTTTTTTAAGGGAAGAGAAGAGCCGCGCTCTACACGTCCTTACTTATAGGTGTATTAACTTTTTTATGGTATATATATATATATATATATATATATATATATATATATATTTATATATATATATATTTATATATATATAGTACATATGATAATATTTAATACATGTATACATACAGTGTGTATATATACATATATTAAAATATATATAGTATATTATATTAGAGAATGAGAGAGTGAGAGAAATTTGAGAATAATTGCGTGTAAAAATTTATAATTGAATGTAATTTTAAACACTTGTGATCTCATGACAGTTTCTCGTTAAAACTGTATTTTGTTCTTGTACGATCTTCTACTGTACATTAAGAATGACGGTAAAGCGAATACATTGTTGATTTGTAATGGATATTGGGTAGTTATCTTTTTCGTTTATTTATTAACGACGTGTCTACGATTATTTAACCACGATAGAAAAATGATACACTGATATAACGGTCAAATATAACAGGAGACTACTACAAAAAAGATTTATAGTTTTAAAGAAATAGTTTGTTTTACATCTACTTGATCTGTATGGAAAGAGAAGATTGTGCATATACATACATCATTGGCAACAAATTATTGCACGGCAATGGTAGACTAGCAAACAATTTGATCAATTGTTTTTCTGTTTTTACATGAAACTTGCGCCGTATGAGATTTGAAACATTGTTTATTTAAAACCAAGAACTTACTTTTTGCATAAGAAAGTTCTTTTGTCAGAAATCTGTGTAAATTTGTTTAGAAAACGGACAAGAAATAATTTTTCATTATTTGAAAAAGATTAGATAGATTAAAATAATTAGCGCAAAAATAGTTACAAAGTACAATGTTTTTTTTGAAAGAACAGTGCCTGCACCTCGTATGCTTCTAATAATCTCATTATTTAATGCAAAAACCACTTTACTCTCTTCGATAAGTTTATTTCTTGTGTCTTCATCCAATGTTTCTGCAATCTTGTTCATTGTGTCGCGCATAATTTGTTTAAGTTCAAAAATATTACACTCGAAATCTGTAATGTTATTACCATCTGCGTGAATTTTTCTAAATGGTGAAACTTTTTGCATTAGCTGTCGTTTTTTACGTAGAATACTTCCTCCGCTAAGAAGACCCATATATAAGTGGTAAATGTATGCTATCAGTAATGTGGGATCGGTATCTTCTATTTCCCTTAAATGCATCAGATATTTGACGACACTGTCCCTAGAGCGTGAAACAACAGTAAACATGAATTTTGAATACGAGAGTTAATCCATTGGAGATAAAAACATGTACAATTGTCCAAACGATCGTCTCCGACGAGATTCGTTTTCATAGATTTTATAAAAGTGTGTTGTTCGAGTGATAAAAGAAATAAGGAAAACATGCAACTTTGTCGAGCGTAAACGTATTTGTTAAACATATATCCAGTATGTATACAATTATAAGTTATATGTATATATAAAAACGTACTAGCGCATAACACGTAAACATTTAGAAATAGAAATAATATACATAGAAAGACTGTACCTAGGACTGTAGTTTCTCATCCACTCTTTTCCTAAATAAAAATCTAGGTCGCGTTCGAAAGCTTTCACACGAGAAAGTTTGTCGATTGGAAATAATCCTATCTTAGTATTTTTCAGTCTGATCATAGCACCCTCTAAATATAGGAAGATTTCATAAAACACTAAAACACCATCTGCCCATACGGAATCATAGAGAAATCCTGCTGGAAGTAAAAGGTACTTGACAAAGAGATAGTGAAAAAAGATATCAATTAACCTCGAGACACGATAAATTATTATTACTATTATTATTATTATTGTTGTTTTGTAAAAATCTTGGTTCCGGTTGCATATCGTTCGATACAGTTATTAAATTATTTTGTACAAAGTACAATATGAAATATTCTATAAAAATATTCCGGAAAATAATTGAAAATAATATTCAAATACATACTAAAATATATAAATGTACGGTTCAGATACGAGCCTAAATTACAGTGACATTATAATTACGAACGAAGAAATTTTGTAAAATGATAGGATATATTATGTACGATATATATATATAAATATGTATATATATGTATATATAATTTATCTTACCAAATGTCAATTTTGCTTTCACTAAAGCGTCACTGATTGTGTGAATTTCTCTCGTAGCTTTTCGCATTTTTTTACAAAATGTATCTTCACTTCTGTTCGACATCTTGATACACAATGATATATATGTATTGTATGTATATGTATATATAAGTACTTAACAACTAAAAGCGACACTATAGCACTAAGAATGATGCGGTTTTCTTCGAGTTTCTATGCGTTGAAAGTATAATTATAATCAACGATCATAAATGACAGTATTATCTTAATCACCATTCCGCGTTTGACGTTTCGCAACTTTGATACGCCATGAATGAAACCTGAATAGAACGCGAAAAAGTCATATGGAAAAAGTGGATAGTGTTGCCATCTGCCGACAAGACCGATAAAGTCAAATTAATTAATAGAGCACTAACGAATATGACTATATATATAGCAAATTAGATAAATAAATGTCAGGTTAAACTTCACTTTAACTTTAGAGTCTATTCTTATTGTACCTCGTCTATGATATAAGCAGAGAGTATATGAGAGTGCTCACTGGTGCTCATGCTCGGGTTTTGGCCGTGCCACTTTTGGCTTCATTTCGACTTTAGCCTGGAACAGAACCGGTTTCGACTTTAGCCTGGAACAGAATCGGTATCGTCTTTGACTTTGTCGTGTTTATATGCGTTGTCCTTTTCTACGGTCGGCACTGTCCCTTTGTACTTCCGGGACTTCGACGCAGTCATAAAAAAATAGTTTCCCTTCACGATCTCTAGCTCTGCTCCACCCTGCTCGGAACAGGTGATGGGAGATAGATCGCGACATTACTATATTGCAGTGATGGGCATTTTTGTCCGTCCGTCGTGTCTTCCAGTGCCTTCGTTTCCCCCCTCATACGTTCCCCCAGAGCCGACGAGGTTGGTGGGAGAAGCAGGCAAATCAGGGATCCCTACCGTGCCCATCAATACTGACCATTCACCACTTGACCATTTGACCATTGACCATTTGACCATTGACCACTTGACCACTTGACCACTTGACCACTGACCACTTGACCACTTGACCACTTGACCATTGACCACTTGACCACTTGACTACTTGACCACTGACCACTTGACCACTTGACCACTTGACCATTGACCACTTGACCTCTTGACTACTTGACCATTAACCACTTGACCACTTGACCACTTGACCATTGTCCACTTGACCACTGGACCATTTGACCACTTGACCATTGACCACTGACCACTTGACCACTTGACCACTTGACCACTTGACCACTTGACCACTGACCACTTGACCACTTGAACACTTGACCTCTTGACCACTTGACCACTTGACCATTGACCACTTGACCACTGACCACTTGACCACTTGACCACTTGAACACTTGACCACTGACCACTTGACCACTTGACCACTTGACCACTTGACTATTGACCACTTGACCTCTTGACCACTTGACCACTTGACCATTGACCACTTGACCACTGACCAATTGAGCACTTGACCACTTGACCACTTGACCATTGACCACTTGACCACTTGACCATTGACCACTTGACCACTGACCAATTGACCACTTGACCACTTGACCACTTGACCACTTGACCATTGACCACTAGACCACTGACCAATTGACCACTCGACCACTTGACCACTTGACCACTTGACCACTTGACCATTGACCACTTGACCTCTTGACCACTTGACCACTTGACCATTGACCACTTGACCACTGACCAATTGACCACTTGACCACTTGACCACTTGACCATTGACCACTTGACCACTGACCACTTGACCATTGACCACTTGACCACTTGACCACTTGACCACTTGACCACTTGACCATTGACCACTGACCAATTGACCACTTGACCACTTGACCACTTGACCACTGACCACTTGACCACTGACCACTTGACCATTGACCACTTGACCACTGACCAATTGACCACTTGACCACTTGACCACTTGACCACTGACCACTTGACCACTGACCACTTGACCATTGACCACTTGACCACTTGACCACTTGACCACTTGACCACTGACCACTTGACCACTTGACCATTGACCACTTGACCACTGACCACTTGACCATTGACCACTTGACCACTGACCACTTGACCATTGACCACTTGACCACTTGACCACTTGACCACTGACCACTTGACCACTTGACCATTGACCACTGACCAATTGACCACTTGACCACTTGACCACTTGACCACTGACCACTTGACCACTGACCACTTGACCATTGACCACTTGACCACTTGACCACTTGACCACTTGACCACTGACCACTTGACCACTTGACCATTGACCACTTGACCACTGACCACTTGACCACTTGACCACTTGACCACTGACCACTTGACCACTTGACCACTTGACCACTTGACCAACTTGACCATTGACCACTTGCACACTTGACCACTTGACCTCTTGACCACTTGACCACTTGACCACTTGACCATTGACCACTTGACCACTGACCAATTGACCACTTGACCACTTGACCATTGACCACTTGACTACTGACCACTTGACCATTGACCACTTGACCACTTGACCACTTGACCACTTGACCACTGACCACTTGACCACTCGACCACTTGACCACTTGACCACTTGACCACTTGACCATTGACCACTTGACCACTTGACCACTTGACCACTTGACCATTGACCACTTGACCACTGACCAATTGACCACTTGACCACTTGACCATTGACCACTTGACTACTGACCACTTGACCATTGACCACTTGACCACTTGACCACTTGATCACTTGACCACTTGACCACTGACCACTTGACCACTTGACCACTTGACCACTTGACCACTGACCAATTGACCACTTGACCACTTGACCATTGACCACTTGACTACTGACCACTTGACCATTGACCACTTGACCACTTGACCACTTGATCACTTGACCACTTGACCACTTGACCACTGACCAATTGACCACTTGACCACTTGACCATTGACCACTTGACTACTGACCACTTGACCATTGACCACTTGACCACTTGACCACTTGATCACTTGACCACTTGACCACTGACCACTTGACCACTTGACCACTTGACCACTTGACCACTGACCAATTGACCACTTGACCACTTGACCATTGACCACTTGACTACTGACCACTTGACCATTGACCACTTGACCACTTGACCACTTGATCACTTGACCACTTGACCACTTGACCACTTGACCACTGACCACTTGACCACTCGACCACTTGACCACTTGACCACTTGACCACTTGACCATTGACCACTTGACCTCTTGACCACTTGACCACTTGACCATTGACCACTGACCAATTGACCACTTGACCACTTGACCTCTTGACCACTTGACCACTTGACCACTTGACCACTTGACCACTTGACCACTGACCACTTGACCACTTGACCATTGACCACTTGACCATTGACCACTTGACCACTTGACCACTTGACCACTGACCACTTGACCACTTGACCACTTGACCACTTGACCATTGACCACTTGACCACTGTCCAATTGACCACTTGACCACTTGACCACTTGACCACTTGACCACTGACCACTTGACCACTTGACCATTGACCACTTGACCACTTGACCACTTGACCACTTGACCACTGACCACTTGACCACTTGACCACTTGACCACTTGACCACTTGACCATTGACCACTTGACCACTGTCCAATTGACCACTTGACCACTTGACCACTTGACCACTAACCACTTGACCACTTGACCACTAACCACTTGACCACTTGACCACTTGACCACTTGACCACTTGACCACTTGACCACTTGACCACTTGACCACTTGACCATTGACCTCTTGACCACTTGACCACTTGACCATTGACCACTTGTCCACTGACCAATTGACCACTTGACCACTTGACCATTGACCACTTGACCACTGACCAATTGACCACTTGACCACTTGACCACTTGACCACTTGACCACTTGACCACTTGACCATTGACCACTTGACCATTGACCACTTGACCTCTTGACCACTTGACCACTTGACCACTTGACCACCTGACCTCTTGACCACTTGACCACTGACCACTTGACCACTTGACCATTGACCACTTGACCACTTGACCACTTGACCACTTGACCAACTTGACCATTGACCACTTGACCACTTGACCACTTGACCACTTGACCACTTGACCACTTGACCTCTTGACCACTTGACCACTTCATCACTTGACTACTTGACCGAGGACTGACCAGTGACTGTCCCGTAGTTATCCACCTGGCCCACTTTCAACAATGGTATGTTAGACCTTTTTTTTGTGTGAGGGTTATCCGGTTTATAGCACAAGTTGGGCCTAGGGTTTTACAATGCTTTTGTTGATTACCCTTGGCCCAACTTCAACTGAAATCTGTGTCCAGGCCAAAGACGATACCGGTTCAGTCCCAGGCTGAAGGCCAAACCGGTTCTGTTTTAGGCTAAAGTCGAAACCGGTTCTGTTCCAGGCTAAAGTTGAAACCGGTTCTGTTCCAGACTAAAGTGGAAACCGGTTCTGTTCTAGGCTAAGAACGAGACTAGGGGGCAGCACTATAATGAGGACAGCCAAAGCCATAACCCGAGCGTGAGCACTCTCATACTCTCATTTACTCTCTGGTATAACCACAGACGGTCTGTGGTATAACATCATTTTTATCACGTTACCTACCCTAATCTAACCAGCGCTGCATAAGGCCACACACCCATAGAATGACTATGTGTAGTTCCCGGTACCGTAGATAACGCACGATATAAAGTGCAATGTTTATACTTAACGAACCTTAACGTACACTGCATATCAACAGAAAAAGCGTTCTTTCATCTGAAACTTATTCCTGTCGACTTGACCGATCCGGCCCCGACGCGGCGTGTCGCAACGAAACACGTACGTCAATCGTCATACCACTGGAATACGCTTCTGTTAGACGAATCGATAATTACATGGTCCGATATGTCATTTAAATGTGACCAGCCGTTAAAATTAACGTTGAACCGATACCATTCACATGATGACACGATGAACTTTCTGTTCATCGTTCGCATCAATCATCGATAAACGTCACTCTGCTAGCAGTTGTTATTGTGTCTAGAATCATGAAAATTTATTGAAGTTTCAATGTGTTGCTGTTTACAGTTGTACGATTTACGATCCGTAACATTTGGCTCCGTTTCAGTTACATAATCGGCATTCCAACAATGTTGGAATGGACATACGATGGTGTTGATGTCTCCATACCCCGTAACGTGGGTCCAGAATGTGCATATTACATAAGCCCATACTATAGGATAATTGAAACCTCGTTTGTTTCCATACTAATAATAAGTCTTCTTGTATGGGGCTATAAACGGTTGAAATTGCCTGCCGAAGTATGCTATGCAGACCACGATCGAGTTGGCAGAAGGATACTGCTACTGATCATGTCCTTGGTGTTGGGGATGGAAATCAGTTTCAAACTGACCAGCAGGACCCTTGTGTACCTGTTCAATCCCTGCCACATAACGACAGCAGTACAGGTAAGATCAAACAAGTACAGCTCCATCGAACCACTCAAGAATGAGTATACAGATACCTAAATCAAATCTTTGCGTTACAGTTGTATTTGTTAGCAGCTGCTCCTAGCCCAACGGTCACAGCACTCTTTAGGATACACCTGAACTTCCTAAATGGACCAGTCTTAGCTTATTTGTTTCCAGAGACGGAATCACGGGGAGTAAGTTGGCATTCTTTTTTTTCAGTAAATTATCTTGATCATTCACATTGACAATGGCATGCATTCTTCCAGATATTCGCTGATAAAGCATTGTACTACATTCAGCATGGCTTGATGGTAGTAATACCATATTATTTGCTAAGGCTTGGAGGTAGTTATCTCTAATACTAGCAAACTTAATGTTAATTCTGTTGATACACCCGCAAAGGTCACAAATATTGGGTGTCAATAAATTTTGACTGTTAGCAGATGATTCGAAAAAATATTCGAACGCACAAAGGTTATTTGAAGGTCACTCTAAATTTTTTTAAATAGAGTGCATAAAATCAAATGAAAAACACTATTTTGAATAGAGAAGATATTGTGCACAGCCATCGTCTATCGCGAATTTGAGTTGATTCAATGTCACTTATGAGTGACCTTTAAAGGACCTTGAAAATTATAAACGAAAAATTTTTACATCAAAAACATTTCTTATATTTTTTTTTATCCATCTATCGTTTGGCAGAAATTTCGAAACACCCTATATATTCGAACTTAATTCTAGGTGTTTACAATGTTGAGCCTTTATCGGACATGAGCTGGATAGTTTTTAGTTATGGTTTGAATTTAGTGTACCATTTCTGGATTCTTCAGGCCCTTGCCTGGGTATGTGGCATCTTATGTCGATTATTGTCCGCCATATTTTATAATATTTACTTAACGAGGCGCGTTTCGTTTTACAGCCCATACAAGTAAATTTAAGCCACATGTTGTGTCCAGCTGTGCTGGACCCCTTCGAAGGGCAGTACTATCGCCTATGGACGGTGGTCCATCAGGGATTGCTATGTCCCTTGCTGTGCAAGCTGTTTTGCTATGGATCTAATTACTTTTTGACCAAATTTTGGCTGACAAAAGTGAAACCGAGCCTCGAGTACGCACTCCCAAAAAAAAGGAACAAGTACGAGGAGAATAGGAAATTATGTGACAGTACTTCGAATACCGCAGGTAACGGGCACACCCACGTGAATTAGTCTGCTTTTTGTTAATGCATACCATCGTGACCTCCGTGAACACTTTTTACCAGGATAAAGTGAGTACTTAAAATTTTAAAGGATAGAGACACGATCGTGTATTAACAACTGTACAAGCCACTTTGTGTTTGGTAAGTCACGTCTTATTTCTTCGAGATATTTAGGCTTTTGCGTCTGATTTGATAAAATTTTACCATAATATTTAATACGTAATATATAATATACAGAGTGTCCCAAAACTGTACTTCCTTGAAAAAGGTGATTCCAGAGGTTATTTGAACTAACTTTGCGAAAATTACAAAGTGATTGGTTCGTGCTTTTTGTTAAAAGATCCTTAGCGAAGCCGCGGAGAACATTTTCGCAAAGGAAAAAGGTACTTCAAATGATCTCAGAAATCACCCCTTTCAGGGAAGTACAACATTTTCGGGACACCCCGTATAATTTTTTCAATTCACTATATAATTATTGGTGAAAACCAATCGATGTAATACATAACAAGTTAAAAGGTCAATTTTTTTGGAATTTTGACTTGCACCAATTTTTATAATGACCAGTAAATATATGACAAAATTTGTTATTACTTTCGAGCGCATTGCGAAATCGGTTCATATATTTTTTCTTCATTCTTTCAAGTTATGATTTCTGTTAGTCTACTCACGTATAGTCATCCATAGTTTTCTTTTCTGAAATCAAACTTAATACAATTATCCTTTCGATTGTGTAATACATTCCACCAACCTGGCACGTGAACTTGAGGTAATTGACGCAATTACACTCAAGTTTTCAACCTGACTGCCGGAAAATTTGTTTTGTCAAAGTATATATTATCTTATGCCAAAGAATAAATGGATGTGATGGAAATTAATATATATAATAACATACAAATTAAGAAATAAGTTTAAACCGTAAATTAATTTCGGAATATACACAAGACGTGGTTCGTGTAAATCTATGATCTGATATAATATTTGAACAATTTTTTAACAATGCAACTTCGAATTGTTGAATTCAAATTTATTTTTGTGAAATTTTTCTTGACATTTTAATATTACTGCGGCCTAACAAAACAAATATTTTATTCGCCATTTATAATGGTTTTCCTATTATTCTCTTAACAAGAATGATAATGTATTAAGATATAGAGCGTTATTTTCGAAATGAAAGTGTCACGATTTGTATTCAAACTATTTTATGTGATAAAGTAATTGATTTTAGGCTTCCACCGACTTGTGTCATGTTAATGGTTGAGCTTTTATTGTGCCCACCTGTTACACTACTGTGTTTTCGAACTCAGTGCACATGTAATGCATATAAAGGGATGCAAACAATGCATTAACTATAGTAACATTGTTTTCAAGATAAGATCTTTTGTAATATCGATTGATATAACATTGAACAACCGGAAATACTTAACTGATATTCAGTACAGGATGTAAAGAAATGGCGAAGGTCGAAGTCAAGGTCAGGTTTTTGTTTAGCTAGCGATAAAACTCAGCAATTTAACAATTTTTGAGTAGATAATTGCTATAATATACATGGTTCCTTTGAAATTTTCGGTCAACTTTATAAACTGAATATGATATAATCAAACTAGAAAATTTGACCTTGAGTTTTCAGATGAAGGTCAATTCTGTGGAAAGTTTTTTCCATGTATCTGTCAATCAGGAAGTGTAGAAACACCAATGCACATTTCTTTGCATCCTGTACACGTTAAAATTTGGAAAAATGTATCAACAGTGTATTCTAGTATAAGTGTCGTATTGTATGTATGTCATAAGTGTCCTAGACCACTGTCTCATGGAAATGTAAAAAGGGGCTTAGCATACTTTGTACATTCTGTACAGAAAAGATCGTGTGTACGTTACTTTTCTTACACTATAGTACAATTAATTTGCAAAAGATATTCAGAAAAGCTTGAACCAGCACTTTGAGAGTTCAGAAGATTTGTCATCATAATGGGCCAACTATAATCAAATTTTATTTTAAGGGTGCGGACGTTTGCATATTTGGATCCTATTGAATCGATTATAATTTAGACCATTATGATTTTAAGTCTTTCTCGATTGTGAATCAAATTCAAAATGCATTCACACTGGCTGGGGCGTGTTTGTGGTACATTATTCCCTCTGTAACGCAATTCGGAGATACAGAGAGACGTTAGAGAGCAGTGGAAGTCATCTTGCCTTTGCCCTTATTGGCTGACAATGTTCCGCGATTGATGGTGGAAATAGAAGGGCGGTGCTAAGGAATGACAGAATGCGACGCTACAGAGGAAATTCGAAAAATTGTTACTTTTTCGCTTGTATCAAGAATGATGCCCCGCTCTTCAAATTGTTCATTAATAAGAGATTGCGTACAGTTACAACAAATTACTATTGTTATATTTTTGTAAGCTACGGGGAGTAATGTTTTTATGGCAGTGATAGATCTATAGAAATTCGAAGTTATGGCAATCGAGTGAAGAGCGAAAGAAGGATGTTGGTACGAAATATTCACATGTAAATGTTTCAAATAAAAAAGAAAGTCTAGTCACGATGAAGGTTTTAATTCTACCATCGTCCGAGATTAAGGTAAAACAAACAAATGTCAAGGAATGCAATAGTACAGACGTTAAAGCATTAAAATAAAATAATTTATTTACACAGCGATGTACATTTTTTTCTTAAAACACTCGTATTCCTCATTGTAAGAGTCTATACCGAGTATATACAGATGTTCCAAGCTTAATTGTATCCTGACTAAATTACTTCTTCTCTAAACGTTTGTACAGAATCGTTTAACACGGGCAGCTGTATAACTTTGCATTATTCATATGCACGTTCAGACACGAATATTATTTACAAAATGGAGTTAGAACTGTTTCCACATGTACGTATTCTACATACGCGACGGGTCGGCGTCGATTAAATTGTAACACTTAACACTATAGTGTACATATATTCGCAACCACATCTAGATTACATTAAAAGAATCATAATAAGGCACCACTATACAACACATGTAGTCTTCATATGTTTTATCTTTTTTCTTCACAGAGTTTTGTTTCGTCGATCCAAAAAGGGTATAAATTCTAAATCAGTCCGCGACCCGTGGTACATGCGCTATCCAAGTAGATCAAGACACAGACGAAATAAGATTTCCTTTAAACTGTGTGATCGATTCGATAGATAGAATTCTGTGCAAATGTTTAGGAAAGAGAGAGCAACGTTACAAATGCTACACGCTTAACAAACATAATGACCATAATAAATATGTACATTACAATGTATCTGCACACCTCTAACACATGTTATCTGTAACAAACTTTACAGAAGATGATTTACAATTCTCACACGCAATCCAATACAATACTCTCTTACAACCGCTAAATGTAGAAGCGAATTAAACATACATGTCGTTGTGCATCCATTGCACAAATTCCAACAAAACATCACACAGAGGACACAGCACACGAAAGGAAAAATAAAATCTCGATATCGTGTAGATGAATATCACAGGTACATAGTAAATTCCTAGCCACATGTATGCGCACCTTCAACAAGAAAATCTACTTAAATAAAAATACTAATAATGGTGACAATCAGTATACAAATTTAAAAGATAATTATGAACACCATAAGTGGAACACTCTGTATACTATTTTTATTTATGGCATTTAAAATGTGTTAGAAAAATTGATAATAAAGAACGACGATGTGTAAATATTTCTAAAGAAACTTAAGCGTAATGAATTCTTTCAAATAAATAACAGCCTTAGGAAAAA
The DNA here is from genome assembly GCA_916610255.1 of Lasioglossum lativentre. Taxonomy (NCBI): domain Eukaryota; kingdom Metazoa; phylum Arthropoda; class Insecta; order Hymenoptera; family Halictidae; genus Lasioglossum; species Lasioglossum lativentre. The sequence goes on along the minus strand of OU744358.1, from coordinate 8,767,418 downwards.
TATAAATATCTCAAACATCTACACGGATATCATTAAAAAAAATAAAAATAATGTTTGCTCACTAGTAAAATAAAATGAATCACAGTTACACCATTTATAGTTACCGCAATATTATGCGAACGGCGTTAAAGATAAGAAAAATTAGTTTAATATTAATGGCAGACTTGTTATGCCATGGTAAGTGACTATTTTTGGACACAAGTTGGAATAGCCGTTTCTTTGGCCGAAGATTTATACATACAAAGCATGTACTTTTATACAAGAAGAACATGAATATCAATACTGCATGGAAGAGTAAAGAATCTGAGAGTCCTTATACCTATGTACATGCGCCATTAACTTAAAAATTAATCTACGTGACTGGAGAAACATTGAAATGAATCTGACTTGCGTTCATTTGAGCGACACGCAATCACAAGGAACTTTATTATTACGAATGAATCAACTGAAAAATGTCGATCGACGCTGCCGTATCTTGCTTAAAATCGCACTGCGAATTTTTATGCATTTATTCAGACCTCTATAAAATAATACGACAGAGACTTTCTCCGAGATTCATTCATTTGCAATGTTTTCAACCCACCGAAGTGATACAGAAAATAAAATTCTGTTCTACAGAAATTGCATTTTGCATAAAAATCCGCCAGTTTATTAGTATTGTAAGTAAATCATTTCATTATCAAACACATAGACCGTTCTGTCTATTAACAGACGTATAACGCCAGGAGAAAATCGATTGATGTCCGTTGTTGAGTAAACCCTTTTTCCCCAACTGTTGCTACCGTATAAAGCTCTATTACAGATTTATCGGTGTAAATGGAATGCTAATACTATTTACAATGTATCGAGTGAATGAACAGGCACACATCCTTTGTAGAGTATCGTACAATTCATTAGTGTGCTAGTTCTACTTTATAGTAGACATTCCAGTATGACGCAGAAAATTCAGCATTCTTCAGATTTCACCAAACAGCCTTGGAAAAAACCTCTGACATGAGGTATCTCTATTAGAAGTAAAGTGTTAGCCATCTAGCGGTGGTCCTAAGTACACCATAGTTACCTCTGTATTTCCATATACAGCGGACACGGATGGATATAATCTTTTATCTGGCAATCCTACATACACAATTTCATCATTAATATCTCTGTGACCGCTTCATTACCGAAAGTACTGTAGTTCTCACACAAAATCAAAAGAAAGTGCTTTAAGCATCCTAAGATATTTTCAAGATAAAATTTCAATGATAAATGTGCCTTTGCCTACTAATCTATGTATTGTTAAAAATGTATCAAATATTGGGATACAATACCTCTAAATGCCACTCCCAAAAATTCGTAATTCTTTTCAAATGACAATGTGTTATCATCACAATCTAATATTACCCTAATCCTTTCCCCGGCCTGTTAATTACAAAATTGTACACCTTAAGGTATATTCCATTATCCTCTAAACACATTTGCATGATTAAATATATCTTACCTGATACCTAGGGGCATTATTAAGCAATGGATAATTGCCTTGTACATCTCCGTTGTGTAATAGATGATTATCTACCAGATTCCATCCCCACGAATGCTCGTCAGATCCCAATAATGCTACGTACCCATGGCACAGTAACGGCGCTTCCCTGGTAGCTATTCCTATGACTGCTACCGTGCCCAATGGTCCTTCCCAAATAATTTCCCATGCGTGTCTGCCGTGTCGGAAACCGATTTTACCTCTACAGGCATCTGTGATTTGTGCGACAGGGTTCCTAGAAAATAGTTTGATTCTCAATCATCGCACGCAATCGAAGAATTATCAGTAGGTAACATATATACATTGTTACTGAAAACTACGTGCTTTCTGTGACAATATTCTTTTCATATTCGATCGGTTTCTTTGGAAAAGTTGAGGCTACGATGTGTCGTGTGACAGAGTGAATCGTTCGAACTGTTGATTATTTAGTATTATGAATGTACCTGTGCAGTGTGAATCCATTGGATTTAATAAAAATGTTCCGTGAACAGTCGAGGGGATTCCACGCGTGATAAAATGAACGCAACTTCGATTTATAGGTGGGCACTGACGACAATATATCGGAGCTGAGGGCCTCCTTCGCCAACTTCCTAATGCAGTGTATTCTCCACGCGTCATTGTTCTCGTCATTCAAGAATCGGTTCCACCGTTTGCAAACAAGCGCGCAATTTCTCAGTGTGTGCAGATCTAAATAAGAAAATATTGTTTCTAAAACATGATCAGATGCTCGCAGTGCTATATCGTCCATTTTGCCGGTTCTGATCGGGTAAACGAACAAAACACACACGCGCGGAACGCCGCGCCGCTCCGCGATCCTGTGTGAGACTGTGTGAGACTCATATCAAACATTAGTGCTGGTTCTCATGAAAATAATATGAACCACATTCATCACAGAAATTACATGATTTGTAAGTATATAGCTGAGTATTTCAATTAATGGTGATACTCCAGTGCCACGAATAACGTAGTTTTGAAGTATAAATTGTAATATAATATAATTTAATTTATAAGTAAATGTTATATGAATAATAGGTTGAAATTGGCAATTGAAGGGCCAAAAGAATATTCTGAGGGTACAGTAAATTTCGAGAGAATCTTTTTCATTCATAAAATGTAGAGAAGGACAAAGGACAATTCATATTGTACATATTATGAGCATCCTCTCCAGGCTCTAAGGTAAAGTTTAAATTTAGCGCCATTACAGTACCGTGCGCGCGCCAGACAATGGCTAGCAAAGTGTATTCGTTCTATGTAACTCTAAAACGATTTTTCGGTCAATATATAGTCAGAGTGTATAATATCAGAGATATAGTCTCTGATAATATATATAGTCAATAGCGATTGATAGCGATCCCCTACCCTGTCCCTACCTTTGCTATATATCAGTGTATATATATAGCCATCATCTGGCGCACATTACAGTAGATTCCTCATAACTGCTTGCATCGCTCGTGCTATAGCGACACGCGTCTCTACCACAAAAATAATCCGTGCCTCTATTGTCGAAACTTCAGCGCGGATTATATATTTGCGCGTCTATTGTGCTGCCACAGAATAGAGCTTTATTATTAAGATTTAGGATTAGAATACTTCGATAGCAGTGATGATAATAAAAGATTTTAAATCGGAAATCACGGATAAAGTACATAAATAATACGGCGGATGCTGCATCAGTATCTCCAACTGTAATTGCTAAGTATAGTGCATGAACTTCAAAATCACATGGTCTATCGTTTGTTTATATGCAATCGCACAACCTACGATTTTGTACTTCTACAATTTTTTTTTTAATATTAGAATAGCACAGTATTCAGAGTAAGTTTGATTCGTAATCAAATTATCTATTACATAACTTTCTACATAAATTTACCTTTATTTCATATGTATAAATAAATTTATTTCAGATGGACAATAAAGATCCAACCAGCGTGATTAAAATGATCAAGGATTTAAGATCAGCTTCGGAATCCTATCGTCGAAGCAGTGGGACTCTGCCATTGCGATTATCGGGAACCACGTATATGTCATTTGGCGATCACGATGTCAGTACTGTCACACCCAAGAGATCAAGGCTCGATGATTCTGCTAATGCTACTTTAAACAAGAGTGAAACAGAAACTGCTCCGGGCAGTCCTTGGGAATGGAGGCGGTTGAGGGGAGAGGTAATGACTACTGCACCAAGAATTGTAAAAATATTAAGTCAATGCAATAGTTCGTGCCCCATTCCTTGTTGTATTTTAGTATGAAATCGGGCACAAACTTTTGCATAATTTTTTTACTACAACAGAAACTGAGGAGTCAAGATTTATCATAGTCGCTGTAATTGTTGTTTCTGTGTTTATACAAATGAAGGATTTGCAACAAGGAGGCAGAGACTTACATTATAATATACATATATCTTTATTTACCCAGGTATTATCATTAAAAACGAGATTGTCCCATCAGGAAGCTGCAGTGCAGCAGTTGCATAAAATTCGTCGGCAAATGGAGGAGGTTTTTGAGAAAGAAAAAAGTGGTTTAGAGATGCAGGTGGAGCAAGAGAAGCAAACTATCAAACAGTTGGAAGTACGGCTCGATGTAGCACGTAGAACAATTCAGGAATCGCGTGACGCTCAAACTACTGCTGAGAAAGAACTATTTCAGGTGCAGAAAGCTACAACTACTTTTAATTTTGCACTACTGTAATGTGTCGTCATAAATGATGTATACTTTGCAGGTGAAAACAAATTTAGAGCAAAAGACGATGACGTTAATGAACGAGAATGCAAAATTGAAAGACGAGTTCAAGCAGTCTTCGGCACAAGAGATCACATCAACGTTGAAAGATGTTAACGAGACCTCGGACACGCAATATAAATTCGACACAGCTCAAACAAGAATAACACAGTTAGAGGAGAAATTGAAAAAATACCAGACCCAGCAGCAGGAATTAGAATTACAGAATGTAGAGCTTCAGACCATGAAAATTAAGATTGAGAGACTCGAATCTGAGAAAGCATTGTGGGAAGAAGGAAAGATATTAACTGCGAGAGCAGCAAAAGCAAGCGAGTTGGAAAAAGAGCTTAGCACAGCGAAGGAGACCATTTACATGCTAAGAGAGTCGGTTAGAGGAAAATTGCTCTTGGAGGAACAAATGGCAAATGTGATGAAAAGGTATTGGTCTAAAAATCGTTCTTCCCGTATTTACAGCGACTATTATGCTAATCAACGTTTTTCTGATCCCGTAGACTGGAGCACACCGAAAAATTAGAGCAGCAAGTAGCGACGTTAGAAGCGAAGAAAACGGAGCTGTCTTTGCGTCTGTCCGAATACGAATCGATTGGACTCACTGGCGGGCCGTCTGTTTTGAAACGCGAATTGAATCGTTTGCAACAAACCGAATTGGTCTTGAAGTCGGAAGAGGGTCAGCTAAAGTCCCGATTGGATGCCGCGTTACGGGAGAATCACATTCTACAGAAAAATTACGAGGACGCTAAGAAATTGGCCACGGACATAACGGATTCAAAAGAGAAAGTGAACAAACTCGTGAGCAGATTACAGAAGAAGATGATCCTTGTGACGAGGGAACGGGATAGTTACAGGCAGCAACTGGATCTGTACGAAAAGGAGATCACTGTGGACAGCAACAGCGCGATCACTGAGAGAATTCCGGCCTTGGAACGCACTATAGACGCTTACAGGTAAGCTTATCTTATCACTTGTACATATTAGCCCTCGAACAGAGTGGGTGTTTTTTTGGTTAGTAACATTCCATTCGTTTACTTGAATCGCTAAAAAAATGACTAATTAATCTGGGTCAAATTAAGCAAGTAGACATGAAGGGTTTAAACCAATTATTATTTGAAACCAAAGAGTAACGCGAAATTGTGCAACGTTACACAATTCCAGGGAACTAGCTGCCAAATTGGAGTCTGATCTGCAAGCAGTGGAGGGTCACAATCAAGTAGACGAGTGTAATAAATTGAAAAAGGAGATCGACCGACTGAAGGGCGAATTGGAGCATCGTGCACTGAAAGGTGACTTCAATTGCAACGCGAGGGTGTTCCATTACACCATGAATCCAGCCGCCATTGCCGAGAAGCAGGCGGAAGAGAAGCAATTGGCGTTGATACGTGAAGTTGAAGAGCTGAGAGCCAAGGTAGCCCAAGGTGGAGCTTCGGCAACAGTGACAACCTCTTCTCTTCAAACACAGGGTAATTACTTCTATCTTGCCTCCTTGTTTGTATTTTGTATGTATTTTATTTACGAAATTCAAAAATCTTCAGAAATAGTGGAACTTAAGCAGACCCACGAGATCAAGATAGCCCGGCTCAAGGACGCCTTCAAGGCCTCGTCCCAGGAGTACCGTCAAGCCTGCTACCAACTGTTCGGGTGGCGAGTGGACAGATCGAAGGAGGGTCGCTACAAATTGTCTAGTCAGTACGCAGAGTCTCCCGAGGACTTCCTCTTCTTTCACATTGCCGAAGATGGCGTCGACCTGTTGGAAACCGCATTTTCCGCAACACTAGGGACTCTGGTCGAGCAACATCTGCAGCGGCAACATAGCGTTCCCATGTTCCTCAACGCCGTGCAATCAGACTTGTTCAATCAACAAACTATGACCAATGTGATGAGCTAATCGCCTTGAACTTCATAATACATTCTCAAGCTTTTATCCTGTTTCTCGAAAGAGGAGACCTAAAGTGCAGTGTCAATCATAATAGCTGTCCCGTGTCGCGTGTTTGAGAAGCGTATCGTGACGGTCAATGAATCTCGGGCCTCTTCTTTCGAAAAATACGAATAGGTCCATCCATGAAAAATAATGTCGCCCTTCGAAGGTGCCAATGATTGTTTTGGTGTTACGTTCAGTGCTTTTGTGTTCTGGATATGAGAAAAGTTCGCGAACTTAGTATAGCTCTTAGCATGTATGTTTCTCCTCACCTTTGGTAATCAATAAACTGCCATATCGTCGTACGACTATGTTAACATTCTTTCTCCTTTGTGTTTGATGTAGAGCCAGTGCGAAGTTCTATTGTTAATTACCGCGCGCACAGGGTGTACATAGACTGCAGCCTAATTTCGCGTCGCTGCACAGACAATGCCGAATCGTTACGCCCTCCTTTCCGCATTAGTTGCTCCTTTCGAATCAAACACCATGCTCAACGGCACGGAGCTAATCTAGGAACTGCACTATCGTTACTCGCTTTACTTATTACGGAAACCGACGGGAACCGCCAGCGAAATTATTTGTAATAACGCGGTTACGGTGCGTTCCGAGGCAACCGTTAACGCGGTTTTACTATCTCGTTCGCGGTAATATGAGATTTCGCGGGTAATCTTCGTTTTTCAAGGTTTATGCTAAATTTTTCCACGGGGTTCAAGGTAGTTTCATGGTTTTCACTCGGCTAATGCGGTAATGGACACTATTCAGAGACTGATTACTATTATTGAAACTAACTTGTCTATGTCTGACCATTGTTGGAATCTTCCACTTAAGCGATCTCCTTGGCTTCACGTTCCGATTAGAAGGCATGTTTAGAAACTCTTTAAAAGCAAGGTGCCGAGAATTATAATTCCAAACTTGGAATGATTATTACCGTGCTGGAATTTTTTTATTTTCTGAAATTATTGACAAATTGTACGGTACATCCAACATAATATATTTTTGTTCAAGTTGACAGACCAATTTATTTCTTATAAACCAGTCTCTATTAACCTTTTGCACAATTCCAAACTTGGAATGATTATTATCGTGCTGGAATTTTTTTATTTTCTTAAATTACTTATTTTTGTTCAAGTTGACAGACCAATTTATTTCTTATAAACCAGTCTCTATTAACCTTTTGCACTCAGAATTGTTTCAACTCCAAAACTGAATATTTTTCACCGACCAGAACGTAAATGTTTAGTAATTTACTAAATACAAGCAAATCTAATGAAATATATTGTGGATAAAGGTATTACAATTTTTAGCGGCGCCTCGGAGTAGCCATTAGTTCGTTCCTTTAATTAAACAAATTCCTCTCGTTCGATTTCTCCGTTGGAAGTAGATGCGGATGTTCATAGGGTAAACAATAATTCAAGGAAAATGAGTAAATTCTCAAGTAGCAGACGGTAGTGCCAGAGAGAAACAGAGCGGCGGAGTCCGTGTAGGTTAACAAAGTGATTCTTTCGTGGGGAGTTCGGAGTTCCGTGTGCTGATGAAATTGGACGCGAGATTAACGCCGTCTATCTTGGCTCTGGCCCTATCCTGCAAAGCACAGAGGGATGCTAAAGTTCACCGAGAAATCCCTATGTTATAGAGCGCGACGATACTGTTTCCTGTGTTAAGTGGAGGATTCCCGCAATGGCCAGACACCGACAAGTTAGTCACAACAGTATCAATCGCTAAAGGGCGATACAACCGTGGAAAAAAATGCATCTATTAGACGCTATGTTATAGCCAGGGGCTATTCTACATTTTGGATACTAATTTAAATTTGTTCGGTGCTTTGTCTACTATTTATCCTTTTCTACGTCGAAAGATAGGGGAAAAATGACAAGTACACCTGAAATAAAATTAATTTCACGGCAAATTTATTTGAACATTGAAATACAAGCATATTTAATAACATATCATCACATTTAATAGTTTTGTCGTTTAGTTGTGAAGATATTGCGATGCCCCATATCAGGTGCAATGGTCCTACATAGCGTTCACGGAAGAATAGCGTACCGGGAACACCCCTGAAATATTTAACGCAGTTTCCCGACGTTCCTCTGCGCCCCTTTGGTTATTTATCGTCGGATGCGCGATAATAAATACGCGGGGCACGTACTGGCGGGACAAGTGTATCTGCACACTCAATTCCGTGTCTCATAAGTTCAGCTGTGTGACTCAGCCGCTAATGAAGACGGCCGCCCTCCGGTTCGCCGCGGACAATGCAATTGGAATCGGTCTTCGGGGATCCCCCGGTTCCTTTTCCAGACACATAGGGTTACGGGAGTGGGCGGGGAAAGGGTAAGGAATCCCCGGGGACAGATCTTCCATCGCTGGCGTGTTCCATCGTCGCGGCTTTTCCACCACGATAAGAATTCGAAAAGTCCTCCTACCCTAACCCTGCCCGTGGCTTTCGACGGTTCTTTCGGTGGGGAGAAATTACGACATAATTGAGATGGATGATTTCCCCTCCACCCCCCCCCTCCCCTCTTCCGGCTGCCGAATTCGCTGTCTTCTTTGCATGCAGATCCGCTGCAATCTCTTTGATCTGCAGGATCCTCTGCACCGCTCATAATTGCTTGAACGATTTTAAAAGTTGAACAGAGCGCGGCGAAATTAAAATGTTTACGTTGCTTGTAAAACAGAAATACGATGATCATTTGGTACAGAATTCCTTGAACGATTCTAATCGAACGAATTGAATTTGAAATGTTTTTATTCGAATTTAGATTTTTAATTTTGATCCTTCTCTATCGTAGGATGTACAATTTTTATTTTAATCGAATGATTTTATTATCTCGCTTCGCCGTACAATTTTTCTAATGTACTTGGAATAATTCATGTCGCGGAAGCTAATAGTACCGAATGGGAAACGAGAATATATCGTTTGAAAAAAAAGAGAGCTCGGATTGCACGATACGATTTGTGCGCAACTCGTTACATTTTCCAAAAAGTTGATTTTGAGTTTCGGGGGAACTGAACAGAATTCGAGTAACGTTCCTATTCGTTATTCTTTACAGACCATTACAACAAAAAAAAAACTCTGCTGTACCGTTTCGATTTATTCTTTACGGAGAATTATTACCTTTCAGCCTTCTATTCGAAATATTGGCGTTATTGTCAGTACATATATAGTATTAGTCGCGAGTTTCTCAATGAATTTAAGTAATATTAATTGTGATTTGTTCAATGGATTTAAGTGATATATTAATGGCACAATGTACGTAAGTTCAGGGAAAAGCAATATTTTATTCAGCGACACCGTACACATAATGGACTTCCGGACAGAACAATGCATTTAATACATGGTTTATGCAGGGTCATTTTCACGAATTAGCGTTAACATTCTCATTTAGATAGATAAAGTAAGATACATCGTACAATGTAAACATATATCTGTATTCGCTTATCTTACTGTATTGCTACCGAAGGGTTGATTACGGACAACTATTTCGAAGTTAGTTCAGCCATTAGCACTCCGGTGCAATTTGAATATAATAAGTTGCATAAATATATATGTATATCTAGGAACGCTTCCCTGAAGTTTTCAAATACCAGCATATGAAAGTTGATCTTTTTTCATTTTTCTCCATTGTCAACGCACTGTGTCCGGCCTCTCGCGGAAAATCCACGTGTCATGGTGTGGGGGGGATCGTTGCGCGTGTACACGTCGAAGGTGTATAGGGGACACGGGGGACGTTTTGTACGTGCACACGGACCGTAGAAACTAGATGACCAAAAGCATTTTCGAGGGCTGCTCGCCGACAGGAACTCGATAGAACGGCGCCAGCTGCGAAGGGACTCGGAGTCGACGGGAACTCCCGCGCCGAAACTCCATTATCCTTAATTATAATCGCGTTTAATCGCAAACTCATCCAGCTCCATATGTGCGCCGGCCTTAACTCCTGCGTTCGAAGCACGCCTTCCTTCCCTCGGTGTTATCAATCTGAAATCAGCCGGGCCCTTTTTTTGCGGGGGGAGGCCAAAACGGTTTGCCGATCGCCCGTGGATTTCCTCCTCTTGCAAAACAACCATCGTCGAGTCACGCCCGAACGCCCTAAGACCGACGGAACAATTTTCATTAAAGGGTTAATTGAAGTTCCGACTGGCTGGCTTCTCGCCGCAGACTTACATCGAATCCTGGGTCATCCGGCGCGGTGCGGCGCGGCGCGGTGGCGTGGCGCGGCAGAGCAATATCATCCCCGAAAACTAACTTTTCTCGCGAAATATTAATACCGTTACGAATTTCCACTATGCTTCTTCTCACGTGACGCGGCAGTCTGTGGCAACACGTTGGCTGCCGTGCGAATACAGTATTCTCTCGATAATTGTCCGGCCCACGGGTCGGGCCAGGGACAATTATCGTACAGGAATACTATTCTTTGACTTGTGCCGAACGTAGAAATGGACTTTCTTTATTTTTCATGATTTTTTTTTATGGATCTTTCACCAACATATTCCTGGCATTTTTCTAATGAAATTGATACCGAATATGATATAATTCCGATTATATTTACGTGTGTAATGGACGACCTAACTTCTCATAAAAATTATATGAACGGCAATTAATGTAAATATGATGCGAATTATATCGTGTTTAGTATCATTTTAATCAGAAAAATGTCACAAATATATCGGTGAAAGTCTCATAAAAAAATTAATAATAATGAAAAAGTTTTTCATTGGGATTACATTGTGAGGACCCGGCGGTCCTTTGGACTGTGCCGGCGACTGCGACTCGCCCCGTCTCTTTCTTTCCCATACGCTGTCCTTCCATGCGCACGAAAATTTTATCGTCCATTACACACGTAAATATCATCGGAATTATGTCATATTTGGTATCATTTTCATTAGAAAAATGCCAGGAACATGATGGTGAAAGTTCCATACAAAAATAACATTAGGGACATTTATTGCGAGAATACTGTATTGTGTGTTTCAACAATTGCCTATTTGATTCGTATAAGATGAATCTATGGTGGATCAGTAAATGAAGAAATGGTAGATCAGCGTCGCGAATACTTGCGGCGCGGCGTAGCAAGTTGTTCGTAGTAATCAAAATTGAAATAATTAGTAGTATTTACAGCACATACAATATAAATCATACAACACACGATTACATTACAATATGCCTTGGTGTCTAAATACAATTACAGTAAATTTATAAATATATAATAATAATAATAATTAGTAGCATTTATTGCCTAATGACGTCTTCAGAAAATTCCGCCATTAAATATTATTCCACCGCTTGTCGTCCCTGATCGACCGGACAAAATGGTGGATCAGCAGCTGCGCATATTTACAGCGTAACCTGTGCCATTCGCGTTATCTGACCGAGTAAATCTCGCCGGCGACGTTATACACCAATTTTCTCGTCGCGTATATTTATAAACCCAGTAATACACGGATCCAGTGCTCCCGAAGAAATTCCTGTTAATTTGATCTCCCGATTGATACCTCACACCAGCAAAAGCAGTCTAGCAAGCCCGACCACGGGGCGTCGCGTCGCGTCGCGTCGCGCCGCGCCGTTTCCAACTTTTTAATGGAGCTTTCGCGAGTATAATTGCGTTTCGAAGCTGTATAATTAATGTATAACAATTTCCCGGGGCTAGTGGCGCGGCAACTAAATACCTTCACAAATTTCTGAATCTACCCCGGGCCGTGGGGGCGGTGACAGAACCCCCGTCGGGAATTACCGCCGCTGTGTTATTACATACTTTTTTTTGCGAACACACCCTCGCAGCTCTCTCTCTCTCTCTCTCTCTCTCTCTCTCTCTCTCTCTCTCTCTCTCTCTCTCTCTCTCTCTCTCTCTCTCTTATCGCTTTCTCTCTTATATAGCACGAGTATTCCTTCGATATTAGGGTAGTACGTCACTTAGCCGAGGCTATGGTAATTGCGAGCACGCGGGAGATCCTTAACCGGATAATTTATTCGATACGCCACTCCCTTAACGTGTCCGAACATTTAACAATAAGCTTCGAAAACCATGGCAAGTCGACGATTCCGTTATCCCACCATTTGGAACTGGATGTGAGGATACTATACCACTTGCGCAATTATTAAAAATTTTTTCAAAACGATTTACGGTGGAAGATTATTCGCGCTTCGCCGAACAATGTATTTAATCATGATTTTCTCCGATGAAAGAGAAATTGTTACTCAATCACTCAAATTGTTAATCAATTCACTTCCGTTCTATGTTCTACTTCATTTTCAATCACGACTGACGATATTATTACAGAGATTCGGCGAATCCCGGTGATCCAGCTTTTGAATTTTAAAAAAATACATTGATTCAGAGCTGCTAAATCCAGATTTGGGAATCCGGAGTTCCAGGTTTTGTGATCGGCAATTTTCAGTCGCCGTTAATGGAAAATCTCACCGTGTTCGTTCCTTATCGAAGAGTCTCGGTCCGAGGTGAAAGAAGGAATGAAAAAGAAACGGTAGGGAAGGTCGATAAGTGCAAATTACACGACGGGAGGACAGGGAAATAGGCGGAGCCTCGGCGAACTATCCGAAAGGAATGAAACTTAAGTCATTGTCATGGGGGCAAGTAGAATTCAAAGAAACTCGGATAGGGGATGGCCGGCGCGCCGTGGGAAGGGTAAATGAAGCTCCCTATTTGCAAAGTTTGTACAAAGTCAGTGAACGTCGCACGAACTTGTGGGTATTCTTTTAGTTTACATGGAACTAGTCAAATTAATTTCATGCAAGCTTTGTTCGATTTGACCTGTTTCATTCTTTATCAATATAAAGAAGCATGAAACAAAAATTTAACACTAAAAAGGATCGACAGCGAACATTTTATTATCTCTTCTATTTTCTGCACCACCACTTTTTCCCATAAATGCACAAAATCCGCCGTCTATGCTTATTAAAATTTTAATAATTTTCGATCATTGAGGTTTTCGTAAGTATAAGTAAGAAACACCCAAGATACACGAATAATTACGCAACATTACTGAACCAATAATGTTTTATGACGAATGTTTCTAATATATAAAAATTTTCCCATTTCATCAAAGCAATCAACAATTACCTGTTATCACATACAATCATAATTTTATGTAGTAAGGTCAAAATCAATTTGGATGCCAATAAAATGATACCATAACACCAACATGGTATATAATAAGTTAAAGTTTGTTGTAAAGTCATTTTCACGTTTTGAATTCACCGCCAAATATCGATTGGTCAATACATCGATCAATGAGAATTTCTGTCTAATTTCTGTCCGCCACCATGCCGCTAACGAGTCCGTTTTCGCGAAGCACATCCGGTTAAAAATGTTATGCTCTGATTAAATATAACATATATTTATGTCGAACGTTAATTTCTCTACTTTTTAAATTAGTATAAGAATACAAGTAAAAGAATTTGTACTTTCAATAAAATACATAAAATTTAGCATAAATATTTATAAAAATATGATAATTAGTTAATTGTTATATCGAAAATATTACATTTTGGTACTATTATAATCAATATTTTGACACAAGAAGAACATTTAGTCATAATAAAAAGTCTTCCCTTCAAATATTCTCATTCCTACAAAAAATTCATGTTTTTCGCAACTTCAACGTCAATGAGGCACGACTTTCCCTTATTCGATCAACTTTAACTTTTGCAGGAATTATTTTCTTACCCAATAGCACAATTTTGGTGGAGGGGGGAGGGGGCGCGAAAAAAATATCGCAAAAAAAATTTCACCAATTATAGCTAAGGTCCACCCTAGTACATGTACATATTCGACAGTAATAAATCAGATTATATGTATAAAAATCAAAAACAATTTTTCTTTTACTTTTGTAACATTTTTCATACTTATCGACCACTGTGCCCGCGTATAACGATGGTGTACGGTATCGCGGCAGCAAAGTCTTTCCCGGCATAATCAACTAATTAAACGACGTGCCGGTAACACGCACAAAGACGCGGCCGAGTGACGTGGTAATAAGGCCGATCGCGAATCGTGCGCCCTTTAAATTTCGCAGGGAGTCTGACCGACTTGCTAACAACCGGGCGGACAATTCGCGACCGCGATCGATTCGAATCGAACGGTGAAAAACCCCAGAGCGAGAGAGAGAGAGAGAGAGAGAGAGTGAGAGAGAGAGCGAGAGGTGAGAGGGCCCTCGGTCGACGGCCGGTGCTTAAAATCGCGACAAGAGTCCGCCTCGCGAGAATATCAACGCGACCGCGCGGTTCTCGCGAGCTTTCGCGCACGGCCCCGTGTGCTCGATGTAATTTGCGCGCAGCGGAACGATGTCAAGTTGCGACATAAACGCCGCGCCGCCTTTATGCCGCCGAAAGCTCCGATAATGAGGAGAGGCTGTGCCCGCGGAGTCGCCTTCGAACACAAGAACCGTTTTCGAGTTCGGCAGCGGTTCGTTAAATTTATTCGATAAGTTGGAAATTTTTCCGTGGCCGCGCACGAAAGCGCGTGTGCGCGCGCGAGGTTTTTCCTCGGCGGCAGCGCGCTTAACGAGTGCAATTTTTCAAACGTACTCAGCCCTTAATCAGGACTTTGCGGTGTTCAAGAGAGAAAGGCTAGACCGAGCGCCGCCACCGCCCAGGTCCCATAATTTCCTCGAAGTTCCTATTAACTCCGTTCACATGTTAATCCGTTCGGCGTCACGACGAGTTACGCGGTCCGGCGTTGTTGCAACCCACTGCAACCCCCTTTAATCGCGTTCCTCTGCCACCCTGCGACACCCCACCACGGCTCGGTGGCTTTCCATTTTTAATTGGATCATCGTCTAATCCGGCGCCGACACGCGTCTCGATCACGCGACGCCGTTGTAAGCTCGAAAATCTCGTCCTCCGTAGCGCACGGTGTCCCAAACGCACATTCTTATGTAAAAGTAGGGTATACAGGGTGTCCCAAAACTACTGCGTTAAATTGAAATGGGAGGTTCCTTGGGTCATTTCAAGCGACATTTGCTTTAACAAAATATGTCGGCCGCTGCTTTGTTTAGGAGTTATTAACGAAAAACACTGGCCAATCAGAGCGCGACCTAGACGCGTGTTGGCACGTTCAGCGCGGCGAGCCGGCAGGCGGTTGGCTGAACGTGCCAACACGCGTCTAGGTCGCGCTCTGATTGGCCAGTGTTTTTCGTTAATAACTCCTAAACAAAGCCGCGGGCGCGATTTTTGTTAAGGTAAATGTCGCTTGAAATGACCCAAGGAACCTCCCATTTCAATTTGACACCCTGTATAAAGTTTCAACGCTCACGGTGATGCGGCTTGTCCATGTTTCCTTAACATTCGAGCCCCGAGTCCTTTTTTTTCCCTATCGCCTCGAATACTTTCTAGCGTACTAATACCCCACGGAATTATTCTACAATTTCCCCTTGGCCGCGCGCCGCGCCCTTCCGAGCGAGGGTTGCACGCCTCTCCGCTGAAATTAAAAGCATCGGGAGCTGAGTGAAAAGGAAGTAATCCCAGTCTCGTCTTAATTAGATGACACGGCGGCGATGCGGTCGAAACAAGCGCGAAAACGCACCCGATCGGCCAACTTTTCCCGCGAGGCTGCATTTATGTTTCTGTTGCGATAGAAGCTTTAAAGGGGCTAGTTCGAGGCCGTTTTTGCGCGAAATTTTAGGAATTTTTTTCATTAAAACTATCGAACCTGCTGCGCTGGAATTTAGCACACGCGTCGATTGATAGTTGAAGTATTCGTGTTTGATTCTTTTTATACTAAAAATAAGCAAAATTGAGTATCATTTGGAGAACGTTTCGCTGTCAATTTTCATCGTAAATGTTTTATTAAATGTTGCACTTTTTTGTCCGATTTTATATTTTTGAAATTATGATAAGAAAATCTATAAGTCGATCAAATTTTTACTTTTCTCGTTACTAAACGCAGGAATGCCGTATCAGAGAGACCAAAGTCTAAGATCGAATATTTGGGGCACCTGTTGGCCCGGTTGTCGGCCATGTTGTTAATATTTCGTTCGGAGCTAATATATGTTCAGAAAGAAGTATAGCTGATAACCCGACGAGTTCCGCGAGATTAACAGGGATCCCTCAATGATTAACACGGTAAAACGTGTGGCCGGGGGAGCTGTTGCAGCTTGAAATACGCGTAGCCTGCCTCCATTTACATGCATCTTGGATACCGTGCGATGAAACATTGAGCCCTGCTTTACGATTACTATTCCCGGCGCTTCTTAGCCCTCGTGTATCCACTCTCTTTTCAAGCACGCGCGTTCTACGAAAGACAAAAATGAATGGAAATTATCCACCGGATCTAATCCCACGTTGGCCGTGCATTCCACTGTGCGCGAAAATCGGAATATCTCAGGATTTAATGAAATTCTATTAATTATACCGAACGGCAAAAAACACGAGACCGAGGAGTCCCTCTATTAACCAAGCAGGAAAATATGCGGAGATTTAATGAAACCCGAGTGCCGAAATGAAATGCAAATAATTTTGTGTAATTACTGCGGTGCGGCGCGGCGCGGCGCGGCAGTCGCAAATTTCGTACCGCTTCCCGTTAAATAACGTTATTCTTTTTCATTAATTGCTAATGCTTGTGTTTCGGCGGACGCGACGCGACGCGGTGTAATTTATTAATTTCGTTGATCCTCTTTCCGCGGGAGTTTACAACAAAGTTATGGAGCGTATAGTTGGCTGTTAATAATTATTATCCAATTTGAGTTGCAATGCATCGGCGTATAGGGGTGAAAATTTCTTTAAGTTACTTGTACGAAAGGGTAAGTTTGCGCAAAACTTTTGCTATCTGGAGATAACTCTGCTGCCACGGTGTACTCGAAAACTCTCCACCATCTTGAATAACCTGGCGGAAACCCTTTTCTTCCAACTTCAGCGAGGAGACCAGACCCTTGCTGCGTGAGACATGCTCCCCTTAATTATACTTCACGAATTTACAACTTCGTTATTCGGTAATAAACTTTCTTTCTCTTCGATAAAGAAGATTGAGGTACACCGTGCGGGAATATATCTTGATACGCCTTAACACGTTCGTGGCGTGTTAACGAGGAGTCAAATCTGACGATATCGTACAGATCGAAATTCAACGATCTATCGTCGAAGATTAATATCAGCAGATCTTTATGCATGTCTGACAAAAATGAATACGTCAAATATACAATTGTAAAGATATTAGAAGGATTTGGGTATATTGTTATATTATTTTCGATTTTTTAAGGACATTACAAGAGAAAATATCATTTCATTTAACTTGAGCCTCGCTTTAACACGTTAAGTAAGTATACATGTATATTAATTGCAAGAGGAATAGTGCACTTAAGGATTAAATAAAATAAAAACAAACACAAGAAACCTATCTTTCGTGAAGAAAGGAATAAAGATTTCTTAAAGTATTAACACTAAACCTACCACAGCCAAATGACCGGTTTTATATTTTCCAATTATTGGAATTATAAAAATCCAAGTATCTATATTAATCTATTATATTGAAAATTACAGACAATCTCAATAAATTTAGTGTTACCACTTTCATATGGCAATATTTACTGGATACTTTTAACCCTTTGCACTCGGAGCTATTTTAACTCAAAAAACGAAAGATTTTTCCATTCTAGAATATTTCCATTGTATACAATTTTTTTGCATTTTTTGCATATTTAAAAATGATATAGTATCTCATGTAATATGTAAACGTCTACTAGTTTATTAAATATGAACAAAAATAATAATGTGAACAATATTTCTAAGAATGGCATAGCAATTTTCAGTGGTGCCTCAGAGTCGTCATCCGAGTGCTAAGGGTTAATGCTTGGTACGTTTAGTATTAAAGAAAGACATGAATATCCGATGAATATCCTTTCTCCAGAGTTGGGCAGTAATTGATTACATGAGTAATTAATTACATCTTCAATTACATGAGCAAAAGTGGACTACATTTTCAATAAGAAAACAGTAAAATGGTCCAAAACATCAAAATAGTGGTTTAAAAGAACAATTACTGTAATTGGTAATTGCAATTACTCCTTGCAATTACTGGTTGAGCCAAAGTAATTGCAATTACAATTACAATTGCATGTAGTTGTACTTTTATTTCTACAATTACAAGTAATTGTAATGCAATTACAAGTAATTGTAATTGGTAGTTGCAATTACTTAACGCCAAAATGGCACTAAAAAAAAAAAATTAGATATCTACTCAATGGAAATGTCTAAAAAGAACAAACAAAAAACATATGTTAGGAAATATTTATTATTTATTAAACTTCAACACTTTTGGCGTTAAGTAATTGCAACTACCAATTACAATTACTTGTAATTGCATCACAATGACTTGTAATTGCAGAAATCAAAGTACAATTACATGTAATTGTAATTGTAATTGCAATTACTTTGGCTCAACCAGTAATTGTAATTGCGTACCACAATTACAATTACAGTGATCTGACAAGTAATTGCAATTACCAATTACAATTACATGTAATGGTAATTTTATTTCTGCAATTACAAATTAGAGGAATTGGTAAGTAATTGTAATTGAAATTACTTTTTGCCCAACTCTGCCTTTCTCTAGCTATTCGTGCCCTAAATCCAAAGGATGGATTAGGTGTTTAGACTATCAAGATTAATATCAACAAACGCAACAGCCAACACTGTCTACATCATTCACAACTGCAACTATCACGCTCCCCCATCATCCCCATCTCGCTACCGTCTCCCCAAGGACCCCACGGTCCTTCAAGAACGATGCTATCCCCCTATATATCCACGGTTCGGGGATCAGCAAGGTATCCAGGTCCGAAGCCTCGATCCGCGTGGGCGCAAAAGAGTATGCGCGGTCCCTCATCGGAATCCACGGATACCGACAGGGAAGATAATCAATCGGCGGGGAGGGTAAACGGGTATCTTATCAAAGTTGGCCCATCTTCGTGGAAGTTGCTACTACCCCGGCGCGGAGCGGCACGACGCGGCGCGGCGTAAGTGTGCGGCACTCGTGTTCTGAGCATTCGGAGGTACCGATAGAGGAGAGAGAGAGGGTTAGTAAACGAAGACGATCAGATCGTTGCGAAGGGCTCCGGACAAGGAAGGGCGAGAGGGTTGTGCTAACTTTCGCGTCTGTGTGTGCTCGCGGCGCTGTCAGGAGGAACTTTGTCGATCAGAGTTGCGAAGGAGAGCCCGGCTATATCGACGCTCTGCCTGCCTGTAGATATCTCCCGAGGAATGGTATGGACCTTCTTGCTACACCCCCGCAGACACCCCCTCCTCTACCACTTTGTCGCAGGGGGGTGGTGTGCACGAGCGAGCAGAGATAGAGAGTTACGCGGCGGGTTATCGGAATCCTTGCTTCTTGCCCGTTGGATCATCCCTACCATCTCTCCACCATCCACCTCAACCCCCCCCCTCCGGATGACTTTCCAGTACTTTTGACAGTGGCTGGCAATTTTTCAGCCGGAAAGATAAACCTGAATCCGTGGGGAATGACGTGACAATGGTTGGGGTTGTGGCGCAGGCTACAACGGAAACGCGCACGGCCAGGGGAAAGTTTAAGGTTGATGTACAGTTTCCTGGATGTTGCGGGATCTCTGGAATTATCGCCCTTGTTTCGGCCAGTAATTATTGTGTAAGCGAGTGTTCGCTTGGTATGAGTGGATTAATCCTTGGACAGATCGCAGAGTAAGTGTAATTGTTTGGTGAAGGGAAATTGATTCGCTTTGGCGAATTTACGCTTTTATGTATAACAGTGTTCTCTCGATAATTGTCCCAACCCACGGGTCCGGCCAGGGACAATTGTCGTGCAGGGATACTATTCTTTGACTTGTGCCGAACGTAGAAATGGACTTTCTTTATTTTTCATTATTTTTTTTATGGATCTTTCACCAACATATTCCCGGCATTTTTCTAATGAAAATGATACCAAGTATGATATAATTCCGATTATATTTACGTGTGAAATGGACAATCCCGCGTAACTTCTCAATGAAATTATATCGACGACAATTAATGTAAATACGATGCGAATTATATCGCGTTTAGTATCAATTTAATCAGAAAAATTTCACAAATATATCGTAAAATATATCGTATCTCATAAAAAAATTAGTGATAATAAAAATGTTTTTTATTGTTGATTACATTGTGAGGATCCGGCGGGCCTTTGGACTGTGCCGGCGACAGCGACTCGCCGCGTCTCTTTCTTTCCCATACGCTGTCCTTCCATGCGCACGAAAATTTTATCGTCCATTACACACGTAAATATCATCGGAATTATATCATTTTTGGTATCATTTTCATTAGAAAAATGCCAGGAATATGTTGGTCAAAGTTCCATAAAAAAATAATGAAAAATAAAGAAGTTTTATGGACTCTCTCGAGTTTTATGGACTCTCACGGGGTATACCCCGCAGGAGTGGGGATAGTTCAGGGACAATTATCGTCCAGACATTTGGGACATTTCTCGCGAGAATACTATAGTTCATTTTGAAGACTAACGCGAGTAGATTCGGAGAGAGAGAGAGAGGGAGATAGATAGAGATAGAGAGAGAGAGAGAGAGAGAGAGAGAGAGAGAGAGAGAGAGAGAGAGAGAGAGAGAGAGAGAGAGAGAGAGAGAGAGAGAGAGAGAGTGTAGCGATAACCAAGTCATAACAGGAGCGAAAGCAGGTTAAGTTAGTTGTAAGTACCGTAACGTGGGCGATGTAACCCGGGGAATGAACATTAAGCAGATTTATCTAAATTGTTGCCTGTGAAGAAAACGTAGTTTGCGGAACGTAGCATTGTTCCGACGAGAAGCAAATTCTTTCCCTCTCGTTTCGGTGCCACCGTTAGAACAGGATATCTATTCGCGTTTGCAGTCAGCCTAATAGTTCTGGTGTTAACATAGTAAGATAGAACATTGTACGTACCACGAATAATAATCGAAATCGAGAAATCCGCATGCATTAATAAATTCCCAAATTCATTAACGAAGTTGCCGGAACTTAAAAATTCGATTCGGCCGGTATACTTCGAACGGAACCGTGAACGTAATGGAATATTCTATCAGTTAATCAAATAGCGAATCCGAAAGTCTTGATTCTCGGGGGCGAACGTACGGAAATCCGAGGCTAATTTCCGGGACAGCCATGATATTACTTGAATCCGGTGGAGGAATTCGGAGGATCAGAGGATTTCGTAACGCAGCCGGAGCCTTTTTTTCTTTCAACGATGCTCCTCGCCCGCCTCGGACTGTTGTGTAATTTTAATAAAGAAGAAAGGTTTATCCGGAGGTGGATCAAAGCGTCGAAATCTGCTGTCCCCTCCCCCTCCACCCCCAAGCCGCATTTATAATCTCAAGCAGTGTCTCCCACCAGCCTTCTCGCTCTATTCTTTGTTTCTCTAATTCTCTATCCGTCGAAAGTGGCAGCTTCAGTTTCGCTGACAGATCTCATTGATTTTCAATCGCATCCGCGTAAACTTCTGGCAAGTTGCAGCGCTAAATCGTCGCGTCGCGTCGCGTCGCGTCGAACAAGAAACGACAAGTCTGTCCCCGAAGCGGTGAGAGCAGAACAATCAGAGATTCCCGAGGATGAAAACGAGGATCCAACTCCTGCAGGATACCGGCGAGCTAACGAAAGGACCCGGTTAATACGAGCGCCGCGCCGCGCCGGCCTAAATTTCATTTGAAATTGAAATAACATTTCGTTCTTCTGCTCGCAACAATCTCACATCGTCTTCTTCATATTTGATTAGAAACGTGTACGTCGGGCACCCCGGCCTGCATAAGCTTCGCCACGATGAGATTATTTATATGGACGGAATCATTCCTGCCTGACCCCCTGTCGTTATTCCGCAACCGTGTAATCCTTCTGAATAATCATTTTGTTAAACACACTGTAGAATTCTGTGTAATTTTTATCCGTCTTGGGAAAATCAGAATAACGGAGATATTCTGATATTCTGAATCCCGCTTCTGAAGTTTGTAGAGATGTTTATTATATTTATTACTATATTTATTACTTCGATTCACAATATCTTTACACCTTGTCAGATCAAGCTCCGTCACAAAACTGTTATTAAGGTACACTCACACCGTTATTCCCCACACTAGGAAATTGGTTGGACTTGATGCGTGTTGCCATAGTAGTGCAAAGAGACCAGTCCTACATTTATAATCAGACTTCATGGATTTATGACAAAAACGAGCTGGTGTAACTTAAAACGAAAAATTTGTACAATTTAAGGACGTAAATATATTATTCTCGACTTATTAAGATTAATAAAGAAAGAATCATCTACATGTATATGCATCTTGCAATCGAGCCTGACTAATCATTAACCGATTTGGTTGAAATTTACAACATTTATTTTCTATAATATTATCTAAAATGTGACGTAGGATTTTTGTGATTCGGTGCCATGTTCGAAAATTATAAATTTTTTAAACTCACGATTTCGATGCAAATTCGAGTTTTTTTTCAAACAGCTGTCATTTCTATAAAAAATTTACCATCAACAAGGATTTTCAAAAGAGGGTCCTACTTATCGGCTTATATCTCCGCCATTTTTTATTTTTTTTAATCGTTAATATTGTAAATTGTTCATAAAACTAATATATATATATGTGTAAAATAAAGATCATTTTATATAATTAATGGCAGCGTCAAAAAAAAAGTTTATTTTCATACCTATTTTTCCGAGCGCCAAGGTGGTGTAACCCCTGAACTTATCAAAATTATTAAAGGGAGAAGCAAAATTTTGTAATTGGTATTGTAATATACTTTGTTAACTTCTAATTGGTACAGGTCATTTTTATTATATTTTATTTTTCATATAATTTTTCATAATAAAAATCGTATAGAATAAACTCTACCTCGCAGTTATTGTAAATAAAGCAATTGCGGTGAATTACATCAGTTCAGTTGAATTTAATTACTTACTAAAAAATCTTGTTGAAGCAACCGAAACATTTCCATTTCACCGTATTTCGAGGCATCGATCGAGCGATCGAGAAGATATCTATCTCCTCCCAAGAAACTAGCCCGAAACATGTTTCAGTAAATAATTAGTCATCCTGTTTAAAGTTCTTCCAGTACTTGCAACTCTCGAGAAATGTCTTGACTCACCGAGACGGAGAAAAAGGGTACGAGGAGCATCGTAGAAGTGCTGAAGAAAAAGAGACGGCTTAATTATCTGTTCGCCTACTTGGAAGAGGCGAGTTCGGGGTGCCATCAGCAAAGAACGTTTCACGAATTGTCATGTTCGACGCCGGAAGGTTCGACCGGAAAGTTTATTAATTTCTCGGAATCTCTGGATTATAGGGACGGCAAACTTAATCAGAAGTTTAGGAAGAGTAAATGTTTAGCTGTTCCTCGATATTTAGTAATAATTTGCTGCCTGACACTTGATTGGACCTTTGATAATCGACGAGTCCTATCGTACTGGTTTGCAAATCATTCTTCGAGGGACAACAAAGTTGAAAATCTTTGTTTGAACACTCTTACGTTGTTTTCTTTAAAATTTAAAAATTAACAATTTTCAAGAGAAAGAGACACGTCTACAATATTTTAATAATATATTGAGTTTCTTAAATCCTTTCGATCTATCTCTTGTTTTAAATAGCACGATAAAAACTTGCTTTAAATAACAGGATAAAATTTTTTGATAAACCTAACGAACGGATAAATATTTTTAACGAACACAAGCAATAGCACTATACGAAAATCTTCTTCAGCAAACAGTATGAATACACTGTCCAACAGATGAGAACCTTTTTCGTGTGCTCCAATTACTGTTGTGCTCAAAAAACTAAACATGCGAGGAAGTTCAGGGTCGAGTCAAAAGAAAGAGGGGACTCTCCTCTACACATCCATATAGCCATTTACGTTTTTTTAAACTTTCTATCTTCCTACTACATCCTAATCACGATCAGGATATTCAGAACATGATTTCAAGAACTTTATAAGCATCAGATTTATTTTCTGACTTCATGAAAATCGATTTTTTTCAAATTACTGGCAAAAAAACTTCAAACCAAGATTTCTCTATGAAATATTGATTTCCGGCAAATATGGTCCCTTTGAGACTTTTGAACAGCTCGACGAGTAGAATCGAATAAGCCAATAAAAAAAATTTGACATTGAAAATGACCTTGAAAGTTAATTTTGCGGCACCATGTTTACGATGCAATGTTGGCGATCCGAACTAGTTCGATCACCTCCCAAAAGGATGACCAATAATTTTTCACCACCCTGTACAGCGATATCATACTCCACGGCGCAGCTATTTCGCAGGACACAGCCCGTCCTCGACCGAAAACCAAATCCAGCAAAAGACATCTACAAGAATCTCGCGAACGGAAAATGAGCGCGCGTCGATCTCCGGCGAGAGCTTTTGTTTTTCCATAAAGCAACTGCGTTTAAATTGCCGGGCGGAAGTTTTATTGGATCCCCGGGCGAAGCGATGCGTCACTCGGGCTCGAATTCAGAAATCTTTTTCCGATACCCAATCCTCGAAGCGTCGAACGGCAGCGCGCGGCAGCGGCAGCGGCCTCGGAACAAAGAATTCCTTGAAAATCCTCGCGACGAACTGTCGGACGAGCTTGCGGATAGAAGAAGTAGAAGCTACCGAACGAGATAGCAAACGTTATCTATCCGTCTTATCCGGTCCTGCGCTTTCTCATAACGCAACAGGCTGATAGGGTAGAGCGTCTCGCGCATTATCTTTACGAACTGGCAGCAGGAGGAGCATCAGCAGCGGCAGCATGATCGAGGAGACTTTTCCAGGATCCATAACCCCGGAGACGTCTATCGAAGGCCTAAGTAGTTTTCGAGACCGTAATTGCCTGTTTCTCGACTCCATCAACGAGCCAGGCGCTGGAGAGCCAGCAAGTCGATACACAATATCAAAATTAAACCGAGCAGCATCGTCGCTCGCTCGCGATAGAGGAAGCTTCTCGGAGCCCTTTCGACGGCTTTTATCCCTGGTTATTATTGTCCCGATTATGGAGGAGTATAGGCGAAAAGGATTCCCCCCCGGTTTTCGATGGGGCTCGCAAAGATTTATAGACAACCTGTCGCTTGCACGATGAAGGATGCAATACTTATTTTTTACGGGCCACCCGGAATGCCATGCGGATTGGAAAGCTCCCGATAACGGAAGCTGCCGTTGCTGTTGCTGTTGCTGCGTCCTCTGCTGCTGTTCCAGGGCGACGCGTCACCTTTTATTTTTATTCGACGTCCGCCCGGTTCGCCGGCGCCTCTGTCATCCGTCTCAGTAATTGAAAACGTAGTCTCGGTGCTTTCGTGTCCCGATTAATCTCTTAACAGCGACGCGTCGCGTCGTTGAAATTCTACGCGACGAACCTCGGCTCAGGGCCCGTTTCTCCGTGTACCATCGGGATCTCGCGCCTTTGCGAAACTCTTGCCTCGATCAATTAGCGTTCCCGCGGATTCCTGTTAACATCCTCCCTTCGACCCGACTTTGCTAAACAACGGTTTTTACGAGAACGAATCTGTTGAAACTTTCGCCGTTGCGTCGCGGAATAGCTGCGAAGGTGACGACGCGACGCGACGCGACGCGACGGTCTTTCGCAACTTTCTTTTGGACCAATTGAACAGCGCGATTGAAAATGCTTTTGGCAAGTTTCTGCAGAATTTTCTTCTTTCTGTTCGACAGTTCGGAAAAATGTCTTTTTAATGGATTCGTTTGAATTGACCTTAAGACCATATATACTAATAGACCCGGCATAGGTATAGTATGTGTATAGGAAAGCCGAGAATTCAGTGTCCGAAAGATGATGGGACACTGTGACGTCACAAGATAAGTCTCAAGATAATTTCTTTCCATGTACAGTAAACGCTTGATTCTTGTCCAACAGCCGTGTTTTTCATGGACAAGAATCGTGCCCAGAAGTGCTTTTTCATTTATGACTGCGTCTAGATATCGTGCCGACCTCGCCGAGCGAGAATTCAATAGAGAGCCGAACATAGAGAAGGACAGAATGAAATACGGTTCGCGTGACTAGTCGCGTCTCTTTCTTTCCGACGCGCTGTCCTTCCTTGCGACCGAAACTTTCA
Source organism: Lasioglossum lativentre (assembly GCA_916610255.1). Lineage (NCBI taxonomy): Eukaryota > Metazoa > Arthropoda > Insecta > Hymenoptera > Halictidae > Lasioglossum > Lasioglossum lativentre. Next base: position 8,741,213 of record OU744358.1, on the reverse strand, counting down.
CCGTCGATTGAACCACTAAATACAATTGAAACTATATCGTGTTTGGTGTCATTTTAATCAGAAAAATGCCAGAAATAAGGTAGTGAAAGTCCCATGAACAAATAATGAAAATTAAGAGATTTGTAAAATCGATTCCTCGAGTCAATGACGTGGTGTTCACGCCACGGAGTGGGTAGGCACTGAACAGGAATTGGTTCTCCCCACGTAAGCCAAGCGTATATAGGCACTGTCGATGAGCATAGCTTGTACATCTTTTGAAAATGTGACGTCACAGTGTCTTTCAGCTGATTTCATCTTGCGGACACGGAAAATTATCTACGCCGTATCTATAGGTATACATGGTCTAAGGAATTGACAAGCGTTTGTTTAGCAAGTTTCGGGAAGTTACTATGTGTCGGGTTATTATAGGTCGGCCATCTTGATCGAGTCGATGAGTTTTGATGAATAGTCGCAGTAATCTCGCACTCGGATTTTTCAATCGGTAAAACGAGGAGAGCTCGGTGAAACGAAAGAAGCGAGTCAAACCTCGGGAAATTAAAATACGGATTCCACGTCTCAGTAATGAGCGGAGAGTCTTAATAACGAGCTCTTTAATTCCGAGAGCCCTCGGCGTAACGAGATACTTCTTCAAAACATTTGACATGACATGTTGTAATGTATGTAGAGCCGGTACACGTTTCACCGCGGTGGCTCAGAAAATCGGTGAAATAAAAGTTGAGATTCTGTACAGTCGCACACGGCGAAGACTGTCTTCCGAGTAAATAGAGTTCATACAAATATATGCGTTTTGTCGGGCTAATCTGCAAGATATTAAACTTTACGCGGACGTTCTGCGGACCTTCGTTAAGAATTTCGCTAGATTAAAAGAAATGTTCGAATGAATCCAAAATAGCATTGCAAAAAGCACTTTATTTCATCATATAAAATCTATAAAATATAGTCAAGAATTTAGTTTGCAGTGTAAAATAGTGTTTTGTCTCAGTTGTTTCTCTACTGACATGGAACTCACACGTGTTTCTACTTTTTCTTATTGAAAAAGAGGAAAAAGTTTTTTCATCAAAATTAAATTTGTGTCATCATACATACAGCAAGTAAGTTTTGGTATTTTTAATATTGTTAATTTACAATGTATTAATATATCGAATAATTAATTTACAGACGCAATTTTTCGTTGAGAATGGTCTGAAATTAAGACCGAAACGTCGAAAATGAAAAATTTGCAAATTTCCTAGTAAATTTCTTGTAAATAATTTACGATCGATACAAATGATAAATGCAGAATTTTAATGTTTTCGGCGCATTGGTTCGATCAAATATTACTAAACAACTATTTGCAAATTAACACAATATCCTTTCTCAACGTTTCGATCTTCGGTTAGATCATTCATTTAGATCATCCACGTTTTCTCACTCCCATGTATACTGTCCGAGCAGCAACATGTGTGTCATTAAAATGTTCTTAATTTTTCAATAAAAATTACCCAGCGACACTAAGCAAGTGAGTAAGGTTTTCTTTAATTTTCTTTTTTGGTTATTTTTCCGGTGTTGGTTTCACAACGTATATATTGTATTTCTCATTGTTATTTTACAGACGCAACGGTTTTTGTTATTCTCTTGAAAATGATCTAAATGAAGATCGAAACGTTGAGAAAAAGGATATTGTGTTAATTTGCAAATAGTTGTTTAGTAATATTTGATCGAACCAATGCGCCGAAAACATTAAAATTCTGCTTATAGCAACTTACGATCGACATTGTTTTAACATTTACAAATGATAAATATTTATATTGTACGTGCTGTACAAGCGTTGTACGGTTTAAACCAATAAACATAAATAATAATAATAACAATAATATTTCTAGATGCACAATCTGCTGCCGAAGCGAGTGCCGAAGTTCCGTCACAGCCTGCATTATAACGGAGCGTCGCGCACCGGCCGTGCCGCCGCCGTCGCGTCAGGCGGAACATCAGAATTATAGATATCATTGGGCTGTCCCTCGGGAGAAATAGACGTTCGAACGGCAAGAAGTCACTAAACGATGTTCGTGGGAAGGGAAACCGACAGGGGCGAGCGGCTCGCCTCGCCGGGGACGTTAGAGTGGGTATCCCTGGTGTCCCGGAAATGCCAGGAAATCGAAAGATGAGCCAATAATCGGGCCCGCCTGTCGTCCCGTTAAAACGCTTCGAGGGGGAAGGAAGGAGTGATCGAGACTCGGAAAAAGAGAGAAAGAGTCAGCTGGGAGCCGGCGGCTGCGAGCGTGCAGGATGAAATCGTCGACGTAGAGAGTATCGTTCTTTAGCGGGGTGGGTGCGGAAGGTGGGGGTAGGTAGGTAAGGGAAACAGTGTATCAAGAAAAGGACACTATAAAATCTGCTGGCCAGAGAAGGATTTTAACGAGATTGCGGAGCCGCCGGATGGAAAGGACTGACGCATTGACTGGGTTTGAAAATGGGGGTGTGGCGGCCGGGGGTAACAGAAAATTTAGAAAAATCCGGCGAGGAAGTTTCGGGACGCGGCGGAGAGAACTCGGCAGGGGAAGTAACGAGGAGTAAATAACGTTGGGAAAGAGCGAGAACCCGTTCGTCGACGGGGGTTCGGAAAGGTGGGGTGAGGGAGGGGAGGGGAGGGTTGGGGGTGCGCGGGGTCGGTAGATGCGCCGGGAATTATACGAAAGCAAAGAAAGGGATGATGGCAAGAAGTATGCAAATGCAATTGCGACGGCAGTTTAATAAAATCTCAGTTGGAGAAAGGGTGGGGGGTCGAGGGCGTGTCTGAGCGAGAGAGAGAGAGAGAGAGGGTGAGTACGAACGAAACTCCGGAGATAATCACCGGCGCGGAATGATTGAAGCAATAACGCGTAACGGGGAGAAGAAGAGGATCATGAATGCGTATCGCTGCGCAGGGGTGGAAAACGGGGGTGGTGGCAGCATGAAAATTCAACGGCGGTCGGGGAAGAGGAGGAGGAAAGCGAAAAAGAAGAGTATAATTAGATGTTTCCTGGTCTGGAGAACCGCGAATAGGAAACGGGGACAACGCTCCGCGGAAAATATTGGAGTACCGCGAGAACTTGCTAGGGAAAAAGTGGCCGGGCTCTCGCTGGGCAACCCTTTCTTTTCAGGCTCTAACGGTTTACAGGCTCGTGCGCGCACCCTCTACCGGGTCAAATCGACCCTGCAATTGTCGTCTGTTTACGGAATCATCGGTTTTTTTCACAAAAATCGATTTTTTTTTTAAAGTCCTGAGGTGGTAGACAAATTTTTCGATCAGATTTGAAATCAGCGTGACAAAATCTACGAGAAATTATATATAGCATGTCAAAAGAAAAATCTATCCCCGCGTGGGTATTCGATAAACCACAATTTTCATGAAATTCTGCAAGTTTAACAAATATTTTCAAGGTTAAACAACGTTCGAACCATAATCTCACTATTTATCACATATTCTGCAATGTTTCAGCTTTAATTTAAAAAAAAAATCATCAAGTTCTTTGATTTTGACACAAAATTCATCGAAATGGCCCAATGTGCGTCGGTGCGGAGGGCTGGATTTTGAAACAAATTTTAGCACGTTCGCTGCTCCGTGAATTTGGTGTAGCGCAAACGCGTATAAAAACGGCCAGAGTTATTAATAATTATAAATACTTCCATGTAGAATTTCATGTAGAAAAGCTAAATATCACTGGAAAAAGATACCGAATTTATTTGCACACCTAATACAATTTACCCGCGTTCTATCTGTCCCCTTTTTCCGGTATCGTAGTTTGTTATTCGTTTTTTTTGCAAATTGCTAAGAGAATAAGAACCGGGTCTGTTCGAGGACTCGAATAAAACGATTCGAGCCGGACGCGATCCGGGCGCGTGATAAAAATGTTTAAATAATTATTTAGCGAACGGCGATAGCATTGCGGATTTGATTGCGGGAAAGTGAGACATTAAATTCTCCTCGGCTCTCGTGCGCGGCACGGCGAAATCCGCGGGCTCGGTTTACGCCACATTGATAACGCGGTTTGCATAAAACAGCCGTTTTATCGGCGCCACGTGATCCGCCGAATATTGGGCCGCTTCTTTTCCAACAAAAATTTGCAATCTGCCCAATAAAAATGAAGCATACCGTATAACCCATTGCCGGGTCTCCCCGGCGATCAGTGAAATATGATCCAATAATGCGATCGTCTATCATGTCGCGGCGTCGCATTGATACGACGTATCTGCGACGTGATAGAGCGCAGACGAGAAACGAATTTCCCTCCCCTAATCGTCCAACAAATTTCCCGTTTAACGCCGCCGGTCCCCGATATAATTTATTCGAATTTCACCGCGCTCCCGGAAAATCTTCATTCGCCGCGATCCACGCGAGATCTGTCCGTGACATTGCAAATTGTAGCTACTCTTGATATATTGCGATCTGCCAGCCTGTAACAGAACTTATAAGCGAGGAATAAAATGCTGCTGAAAAATCTAGCAGAATTAGTTCGTCGTTAAGATACGCGGGAGTTCTCGACTCTCGTACGCTACTCAGGAATAATTACACATGACCAGAGCTGGGTAAAATAGTATTTGAAATAAAAAATAAAAATATTTTCAGAGATTATTTCCAAAACGTTATTTCGAATAATTTGAAATATCTATTTATTTTTGTATTAGTGGAAATACTATTTGAAATATTTATTTAATCTGCCAAGTATATGAAATGTATTACGTGTTTCTCAACACGAACTTGAAATAGTTACTTGAAATAAATATTTCTGTTATTATTAGTAGAATGAAACTTCAGCACTATCTTTCACCGAAATATGCTATGGATACATCTAGTTATAGAGTAAGTAAGTGGTTAAAATCCACAACAGAATCATTTCTCAGAAATCATTTCAAAATTAATATTTCAGATGACTATTGTAAGTAAAATACTATGAAATAATAGTTGAAATAATTAATTTTCATATATCCTTAAAACAGTATTATTTCAAATATTTATTCCTAATACATTCTACGAAAACTATTATTTCAAATAATTATTTCTAAAACATCGCACAGCAAATATTACTTCAATTAATAGCTTCTATATATGTGTAATCAAATAGATATTTTCAACTATTCTTCTATGTAGAACTATTTGAGAAATTATGTAGAAATGTTGATGATGAACTATCTATTAGTACTTGATTTGAATAAGAGTAATGTAATTACTATTTCCAATACTTGTTATTTGAATTGTACCCAGCACTGCACACGACACAAATCTTTCACATATGTATTTTCACTTTATATTCATACAGTTATAATGAACGAGGTACATAAAAATCGAACAAACCGTTTAAAAGATTGCCAAACGTATCGAATGAGAATTTAGAAATTATTGAAAAATCATTCTAAACTAACGAAACACGCCAGGACCAATAAAACCATTACCTTTACTTTAACGAGAAGAGAAATAAAGATGCGAGACAAATAAAAATGCGTGGGAATTCAGTTTCGACAGTGAAGGAAGGATGGCGGAGCGTTCGGCCGCAGATTAAAAATGAAAGGGAACCAATCCATTAAATTGCTAAAGGTGAGGAAATGAGAGTTACAAGTAGAATTGACTCTTTCTTTTTCGCGCAATCAGCAAGTAAACGAGAAGAAATAAACGACTTGCCGGGGGAAAAAGCGGCGGAGAATATTTCTCGGGCGAACGGGAAAGCCGGGTGGTGCATTGAAAGTGGACAAGCCTCGTAACAAACTTTCGAATAATGAATTCCACCGTCTTCGTTTTCGCCCGGGGAGAAAGTAATTTAATGGGCCCTTTGGCTGTCGTATCTTCGCGGCCGTTGCCTCTCGGTCCGCGGGGGGCAATAAAACGCCGACGGGATATTAATTAATCACGCTTTTTATCGCGTTTCATGTTAATCCCACCCACCCACCCCCCACACAGACAAACAGTGAAGTCGAACAGAAGGACGAAATTCCAGTGCCGGTACGCGAACGTGAGCGCTTTAATGAAGAAATTTTCGCGGGTCCCGGGGGAGGATTCGCATTTTTGATGAATCGAAAGTGCCGGGTGACAAGGTAATGCACCGCCGTATCGCGGGAAAATGAGGCCGCTCAATTATCGAGCCCGTTTTATTGAAAGTAAATCTCTCGCGGAGAGCATGCGAACAGGACACAATGGCGGCGACTAAAAGCCTCAGACAGCGAACGGCCACCCTCGTCACGAAACTTATTTAACTTCCTTCAGCTTCCGGTGGATGTGTGCGCCGGCTTTTTATCTGTCGGCTAATTACGCGTGCAACGAGTGTTCTCCCCGACGATATTCCCAGAAATATTTTTCCCGAAAAACACCGGATAGATACCGCTCAAAAAGTCATAGCACACGCGTGTGCTATATTCGATATCTCGTACGTTTCTAGGTTCATGGAAAAATAATTGCGGATTTAATCGCCAATAGAATTATAATTTACCGGCGCGCCGCACAGTGCGGCATGCAATGGACGAAAATCAAAATAATCTTGTTTCGATTCTAATCTAATTATATAAAATCATCAGTCGATAACTAAGGAATTTATATGTAAAAACTATTATCCAAAAAATTCAATACGGAGTTAATAACAGCCAAGAGTTTATTGTAGTTTAAATGCTAAAAAGTTAGATTACTCGTGCCCTAATTGCTCTTTTAGGCTGGTTTTTTTGTTTCAAACTGTTTGTTACAACTTAAGTATTTTTCTTAAAATGCAATTGACGAATAAAACGGTTCAAAACATCCTGTAATTTTCAATGTTCCGTATCAACAAGGCGTTGTAGTATATTGCTATATAATTGTTTTCTGCGATAATTTGCAACACTCAATGTTATTTAATTTTTGTTACAGAAATGCATTCGTAATCCCGATTTGCTTGAATCTTGGATGTCCGAACACATTTATTCCAAGAAACTATCAAAAGTTATACAAAACCTTTGTTCTCTATTAAACATGAACGTTCTAGATAAAGTGGAAAAGAGAATAAAAAGCTTTTTAGAGAATAAAAAGTGGGGAGACAGTTACCGAAATCGACGTCATATAATTAAAACATATTTCGAAGAAAAGTTGTACGGCATACAGTCGACAACAAATTGCAATAACAACTAGCCATAAAAAACTTTTCAAGAAAAAAAAAGAAATTAGGATAAACTTTTTTACTAATGGATACTTATATTTTTGGCGCATTAATCGTCGTATGTTTGTATTCGCTTTAAAAAAATTATTACGGAACTTAGGTCCAAAAATTAATTAGTTTAGAAGCAGAGTTGGGCATTAATCGATTAAAATTTTAATCATGATTGATTGATTAATGTATACGATTAAAAAAAGAAATCGGCGATGGATTCAATTGATTGATTTAATCGTCAATCGTTGATTAAAAAGAGGAATCATCGAAAAATCGAGTTTACATTTTTTTCAGTATTCATACAGTTCTGATTACGTATTTCATTTCGAAATTTCAGCAATAATCATTAATCAATTATCCGATTGACGATTAATAATCGTTAATCGCAACTAACGACTAAAGTAGAAAAATCGTTAACCGCAATTAACGACTAAACTAGGAGATTAATTGTTAATTGCGATTAACGATTCAAGTAGAAATTTAGTCGTCAATCGTTGATTAAGTTTTTGCCCAACACTGTTTAGAAGTTATAATTTTTGTCACGAATGTCCATTCACATGCCGCACTGTGCGCCGGAGCGAAGCTAGTCAAAAGAAAAACGGCTTTCTATATATATACATATATCCTTCTCCCGAAAATATTGCAGCAATTAGAGCAAGCTTCGCGGACTCTCCCAGCTGACGAAAACCGTACTGAAAAAAGATGGTTTCGCCCTATCCTAACCACTTCGCCGTAATTCATTTTCCGGGCTCGCGCTCAATAAGACTGACAATGAGTTTCAGGAGATGATTCGCCATGATTTCGCGAGATTCGCAACGGAAACTGTCTTATCGAGCGTCCTCCGACTGACTCAGCTCCGCAAATTGACGATACCGACGCCATCTTGGTCCGCGAATCCAGGACAACACAGATCTCTGGACATTCTCGACCTCCGTTAATTGCAAACTCGCAATTAACCCGTTCCCCGCACTCGCGGCTTCTGTTTTTTATCGCGCCCCCGCGCTAAATTTCATCGCGGAGGATTTGCCGGCTTCCGCGTTGATTTGTGGAATCGTCTCTCTGATTATTTCTGCCGCCGCCATCTTGATACCCGGTAATTCCTTCTGACGATGTTTTGGATTGGCTGCTGGGATCGAGATGGTTTAATGAAAATAGAAATTAGATTTGCAATGTTAGTTACACTGCATTAATGCTGACGCGGATACAATGCTGGAGATTCTTCAACTAGGTTCTAACACAAGTTCGATGCGGATGTAAATACTAATTTTAACGATTTAGACTAGAATTATTTAGAGGGTCCAGTCGGGTGCAAGGAATTAACGTTTTCAAAAAAGCGGGGTGTATAAAAATTATATGTCACGAATACCACGGAGGGATTGAACACCTCCGGATCGGTGGAGATTTGTTAAAAAAATGCACCGCAAAATTGACCTTGACCCTTTCTTTCAAGGTCAAAAAACTTTTTATCGCATCGTATAGTATTCATCGCAAGCAACAAAAATCTCAAAGGAACAATGGGTCTCGAGTCAACCGTTCTCTTAAAAAACGACTTTGAAGTTCCGTAAACTAATTTCTTCTATATGTCTACAGGGTGTCCCAAAATGGTAAAACCGTGGAGGGAACAATTCTACATGAGAAAATAAATTGAAAGTATAAAACAAATTTTTTTCATTTGACGCCTCGTTTTCTAGGAAATTGGCTTTAAAAATCCGTCAAGTTCGCGAACAGAAGCGTCAGACAATTCCTATTCAAGAGCACGCATGTTCGCTGAATTTTCAAACTCGCGAATTTCTCGAGAACGAGGCGTTTTTGACCTTGAAAGAAAGGGTCAATGTCAATTTTGCGGTCCATTTTATTAACAAATCTCCACCGATCCGGAGGTATACAATCCCTCCATGGTATTCGTGACATATAATTTTTATACACACTGTACAAATAAGTGTCTAGCTGCTACGCCATAAGCCGAGGTACTGGATATTGCCAATTTATACCGGGTGGTTCAAGAGAAACAGGCCACCTAAATAGCTCCGTTAGTGTTAGAGATCGAAGAAAATGTTAGAGATGAAAGTTGTAACGACAGTTGTAGTTGTAAGTTGTTAAAGGGGGAAAATATGGTGATATGAAAAAAAGTTCCAATTGTAGTCGTTTTCAAGGTCTTTTGAAGGTCATCGATGATTTTTAAATGGCACCATATATTTTTATCTTCACAGTGTTGTAGCTGATGTCAAGACGAGTTCAATGATGTGGTACATTATGACCTTATATAAACCACTTGGTTTAAAGCAATAAATAAATAAATGTCCAGCTAAATATACCAGTAAGGGTTCGAATCGCTTGTAATAAACAAAGAGAAGTACCGTTGTAGCTGATGTGAAGACGAGTTCAATGATGTGGTACATTATGACCTTCGAATGACCTTATATAAACCACTTGGTTTAAAACAATAAATAAATAAATGTCCAGGTAAATATACCAGTAAGGGTTCGAATCGCTTGTAATAAACAAAGAGAAGTACCGGGAAGGAAGAATGATATTTGAGGGGCAGGCTGTGTTAAGAGAGAAAACAACTTACAGAGGATATCGTACGACAGCGACCGCGCAGATCGATTCTCTCGATTCCCGGTTTCTCTGTCAGGGCTCACTCACGACTGTCCTCTTCCCAAATCCCCACTGTCACCTGTTCCGTACAAGTATAAGCCGCGTATACACGTATTTTCTGTCAGATCACCTCGAAGCCTTTCAAGTTCTGAGGGGGGGTGGGGGGTGGGTGCAGTTGGAAAAAATCTGTTCCTTCAGAGTGCACCGTGTATCGCTGCTACAAGGGCGCTTATGGTACTTTTAACATTATTGGCCAGGTGAGAAAAATTCTCTGGTCGCAGACCTCTTGCTCGAATGGCAGTTTGTCTATTGACCGACCGCTTGACTGGAAACACAATAAAAGTTTCATGTTTTCGTTACAAACGCGCGCTTTCGGGGTACAATTTCCTTTTTTGTCGCGGCGATACGTGTTTTCCTTTCTTCTCTCTTTTTTTTAAATAAATATTACGAACAACGCGTCAACCGTTTCATCAACGTTTCCGCATTCCGAAAAAAATGCTCGTATATGCATTTCACACTGATTGACATTTATGAAATTCGCTTTTATCACAAATTAGCCACTGTTTAAAATTGCGAAGAGTATTACTGGTTTCTAGTTATTATAATATCGTGTAAATTCATATTTCTCATTTTTGCAATGTGACATGTGATTTTTCAGATTTTTCTTCTAGGAGCTGGTAGATAGTTCAGAATCGACATTTCTTTCGAAAAATTTGGATTCGAAGCTTTAATCCTCGAACGAAGGCAATTGGATCCGATACAGGCGTGCAAGTAGAAACGTCCACGAATGGTCAGACTCGTAGGCGAACAAGTCACGATATAGCGAGCTTGACCGACGAACGAACTCGCCCCCGGTTGGAAGGGTAAAAAATTTAATTAGAAAATCGTGAAATTTTTAAAATCCAGGAGTCCTCAGGAGTCTGTTTCGATGCAAGAGTAGGCGAGGTTCACAGCGCGCGAAGCCAGTTTCGCGTTCGCCGCAGTGGATGGTATAATATCGAGTGCAACAGTAATATATATTGCCGAGTGCGGCAGTAACGAAGCGCATATAACATCGTGTGAACAACTTGCAAATTGAAGTTCCACGGGCGGCATTCCGGGACGATACATGCTCAATTTACAAAACAACGGGGTGTTCAGCGATTCCGTGGGGTGCGTTCGCGCGCGCGCGGGGGTTGGGGGAGGGATGCATGCAGTCGTTGAAACACCGACGTTCGAAACAGGGAGTGTGGGGACGGTGGCGGCAACCCCCGGGGTACATATTGTCAGTTCCAGTGTCAGTGCTCGCTACTTGTAGACTCTGTAATTTCCGGCTGCCACTCGACCTGTTCTTATTTCCCGTCACGTTCGCCAGCCGCCGCTTTTCTCGCCCGGACCCTCGCTCGCCCTTCAGGTGTAATGGAGCCGAGAAACAGATAATTACCCCCTTGGACCTCTTCGCTCCGAAAGAATTACGCCGCAGCTGAAGCCGCAGCGGCGGCCCCGCACGCTTGGGATCGTCACTGAAATCCCGCCGGACGATTTCCGGTTCCAACGGGAACGATTACCGGACCAAAAATGGTGGAAACACGAACTGGAACAGAACTGGACGTCGCGCGCGTTCGACCGGCTGGACGGCGACGACAATTTAATACAATTAGACTTGCGGATTTGACGCATTTGTCGGAAAAATTGGCGAGTTTAATTTAAAACGGTGGAAAGACTAACACATTATCTACCGGCGATTATTTCATAATTTTGTTTAAGTCTATGGTCCATGGCTGAAGACTTTAGTAGATCCTTCAACAGCAACAGCAATTTCAATTGCGAACCAACATGTCATCGCTAGTAATTTCGTTTAGGTTTGTAATGTAAAAGAAGATTTCCGAGGTTCTTTTTGGTACAGCACAATTATCGAATACTCTATTAACCCCCCAACGCACAGTGGTTCGAAATCGCCAAAACGTGGCCGAAAATACAATTTTCGACATCGTCAAAAATTAATGGAATTTATGCCGATAGCTTCTTAAATGTTCAACTAAGTTGTAGCATAAATATAAATTGCTGAAAGTCACACATTATTGTTGTAGAGCAGTTTGACAACAAGCAAACTAATAAGAATATACTATAAGAATAATTATAATAAATTAAAAATTATAATAACTTGAATCAAATTTTTTATTTTTCCGTTTTAAAAAAGTTATTATAATTATTCATTTTGAAATCAGATTCATAATCAGCAACCCCAAAAATTTGGGGCTAGTAAATTCGAAGAAAAATCCGACAATTTTTTCAGTAACTCATCTGCCATATTGAATCCGCCATTTTGTTTTTTGAAATTTTCATATCAAATTCATAATCAGCAATCCGAAAACCCACGGAATACGAATTTTCAACTAAATTGAAGAATGTCTTCGATTTTTTGCCACGTTTTGGCGGATTTCGAACCACGCTGTGCGACGGTGGTGCCTGGGTCTGTTTTGACCCAGAATATCAAAATCGTCATTTCAGTACTTAGTGAACTATCCTAAGCTTTATCATGGTACCCTCAGACCATGGTCTGCGGAATCGATTACAATCTAACAAATATTTATCTTATATTTCACATATACTTAAATAAACTGTAAAAAAGGAAAAATCGATTTTTCTAAAATAAGAAACCGGAATACTGTACACAATGCACAATATAACAATTAAGAAACGAGAGTGTATGGTATTTAAACCCTATACTTGGTTCCCCTCCAATTTCATCCCCCAAATAAATGTAGACATATTGACAATTGTTACACCGTCGTAACGCGCAACGAAAGAATTACATTTAAACTAGTCTATAGCCGGCGGATTTGCTTTATTCGAATCACAACGATCTCGTCGATTGTTCGATGTCTGTTCACAATCAGAGAGAGACACGATCCCAAACGGCGACGGATTCTACGATCGTGATTGGTTTCCGGGAACAGCTCGATATTCCCGCGTGTACCAAACCATGAACTTTGCCGGATTGTTCCGCTGGTATCTTGAGGTTGCTTCACGCGCCACGAAGTTGGCCCTGCTCCGCTTCGAATCGGGGAACTATGCGAAAGGAGCTGTAATTAACCATCTAGCAACCTAATTTACCCTCGGCCGAGATTTATGGCGATCGTATTTCAAAGAGAAGTCACTCCGAGCATACTTTCGCGCAAGTAATGCGGGACAACTCGAGGATCCGTCCGGAAGTTCGGCAACCGGCGAATTGGATTACGCGTTGTCGAGGGAAAATACGAACCGAACCCCTCGGCGAATTATTCAATAATTCGATACGGTAGTCCGCGAACGAGACATAAAAGTCATGGTATTACGAACGGGGGGGGGGGGGGGGGGGATCTTATTTTATTCTGCTTGCGGATTTACATTCAACGGGAAACCAACCCCCGTGCAACCCCCGTGCAGCCTGGAGGGGAGGAACTCGGCGTTGAACAACAGATTTAGTTACGTATGCAACAGAGTTTCGATAATTCGACTCCTCGGCGAAGCTAGCTCGTAGCTCGCTTAATTCGAGCTCCGCTATCGGGCCCGAGCTGTTATCCTTTTTCGACAGGAGGACAGCAGTCCGCTTGCTTAATCCTGCCCCGCAACGCCACGATAATGAAAGCTCCTTCGCCCCTGTTTTCCTCCAATTTAATAATTTCAAAACTCCCGCCCATCGACAATCGTCCTCCTGCACCGTCTTTTTGTCTCTCTCTCTCTCTCTCTCTCTCTCTCTCTCTCTCTCTCTCTCTACTTTTCCCACCCCACATTTTCCTCGGGCGAGTTAATACCCGGCCCCTTGGCCCGGACCCCCTTCAAAGAAGAGCAACAATGTTCCTGTCTTGTCCCTCGTGAAATATCATCAAGGACGACTAATCTTCCGACCGGGGTAAAAATTGCTGTTCGCTGCAGACCTCCTGGCCGAGAGAGCATCACCGTCGCGTCGTGACGCGGTGCTACGGAGTGCTTGGTTTCCTTCGATAAATTAGTACCGTGCCACTCGGCTAGAATAATTCATTTCGGAATTGCGCCACGCTACAATCTCATGGTGGTCGGCTGCTATTACCCATGGAGTCGACGAGCTCGAAAACAATTAGATCCCGTCGTCGCACGGTAAATCATTGGCGAAAAGTTGCCGGCGGATGTTCTAACTTCCTGAAAGAAAATTGCAGGACAATGTCCCTCGGCTGGTCTCGTGGAAACGAAGTCACTGCTTTCGTCCCCATAAGCTGATTTTTTACAAAGTTGCTTTTGCAGTTGGTTTAGCAGAGCGAAGATGATTATTTTGCTTGATTTTTTCGGATTTACGTAATTTCGTTGGGACTTGGGAAATTTTTTTAGCGAAGTTGGGTACGGGCTTGAAGATTAAAGCGTTCTCTTTGCAACGGTGCTTTGATATTTAACGTATGAATTTTTGTGACCGTTTTATGGCACTTTAAATAGAAACTGTTCCAGAAATGATTGTTGGATTTTCTGTGAATAGTTCCACTGTGTTGTCTCTCTCGAAATTGTTAATATGTATTTAATCAGTTAAACAGTCGCCCTTGTTTTCAATTATTGCGTGCATTCTGTTTCGGTCCAGTTCTATTGTAAAACGTATTTGAATTTTGTTCGATGAATTTAGACAAACAATTTTTTTGACCAAACAAGCAGACAAATATTTTTATCAGAGATTAATAAATTTACCGTTCCGTCGTTAGTTCCCATGGTTCTCTTTGATCCGGTATTTCGCAAAATAATCTTGGAACGCATAAACACCATCAGCCATTGGTAATTTATTTTATTTGTAATTTCCGTGTAAATATCAGTGTGATTAATGGTAAAATCATCGAATATATTAATACTTGTGCAATGAACGCGATTAATAATTTTAGTTATTAAAGTGAATTTGTTACGATTGAAGCATAATCTCGCTAGTATTATTATTATTATCGCTTTTATTATTACGCATCACGAAGTAGCAAAATATAGAATAATAAGCAGCAATGCCCCGGTGCATGATTGTATTCATTGCGTTTGCTATTCGATTGGAACGCGACGATCGTCCCCAATATACATATAATTAACTATGTGTCTGAAAATTCGTTTGAAAGTTTGAATTCTCAATGGTAATGACTGGACTGCGAATATTTATGTAAAATAGAAATTGTGTGCATTGGTTTCAAGATACAGGAATCGCATAAACGTTACGTTCTTTTCTCAATGGTTTTAATGAATTGTAAATAATACAACAGTAATTATTAAATTCTTCAAATGTTTTCACTGTCTTGCATTTGATAAAAACCACAGTCTAGTAATAACCATTTTCATAAAAAATACATATTGCTATTAATCATTTAAAAGCATTCTATCATAAAAAAAAAGTTAATCTCACTGACCGAAAATAGAACGGTTAAATGGAGGAGCACAAAGTGAAAAATATAACGAAAGGATATTATTATACATATTTAGACGATATCGCCCTTCGCCGGATTCGCGCGTCGTGCAAACAGATTAAAAAAATTCTTTCCAGCAAAAATGTAAAGGGCAAGCATCGAGGTTTTTTTTAGTTTTGTAAATAATTTTTTGTGTCAGCTAAGTCTAGCTTTGTAGGTGCACGTGTGAGAAAATAGCGCAGTAGCAAAAGGTCAAAGTAGGTTAACGGGTCAAGAAACGAACCTCTGTTAGGGGTTGCTCTTTTATGGACGCTTTTACTATTTTCTGGTGCAAAAAGTCACTTATACTAAATTACTTTACCAATTACTTCAGGCTATCTATGCGTCTCGAAATGTTAACAAACGGGTAGTCATAGTGCTCTACATGAAAAGACGAACAGTGGAGACGACATAATAAACATTTCTAATGTAATGTAAAAGATGGATCGTTATTGTTGTCGAAGGTAGACCCTGTAACTTTATGAATGAGTAGCTGAAATAGAAAGTAGTAAAAATATAATATTTTAAAAATTCAATTAGGTAACTGCACCAGTGAATAAACGGGCACCAGTAAATGAACGCTTTTGTATTTTTTGCTTTTCCATCATTGTTCAATTACTAGAATGTAGTGTTCATTTACTGGTATTTTTTATATTTTTTATTTAACGTTTAATAAAGACAAATAATAATAATTTCATTTTATTTGTGTTCATTTATTTTTGACCAATGAAGTATAGGGAGCCATTTGGCATATATGAGATTCCTTTAATTCACATATTTTTTTTGAAAATAAAATATCTTCCTGAACAATTTCTTAAATGTTCATTCACTGGTGCAGTTACCCTACATTATTTGAAAGTTATTCGTTTCTTTTGCAATGAACGCAATTTTGCACAATGATCCGCAGTTTGCTTATTAGTTCACCTCACCTAAAATTTTCAGCAAAAATTCAAATTAATTCAAATTATATGAAATCGATTTTTAGGAAGAAATATAAAACTGGTGATCACATTACCACTCCTTCCTCTACTGTTCATCGATTCTCTAGATGTTTATACGGCAAGCACCCAATTCGATCTATCCATTCTCGTGTAATAACAGCAATAAAATACCGGTCCATTTATAACTGTTCGAAGAATCAGGATCGACATTATAATAGTTTTCAAGCCCCGGTTTCGGACACACCCCTTAGTATCGATGTTACTTGAGGCGCGCACTCGATCCTATTGCCACTCGCAAGCCCATTCGCACCTATAATCTGCGCTAGCCAGCTTCCCTCGAGTGGCTCCCAGCGAGTGCAAGGGAGAGTTCTACTGTAATCACATCCGAGTGTTTCCAAGCCGTGCAAGAGGGTTTGCTTTCCTCGGCATTCTCCGTCCGCCGAAGGCATCGTTCATCCCCCCTCCCCCACCCCTTGGCCCACCCCCTGTTAACCCCGGGGAGTTTACGTATGCCGGACGTAGTTCTGCGCCGATTCATCAAACGGTCCTCTTCTCCTTATCGCTCCGAGCCATTTAAGAAAAAAGCCCCCGTCGTATAACCAACCCCCTCTCTCTACCAGAACAGAAGCCTCGAGACTTTGAAAAGGGGGTGGAAAGCGGGCGTAGTAGCAGAGGGTAGCAGACACAGCTACCTACCCCCTTCACCTTCTTCGCCAAGGTGTCTCCAGAAGAGTAGCCGGAGATTGGAGTCTGTCGCTAAGCCAACTATCGGCTCGCCTCTCACGTGTTTCGCTCCTAGACACCCAATCCTATCCACCCGCCCCCCGCCTCCCGTCTCCTCCACACCCCCCTATGTGGAAAATTGCTGGAGGACGTGGATCGCCCGTGGAAACTCGTCTCCCGTCGATCGTCGGCAGAGATCAATGAATGACGGACTGGATGTCGCTGGAAATCCTCCCCATCTCGAATAAAATTTCCTTCGTGGAACAGAGGGCGAACTGCTGCACTGCACTGCACAACCCTTAACCGCGTACCCGATGTCAGCTCATTCCCGATCCTGAATAAACGACGATGCTAGACGGGGGTATCTTCGCTGTATCGTTAGAGAATATCAGGACGACTACTGCGTGCCGCGTCGAGATGCGAACCGTATTTTTTGGAGAATCGATTCTCGGATATCACTTTTTCGTTTTTCTTCTGGAATATCTGGCGCAGCTGTGCCTTCGAGTAGGGGATATCTGGCGACTGTGTGTCTTGAAGTATCTCTTGGTGAATAAATGCCAGTATTTTTTTTTCCCAGTGCAAGGCGTACAGGTATAATTTTAGTATTGGGCAGTGTTTTTTTTTGTTTTACTTTCCTCTGGACAGAGTTGGGCAAAATTTTACATCTAAACAAAAAATTTCGAATAACGAATAAAAACTAAGAAAAATTTGATCTCATCGAAATCGGTGAGGTTGTCAATCACCTACATAAAAATTTTTATTCATTATTCGATGGTTCGCGTTTATTAGAGTTGGCAGTATTTGTGAAAAAATTATTCGAAGTTCGAATAAAGCCACTTCGTATAAAAAAAACCTTATCTTTATTCGTCGGATAAATTCTCGTTGAATATAATTATTTGTTCGATGCTCGTCGAATAAAGATACTTTTTATATTCGAACCATCGAATAATGAATAAAAAAATTTTTTAACGTTTTATCCGTTATCCGAAATTTTTATTCAGATGAAAATTTCGCCCAACTCTCTGCCTCTGGATAGTTTTTGAAGAAATTAAAGACACCGCGCACGTGCTATCATTTTGTTAGACCGGTGGTACGAGAGTCCAGGAAACGCGTTATTCTCGTCGGAATTGTGGGGCTAAAAACCGTAACTTGTAACGCGGCTTTTGTTCACCGCGATCATAAATACGTTGCGATATATCGGTCCTGCATCCCGCCCACGCACAC
Organism: Lasioglossum lativentre; assembly: GCA_916610255.1. Classification (NCBI taxonomy): domain Eukaryota; kingdom Metazoa; phylum Arthropoda; class Insecta; order Hymenoptera; family Halictidae; genus Lasioglossum; species Lasioglossum lativentre. The sequence continues at coordinate 8,723,207 of OU744358.1, read as the reverse complement.
CGTTCAATTTCCCGTGCTACCGCGACATCGAATTCTCACCGTCTTGATCGTCGTTCCGTTCCCGTCGACTTCCGTCTGGCGGAACAGCGAGAGCGAGAGAAGAAAAAAAAAAGAAGAAGAGAGAAAACGGCTCGAAACGTGAGACCGCGCGAGAAGAATCGTATTAAACACGAAAACGGGAATTTCTTGCGCGATTTCTCCGGTTGACACTTTAATCTGCGTAGGAAATTGCGGACGCGAGAGACCGTTCCCACGGAAGTAATCGTTCGGCTGAGTCGAAAAGGTGTCGGCGAAGGATGCGGAAATTAACGCAAGAAATGGTGCAGCAACGGAGGTTCCGCAGCCCGAAAAAATAACGGAAATGTTCGACGAACGAATGGAACGACGCTCGCATTCGCGCCGGATATTTTTAATATACAGGGTGAGGCGGTAACTATTTTGTCGCCTACAATAACTCCGAAAGTATGATAGCAGTAGAAAAGATTTCGAAACAAAAGATGCATTTTTTCCTAGGTGGAGTCGCTACAGAGATGTAGAAGGTCACCTTGGTTTTTTTTTTTAAATAGAATGCTATGTTTTGGTACCTGTTTTCCGATAGCGGCTATTGAGACGAATCCAACGAGGCGCGACATTAAGGTCTGTGAAGGTCAGCAAAGGTCATTTATGACGAAAATGTGTCGGCGAAGGATGCGGAAATTAACGCAAGAAATGGTGCAGCGACGGAGGTTCCGCAGCCCGATAAAAATAACGGAAGACGGAAATGTTCGACGAACGAATGGAACGACGCTCGCATTCGCGCCGGATATTTTTAATATACAGGGTGAGGCAGTAACTATTGCCGATCCATGCCTTAAGGTAAACTGTATATGGTTCTTTTATCGATTTCTAAAATAATGTTAATTCTTTCCCAATTCAATTGTCTTTATTTTTCAAGTCTAACCAAATTAGTGTTACAAAATGACGAATATAAGATGAAAAACGAAAGAAAGGACATATTACGATAATTACATTCAATTTTCGTTATTCTTAACGAATAATAGTTTTCTTTATTCTTATTAATTTCAACCTTCTTTATTCTTATTGATCTCAACCTTCTATTTATTCTTATTATTCTCAACCTTCTTTATTCTTATTAATCTCAACCTTGAAATAACGATGTGTGATGTTTTCGGCGCACGGTTCGATCTAATATAAACAATCTAAAGCTATTTTGCATGTTTGTTTAAACTTTTTTCGACGTTTCGATCCACATTTGGATCTTTTTCAAGAGAAAAAAGGGAAAAAACTGCGTCTGAAAAATTTGTATAATGTTAATTACAATATAGTAAAAAACAACGGATTCAATACACTATCAAATTACTGTATTATAATACTGTATTAAATTACTCACTTAATCTCAACCTTCTTTATTCTTATTAATCTCAACATTCTTTATTTTGCTAGAAAACTTGTTCCATATTCACTTGTAATATCATTTTCGCAAGCAATATTAGTTTTTCCATCTCCCTAAATTTTTTGTGGCTGAATTAGAGCCACGAAAAGCCATTGTATGTAGGTATAGCACACGGCAGACAGAGAAAAGAGCGCGGGTCGGTCCCCGACGGCAGACGCTCGCGTTTCCACGGAAATCGCATGATCGGTGCCCTTAAGGGCGACCAGGAGGGTAAGGTCGCGTGACAGTCGGCCCTTACCCTTCGGACCCGTCCCTCAGCGTTGTTTCGGGTAATTTGAGATTACGGTGTGCGCACTTCGACGAAACGTCGATCGAATCGTGATTATTCGCGTTTCCCAGATCCCGTTGCTGCTCTAGAACTCTAGCTAGAGGGATCGTTGCAGAAGGGTGGGACGGCGATCAGAAAGGGGGAACACAACTCGAGCTGAATTAGAGAGCAGCTTTAAATCGCGCCGAAATTGATTGGAAACGATCGCCGCGCCGCGCCCGGTCCGTGCCGGGCCGGGTCGGGCCGGGCGATATCGTGTGTTACCTGTGATGCATCGCCTCTAACTGCCGAGTGGCTGGGCTGGTTAAAAAGCAGCTCCGAGTGGCTCGGGGCTGTTTGTTTTCGCCAGAATCGAAATTGGAAGAAACCCCTCTTCTCTCGATGTTATGGCCGCCCAATGGGATAACCATGTCCGACGAATTACCCGGCATCGGCGTCTTCGCGGTTTTATCGATGGCCGCTTTATCTGGGGGACGTTTTATGCTTTTGCGGAGAACGTCTGACGCGCTTTAGCTGTTTATTAGGGTATTGTGGCTCATGTTTTTGGCATTGCAGCGGAGTAGAAGTCCGACGAGTAGATTACCTAAGTATAGTCTAAGACAGGGGTCGGCAACCTTTTGAGTCGGAAGAGTCAAAAATTACAATTTACCAAATTTCAAAGTTTTTAAAGAGCCACAAAATATTTTCTTGCCAACAATAAATAGTACTCGCATAAATAAAGTTTTAAAATAAATAATATTTGGAACTAAAGAGCCGCAGTTTCACATCCAAAGAGCCGCATGTGGCTCGCGAGCCGCAGGTTGCCGACCCCTGGTCTAAGATTATCTAAAAGTCGATTCCAAGAAATGGAAGTTGAATAGGAAAATGTATTTTATGCTTTCGTTAATTTTTAACTTCAAGTTTTACTCCCTGGATTTATTATTATTTATTACTATTTACGGACCGAAGTCCTTTTATACAAATGTTTACAATAGAAGATATTCATAAAAAAAAAGAAAGTCTTAGCATAAAGTTACATAGTAATGGACATGCTGACAGTTACAGGAATACATTATATCACATATAATCATATAATCGCACGCAACTTTTTCTTAAATATGATAGTAACGAACCATTAATAAAATCAATATCACGATATAAAATGTTGGATTTAGCTGTGATGCAAATAGTAATCCATATGTGGATTTGGATTGAAATGTTTGAAACCCTGTCCTAGTTCTCAATACGCGTTCGGGTACGTAGAAATTGATTTGCCTCAGGAGAGAGGAAAAATCAATAGTGTTATTAATCAAATTAACCCTTTGCACTCGGAGCTATTTTAATTCGAAAATTAAACATTTCTTCCGACCTAGAATAATTCCATTCTATATGATTTTATTTCATTTTATGGATATGAAATTGATATAATACCATATACAATACTGAAATGTTTGGTAATTGATTACATAGCACCATATTTAATAATGTAAACAATACTGTGAATAATTGTAGAGCAATTTTTAATGGCGACTCTGAGTCGCCACTCGAGTGTTAAGGGTTATACATAGACAAATATGAATAGGTGTAATTCGAAACAGTAAAAAGATTAAATATGTTTAACAGTGTCGATACTCTATTTTTAACATGTAAAAATGATTAACGAGGAAAATAAATTATTACTTAGCTTCTATAGATCGTAATTGATGTATAAAAATTTTATTATGCATAAAGATCCGCAGTCTAGTAATCATGATCAAATAATTACATTGGGTTATTTATCCTATATGAACAGAATCTGAGTTTATGTTGCACTCTCTCGAGCATGATTTAGTCTATCTTATAACAGAGTTTCTCCCTTTCTTTGGATTTTTGCATAGAAACGAACAGTTGGCGCACAGTTTGCTGAAAATAAATCCGAATGGAAACAGTAAAAACGCGTATCCTGTCAGGGGTCATATTTTAATTAACTTTGAATTATTCGTGGAACCTTTTATGAAGGGCGGAACGACGCAACGCGGTGGCTGTTTAATATATCGTGTTACCAACACGTGGTCCTACGACGCGCGACGCCGCGCCGCGCCGCGCCGCGCCGGTCAATGAAAACGGAACACATTCACAGCAGAGCTGAAAGGTAGAAAGAACATGGAGGATCGTGTGTGCGGTTAGCAGAGTTTGCCGAGAGCGTCGAGACGGTAATTCATAACGGTGCCGTTGGCAAACGGACATTTTGCGTGCCGCAACACCATACCGTGCTAATGGTCGTGGCCATAACTTTCCTCCGTTTTGATTAGTGAACATCCTGCGACTGTTATCTATCGCTTCCGTCCATTGGCTGTCGGCCGTTTCACGGACACTTTGTTTCGCCGGCGGAATAAAGTAGACTTCGAACAATGATAACGGCACACCGAAACGCCGAACCCAGGGGCCGGGGTTCGGGGGCCGGGGCAAGGAGATAGCGCCGCGGCGAACGAGCTCCAAGGAATTATGGTTTTTCGTAAAACTCCCGGCGAGATTGCCTCTGAAGGAAGCACTTAACTATACTTTATGCGTCCCCCGCGATTCAGTTACGGCTGAACGTCCGATGCCTCCCGCGGACAGGCTTACATTTCTCAATTACAAATACCGGCTCTGGTTCAAACACCTTCCCCGTGAATGTTTCATTCACGGTCGAAGCATAATAATTGTACAAAAATCCAGTGGTAAATAGAAGCTTTAATATACAGCATGGACCAAACAAACGTTCAAAAGTGTACAGGGTGCATGAAACGTAATGGTCATCCGTCTTAGGGGTGAAACTACACCTCTGGATCGGTGGACATTTGTAAAAGGAACGTGCCGCAAAATTGTTTATACCAAAGAAAATTGTTGTTAAAGTTTGTTTGTACATCAACACCTTCTACTCATCGAGAAAAGGAAAAGTTTGAAAGGAACCAATATGTCGCAAACAAATGGTTATTGAGTCTGTGAATCGATTGCGTGAAATTATATGTATAGACGAAAGCCTACTATGTACTACAGGGCTGTTACTTTCCTCCGAAGGTCGAACATTTCAAAGCTTCATTTTCAGAAACTTCAAAGGTGATGAGAATCAATGTTTTGAAGCTTCGAAGGTTTAAAGGTTTAAAGGTTTAAAGGTTTAAAGGTTTAAAGGTTCGAAGGTTCGAAGGTTCAAAGGTTCGAAGGTTCGAAGCCTCGATTTCAGAAACTTCGAAGGTGATGAGAATCGAAGTTTTGAAACTTCGAAGCTTCGAAGGTTCGAAGGTTTAAAGGTTCGAAGGTTTAAAGGTTTAAAGGTTTAAAGGTTCGAAGGTTCAAAGGTTCAAAGGTTCGATGGTTCGATGGTTCGATGGTTCGATGGTTCGATGGTTCGATGGTTCGATGGTTCGATGGTTCGAAGGTTCGATTTCACAAACTTCGAAGGTGATGAGAATCGAACCTCCGTAGTAAATTATTAGAAGATCGAAAAAACGGAGCTTCGAAGCTTTAAACTTCGAAATTTCGCTGTTAAGTTATATTTGATACAATTACAGTGAGTGTAAAAAGTGATTGGACACTCCTACATTTCGAAACAAATAAACTCCTACACCTAAAAGAGTGAAGTTGGACATTTTAAACAAATTCCCGAATATTTTATGACTCATAATCAGTACAAAAAGTAACACGATAAAATGTATAATAAAATTTGTATGAAGAATAGTAATGGGAATGTTGTAAGCGGAGGGAGGAGGGGGGGGGGGGGGGCACAGAAAGTCTTGGGACACTTATAATTTTTATATAAATTTATTAACTACCACCACCGGTCAAAATGACCGGTACCAGATTTTTTATTTTACAATTATTGAAATAATAAAAATGATTGTATAGGAGCTACACAAAGTCTAAACGACATGATAATCGAAAACTTCGAAAATTCGAAAGAGTCGAAGCTTCGGAAAAGTAACAGCCCTACTAAAGTCCACCTGACCCGTGCCTGACCCTAGTCCCGTACCAAATCATTGTTGTAAAATAATCGGCCAATTCGGAGCCGATCTGTAAGCGTTGGCCTTTGTGCCCGCAGCAATAATATGAAGAAGCGGTACGCGACGGAACACGCAGATGATTCTCGAAATATCTAATATCTCCTCGGAAACGAGCTCTTTTGTTTCAATCGAAATAGCCTTCATCGAATACATTGTATGCTGGGAGAAGCAGAGTTCTCGCAGCGGAAATCGCATTAAATACACTGCCTCTCTTAATGCTTCTTAACGGTCCCAACTCTAGTACGCCTAGGGAGACATTACTACACATTTTGGTTGGTTAATAAGGTAACGCGATCCTCCAGCTCCCTTTACTTAACAAAGTAATTAGATTCCTCGTCTGTACCTTTGTTGATTACTTCGAATCATGTTTCGAATCACGACCATCTAGAGGGTTCTCCTCTACATTGATCTTGTAACTATGAATGCTTAGCAAAAAGAAAGGAGACCATTGTCTCGCAATTGTAGAATGATTTAACCCAGGTTTTCGTTGGATTTTAGTCAGAATCGATCGGGGAAACACTCCAACTCTTGAATAGCAACAAAACGTCGTGCAAAACAATAAGTTGCACGGTCGATACACGCGGGTCTGGGTTAGGTCTGGGTTAGGACATCTAGATGGTTCTCCTCTACTGTTATTGTGCCTCCAGTTTTCTTTCAAGACACCATTGATCTTGCAACTATGAATGCTTAGCAAAAAGAAAGGAGACCATTGTCTCGCAATTGTAGAATGATTTAACCCAGGTTTTCGTTGGATTTTAGTCAGAATCGATCGGGGAAACACTCCAACTCTTGAATAGCAACAAAACGTCGAGCAAAACAATAAGTTCCACGGTCGATACACGCGGGTCGACAGTCTCAAGATTAATACACAAGCCCGCGACCATGCATTTCCACGGGAGCTTTACGCAGGACGATCTCGCTCGATGAAGTTAGCGGGTCAATTTGTTACGCTCTATTAAGCCGACCTTGATTCCTCTGTCAAACGTGACTGCGATATAAAGAGCGCGTCCACTTTTTCCGCGCGAAATGGAGGCTGAATGTTATCGGAAACCGCCGAGCGCCGCCCGAAACGTTCCCATTTCTCATCCTCCGGCCGCGGAATCAATTCGAATTAGATTTGAAAAATGTCGCTCGCACGATTTCACGCGGCTTCGTCCTCGATCCTCATAATTCGGTCGCTTGGCCCTCGAAAGAACAAACACTAACAGTCGCGATCCGATTTATAATGCTTCGACGACGACGTAGCTCGCCGGTTTAGAACCTTGAAAACAACGCGATATTTGCGATTTTTTTTTAAAGAAACTACGAAGCGGTCCTGTTTGAAATTTTCAGGATAATTCGTCTCGTATTCGAAGGATGTGTACAGATTTTTTTCGTTAAAAAATATTAAGAATTTGCAAAGATACTAAACCGTAGAGTAGTTACTTCTAAAACTAAACATTTTGAACAACTTTTCTCTATACAAATAAGGCATACATTCACTTAGGTTCCGACGTATTTGCAACAACTGCCGATACTAGAATACTGAATTCTGCCTATTGTTGTGCGTCTGTGGCTGTGTACGTGTCAGTATTGGTGTCCATGGTCTCCATGCAAAACTGCCATTGATGCGATTTTGAAATGTGATAAAACGATATATCCTAATATTTATAATTCATTAAAAATATTTGCAACGCTTCCGGTAACGACGTGCGTCAGTGAAAGATCATTTTCTACATTAAGAATTTTGAAAACATATATTTAAGATCTACAATGACACAACCACGACTGAATGGGTTGGCTTTGTTATACATACACAGAGACATTCGTGTAACTATAACCGAAGTAATTGAACAGCTATGTAAAAAGAAAAGAAAAAGAAAAGAAAACTACATTGTTCAACTCGTCCCCCTCTAAGATGAAATCCTGGGTGCGCCACTGTACAGGATGTTCCAGAAGTTCCCAATAGGAACTCTCGGCTGAAGACCGCAGATTTATGCGATCAGCGTTACCATTATGAAATTATGTTGGCGTTTCCATGGGGTTTTGGCTGGTACCACGGATTTTGAAGGATCCTGTAGGAAAGTTCGCAACTCGAAGCTCAACTTGTGGCGTACGTAACCTCTCGTTCCGACGGCTTACGGATCAAATTATGCGCGCATGAATACGTCCAATGCTTTCAGGCGCTTCGAAACGTATAGTCTTCTATCATTATATCTTATTCCGGCATCGCGAGATTTATGACAGAGCGCGGGGCCGCTTTGCGAGCGAACTTTTAATCCTCATTTTTACACATTTCCGGGGCTAAGTCGCCGGTTTCGCACGAAAAAACGCGGGGAACCGTGAGTTTTGACGTTTCTCCGCGCGGAAAACACGGCTGGAGCGGCCCGTCAAGGGGTCATGCCTAGTTAACAATCTGAAAAAAGTCTGATTTTTAGAAATTTCACCTGAAAAACTGAACGGGAACATGTTTCTGAGTGAACGCCTTATTTTAACGTACATATAATTATATTGTACGATTTTTAGCTTTAGCCATTTCGTTTGTTTCTCGAATGTTTAATTAATTCTAGCTAACTAGGCTTTCGTGAAAGTAACAATCGAATCATTTCGCAAATAACGTTAATAAATTCAATTCCATATATGATTTTTACATTTCGCTTATTCCGTTTCTGTAGGAGTTGAATAATTTTTGTTGCTAGATAAGAAGTGTTTGATTATATTCCACGTATTAATTATTTAGAGTTAATATTCTTAACAATACCGTTCACATCAAATATCAATATATGTATTGCACAACATTCATGGAGCAGATAAAACGAATGGTAAATAATTTGAAAATTCCTTTCGTCGTTGATTCGGTCTTTAATAACAATGGCTGTGCAAACTTTCTTTATACGAGACATTGCCGACGGCTCGATCTCAAAGTTCAATATACTATAAATAATATTAAACGTTCGTCAATATACATATGTATATTGACAATATTATATTGACATTATACACAGTATATTATATTGATCCTCTGAATGCTCTAAGTACGTTCGCGTGCAATGCGATTTCTCAAAGCAGGATCATCGCAAACAAACAATTCACAAATATCCTGCCAACGCATGATTTCATCTAACCAAAAAATTACAAAAGAAATTTTGATTTTCTTCAACATGGCGGTCGTTCGACAGCAAAAATATGATTTTTCACAATTTAAACGATTCGTCTTTATTAAAATGCTGTAACTCGGGCATTTTTAAAGATTTTGCAATAGAAAAATTACCACGCGTAGTCCAACGTACGCACTTTCGAATGAGCCATTTCATATAAAAAGGAGCCAGCTCGTTTTTCCAGGAAAAATTCCCGAAAATCAGGGTTTTTGCAGACTGCTAACTAGCGAGGTTTCGCCACCGTAATTTGATCACCGGCCGGGAAGTATGGTTCCTTGTAAAGCATAAAACTAATATCTCCGGCTTACGAACGGGGGCTCTTCCTTACCTACGTCGTTACCCTTCATTATTCGCGGCTTCAGAAACTGCCAGGAGTCATGAAGTTCGGTGGCTCGGCTTAAAGGAGGTCGCCAGATAAGAGACAGCTTTTAGGGCGGAGATAGAGCTCTCTCACTCTTTCTTAATCTCTCTCTCTCTCTCTCTCTCTCTCTCTCTCTCTCTCTCTCTCTCTCTAGCGCAAGATCCGCCGACCGTTTACCGAATTACTATTGGGATCTCGTAAAGAAAATTGATTCCGAAGACCCGCCACCGTTCGCGAAAAATTACCGCGAAATTAGCTGGGAGCGCCCCCCATTAATTCGTTTGATTGCGAGAACTTAAAGGGGTACAGCGGTATTGGATAGCTCGAATCAACGATTTCCTCCGTGTTGGATTGCCTTTAGTTTGGTTAATATGCTGGTACTTCAGTTCGTTGTGGATACTTTGACAATGGTCGTTAAGAATTTACAAATCATCCCCTAGCGATTTCAGTTTATATATTCTGCATCTTCAACTAAAATTTAATGCCTTATGCGTAACAATTTCTATTACAAGTATTTCAAAAAGGATTAAAAATTTTTTTTTTTTTAAGTGGAAGAATGATTTTAATAAATTATTCTCCGCCAAGAAATGTCAGACTCGTCGGCCATTCCGTTTAGAAGTTACAAGCGCGCAAAGAATGCTTCGGGTCCAAATGGACCCAATAAGCGTAGCCGGGTTAAAGCAAAACTATTCACTGTTGAACGTGAGTTGATCATCGTTTACGTTTACGAGTACAAATAAAAATAACACATCTTCCGGTAAATTCTGACTAAACGAGCAAATTCATAATAAATAGAAATTGATCTTTTGAAGATTTTCCAACAGCGAAAGCTTCTACACCATTTTTAATGAAACCGGAATTTTCGCCGATGCGACGACTTGCGAAGAAACAGCGAACGATAAGGTCGAAGTTATGGTTTCAGTGAATTTTCTTCAGAAGATAGCATCGGAGGGGAATAATCTTAGGGGTACTTTTCTCCTTTTAACGCGGGGGAAACGCTCTTGAAAAAAGGTATTACTAGGTCTTACCTTTTTCCTGTTTCTTTAGCGCTGTTAACCTCCAATTTCTTTCTTTCCCTTTTCCTGCTTTATTCTAGTTTTTCTCCCGGCCCTCGAGACCCGAATTGTATTATTATTTCATCCTACCCAAGCCTTTAACAACAAGTAAATGACTGCTTAGTTGCGAGTCGCAACACAATCGGTGAAATTATTATATAATTTTCAACCGAACGACAATTTACAAGTCACAATCTAATATTTTATAAACGTATACAGGGTGCGGCGCAAATTAGTCCCCACGATTTTTCAGCCCCTTCGGATGGTCGGACAGAAAATGTTTCTTACCAAAGTCAATCAGTATTTAAACGACAAGAAATTGCAATATTTTAAATTTAAAAGAAAATCGATTTTCTACAAAAAATCAAGGTCGCTGTCATATCTTTTAACGGAACTGGGTATTTTTAACTTCATAATATTGTAGGCGACGTCGAAACGAATTCAACGACCTGCTATACAATGACTTTCAGATGACCTTGAAAGATAATATCGCCATGAATCAATTGCCAGCATATTTGAAATATTTCGACGGTACGTAATAGCAACGCCTTGTGGATTTGTTGGATTTGTGTTTTTAATGTTGCTTCGTATAAATTTGGTTTTTCGTGAGTTAAGTTCTGAAGCAATGTTTACGTTCATTTGTTTACCTCTAAATGCGAGGCGTTGCTATTACCAAAGCTGCTATTACGTACCATCGAAATATTTCAAATATTCTGGCAATTGATTCGTGGCGATATTTTCTTTCAAGGTCATCTGAAAGTCATCGTATAGCAGGTCGTTGAGTTCGTTTCGACGTCGCCTACAATATTATGAAATTCAAAATACCCAGTTCCATTAAAAGATTAGACAATGACCTTGATTTTTTTTTTAAATTTAAAAAATTGCAATTTCTTGTCGGTTAAATACTGATTAACTTTGGTACGAAACACTTTTCTGTCCGGCCATCCGAAGGGGCTGAAAAAATCGTGGGGACTATTTGCACCCTGTAGATATATGAATAAGAAATGCATAAAGATCCGCTCAATTCAGCGACGATATTTCGGAATAAACGTTGCCGCAGAGTAGACAGAACGCAAACGTTTAAGACATACTTTATCGCGTCGAAACGCAAGGAACTTTTAATACCATTATCATTACTATTTTCCGCAACAGTCGGTGTCACAGATCGGAAGCAACGACGCGGCGACGACGTCTCGAGCGAAAACTTTCCTCGGACTGTGAAAAGCGTTTAACGGGCCAATTCCCGCAGAAGTGTTGAAGAAGACGAACCGAGGAAGAAGCAAATTCGTCCGCTGGATAAACAGAAAAGTTAGCCGGCAAGAAAATCCAGGAAGAATGCCACAGGAAGCCGGTTAAAGCAGAAGGGTAGTTTCCCGTCAGGCTGTGTCGCGGTTTATATTTAATACCTGTTTTGAAATCCATGCAGCTTTCGCCCCACGGTTTTATCCAGTTTCTCTCCCCTTTCCGACGATCTGACCCGTGAAAACCATATCGACTCGCCTGATCTTCGCCGCCGCCGCCGCCTAGGGATTAATTTTTACCTTTCCCTTTCCCCCATAGCATCGTACTTAATTTGCCGTGAACCTGGGATTCCCCTCTCCGCCGCCCTAAACTCGGATAATGATCGAGAACGTTCGGCGAACGCCCTCCGGCGATATTGGCCCTCCATTTTTTCCGAACGATTTTTACCGTTCCTTCTATTTCGATCCTCCCGATCCAAGCTTCTTGCGGCTTTCTCGCGTTAGATCCTCCCTTTGATTTCGCGCATCGCAAACGGAATGCCAATTTAGAACAAACCGTTGTCTGACTTGGAACACGCTCCAGATTTTAAGACTCCATACTATTTCGGTGAAACACTTAACCCTTTAGCGCTCTGGGATTTATAGCGATGGTTCTGACTGTTTTAAGCTCGTTTGTGGTCCTACAGTTCGTTCTGCAAAAGCTACTAGCTTTGGAAATGTTAATCCTTTACATTCGGTGACATTTTCAGTCCAAAACCAAACATTTCTTATACAGGGTGATTCAAAATTCCTTCAACTCCCTGAAATGGGCGGTTCCTGAGGTCATTCGAAGCGACATTCTCCTTTTCCAAAATGTCCGCCGTGGCGTTGTTTAGGAGTTATTAACGAAAAACACGGACCAATCAGAGCGCGACCTAGACGCGTGTTGGCAAAGATGGTCCGGAGCGACAGCAGTCGTCTGGGTCTGCAAGTCCCATAGACTTATAGAGATAGACTGCGCGGCCATGTATTTCTATCTCACTCGCACACCGATAGTTAGTGGGGGCTCAGGCGAAAAGCGCACGAGGGAAAATGTAATAAATGTAATAGCATTTTTAAAATAAAAAATTTCATTTACTAACGCACGTGGCATGTGTTTTTTCCTGTGAGCACAGAGCAGCACAGAGTCTATATAAATAGAAGCAACTAGAGGAAGCAGAATCTCTCCCCGCCAACTCGTCAATTAGAAAGAGAGCACACCACGAACAACTATTGCTCTCTCTCTCTCTCTCTCTCTCTCTCTCTCTCTCTCTCTCTCTCACTCTTTATATCCCTCGCCGCCATTGTGGGCTTCAACGCTTCGTACAGGCCGCGCAGTCTATCTCTATGTATAAGTCTATGGTAAGTCCTTGATACGAGGACTCTCGTCATCGCAGATACGCGGAAACCGTTCGTGTTGATTTATACATCGTGACGTATCAGTCATAAAAATACTGGTATAAATAGTACAGTAATTTTCGATATACCGCGATGGGTCGGGACGGTTTTTGTTGTATTTGGGATGCGCGGTTAGATACACGAGGTCCGTCCGTGTTGATATGAGGGTCGTGACGTCAGTCGCCAGATGTTTAACACGACGGGTCGACACGGTTTTCGTCGTATTTCTGCTCTGCTGGCCCGCCGGACCATCTTTGTCAACACGCGTCTAGGTCGCGCTCTGATTGGTCCGTGTTTTTCGTTAATAACTCCTAAACGAAGCCGCGGCGGACATTTTGGAAAAGGAAAATGTCGCTTCGAATGACGTCAGGAACCGCCCATTTCAGGGAGTTGAAGGAATTTTAGGACACCATGTAGAACCTAGGATATATTTCTATTCTACATACAGTGACTCCCAAAAATATTCGGACACTAGGCACAACTAACTTTACAATTTGATAATTCGTTTGTTTTACCAGGACAACGACCCCAACCATAAGTCACGCGTTCTGCAAGAATTTTTATTATACCGCTGCCCCAAAATTATTCATCCGCCGCTCCAATAACCGGACCTTAATCCTATCGAGAATTTGTGGGATGAATTGGCCAGAAAAATCCGAAAAACCCCAATTACATCGATAGCCGAATTAAAACAAAGACTTGCAACTGAGTGGTCGAATATAACTGTTGAATATTTTTTAAAAATTACAAATAATATGCCGAACAGGTTCAGACATGTTCTTAAACAAAATGCGGTTACGCCAAGAAGTATTAAACAAATTTTGTAATGCTAAATTACATTATCTAAATAGAAAAATTAATTTTGTCCGAATATATTTGTGAGCCACAAATGGTCCATTATTGGGTTTAATAATTTTTATTATAAAACGTATGTATATTTTCAAATAAACTATGCATCTTTATCAACATTAATAAATGTTTTATTACTAGGAACAATTCGTATGAAATTATCAAATCGTAAAATTAGTTATACATAGTGTCCGAATATTTTTGGGAGTCACACTGTATATGGTATAGTACATAACGATAACTCTTTTATTGTGTGTCGGCCCATTCTCTACGTAGCCGTGGATAAAAATTGAACAGTAATTTCGTCATTGATCAATTGTTGAATACAGCTGTCGCAATAAGGCAAAAAGAGGCACGTGGACGAGTTATGGATTTTGTTATCGGTGTTCCTCGTTTGTTTGCATTTTCTTGCTTCCGATTCAAACCGGTTCGTTCGTTCGTTCTCGTTCTCGTCCTCGTACCGCTTGGCGGGGGCCCGGCCCGACCCGGCCCGAACGGTGACACCGCGCCGACAGCCGAGCAACACGAGTACCATTTTCGCAACAAAAAAGCCACTGAAGTTTCTATTATGACCCGGGGAACGGCGCATTGTCGCTCGCCTCTTGCAATTTATACGCGGCCCTGGCTGCGCAACTTTCAAAGCTCTCGTACCGCCGTCGTCGTTGTTTCCATAAAACATCACAGGGGCCCTGGTTAGAATCATTGGCCTACCTTTGTCGATCTCTACGGCCGCGACGACGACGCGACGCGACGGTACTCTTTTCGCAACGGCGAGTCCAGATGGGAATGAACCGACGATTTTTAGCATTGTGCTCGGCGTAGTCTACCGGAGATTGCGAAAAGACATTCTGTAATAGAGAATTAAGGCTGCTGAACAATCGTGACGGTCCAAGTCCATTGAATTTCTTTTTTCTTTAATTCTTCTACGAGCCTTAAAGGGTTACACCACCCTGGCGCTCGGAAAAATAGATATAAAAATAAACTTTTTTTTTTACGTTGCCATTAAGTATATAAAATGATCATTATTTTACACATGTATATAGTAGTTTTATAAACAATTTGCAATATTAACGATTAAAAAAAAATAAAAAATGGCGGAGATATAAGCCGATAAGTCGAACCTTTTTTTGAAAATCTTTGCTGATGGTGTACATGATTTCTCTGTTAGGCATCGTCTAAAAAATAATAAATAAATTTTTTCTTATTATCATTCTTATTATCTATATTATACCTATTTTTCCGAGCGCCAGGGTGGTGTAAACAAATTTCTTTTCACATCATGTAGTAAACTAATTGCTCTAACTTCTGAGAAAAGTTCAAATCGTATGGTGCAATATCAAAACAGTTATCGCTTTTTTAAGAGCGCACTGTATGTATGTACGTACATGCATAATATATTTTGAAAAAATCTACTCGCGTGTCGATTTTCCGACCCACTAAAGGGTGAACATGAGAAGTTCCTTCTATAAATATTAAGCTACAAAAGGCGTACATTATAGCACACGCTTGAAAAAATAATATTTACCGCACCACTCTAATATTTACACAGCGCATAGACTATTCGCAAAATCAAATAAAGGGCTCCTCGGCGTAAAATTAGACGATATTATTTTCCGTGCTCACGATGGTAACCACCAAGGAGGGGGTCGCGCACGATAATGCGTTTAATATACGAGGAAAATATTCCCATTACCGTGCCGCGAAATGATTTCATTAGAAAATATTTCCAAGTGTCACTCACGGTGGGGCAAAGTACCGTGCATAATTCCTCTCCCCAATATGGCGGGCAGGTTCGGGCCTAGCGCGTCTTTGACGGTATGAGCCGACCTGTACGTGCAGGGTAGGATCGTAAAGGGGTAGGTTGTGGGGTTGCGGAGCCGTGGCACTTAGCAGGCCGCGCTAACGTTTTCTCGTTAGTGCTCTTGGTACCGACAAAACCGGCCCTGGTAATTACTTCGCCAATTACTTCGAAATATTTTGCCTCTATATGTTCTAAATACTTTCTTCGCTCGTCTCTTTTTCCGCCCCAACCACCCCCAACCCCCTGCTATTCGCGTTTCTGTTTCCCTTGTTCATTCTCACTCCCCCCCCCCCCCCACCTTTTTCCACCTCTCTGTTCGAAGGTGTGTGCGCGTGGCTGGTTTAATTTCTCGCCGTTTATTCGGGTCGACGACAGCGGCGCGGAGCTGCTCTGCGAATGATCGGTGTTCACGGAAAGGTGTGCACCGTTCCGCGTTTAGCAAACGTTTGACACGCGGCTACGTGTGTAACAGGCACGGTTAATTAATCGAATTACGGCGACATTAATGCAGCAATTTTAACCGGCGCCCGCTAAACCCACGCAATTAGAGGATCGATAATGCGGCGACACGCGTCGACGATTCTTTTTAATCGCTCCACGGCCGAGTAATTACATTCGCACTCGAGCCGCCCGCCCCCCCCCCCCCCGCGTCATCGAATATCGGGATTTGTTTCTTTGTGATTTTTCTTGTTAGCAGCTGCTCGACCCGCGGAAACGACGGTTAATCGGTTCTCGTTGTCAAACCGCTCCTTTCTGGTCGACGCAATAAAAATGCTTTTTGTAGAACGTTTTCTCTGTTACCGATCGTCTAACATTTTCAGCAAGTTCAGAATTTAGCTGAAGATTCTCGACAAGGACTACTCTTGTCAACATGTTGGCGACAGTTTTCCGAGTAAAATGAGTTCGAATAAAATTTCATTCGTATTTAATACACGGCGTTGAAGAGTAAATTCGTAAAAAAAGTAAAGTTCTGTTGTTAGGCTACAACATATTAACCCTTTGCACTCGGAGCTATTTTAACTCGAAAACGAAAGATTCTTCCATTCTAGAATATTTCCATTATATAGGGTAACTGCACCAGTGAATGAACATTTAAGAAATTGTTCAGGAAGATATTTTTTAAAAAATATTCCTATACTTCATTTGTCAAAAATAAATGAACACAAATAAAATGAAATTATTATTATTTGTCTTTATTAAACGTTAAATAAAATATATAAAAAATACCAGTCAATGAACACTACATTCTAGTAATTGAACAATGATGGAAAAGCAAAAAATACAAAAATACAAAAGCGTTCATTTACTGGTGCAGTTACCCTACAATTTTTTTCTTCATTTTTTGCATATGAAACTGATATAATATCTCATGTAATATGTAAATGACTAGTACTTTATCAAATACGAACAGAAATAATAATCTGAATAATTTTTTTAAGAATAGCACAGCAATTTTCAATGGTGCCTCAGAGTCGCCATCCGAGTGCTAAGGGTTAATGTAATTATTCCCATATCTTCCAGCCTCGTCATCTCTTTCGCCGCTGGAAAACAAAAGCGATCTCCATAAGATTTCCAATTTCCAAACTTCGATCTATTATATCCTAGTTAAGCCAAAGAACTTCTCAAGTGGAGAAGTTTAACATTCCCCATACTCTCGCAAGCCTCGTTTTGCTGTTGGCCCTTCAAGGACATCTCACGGCGGAGAATTAGGGATTGCCCTGAGCAATATTTAGACACGCGGCCCAGACAGATCCTGTAAACCAGGGACGAACGAACATTCAGACACGCACGACGGAACTTCATTTCTACATTACACGACCCTTGAACTTCAACTACCCCAATTTTCCATTCAGCCGGGTCACCCCGTTGCCCCATCGCGCAACTTCTGTAGCTCCATTCATATGTGTACCCAGTCGTTCGAAATTATTACCACTGAATTTACCAGGATAGTCGAGCCACTTGGTCTCGAAAAACGTTTTAATAAAAAAGTCCGGTAGTTTGCAGTTGCTGTACCTCACCGCGGGCATCCAACATGGCCGCGCTCGGTAACATTTCTCTCGTACGTCTGTTCCTAATTTTTCAAAGTCCCACGAATATGTTTCTATAGTTTCCGACAATAACGACGGTTTCAGACCTTGAATCACATTTTTCTATAATCCGAGGACTTCCCAATGTTTCCTAAGGTTGCAAATTATATTTTCTAATTCTTCCATGGTATTTAGGCATTTCGACACTTTTAACGATAATAATCATTTTCTTGAAAAATATTCTTGAATATTCCTCCATGTCTCTAGAACATGTAAGCTTAACACGGTCGATATCCTGTCGCAGATTAGTATGTGTCGTTAACACTTTCGGAATTTCCTTAAAGTTAGCCAAGTCAATTTTATACACTTCGTTGTGTAAAGTCATGATACACAGCATAATGATATTCTCGGTCCTTCATTGTCGTCTAGAAGAAATTATCTTAAGACTTATCTTGTGACGTCACAGTGTCCCATCACCTTTCGGACACTGAATTCTCGGTTTTCCTATACACATACTATACCTATGCCGGGTCTATTAGTATACATGGTCTAGAAGAAATTATCTTAAGACTTATCTTGTGACGTCACAGTGTCCCATCATCTTTCGGACACTGAATTCTCGGTTTTCCTATACACATACTATACCTATGCCGGGTCTATTAGTATATACGGTCTAGAAGAAATTATCTTAAGACTTATCTTGTCACGTCACAGTGTCCCATCATCTTTCGGACACTGAATTCTCGGTTTTCCTATACACATACTATACGTATGCCGGGCCTATTATGGTCTAAGGCACCGGTCAAAAGGCGCGCGCGCCGGCAAAAGCATCGCACTCTATCGCGAGGCGTTTCTTGTTTCCGCGCAATCGCCGCGAGTTATTACTAGTACGTGTGTGCCCTGTCGACGGCGAACGCGTGAAATTTTCGGCCCGGTTGGCATAAAATAACCACGAACGTTCAACCGTGAACTCGGCAAACACGGGACGCGCGAATGCAGCGCTCGCGCCGGGCCGCGCGCCGCGCCGCGCCGTGCTTAAATAAGCCGGAGCTTGAAAATTCCGGCAACGCGAACACGAACGCGAACGCGAACGCAAACGCGAATACGGGGCGAGTGACTCGCGAAAATTTCGCGACGCGAGTCGAATCGTGCCCGCGGTTTAAAACACTCTCCTCACCTCCTGCCCTCGGAAAACCGCCCCAGAAAAGAGGAGAAGCGTGCCGCGGAAACGAGCACCGACAGCGAAATCGAAAAGCTCGGCCGCCTAGGAACCAGAAAAAACCCGCTCGTTAATGACTTTATACGCATGCGAAGTAATTCTGTTTGCGTCTCGCTCGCTCTCGAAACACCCGACGCGCTCCTTTTCCTTTTTATTTACACCGATTTTCATAATCATCGATTAACGTTCGTACTAGTTTGATTTTTGTTCTAGTTACATTTATTTACGCACGCATATTCTAGATTTGTATTGATAATTTTTTGGCGATTTTATTCGTATCTTTATCGTAATATTTAAATATACGCGAGTATCTTGTCGAATAGATAGTGGAATTAACGGAACATTTAAAAGAGAAAAATTTTATACGCACACAAAGTAATTCTGTTTGCGTCTCGCTCGCTCTCGAAACACCCGACGCGCTCCTTCCTTTTTATTTACACCGATTTTCATAATCATCGATTAACGTTCGTACTAGTTTTATTTTCGTTCTAGTTACTTATTTATTTACGCACGAATATTCTAGATTGTATTGATAATTTTTTGGCGATTTTATTCGTATCTTTATCGTAAATTTAAATATACGCGAGTATCTTGTCGAATAGATACTGTGGAATTAGCGGAGCATTTAAAAGAGAGAAATTTTTTATTAGAATTTTGTCGAATTTTACCATTTTACCATCGCGATGTAGAATTACCTAATAAAAGATACGAGCTTGTATGTACGTAATATCAGCTTCGGCAAACTAGGTCATGAAAATTCGTATTTACATAAAAATCCACAGTTTACACGTGGTTTATTACGTGCGCGGTTTGCAACAGAAAACTAGAGAAATATTTCACTCTTAATTGGTATTAATATATTTATAGTCACAGTACGAGCATTAATAAAATCGTTAGTTCCTCTCTAATTTGAAAAATGCTCGGTCTAAAAATAATCGAGTATTTCAACTGTGGTTTGGTTCTCAGTGTTCAGTACTGCGCTGTGGTCCATGTATGTTTGTTAACTAGCTTATTCCAAGAACGAATGTTAACAAACATTTAAAATCCCTTATATTTCCCGGAGATGTATTTTCCTATATCTTTCTCAAACGCACGGAGCATATGAATGCTGGATTTAAAGCAGATTAGTATCGCAGCTACAAAAGACACGATCAAAAAGGTTCTTTCAATCCCCGACGAAAAAACTCATTAATTGGCGCTTATACCTTTCCAAAGCTGTGTTTTCTCACTAATTTTCAGTCCTACCGAGAGCGTTCCTCGCATAAGAATGGATTTATGTGCATTTATTTGGCATCTCGTGTCCGAAAATCACCTCCAAGGAGATTGCTATATCTTCGGCAATTATTAACATTCTTTACTGAAAAAATTAAGATCGTTGTGTCGAAGTGTATGTTTTCATATACACACACGCGAAAGATTTAGGTATCGTAACAAATTCGCTGGATTCTAACAAGGGAACATATTCAGTTGATACACGCCGATTTTGACGAAACTTATGTGAGATATAGTTCTTCGAAAAATATTTGACACGTATTTTTTTTTATCGGCAACCATCCACTCTGGGGGGGGTGAAAACAGCCCTCGAAGTCAGAAGGCACCACTGAAAATTGCTATGCCATTCTTAAAAATATTGTTCACTTTATTATTTTTGTTCGTATATAATAAACTAGTGGACATTTACATATTACATGAGATATTATATCAGTCTTATATGAAAAAAATGAAAAAAAAATTCTATAGAATGGAAATATTGTAGAATGGAAAAATCTTTCTTTTTCAAGGGTTAAAGTTTTAAAGGGTTAAAGACAACTATAAAATTAGGAGTCAATCTGACAAATTTTCGTTGGTTTAGAAAATGTTGGGTTAGGTCGAACAACCAGACCAGGACCGGTTTCCACAATTCCGTGTCGGGATACTCGAGGGATCCAGTGAGCAGGACAATCGGAATACCTAATCGGTGTCCCGCACTATGAGGAGCACGTCAGATTCGACAGAGCAGATTATCCCGGTCGCTGAAATATTTTCGAATTCGCTTTAATCGAGCCGGTGGCCGGTGCAATCAATCAAATCGCGACTCAAATATTGACATCGTCCTCGCGAAGGAGCGAATATACCGTGCGGATCCATCCGAACGTTTCCGTTCCGTGAAACCAGAAATCCACGGGCGGTTAGCGACTCTTTTTCGAAAAATAAAAATTGTCCAAGTAGATTGTAAGGAACAGCAGCTACGTGAAAGTGTATTTCTTTTATAATTTTCACGAGTTACAAAATAATAGAACAAACCTCTTGGATTCTTCAGATTATGTCCCTACAGTTTCCTATTTCGTAAAATCCACAGTCTAGTTATAGTTATTAGGTTGATGCACGTGAAATGTCCGATTTTTATTAGTAACGTTAAACAAACGTTCTTCTTCTTTTAAATAAACTTATGTATCAAAGGAAGCATCATCCTAATCGATAAACTGAAATATACATATATGTATAATTTGCTTTCTAAAATCGGACACTTCATATGCAACAACATTATTTCTATGTGGTTAATAAAATCATGGTGTTGACGGTTTCAACTCGGGTTTCTAGCCAAAGAATAGCCGAAAAATAGTTTATAGTAATTTCTTTTATAATTTTCACGAGTTACAAAAATAATAGGACAAACCTCTTAGATTCTTCAGATTATGTCCCTACGGTTTCCTATTTCGTAAAATTATAGTTATAGTTATTAGGTTGATGCACGTGAAATGTCCGTTTTTTATTAGTAACGTTAAACAAACGTTCTTCTTCTTCTAAATAAACTTATGGATCAAAGGAAGCATCATCTTAATCGATAAACTGAAATATACCTATGTATAATTTGCTTTCTAAAATCGGACATTTCATATGCAACAACATTATTTCTATGTGGTTAATAAAATCATGGTGTTGACGGTTTCAGCTCGGGTTTCTAGCCAAAGAACAGCCGAAAAATAGTTTAGAAAATTATCAGGTCCCGTGCACCGTGTTGCCCGGCAAATTTACAATCAAGTACAAATAAGCTTCCTAATTTGCACACCGTGGGCTTGGACCATTAGAATTCCGACCCAGCCGATTTACATACAAAACTTTGCAAATTCTACTCGTCGTAGCGCCGGGCCGCGCCGCGCCGCGCCGCGCCGGACCGCAAATCGTCCGATTTTTCGACCTAGCAGATGGAACAGTTTCTGTAACCCCGTTTTCCCGGGGTTTTCCTGCGGTGAAAATAGTTACGTTATCGGCCCTTTCGGGGCTTTTGTTGCAAAACTCGCGAATGCATAGATCATTTATCTACGAGGCGGATGAAATACGAGCGTTCCGCACTTTTACCGCTCGAGTTTTGTTTTGTTTTTTTTTGGTTTTTTTTTTCGCGGCCGAGTTGTTATTGCGTTTACCTTCCACGATCTTCATAACGAAGTAATATTATTATTGGCGACGCGCGCGCGCGTCGACCGACGCTCCCCTCCCCCCCCCCCCCATTTAATTCGCGATTTCCGGCTACGTACGCTAATAAATCCGCCACGGTTTCAGCGCATTGTTTGGCTGGATTTGCATTTTTGGATCGCGGTTATGCAAACCGAGCGTCACCCTTTACCTGATTTCGATAAACCGGGCCCGGGTGTGTTTGATCTCGGCAGCTTGATTTGTTTGAGTATAATATTCCTGACTATAAATATCGTCTGTTTAACAGTCGGTCTATACGGAAACAAATTCAACGGAGCCGCGTGCACGCGTGCGCAAATATGTTTTAGTCGTTGATAATCGTCCCGGCTTATCGGAATATGGTGACACCGCTGTTTGCCTTTTCACTGTAGCAATATTAATTCGATTCCGTTGTTACTATTGCTGCAACACCTGTCGCTATAGTCTAGTCGAATGACCCTGACATTCCGATATTGTTACCGGCAGTGGCGCATCCAGGATTTCATCTAAGAGGGGGACGAGTTGAAAATTACCTATTTTAGATTTTTTTAAACATAAATTTATTTATAGAATAAAATCTAGTGTTCTTTTCTTTTTACATAGCTCTTCGATTACTTCGGTTATAGTTACAATGAATGTCTCTGTGTATGTATAACAAAGCCAACCCATTCAGTCGTGGTTGTGTCATTGTGGATCTTAAATATGTTTTCAAAATTCTTTATGTAGAAAATGATCTTTCACTGACGCACCTCGTTACCGGAAGCGTTGCAAATATTTTTAATAAATTATAAATGTTAGGATATATCGTTTGATCACATTTCAAAATTGCATCAATGGCATTTTTGCATGGAGACCATGGGACACCAATACGGACACGTACACAGCCACAGACGCACAACAATAGGCAGAATTCAGTGTTCTAGTATCGGCAGTTTTTGCAAATACGTCGAAACCTAAGTGAGTGTATGCCTTATTTGTATAGAGAAAAATTGTTCAAAATGTTTAGTTTTAGAAGTAACTATTCTAAGGTTTAGCTAATTTTTCAGTGTTTCGTTTCCTTTTTCTTGGGGAGGGGGGACTTGGACCCCTGGCCCCCCCCCCTGGGTGCGCCACTGGTTACCGGAGAAAACGTCTTTCAAGCTCTCCTTTGCAAAATGGCTAATCGACTGTCTTCGACTTTTCTATTGGTGCATCGAGCACAGAACTTTGTTAAAAACGCTAGCATTACTAGAAAGATCAGATTTTCTGTAACCGTCACCGATATTGTAAAAATATTTTCATGCGAAATTTTCTGGTCAATTTCTTTCTATACCATTGTTGAAAAGCAACGGAAAACGTACATTTAGCAGCGGACTTAAGTTATACATGAAGAAAAATTTCTATTGAGATACAATGCACGACGCCCCCCAGAATGGTTCCTTTAGGTGAGAAAAAAATTTGTGCAAAGTTTGAGATCGAAAATTTTGAAAATGTTGAAGTATGACATATCGTTGGATTTGTCTGTTTTTTTCTAAATAGGAATATGGAAAAATTATATGACCTTTAAATAAACGTAACGATAATCCTGAAATTTCGAAAATTGTAAATTGTAAAGGATCAACGCCAGCAATATCCTGATTTAAAGAAAGCTACTTTAGCGAAAAAATTGTAAATATTAAATATAAGTTCTTTAGAATATAAGAAATATACCGAATAGAAATAGACTTCATTACAAAACTACAACTGCTAATATATGTTATTTTACGTATACAGGATAATACATATATACCGTTAATTAAAATTTGTGCTACATTTTAATGTAGGTATTTCAGTATCTCTGTTATTTGTGGTTTTACGAACAAAAGGCAGAGGAGAAAATTGTACTGCTCAATAAAGTAAATGTAATAGCAAAAACATTTTTTGGAAATCAAATTTACGAAATTTCATGGTTATCGTTATTTTTATTTAAAGAAGGTCATATCATTTTTCCATATTCCTATTTAGAAAAAATGACAAATCCAACGATATGTCATACTTCATAGTTAAGGTGAATTTCAACATTTTCAAAATTTTCAATTTAAATGCGCCACGTGATCCTTTTATCCGATCGATCTCAAATTTTGCACCAATTTTTTTCTACACTAAAGGAACAATTCTGGGTGGCGTCGTGAAAAAAATTCGTTGGCCAAAAAATAAGGTCCACCCTAATAACTACAAACAACAGAGATATTTAAATACCTACATTAAACTGTAGCAAATTCCATAGTTAAGGTGAATTTCAAAATTTTCAACTTAAATGCGTCACGTGATCCTTTCATCCGATCGATCTCAAACTTTGCACAAATTTTTTTCTCCACTAAAGGAACAATTCTGGGTGGCGTCGTGAAAAAAATTCGTTTTCCAAAAAATAAGGCCCACCCTAATGCACACGCAGTATTGTGCATTCATACAGTTGTGTTCATCGCATGGTGTTTTAGAATGATTTAAATTGAAATATCCCCTGAACTACTAATTTTTTGACATACATACGCTAGTGCTTTTTTATAACGAATGTCCAGCTGCATCGATTGATGTATTAAACAATACCTCATTCCATGTAAACAAAAACCAACGTGACCTTTACATGACCTTTACGCGTCCACTCACGAAAAAACTAATAATATGGGACACCCTGTATAATACAATGATATATGTACTTAATCACACAGTGATACATACGGTGTACAAAATACGCGGGTAATGAAGCGAAAATACAGGGCGCGATTAGTTAAAGGTTAAATAAAATTCCAACATGAACAAATTGGATAATGTAAAAAACATTTTGAATAACGGTAAATAGCAATTTTCAGTGGCGCCTCAAAATCGCCGCTCGAGTGCTCAGGAGAACGAAAAGCTACACACCGGGTCGGCGCGGCGTAAAAAATGAAAACTTAATCAAGGGAGAACAATACCTGGACTTGAAGGCCAAGTGAATCCACGGGAATTTCATAGCGGGGATGGTCCGTTTTTTAATCCAGTTGTTGGCCGTTGGAGCGAAATAACTTCCTCCAAAATTGAACAATAGGAAAACAATCAGGCCGTTTGCGTGGCCTGCCGCTGAAAATTTCAGCGGCGGAGATAACACGTAGACTTCATCTCAGCGTGGACAAAACGGTGCTACGGGATTCCTTAGATTGAAATATTCAGACATTCCCAGCATATCCGGTCTTAGTAGTTTAATCGGTGCCAATGTTTTTCAGCGCATCTACCTCGGCCAGAAAGAGTTTACCGTTGTTTTAATAATCCGGACAGAATTCACGACTATATTCCGCGAATCTTTATGCAAAATAAATATTGTATTGTATAGAATGTGGTCAAACTAATTTGAATGTCAATTTTTTAACAAATACCACATTATTTGTTGGTATACTGGCAGATGTAGTAAGGTTACATTTCTGTAGTAGGATATCTGTTTAGTTTATTTATTTATTGCTTTAAACCAGGTATGGTTTATGTAGCATATACAATACAATACATGAACATATTAACGTAGTATATAATATCTTAATGCGCCACTTAACTTAGACTAGATTGTAGCTTCTGCTTGTTTACATTAATTTTATGAAATTAAATTAAATGAAATGAATATATATATATATATATATATATATATATATATATATATATATATATATTGTTTTATTCATTGTTATTTTACAGACGCAATGTTATTGTAATTCTCTTGATAATGATCTAAATGAAGATCGAAACGTTGAGAAACGACGTTGTGTTAATTTGCAAATAGTGTTTAGTATTAATTGATCGAACCAATGCGCCGAAAAACATTTAAATTTTGCAATAGTCAATAAAAGTTCAACAGGCTATCAAATAATCCCGCACCATCAACCGTACACACTTGAGAAAAACCAACCCCTATGCAAAAAGGGATGAATCAGGGACGAACGTCGATGCGGTAACACATTGTTGCTAATTTGTGTTAATTTGCAAATAGTGTTTTAGTATTAATTGATCGAACCAATGCTCCGAAAACATTCAAATATTGCAAAATAAATATTGTCCAAGCGAATCCCAGCTAGACGGGACGCGACGCGATACGCTTTCGCCGTGCGTCGAGGTAGCGTAACCTAAAGCGAAGGGTGTGTCCGTGTGAGACGTTTTAAGGGAGAGATGCTCGGAGAAAGGCAGCCATTCCGCGCCACGGCGGCAGACAGCAGTGTGTCGTGAATCCGAACGGGTAAAAGTCAGCGACGTGTGCGGACTGTATCGCGTGCTCCCCGGTGCCGCTAATACCAGACACAGAAATATTCTCGCGTTTCGCCGATGTCCCAGAGTCTCTGCAAAATCATCCTTGGAAATCCCGCAGGTTATGGAACGGGCCGTTACGCTCCGCGGGATCCAGACCCGCGATCAATTCGATCGTTCGATCGAACGACGTCGACCGTTCCCCGAACCAACGCGCAACCTAACGCTGTACGGGTTCTAACGCTACCGATACCTTAGGCTCCTGGGGGAGAGAAACGTATGGCGCGCGCGCGCGCGCGTGTTTCTAGGGATAAGTAGCGAGGTCACATGTGCGAGGCCGCGAAGGTATTCTTACGTGTCTGCGTATTTTATGTCCTTAAAAGCAGCCTCTTATCCCTGCCTCCTTTGCGCAGGGGACAGTGGGACGCTAAGAGCACCGAAACTTATCCCGGCTTTCTATTATTTATATGTTTTGCTTTAATGGCCGTTGCCCGGGGGTCTTACGTTTCCTTGCGTCGCGTCGCGTCGCGTCGCGTCGCCTTAATACTTGGGCGGGGTAGTAACCCTCTCTGTTCTCTCCCCTTTCCCTCACACTCAACAACCCGACGTCCGGCGATCTCCGCTTTTTGGTTTCTTGAACAAGGGACAGGGCGTGGTCCGGTCTCTACATCATCCGTGTCCCCGTTTCGCCCTGGAATCGACTTAGCCGAAAGCCTCGAGGATCGAGCAAGCGGATAGACGACGACGACGCGACGCGACGGCGAATGCGCGGCTGCGGTTTCCAAGGTCGTTGGGGATTAGCTAAATAAATTTCATTCCGAAACCTCGAGAATCCTCGTTACGATTTTATACGAGTGTTTCGCTTGGTTGGCCGATGCGGGTAAAAGTTATTCGTTCCGCCGTTACCTGGGCGCGGTATTTGAAAATGATTAGGGTAACTGCACCAATAAACGGGCACCAGTAAACGAACGCTTTTGTATTTTTGTATTTTTTGCTTTTCCATCATTGTTCAATTACTAGAATGTAGTGTTCGTTGACTGGTATTTTTTTATTTAACGTTTAATAAAGACAAATAATAATAATTTCATTTTATTTGTGTTCGTTTATTTTTCGACAAATGAAGTATAGGGAGCCATTTGGCATACATGAGATTCCTTTAATTCACATATTTTTTTTTGTAAATAAAATATCTTCCTGAACAATTTCATAAATGTTCATTCACTGGTGCAGTTACCCTACTAGGATCATTATGGGAAAAATAAGTGTTTGCCAAGTGAATTGTCAGATACAAGAATTTAATGAGAATGGATTTTTGTTTCTTCCGGTTGTTTTAGCGAGACGCAGATTCGTCTACAATTGATCCGAAACCTCGAATAAAGGGTCTCGATATTAACCCCTTGCTCTACGATTTATTTTACGGTTTTGAGTGATCAGAACTTTTTTGTAGTTCGCAATTTTCTAAAGAAAGAGAAAATTTCTATTTATCGTATGCCTATCCAATAACTGTACATTAACAAAACCAAAATAGAATTTCATCTCGATTTAAAGGAAAATTAATAACATACATATTTATTAGACTCTAAGAATCTAAGAATATTAACGCTAGAACTACCGAGCCAGTCGAAATGACTGGTTTCCGGTTTTTTCTTTTACGATTCGTGAAGTTACAGATGTAGGGTAACTGCACCAGTGAATGAACATTTAAGAAATTGTTCAGGAAGATATTTTATTTAAAAAAAAAAAAATGTGAATTAAAGGAATCTCATATATGCCAAATGGCTCCCTATATTTCATTTGTAAAAAATAAATGAACACAAATAAAATGATATTATTATTATTTGTCTTTATTAAACGTTAAATAAAAAATATAAAAAATACCAGTCAATGAACACTACATTCTAGTAATTGAACAGTGATGGAAAAGCAAAAAATACAAAAATACAAAAGCGTTCATTCAGTGGTGCAGTTACCCTATTTTCTTGAGAAATTTTTTGGTACGCTTCTGTATTCAAGTACACGTTGCCATAAAAATCCTACGAAATCTAAATAAACTAAATTCTGTGTTATTATTATAAAAGAATATACATTACTTTCGTTTAGGGCTCGGTAGTTCTAGTGTTAATGCAAACCATTAAACGGAGAAATCGATTTCTGTTTGGTTCCCTACGTCTTGCAATTAATGCAAACAATTTTTAGCGAATGCGCGAATTGCAAATGGCGGACCGGATCCAGGAGAAGGAGAACGGATGCGAAAACCCCGGATGCGTTACGCTGTTGCATTTGAGTCCGGGAACAGAGCCATCCAATGGCCCCGAAGATGCAACGACATTTAAATATCGCCATAGCTCCCGTCTTACGACGCCTCTTGCCGTTCGCATGATTTTTTCAACGGCACTTCCGTGCGCCCAGAACGGCCCCTTACGTACCAGCAAATCGTTCTTCTCCGGCAATTCCGCAAAGAGCACAATGTACTCCTTAAAAGCAGGCGCATCAGGAATTCTTCAGGGCCATTTTTCGAGATTTCAATAATATTACGGTGAACGCACGCGTACGCTATACTACGCTATGGCGGCCATCTTCGACTCTCTAAAAAGCGCCCTTCCTACTACGCGACCTCCTTTTAGTCGGGCTTCACTTATTAATGAGCGCAGACTTATTAATACCGTTCTCGAGACATTCGCGACGGAAAGGTGAACAAGGAAGCCCGAATGTCACGTATATACTACATTTTTACGAAACGATGCTTGCTAAAACACGGTTTACAAGAAACTGAAATTAGCTTTCTTTCGAATAATTTACTGGGAGACAAGGATATTTTCAAATAATAACTGGACTCGATACATTCCAGCTCATACATTTACATTAGGGTGGACCTTATTTTTCAACCAACGAATTTTTTTTCACGACGCCCCCTAGAATTGTTCCTTTAGGGGAGAAAAAAATTTGTGCAAAGTTTGAGATCGATCGAATAAAAGGATCGCGTGGCGCATTTAAGTTGAAAATTTTGATAATTCACCTTCACTATGGAATTTGCTACATTTTAATGTAGGTATTTAAGTATCTTTGTTGTTTGTGGTTATACGAAAAAATGCCAGAGGAGAAAATTTCACTGTTCAATAAGGTAAATATAATGGCAAAAAAAAAAAATTTTTTGGAAATCAAATTTTCGGAATTTCAAGGTCATCGTTATTTTTACTTAAAGTAGGTCATACAATTTTTCCATATTCCTATTTCGAAAAAAAAGACAAATCCAACGATATGTCATACTTCATAGTTAAGGTGAATTTCAAAATTTTCAAAATTTTCAACTTAAATGCGCCACGCGATCCTTTTATCCGATCGACGCAAACTTTGCACAAATTTTTTTCTCCCCTAAAGGAACAATTCTGGGGGGCGTCGTGAAAAAAATTCGTTGGTTGAAAAATAAGGTCCACCCTAGCGGACACATTGGGAGTAGGTTACATGAAGCGGCAGTGGTGGGGGAAGCCGCACTGTGATACCACAGCATTTTTTGAAACAATTAAGAAATTAATTAGCAAAAATATTCTACTATTATGTAGTAGGATATCCTCTGTCCTCGTCATGGGACCCACAACTCTCAATTGTTTCTTAAATCGTCGTCCATTTTTCCAGAACGATCCTCATTAGCGTCCTATTTGTCGTAGAGTAAATACATGCCTCACAACGTGTTTTTTCCAGATACACTAAACTGAATAAATTCTATTTTATATTTTATATTCAGAGTCTGATTTCTTGTACCCATATTCCAATAGTTCATGTGAAATAAATTACTAGAGACATTTAACTATTGTACGAATAAAGTCCACCAGTTCCATAAAATGAAAGTAATCATATATGTAGAATGGAAATATTCTAGCCTGGAAGAAATATTTCATTTTCGAGTGAAAATAGAGCGCAGACGGTCACAAAACAATGAAACTTCAGGAAAATTTGTAGACGCGCCCAATTGTTCGCAATTAAATATTATTTAACATTATCGCAGAGGTGGTTACAAAAGCACGGTTTTCGTTTATTTTCAAGCATATCCCGTATGATATCGCGATCCTCTGCAGTTTCCCGACAATCTGTTGTTTCTTCCGGTAGATAGAAATATATTTTGCTCGCACGTTCCCGATCCGTTCGATGGCTATTATCCGTTTCTCGCGACTCGAAGGGGTATGAAACGTTCTTAATAAATTACCATCGGCGTTCCTCCGAGCACAATTTATCCTCCGCCCACAGAGAGGAGAGCTTTAAGTGATTGAAGCACGCGACCCGAGCGTTTCCATTTCCTACGAAGCATCGACGAAGCTCGCGCGCGCGCGCGCGCGCTGAAAATTGATAAAAATCGGTTGAAAGCCTTTTTGAATGGTATCGCGGCGTTCGCTACGCCTTCGCGGCGTTTCGCGTTAACCCTTCTATATCCGATTTTTTCCTCACTTTTTTTTTTCGACAACCTATGATTCCCTTTAATCCTTCGCCTCCAATATATTTTTTAGGTGCACCTGCATTTTGCTGGAACCGGTGACGTCATACACGTGACCCACATCACCATGGGGGTGCACGTGAAATGTACGATTATTCGAGCTGTTGAAATTTAATCTTTCGCATTTCTTTTTTTCCATTAATCGTAGCTCAACAAAACAATCGAATGCTAGGCTGCAGTATGTAAAAATATAGACGCCTGTTTGTGCAAATGTTCTTTGTCGATGGTTCGCGAAAGTGTCGAGAGATTTACCGTGGGTGTAAAAAGTATTCGTACACCTTTTAAAAACGAATGGAATGGTTTTATATTTATTTATGACTGCGTCTACATACCCCAGGTCACACGAAGGTCATTGTATAATATGTCATTGAATAGGTCTTCACCTCTACTATTACATCGCGATAAAAAAAATATATAGTTCCATTAAAAAAAAAATTGATGACCTTGATATCTAGAAAAAAATGACCTTGAAAAAAGTTTTTTCCGAATCATTATATTGCCCCTTCGGTTAGGTTAATATTGTCCTATAACGTTTTTTTCTATTACTAACGCTAACCGAGATATGCAAGGTGGTCAAGTTAGCTGGAACACCCTGTATACATGCACAAAGTTTCATTGAAATCGGTTGACGAATAAAAAATCTATGGGCATTGTAACATGTAAAAATCTTTGAATTTAGGGTTTGCGAATCATTCAAATCGCGGATTCTTACAATTTTTGCTATGTTCAGTCATTTATATATCATAACAACCTTGATCGATTTCGATGAAACTTTGTACATAACTTACTTATACCTACCAAATGCACCTTATAAATTTTCACTACAGGCACAGATAAAAAAATTTACAATTCGTGACATTTACTTTTTCCTTCGCAATTGCGACCAATAACGATTAAAAAGAAAATTTATTTACACATTAGCTAGTAAACTAATCCTTCTAACGTCACGAAAAAAAATCAAGCTGTTGGGTGGAATTTTGAAAAATGTTATTCGTTTTTAAAAGGTGTACGAATAATTTTTGCACCCACTGTATTCGAAAACAAACGATTCTTGATTACTGTATTTCGCTACGGATTCGACGCGGCGCGACGCGACGCGACGGTCTCTAGACGCTCGAACATCCCTCTAATAAATCTCTGTTAAAATATACATAGAAGGCGTGCTTAATATATTCATAAGCGATTCCAGAAGATGTAGCTTTAATTTACATTCACTAAGTTCTCTTTCTCTCTCTCTCTCTCTCTCTCTCCTGGTAGCCGAGGTACGCCCGCGAATTTCCAATTCGGAACAGCAGTCGTGTATTTATCATTTATCAGCGGAACTCCGGTGACAGAGGGTCGCTGGAAACGTGGATATTGAAGGATTTAATATCCGTTTGTTGAATCCTATAAAGGGGTGGACTTCGGTGACGCGTGTAGAAAAATCATACCATGACACGTTTTAATTATTACGCGTTATTAAATCAAAAAGAATTTATCTTCTTCGGAAACGACGCTGTGCGATTTCATTACTTACTGCCACTCTTCGTTCGCAAAACAACAGCTGTGTTTGCAAGTGAATGCTCGAATTATTATAACGTAATTCGAAAGAAGAAAAAAATTTTTTATTCCACTTCAATCTCTTATATTTGACACAGAGAAAAACATTGTTAACCCGCACAAAAATTCGCAGACTAATTACCAAACAATATACAGGTTGGTCCGTTTAAATAAGAACACCTAAGTATCTCTTCAGGTTATTGTGATGCAAAAATTATTTGTTACGTAATGTGCATGGTGTCAATGGACCAAATATTTGGCACGAATATTTTTTTCCGAGAGTCATTTTTTTCGGAGTTGTCAAGGTCATCGAAAAATACATTCAGATATGTGTAATAACATGACCTTGAAATGACCGTGATCCTCGAAAATTAAAGTTTTACCTAGAACTGATGTCTATTGAGATCGTAGGCTTTGACCAAGACTCTACATCAAGAGCGTGAATGTAAATAAACATGTTTACTGTCACAATATTGATGATACCTAACGATTTGAAATTCCGATCAGTTTCAATTTATCTATCCGTGTATCGACGTGCTGTTTGAAATGAATTACTCAATGCAAGAGAAAGTTGATATGGTCTTCATTTACGGTAAAGCTGATCATTGTTTAAGGCAAGCAGTTAGAATGTATAAAGATAAATTTCTAGACCGTAATTGTCCATCGCTTTCAACTTATAAAAAGTTGATCGGTCATTTTCGTGAAACTGGTACTGTTGTCAAAAAGCGTGTAAGAATCAGAACTGTTACGAACGAAAGAAACAAAATAATTATTGTCGATAAAGTTAACGAAACTCCGCAAGTGAGTTTAAGACAACTCGAGCGTGAAACTGGCAATTTCTAAAACAAGCATAATACGGATATTGAAAGAAGAAAAATTTCATCCCTATCATCTATAATTACATCAGGACCTTCACGGAATAGATTTTATAAATCGAACTTTAATTTTCGAGGATCAAGGTCATGTTATTATACATATCTGAATGTATTTTCCCATCAGTTAAACGATGCAATAAAAAAAAAAAATGTATAGTTATGTACCAAAAAACATCGATGACCTTGACAACTCCGAAAAAAATGACCCTCGGAAAAAAATATTCGTGCCAAATATTTGGTCCATTGACACCATGCACATTACGTAACAAATAATTTTTGCATCACAATAACCTAAAGAGATATTTAGGTGTTCTTATTTAAACGGACCACCCTGTATTTACCATCATCGACGCACAATTTAGCACAGACAATAGTCAATAAAAGTTCAACACGCTATCAAATAATCCCGCACTATCCACCGTACACACTTGACAAACCAACCCCTATGCAAAAGGGATGAATCAGGGACGAACGACGATGCGGTAACACATTGTTGCTCTCGACTTTCCAGCATGAAATCTTCGTCGTTCGCTAACCGGGGAACAGGTCGGAGATTAGAAGGTCCGGGCGAAGGGGGTAGTTTTCCAATTGTTAACCGGCATAAAAATTCGCAGACTAATTACCAAACAATATATTTACCATCATCGACGCACAATTTAGCACAGACAATATAGTCGATAAAAGTTCAACACGCTATCAAATAATCCCGCACTATCCACCGTACACACTTGACAAACCAACCCCTATGCAAAAGGGATGAATCAGGGACGAACGTCGATGCGGTAACACATTGTTGCTCTCGACTTTCCAGCATGAAATCTTCGTCGTTCGCTAACCGGGGAACAGGTCGAAGATTAGAAGGTCCTGGCGAAGGGGGTAGTTTTCCAATTGTTAACCGGCATAAAAATTCGCAGACTAATTACCAAACAATATATTTACCATCATCGACGCACAATTTAGCACAGACAATAGTCGATAAAAGTTCAACACGCTATCAAATAATCCCGCACTATCCACCGTACACACTTGACAAACCAACCCCTATGCAAAAGGGATGAATCAGGGACGAACGTCGATGCGGTAACACATTGTTGCTCTCGACTTTCCAGCATGAAATCTTCGTCGTTCGCTAACCGGGGAACAGGTCGGAGATTAGAAGGTCCGGGCGAAGGGGGTAGTTTTCCCCAGGTGATTATGCAAAGGGGTCTCGCTCGGTCGGAATCAGAGGACCGTTCGCATTCTTTCCCGTGTTCTATTTACCGTATTTCACGTGCGAGTCGGACTCGAAAGCCCTTCGGCCTGCGTACAAAGTGGCGGGGCGTAGTAAATGCTTATGACCCCGAGGTAAACGCTCCGGGTGAAGGGTTAAATAGCGGAAAGGGGGTGGCCGAGGAGGAGACGGCCCGGTGACTTTGTTCTCAGCCGCGTCGCGTCGCGTCGCGTCGCGCCACGCCGGTGGAAACCGGCTACTCCTCGGTAAATTCTGCAGATACACGGAGGCCGGATGCCAGGCCAGGTCGGCGAAGAAGCCAAACAGCGTAATGCATCCAAAGAGGCAAAAACCGTAGCCGAATTAGAACGTGGCCGGCGAACTGTCTGCGGGGGTTGACCAACTAGCTCAAGAACCGACCGCTGTTTTATTAAAACCTCTCTGCGAATTGCCAACGGGGGCTCCATTGTCGGCTAATTTTCGGTTCTTCGACTTTCGGTCGCTGACTCTCCGGAGAAATGTGTAATTTACCCCGTCGCTTGGGCTTGGGTTCGTTTTGATCTAGACTTGAAAAAAAATTTTTTTTTTTTATTAACCTTTAGCACTCAGAGTCGCCACTAAAAATTGCTCTACCATTATTCACAGTATTGTTTACATTATTAAATATGGTGCTATGTAATCAATAGACTGCGGATCTTTATGCAAAATAAATAATGTTTGCAGTGATCGCAAGACACAGGAGCCAAATAAAAAATGTTTTCTTCAATTAATTATCTTATTGAACTGAATCTAATACACCGGTATCCTTAAATCTTTTTAATATGACAACTGCTTTAAGTGTGCGTATCCATTTTTATTATAAATGCATAAAATCCGCTGTCTAGTAATCAATTACCAAACATTTCAGTATTGTATGTGGTATTATATCAATTTCATGTCCATAGAATGAAAAAAAAATTATACAGAATAGAATTATTCTAGGTCGGAAGAAATGTTTAATTTTCGAGTTAAAATAGCTCCGAATGCAAAGGGTTAATAAAATCTAGACTTATAAACATTCCATCTAAACTATACGTTTTTGGTAGATTAACACGTTCCGTGGCACGTGTTAAATGAAACAATTGAGTTCCTAGCAGGGCTGGGTAAAATAGTATTTGAAATAAAAATATTTTCAGAGATTATTTCCAAAACTATGTTATTTCGAATAATTTGAAATATCAATTTATTTTTTTATTAGTGGCAATACTATTTGAAATATTTATTTGATCTCCTAAGTATATGAAATATGTATTTCAATTATGTGTTTCTCAACACGAACTTAAAATAGTTGAAAGAAATATTTCTGCTATTATTAGTGGAATGAAACTTCAGCACTATCTTTCACCGAAATAACTATGCACTGTATAACTATGCACATACATTATAAAGTAAGTAAGTGGTTAAAATCCACAACAGAACCATTTCTCACAAAATCATTTCAACATTAATATTTCAGATGGCTATTGTAAGTAAAATACTATGAAATACTAGTTGAAATAATTAATTTTCATATATCCTTAAAACAGTATTATTTCAAATATTTATTCCAAATCCATTCTACGAAAACTATTATTACAATATAATTATTTCTAAAACATCGCACAGCAAATATTACTTCAATTAATAGCTTCTATATATGTGTAATAAATAGATATTTTCAACTATTCTTCTACGTAGAACTAAGAAATAAAATAAATGCCGAACTACTACTTTATTTGAATAAAAGTATTGTAATTACTATTTCCAATCCTTTTAATTTGTACCCAGCACTGGTTCCTAGTTATCCTAGCTGCATTAGGAGCATTGAGATTAACGTCGATCTTTAAGCAGTAGATCGAAAAATATGCAAAATGAAAAGTAAATTGATGCATGACGATTCGATAATGGTAATATGATCAAAAGCATCAGTCTTGCAAGGGTTGAAAATTAGTATCAATATTAATACGTAATGGATGATGTAGGGACGTTTGTAAAAATTTTTGAAGGAATAGGATTTCTTTGCAACTTGAGATCTTACAAGTATAAAGAAACGACTAACGCGATAAATAATAATTTATGATTTTCTGTTTCAGAAGAAAAAGTGTTCCTGTCTTGGGCAATTTTTGCGAGTGCTCCTTTGGTAGTCAGTGTATGAAATATAGATATTTTTGAGATCGTCCAACGGTGCACGTGTGCCGTCCATATTTCCATGTATAAAGGATTTTGTAAAATACATATGTTCAAATCCCAAGGAGTGCAGTCCCAAAGAGTAGTCATGTCAATTTTCTTCTTTTCCGAAAAAAAAATCTACCAATTTATTCGCATGAACTAAAAATGATTCGAATAACACACGAGACCTTAACAATTTTTTTAATAAAATATTCGGTAATACGAAACTGTCCATTTTTAGACACTATGTGGATTATTCCAGTAACATACTCGGCTCTTAACATTAATATTGATTATAAAATTCAACTTTCATAAATGTCAGGTATAAACCTTAATTATGCGAGGAAATATTCAGTACCTTACTTAGGGGATAAATCCTGAAGTAAGATTGAACGGCTGAAAAAGGCATTATTTTTATCAGTGTTTTACAAGAGGAAGGATTTTGTATGTTGTAATTTTCGCGAGTGCTTTTTTTCCACAGACAGTGCGTTAAACATAGATGTCCGATGGTGGCCCAGCCATATTTCCATGCACGAAGAAATTCTGTAACACATGGAGATACGGCTGCATTTCCATAGAAAGTGAATTAACATTTTCCTCCGTTTTTCGTTGTTGAAGCATAATATTCAAATCGCTGCGGGGATTAGTTTGGGAGGGGGGGGGGGGAGGAGGGGAGGGGCGTTTCAGGATTCCAACAGTTAGTCTGCAGTCGTTGAATCGCCATTCGAGCGCCCAGACACCTCGATCGGTTAGTGAGCAATTAGGCTAAGTTACACAGTGCCGCGATTCGCATAATTGTTATCGCTTGTCCCGTTACTCCCTTAAGTACATATCTCTGAATTGTTCACGAGTTTCCCAATTATTTCATACGACCCTCTGATCGATCGGTCATCTTGCCACAAACTTTCGCATATCAAACGGAAAGCAGCCGCGCTCGCAAGTAATCAAACATTTCGAAACTTACCTCGTACCGCGTCGGAATCCTCGAAAATATCGCTGTACTTTCGAAATCCGTCACCGAGGAAAATCGAACTTGAACTTAAGTCCCGCAATTGCCCTATTCTATCGGAAGATCAAAGGAGATTATAATAATTACAGTAAAGCGTTGATCTCGAGATGATCAAGAAAAAGTTACTTCAAATCAGAGTTGGGCAAAAATCAACTAATAATTGAAAATGACTAATAGTCTGATTGATTGTTAGTCAAAACTTAAAAAAATCAGTTAAATTTTTTTGATTAGTTAGTCATAACTACATGGCACTAGTTAGTCACAACTCTAAGTAATCGTTAGTTATTGCTTGTTAGTTATGATTAGTCATTAATTAGTTTAAATGATCAGTCATCAATCTTTAGTCATTAGTCACTATTGTGCGATGATTGTCTTCACAATATTTATTTTTTAACCAAATTGTATTTATACTTTATATTTATTTTTTAACCAAATTGTCTTCATATTATAAAAAATTGTAAGTGACTTTTGCGAATAATTGTACCCTCTGATTTGAACTTCAAGATAATAAATTAGTGATATTCAATATATATAGTTACGCAATAAAAAGTTAAAAATAAATATTTAAAAATACTTCAGAAAGCAATATTCATGGTTATCATTGAGATGACAACACGATAAATTTGACATTTTGTAACAGTTTATAATTTTTTGCTCTGTAACTGTTTAGCGAATCCTAATCAATTTTGAACATAATTAATTACATAATTTTTACTATATATTAAAAAAAAAACTGGAGTTTCTAGTTGCGTTTTTTCAACGTTTAAATAAGGTTTGCAATGGAATTTTAAACGTTGTAGTGAATCGACCCCAAACTATGATAATTCCATTAATTTAGTATAAAATTATATCTTGTTAAATTTTGAAAAATTTTGTTGCGTTTTCATACACCTCCAGAACACCCTTAAACGAACACCTTTCACATTAGAGAAAACCGAAAGACCGACGTGTGTGCAAATAGTACCATAAAAAATATTGTCTAAAATATTCATAAATAAAACGGTGAACAGTTCTAAACATCATTAATTACAAAGTTGTAATGGCAATTACAAAGAATGGTCCGCCGTCCGATCAACAGACCAAAACGATACAGCTCTCCCTGAAATCCAAAAACCCATCTGACAGAAATATTGCCTCCGGTATAGTCCACAACATACTCCAGACTCGGATTTGAATAAAGTTCCAATCAATTCCGTCGTTCCCGTCCACGGACGCATTATCAATGCGCAAGATCTACAATGGCAAACTTCCGATATGACTACGATCCCTCTACATTCAATCTTAGAGTGTCCCGAAACTCCAGCTCGCATTGTAGCGGTTTCTTTCGGATTGAGAGATCCGGCGTAACGATCCGTAAACTCGGACAACAAAGAACGTAGCCTCCGCGGGGGTGGGGGAGGTGGTTGTACGACGAGCGACCCCCGGAATGAATCTCTGCGATCGAGCTAAATTTTGTAAGCACAGGTCGTCGTGTAAACAAAGAGTTCGCGGGGCCGCTGTATCACCGGGGGTGTCTTTTCCACAGGCTCTTCCTAGGGGGTGTGCGGGGAATGACGAGATCTCGGGGGCGGGAATTTGCATCGAAATTGTGCCGCGGAATCGACCCGGGGGTCTGCCGGCCAAAATTACGCAGACTCGAATATCCAGCGATGACATTTACGCCCCGGGGTAATATATCTGCACGTCATCCCGAGGATGCGTGGCCAACGTTAGTACACTGTCGGACGTGTATACTATTAATTTCCCTTCGAGGAGCCTTTTCTTCGGGGTCAGGGCTGCGTGTCGTCCGGCATCAAGTTCCAGGAACGCCGGACACTAACGGATACTAAAAATTTGCATCGATATTGAGAGACTGCCGCCGCCGCGACGAACTGCATGCGAATAGATAGCATATTTTGTTCGAGGGATATGCATCCCTATTCGCTAATATTAACCCTCCTTTATCCCTTCCGGCGATTTCATACCTTTCCCGATATGTAATTCTAGAAGATCGTATTTCAATTATTACTCGCGAACAATGCAAATTGATCGTGTTTAAATCTTCGAAGGGGATGTTTTCGAGGATTTTATGACAGCCCGTCTCTCCTGGCCGTGTCCAGCTTGTTACATAAATCGATAAGATATGACGGTTAAATCGATATCGTAACTTCGTGTCGCACTCGTCACATTTTCTTACATCTGATCAAAGTCTAATAGTCCAGGATCCAGGGTACATTTTTACAATCGAGAATTTTGTAAGAGAAAAAGTTGGGCGTCTCGTCAAAATGAAGCTACTCACGGAAAATTAGCTTGATAGTAATCAATTGTAAAAATGTACCCTGGATCCTGGACAATAATAAATTAATTTTTTATCGTGGTAAAGTGTGTGCCATCAATTATGCGACCGACTGTAGCATCAAACGTTTACAAATTAAAACCAAACTTCCACTTACCGCGAACTTTTGAAAAAAGTGAAAATACGAAAGAATTCTCGATTGGCGTGTGGCCGCAAGAGCTCGTTCCACCGCAACGGAGTTCAAGACAGAGTTCGACAAGGTCGTCCGGGCGCGTAAACAAAAACTGTTTACCTCCCCTGCGGAAGATCAGAGCTTTCGTGTCCGTCTGACCTGGTTTCGGAAGTGTAACGTACCCTGGACGAAGTTCGTCCACCTTTTTCAGACGCGTACCATGTAATTACCCACCCCCTCGCGTAGTATCTTCTCGGTAACACAATTACGCTTTCCCCATGTCCAGTTTCCTATCCGGTGACCGGTGGCTCTCGGTGCAAACACGCCGTGAAGTTGAAAGGTTACTGGCGCTGTAAAACTCACCAGCCGCCATCCCCGTGCACCCCCCATCTGCCAGCAACCTACCGGTGTAAAGCCTTTACTTTTACAACTCCGAAATTATTCATTATACTAGTTTGCCACCATAAAATCATTTCTTCAGAATCACGTGGCCATCAGATACGACCCTTTCGTCTTACAATATCGCGAATACTGGCCACAGCTAGTGATGGGCGTGATACAAGTAGTGATGGGCGTGGTACAAGTAGTGATGGGCGTGATACAAGTAGTGATGGGCGTGATAAAAGTAGTGATGGGCGTGGTAAAAATAGTGATGGATGTGATACAAGTAGTGATAGGCGTGATACAAGTAGTGATGGGCGTGATACAAGTCTTTCTCATGATCTTCAAACAATTCGATGCTTAAGTACTGGTTTGGGTGTTTCGATATGTATCAAAAGATAAGGAACTTGTAGTCGATCTGTGATACTAGTACATGTCGAAACGATACCAAGTAGTATTGGTATCACGTCTTGGATTAAATTGGTATCGTTACATTCGCAATTCACGTCTTCACCGTTTTGAACGTACCAACATAATATTTTCATTCTATCTTCGTTTTTCTCAAACTTGATATTAGTAAACATAACATTTCATTATACAGAGTGAGTCACCTAACGTTTGCACCTCAAATATCTTTGTTGTTTCTAAAGATACGTAAAATATGGTAAGGACAAAGTTGAATGGTACAATGGGGCTGACACGATGCCAAAAAAAATTTTGTTTTTGTGTCATGTGTTTAGAGATATCAATGTCACCTTGACTTTTTAAAAATGGAACCACCCTATTTTAAACACCTACAATGGTAGTCCCTTCCATTAGGAATTCAGTGACCATAATTATTCCAAGGTCAAGGGCAGAAAAAAAGTATATACTTGTCATTCAGTCGACTCGACTCCACAGGATTGTGATAGCATCGATAACAAACCCATGTACTTATAAAGGATCGAGGCTTCTGAGCAACTATCATTAGGGATCGATACTTTTTGATACCCAGAGAATGATACATGCTTGTGATACCACGATTCTTTGTCACAAGAAATCGATACCGCTTGAACATGCTCAATGCCCATCACTAGTCACACAGCATTAATCATTGGGCAGCGTAGCTTTGGTCCGTTTTGCCCCAGAAAATAAAAATCGCCATTTTACTGTGTAGTTATAAAAATGGTCGATCATCGGAGGGTGAAGATAAGAAATTCCTGGTGACATTGGTTCGCGTCTCCAGTTCTAGCGGGTAACTGGACCGAAGACATAGCATCCAAGAAACTACCCGCTGTACCCGGCCAGCGTATTGGCAGGTCGGTAGAATTGGTTTCTTTTGACGAGCGAACAGCGTCGGAATCGTAAACATCGGAAGCTCCGAAGGATTCGCTGGCGTATCATTCGCGACTCTGTTCTCGGAGGGTTCCTTGGAAGAGCGGATGCCGGCGTAAAAGCGGCGCTGATAGTCGCTGGCAGGATGACGACAGGGTTGATTGGACCAGGGGTTGGCGGACACGGGGTCCACAGGAAGTGAACGAGGCCGCTGAATATTTAAACCCTGGGGGGAAGGCCCCTCCTCTCTCTCTCTTTCTCTCTCTTGAAAACGCGTATTTTATGAATGATTGAACGAGTCTCCGCGGGGTCGCGCTACGTCGCGCTACGTCGCGCGTCGCCAAGAAAGAGGGTGACAGCAAGAAGAGAGAGGTTCTCTTGAACTATTGCACGACAGTGCCAACTCGCGTCGGTGTGCTTGTACAAGTTACTTAATTAGCAACCAGTGTTACCAGACCGAGGAGGGGAAAATATAGTGCGGGGGAATGCTACAGTCAGAATCGAGTAACGTCACAAGCCTATACAGTATTCCTATAAGAATGCATTCTTTCGATGTTTTGGTAGATTGCATAAATTTTTTGTAAAAAAGGCGAGCGTAGATTGTATTCTTTTTGTCGCTTTTTGTTTTTCAGAGCAGAGGATGATATTGTAGAAACTTTTCCTGAGTTGTAGTATAATATAATTCGTGTCGCCTCGAAGTTGCGACGCGGCAGTCAAAGTGTCAGAGGCAAGGAAGTATTTGGCAAGACTTAATTTGTAAACGCCAACTTGTTGCCAGGTGGGAAATTTTATGCGCTTCCGGCAAACAGAAATTGTACGAATGACAGTAAAATATAAACTTTTGAAGGGATTAATTGGGTTTCTAAAATCCCGATTGCTTGAACGAACCCCTTGAACGAAGCAAGTCCAGATTCGGGATTTACAATCTCAATAATCATAAATTAAAAATAACACGTCTAAAACCTAGTGGTAAAATCATTTTAAAAAAAAACTAAACATATGCGTGAGTGTCCCTGAAAACTTTGGACAAACGACAAAATTAATTCTGTTTTCTTTTAGTTGAATACAAAATGATAATTACATTTGTACCAGCATAATGCGCAAATGCACTTAACAATTCCCTTGTTGCTGGTCCAGAAATCGAATTGACGGAGGATCAAGGAAAGCCGATATCAAAACGTTGAACAACGCAATTAGTCAACAGGTTAGCGATTGTTTCAGGGGGGCAATGCAATCTACAATGCAGGCTAACTTCATGGATCAGATGAAACGTCTCAGGAGCCGGTAGGTTGATTATCGAGGCGGTATGAGGTGACCGAAGGATACATCTAGCGATCGAGTGCGGCCCCGCAGGACCTGCAGGAAATTACTATGCTGGTGGTGACTTCCGGGTGATTGGCAGTAGATACCGCCGGCATTCCTAATCACCATTCACGCTACAGCGATCGCCGTTCTCTCTGCTACCCTGTTCGTACTTTCTGCGTTTCGTTCGTACTTTTCATTCTGCGTTACCATCCTTGTTATCGAATAATAGTTTTTCCATACAACGAACGGTACCCCGCTGCTGCCTCCATTTGTTCAAGTTGGCAAGGCAGAGCAATCCGGAAGTTAAACAAATTTTGAAACTTTGCGTACGAGCGAAGCATATCGTTTATAGTACAGTCCCACTTTTTATTAGCGTCGTAATTCCTTTTTAATACTAGAATTAACCCTATGCACACGAAGCTATTTTAACTCGAAAATTAAACATTTCTTCCGACCTAGAATAATTCAATTCTATATGATTTTTTTTAAATCTTATGGATATGAAATTGATATAACACCTCATACAATACTTAAATGTACAGTAATTGATTAGCTACCAACTTATTTAATAATGTAAACAATATTTTGAGTAATAGCACAGCAATTCTTGCGGTGACTCTGAGTCGCCACTCGAGTGCTAAGGGTTAGAATTAGTTAAAAAGGTGGACTCTAAATTTGTTTTGTTAAGAAAAGCTAATATAAACT
This sequence comes from Lasioglossum lativentre, assembly GCA_916610255.1. Lineage (NCBI taxonomy): Eukaryota > Metazoa > Arthropoda > Insecta > Hymenoptera > Halictidae > Lasioglossum > Lasioglossum lativentre. The sequence continues at coordinate 8,679,271 of OU744358.1, read as the reverse complement.
CAGATCAACTGAACAATTAACTATTTAACTTTATTATAAACTTATTGGACACGTATATAAAATGTTCATCGCCTCATGGCGTCCTTCGTGCAACTAACTGAAAAATGTTTTTTTTAATCAACAAAGAATGCTCGCTTGTCTCTCGCACAGAAGTGTGGGAACAGGTAATGCTCTCGTATGTTCGTTCAATATACGTGTACATACACACACATCCTTGTTTTCTAACATTTTTACGTTAGGCACCGGCGTTACGTTACGGCGCCAACAAACGTAAGATTCTATTGTGCACAACGATGAAAATTTGTTTAATTTCCAGGTTGCCTAAGGTTTCTTATAAGACGTCTTTGTATGATACTTTAGTGCATAAGATCGTTGTAGTTAGGTTCATTAACTGCTTGACCCATTTGAGCATCTCGGTCACACATAGTACACAGGTTTATTTATAAACTGTTATTCTCATGCTCCCTCCATCCTCGCCGTTCTTTTATTTCTTTATGATGGTTCGCGGGAAGCTTCTAAAGGCATTTCACAGAAATTTAAAACCCTCTAGCAAATGCTAATTTGCGAAATTTCTAAAAAATTTAGATGCGTATTGAACTAATTTCCGATATACTTTAAAGCGAACGAAGTCTGTAAGAAAAGTTATAAATATGTTATAGATGAAAGACGTAACTAGACTGTGAATTTTTATGGACGATAGAATTGTTTCGGTATAATTTATTAATCAATATTCAGCGGGTAATATTAAATTTCATCGAACTTTATATTTTAATGTATTTGTCATAAAAATATAAAAATCGGTAGTTTGTACATTACCGGCATGAATTTCAATTGAACCATTTGATTTGCAATATTGTCGAAAACGGAGCAATAATTTACTTCGTTCTCTCTCGAATGTAAAACCGTGCTTGAAAAACCAGGACGTAACCCGTGGGAAAATGTTACATAATCCTAATAGCGTTAAGAAGATAGTTTTAAAGGGTTTAAAATTCGATACAGGTAAAATCGCAACATGTGCGCAAAAGTAGCAATGAAATATGAGGCAGTAAAGAAGAAACTGGTGCATTTTCTCGTAAAGATGTACCGGAATTGAATATTTAATAACCATGTAGCACACAACAGGGCCTCTTTCGTGACCATCGCTAAGACTCCCATCTCTCGCACACGATTTTCAACATACTATACATATACGGAACCGATGACGCAACCGTTGCGTCATTTATTATTTGTTTTCAAGACGCAGTGTCTGCGTCGTTCGCTGATGCGAGTTTTACTAGTACTTGGATCACAACACAGACAGTCTTCCCATTAGGAAATTAAACTGCCGTGTAAAGTTCTCCAGAAAACTTTGTAGCAGATGGTTTAAAAAAAATATCTTTAACATAGTATTCCATTAATAAACATAGAGATGGAATACCTCTTTTATGTACAATAGTTCGATATGTACAATGCACAATATAAACAATGTACGATACTTCAATGTGTACAATGCACAATATAAACAATGTACAATACTTCAATGTGTACAATGCACAATATAAACAATGTACAATACTTCAATGTGTACAATGCACAATATAAACAATGTACAATACTTCAATGTGTACAATGCACAATATAAACAATGTACAATATTTCAATGTGTACAATGCACAATATAAACAATGTACAATACTTCAATGTGTACAATGAACAATATAAACAATGTACATTACTTCAATGTGTACAATGCACAATGTAAACAATGTTCAATAGTTCAATGTGTACAATGCACAATATAAACAATGTACAATACTTCAATGTGTTCAATGCACAATGTAAACAATGTGCAATACTTCAATGTGTTCAATGCACAATGTAAACAATGTACAATACTTCAATGTGTACAATTGTACAATTTAGAATATAAACAGTGTAGAATACTTAAATGCGTACAATTACACGGAAAACAGATGAGGTATCACATCATTATACATGTACACCAAAGTATTAATTTGCTGATATCCTTACTGCAACAACAAAAATATTTCTTCATTAACTGGGATCCAGATGACAACATCAACAGATCTCAAAAATAGCAGTTGATTCCTTTCAACCCTTACGCACAGAGCTGAATTCCCCCTAATCCCTAGGGCAGCACGTTTCACGCACACTCCCCAGGTATCATCTATCGCGGCGCGGCGCGGTGGGCTGTCACGAATGTCTAGGAGCCTCGAAGCACGAGAATGAGCGATTATCGAAGCACCGTTCCATCTCCCGAACCGGCAACGTCGAAGAAATTCTCTCTGGATGCGCAGGGCCTGGAGGCTAGCAACCCCGCGTTTCCTGACCCGTTAAAAAACACTTAAAACCACCGGACGGGCTCGGAAGACGGGGGCGGGGAAAAAGAAGCTAGAGAACCTTTCCGGTGAACGGTTTCGATCCGAGGATCGCAGTGGGCAGGATCGGGAAACACGTAAGCAACCCTCGTCAACGGTGGACTGGCAGGAACACACGTATGACTTACGTGCTTCTCACCGCTGCTAACGAGGTCTCGCGGATTATCGCGTGTCTGTTTGCATTATTACCGCGCACTGCCACCGTCTCCTCTTTCACCCCCCCCCCCACCCTCGCAACTCCCCCCGTTACAACCCCTTCACGTTCATCCCCCCGTTTCAACCACCCCCCTCACCGTTACACCCCCGTCTCTACCGCCTGTTTCAACCCCCCCCCTCCTCCTCGAACCCCTTTGCCACCTTCTGCTGGTTAGTCTTGGCGAGGTACCGGCCGGAGGCACCACCTCCTGTCACGCCCCTGTCATTAATTTTCATGCCGGGCAGGACGATGCGTCGCTTTCGCTAGAATTTACGGGGTAACTCGTCCTCCGGTGCAGAGGGTGGTATGGGAGTGTTAGAGGGTAGCCGCCACCATACTCCCCGGGGGCTACGGGAACGATTCATTTTTCAGGGCAACACGTGCCGCGATATTTTCGGCCGGTGCTTTCCGCTGAATTTTGTTTCGCCGATTTGTCGACCTCGTTTGCGTCTCCATGAACACGGGAGTCGAGGACATTTATGGAGCTGACTGGGAGCGGGGCGGTTCTGCTTATACAGGGTGTTCGACTGCGAGTGGGAGCAAAGTTTAAGGGGTGGTTCTCAATGATAATATAAGTCGAAAATGAAGAATAAAAAAATTTCGATTCCGGCTTCGTTATTTAGTTATTAACCCATAGCACTCGAGTGGCGACTCTGCGGCGCCACTAAAAATTGTTGTATCATTATTAAATGTATGTTGGTATCTAAAATGGTTGGTATTGTATCAATTTCATATCCATCAAATTTAAAAAATCAGGGGGAATATCTAGGTCGGAAGAAATGTTTAACTTTCAAATTAAAATAGGTGCAAAGTGTTAACAATTAAAAATCCACCTAAAATGCGGCAACCCATAACTAAATAACGTAATCGCAATTGTTTTATTCTTCATTTTCGACTTATATTATCATTGAGAACCACCCCTTAATTGTCTCCCACCTGTAGTCGAACACCCTGTATGTATAGTCGAACGGTGCAGTTCATTTTGTAACAAACGGTGTCTGTGTATTGTAAAACAAAATTCGAAGCTAACTCGTTGAAGCTGAAGAAAATATTTTCGAAGGTTATGCAAATATTCTTCATTAAATGGAACTGTTGTATGTATAGCACAAATGCTTCCAAGCACAGTTTTATATCGACAAGTTCAGAATTTTATCAGAGTTTGTCTACGTTGATCCAGATCGTTGACCAGCATTATTTTCACTCAGCATTCAATTTAATAGGTCAGAAATTAAAGAACTCGAATTTCCCGAAGTCGTTTAAAAAGCCACGGTTCCACACACAGACAGACACACACACTTCACAGATTGCGAAAACTATGGAAATTAAACATTTACGGATCGTTTTCCGAGGAAGACTGTGGTTAATTGTCCGGAAATGAATTCTAGAGTTTCTTATTGTTAATCTCATTTCCGTGGGGTGGCTACCCGGACGGAGGGTAGCTGAACGTTACGAAGCAAGGGAAGGGTTGATTTTACAACTATTTCCTCTTAAAATAAATTGATGGAGGAAATGATTCTGAGAAAGAATGATGGAAGTACATACTTTGGAAGGATTTGGGGGCAATGGAATTTAGTTTCTCGTAACTCAATCATAAAAACCACCGGAAGAAGACCATAGTATTTTAGATGTTTATGCAAAGTTACGTTTCTGGTAGCAGGGACAGTAGAAACTGGAACAGATTTCAATTTCCCCGATTTTATTACAATTTTTATTCTCTCGATCTTCGAAAATTTAACCACCTAAAATGTCCAGTTTCTCGTTTTAATTTCACGAACGACAACAGTGATTCGTATAGGAGGAAAGTGCATCTATTTATGTAACTTTAACATTTTGCTGACAGATTGCACTTGAATTTTCTGGTTTAAAAATCTCTGTGAAGTAGAACCGAAGCCATTAAACTCTGTAATTTTGATTCCTTCAATTTCGAGTGTTTTAACTTTGAATAAATGTTTCAAGTTCCCGTTCTGATTTCATTAGAATGCACGTTTAAATTCAGTGCCACCATGTGCTCGCGAACGATCCTCTCTCCGGGCTCCGGGGGTAGCAGCGACGCATAGTAGCTTGTAAAAAGAAAAAAGAAGAAAAAAAAAGGAAACTGCGCAGCTTTTAATCTAAATATGAACACTTTACGAGACATCTGCCTGAGTGCCCTCTTATTTATCTACCCCATAACATGCTATATAATATCGTCCTGACCTGTCGAATCGCATACTAAAAATTCTCGTAAAACTACCCTCTTAAGGGGGCGTCCTTCGCGACAGGATCGGGCTTCGGTACCATAACTCTGGCAGGAACTATTTCCTTCATTGCCGTCTGAACTATAATGAACGCTACTAAAATACCGTAATAACCACGTTTACCGGTCCTCTGCAAGTATTAAGAAAGTTAGAAGTTTAGACGGGGATGTGGCGGTTGCGGGAGATTATTTTGAGGGGGGCCTTGTGTACACTATCCTTGGATTAGTCTTGAAACTTGTCTATAGTACTTATCTATAGTTATCAAATTTCTGACACTCTGTATTCAACATTTACGCCAGCGTTTTCCCCGTTTAGAATCGACCTTTTCGACCGAAATATTAATTAAGAAGCGGCGGGTTCAATGCTTTAATATTATTCCAACAAAAAACAAAGTCAAGATTTTAGTTTGAAATTTATTTCTAATTCTCTCATTGCGATTGAAAATCAATTTTTATTCGATTCTGTTCAATTAGATTTCAATCGGCGAAGCAAAGATATTTCAAACTTCAAACATTAACCCTTAGCACTCAAGTGGCGACTCAGAGTCACCACAAGAATTGCTGTGCTATTATTCAAAATATTGTTTAGATTATTAAATAAGTTGGTAGCTAATCAATTACTGAACATTTAAGTATTGTATGAGGTGTTATATCAATTTCATATCCATAAGATTTAAAAAAATCATATAGAATGGAATTATTCTAGGTCCGAAGAAATGTTTAATTTTCGCGTTAAAATAGCTCCGAGTGCAAAGGGTTAAAAAGCAGCAGGTAAAAATTAACGTTAAAGGAACGTTTTCTATTTATAAAGCTGCATAAATCTGGCCCGTGTCTCCCTTTAAATGCTTTTCTATAAAGAACCAGGGAACGAGGCAAGATTTGCGATCGACGCGAATTTCCGGGAAGACGTGACGGGCAAAACCGGTACCAACATCACGGGGGTATAATAGATTAGTGGAAAAGTATGTTACTGTTCGCAAGATATGGTAACGTATAGAGCACCGGGACGCTAGAGGATCCTTAGACCGGCTTCCTCTTTTTACAAGGACCATTACTTCCATCAGCTATAGCTGCTTCCACGCGCTTAACACTTTTTCCACTTTTTGCCGACTTCCTGGCAACTCCCGCAGAAGACGCCGAAAGAACTACAGAAGACTCCACTTGTGCGCCCATTAATTTGCGGCCTCCATTTTCGTCCCTTTCCACGGAGGGACAAAGCCCCTTTGCTTTAAAGCTGCCGCAATTGTTCCGGATCACGCCGAACCAGTTTCCCCCATTGCGACTCCTTAGAAACGCCATGGGATTGTGGCCCATCGACGAACAAAGCGTGAAAACTACGTCTTTGAACCCTGCCAGTCTTCGATAATCGAAGACAACGCCGCGGACGATCCTTGCTCCGGCTACTTTTAAACGACTGTTTGCATCCGCCTGCGACACCTTCGGTCAGTAACCACGAATACATCAATTTGTACTGAAAATTCACGAGGAAAATTATCGAGGTTTGTAAAAAAAAACATCGTTTTATGTCTAAAATAACATTGAAAGGCATACTTTATTTTTTTCGACACTGTTCCACCGAACGGACATTTCTGAGATTTTTATACAAAATAGGTTAGCATCGTAGCAATATTTTAGATTTTTTTTGGTAGGTGTGAACCCAGGGGAAGATAGTTAAAAAAATTTCCAAAAAATTAATTAATTATTTTCAACTAAAAATAATTAGCAAAAAAATTCTGAAAAAAATCTGAAATATAGAGTGTATCTATATCTTTTGTTTCCCGTTTATCCCATGTCGATATCTTTTCTCGTTTTAGAGCAAATTGCATTCAAGTGCGGGGGTATTTACCCCAGTAATCACCCCTATCGCTGGGGGTAGACATTTGAAATTTTGCACAATGTTTTTTTTCGACATAAAACGATGTTTCAAGACAGGAATCAGAAATCCGGCTATATCCTTACAAGTTTTTTATTTTTTTATTTCTCATCATTCTTTTGAAATTACATTTTATGAAATTACAAGTGTGAACATCGGCAATTGTTGAGAAATCGTAGATGTACTGTGTGGAGTGTTGTGCCAATACTCTCTGAAGCCACTGTGGTATAATAAACTCCGTTCGAAATATCTTCAAGTAGAACAACTTCTGTTACCAACAACCCAAAGGAACACACAGACAGAAGGATTTCAACAGAAGGTCACACACTCGAGATCCTCGGCAGCACGGAAGCAAGGGTCTTTTCGTCTTCCTCTTTACTTTATCTTTCTATTTCTCCTTATTTCGCGATAGCTGGGGGTCTCGGATGTCAAAGTGCGTGTCAACTGCAGGGGTCAATTTTGCCGGGAGGTTTTCAGGGCCGGGTTGGTGCGCGAGTCCGAGGGTCTAATGAAAAGGAATACGTCGAGGGAGTCGGTAATTCGAGTCGGCGCATACATTTTTTAACCCCCCGATGCGTAATTGTTTCACCTGCGCCGCCGTGCGCCGGGCCGGGCCGGGCCGGGCCGCGCCGGTGCCGTTGAGGATTCGCCTTGCCATGCCGGGGCCCTTGGATCCCGCACGTATCGCCCCATGTTCCTCGTTTTTCATCGTCCCCTCTCCTCTCCTCTCCCTCGCTCTTCTTTCTCCGGTGTTCCAGACTCTCTCTCCCATCATCGGTCTATCCCGTGTCCCCCGGGAAATTTTAAACCCGCTCCAGGCCCGAGACCGGAAAAAGCCCGCTCCTGACAGGAGAGATCTAGGCTACATCTTCCGTTTCGCCTTCCGCATACTGATCACCAGACGATAAACCCCCCCTCTCGCGAAACTATGATACTGTCCGAGTGGCGACGACTATAATGCTTCCCCGTATCCATTTTTCGCAATGGACATAGTGAATCGTCCGTTGGAAATATCAGGTGTGGAAAGAAGTTGGTTTTGTAGCAACCATTTTGTACCTTGCAGATACTGATTTTCGATTCACTTGAAATCATGATAAGGATTTTTGCAGCATTCCCACCCCTGGTACATCCTAATTAAATTAGGTTCGTTCAACAGATATTCATATTTTTCGAGACTTACGGTTGCTCTACCTACAGTGACTATCATTAATATTCGGACACTCTTGAAAAGACGATACATTTTTTAATATTCGACCATACAACTTGGATTTTTTTTTAGAAGTTAGAACAATCGGTTTTGTTGCAATTCGTCGGAATTGCACAGAAAATACCGAAAGTTATATTTTACAACTTTTTTATGTGGGCTCATATTGAAACATATTCTGAATATTAAACATATTCTGAAAATTTCATTAAAATTGGTCAACGTTGCAATGAGTTACAAACGTTTAAAAATGGTAGAAATTGTAATTTTTCACAATTTTAGGCTGACAACTATAATAAATCTAAGAATTCATATATCTTTCACACGTCAACCGATTTCGATGAAAGTTTTACAATGCATATAATTGACACAGATTTGCAAAACATATTTCTTCAATTTTCAATTTAGACCCACATAAAAAAGTTGTAAAATGCAGCTTTGAGTATTTTCTCTACAATTCCGACCAATTGCAATTTTTTAAAAAATTTCTTTTCACATCATGTAGTACACTAAGTGCTCTAACTTCTCACAACAGTTCAAATCGTGTGGTCCAATATCAAAAAAGTTATCGTTTTTTTAAGAGTGTCCGAATATTAATGGGAGTCACTGTACATATTCAATAATACCTTTGTTAAACCAACATTGGTAGCAATTTATTATTAATCTTGACGGCATAAGCAGCAATAAATAATTTTACAAATGTTTTTAACTAACAAGGGAACATATTCAGTTAATACACGCCGATTTTGATGAAACTTATGTGAGATATAGTTCTTCGAAAAATATTTGACAGGTATTTTTTTTATTGGCAAGCATCCACTCTGAGTGGGTGTAAACAGCCCTCGAAGTCAGGGGTTAAAATCATATTTTTTGAGAAAAAAAAAAGTTTGTTAAAAAATTCTTGCACGACTACATTTCCCATTGAAAAACACATAATTTTTTAAAACATTCGAATTTATTCGACCTCTGGTTTCCGAGATATCTCAAAAGATATATTTTGACTCCCAACTTTGAGGGCTGTTTTCACCCCTTCAAAGTGGATGGTTGCCGATAAAAAAAAAATACGTGTCTAATATTTTTCGAAGAACTATAGTTCACATTAGTTTCATCAAAATCGGCCATTCTCATCTGAATATGTTCCCTTGTAAGGGAAGTGGCGTTTTCCTGCCATTTTCCTGCCAGTGGATTTCAAGAACTCTCCTGCAGTGAATACAATTTGAACAATGTAATAAGCAAATAAAAATTTCTCTATATTCTTCGAACGAGCACAAAGTAATGGTTTTTGTTTCAAAGACTATTTATCCAAGGATTGTACCGAATCCATTGTATGCCCGGTCTTACAGCCTCCATTATTCCAACGCCGCGCCGCGCCGTTGTTAAGGGGCGCATCGTGCGCATCCTGCAGGACGGATCTCGGAATGTCATCCCCTGAGCATCTTAATGGTCGCATTGGCCAGCTTCGAGCCCGAAATCCGTCGAATTTAAAAGTGCTCCGGCGCAAGGAGAAAATAGAAGCCGGTAAATGCGCTGCGGAGTCGGGTTTTCGTTTTCTTCGATGTCTAATGGCGGTCTTCAAGGTATTCGACCAGAGACTTACGTTACGTTCTTTTTTTTTAGCAGAACATTGATAGCGTTCGTATATTTTCTTTCGTAGCGTTTAGGTTCAGGAAATGTTAAGCTGAAGTTTAAGTTTATTCTGTTAAGGGTAGAATTAAAAATACTGTTCGACTTCATTTTATAAATTTATGTCCGTGGGATGCTCGATGGAGGTTCCGAAAATATCCACGAGCTTAAAAAATATAAAAATTGTATAAAAATTGAAATATAAATATGCTAGAATCCACCAGAGTATACTGGAATCAGAGTTTCTTTCGTAGCGTTTAGGTTCAGGAAATGTTAAGCTGAAGTTTAAGTTTATTCTGTTAAGGGTAGGATTAAAAATACCGTTCTAGTTCATTTTATAAATTTATGTCCGTGGGATGCTTGATGGAGGTTCCGAAAATATCCACGAGCTTAAAAAATATAAAAATCGTTGAAATGTAAATATGCTAGAATCCACTAGAGTATACTGGAATCAGAGTTGGGCAAAATTTTCATCTAAATAAAAATTTCGGACAACGAATAAAAAATAAAATAATTTTTATTCATTATTCGATGGTTCGAATATAAAAAGACGAGCATCGAATAAATAATTATACGCGAATTTATCCGACGAATAAAGATAATTTCTTTTATACGACGTGGTTTATTTATTAAAACTTCGAATAATTTTTTCATCTTTTATCTCTATCTTTTATTCGGAGGCTTCCACAACTACTGCCAACTCTAATAAACGCGAACCATCGAATAATGAATAAAAAATTTCTTTTATTTTTTATTCGTTATTCGAAATTTTTATTTACATAAAAACTTTGCCCAACTCTGACTGGAACTGCACTACATTGTGAAAATATAAAATATTCCTCGTCAGAAAATAATTCAAAGAAACAAAACAACACGTGAAACATTTCATTTTTACCAAGCATTTCCGACGGCTCCAAAATTCACCAAACTTCACCATGCATTTCCGTCGACTAAACCAAATATAGCGAAGTAATAGAGAATAGTGTCCTCATACCCCATAACGAATAAAATCGTCATCCCCTCGCACAGTGGAATATCCAGGGAATATAACCCCCGGTCTAAAACACTCTAACTCCCTCGAATTACCGGTCCGCACGGGAACGAAATATGGAAAATATTAAAATAAGAAGAGTCACGATTGTCGTTCGACAGGGAAACCACCAGGGACCGTCTAACCCCTCGAAGAACTCGTAAATTTCCTCAAGTGCCCAGAATGCGATTGCAGCGCATTCGATTCAGCCCGAGAAGAATTCAAAATTCCGCGCCTCGAAGGTCGATTTGTCCGTTGAATGGGCGACTTCATTAATTCCCGGCTCAATTAACACGAGTTACGGCCGCTCGCTCGCTCGCTCGCTCGGCCCATAGGGAATGGAAAAAGGGAGCGAGAAGAAACGAGAGAGGGTGGGCGAGGGGCTTGGGAACGGTTTGTACGAAGATCGGAGGAGTGGAATGAATATTCGTTTATTTATTGTATGGTTCATATTGTGTAATTCGATTCTGCTGGTCCCGCGGGCTTCGTTGCTGGATTTTTTTATCTGCCTGTTTCCACACCCCCGCGCGCACCACGGTTTTGTATTTCTTTCGGAGTACGTCGACGCGTCGACAATATTTGCTCCGGTCCTTCCCTTTTCGTCCCTTCCGACTTTCCGCTTCGTTTTTCCTCGCCGTTTTATTTTCTCCTTTTTTCCGAGATCCGAGAGGGTTGAAAAGGGTTCGGAGAATACAAGACACATTTTTTGGGAACAGAATCGGTTCGGGCGAGTGCGAACAGCTCGTTCGTCAAGATCGTTTTCTTGTTGGCCGATTTGAACGTTGAATTATTTATTGTTTTGTATCGGGATTGACAAAATGGAAATTCTGAAAATTATGACACTTTGAACGCGAACAGAGTTATTCTGCTACGCGTACAGCGTGGCCTTAGGGGGCGAACTCATCCCTTGGAATAAAAGGGGAATATTTCGAAGAACGGTGAGAAATATTGAAAGGAAAGAAGGATTGTATCAAAATTGTACGCTTTCTTTTGTATTAGTGAAAGTAACGCGGTGAGAATAGTTTTCGAAGATTCGCCCCCCTAGGAATACCTGAAATTGAATTTTTCGTATTTTCTAAATGGATGCTAATAAATTATGTAGATATTGTGGAATACCTCATTTAGTATTTTCATTTTAATATACTTGTAACAGGTCAATTTTAAGGACTGCATGTACGATTAATTTGCAAAAGAAAGATGTTTCGAGGAATATTTTTAAGGTATTTTTTAAATATGAAAAAAGGGGAATATTTCGAGAATGGTGAGAAATGTTGAAAGGAAAGAAGGATTGTATCAAAATTGTACGCTTTCTTTTGTATTAGTGAAAGTAACGCGGTGAGAATAGTTTTCGAAGATTCGCCCCCCTAGGAATACCTGAAATTGAATTTTTCTATTTTCTGAATTGATGCTGATAAATTATGTAGATATTGTGGAATACCTCATTTAGTATTTTCATTTTAATATACTTATAACAGGTCAATTTTAAGGACTGCATGTACGATTAATTTGCAAAAGAAAGATGTTTCGAGGAATATTTTTAAGATATTCTTTAAGTATGAAAAAAGGGGAATATTTCGAGAATGGTGAGAAATATTGAAAGGAAAGAAGGATTGCATCAAAATTGTACGCTTTCTTTTGTATTAGTGAAAGTAACGCGGTGAGAATAGTTTTCGAAGATTCGAAATTGAATTTTTCTATTTTCTGAATTGATGCTGATAAATTATGTAGATATTGTGAAATACCTCATTTAGTATTTTCATTTTAATATACTTATAACAGGTCAATTTTAAGGACTGCGTGCACGATTAATTTGCAAAAGAAAGATGTTTCGAGGAATATTTTTAAGGTATTCTTTAAGTATGAGAAAAAAGGTGCGATTTCTGTTGAAAATTCGATGACACAAACCTATTTTTTGTTTGTTCCGTAGCATAGCCTTAGGGCTCAGGGGGTGAACTCACCTCTTGAAGTAAAAGGGGAATATCTCGAGACGGATGGAAAATATTGAAAGGAAAAGAGGATTGTATAAAAATTGCGGGCTTTTCTTTAATATCGAAGGATGTTTGTCGAAAAGAATTATTGTAAAATCCGAGCTTTTCGAATTATCACCACCGGCAACCCTTAAAATTAACTTTCTGCCCCTCGCATCTATATATATTTATTTTAATCCGTTGATTATTATATACACTAACAAAAAAGTATAGTTTTGTTCCCGTTTAATTCGCGGAAAATTAAATATTCAATTCGCTAATTGAATCGTTGCATTGTTAAAGACCGTTTTGTAACCCCGAGGTACTTCCGTAATTATTCAATTCTCCGTGATGCAACACACGTTTGCTGGCGAATCGCATAAACATTGTTTCGAATGGCTGCTTCCCGGAAAGAATGCCACAGGTTTTTAAAAGAACGACGTAAAGCAGCGTGCGGGCGTCGGACGCTTTTAAAAGCCGAGTAACAACGCGAATCGCGGTCCGAATCGGGGCCACACGGTATATTATATTCCCGCGTGACGTATAGTTATGGTGTTTCGCGTTTCTTTCTTCTCCCCTATTTTTTTTTTTTTTTTTTTTGACGTACGGGTGTGCTCCCAGCTTATCGCGTCCCGCGATATTTTCTGCCATTTTCCCGTGGCTTACACGCGTTTGTGCCGACGATCTCGACTTCATTTAACGGGTGTCCTAAAAAAAGAACAGCGGCAGAATGATTGAAACATTAACCCTTTGGACTCGGAGCTACTTTAACTAAAAAACGAATGATGTTTCCATTCTAGAATATTTTGATTCTATACAATTTTTTTTTTGCATATGAAACTGATATAATATCTCATGTAATATGTAAATGTCTAGTAGTTTATTAAGGATGTTCTGGAGGTATATAAAAACGCAAGAAAATTTTTGCAAATTTAACAAGATATAATTCTTACTAAATTAATGCAATTACCAAAGTTTGGGTGTTCGATTCACTGCACCGTTTAAGAATTATAGCAACTCAAAGTTTGCACATTTTAACACGTCTTCTTATGGAGAATTCATAAAATTCCACTTCAAACCCTATTTAAACCTTGACAAAAACGCAACTAGAAACTCCAGTTTTTTTTTATATATAGTAAAAATTATGTAATTAATTATGTTTAAAATTTATTAGGATTCGCTAAACAGTTACAGAACAAAAAATTAGAAACTGTTACAAAACGTCAAATTTATCGTGTTGTCATCTCAATAATAACCATGAATATTGCTTTCTGAAGTATTTTTAATTTATTTAAATATTTATTTTTAACTTTTTATTGCGTAATTAGATATATTGACTATCACAAATGTATTATCTTGAAGTTCAAATCAGAGGGTACAATTATTCATAAAAGTCACTTACAATTTTTTATAATATGAAGACAACATAACAAGAAATTCACTAATTAAACGAAAGCTTTTTAAATTAATCTATCTTTTTAATGCAAAATATACTCATGAATAGCTTTCATTGCCAATATATTGATGGATTTCGAATTTCTTGTACTTTTGTCTCCCATTGTACCTCCAGAACATCCATAACTATCTGAAAAAACCTAGCATCACATTGACAAAACAGATTACAACAATTTAGCTGCTCCATCCTGTACTTTTTTAAATACTTTTAACTAAGACACTCCTTAAAAGAGCAGTCTATTAATTTTATCAAAAAAAAGATACGCAGTTTTTCCAGATTGTCATAAAGATTTCCAAGGACTCTCGGAACCGGCTCGATGCAAAACACGATACCGGGGAGAACTTTGCTCGGGATATGATTGCAGGTCGACCCATGCGAGCTTCCGAAATTAGGTTAACGGTAGAATGGAATGTTCACTTTGAAAGAGTAGTAGACACCGATGGCGAAACGGTTCGCGTGTAACGCACAGTTTGATTTTAATCGGTGTTAAATTTGGAAACCGACCGGCACGGAATAATTCGGACCGAGCTGGTATGCATCTACGCGTGCAATTAACATTGCATTTCGTATTAATTTTATAATGTTTGCATAACTTCGTTTGGCGGTGCGTGCGCGGGAAATGTTACTCGTATATTGTTACAAGTTGATTACAACCGGTGGGAAATGTGCGTGGTTTTGAATATCCTTTTTGCAAATGATTCGATTGTCATGAATGGTATCGTACGTTCGTGATACAAACATAAATGTTCAATTGATAAAGGAGTCACGTTTTAATGGACAGAAATATTATTAAATAATACGACATATAAAGTATGTGTCTATTGATCTATGTGTCTATTGATCACCAAGGACCTTACGGGGGTCATCCCATGTGAGAGCTACTTTTTCTTGCTTTCTTTAAGGATTTTTTTTTAAGGACTCTTAAAACATACAATCTTGAAATTTTTACCACACATTTACTGACATTTTAACAGTCTCTCAGAATTTTTTCAAACCAAAATAACCAGTTGGATCGATTTTACACCGTTCGGAAGACACCCATGTGTAAAAAAAGTAGGTTGATGGCGATCATGATTCCAGAGGTTTCAATCATCTGATATCAAAAAATCAAACGGC
Organism: Lasioglossum lativentre; assembly: GCA_916610255.1. Lineage (NCBI taxonomy): Eukaryota > Metazoa > Arthropoda > Insecta > Hymenoptera > Halictidae > Lasioglossum > Lasioglossum lativentre. Next base: position 8,664,192 of record OU744358.1, on the reverse strand, counting down.
ATTTTAATTTGTAGACCCGCGGCTATCGCCGGTACCAAAATTATATAAAAATATCAAAAATTGAATTTTTGGCACGGTTTTAAACGTTAAGATCCAAGTTTCGTAATTTCTTTTCGAAGCATTGCATATTCTAGGAATGTTATAGAAGCAATTTCTGCAAAATAAAATTTTTCGATTTTTTGGATCTCCCACACGGGATGACCCCCTTAAGAGATATCGAATATCTCGACATTTCCAGATTCCCCCAAAGTCCGGCACACTTAAAACTCGCCCCGTCCCCCAATTTGAAAAATGAGTTTGTCAACCGCGTCTCCGGGTCACCGGCAGCAGGGGTAGCAAAAACAGAGATCAAACGCGTCGTGTGCTCCTTGACATAAGAAATATGACGATGAGAAGAATCGCGCGAGCGTTCGCGAGGGTCGAGGTACCGGTCTCCGGTAACTAGAAGATGGGATTCAAACAGGAGACAGGATTAAAGATGCATTTCCGCGGATGCTCGAAAAATTCTTTGACATAAATTTCTCTCTCTCAAAAAAAAGAAGAAGAAGGAGCAAAGGAAGCAGAAGAGAGAGAGAGACAGAGAAAGAGAGAGAGAGACCGAGAGAGAGAGAGAGAGAGAGAGAGAGAGAGAGAGAGGGGGAGGAAGAAGAAAAACGGTTTCAAGGAGAAACGTAGGCGGAAAAAGGCAACGGTGGAAAAGGAACGGGTCGGAAGCGCCTCGGAAACTTAGTGGATGCTTTGTCGCCGCAGAATGCAAACGATGTAGTCGTTCCGGTACTTTCAATGGCCGATACGGGCTCAGGAGCGGGCGGGTTTAGTCGACGGATTTCGGGGAGCTTTGCCAGGTCTGGTTTATGCGTTGTTCCGTATATGTATGTATATCCGGACGGCGAAACGCGCGGGCCGAAAGGGTGGTGGAAGACAACCGTGAAAGGGTGTGTGTGTGCACCGGGCAAGTGGGATGGCGGTGGCGGTTATTGAATTATTAATTAAGTCGGTTAATTAATAAACGATAGGCCACAGGCCCCGGCAGTTGGCCAACCCCTACAAACCTACCCCCTACCCCCAACCCCCTGCGACGCGACGGGATAGTGGCGCAGTCATCGTCACAGCCGGCACGTTTCCAGCGTTCGTACGGCCCTGACTTCATATATCTTCTATATTAGACACCCGCCAAACCTGACTTTCTACCCCTGCCCTTTCTTTCGCCACCCCTCTTTCCCCTTTGCACCCTTCGTTATTTATTTTTATTATTTCGTTCCTCCTCCTCCTCCTCCTTCTCCGACGACGACGACGACGACGATGGAGGCTACTACCCTCCCCTCGTTCCGCACCTGTATATTTTCATTCGCCCGGGGAAATTAATGTTTCCCGGTACACGGGTTTTCCTTTCTTCTCGAGCCTCTTCGCGGGAAATTATTAATCGTCGCTGCGTCACCGCCGACCACCCCCCTCGTCCATCCACGATTTTCTCATTTCGTTATTTACCCCGAAAAAAGCCCGGGCTTACTCGGTTAACCACCGCCGCGCTCTCGATGGACTTACGATGCAGAGGGAATAGCTTTCGATGTAACGTGACTGGTGATTGGGTGTGGCTGCTGGTTCTGAAACTGTATTTTTTTTCTGGAATTTCTTTAATGATTCTCTCTTTCACGTTACACGACCACTTCAAAACATTCGGGAGCTGTTTGTTGTACGGAAAACATTTTCAAACAAATGTTGCATGCTTTCCAGGGAGACATATACGGTTAATCTGTTTTTTGTTTGTCGTCACCTTCAATTTTTTAAACGTAATGCCCAGCATTTTTTTCTCGAATTCGGATAAAGCACCAAATTCTGCGTAAAAAAGTATTACACCAAATAGTATTCAACATTGATATTCCATCAATGAATTTTAAAAATATGTTGGAAGTAATACACTTTTTCTATAAATGCATTAGGTCCGCACTATAATGAAGAGTTACATTTTTTCACTGCAATTTGAATTCAAAAGTACTGATACGCAGGGTGTACAAAAATTAATTTTCATTACAATTCTTATGGAATTTTCGTTCTGCGGTTCTGTTTATTTAATATGCATTGTTCGAATCACAGTAGAGTATGTACTAGGAATTTTGACGGTACCAGGTTTACCCGAGTTTGTACATATCGCGGAATGTGCGCGCGGTCTATTCTACTACGAATGTTTACCAGCTCGAAATAGAAATCAAAAACGATTGAAGGGGCAATTGATCTAGTTCTTTTTTTCGGAATTCCGATTCAACCAATGTGGTTGCCAGGTGTGCTGTGACCGCCGCCATTCACCACTTCCAACCTCCCGAAAGTCTTTATGAAAAGTGCTACATTGTGCATCGGGTTCGCAATGTTACAGAGTGAAGTCAACAGGATAGATCCTATTTTTTATAGTCGTTCGAACCGCGTTTTAACCCGATTAAATATCACCTAGCACGGCACAACGACAAAAAAAAAACTGAAGTCGTTCGGTCCATTTCTGAAATACTTACTCTGGTTTAAAGTGTGTGCCCATCAATTGTGATTGTATAATCGTCGTCAAATGTTTAAAGCATTCAATAGGAAAAACATAAATATTCGAAAGGAAGAAAAAATTGAAGGGTGGACTTTCGTTCCGGGCATAAACGACCCAGGTTGCCCCGGCAGGGTTAACCCTTTGCACTCGGAGCTATTTTAACTAAAAAACGAAAGATTCTTCCATTCTAGAATATTTCCATTCTATACAATTTTTTTTTTTTTCATTTTTTGCATATGAAACTGATATAATATCTCATGTAATATGTATATCTAGTAGTTTATTAAATACGAACAAAAACAATAATGTGGACAATATTTTTAAGAATGGTGTAGCAATTTTCAGTGGTGCCTCACAGTCGCCATCCGTGTGCTAAGGGTTAATCAGAGAGAGTATAATTCCTGCATATTTGATTGAAAATATTTTTGCGTTTTATTTGCAGATTTCAATTAATCGTTGACGTATTCGAGACCGGAAAATTTTTGAGAAGCTGCTGTCGGTAGCCGATGATACTTTGTTCACTTTTAAGAAAGTTAGTAGCGGTTGGACTCTCGTTAAAGCGAGATACAGATGGTTTCACTTGGGCCCTTATTCTGTAATTCAAAGTTTCCGGACACAATGCACGAACTATAATTATGTTGGAATCAGCCAATGACGCAAACGTCTCCGGCTACTGCGAAGCAATACTAAATGACGCAACAGTTGCGTCACCGGTCTTGAATGTGCCAACTGCACTATCGAAGCCGCTACAGCTGCAATTTCAAACTATAATAATTATTTAGAAAATATTGTTACTGTTTCAAAGCCTCTGCCACTTTATTCTGTTTCTAACACTGAACATATTCAACGTTCAAAATGAATTACATGGATTACACTTATTTAGCTCTCGAAAAAGAATTTTTATAATTTGAGTAATCGCAGAATAAAAAAATGTGAAATCGGTCATTTAATTAGCGGTGGGTTAGTGCCAACGTTGTCAAGTCAAGTATAATTGCCTCTCATCCACTAATTGTATAACTATCAAGGTTAGACAAATTAAGTCGACGTTCCGGCGAAGTTCACGTTGAAAGTTTTACGCTGTGAAGGTTCGCTTCGTGTATAAATGTACACGTATATGGGATATCTGTGGAAGGTACTTGTCGAAAGCTCGTCAGAGAGTCTTCTTCCGAAGCTCGAAATGTTCTAATCTGTGTTAAAGCGTTACGAAAACATGGTGATCCATTAAAATTTCATTTTCAGAAACCTCGGGGGATGCTACGTTCCGTTCCTTGAAAAGCCATTTTCATGATTACACAACGGGGTAATCGGTGAACCTATTATAAGCTATTATTACCCGCCTGTTCTGTTTCCGACGAGCATTTTCCTCCTAAAACTACTCCCCTACACAAATAACTTCATTGCTCCATATTTGATTTTTGAAACGTCAGAGTATATGCTCACGTTTCAAGACCTTCTATATTTTCACGTTAATTGCATTCATCATTTTTTAGGTGCAAACTCTATTTCTATCTTCCCGAACATTTCCACAGTCACGATAACATTATAATATTTGACACGAATTTTTTTTTATCGGCAACCATCCACTCTGAGGGGGTGAAAACAGCCCTCGAAGTCAGGGTTAAGAACCACATTTTTTGAGAAAAAAAAAGTTTGTTAAAAAATTCTTGCGCGACTACATTTCCCATTGAAAATCACACAATTTAAAAAAAAATTCTTCGACCTCTGGTTTCCGAGATATCTTAAAAAATATGGTTTCGACACCCAACATTCAGGGCTGTTTTCACTCCTTCAAAGTGGATGGTTGCCGATAAAAAAAATACGTGTCAAATATTTTTCGAACAACTATAGCTCACATTAGTTTTATCAAAATCAGCCATTCTCGTCTGAATATGTTCCCTTGTAAGTCGGAAAAGATGTTTAATTTTCGAGGTAAAATAGCTCCGAGTGCAAAGGGTTAAATTGTTACGATAACAACAAGTTGAGAAACTTCGTTATCTCTCGGCCACAGGACTTTCTCTGTCTCTAGTCCTCGAAAGATGCTCATTTCCACGGTTGGTAGCCGTGACAGTCTTCCCGAAACTGTCCGGTGGCCCGATCAGCCGTCAGTTTGATCGAACAGTGTGTGCTTGACACTGACGCACAGGCTCGGGAGAGAATATACGCACACAACCGTTGACACTCCGGAGGGGTGTCGTGACACGTGGCTGGTGTAAACCGACCACCGCGGGGACGAACGTGGGTCACGTGTAAACGTATAAACGTGTATAATATAACAGGCCGCAGGCCAGGCGGCCGCGAATAACATTTTACCCCGTAGCTACGGAAAGTTTCGCGGCTCGTCGGCTCTGTTTAAATGGCTCGAAAAAGCTCTCGCCACCGCGCCGGGATTTTGAAAAATAACCGGCCCGCCGACCGGAATAATGGCCGACATCTGCTTCGGCGTTGTAGCACCCCCGGACTATTTGTCGATCCGTACCACCCCCCACCCCTCCGCTCCCGGTTCTCTCTCTCTCTCTCTCTCTCTGTCCCCGCAAATTAATGCCGATCGATCCGCGCCTGTACCGTCTCTTATTATTCGTGTTTCGACCGGATGAATCGGACACCGAGGCTAAGATTCATAACGATCCCTGTCGCTCGTTATGACCGGCTGCGTTCACCGTAATTAGAAAACACGGCTGTCATTGTAGCTTTTATCGTTTCCAACGGCGCGATTTATGCTAATGGAGTTTCGCTCGTTTCGCTCGTTTCCCCGTGTTTTCCCACCGGTTTTTCCCGCCGTGGCACAGCTGAAAAAACAGACCCCGGAAAATTTGGCAGCGGCCGGACGCATATTGAGCGTCTCGATATACCGCGATTCGCATAAACGTGCACGGCCCGGCCAGGCCAGGCCGCTCTGCCACTATTTTTACAGTCTGGTAAATAAAAGACAAGCCCGTGGAGCGGTGCAACTGAAGAGCTACTTTATTATTAAGCTTGCATAAAGAAGTAATTATAAAGCGAGTTTCATTGAATTTATTGGACGTACCGAAGAACGTACAATTTCATTTCATTTCGGGGGTGTACTTCCGAAAAGCCCATACCTCCGATGTTTTTTCGTACTCTGGATTCTTACGTATTTTGTGACGTGCTGATTACGAATGTGATAGTGAAAATTGGCGCAAATGTAATTTCCATAGCGGAAACCGTGAAAAAAACCATAAAAATAGATTTTTCCATTTATTTCAGTCAATGATGGGATTTTTGAAAAATACTTCAGATAAAAGTTGTAGGTCTCGTCCAAACACATATTTTATGTTGTATTGACTTTTGTCATAAAGATAATACTTTCTGAGAAAATGCGATTAGAATTGGTTTGGAAAACCCGAAAATCCAGGAGTAATCTTTCAAGATTGAAAGCTCACCCTATACATACGACCAGAGTGAGATCGTTTTTCTCAAAAACTATTGTTTTTACGACAAAAATCAGTACGACATAAATAGTGTATTTCGATGAGAGCTACGACTTTTATTTCAAGTATTTTTCAAAATTACCATTATTTACGGAAATACATGGAAAAAACTATCATTTTTATAGTTTTCTCATGGTTTCCGCTATGAAAATAACATTTGCGCCAATTTTCACTATCGTATTCGTAATCAGCACGTCAAAATACGTAACAATCCAGAGTATAAAAAAAATCGGAGGTGTGGGCTTTTGGGAAGTTTGTCCAATTTCGGTTTCAACAAGTATACACTCGGCCGAAAATGTAAGTTGGCATAAATTTCTGCGGTCCCTTCGCAACGATACGTTTACACGCGGCAGAATTTCTGCAAAAACGACGCCCGAGGAATTTACTGTAGCTGCAGCGTGTGCAATGCATCTAAATATTGGAAAGATTGTATTTTTAACCAGCAGTTAAATTTTATTGGCCACTGCTGTGTACTATAAAAATAAAAATACGAGTGGCAGATGGTGCTCAAAAGTTTTTGAACGCCAGTAAAAGTCGAATCGTACAGTTTTTTCCGCTATTCTTATCTCTGAGCTAGGTGACGACTGAGACAGTAAAGCCGCGCGATCTATGCGCAAAAAATTTTTATTGGCAGCTCGAGAGTTTAAGAGCAGAAAAAATTTGCTTGGTATCGTAAAATACGATGATAACATGTACAAAACTACTATAGACCACTCGATATTCTACGCGAGATGCCCGAGAACCACATAATCCTATATACGTATCATTTGATTCCTCTCTGAAAACTGGATAGAAAAATTTACAATATACAGGGTGGGGCAATAACTAGGTCCAGTTTGAATATTGCCGTTATTTGTAATAATATGAAAAAATGTTATATAGAAAACTTACACGGTATAGAGGGGGACATATTGTGACACAAACATTTTCTGCGTGGGTGGAGGCATAGAGGAGATTTCAAGGTCATCTCTATTTGTTTTAAATGGAATGCTATGTTTTTTTGTCACTATGTGATAGCCAGTGTTGAGACGAATTCAGCGAGTTATCGTTGAAGGTCATACAAGGTCAAATAGGGTAGTAAAATAAACTTTATTAAATTACGGGAGATGCTCGAATTGATGACTGTTTGCGTCAATGCAAAGTCGCAATCTTCGTATCCCTGCATCACGTGCATGTCTTATCGTTTCTACGTTGATACGAAGATTGCCACTTTGCATTGACGCAAAACGGTCACCAATTCGAGCATCTCCTGTAAGGCAATAAAGTTTACTTTACTACCATATTTGACCTTGCATGACCTTCAATGATAACTCGCTGAATTCGTCACAACACTGGCTATCACATCGTGACAAAAAAAAACATAGCATTCCATTTAAAACAAATAGAGATGACCTTGAAATCTCCTCTATGCCTCCACCCACGCAGAAAATGTTTGTGTCACAATATGTCCCCCTCTGTACCGTGTAAGTTTTCTATATAACATTGTTTCATATTATTACAAATAACGGCAATATTCAAACTGGACCTAGTTATTGCCCCACCCTGTATTTACTCGTCACGAATATAATTGAAAACAATGGGAGCGTAAGTAAATCAATGCAGCAAATCCGCAGCATCAGGTAGAGGTAATTACAGTACGAAAAGTAAATTACAATACAGTAATAAATTTCGCATTCATAGATCTACGTTTTCCATCTACGTGCGCGCGTAAAAGAGTAATGGCGCCGCTCAGTGGTTCTCAAAATTCAAATCCGCGTCGCATGTAGCCCTCGGAAAATCGAATAGCCAATTTATTACCATTTCCCCAGAGAGAGACCCGGTAGCCATTTCGACAGAATAGATTTGCCAGAAGACTTTCGTTGCAGGATGGGAACCGCTGAAGATCATCGCGCCGATACGTTAACACTAATCTTCCGGGCAGTTTTACGCGGGAACGGTGAATCGAACCGGGGAAATATTTCATTGTAAACCGCCGACATATTTCGTCGGTAGGAATCGGGGCCCTCTTTATCCGTGTCAGGAATTACACCGGCCGGCCTCTGTGTATAATACTTGTTTTTCTGGTACGTTTGAAGCCCGGTTCGGCTCGTTCGTTTCGCCCGGCGATATATGTATATACATTTCCCGCGGAAATTCCCGTCCCGTTGCGTGCACAGCTAATGAAAGCCCGTGTTTTAAACTTCCGATAAAAACGAACGTTGCGCTCCGAACCTTTCACCAGTGCGCCGCGCCGACCAGTTAATTACCAATCGATGCACAGTCAATTTTATCTATTTCTTCGAGCGATACGCTCACACACTTTCGCCTCGTCGAGCAACACAGAAACGAACCGATTGCAGCCTTACGGAGTAAGGGCACCTGATATCGCGTACCAAATTTGAAATCGACTTAAAATAAAAGTTAGAAAACATTTTTATACTTAACTAGTTCCATGTACCTGCAAGAAAAATGTACCTTCGGTTTCCCACAATATGTAAAAATATTTTCCAGGAAAATGGACACAGTGCTGCGAAAATAGAGGGTTCAGGCAAAAAAAAAAACGTCACCTTTACTTTTTCCTTCGCAATTGCGACTAATAACAATTTTTCAAAAAAAAAGTTAATTACACTTTGGCTAGTAAACTAATCCTTCTAACGTCTCGAAAAAAACTCAAGCTGTTGGGTCGAATTTTGAAAAAGTTATTCCTTTTTAAAAGGTGTACGAATACTTTTTACACCCACTGTATGCTTGTGCTACTTGCTTTCACAAAATGATCACAATTTAAATACAGGGTGGTCCGTTTCAATAAGGCCACCTAAATATCTCTTTAGGTTTTTTTTTTTTTATTACGCTATAAAACCCCACATGGGATTATTAGCAGCATGCACATAATTGTGCATACTAACATTACACGAATACCTTATAAACTAGGATTAACAATGAATTGGAACATTTCTGAATGTTGAACTAAAGGTATAAACAATGAGACCTAAGGAAGTTAAAAATACAAAATAAAGGGCATAGAAGGTCCACACAGAAGGGCATGTGTAGGGTGGAAAGTAACCCTTGGTGCAAAGTTTCTAGATCAGATCCTCTCTATTATAAATTATCATTCTAAATCGGGCATTGCCATATCACATGATTTGGTTATTGTGATGCAAAAAATATTATTTTTTTCCGAAGGTCATTTTTGTCGGAGTTATCAAGGTCATCGATGTTTTTTGATACATAACTACATTTTTTCTTTTCCGCATCGTGCAACCAATGCACACATTTCCTTTTCGAGAATCGGAAATATAGTGTTCAAATAGTTTTTGAATCCACAGGTACATCGTATACTGTACTATAGTGTATTGGGATGGGCGATATTAGGTGTTACACGATATTAGGTGCATTTACCCTAAACGCGTCGAGCCGTCGCGTCGTCTGCAAATCCCTGTAAAACGCGCTTGAATTTGTCAGATAGTGGGGGCCACAACGAGCACACGCATCGTTCCGAGGGATTTCGGAAGTTTCGAACATTTTTTTTCTCTTGGGCCCGGAGCCCATCCCGTTTAACGCCGAGTTTCCCCATTTCGAAGTTGCCGGGAGCAGGCGGAACTGCGTCCCGAGTTCGTTTGATTTTTATTACCCGTATTTCACCGATAATCACCGCACGCATGGCTTTCCGTTGAAGAATCGGTGATTAATCGCTTCCGATTTGCAGTTCCTCGCGGACTGGAAACCACCGAAGGAATGTTTCGATCGATAAACCACGATTTTCAAGTTTTCATGTTACGAGTGATAACCAGACGTGCGATTTTTCTCAATAATGTAACATTTTACCGACAGAGTCTGTCGCGGTAATATTTGGACACGTTTAAAAATTCAGTTTCGACCGAATTTTAATTTTACCGAGATGTTAGAAGAATTGGTAATTATGTGGATGATTGACGACCTCACCGATTTCGATGACCTTGAAATATGTTGTCAAGGTCACTATTCTGAACAACTTCTCCCTATACATGTTACCGCCGCTCGGCCTCAGTTTCCGAGATATACGTAAAAATAAATTACACTATGTATTTAGTGATACACTGCTTTATTAATAATTATGTAATTGGAAATACATCTGCCATAATATCAAAAAATGCAGTTATTGCAGTCTGGGTTAGGTCTGGTTTAGGTATGGGTTCCAGTTGAAATTTGCGTGCGATTTTTGTAAATTTGCGGTTGTTTTTCGGTTTTGTGTAGGTGAGATTAGGTTTTAGTGTTGCGTAGTAATCGGTGTAGGGTTTGCGAGTATCGGGGTTAGGTTAAGTTTCTTTGTGCGTGCGTTTAGTTTTAGTTTCAACGACTTGTAAATAATAGTGTGATAGAGACTGAAATATAGTAAGAAATGTCCAAGAAAACAAAAAAAAAGGTATGGGTTCCCTGGAAGATGGTGATGTGAAACCAGACCTAACGCAAACCACCTCCCCGCCAGAAATTATAACCTCAACTCCGATTACTCTTCCAAACACCATTTAGTGACCATTTTTCCGAGAATACACTGTACCAGTATCATAAGAATAACCAAACGTATATCTCGTATGTATAGGGAAAAGTTGTTCAGAATAATAACCTTGACAACATATTTCAAGGTCATCAAAATCGGCGAGGTCGTCAATCGTCTGCATAATTACCGAAAAATTAGTTCCATATCCGGCGTGAAAAAGAAAAAATTGCAATTGGTCAAATCGTGAAGAAAATGTTACAGCTTTTCATGAGTGACTGTACCTTTGTAAAAAAAGGAAAACGTACGAACAAAAACTTCGCTTCGTCAAAGACTAGAGACAATAGTGTTAATAATAATGGTACTTAAAAATTTGTTTGAAATTGGTCCTGCAGTCTTTCGGATACATATGATTTCGAGTATTCTTAGAAAATTGATCGTGACGGGGCAAATTCTTACGATCGATTAAATAATTTAATTAGACTACGCGCGTGCAAGGACTGTCAGTAACAAAGCGGAACCCTCTGCCACAGAGGTCAGTGAATTAAAGTGGCCGACGTCGAAGGGTAGAAATTCCCATCAGCCAGGGTTCAACGTCCGCGAGAGCCCCCATGTTGAAATAAAGTGCGCCGCCGAAAGGAATTCGGGCGTGCGCGTGCGAGGGGTGGGGGGCCGCTGTAACAACCATAATATCTCCGGTTATTGCTTAATGACCAGCATCTAGCCGGTTGTTTCCGCGGGAATATATTCCGGGCGCTGTCGTTTGTCAACGTGCTCGCCGCTAATTCCGATAATCGAGCGGCCGTTGTCGTCGATATTCTGTCGGGGCACTCGACACGCCCCTCGAAATTGTCCCTCGGTTTGTTCTGTTTCACGCCTCTCGCAAAATCACCGAAAGTACGTGGAGGACACGCCGGCACACGCCGCCAGACCAAATAAATCCTTTCCCGTCAGATTCCCGCAAATTGTTATCTATTGCGTGGCCAGAAAGTTCGATCTTCGCTTTGCGACGCCGCGCCGCGCCGAGCCGCGCCACGCCTCGCCGAACCGCCAACGCGGATGGATCTTTGAGCACCCGTGCGCGATCCTTTCTCGTCGTTTATCGAACTGTCCCGCCGCAAATTGACGTATTGTTCCGCGATACCGCGCGATCAAAAACACACGGTCTAAGGAACACAATGGAATTTTGATCGTTGCCTGCGTGCGACGCACGGTGGCGCGTTTTTTGCCAGATCTACATTCGATTTTCGGCGCACAATCGATCGAAAATATCTACTCGCGCACTTGATAATTGCATATTCTTTTTAGAAAGAGTTTCGACTGCTCCGGTTTTTTTTTGTTGAGATTTTAGAAGAACTAGTTTACTAGCTGATATTTATGAAAGTTTTGGGAAAATTACATTTGGTATGAAATATCATTGTACAGGGTGGAAAGAAATGTTTGATCTTGCCTGCCATAGACGTGTTCTACATCTTCGGATCGATGAAGATCAGTAAAAAAAAAGTTGCCGAAAATTTGTCTTTGTTCTTGAATTTTAAGGTCAAATTTTTTTATCGCATTATATTCTATGCATTATACAATTAAAAAAATATTTGACCTTGACATTCAAGGTCAAGGACAATTTTGCGGCAACTTTTTTTAAAAGATCTTCATCGATCCGAAGATGTAGAATACGCCTACGGTATTCAAGACCAAACATATGTATAATGAAGACTAGTAACTAAGTAATTAACAGACTGGTTTGCAATGGTTGATAAAAACTACAAAAATTTATTCATCGGGGGTAATACATATTTAGAAAAATCTTTAGTAATTAATAGAACGCACTTAAAAGCGTTTAAAGCTGATGTTTATGAAAATTTTCGGAAAATTGCATTTGGTGTGAAATATCATTGTACATGTATAATGGAGACTAGTAACTAAGTAATTAACAGACTGGTTTGCAATGGTTGATAAAAACTACAAAAATTTACTCATGGAGGGTAATCAATTTTTAGAAAAATCTTTAATGATTAATAGAACGCCCTTAAAAGCGTTTAAATAACGTCACACACTGAAGGGAACCATAAATTTAGCTATCACTGGAAATCCCGAATACCAAACGTGATTGATCTATGTACGTCTCATAGAAATTACAAGAATTCGTTTCTCGTAATCAATATCCCTTTATAAAGACCTGAAGTGGAATAATAGTAAATAATAAATAGAACGCTCCAAAAATAGTTTCAGTTTAACGCTGACAACTATCGCTAGAAATATCGAGCAACGGAAGCGACCGTTCCGTGCCTCGTAAAAATTACAAGAGTCCATCTCTCAAGATCGACATTTTTCTATAAAAATCCGAAGTGAACAAATTCCACTAAAAACAGTTTACCCTAACCGCGAGGAAACCGCAAACTACGAAAGTACAGCAGCTAAATCTTCAACTGCACGCTAAATGTGTACGAACTCATCGATACTTGCATCGTTATCGTTGTTTACAGTAAACCTACCACGGTCAAATGACCGGTTATATATTTTCCAATTATTGGAATGATAAAAATCCATTTATGGAAAATAATGGAATTTGTCCAAGTCTCTATTAATCTATTATATTGAAAATTACAGACAATCTCAATAAATTGTTATCATTTTTATATAGCAATATTTACTGGATAATTTTAGTAGTTGAAACACATTCCATGTATTCAATTCTAATTACATAGCCAGTTAGTATGACGTATTTTTTCTGTTGCGACCATTTTTTCAATTATCAAATTTCGTTTCTCATTCATAAACTTGTTTTTTCCGCAGACTCGTTCACTCGATTCCGAGGATGATCTCGATGTAGATCGAAACGTAAATCGATATAATTTTTTGCAAATAGACAGTGTAATTTTTGATCGAACCCAGCGCCGAAATCATTTTACGTATAAATTGTTATACGATCGATATTTCACACGAAAAAAGATAATTTTAATGCTTGGTAGGTTTAGTGTTAATGAAAAAGAATTTCGGGGGCACGGGCGGGGAGCATTAACCCCGAAAATTTAACAGCGAACGATTGACCAGATAATAACTATCAAAGCAATCCAGAGTTCGGACGTTTCCGGGAGAGGAGAATGTTTCTGTGACCGGACGCGATGCGACGCGACGCGACGCGACGCGACGGAAAAAGACGAGCACGTCGAAACCGTCCGTACGGTTTTCGAGGAGTCGTTTACCGAAGCCCCCTAGCAGCCGACAGATAGTTATCACGCCACGGACACACAAAAGTGTCACAGTGCCGAGGAGGTTTTAAGGTAGCCTGAGTGATCCAACCCGTCCCGAGGACGTTTCTCAAGCTCGTTCATTCGGATCGACTCTGTCCACCGAGTTGACCCGATTGGAATCACCGTGGAATTCCCAGCTTTCGATCTCCTTCGGAGACTCTTCCTTCGACAACGGGCCGGATGTGATTCTTGCGAGCGACAAACTTTTTCTAGTACCCAGTCGAATTCTTGTCCGGCTGAGCAAGCCGATCCCTGCGGATACCAATGGATTATTTCTTCGAATCTATTCTTTTCATTCGCGTATCCTACTAACAATGCAAATCCCACGGGAGAACTTTCTAAATCCGGGGTATCGGCCGTATCTGTTTTGCGCTTTGTCGTAAGAATTAATTTAGAGAATTTCTGAAAGCATCCACCGAAAGGGGCTCGATTTTATTTCGAAAATTATTATGCGAACGAATTAAGAGGTTCTTCGAAATTGTCTAATAAAAATCTTGATTTTATTTTCAACATAATCGTACGAATTAATTTAATAAGATGAAGACAGTCTAGTTATATTGGGTCGTAACGCGAACACGTTTGATTATGTTCGGTATATATTTTGATATATTAACACTAGAAACTACCGAGCCAGTCAAAATTACTGTTTTCCGGTTTTTCTTTTACGATTCGTCACAGATGTATTTTCTTGAGAATTTTTTTTTTAGTATGCTTCTGTATTCAAGTACATGTTACCATAAAAATCCTACGAAATCTAAATAAACTCAATTCTGTGGTTATTACAAAAGAATATACATCGCTCTCGTTTAGGGCTCGGTAGTTCTAGTGTTAATAAGGTAACAGAATTTCGAGAGTCGCGACCGCAACTGAATCGATAACATTCGAACATATTTTACAGCCGGACGAATTTTTACAACCAAATTAATTTAATTGAATGAATTTAGCTGGATTTATCCGTGATCTTTTAGTGCAGCTCGCAAGAGTTTTTTTTTTTTTCTCGAAAACATATGTCGCCAAACCCACACCTAACCGCAACAATAAACTTTTCCGACGCCCCGCTCCGAATCAATAAAAATTAAAAACGACACGAGAACTGCCCATAAAGCCCGGACTATCAATACAGTAAATAAAGCTGGCGCTATCGCTCACCGTTGTCCCAGTTCGTACAACAAACTAGAGCAAACCCTAAAATCCCGTTCCCGAAGTTCCATTCACCGAGCAAAGCCAAACAATCGCCAGGTTTCCGATGGCATTAGCCTAATCAGTGCATCGAAGGATTTTATTACCCCCAATTAGCATCTTCATCGGTGTCCATTAATTAGTTATTAATTTCGAGGCCGGTCCATTGTTGTTCCGAAAGAGCGGCAATTATTTTCGCATCGGCGTTATAATATTATACATTACCGGCGCGCGATATATTAACTATCGTTCGTAGCCGCCGCCGTGCAACAATGACCGTGGAGATAATTCAAATGGAAATGCGATAATAACCGAGAGAGACCGTGGGAGGGAGAGTTCGGGGGGCGTGTGGATCGAGCATTACAGCGCGAAACAGACGCGACATTAACATTTGTCCCGCATTTTCTACCCCTGTTGTTGCGATCGCCGCCCCGCGCTACGCCACGCCACGCTACGCCACGCCGGCTTCAAAGAAGCACTTTGCCACATTGCGCGCGCTTTGACTTTTTAAAGCTCGACCCTCTTTTTCACCGATGCTGTTTTTAGGTTCCTCTCTCTCTCTCTCTCTCTCTCTCTCTCTCTCTCTCTCTCTCTCTCTCTCTCTCTCTCTCTCTCCTTCTTTTTCTCTTTTTACCTTGCAACGTTCGCTAAAATCGAGCAAGTCGGTTTTAGTTGAGGAAATTAATACCTGAATCACGAGAGCGTTTCGCAACACGCGGCGCGCCGTTTCAACAAGGCTGCAACATAGACAAACGTTTTAGAAGCGCACACGGCCCGATCCTTCTTCCAGATCCACCGCGATTTTGTACGACGGCGATTCTTCGGACCACGGATTTTCATGGAAATTTATTTCTTTTTAGATTACCCCGTTGAAAGGAAAAGCCGTTTCTTTTGTCCACGGCTTTCAGCGGTTGTAAGTGAAACTAAGGGATCTGAAAATTGGAATCGAACAGAACGATCACTTAAACCCCCCCTAATTTAACATATTCTAAATTATACATTGATTAATTTTCAACAAAATCCCCAGCGTTCACAGATAAAAAGCAATCGATTACGAAATTACCCAAGATCTGAATCATGTTATTTGGCAATGCCTAATCTATGAAGCTGAGCGTGACACGCTTCTATCAGTGCTTTTCCTATACAAGTACTGTCTCCCAGTTTCTATCCATTCCTTTCTACAGGGTGTCCCAAAACGACTGCGTAAGCGGGAAATGGGAGGTTCCTTGGGTCATTTGAAGCGACATTTTCCTTAACAAAAATGGCGTCCGCGGCTTTGTTTAGGAGTTATTAACGAAAAACACGGACCAATCAGAGCGCGACCTAGACGCTCGCTGGCACGTTCAGCCAACCGCCTGCCGGCTCGCCGCGCTGAACTTGCCAGCGAGCGTCTAGGTCGCGCTCTGATTGGTCCGTGTTTTTCGTTAATAACTCCTAAACTAAGCCGCGGACAACATTTTGCAATAGGAAAATGGTGCTTGAAATGACCTCAGGAACCTCCCATTTCCGGGTGTTGAAGACATTTTGGGACACCCTGTATTCTGCTGTACCTACACTACTAATGTATAAGTATGTTAATCCTAATGTATAGCTTTATAACCCCCTATGGGGTGTGCTATTTAAGCTTTCAATTGAAGAAAAAAAAAAATTTCTCCAATAACCAAAAACCTATTAACCCTTTTCGAATCATAGAAATGCCCCTGTCATCAAATTGAGTTTCAAACGAAATAGAATACCAGAAAGACGACGGTGCGCCTCACGCAGCCGGTAAAGTTATAGTTTTCTATTCCGTATAAATTCCCACTATATTTGCATATCGCCGATACAACAGCCGCAAAACAAGGAAGTTACGCAAACAAGAATGGGACGGGCGCGCGTTCGAATCCTTGTTTTCCCTGCTCGCGCGTAAAACACCGATTCAATCGATGCCGTTCTCCCTTTCTCTCTCTCTATTGTCTCTCCGGTTCTGTCGCGGACGACTTAATTTATAATCGTCGATATTTTAAATTCACCGCGGATTGCACGCAACGCGCGAACCGTTCCGCCGATGAATATTAATCGGCTTTTAATCGATATTCTGCCGCACGTATTCTCAGAACCGGCTCATTTCGTCCTCCTTCGCGAATCGTCCACCGACACCGTCCGATGGTACTCCATTTTTCAGAGGGCAGGACTTTTTGTTTTGCTTCGCTCTTCTTTATTATTTCAACTCTTGCTCCACGATTTTTTCTTTCTCCTTTTTCTCCGTCTATGTATATTCTTTTCAGTGGAACCACCGCGCGCGCGTAGCACAGCCTCTCGCGAAAACAGAATGAACGTTGACGGGTCCCGTCCCGCTAACAGAGAGCCGGAATAAAAACAAGGGGGACACGGGATCGTCGTTCGGTATAATCCTCTTTCTGGATAATCGGTATCGGTAATAGCTTCTGTCCTGTCGTAAAAATGTCCGGCGCCCCGCAGGGGAGATGGACAGGCACGCGTGCCACGGCCAACATTATTCATCGCGTCGTTAGCGTCACGCTTTCGCCGATTAATAATCGAACCGGGGTGACATGACGGTGGATGTTAAGTGGAACTCGATTTCTGGTTAGCCGACGAGTGGCCGGTTTGTAATGCTTGCGTTTAGGAATAATTGTTCGATATCGATCGTCGTTGTGTTTAAACGAAGCGATTCGCGGAATCGACGATTTTTACAGGATCGAGAAGACTGTTCTCCTTTTCTTTTTTTCAAGCGAAACTTATTCTTTTGGCGGAGCGTAAGCCTAGTCGCGTCACGGTAATAGCGACACGAAAATGTGTAACGGAAGTGCGGTGTCGAAAGTCGAGTGGCGCGAAAATTTAAACGGTTCGTTTTAAATCTTACAAGTGTTTTATTTTCAAATTATTTTATAGTTTTCAGTCCATTTTGAAAACGTGGTTTTTTAAATAATTATGTTTGATGTGAAACTTATTTTGGCGAGGTGTAAGCCTATTCGCGTCACGGTAATCGCAACACGAAAATGTGTAACGGAAGTGCGGTGTCGAAAGTCGAGTGGCGCGAAAATTTAAACGGTTCGTTTTAAATCTTACAAGTGTTTTATTTTCAAATTATTTTATAGTTTTCAGTCCATTTTGAAAACGTGGTTTTTTAAATAATTATGTTTGATGTGAAACTTATTTTGGCGAGGTGTAAGCCTATCTATTCGCGTCACGGTAATAGCGACACGAAAATGTGTAACGGAAGTGCGGTGGGGATGTCGAAAGTCGAGTGGCGCGAAAATTTAAACGGTTCGTTTTAAATCTTACAAGTATTTTATTTTCAAATTATTTTATACCTTTCAGTCCATTTTGAATAGGTGGTTTTTTAAATAATTATTTTTTTTTTTAATTACTATTTATGACAATTTCGCATTCATTACAAGAAAATTTGAAAATGCTGCAGCGATAGGATTTTACCGCCGCTCGGTAGTAGGATCAAACGAAAAGGGTAGAAATACATGGTTACGTTATGACAGCACGTGCAACTATGTTTACATTAATTAAAGTCAATATAATTAATTAAACAATAATTAAAATCAATATAATTAATTAAACAATAATTATATATATATATAATTAATTAAACAATAATTTACATATCTATGATTTTCAAAACCTACCGTGTGTGGAGCAGAATAAATATCTAAGTACTTCCGGTCTGAAAATCCTATTTCCGGTTAGTACCGGAAATTGCAACTATCACCACTGGATAGAGCGTACCCGAATTAGTTATTAAATTTTTTTTAGTTATCAATAAAAATCACTCTCCAGCATTTTAATAGGGGTGGACGGGTGGTCTAGGACACCCTGTATATACGCTCTCCTTCTTTGCGTCGCAAATTTTGATCGTTCATTATTTTTTCTATGATTTTCAATGATTCTATCATTGAAACAATTGGTTTGTGATAGCTAAAATCTGATATAAATATTATTGATTCAATTTTGTCTAAATGTCTTGCAAACGCTGCATCGAGAGTTGTTCCTGATCTTGTTGTCGCTTCGTTAGGATTATTTACCATTTCCAATCTGAATTTACTTCTAAACATTACTAGACCGCAAGAAGTTTTTCTTATTAATGGTAGAGACACAGTGCGACGAGCCAAATGATTCCGTCTAATGGAATATAGAACAAGCTCCGTGGAACCGTAATTCCATTGAAATCAATCGCCGCTTTAAGATTCACACGGCGCGCATTCAAGCATTATTCCATAGATAATCGTTCCACCCGCGCGGATACAAATTACAATCGATTGCGCGGAGGAATTAAATATACAGCCCTCGCGATTAATCAAGTCACGTAGCAGCACGTAGTCGATAATCTGTAATGGAACGTGTAACAGATACCGGCATAGACTAACCAAACCCGTGGCGACTCGATTATTCATAGGACTTGGAAAACTACCCGTGTACAGATTGAATTTTTAATCGCGAATCGTTATTTGTTCGCGAAAGTATACAACGACGTTTTATCAACAACTGTGTCCGCCGTTGCGAACGGTGATTAATTAATTCCACCCCTCCGGCTGTTTCGGGACGAAACAATCTGGATCGCGGCTTCATCGCGATTCTTATTATCATCGTCTTGCTCTGGGTGGTCTAATTTGTACAAAGAACATTTACAAAACTCGATAACAGAATATTTTCATACATATTAATAATTGAACCCCCGGCAAATATTTATTTTATATTTTCGCATTTCGCTTGGTGTGGTCACTAAAAGCGATAAATGAATATTTTCACAAGCATTAATAATTACAAGTCGATATTTATTTAATATTATTATATCATGACAATCTCATAAATGAGAACAACCACAAAATCCAATTTTTCCCGTTAGTATAATCGAAAAATTCGTCACGTTTTCTCACTGAATGTTACAATGGCGCTTCTTGGGTCGGTAAGTTTTATTTAGAGAATTTTTTTTTTAGTAAAAGGTTTCAGCATCAACTGCATGGTTATTAGCGACGAGAAGGTGTATCATTATACAGGGTGTCCCAGCTAACTTGACCACCTTGAATATTTCACTTAGTGTTAGTAATAGAAAAAAAAAGTTATAGGACAATATTAACCTAACCGAAGGGGCAATATAATGATTCGGAAAAAAACTTTTTTCAACGTCATTTTATTCTAGATATCAAGGTCATCAATTTTTTTTTTGATGGAACTATATATTTTTTTATTAATAATGAAACTATTAGAAGAGCCAGAGAATCATTTATTTTCCGTATACAACAATGTATTGCAAACAATGGTCATCATTTCGAACATTTATTGAAATAAAGTAGTTCGATCAAACCAATTAGTGCAGTAAATGAATCACTGATAATACCTGTAATGCTTTTTGGATTTTTCATACCCAAGATGACCCGAAGATCATTGTATAATATGTCATTGAAGAGGTCTTCACCCCTACTATTACATCGTGATAAAAAAAATATATAGTTCCATCAAACAAAAAATTGATGACCTTGGTATCTAGAAAAAAATGGCCTTGAAAGGTTAGGTTAATATTGTCCTATAACGTTTTTTTCTATTACTAACACTAAGCGAGATATTCAAGGTGGTCAAGTTTACTGGGACACCCTGTAGTATGATTTCCTGGAATTTCGATTCCTTAATAAAATCCAGTAGGTCTTGTATTTTGTCTTCGTCAAGATTCTCTAATTGTTACTGTTACGAATTGGACATTTCATATGCAGCAACCTAATAAATGCGCAAGGGTTTAAAAAATTAAATCACGGAAATCTGAGACTATTGGCTTAGGGGATCGAACAGTTTTGTAATCCGAATCGTTTCGAGAGCGCGCGAAGGGTTAAATCGCGAGCAAAGCCGAGCAAAATGAACTAGGGTAACTGCACCAGTGAATGAACATTTAAGAAATTGTTCAGGAAGATATTTTATTTTTAAAAAAATATGTGAATTAAAGGAATCTCATATATGCCAAATGGCACCCTATACTTCATTTGTCAAAAATAAATGAACACAAATAAAATGAAATTATTATTATTTGTCTTTATTAAACGTTAAATAAAAAATATAAAAAATACCAGTCAATGAACACTACATTCTAGTAATTGAACAATGATGGAAAAGGGAAAAATACAAAAGCGTTCATTTACTGGTGCCCGTTTATTCACTGGTGCAGTTACCCAACAACATCTGCGTGCGCGGTGTGCGAGTAAGATTCACGGGTTCGGATAAAAATTCGATGAAAAGGTGTCGCGGCGGATCTACACGGCGATCGACGTTAACGCGGACATTCGATCCGCGGATGCCGACGCATCTACCAACTTAACCCCGTTACCGTGTCGCCCCCAAAACGCCCCCTCTTCGTTCCAACCCCTTCTTAGAAATTGCCGCACCCCGCCTCGAGGAAAGTCGGCTGATGCCGTATCCTTCGAAAGGCTACAAACGTGAGAGAATTTTTCAATTAGCCCCGCGGATACCGGATGACATAGTGGCGCGCGGGAACGTCACCCCCGCACGATATCATGCACGAGCTTCAACGCGGCGTAGCATAATTAAAATCGGGCAAGCTCCGACGCGCCGCGCGTCGCGCGTCGCCTACACGCGTTGTTTAAGCTGCTCGTCACGGCCGCCGCGCCGCGCCGCCGGGAAATAAACACATTAAATGGCTGAACGGCCCGCGATGCGAGTATTTCATTTTAATAGCAACCATTCCATCCGCGCCACCCCTTGGCGAACGCGTCATGCCCGTTGGCTCGGAGGAATTTCGCGAAAACCGGGACGATGACCATGCGACCAATGACGTCACTATACTACTAATTAGAACCGTCCGTTTCGTTGCTTTGGCGTTACTCTTTTTGATCGGCACCGGGCGATTCTTGCATATATTGCAGATTCTGATTTTTCGAGATATTTTTCTACTTGTTGCAAAATGCAGATCACTATTTTGTATCTAGGGTAACTGCACCAGTGAATGAACATTTAAGAAATTGTTCAGGAAGATATTTTATTTTTGAAAAAAAATATGTGAATTAAAGGAATCTCATATATGCCAAACGGCTCCCTATACTTCATTTGTCAAAAATAAATGAACACAAATAACATGAAACTATTATTATTTGTCTTTATTAAACGTTAAATAAAAAATATTAAAAATACCAGTCAGTGAACACTACGATTTACAACACTACTACTCATTTGTTGAAATATACAATAGCGTTCATTTACTGGTGCTCGTTTATTCACTGGTGCAGTTCCCCTACGACTTTCATCGAATTTTGTCCACCAACCATAGTAGCATTGATTCGAGATTTTCTTCACTTTGTGTTCCTCGAACATTACCGTGAGCCAGAGTTGGGTAAAATTGTCATCTAAATAAAAATGTCGGATAACGAATGAAAAATAAAAGAATTTTTATTCGTTATTCGATGGTTCGAATATAAAAATTATCTCTATTCGACGAGCATCGAATAAATAATTATATTTGACGAGAATGTATCCCACGAATAAAGATAATTTTTTTAATACGAAGTGGCTTTATTAATTATTCGAACTTCGAATAATTTTTTCATCTTTTATTCGGAGGCTTCGAAACAATCTTTCCACAACTACTGCCAACTCTAATAAACGCGAACCATCGAATAATGAATAAAAATTTTTTTTATGTTTTATTCGTTATTCGAAATTTTTATTCAGATGAAAATTTTGCCCAACTCTGCTGTGAGCTTATCAAAGAGTATTGTATACCAATGGATTCTCGCGATCCATAAAGAATTTTCCACGTCGCTCAGAATTGGTTTGCATTTGATTTTATTATTCTTTACGTTGAGCGTTTTCTTTGAACATTAGTGTTAATTTTTCACCGTATTTGCCAAGTCTTTCCGGGTCGTAATGAAGATTGTTATGTTCCGTTCAACTTTCTTTCGTGGAATTTTCCGGTGGCGTTAATAAATTCTTGGTTTCTTTCTGTTAATTTTATGCAACGGAGCAACAGCTTTATTGCAAGCAGAAAAAAGCTGCGACGGCAACGGGGACTTTCGTTGAAATTTTATCTGTCCCGAATCTGACTCGGCTCCGAAGATGCCGTATAGTTTATTTTGCCCCAGTTTGGCGGTGCTTTCACCCCGTGCACTCGAAATATTTTGGCAGTGGAGCAGTCTACAATCAGTTTTTAATTTTCCTTAGTCTATGTGTTTTCTTGAACGTACCTCTTAAATATATTACCTCGTTGAAATTCAGCGTTCCTCCTTTAGGTGATTTCTCATGAGTTTTACAGTCTTTTAATTATGTCTTTGTTGAAGTTTCTCGAAGTGACTGTTAAAATGATCTTAAGAGTGATTTTTATGTTTGTCTGAATGTGTTTTCGACTTCGAGTGCAATTTTTAAAGGTCTCAACTATTTTTCGAAAAAGATTACAATCAAATTTCTATTTGCAAATTAGATCATTTGTGCAACTCTACACTGCCTGCGGACAATAAGCAAAGGTGATTTAATACTCGCAAATAAGGATGATTGAAGTCAAGCGCATTATGTTGCACATATACTATGTATACGAGTACTCGTGCGATCGACCTAAATTTTTAGCAATTCATTTAAATTAAACACAGTAAAATTTAATCACGGAAATACCGTTCGAAGCTGTACAATAATCTGAAGTACTATTTTCACAAACGTCAATCAACGGAAAAGCTTCGGCATAAAACCAAAAACAACCCTCGAAGAACGCATACTACATACAGGGTGGGACAATAACTATGTCCAGTTTGAATATTGCCGTTATTTGTAATAATATGAAAAAATGTTATATAGAAAACATACACGGTATAGAGGGGGACATATTGTGACGCAAACATTTTCTGCGTGGGTGGAGGCATAGAGGAGATTTCAAGGTCATCTCTATTTTTTTAAATGGAATGCTATGTTTTTTTTATCACGATGCGATAGCCAGTGTTGAGACGAATTCAGCGAGTTATCATTGAAGGTCATACAAGGTCAAATATGGTAGTAAAGTAAACTTTATTGCCTTACAGGAGATGCTCGAATTGGTGACCGTTTTGCGTCAATGCAAAGTGGCAATCTTCGTATCAACGTAGAAACGATAAGACATGCACGTGATGCAGGGATACGAAGATTGCAACTTTGCATTGACGCAAACAGTCATCAATTCGAGCATCTCCCGTAATGCAATAAAGTTTATTTTACTACTATATTTGACCTTGCATGACCTTCAATGATAACTCGCTGAATTCGACTCAACACTGGCTATCACATCGTGATAAAAAAAAACATAGCATTCCATTTAAAAAAATAGAGATGACCTTGAAATCTCCTCTATGCCTCCACCCACGCAGAAAATGTTTGTGTCACAATATGTCCCCCTCTATACCGTGTATGTTTTCTATATAACATTTTTTCATATTATTACAAATAACGTCAATATTCAAACTGGACAAATAGTTGTTGCCCCACCCTGTATATCAAATTAGAGACAGAAAAAGATGGAATCCATTTTTCTTCCCGAAGGGAAATAAATTTGATCTATGTCAAACAGTTTTTTATCAACGCTTCGTGTGTCTAGAATAAGGGAAAAAAATGTGAAAAATATTTTTCATACAGGTATTTTTTTTTTAAATACATATACATACATACATACATACTATATTGTGAGGGTATTGTGGTGTGCACGCACTACTTGATTAAAACCGTATTGACAGACTCGCACGCTATAAAGAACATTGTTTATTCTATCGGGTGACCGTTGTAACGAAATCAATTGTTTATCGTCGAATGGATTACAGAAAGAAATAACTAAATAACTAATCCGGGTATGTGTTAATCAACACGGTCCATACGGTGGAACTGACGTACAATAGAACAGAACATCTAGTTTTTGTTAATTCTTGTAATACTCCGTCTTAAATTTTACATACAGTCGGTGTGAAAAGTATTCGTACACCTTTTAAAAACGAATAAGTTTTTCAAAATTCGACCCAACAGCTTGAGTTTTTTTGAGACGTTAGAAGGATTAGTTTACTAGCTAATATGTAAATAATTTGTTTTTTTATTGTTATTGGTCGTAATTGCGAAAGAAAAAGTAAATGTCACGATTTTTAAATTTTTTATCTGTGCCTGTAGTGAAAATTGATAAGGTGCATTTGGTAGGTATAAGTAAGTTATATACATGTACAAAGTTTCATTGAAATCGGTTGACGCATAAAAAAGCTATGGGCATTGTAACATGTAAAAATCTTTGAAATTTAGGGTTTTCGAATCATTTAAATCGCGGATTCTTACAATTTTTGCTATTTTCAATCATTTATATTTCGTAACAACCTCGATCGATTTCGATGAAACTTTGTACATGTATATAACTTACTTATACCTACGAAATGCACCTTATAAATGTTCACTACAGGCACGGATAAAAAATTTAAAAATCGTGACCTTTACTTTTTCTTTCGCAATTACGACCAATAACAATAAACAAAAAAATTATTTACATATTAGCTAGTAAACTAATCCTTCTAATGTCTCAAAAAAAAAAACTCAAGCTGTTGGGTCGAATTTTGAAAAAGTTATTCGTTTTTAAAAGGTGTACGAATACTTTTCACACCGACTGTACACAATTTTATTATAAAAATCCGCAGTATAGTTTCTACGATTCGAAGATCGCACAAGACTCGAGTCATCGCTATGATCAATTTTACGTTTCCAGTTTTGGTTTCGTTAATACTGTTTTTTTTTTATTGTTTCTTAGCCTACCTTCACTGGCAAAATATTTTTCAGCAACGGTTCGCCGAAGCACGTGTCCCGATCGTCGACCACCGGAGCCAAGCACCCAAATCAAGAAACAAAGGAAGAAAGAAAGAAAGAAACGAAACGAAACGAAACGAAAAGAGAAAGAGAAAGAGGACTGTGGTAGTACGTTCCGAACGACAGCCACGCGGGCTCGGTGTATGGTGGTTGAGCGGCCCGAAGGGCGAGGTAAGAAGCGAATAACGCGAGAGAATAACGTCGGGCGAGGATCGTGCGCCCAAACGGGGGGACAGAGAGGAAGGGCGCGCAGGACGGAGAGGGCACGACGATCCAGAGTGGAGGAGCATGCGCGGGTGGGAGTGGCACCTTATTCGTCGTGCAGCTCCCGCCAAGGCTTTCTGTCAACTACGAACTCTCGATGGAAAAGGTTCCCGGTGGTTTCTGTCAACGTCGGGGCTGTCGCGGAAAATCGTGCGAGGATAAATTTCGGAAAAGTTCCACGCTCTTGACTCTCCCCCGGTAAAAACTCATCGTCTTCCCTCCCCCAAAAGAAAAAAATCACAACCATTAAAACTTTGTCCTAACTCTCCACGTTCTCGAGCGTGTGTGTTTGTGTTTGTGTGTCTCTCGTTATCCGAACTAAGTCTGGCCAGTGAAAAGCAGTGCTGCGATTACATGTATATCTGAATAATCATTTCCAGCAACTAGGATTAATAACGTAGAGGAATATGGTGCATCGTTCGACGGTGACCGTGTGCGATCTTTTATCGACAGATCGGATCGACGCGTCTCGGTATGCTAGATCGTGAAGTGCAGAGCATCGGGATCGCGAATGACAGCTAAGAATCGCGGTGTCACGTGGCTGGTGCGGGAAAGTGCTGCACGTGGCTGTGTGTTCGACCCGAGCACGGTTTAAAGCGCCGCGGGTCGCTGCGTCTATCGCCTGTGGAAAAATAATTTCGTAATTAAGACGCGGCGGGTGAGGAGAACCGGTCCGGAGATCGGATAATTAACGGTGAGGTAGAAAAAGAAGTGGAAAAGCGGGCGGGAAAGATGATGCGACGAATCAGCGGACTTATTTGACGAGAGGAGCGACAAACGTCTTCGGGTGGCAACGACGACGACGACGACGACGACGACGGAGGCACTCTCGCGGAGAGATAATTAATTTGGGTACTAATTAGTCTGCCGGCTACGGGCCACCGAGCCGGGGAGGACAAATGCGCGCGAGAACGCCCGACGGTTTGATCGGCGGATCTGCTGATTAAACTCGTCGCCGGATGACCCGGAAGGATACGTTGCGAAGGCTAATGAGACTAGACCTCGGGAATTCATCACGGGCGACGCGGTATCGGAGCAGTGTCCATGGCTGCTGAGGGCCGAAAACCCTTTGCGAAAGGAACTGTTGCCCCAGTAGGATGAAAATCGAATTTGTCCTCTGAAAGGTCGAGACGACTGTTGTTGAGATGACATTTGAGGAAGGTTTAACTGGGAGTGCTTGAGAAGTACCTACACCTGGATCGTTTTGTGTAAGTTTTGAAGAGGAACGTCTAGTTGGGACCCTTGTGGAGGAAGGTCTAGTTAGGACATATCAGTGAAGGACAAAGACCTGGCTCAGGATTGTGCTGTTGTAATTTTTGAGGAGGAAGGTCTAGCTAAGACCTATCCGGTGACCAAGAGAGACCTAGCCCAGATGGTCGTGTTTTAACTTCCGAAGAGGAAGATCTAGGACCTCTAAACGCTTGAAGTCTACCTGAGAGTTTCCGGTGTCTGAGAAGAACAGCTGAGAAGAGAACTAACTCTCTTCTGTGTAATCTTTATCAGCGTGATTACTAAAAGTGAGAAGACGAGGCCAGGTGCCACTCCTTGGAGCCAGTTTTGAATAGTACAGGTCGTCAGGATTGATCGGGATCGATAGAGACCAAGTCCAGATCGTTCTGTGTAATTGTCGAGGAGGAAGGTTTCAGTGCCTCTGGGAAACAAAAATCTAAACTTGCAGACCTTCGTATATTAACCTTTATTATCGCGATTATTGGAAGAGAGATCAGGGGCCAGGTGCCACTCCTTGAAATCTAGCGTTGAGGGATATAGACCAACAAGATGGATGCAGGTACAGACTTCACCTAAGGTCTACGTTTGCTGAGAAGAACAGAGAGTTTCACATCCACTTCTCTATCATTTTTTATCATCGTGATTACTTGGAGAGAGAGAGAGAGAGAGAAGAAGAAGTTCAGGTGCCACTCCTTGAATCTGCTGCCGAAGACCGATTAGATCCGGATCGATAGAAACACAGCCGAAAACCCATTCCGTAGAATCTTCATCATCGTGATTAGGAACAGAGAAGATGAAACTAAGTGCCACTCCTTGGAGCTAGCGCCGAATATAATAGTCCTACAGAATTGATACGGATCGATTTGTTAAAGCTCCCGGATAGTTCGAGTCTAATTGAGGTTCTAATTGATCTCTGTGCATCGCGTACTCGTCCCACAAGTGCCGAGGAGCCGATCCCAGCGAATATATTACTATATGAAAATATCGCTGGTGAATCGTGTTCGATCGTTGCAACGAAAACAGATGTCGAAAGAGGATCGCGTTATCGCAGTGTAACGTACATCATCGTGGAGAAAGTAGGCAGTGTTACACATCGCGTACCGGGGCAATTACAGCGAAAATCCGCGATAAGGAGGCCGCGAGAATCGTCGGTGGGATAGAAAAGCCGCCGCGCTAGCCTGATTATCCCGGGAGCCCATTAAAAGGGGGAACAAGTGTCTGAAAGCATCCGTCGGATTGTTATTAACTATCCCGGGGTGCGGTTGACTATTCCGCCGAGAGAAAATCGTCGATAATGACCGTTGCGGTCGGCAGAGAAAGATGCTGAGCCGTTGATGAACTTAACGGAGTAATAGCACAAGTGACCAGCAGAGAGAGAGAGAGAGAGTGAGAGAGAATAGGAGGGAGAAGAACCTACAGAAATCCCGGAGATCGAGCGAGTGATAAATAATACAGGCCTCCCGAGAGTAGAACTCTCTGTAACAAGGGGGGGGGGATTTGTGAAAAATTTCATCCCCGGTTCTCACGTCTGTCGAAGAAATCAAAGTGATCCTCGAGGGTGCAGTGAAACCAACCCCACCCTTCTGGTAGAGGCGAAAGAGGATATTCTAATAGTGATCAAGAGCAACCAGTGGATTTCATTAACGCGGTCCCGAGCGGAGGATATAAAGTCGTGTGCGCCAGTCGTCAAA
This sequence comes from Lasioglossum lativentre, assembly GCA_916610255.1. Taxonomy (NCBI): domain Eukaryota; kingdom Metazoa; phylum Arthropoda; class Insecta; order Hymenoptera; family Halictidae; genus Lasioglossum; species Lasioglossum lativentre. The sequence continues at coordinate 8,635,351 of OU744358.1, read as the reverse complement.
TGTTGAGCGAACGATGATGAGACACTCGGGGTCGCGGAGTGGCTCTTCGATCGGAGGATCCAGGTGCAGCAAGTGTCCGGGGAAAATGTGGTTGCTGCCTGGTCTGTTACTCTGCTCCCTGCTGAGGACAGGTGAGTTAGTTAACTGTTAGTCTACTAGAGCTGGTAGGTCTTCGATCGTGCGAACACACGAGGCAGGGTGGCGTGCAGTGGCGGCGGAGGCGGTTGGTGAAAAATTCAGAGGGGTGTGGAGAGGAGATCTCTACTCGCCGTCGCGTCGTCGCCAAGGTGGCGCGTGTCCGCCCCGCTTCGCTCGGCTCGGCTCGACTCGGCGCGTAACTTATCGCGTCTCGCTGCCATGCCGGGGCTCGTTAACGTTTTAATCTCTAATTTCGCCCCGGGAATTTAATCCTTGCGCTCCTCTCTTTCCGCGCCCACGCTTCCTGAACAGCCGGGATAATTGGAATTTTTTTTACCGACTACATTCCGCCTGTTTACCTGGCCAAAGTCTGTCCTCTCGGCGCGCACCACCCTCTGTTGTCTGGCGATTTTTGTTAACGCTGCCCGATATAGGCGAACCTGTCTGTTCAGCAATGCACTGATAGAATCAGGCTCCTTTCGAGAGATTGTACGGGAGAATTGTTGTTTTCGCTTTTGATTGGTTTGATTGTCGAGTGCGAACCCCTAGGAGCTCATAAAGTTAAGCATCTATTGCTCCGTGGTTCTTTGATGTCGCATACTGATAGATGAGATTGTTGAGTATAATTCTATGTTTCACCGTAATCCGACAAAGGGTTCGTGTTCTCTTATGTCCGCTTTGTAACCAAGGTAGTTAAGCATCGTTATTATTAGACCGCGGATATTATGCATTCATAATATGAACGGGTGTGGTGGTGTAACGTGAAACAATACCAAGATTAAAGGAGTTTGAGAATATCGGGACATTACTAGCAACTTGTTGGCGCTGTTAACCCTTTGCACTCGGAGCTATTTAAACCAGGGCTTGAAAACAGTTATGATATCGATCCTTGAAACAGTTATGAAGGACCGATATTCGAAATAACTGTTATGAAGGAGCGAAATTTTGGTTGATATCGGTTTCGATTACGGTCCTACGTAAGTACATGGATATCTGTCCTAGGATAAAGGTATAGGGCCGATATTTTTTCGGTCCTATATCGGTCCTCATATCGGTTCTAATACTTTGTCGCTCGGCCGAGGCTTTGGAATTGGTGGCAAAGAGAATTGGCGGCACCTTATTGTCGATTGCCGACGCGATCGTTGACTCGACGTTAAAGTGGACTTTATTTTTTGACCAACGAATTTTTTTTCACGACTCCCCCTAGGATTATGTGAATTTTTCTCGATCGAAATTATAATATATAATAAAAATAATGATTTCGGCGCAACTATGCGCCGAGCCCCACTAGGATTGTTCCTTTAGGTGAGAAAAAAATTTGTTCAAAGTTTAAGATCGATCGGATAAAAGGATCACGTGGCGCATTTAATCCTTAGCAGTCGGATAGCGACTCTGAGGCACCATTGAAAATTGCTATGCCATTCTTAAAAATATTGTTCACATTATTATTTTTGTTCGTACTTAATAAACAGCTAGACATTTGCATATTACTTGAGATATTGTATAAGTTACATAACAGTATGCAAAAAAGAAAAAAAATTGTATAGAATGGACATATTCTAGTATGGAAAAATCTTTCGTTTTTTAGTTAAAATAGCTCCGAGTGCACAGGGTTAAATTGAAAATTTTGAAATTCACTTTAATTATGGACGTATCTTTTTTCTAGACAAATCCAACGATACGTCATACTCCATAGTTAAGGTGAATTTCAAAATTTTCAATTTAAATGCGCCACGTGATCCTTTTATCCGATCGATCTGAAACTTTGCACACATTGTTTTCTCACCTAAAGGAACAATCCTAGGGGGCGTCGTGCATTTTATCTCGATAAAAATTTTTCTCCAAGTATAGCTTAAGTCCACCCTACTCGACGTCATCGGTGACGCTTTTGCGGGGATGCCAATCAGAGTGATTTGTTTTCGACAATAAGGTGCCGGTCGCTTTGTCACCAATTCCAAAGCATCGGCCGACCCTTAGAAGTCGCCGTGCCTAAAGCATCGGCCGAGCGACAAAGTATTAGAACCCGATATGAGAACCGATATAGGACCGAAGAAATATCGGTCCTAGATCGTCATCCTAGGACCGATATCCATGTACGTAGGACCGTAATCGAATCCGATATCAACCAAAATTTCGGTCCTTCGTAACAGTTATTTCGAATATCGGTCTTTCTTAACTGTTTCGATGAAGCCCGAAATGAAACAGTGTGAAACAGTTATTTCCGGAACCGTTTCAAGCACCGATTTAAACTAAAAAACGAAAGATTTTTGCATTCTAGAATATGTCCATTCTACATATACCATTTTTTCTTCAATTTTTGCGTACGAAAATGATATAATATTTCATGTGATATGCAAAGGACTAGTAGGGTAACTGCACCAGTGAATAAACGGGCACCAGTAAATGAACGCTTTTGTATTTTTGTATTTTTTGCTTTTCCATCATTGTTCAATTACTAGAATATAGTGTTCATTGACTGGTATTTTTTATATTTTTTATTTAACGTTTAACAAAGACAAATAATAATAATTTCATTTTATTTGTGTTCATTTATTTTTGACAAATGAAGTACAGGGAGCCATTCGGCATATATTAGATTCCTTTAATTCACATATTTTTTTAAAAATAAAATTACTTCCTGAACAATTTCTTAAATGTTCATTCACTGGTGCAGTTACCCTAGTTTATTAAATACGAACGAAAATAATAATGTGAACAATATTTATAAGAATGGCATAGCAATTTTCAGTGGTGCCTCAGAGTCGCCATCCGAGTGCTAATGGTTAAAGAGAGTACATACATTTCTGATTGTTTCCTATGAATTGACTTTATTTTCCACGATGAACCGCAGTCTGGTTGTAATCATTTAATTGGTGTTAAAGTACAATTCGAAAATCACGCGGACAACGTTCTTTTTACATGAAATGAACTGGAAAAAACGAAATCGAGCGTATAAAAAATAATTTCATCGTTCTTGGCACTACGTTTTGCAACTTCTGTCGAGTTTCGTCCATTCGGCACGCACCAGTCGGAACACGGTGGACTGTCGAGACAGGTAGTTGACAGTCGGATCATTTTTTTGAAAAGAATCACGCGCATGGCGAAAGTCATCGGCGAATACGATTGGGTGGGGGGGGGGGGGGAAGTTCGTTGAAGTGTAGCGCCCTCGGGACGAGATTTTCCCATTCGACGCTTCTGCGCTGGCCATGCTGCACGTTTCGTCTATTTTTATTATTTTGTTAACCTTTTGTGTCCGCGCGTTTTGTTTCGTTTTTTTCTTGCTATTTTTTAAGCGAATCGGTTACATATTCTGCGCGCCCGTTCGAGTGTCATTAGGGATGTTCGTTTCGACGGATCCCTGTCGGATAATCGATGTTAAGTTGTCAGTGATGTTTATCCGTCGAGGACGTCGCTTTTTGCGTTGTTTGACTTTTTTGCGCGCGATTTGTGCCCGTTGATTTTTTCGTTGATGCGACAAAATAATAGATCGATTTTTGATATCTTTGTTTCCGCTACTTTTACAATCTAAATTCCTACAAAAGCATCGAATACACCCTCGACCTGCAGCTGAACTCTAATTGGCCAACATCAAACGTTTCCTCTGCAATTCTTAAAATCATAAAACCTCTCCCGTCGAGCCAGTAAATACGTTTATTTGCTCACATGTACCAATAAAAGAACCATCGAACCTGCACAAACGGGCTCTCCTAACTTTTACAAGGAATTAAATACGAGTCGCTTCTATTAAATGTTATATACGCTCGTATCTAAAAGTCGAGTTAATCGTTTTTGCTAGAATTCAATTTTGCAACGTTTATGGGTCAGTTAACAGTGCAGCTGTATGCGATCACGCATGATCACGATGTTTCCACGTCAATCAGCGATTCCGAGAAATTGTTTCGAACGACGTCGAACGTTGGTTACTGCCTATTAATACTTTTGTCAATACAATTTTCGCTGATATTCGAAACAAGCAGGTTTCATGCTCTACAAATTATTCTCTTTTGTTGAATTTGTTTTTGTTTTATTTCGAGTGTTTGATAGTTTGAAAAATTTGTTTGACCATTTTCGATTCGTGCGATCGTACGTGACAATGTCGAGCCATTATTATTCTTATTATTATTATTTACGGACCGAAGTCCTTTTATACAAATGTTTACAATAGAAAATATTCATAAAAAAGAAAAGAACAAGAAAGTCTTAGCATAAAGTTACATAGTAATGGACATGCTGAAAGTTACAGGAATACATTATATCATATATATAATCATATAATCACACGCAACTATTTTATAAATGATAGTAACGAACCATTAAAAAAAGTCAATATCACGATATAAAATGTTAGATTTAGCTGTGATGATTTATTAATCCATATGTGGATTTGGATTTAAATGTTTGAAATCCTGTCCTAGTTCTCAATACGCGTTCGGGTACATAGAAATTGATTTGCCTCAGGAGATAGGAACAATCAATATTGTTATTAATCAAATTGAAGATAAAGCTCTTATATTAATTGTTATAATTTGTTGTCGGTTTCTAAAATGAAACAAGCAGGTTTCGTGTTGTCGGAACTGTTATCTGCTATAACGTTTGGTTTCAAGTGGATGTTCGTTGGCTCGACCTGAATGCTTATTTGGAGCGCAACCGCACGCACATAATTTTCTTCTCGATTATGTGCGCGCCTATCGATTATACTCGATATTATAACACATTGCTAAATGAAGTTCTTGGACCGGCTGTAGAGGCCGTCGCTGCACAGTTATTAACTGTAAACGCAATTAACCGGAAATTACTGATAATTATCGACACTCGCGCGCAATGAGCAACGCAGACAGTGAACGCAATAAATTCCGACGAATTCATGTAATTCACTGTTAACGCAATAACGAAAATTTCGTCGTTGAAACATTCGAATTAAAATTTGAATTAATCGTTCGATTAGGACGTGTGCGTTTCCGCGTAGACTGTCTTCGTCGTTCGGGTCAGTCGAACAATCGCTGTGTCCCGTTGATTTCACGGGAGATCACCGCAAACGATGTATGTAGCAATATTTAACAGGCGCTGTTCGAAAAGTATAGACCAGCTTCGACGCCATTGAACTGGCGCGTTATACATCGCAGAGCAAACCCGAAACTCGTAATTACCGGCAAATTTGATAAAACCCGTGTCAATGAAAAACATTTATTACATCCGCGAAATTCGACGATCGCGACATATAATTATCGGCAAATACGCTTAATTATCCCGCCTGCTCAAATTTACAGCTACAAATATTTGGGCTGGTGCCTGTTGTTGCGCTCTCAGTAAAGCTGTGCCCGTTTCGGTCGAGTCATTTAATGATTGTAGCAGAGACTATCGTGACTATATCCGACTCTTCTTGCATTCGTAACTTTTTAGAATCTGCAAAGTTGAAAATTATCGACTTAATCGGATCGGATCGTTTCGATCAGAAAAATGTGAACGATAAGTTGGTAAAATTGAAAATTAGAGATTTATGTCGCTATTTCGATGTTTCGAGTAGCGTCAAGAGATTAAAGAATAGTGTTTGTACAGAGTGTACAAAAATTATATGTCACGAATACCATGGAGCGATTCTATAAATCTAGATTGGTGGAGATCTGTTAAAAAAATGGACCACGAAATTGACCTTGATCCTTTCTATCAAGGTCAAAAAATTTTTTATAGCGTCTTATAGTATTCACCGCAAGGAACAAAAGTCTCAAAGAAACAATGCGTCTCAAGTGAACCGTTTTCTTAAAAAACGAGTATGATGTTTCGTAAACTAATTTATTCCATATATCTATAGGCTGTTCCAAAATTGTATAAACGTGTAGGGAATGGTTCTACATGAGAAAATAAATTGAGAATATTGAATAAAATTTTTTTTATTTGACGCCTCGTTTTCGAGAAATTGGAGTTTGAAAATTCAGTGAAGAGTCTGTTCATGACCCATTAATTCTACATCTTAACCCCTTGTCCTACAACAACGTGTCAGACTCGTGATGAAGATTCTTCACAGAGTTTAATAAATATGTATCTTATTAATTTCCTCTAAATCGAGATGAAATTCTATTTTGGTTGTGTTAATGTACAGCTATTGAAGAGCATGTATAGGCATACAATAAATATAAATTTTCTCTTTTTTAGAAAATTGTGAACTACGAAAAAGTTCTAATCCCTGAAACCGTAAAATAAATCGTAGGGCAAGGGTCTAAAAACGTTAGGCACGCAAACTTGACTGTTTTTGAAAGCCAATTTGCTCGAACACGAGGCGTCAAATGAAAACAATTATTATTCTTTATTTTCTCATGTATTATCATTCCCTCCACATTTATACCATTTTGAGGACACCCTGTAGACATATAAAAGAAATTAGTTTACGATACTTCAAAAAGTCGTTTTCTAAGAGAACGATTCACTTGAGACGCATTGTTTCTTTCACGCTTTTGTTCGAATACTATACGATGAGATAAAAAAATTTTTTCACCTTGAAAGAAAGGATCAAGGTCAATTTTGTGGTGCATTTTGTTAACAGATCTCCACCGATCTAGAGGTATAGAATCGCTCCATGGTGTACGCGTGACATATAATTTTTATTACACCCTGTACAAGAGTTGTGCGATATTTCGGGGACTTATTGTTTGCAACGACAGCTGAAAAAGATCGGGGCAGCGAGGTTAATAAAAATATTTCTTGCCTGCGTAATCGGTCGGGGCAGTGGATTCCAGCGATCCTATTAGAACCGAGGACTGCCATGACACTTCTGAGTCGCGTAATCGCGGATTTTAGTGGACAAATGATGCGGCTCGCGCTGGTCTCTCTCTGGTCCCGTGATTTTCATCGGCTCGGTTCATGTGTACGTGCCCGTGGCTCGTGCAGATTTGGCTCGGGGACGAATACGAATGCAAATGTACAACCGAGTCGCGTTGTTCTCGCGAGGATAATTGAAATCGCGTGTAATGAATATTTCAGCGGGGGAGAATTTTTAATAAAATTCTGCCCGATTTCACCGAGCTGAGCGAGAGAACAGAGAGAGCGGGCGGGCGGTGAGGGGGGTGGGAGGAGGGGGAGGTGGAGGAGGAGGAGGAGGAGGATACAGAGGAGTGGGAGGAGCGCAGCTGATTTATACGCGGCGGCTGCGAAACGGTGCCCAAGAACGACGCCCGAATAAACCAATTTAAACTTCCGACCGGACAATGTTTATTCTATCGGGCCGCAAAAACACGCGCGGGACAGAGGAACTCTTCCCCATCGAATTGTTGCCTCTCAAAGGTGTGGAACGAAGTTGCAGAAACTGAGAAAGTAACAACTGCCAGAGAGCCAGCGCGCGAGCTCCTTTTGAAACGGGGTGTTTTATCGCGGGGCTTCTTTGATCGTGGAATAATGATTAACCTCGATGCCACCATTGTTCGTCTCGGGTGCGAACAGAGTCGAGTAAATAAAACCACGATGAAAAATTTGACGACGCCGCCGACTCGATCAGAGTCGATGATCGTAACTTTGCAACATAAAAACGTTCGTTCTATAGTTGTGAATGTATAGTTTCGAATCACCGGGGAACAATGAATCGGAGTACAGTCATGAACAAAAATCACAAAGTCAAATTGAAATATCTAGAAAGTAATTAAAATTTCTGAATGTGCTAATACGCTTTTGTGGACTGCCACCTCTTAGGGAACGAAGCTGCAAAAGAGAAGCCAGGCAAGAGCAAAAGCAAGAGCGAGCACGAAGGATTCCTTTTGAAGCGGAGTGTTTTATCGCGACTTTCTTTGATCGTGGAATAATGATTAACCCCGGTGTCCCATTGTTCGTTTCGGGAACCGGGAGATTCGGAGCCGAGGTAAATAAAACCCACGCGGTCTTGGGGAAAAGGAGAGGTCCTTTTCACGCCTAAAATCGATCACTTTCATAGTGTCCCCAGGTCCCGGACCCTCCCCCCCCCTCCACCCACCTCCCCCCCGGTTCATCGACGGGGAAAAATAGATTCGATGAAATATCGGCTCGTTTGACGTTTAATTTTAAAAACTGCAAGTTACGGCACGGCTGTTTTATGAACGGACTTGTTATAAACATCGCTTTCTACACACGCTTGAAACGGTTAATACGATCGCCAGTGACGGACCGGCTAGTAGTTTACAGCCGAACACCATTTTTCTTTTAAACGAATGACTTTCCGTTGGCGCAAGACTTGACGTTGAAACTTTTTTAACACGTCGTTCTTTTACTTTTTTAGTGGACCGTTTTGACAGCATAGTTGACGACGCTCGAGAATGTTCACTGCTCTATTTGTCAAGTTTTTAAAATGTATTTTTGAAGATGTAGCTTTGTAGGTGGTGTTGAAAATGTTCACCGTTTTATTTAGCAATTTTTTTTAAATACGTTCTTCAAGTTACATCTTGCATTAAAGATGACGTAAAAATGTTTAATCTTGCAAGTTATTGGAATATGGGTATTAAAATAAACTAAAGACTATATGTATATATGAAATATAAATGGAATTTATTCAACTTTATACAAATTTATCTGTGTGAAAAACACGTAGAGAGGCACGTCTTTACTCTGCGATAAATGGGACGCGAGTGAGGATCGTTCTGGAAAAACGTACGACGATCTAAGAAACAATTGAGAGTTGAGGGTCCCATGACGCGGACAGCATAGATACAAATTTGCATAGATTGTTGCAAACTTTCCAGTAACTAGTAAAAATTGATCGAACCCGTGCGCTGATAACATTAACACATTTCTTATAAACATCTTACGATCGATACAAAGATCAATATTTAGCATAAATACAATGTATATCCTACTAAATAATAGTAGATTATTTTTGTCAATTTGTTTCTCAAATCAATTCCAACGCAAATAATGTAAGAAAGTTCACAGCTTTACGTATTAATTAAAAAAAATGTTTTTGCCAAGATACATTTTTCACAAATAAATTTTTCAGATTATGGTCTGACTAGTAACTGTGACGCTGTCCTTAGATTTAAGTCGAACCTAACCTAGAAACAGCGTAGATCTAATCTGCACCTCGCTGAACATGACTGGATCCTCTAAGGACAAGGATCGCTAAAAATATTAGAAATATTTTGAACGAGCAACGAAAAAGATGAACTGTGCTTTAATCATTTATTAATTATTTATTTTCAGTCCGAGGAATTATTAAGCCTAATGGCATCAAAATGGCGACGTTTGTTCTCAAATACCCAAGCCTGTACACACGTTAGGTCGAACGAACGCAACACACAACTTGGATCTAATTCAGAGCTAATTTAGGTATTTCTAGAGTGGTTTGCTACACTTGAATGACCCAGTCTCTTAGAGCTAACCCAGACCTAATCTGCGAATCGCGTAGATCAAACTCAGGCCGAAGTTCGACTTCTCCCAGACTTGTTTTCGACCAAACTTAGAAGTTTTCGAAGTGTTCTGAGCACACATAGAGGATCTAACCTCGCAGACTTAATTGAAACGTAACTCGAACACGCCCTACATCTAAGACCTCTGGCTTTTGAGTTTGCGGAGCCTAGAGGACCGAGCAGAATTTCCTCGATGCATTTTATTCGCACAATCACGATCCCGTTAAATCACGAATGGACAAACGGGGTTCAAGGAAAAATCGCTACGTCCGAGAGAGGAGCATTGTGGAACAAAGGGGCGCAAAGAAATTTTGCAAAATACAGTGAAACTTGATTCTTGTCCAACAGCCGTGTTTTTCATGGACAAGAATCGTGGCCAGAAGTGCTTTTGGCTTTACGACTGCGTCTAGATACCGCGCCAAGCGAGACTTCAATAGAAAGCCGAACATAGGGAAGGACAGAATGAAATTTGAAGCGTGTCGCCGTCGCCGGCACAGTTTAAAGGCCCGCGTGTTCTCACAATGTAATATGCCAGTTAAAAATGCTTTATTTTTCATTATTTTTTTATGGGACTTTCACTGGCTTGTTTCTGGTATTTTTCTGATTAGAACAAGACCAAACACGATACAATTTGGCCCATATTTACTCTACATGTGAAGCATAATTTATAATTTATGAAACCACTAAATAAAGTTGAAATTATATCGTGTTTGGTATCATTTTAATCAGAAAAATGCCAGAAATAAGTTAGTGGAAGTCCCATAAAAAAATAATGAAAAATGAACAATTCTATCATTGTTATATCATTGTGAGAACACGCGGTTCTTTGAACTGTGCCGGCGACGTCGACTGTTCGCGTCTCTTTCTTTCCGATGCGCTGTCCTTCCTTGCGACCGAAACTTTCACCGTCGATTAAACCACTTAATACAGTTCAAATTATATCGTGTTTGGTGTCATTTTAATCAGAAAAATGCCAGAAATACGGTAGTGAAAGTCTCATAAACAAATAATGAAAATTAAGAAGTTTGAACATTCGATTCATGGTGTCAATGTAGTGGTAGGGCAATGCAGTGGAGTGGGTAGGCACTGGACATAAATTGTGCCCACGCTATGGACAAGAATCAAGCTTTTACTGTATGATGCGAGGCGCGGCCATGAGAGGAGCCTCGTGTATTCGAATCGGCGCGGCGCGGCGCGGCGCAGCGCGGCGAACGGAATCAATTTATAGAAGAGGATTTAATGCCTTGGCCGGAGCGTCGGCAGACCGTGCAGTTGACGAATAAATTTCAAAACTCATTATTGAACTCATTACCGGGTTAATTGCGAAAGAAAATCGAGCTTTGGAAGGCGCACTAGGGAGAGAGAGAGAGAGAGAGCTGTACCTGGTGCAAACAAACGTCCTGACTCGATCCACGGACTTTTCGACGTTAACTGCTGGATCCTGAAAAGTTAGATAGCCTAGTTGAAAGCTCGCGGTTGATCATTTTTCACTTGGAGTGCTGCACTTTCCTTTGGAAGAACGAAAGTCTTCGTCAAGGAGCTTCTAAAGATTTCTCCATCATTTTAATTATTCATATTTACGTTGAATGTAAATGCAACGATATAAAACTCGTTGTACATATATGAAGAAAGTATTAATTGTAACAATTAATATGTTTTCTTCTTCATAATGTACAGAATGAGCTTAAACGGTTTATAATCACCCTCACACATTCGGACCATTTTTTTTGCGAAGTCTATTACTCTTTACCATTACTACTTGCTACTTAATGCGACTTAAATTTCTTTATAATTTACCCATGGAGGTAGACAGTCTATTATTTTATATTTGATAAAAAAGTATATAAGAATCATTTTTCTAAAATTCATTAACCCTTGTACAATATTTGTTCAATATTTGTACAGTACTATTTCTCATGTTCAATATTATCCTATACATAATTCGTTCAACTTTTTTTATAAAGTTGTAAACAATGCTGTATTTTTAAATTTAAAAAATTTTTTTACTGTTCGCCATTTAATGTATCGATTCGTGTTACAATTGCATGAAATCCGCAGTGCAATGATCACTGCGTTAATAATCGTCAGAACGGTTCTTTTCGGGCCGAAAAAGAGTGGCGACGCAATTTTTGAAATAAAGTACACGGTTGAAAAGTGATCGTGGTTCCGCTGGCGGATGTTAAGTCACGCGCCGCGGCAGAATCGTGCAATAACTTGAAAGCGCGAGCTGTTTCTCACGATTGTCGCAGTTCGAGGGTGTGCAACTTTTTTATTGGAAAACATTCGTGACCGCCTCTCGGGTTCACTGTTAAACGAACGTGAATCGCTTAGCCGGCGTTTCGCCCGAAGCGAACGAAATTACACGGTCTCGGGATCTGGATCACAAGGATCTAAGTTCCGCCATTTTGTCGCGTGACGCGTTGCGAACCGTCGCATACCGTCGTAGTTCTCTTGAACTTTTCTTGAAGAATATTTGTAGAATTATTACGTTTTTACTTTGTGCCGTTTCTGGAAGGTTTCTTCGAGTTTTCCTGACGTTTCCCCTGAAATAAAGACGCTTTTTTCACTTTGACGTTGCACTGCTTTTTGTCAACGCGCAACGCGTACAAATCGCGCACCGAGCACTGTCCTGGATGTACTTTCTCCTTGGAGATTAATTGTTAGTAACATTTTATATTAAAGGAGTGTGTAGACGGAAATGAAAAATGTAGGCTGCTTTACACGTGGGTAGACCTATTTATAGATTAGAAAATCTGTTGTAATGTTGGTTTAAGTAGAAGTTAAAATAAATGAGTTGTGCTTAGATAATGGGAAAAAATAAGAATACATTTTTGTAGATGGAAATAAAAAATGTAGACTGCTTTACACGTGGGTAGACCTATTCATAGAATAGAAAATCTGTTGTAATATTGGTTTAAATAGAAGGTAAAATAAAGTAGTTTTGCTTAGAAAATGTGAAAAAAAAAGAATACATTTTCGTAGATGGAAATGAAAAATGTAGGCTACTTCACACGTGGGTAGACCTATTTATAGAATAGAAAATCTGTTGTAATTGGTTGTTGCATTGGTTTAAATAGAAGGTAAAATAAATGTGCTAAGAAAATGCGAAAAAAATAAGAATACATTAAAAAAAAAATGAAAAACAGTTAACAAAACCCCTTAATCCAATCGACCCCCGATACATCAACTGGCTCGTCGACTTGAAGAATGGTATCGACGTCAATAATTCCGGATAAAGAAATCTAGCCGGCGTTAAGACCGTTTCCAGCTATCCGTGATATATCCTCGGGGTCTGAGGGGGCGTCCGGAAACGATTCCTCAGCGATAGAGGAATCGGTGGTTCCTTAGGAGGGCGGTCGGAATAAATCAGGGTGCATCTGCTCGTAAACAGCCCCGGCAGAAGGGAAAAGAGAGGGTGCAGACCCGCGAACCGTTTTCATCGGGTGCGCGCCAGAGAGCTCGGCAGGAAAGAGGGCCAAGGAATAAGGGGGGCGGGGGGGGGGGGAGGAGGAGGAGGATATGGCACGCGGGTGCAGAAAACGCGGAAGAAGCTGTGCGAGTGCAGACGAATTGCTGCGTGCACGCGAAGGCGGCCGGAGATTATGCAAACGGCGGCCAATTCGATTGAAGTGCACCGCAAATAACCGCAGTTTTAACCCATTCGACTAAATGCGCCGCTCTCGATCGGCCATTAGAATATCCGCGCCAAAATCCTAGCCCCGCGCAACCTCGCCCCCGACGACGGTTAATTTCGCGTTATTGGAACGCCCCCGTGCCCAAAAATTCCGACTACTTCTCGCACCTCCGGCGAATCCCGATTCGCTTTGCCAGCTGCGTTCTACGATCCGAACCTCCACGGTGATCGGACAAATTTATCTTGAGTCTGTGCTCACGATAAAACTACCCTCCGTTGGCAGAGAATTCGTCGTGCTCGAGGTTTGCGGATTAAAAACTCTTTTTACACGGCGGCTGCCAAGTCGCCGACCGTGGTGAAATTGTCAAAATACATGTACCGGGTGGTTCGCGAGAAACAGGCCACCTAAATAGCTCCGTTAGGATTAGTTGTACTGTTAAAAGGGGGTAAATATGGTGATATAAAAAAATTGTTCCGATTGTAGTCGTTTGCAAGATCTTTTCAACGGTCATCGATGATTTTTAAATAGCACGTCAAGTACCACATCATTGAACTCGCCTTGACATCAGCTGCAACACTGCGAAGATAAAAATATATGGTACTATTTAAAAATCATCGATGACCTTCAACAGACCTTGAAAACGACTACAATCGAAACAACTTTTCTCTCTAACATTTTCTTCCATCTCTAATCCTAACGGAGCTATTTAGGTGGCCTGTTTCTCGCGAACCACCCGGTATACAGGGTGGGACATTTAAAATAGCTGTTGTAAGGAATAGTTTGCTAGGTAATTTGTGAAGAAAATGCATTTAAAATTGCTATTGCTCGGAATTTCGTCGAAAGAGAGGGTCACAAGTTTTCACTTTTTTTTAACATTAAACATTAAAACTGAAGTCATTTGGTGGAATTTCTAAAAAGTAAGAGATAAATCTCGGCAACGAATTGCCTAAGAAATTCGCAACGTTTCAAGGTTTTGCGAAAATCTCGTGTCGGGGTAAGCCGAAAGGATCGTTGCGAACGAGTCACCGTGTATATGTCGGGTTCTACAGTCTTTCAGCTTTCAACGGAAGTGAAAGAGGACCTGCAACTTCGCGAAACTAAGACTCGAAGCCGGTCGGCCCTTCCCCGTTAATGATCAATTCCGCGAGAGCAGCTGCGCGGACTTTGGCTTCAAATGATTCTCATCGTTCGCGCTTTTAATCCCGTGCTCTCGCTCGGCCTCTTTCTCCCGCTTTATCATCCGAACCGGCGCGGTTCGGCGCGGCGCGGCGCGGCGCGGCGCTGCGGAGAGACCGAAGCGAAGGCTGGCCTCCTCCATTTGCTTTGCAGAAGCCTGCCAGGGATCGCTGGAAAGTGATGGATCGTGTTCTGTCGCGGTTCCGCGGGTCAGCTTTCTCTGATTAACCCCTTCCTTCTCGAAATACCCCAGTAATTTTTACCCGTGGAACTCAACGCCGCATCCGGCGAACTCGACCCTAGGAGAAACGTGAAAAATCGCCTGCGGTCCGCGCTATTTATCCGGGGGTTGGTCGCCGAGGGAATTGGCAAATTCGAATTAGTCCGCTGCACTTGTTTTCGCCACTGTCTTCGACCATTTTCAATTCTTCTCAATTTCGCTCTCAATTGCTCTTATAATTTTTCGAAGTCCATGACTAAGGATTTTTTAATATGTAGATCCTTCGACAGAACCTTTAATCACAAAGCTATCTAATCATTTAGTTTCGGATTGTTGTGTAAAAAAATATTTTTAACCCCTCACACTATAACATCGAATCTGACACTGTAACAATCGAATATGTTATTCATTTCCTTCAAACAAAGTTCTAGTTGATTGTTGTCGGTATCTATACATACATATACTATAACAGCCATTGAAGAGTACACAGGCATACAATAAACATAAACTTTCTTCTTTTTCTAAGAAACTATGAACGACAAAGAAGCTCTGATCGAACTTTCCAGTTTCAGGAACTCTCTTCTCTTTTATCTGTTCCTATCGGTTCTCATAATTCGAGGACATTTTTTAACATGGATATGCTTTAGGGCTGTGGGGGTCATTCCAAAATCCGCGCGGCGACACCAAAAAGTGTGACGCTAAAAGTGTAAGAGAGAGAGAGAGAGAGAGAGATTTGTTTGGGACCTCGCCGACCGCTCCGAACGTAGAAAAGGACAGCGCGTGTAAACACGGACCGACCGAGTCGATGACGTCACTAGTAACGCGCTCCGGTTGCACGTCCGGACAGGACTCCTGAACATAGCCTCGGAGAACATTTTCGTAAAGGAAAAAGTTACTTCAAATGACTTCGGGAATCTTATGCTTCAGGTTTTCTTAGGGCCGGGGGTCATTCCAAAATTTGCTTGATGACGCTAAAACCCCGCCCTAAAACATATCCATGATTCTATGTTTTTCCATGAAGTGGAGAAATTTGGTCTTTTTCTGCCCAGAAAGTATCGTCTCTTTCAACTTGTATAACTCTCGTGCCTTTTTAAAAAGTTCCACGGTCCACGTTTGGACCTGTTAAAAAGTGCCATTACTTTTCCGGTGTCTGGTTTTAAGGCACGAACGGGCCACCCTGTATGGGAGAAAATTTTCTGCGAAGGAACACGCGAATCGATCAGCAGCCGTTTCATTTTTCCTCGAGCGTTTTCTGCGAACGAGCTGAGTCGAGCCTGACACGGTACAATTTTTAGGGACAGCCGCCTGTAAGTAACTTCCGGTTTGACGGCCGAACAACCGTCAAACCCGTTCCCCTTTGTTTCTCTGTTGAACAGCCTTTTTAACGGTGACAGGCGAATAAATCAATTCTCCGCGAGAGCGCGTAAATGGAGTTTTCAAAGCTGCCGGTGTTTCGTAGCGCGACGTGTCTCGAATATTTTCGAAATAAAAATATAAGAAAAAGGAATCGCGGAGCTTTGAAACTCTTAGCCAGCCACGAAGTCGCCGAGTTTTAATCGGATCAACGCCACCGGACGATCTCGTCGTCATCGAGACTATACTTTACCAGAATTCTGCGTACCTTCGTCTGTTTGCACGACGAGCCCTTCTTCGGTAAAGTGCATGCAATTAAAATTGATCTTCAACGTGACCGCGCAACAACAATTAAATAAAATCAAAGAAATTTCCCCACCACGAGGTGTTCAAGGTTCTGGAACTCGTGGTTAGGGATTGCGGTGTACGTAGAAACGAAAGAATATCGACAAAACGTATCGTACAACGAGCGAGGTTTTACTGTGCTTCTGATGTAAGATTTTACGGCCGACTTCCTGGAAATGTTAGAGTAATGTTTTATCTTATTTATTAAAAAAGAACGCGTTACAATTGAAGACATTGGTCCATTCTTTAGTATAATAATGATTGTTTAAATTAAACAACTTTCAAGCGAGCACCCGATTTTTGCACGGTCTTCAATTTCACCTAGCAGAAAAATCAGATTACGGTCTCAAAGCAATTATATTCAACCGGTAATGGAGTTCAATAATTTTCCGATAACCTCCAAAGTAATAAAATTCTTCGATGAAGCTCGTAATCTTCGATTACTCCTGAAGTCGAGCCAATTCTGGTATTACAATAATCTCGCGTAATAGTCTCTCTTAGCTGGCAGCAAAAAAAAAAAAGAAGGATTTTCACGAAGTGCAATTTATTTGATAGAACTAGTTTCTTCTGTGGCTAAGAAAAGGGGATCTTCCTGTTGGCTTTAATATTTATTACAGGGCAGATATTTCGCCGGGGCCCTCGTGCTATAGTACAAGACACACCGGGGTTCATTTCAAAACGGTCTCGGAAGTAATCTATTTTTTAGGGCGCCGCGGTACTTTAAAGTTCATGTAGCATTAACGCGGGGGCGAAGACGACCCCTTGTACATTGTAAAGGATTTCCTTGGTTTTTCAACGCGTTCCGTGTAATTACCGGCCGAGGCCGGCCGCCACGTGTCGGTTGCTCCGGCCGAACAAGGGACACTCAAATTAGCATTGCAATTTTTTAGCACCCCCGTCCACCCCCGCTTCTTACCGTACCGTACCGTACCGTAAACCGTAACGTTTTATACACCCACGACGAAGTTGTCCCTCGCCGGACTTGTTTTCGCGACTACCCTTTAGTTTCGGAGCTAATCCATTATCTGGATGGTCATTACTTTCCTGCGATCGCCATTCATCATTGCTACCGCTAGTCAAGCTTCATTTTTACGTCACTTCACCTCGAAGGACTATCATTTTGCGATGTTGCTCCCGGATTCACCATCCTCCGCTTCGTAACAAGCTAAATTATTAACGAGTCGTTATCGCGCCGGATTTTTATACGTTCGTTGCAGAAGGGAGCGGATAATTGCATCGTGCAATGACCAAAGTATCATAAAAATCTGTGAAACTTCAACAAAGTAGGACATTTTTACTAGAAAATTGACTTGACCAGTTTTTGCACCAGTCTTCATTTTCGGCCCATTAAAATTCTCGACACACTGTAAATAAATTTTTGTTTAACTCGTTTAGCGCAATAAAAAACACGTTTAGCGCAGGCATTATTCTCTATAAGAGAAACACTTCGATGTCAGCTTGAAATCGTTATAACCTCGGAACAAGTACATATTCACAAATAAAATTTTTATCTTCACGCTTACATTTTAAAAACTGTCGAAAGTATAGAACACGATTTCGTTCCTTAAACAGAGAACAGATCAAATTAGGACAAAGAGGTGTGCGAAATATTTAGCAAACAGCGAGATAAGACCGTAACCCAACGTCCCAGCTCCAGGTGCATTGTTCAAACAAAACTTGGCTCGTTATACAGCGGCCTTGCTAATCGGATCGCTTGCGAACCACTGTCTAGTGGGCGTGTCGCTGTCACGTGGTTTCTCCCACACCGCTGGGACTCAGCGTCGCGATAGGCCAGTGATGGGCAATTTTTGACTGCCAAGAAGGATCCGCGGAGCTTCCCCCACCAACTACTCTTTTGTGCAGTGCGCACCTTCGCTGCGCATCGGTGCCTCGTGCCTTCCAGTCAGTGCAGAGATATTGTGCTCTTTTCACGCGCATGCGCGAAGATCTTAGCGTCAGTAACGTAAAACATTTGGCCAAAATGGGGTACCTTCGTCACCCCGCATAATTTCGCAAATTTTGTTATGATTTATTTTTGAAAACTGTTAGGTGTGTGTACATATATACATATATATTAAAATTTAATATATACATATGTATACATAATATATAATACATAGTTATAGCACTTTCCCACCAGTAATAGTTCCCCACTACTTTGCCTACAAATTTAAGACGTAGATACGGTCCTGTCTTTGGTCGCGCATGCGCGTGAAAAGAACACAATATCTCTGCACTGCTTCCAGTGCCTTCGTTTCCCCCCTCATACGTCCCTCCATACGTCATAGCTGACGAGGTTGGTGGGAGAAGCAGGCAACTCAGGGGCCCCTACCGTGCCCATCGCTGCGATAGGCGATCGTTCCACGAGTGTGCGTGGCAACAGTGATTCTTACCGATCCTATTGGCGGAAACTATGTCCAGTTTCTCTGACTAGACGGTTCATTTTCGGTGAACAGTTTCTTCGAAGCTTCTCGTCTGTTCTTTGAATGTGAAAAAAAAAACGGCATAGAGTTTCAAAAGCAGGTGGTGGGGCGAGAGGGAGAGGTCAAAGTTTCTTCACAGGCGGTTTTTTTTTATGCTTGTACAGACCAGGTGCGACTTTAAACGTCACCGAGTCCGGTGGAAACTGGGGAAAGCGGTCGGGAAAGTTTCGATGTGAGCAGAATGTACCGACGCGGCGCGGCGCGGCTGAGGGCAGCCCGTAACTGATTTCTAAAGCCTGTTATCAGTGGCAAAGTACATTAAAGTTAGCCGACAATGTATGTCGATACAATTCCGCCGCGTACTCGGCTCCCGTGTCGATGAAAATTATGAAAGCCGGGCTCCAACGCGCCCGGAAAGAACAGAAAATGATCTTTCCCGGAGCCGAGTTCTGATATTAAATGGGGCGGCCCCGGGCCTCTTGAAAGGGCCCGGCAAAAAATATTTTAATTGGAACAAATCCGGAAAGCTTTTCAACTTTCCGCAGCCATTCACGCGACGCCACGTTCCATCCGTTCTGGGTTTCACGGAGTCGTAATTGAGAGGGAGTCTTCAGGCAGACCGGGATCAAAAGCAACAATTTGAGTGCAGTTACAATAATCACGAAAATTATTATGCTGACTTTACCGAGGCACACTAGTTTCGCGTTGCGACGAGCTGTAGCCGAGTAATTAATAAAACACGAGGACCGAAGGAAGTGTTATAAATGTCTCGGTGGAAAGGTCGTTTGAAGGGCAACGTGCTACACGGTTGAATTTTGTCTTATTTTTGGCGATTTTATTAGCACCGTTACGCTGGTGAAAGTATGTCACAAAATTTTAGAAAGAAATTTGTACCTTAACAATAATAATAAAGAAACTGTGAAGTTCCAACTTGCTGAATAGTAGCCCTAATAGTACATTGATGAAAATAACCGTTTCAGTTGAACAATGTTTCAAGAAATTCTCAAATATAAATCATAAATCGCTACCGGTAAACAATGTATGAAAATTTCTTAATAAATGGCACAACATTAGCAACTTTCACCACCACAGGAATCGCAAAGTGCGTTTTTATTCCAGAAGGCTCGAACATTCATTTCATTTGTCAGTGTAGAAACTGTTTCAGACGACACACAGCAGTGGGTAAAAATTTTATTAGCACCGTTACACTCGTGAAAGCATGTCACAAAATTTGTACCTTAACAATAATAATAAACAAAATATGCAGTTCTAACTTGCTCAATAGTAGTCCCATTAGTACATTGATGAAAAGAACCATTTCAGTCGAACAATGTTTCAAGAATTTCTCAAATATAAATCATGAATCGCTACCAGTAAGCAATGTATTAAAATTTCATAATAAATGGCACAACATTAGCAACTTTTGCCCATTTTTCACCGGCACAGGAATCGCAAAGCGCGTTTTTATGCCAGAAGGCTCGAACATTCATTTCATTTGTCAGTGTAGAAACTGTTTCAGACGACACACAGTAGTGGGTAAAAATTTTATTAGCACCGTTACACTCGTGAAAGCATGTCACAAAATTTGTAACTTAACAATAATAATAAACAAAATATGCAGTTCTAACTTGCTCAATAGTAGTCCCATTAGTACATTGATGAAAAGAACCATTTCAGTCGAACAATGTTTCAAGAATTTCTCAAATATAAATCATGAATCGCTACCAGTAAGCAATGTATTAAAATTTCATAATAAATGGCACAACATTAGCAACTTTTGACCATTTTTCTCCAGCACAGGAATCGCAAAGCGCGTTTTTATGCCAGAAGGCTCGAACATTCATTTCATTTGTCAGTGTAGAAACTGTTTCAGACGACACACAGTGGCGGGTAAAAAAATGTGGAAGAAGCGCTTTTGAAAATTTCGCGGTGTCGCGTCGCCCCGGACAAAACATCCTGCGGAAAAACGGGCGCGGTGTCTCGGCCGCGACCCTTCCTCCGTCATTCTTTCGTTACAGGTTTTGCACCAGCCGTAAATCATGCCGCGAACGCCCACGCCTTACAGAAAAAGCCTCGAACTGGTTGCTTTTCGAGGCCGCCAAGAATTACTGTGGAATTTCCCTCGAAGAGCGCCGCGCGTACCGCGGCTTTGGCTTTTTGTCTTTACGAGAGCCGCCGCGATGCGAATCGAAGTTGCCTTTGATCGTGCCAAACGTTTCGCTGACTTCGAAATATCCTTCGACAAACCGCGCTGCTGATTTTTGTCGCTAAATGTTTCGGCGACTGGCAAGAATATCGATAATGATCGGATTTTGCAAAATGCGAACTTCGTTGGTTTATGGCACGAGCACTTGAACGAATTTAAACAAAACGTTACGCTTTTAACTCTTTGCACTCGGAGGTATTTTAACTGAAAAACAAAAGATTTTACCATTCTAGAATATTTCCATTCTATACAATTTTTTGAATCAGACTGATATAATATCTCATGTAATATGTAAACGACTAGTATAATTTATTACATACGAACTATAATAATATGAAAAATATTTTTAAGAATAGCATAGCAATTTTCAGTGGTGCCTCAGAGTCGCCATCCGAGTGCTAAGGGTTAACATTTACCGGTATATCGGTGTGAACACCACGTCATTGACTCGAGGAATCGATTTTACAAATCTCTTAATTTTCATTATTTGTTTATGGGACTTGCACTACCTTATTTGTATTTAGTGGTTTAATCGACGATGAAAGTTTCGGTCGCAAGGAAGGACAGCGCGTCGGAAAGAAAGAGACGCGGACAGTCACGCGAACCGTATTTCATTCTGTCCTTCTCTATGTTCGGCTCTCTATTGAAGTCTCGCTCGGCGCGGTCGGCGCGACATCTAGACGCAGTCATAAATGAAAAAGCACTTCTGGGCACGATTCTTGTCCATGAAAAACACGGCTGTTGGACAAGAATCAAGCGTTTACTGTACTATTTTTATTTACTGGTTTCAAGAATTATATTTATTGAGAAAATTAAGTATATTATTACTAACAATAAGACTCTATGGTGCACAGGTGAAACTATTGTCTCTTTGGAAGATCGATTAAGAAATCTTTAAAAAATGATTCATTAAATATTAAAAACTGAAAAATACAACTGTTACGTACAAGACCTACAAGGTTGTCGAACATCGTAGAAAATCCAGGTACAGCCACAGGGGTGAACTGTTTCTACTGGCGTGCTTCAGATCGCGAAGTAGTTCGATAGAAAATGTTTCTGTCTGCAAGAATGATAATTTGACGATATCGGCGATGGAGTGACGCGTCGCATTTTAATCCCGGCGTCGCGTCGCGTCGGTGCACGTTCGAAATTTCGCACACGGGTTTGAAATCCCTTCGATTCCGGCGCCCAATAAGACGGTCGAGTGGCGTTTCGCGCTCGGAAAATGCGTTTCCTGCCGGCCGAGGGCCGTTCCCCGACTGTAATCCCAGACTTTCTCTTCGTTAATGACCGGTCCGGGTCCCGTCTTCATCGAAAATCCCGCTTATTACGAAACGGTTCGGCCGTTTTCGATAAAGGTCACCGATATCAGGGCGCGAATTAATTCCCTCCACGTAATCCTTCGTCCCCCCCCCCCACCTCCCTCCCCTCGAATTTTTTTTTGCCTCCCGATGGCCAAGCCGACAGATAACTCTTCCGATGGGAGGCGGCAGGTTTTTGTCGGACGCGATTAAAATGCAGGCCGAGCGCGAGCGGTCCGAATCGGAACGTCGAAACGAAACGTTCCTACGGACGACGCGCGACGCGACGGGAAGAGCTCTTTGGTCCTTGACGGGTCCTGGCCGAGGGGTTAATCCTGCCATGGTATCCTTCCGATGTATCATTAATTCTTGACGAGGACGCGAAGAAATCTGTTTCATCTGCTATTTTTCTAATTATTTTGTCGAACGATGCTCGTAAAGTCGATCTTCTTGATCCTTTAACAGGATTATGTTACGAGAATGTTAACAGTTTTTGTTATTTTAATTATCTTGCTACTGAATAGCTACTGAAAATATGAATTTCTAAATTGTTTTATTTGACTCAGAGTTGGGCATTAGTTGGATAAAAAATTATTTAAGTAACGATTCGAATGAAAGATACTTTATCTTTATTCGTTATTCGAAGGTTCGAATAAAAAAAGTATCTTTCATATTTTTATAATACGAATGAGTTGTAGAGATCTTCCCGATGAAAATGAGTCCAAACTCGTGTGTAATCGAACAATTTTTATTGATACATAATGTTACGATAAAAATTATAATCTTATTAAAGAGAGTCGAAATGATATCGTGTTTGGACTCATTTTCATCGGGAAGATCTCTACAACTCATTCGTCTTAAAAATATTATTCGTATTATAAAAATCGTCGAAGTTTTCACCTTTTATTTCGTTATTCGAAATTTTTATGTAGATAAAAATTTTGCCCAACTCCGATTTGACTCGATCAGTATAAATGTTGATGGAATAGATTTTTGCAACAATAGAGTTAAAAGCTAATGGATTGGCTCGTCGGGGATGAAGAAGGGGGCGTGTAGTATTCCTCGAGAAATGGACAGTAAACATAAGTCAGCCGACACTGCTATGACTGGAAGATGATGAGGCACCTGGGGGAGCATAGTGAAGGATAGGGACGTTCCTCTTGGCACTAGTGCATCCAGGTGGATTTAATCCCACAACGGGAATTCACAAGCACAACATTAACCAATGATATGGGGGGCTTCCAGCACGGGAAAATACATACTCGTAATATTAGTGGTTCTACTGACGTCGATCCTTACATTATTCGTACTGTTCTCTGTCTTATTCACTTTGTGATTCATTAAAATTCTATTCCGTTGTAACGCAAGCACGTTCCATTGATTACAAGTACAAATGTGTTCCAGTTAAGAGAACTTATAGTTGTGGATCGCTGCAGAAATAATGAACTTATTGGAAAACTGTCATGAACGGACTGTGGGAATTTTATTAAAAATAAAAATAGTCCGTATATTAATTCCATTCGTTTTTTAATAATATTAAACAGCTGAAAATAATACAACAGTGCGTTGTGTATGTTACACTTACACCTCGCCAAAAAATGATTTGCCTTCTGTCTGTTGCAATTGTTGCAGAAAAATCTTTTGCATAAAGGCCTGCTAAAAATGTTTAACGGCGCACGTTTTTAAACAGAACATATTAAAAATCAACTGAAATAATAAATTGAAAGATAAAATTAAGAAATTCTTAGTCATAGGTTTATCCAATAAGTTGCCTTCGAAAAAGGCAAAAATTAATAAAACAGAATGGAAAATATGTCGTTGGATAAATCTACGAATAATTATGTTAATTTATGTTCGAATTTTAATTTATAAACGCTGCAAAACTTTCGTTCGAACCGAATATTGGAAGATTGCATAATTCACGTGGATCCATGGATTACATAATACATGTACAGTATCACGGTGGCAGTATCGCGCTCACAGATCACTCGATCTCGCCTTCCTGCGATCTATAGCAAGCGTCCGGCGCAAATTGCTCGTCGCTAATCAGATTTCGAGGTAGTTCGGTGATTAAGGCGTCTGTACCGACGACGGGCGTTACGTATCGAAGATATGTTTGTAACTCATCTTCGAGGTTTTGTTGACACGGACAAACACCAACAGATCCCCCCCCCCCCCCCGACGGTTATCCAGAAAAACCGGAAACGGTCACTACGGGGAGAAACTTTCCCCCGCAGATTAGAGTTTGACGACGCGAAGATTACCTCGGCTACGTGCGTCCCCTTTGATTGGTTCCTGGCTCTATCCTCCAGTTCCTCCGCCTCCTCTCTCCCTCCTCCTCCCTCGTCTTCATCCTCGTCGTCCTGGTTGTCCTCGTTCTGGATACCTGCTTTGAAAGACTTAAGAATTCTACCTCCATGAGCGCCATTTTGATGGAATGGCCCGCGGATATTGGATTCGTTAGAAAAGGGGGTTAACTCTTTGCGGTGGAAATTACTTTTCGTTGCTTTGGAGCCGAGATCGAAATCGGGGGTGTGGCACTGCGATCCTAGGGCCGACGACGACGACGACTGCAACTTTTATCAGCGATCGCTGCTGCGGTCGCGATTATGGCTGTTGGCTTGCCAACCGTGCCAGTTAACGATCCTGTATTGGCCGGACATTCGTTTAGTATCTTCCGATTTTTCGGGGAAAATCAACATTTTACTAAAAGCTTGATTCAGCTTTAGAATCATGCCAAGTAGAAATCATTCGGGTAGCTTATCCGATTACAGCTGTGAAAATAATTTGAAGAATTGTAAGGATGTTCGTGTCACCGTGTGATTGAGTGTGACCGTGCACGCGGTGGTTCGTGTCATATGTTTATATACGTTTCTATCGATTTACGCGTTGCGTTAACGCGTTGTTAACAAATGCGCGTTACGTTGTGGTTTTGTTACTAAAACACCATCAATCAGTTCCCAGCGAACGAGCAGCCGATCAACAACCATTACACCCTATCGAGCCTCCTTACAGAATTTAACTTATCGATGCTTTAACGCTGAACCTACCAAGCATTCAAAGTATCGGTAAATGTTGCCTAATAAAAATGGCGAACATTAAATTTATTCAAATTACCCATAATTTTCCATATAAATCTTTATACTATCAATAATTGCAATGATAAATGGTAGGTTTAGTGTTAAAGGCACCATGCTATCAGTGTTTGGTCTACTGACATGGAACTAACACGTGTTCTCACTTTTTCTTAGAAAAAAATTGTTTCTCCTCTTTCCGTTAAAATAAATTTCATCATGCATACAGCAAACGCGATTGTTTTCTTGAGAATGGTCTGAAACAAGACCGAAACGTTGAAGTTGATAAGTTGCAAATTTGCCATTAATCAATTAACAATTGATCGAACCGTTGCGCCGATAGCATTAACACATTTTTTATCAACAATTTAAGATCGATATAAAGGAAATAAACGTCCGTATAATGTTACGCAAAAGCGTATCTAATCAGAAATCTAATAAATAACAGTCTAAAAAGCTCATCCCTAAATAGGTCAAGGACAGAAACAATTGATGGAACCTTGCAGCAAAGGTACAGACCCTTATCAGACATCAAAACAGAGAAACTGACGACGTTTATTCGTTCTACGTAGCTCCTGGTGCGCAGACAAAACGAATAAGGACAGGAATGAACCTAGACAGACATAGTTGTCTACGAGTCCCCGAAAATCCTCGGCAGTCCAAGGGTTAAGGACTCGAGTAATCCGGCTGAAGGGACTGCTAGCCATCTGCAGCAGCCATTCGGAAAGTAGACAGAATCCCGAGCAGCAACAGCAGTAGCAGCATCATTTTCCTACGTAAACATGTCGGAGTAAAGAGGCACGGGGTCGGGCAATAAGACGAATGGCTCCCTGGTACGTATAGCATACGCGTATGCCGGGGCGGTTTCTCCGAGCCTTCCGGATCTCGTCGACTGTTTGGATTGCTCCCTGGATAATACGCCGCTGCGCCGCGCGCCGGTAGAAAATTCAATTCCGCGCGGGCTATTAATTCGAAAGAGTCGTGGGGACGACCGGCTCCCGGCGATTCTTCGTTGCTCTGCGATCCTCCTTCGGGCTACTTCGGGGACGATGCCGAGAGCTTTCTGCGACCTTGTTGCGTTATTTACTGTACGTTACCCCTGTGCGTTACAGCGTGATAACTATCTACCAGATATCGTGGATCCTTGGCCGGATCGGTACTCGCTTGCGTTGATTTGCTGAAATAAGGATAGACTTGTTTCGGATACGTGTATATAGTGCAACACCTGATCGAGGGATGAAATTTTTATCATAAAGAATGGTACAGCAAACGCTTGATTCTTGTCCAACAGCCGTGTTTTTCATGGACAAGAATCGTGCCCAGAAGTGCTTTTTCATTTATGACTGCGTTTAGATGTCGCGCCGACCGCGCCGAGCGAGACTTCAATAGAGAGCCGAACATAGAGAAGGACAGAATGAAATACGATTCGCGTGACTGTCCGCGTCTCTTTCTTTCCGACGCGCTGTCCTTCCTTGCGACCGAAACTTTCATCGTCGATTAAACCACTAAATACAATTGAAACTATATCGTGTTTGGTGTCATTTCAATCAGAAAAATGCCAGAAATAAGGTAGTGAAAGTCCCATAAACAAATAATGAAAATTAAGAGATTTGTAAAATCGATTCCTCGAGTCAATGCCGTGGTGTTCACACCGATATACCCGAGCCGACATCAATCGTCGCCGCCCTGCGGAGCGACTCTGCGTTGACAGGCAGTGGAGTGGGTAGGCACTGGACAGGAATCGTGCCCACGCTCTGGACAAGAATCAAGCGTTTACTGTATAGTGTATTGCAAAATAAGAATTGTCTGCGTCAGTTGCAAGAAAGTGGTAGTCGCATAAAAATTGATTTGTTCTCATAATAGTTTTGCACTAGGAGATATTTTAACTGAAAAACGAAAGATTTTTCCATTCTGGAATATTTCCATTATCTATACAATATTTATTCATTTCTTGCATATGAATGATACAATATTTCGTGTAATATGTAAATGTCTAGTAGTTTATTAAATACGAATAAAGATAATAATGTGTGAAATATTTTTAAGAATGGCATAGCAGTTTTCAGTGGTGCCTCAGAGTCGCCATCCGAATGCTAAGGGTTAATAAGTTGTAGGTATACATATGATGTACCAGTAATATTAAATGGAGAAAAATTTCTTTGTTCTTTTCGATAAACAATGCAACCCCTAATAAAGGCAAGCGAGTTTTTCTAGTGTATAGAAACAGGAATCCAGAAAATCTCTTTGTCTTTGATAGATCACAAAAGAACCCCTAACAGAAGGATGAAAGCATTTTTAATTTGTAAATATTAGAATTTAAAATGTTTTTATCACTTCTTCTGGAATACAATAGTACCCTTAACAAAGGCATCGAATTTTTTCTGCAGCTAATTGAATTAAGAAATGTTGTAGATAGATCAAATCTGCATACACTGCTAACATTATTCAGTCAGACTATAGGATTAATCCTGGAATTGTTAATGTCACCAACCCCTGGACAATGAAACCATCGTAGAATAACAGCTATTGTTCTTTATAATCTCTAAGCTAGTTCAATCGGTAAAGCTCGGATAATTGTCATTCGAGCGCACATGAATATACTACGGATCCTATTTGTGCATCGACTGATTTACAACTGGAAATAATTATAAACTGTCAATAACTAAATTCATTCTCGATATTCCATCACGAAAAAAGCAACTCTAAATCGTAGAATAAAATGTGCAATCATTCGAGAAAGTCAACTATGAAAATTTTCCAGGTTCTCGTGTATTAACCCTTTCGCTACCTCGGACGAGATATCTCGCGCCCCGAAACTTCCCGATAAACGCCTTTTGCGAGATATCTCGCGCCTCGGTACTTCCTGCTAAACGTTTTTCACGAGATATCTCGCCCCACCTAGCACCAATATTTTGATAGTATAGACAAATATATTTTATAAGTAACTGTATCCTGATTTGTATCCTGATTCATTTCTTCCTTTTACAAATCAGGATACAGTTACTTATAAAATATATTTGCCTATAGTGTCGAAATATTGGTGCTAGGTGTGGCGAGATATCTCGTCAAAAGGCGTTTATCAGGAAGTTTCGGGGCGCGAGATATCTCGCAAAAGGCGTTTATCGGGAAGTTTCGGGGCGCGAGATATCTCGTCAAAAACGTTTATCGGGAAGTATCGGGGCGCGAGATATCTCGCAAAAGGCGTTTATCGGGAACTATTGGGACGCGATATATCTCGTCCGTGGTAACGAAAGGGTTAATTACAAGAAGTAGAAATTTCGAACCAATAGCTCTAATGTTTTTGGGAGTTGCTACAGCGACCTTTGAACTCCTTTAAAATTAATCACTGTACTCGACTTCTACTTCAATGTTCTACATTACATTTTCGACTCTCCCTCGTTATCTGTACCCGGAACAAGCGACAATTGTCGCGATACAATTTCAACTTAAACCTGACGATTAGGATGTCCCGCGGTGCCCTCGTTGCCAATTAAATGTCGTCTTCGCGGTTACATCGTGATCCCATGATCGCGATTTCATCGAAGACTCCGGACGATTAAAACGCACTCGGTTCTACGAAAACGTACCGTGAATTTCATTTGGTCGTAATCTGGAAATGCTATTTCTCCTCCGCTCCGCCTGGAACGTCTTCGCAAAACGCTCGAAGATCAAAGGCGTTTACTTTCCTCGCGAGCTGCGAGGAAGACGAAGGAAGATGGAGGAAGGATAGAGAGGCCGAGGCGAACGGTGCTTAGTAGGGTAAATGGAACTTTTATGATAATTATTTGGATGCGATGCGATGCGCTGCGCTGGCTGTCTCGTGACGAGAAACCGGATCGATCTGGGGACTTTGAGCGCGCCAGCATGCAGCGAGATTTCCGGATATTGCTTCGCATTTAACTCTGCTACGGTACACATCGTTCCCGTGACCAATAAACGGTACAAATCGATCCCTCTTGACATGCCTGCCCGATATATCGCTCTCGTGCATTTTTTTAAAGTTCAAGGAACAATAGTCCAGGGTCCAGGGTACATTTTTACAATTGATTACTATCAAGCTAATTTTCCGTGAGTAGCTTCATTTTCATGAGACGCCCAACTTTTTCTCTTACAAAATTCTCGATTGTGGTAGCTATCTTCAGACTTAAAGGAGAATTTTAGTTTGATATATTTCTTATTGAAAGACGGAAAAACTGGAAAAATTGTTTTTCCTAATAGTCGATTAAAATAGTCAAATATTACCTTCGATAATTCCAACTTATTTTATTTCGACGAACGCTGCTTCCTAAACACATCGGCGAAATTCTCGGTCAACTAATTAATCCAGTTAGCAAGTAATTAAGGCTTAAACAAACGCATCAGAAAATCTGAGAAACTCGGAGCCCCTCCATAATCTATAGTCTATTCCATTCTCCCTTCGCGATTCAACTCGTTGCCCATCGCTAAGTCGATTACCCATTATTGGCGAATAAGTTGATCACCTATGATTATTAAATTATTAAGTGGATTATTAACACAGTTCTCGTGTCAGAGTATAGAATAGTTCTAAATTTTGATAAATCACTGGTACGTCACGCACTATTCGTGAATTTGCATTTTTAGAGACTTTCAGTGAAACCAAATTTTATTATTAAGTTTCCTCTTTCAAGTGGAACATTTTGTGGAATAAAAATATACAATAAAATTCACTGCAAAAATTGTTTTCGCCTCGTAGTTTATTTTCAATGAACGACGGACCATGGAATTTGAAAGTTAGGTTCATTAACTTTATAATCTTATTATGAATTCAAAACATTGAACATATTTGATTCGTCTAAATATCACTGAAAATAATTAAGTGATCCTAACAATCTGTCCAATAAACAATAAATTTAAACTTATAAATTAAATTTAAAGAGAACAATTAAGTTTCCTCTTTCAAGTGGAACATTTTGTGGAATAAAAATATGCAATAAAATTCACTGCAAAAATTGTTTTCGCCTCGTAGTTTATTTTCAATGAACGACAGACCATGGCATTTGAAAGTTAGGTTTAGCAGCGAACGAATAGAGCACAGAATCTGTTGGAGATAGTCACGGTTCGCAGGTTTGCGATTCGATAAGCGTATAGAATATGTCTCTTTCGATTCCCGCAGCCACTGTAACGAGCTCAAAATGTAGAGCGTCCAAGCCGCCGATAATTAACAATGAGACTCGCATAATGCCGTTGCATGTACCGACAACGAAATTATTGTTGCGCCACGGCACGCACGCGCGCGGTTCATGATACTCGCGTCTAATTGCGTGCGGATGTCCGTCGGCGAATTGATCAACGGGATGCCTGTCAACAATGTTCCGAAGACGAGCTGTCCTTCGGATTCAATAGCGTTGGAAACTGAACGGCCTCAAAGTAAATCATCTTCGATCATTAAATCTGATAATTGAGAAAACCTGTGCCGGAAGTTTTCGAATGTTGCATCGTTTGTCACGTTCGTTAAAAATTCCTATGGTAAATAGAAAGTATTATATATCTAATTTAAAGATGCTTTCGGCGCTACCGTTTCGATCAGTTAATAACAATAGCAATTTTGCAAAAAATTATTTAATTCTTACCGAACGTTTCGGTTCTGTTTTGAACCTTTTTCAAAGGTAGAAATTTGCGTCTAAAAAAAAAAATATATACAGGGTAACTGCACCAGTGAATGAACATTTAAGAAATTGTTCAGGAAGATATTTTATTTAAAAAAAAAATATGTGAATTAAAGGAATCTCATATATGCCAAATGGCTCCCTATACTTCATTTGTCAAAAATAAATGAACACAAATAAAATGAAATTATTATTATTTATCTTTATTAAACGTTAAATAAAAAATATAAAAAATACCAGTCAACGAACACTACATTCTAGTAATTGAACAATGATGGAAAAGCAAAAAATACAAAAATACAAAAGCGTTCATTTACTGGTGCCCGTTTATTCACTGGTGCAGTTACCCTATAATACAGTATAAAGAATAGGTGAATTGAAAATGATCAAAATTGGTGTCGATACGTACGTGCTATAATAACTTTGCTGATGTAATATCTAAAATGATGTATATTTTAAAGCATTATTTGCTCGTCGTGGCCACTTTCCCCCACCCTAAATTCTCGTAGCCACGCCTACTCCGATCGTCCCCGCGATATATTCGGTTTAATTTGAGACGATTATCCGTATTAAATCGCAGTGTATACGATGTAAGAGTCATTAGTCGCCATCCGCATTCAATCGGATGATAAAACTTCTTCGTCATATCATTAATATTCATCGGGTGGGATCAGGATCGAGACCGATTTTTCTCCATTCCCGCGCGCGCGGGCACGACAAAAACTTCAATTTAAAGTACGATGCAAATCATTCGAAAGACCCCGAGCATCGCAAAAGAGATAAATGCCCGTGCTTTAAGCACTCATTAATCATTGTCTCGAATTTTTCTCGTAAGCGACTTCGACCGTACTTCCCGGCGAATTTCTCTGGAAAGGGATTTCATATCGAGATCGATGCAAAAAAAAAAAGAGAAAGGGAGAGGACGAGCACATACACATGTATACAGTACACAGTTCGCACGGATAAGCCGGAAACACCGTTAGATTTGCAGCACGGTGATCCAACTTCGACAGTGAATCACACGAAACCGAAAAAAGAGGATCGCGCGCGTCACGCGGGGACGGATATCAATTTATTTTTTTGTTTTTGCGACCGCAACGTCGTATATTACATATGCAAATTTCGACAGCGTTCGGTCGCTGCGAAAATGGAGGAATAATTCATTAACCACTGGAACCTCTGTATTGCAATCATACTGTAAAAGTATCGAGATTATTTTCAAATTGTAGGTGAACGTTCGACTCTTTCGTGCGAAAGAACGTGGAAAGTTCGAAACCCTCGATTTTCAACTTTCTTCCGCGATCGAACCGTGAATTATTTCGAATTTTTCGGGGGCTCGTCCCTAGAGGAACACACGGGAACGTTTCTTGGTTCCGATTTGGAAAGTTTCGATAGGAATTCGGTATCCGAAAAATAAAATTAAACCAACTGGTTTGCCAAAATTGAAAACTGAATTAACGAACGTCCTTGTTAAAAATATTATATTGGTACGAATATGGTACGATCATTTGTTACTATTAAGCACTTTTGCAAATTGTTACATCAACCAATTTTCGACGTTTCGATCTAGATCATTTTCAAGAAATAATTTTGTTGTAATTGTGTCTGTAAAAAATTTTTTTTTATTACCCATTGATTAATATATGGTTGACTAAAACAGTGAAGCCAAATTGTAGGAACAGAAAACAAAAAGAAAAAGAATAAACTTACTTGCTTAACTAAAAAAAAAAAATTTAATTAAGCAAGTAAGTTTATTCCTTTTCTTTTTGTTTTCTGTTCCTACAATTTGGCTTGACTGTTTTAGTCAACCATATATTAATCAGTGGGTAATGAAAAAAAATTTTTTACAGACGCAATTACAACAAAATTATTTCTTGAAAATGATCTAGATCGAAACGTCGAAAATTGGTTGATGTAACAATTTGCAAAAGTGCTTAATAGTAACAAATGATCGTACCAGTGCGCCACTAGCATTAATTAGATTTATTCAACATTGTCGATCGAAATAAAGAAAACCGTTATTATATATTGAGAGGTATAAAATAGTTTTTTTATCGATCGAAGCTTCAATTTTCAAGCTTGCGGAGAGAGTCTGTCGCGAAATAAATAAATTAAACGAACAAAGTCAGGTGAATTGTGTCGACGAATGTGTCCAATGTGCACGATTCGATGAAAATTATGAAAGTTGAGACGACAAGAGTTCTCGACAAGTTCACCAAGATGAAAACTATAGTCACGCCAAATGATGCGTTGCGTGAAAGCAACTCTGTTAGTAGGGAAATTTTCGACTTACGGGAACAGCAACGAAACGAGCAGCGAAGAGCGTTTCGTTGTTCAGACTTTTTCGGTGGAATTTTGTTGGAAAAATTCGGGCGCCCGGCCCGATGAAGGATTGCTAGGATTCGAGTTCTGTTCGCGATACATTTCGGCCTGTGTCGTGACGAGAAAGTATGCTCTCGGCCGCGAAAGCGAATAAATTACAAGCACTCGCCGAGTTTTCGCCGGGGTTTCGTTGCCGGCGCGGCTCGACGCGGCGCGGCGCGGCGCTAACGCGAGATACCGCGCGCAAAACACCGCTTATTTACCAAAAATAAGCAAACTTTCTAAACAGATAATGAAGTTACCCGGTCAACTTCGCCCGTATACATATATTCCGGCAAGTCCCCCCGGCTTTTGGTTTGAGGGATTAGTTAGCGTGCGCCGTCCCGGTATTCGCCTTTAATCCAGATAAACATTTATAACTTTAAATTTAATCGGTTTGCGCGGAGTTCCCTTGCCGGAAGAGCCGCCATCTTCCGCAGGATGCGAACATGATTTCGAGATGGTCCACCACAGTATTCATATATACTACATGTATACTGACAGAAGGGATCATTAAAATTCAATATTTATTTATTTATTTATTTATTGTTTTAAACCAGGTATGGTTTATGTAGCATATACAATACAATACATGAACACATTAACGTAGTATATAATATCTTAATGCGCCACTTAACTTACAATAGACTTAGATTGTAGCTTCTGCTTGTTTACATGAATTTTATGAAATTAAATTTTGTATTGCACATCGCTTAATAAAATCAAAGATGATTAGCAGGCCTTTAATATCTGGGCCGCATAAGAATAAAATTCAATATTTTATATTTTGTAAAAATAGCAAGAATATTTTTATTCAGTCTTTTACCGATTATGTAATAAAGATACTACAGAAGATTGTAGTAATTAGAAGTAGATATTGTATACGGTAGATTTCGTCTCGATTTTCTTATCTTCCCGTGAAACTGGTTACCGACTGTGACGCAGCTGTTTCGAAAAATTCTTTTAAGGAAAAAGCTATGAATTCGAGAGGCTTTTTAGAATTTATTAAAAATATTTTACCCCAAGAGGAATTCCTTTAAACACGGTATCGGATAACGTTGTAATTATGTCGGAAAATCTTTTTGAGAGCGAATCTCTCTTTTAGTACTGGCGCGAGCATCACGAACGTCGCAGCTTCACGGAACTATTTATATTTTTTACGAAAGCAACATACCTTAAATTTAAAATATTTCTGCGATTTTTCGACGATTATATTTCGACGGAAATATTTCGGCGATTACAAGCTCGTTCAAATTTCAGTTTTATTCTAATTTCAGTGAAATATGTATACATATTCAGTGGTCTCGTTTTGTTTTATACGATATATCTAGATCTTTATTTTCTCTTTCGAAAATGAAACTAATTTTATCAGACTGTTAAAATACTATTGTTCCGGTGTGGTCGTTTATCGTAGTTGTGCGATACGAGTCAAGTTTAATAACACCGTCCATTAATCACTAAGCCCCGCCCATAAACCCTGCATTTATTTCGTTCCATGTTGCTTTCTTCATTTACTTACTAATCGTTTTTCTTCTAATTTGAATCCACTTCTGCTCCATGTTCGTTTTATTTGTATTTGCTTTTTTCTGTATTTTCATTTACTTCATTATTCTCCCCTTCTTCTTAGTACTATACATATTATTGGGAGTTGTGTAGTATATATCCTCATTACTGCATTATTTCTTCTTGTTATTATTATATTATTACAATTTCTAGTATTTCTTTTCTCTTAGAATATTGAGACCACAAAAACATGTACATATTATGTACATTTCACGCAGACAAATCGATTGGAAGGTACAGCACAGAGACCGAATATAATGTAAAATTGACTGAACACAATTTATATCGAAACCTTTGAAGCAATTATGACAGTTGCCAGGTGCTAATGTACTCGGGTTACTTCAAAAAGATATTTAATATCGCATGGAATGGATTTTTTAATTTGTCTCCTTTTGTTCCATTCAAACCTACCAGAAGGTAATTACATTATTGTTCATACGTCATTGCTTTATACATTTATTAAAATATTTTCAAAACGAATTTCCAGGCAGTTCTTGTAAATTCTACAATCCGTGCGCGTTGACCCGGAATCCGTGCGTGTAGACCCGGTCTCCGTGCGTGAAGACCCCGGAATCCGTGCTTGCGTATCCCTGAGCCTTCAGTTATAGATTAAACAAGCAAATATATGGCGAGTAGAAATTACGAAACAAAATAATTAAAAGTAATCAAGTCTTGACTTTAACTTATAGTTTTATAGTAATTAATTGCTGGGGCCCTAGAATGATGCAGCTTGCGGTAGAGGGGCCAAATGTCTCACGAACATCTTGTACATCTCTTTCATGTGTATCGAGGCATTACCGTACATTCGTTTGGCCAGCAGATAATAATTGCCAGCAGACAGTACATCGACGGGACACGAAAACGATGCTCTGCGAGCACAAACATCGTTCCGCAAATCCCATCAATTATTCCAAAGGTTTCAGGGCGTTTCATCAGCCGCGTGAGAAATTGCGCTGAAGCCGACGCGGCGCGGCGCGGCGCGGCGCGGCGCGATACAGCTCGCACAGGGCATCGCAAAAATAATTTGCGATCTGTCAAGCGATACGACAGTAGCACGTGCTGATGCATCACGCGCCGCGCGAAGAAGTTTATAACGGAACTTGCCACCGATTCATCAAAATCACCGTGGCCAATCGACGCTCCGAAAAAAGTCAAAAAAACAAAATTGAAGTCCTCGTTTGTGACGTAAGCCACCTACTGCAGAATCGCCCGGCTCGAAATTCGACTCTTCCCGTATCGCCGAAAAATCCTGCTTTTGCGTCAGAATAGCGAAAATAACCGGCCCGGAGGTTCCCGAATAATAATTCAGTAGTACCGCGGTTTCGAAGAGCTCGATGTGGACTCAGGATTTTATGCGTTTGTAACTCCTACGGCTGTTCAAATATGCCCCACGCTCTGAAAAATTGAACGAGCTTTCTATTTTCTTTACGACCCGATAACACCGTCGGCAAACAAATTTCCAACCGGCTCCTACACATTAATCCGCTGGAAATCAATATTTGCATAAACATACGCGCTCACCTCATGAATTTTTTTTCCGGCGCGGCGGCGGAAAGAAAGGAATTGATTACCAGTGGCCACGCTAGCGAATAAATTTATAAAACGGCTGCTGGAAATTATCAGCGTACATTGCATTCGAGTTTACACGATATTATGTATCAAAGCCATTTATTTTTATATTTACTTGGAATTTGTTTCCATATTATATGGATTAATCAATCAGTAATTTACCTAATAGTTGCCCGGTATTGGCATCATTTCTAAAAAGATCTCTTCATTGGACGATGAGCATGTTAATGCAAGTCCACTGTATATGTATATCCAAACAAATTCTCAGCTGCATAGAGCAAACTGTACAGGGTGTAAAGAAATGTTTGGACTTGGCTGCCATAGGCGTATATTATACATCTTCGGATCGATGAAGATCTGTAAAAAAAAGTTGACGCAAAATTGTCCTTGATATTGAATTTCAAGGTCAAATTTTGTTACTCCGTTATATTCTACGCATCATGCAATTAGAAAAATATTTGACCTTTAAGGTCAAGTACAATTTTTCGGAAACTTTTTTTACAGATCTTTATCGATCCGAAGATGTAGTATACGCCTATGGCAGCCAAGACCAAACATTTCTTTACACCCTGTACAAGCAGAATGGCGAAAATATTAGTAGTGAAAATTTAGCAACGAGTGGTCAAGGAAGGTGGTCTTCGTTCAAAATGTTTGTTTCATTGAATTGAACACGTACACATTCGGTTTCACCGCATGAAATTCGTTGTTTCGTTGTCGTTGGCGAACGAATTATAAATATTCTCTGTCACGTACCAGTTCGGGTGTCGTGTCTCGTGCTCGTGTCCCGGGGAATGTTTAAACACCGAAAATAATGCAGCCGGATCGTTTAACCGTTCAATGAAACTATGCCGCTGCTGTCTAATTTCAATGGAACCCTCGTCGGAGATCTCCAGTTCGTTTGACACCAATTTATCGGGCTTGTTGTGTCCGGCAATCGGCTTGAAATGCCGGCCGATTGTCGAATAATCGGCACGCCTGGAATTTGGCGTGGACGTGATCGAGATGAACCGCTCGGGCCCCGGTACGATTATCGTCGAGTGCCGCTTCTAATTTATAATTTACCAGCGCGCCGTTTAAATCGGAACTCGATTTTCTAGTGGCTGCTACTTACTTTGAAATGTTGCCGGTGCTCCAAAAATTATTAAAACTCGGCTAGGACGCACGTTATTCCTACAGGTTCTCCAAAAACTCACTAGAGCATTTATAATTTACCAGCGCCGCGTTTAAATCGGAATTTGATTTGCTAGTGGCTGCTACTTACTTTGAAATGTTGCTCGTGCTCCAAAAATTATTGAAACTCGGCTAGGACGCACGGTATTGCTACAGGTTCTCCAAAAACTCACTAGACCATTTAAAATTTGAATTTTCTTTCGAAAGAATAAATGAAAAAATTTTTTTAATTCCATCAATTTTTTTTTACGATAGAACGACCCACTGTGCACCGTGTCAGGTGTTGTTTTTTCCAATAGCTTTGGTTGGTCGCCGCTGTCTTCTTTCGCGAGGACGTGTTTCGTTAACGCGAAATCGATCCTCCCGGATAGAAAAGGGTATTCAGACACAATGCGTCGCGGCTCGCCAATTTTTGTTGCGTGCGGCTGTCCATGGAAACACGCCGGAGCCAAAACAATGGGAGAGAAACCGGGAAATAGGAGATCCGATTATCATTCGTGTGCAGCCAACCACGCGGACCGTCGATGACTCAATATTGACAATGCCCGCGTAGAATGGATACTTTCCATTTGTCATCTCCTCCGCGATGCTTTCCAACCCCTTTCTAAACGCGAGCAAGAGAAACCGTTTCTTTTTTTATACTACCCATAGCACGGGCTAATTTATAAACGCTTTCCTTTTTTAACTGTCTACTCGTCGACGTTGTTAGTTTCGCTATTATCAGCCAGCTGACAATGAAACCGGCTTCTGAAGGCCACTTGTTCTACCACGAGAAACTCTTCCACAGCCCGCGGAAACACTCGAAAATATACATACATACATTCTCCAGCCGCGACTTTTGTTGCCGGTGGATAATGCCAGTTTTAATTTCACTGCCTAGTTACGTATTTGTTTTCGATTTTAAAATCGGTTCGGTAATAATTTCACGGTATATCGGGTTATATTTTAGCATCGTATGGGGTTAAATACAATACAGCTCGCATGAATGCGGCCCTTTATCGACGCCGCACAAAAGATCCCGCTGGTTGTAATTCATCCATTTCCGTTTTACATTTTAATTCAACAAATTGTGTATCGTCCATAATTTTCTATTAAAAACGTCACAATTTCGTATTTTAGCGGGCTGTAGTATTTAAAAACCGGGCGAAGTTTACTCGGGAAGCTTAACTTAAATACCGCCATGTTTATTGACAGAAATAATGATGTGGTTTATACTTGGGGGATTTTATTATTATGCAAAATAAGTTTTATGCTACTGTCGATATTACTTCGAATGTAACGTGTCGTTCGGTGGACCAGTGTCAGCAACGCAATGTCTTTTCAAAACTGCAGCTCTACGTACATAGTGTTGCAATTTAATAATTACTCGTATATTAAATCCGATTTTATGAAAACTTTTAATATTCACATTTGTATACAATTTTATGTACTTTCGTTATTAACCGACTTATTACAATTTTGTTTGCGGAAATAATAAAATACTTCCAGACGCTGCTGTTGTTAACTCTGGAATTATTGTACGTGGACCCCGGAAATCGTGCTTGTAGACCCCGGAGACCTCCAAGCAGAAAATCATACTTCACACGCAACAAATAATTCTTGAAACTTTCCAACACAATCAAGCGAGGTGAATAAAATGGAGATAACAAGTTTGCCATAATTCCAGAGAATGCAATATTTATTGCATTCAACCCTTGTACGGTGGATCTTTCGCACAACTATATACAATTGACAATACTTCGAACCATTTACAAATTTATCTTTTAATGGTACACTTCGTTCCTCAACGACTCCATCTCGCCACTACCATCGCACACAAAATTCAAACTCCTCTCGTTATCTCGACAGAAGGGTTAAAAAAGCAAAAAGAAAAAAATACAAAATCCCGTAAACAACCGTATCAAGCGAACCGAGACGAAACTTCCTCACCAGTTGGGACATTCGCCCGTCGTGGCCAACAATACGTTCCCGTTCGTCGCAGAAACATTACGCGCCATTAAAACGGATCTGCTCCGATTCCCAATTCCAGCTCGCGAAACGGAAGCCGAATGGGAGCGTGTCTGCCAATACTCGAGCCGAAAAGACATCCCGTCGGATCAATAGCACGTCGAAGTATATTAAACGACTATTAAGACACGGAAGAACCCCCCTCCCCTCCGCCCCTCAACCCCCGGGTAACCCGGGTGCTCGATTCCTCTCCTCTTCAGGGGGGGGTGGGGTGCACGAGGAACATTACATCCTCGATCGCGAATAAATCGCGCGCAGTGTCACCGAAGGCGCAATAAAACCCTATAAGCAGCGTCATCGTTCCGAACGACCTGAAACGTGAGAGACATATTCCATGGCTGCGTCGGAGCTCTGTATGGGGGGTGGGGAAACAGGGAGGGTTTTAGGGGATGAGAAAGGTTGATTCTGCCAGCTATATCTCTCCCCTTCCCTGTACAGAGTTCGACGAGAGGCGGAAACGCGTCGAAACGAAAAATAGATGCGAAAGGGAAGATCCGTTTTGTCGGGAACGGTGCGTAACAATGCGTGCACGAGGATCGTCTGTTAATTGACAATGTAAAAGATAATGGACTATGACGTGGGTAGAGCAGGAGAGGGGGGAAACAGAGAGAGAGAGAGAGAGAGATGGGTTGGAGGGGGCAGAAGAGTTCCCTCGATACGAGCTCGATGCTGATCGTTATTGTCCCCCGGGACCTGTACGGGACTCGCGAGAGCCGCATAAGAGGGACTCGAATTTATTATTCGGCCACGTGCTCCACGTCGTCCGCAGAAACAATAGGAAAACGAGAGAGAGAGAGAGAGAGAGAGAGACGGAGGAAGGGAGAGGAACGCGTCGGGTCGCTGTGGATCGCTGCGGACCGCTTCGGACCGGTCCGAGCTCTGGAGGACCACTTTCGCCTGTCGATCGCGAACGTCCGCCAGCTGGACTTACAGACGACAACCGCGTCCAAACAGCACCGTTTTCCCGCGGACAATCGATCAGACAGGCTGCCCGCGTACAAGCGTATGAATCCGGAATAACTTGCTGCACCCTGCATTCCGTATGCGAGGACGGATGCAACCACCACCACCACCCCCCCCCCCCCCTCCCTGATGCAACGATCGACGATACCGGGCGCTTTGGCCTCGATGGATCCTCAAGATCCGCGTGTTGCATACTGCGAGATGCTGATGGCAGTTTTGGACGTATGTGCAAACACGTCACGGATATGTCGTGTATTTCTTACGTTGTTGCATAAAACGGAAAATATTGTTTGATATTACCAAGAAATATTACCGGCGGCAAGTAAATTTTAAATCTATGCGAAGGTTCTTTGCTAGGCTTACCACAAATGACAAGTTACATAATAAATTGCACTTTTGTTTATTTATTTGTTTATTGCTTTAAATCAAATGGTTTATATAGAATTGCACTTTTTGTTGTATCTTGGTTCATTTGATTTTTACCGTATAATAAAATTAGAATTTTATGTAAAAGAAACACCATGCGCTGACATATACCGATATACAGTAAATGTTCGATAGATGCGAAAAGTTCTATACGATAGATGCGAAAAAAATATCCCCTCCAACTTAGTAATCTGATCTCGGTTCGGTATATCGGTGTGAACCACTACTAACGTGACGCGGAGAGTCGCAGTCGTCGTCACAGTTCAAACGCCTGAGCGTCATCAAAATGTAACACCAATATTTAATCTTCTTTATTTTTCATTATTTATTTATGGAACTTTCAGCAGCATATTCTTGGCATTTTTCTTATGCAAAATGATACCAAACACGATATAATTTCAGCGGTTTAATCCACGATGAAAATCCATTACAATTTTTTGGGTAAGAAATAAAATTAAGTAAATCTTAAATAAATCTTAAGTGGTTATTTGAAACAGTTAAAAAATTACAAAAATTGTGTCTTTTCCTGACGGATGCAAACGCACCAATTCGATGGTTTTCCTTCGATGGAATTTAGACCGTAGTGGTTTAAATGACGATGGACGTTTAGGGCGCAAGGAAGGATAGCGCGTATAGAAAAGAAAGAGACGCGGACAGTTGCCGTCGCCGGCACAGTTCACAGGCCCGCGCGTGGTCTCGCTTTACACGCGCTGTCCTTCTCTACGTTCGGCTCGGCCTTTGAAGTTCAAAAAAATAGCTCGCCTATACGATAGATGCGAAGAAATCACCCGGAGGCTTTCGCGTCTATCGAACATTTACTTACTGTATACATATGTCCGTTACGGGAGGAAAAAGCATCGTTCCTCGAACAATATTATGACGCGCGGTCGTCGCCCCATATTACGTCACAGGAGAACAGTTGACCGACGCGACGAGGACTCGCGCTCTAACGACACGATTCAAATAAATACTTTTTGAAGAGCGATCAGTTAACGTTCACACTCGACAGAGCATACATGTAACAGAGAATCTTACGTTTTGATCTCTCCTGAGAAAACACTTCCACTCTACGTTTATTTGTTTTCCTATACCGTGTCATTTAGAATAAGAGAATAAAGTGCGCGCAGTGCCCGCTCGATAACAATCGACCGGCGCGATTACGATTTCCGTGGCCCCTACTTTGAAGGTTAAATTTGTGTTCTTGGGGTCATTTCAAGAAAAAAACTGTATACGTTATAGGTACCAAATCGGTCTGGTTTAGCCGGTAACGTAGATTTCCTGTTTTTTATAAACCTGCAAATATCTCGGAAACAATGCGAGATATGGCAAAATATATACGGACCTTTTTTGTAGGAAATTGAATTTCCTATAAAAAGCCCAGACCTTACCTACCTAATATTGGATTGTCGGGAAAGTCATGACGCATTTTTGCAAGTCATGACAAATACATCAATAATATTAACTGCTAATGGAGTTTTAATACATAGACATTTCTCGAGTCTCGTATAAGCAGTTGTAAACGGAGCCATTAAGTTCCCCCGACCATCACTTCGGGGGAGAGGCAGTTGTTCTGCAACTTCACCGAAATATAAATATACCCGGAAACTGCGCAGCTGATAAAAAAATATACAACATAAATTGTTGGAAATTTAATTTTCTACAAAAAAGGTCTCTCGATATTTTGCTATATTTCGCATAGTTACCGAGATATTTGCAGATTTATAGAAAACAGGAAATCTACTTTACCGGCTAAACCAGGCCCATTCGATACCTGTGACATATACATTTTTTTCTTAAAATAACCGCAAGAACACAAAATTTAACCTCTAAACGAGTGGCCTCGAAAATCGTAATCTCCCCAATCAACCCGATAACTATCGATTATTACGAACCGTCGAGACTCAAACACGCTTCGTCGCCTATTGCAGCCACCGCCGAGCATAAATCCTAATAGAGACAGTAAGAAGCCGAACGGTAGGACAACGGTGGGATGGGTCGACCGGAAGTGTGATTGGTCGCTCGATAACTGCCCGAGTTCGTGGGGATTTTCTGCTCGGTTCGACGCGACGCGACGCGACGCGATGCGACGTCACGATCGACTGGCCGCGATTAATGAGATTGACGTGGGGCCCGAGTGACGCCTCGTCGCCTTTGTAATCGAAGTTTCCGACCCTTTGCGAACGCGGATGCATTCCTGTGTTATTAATAATGGAGTCCGATGGCGATTTATTGGATAGGTTTATTGGAGCGACACGGGCTCGCGTTTCAGGGTAGAATTGATCTTGCGTTCCGCGATGACTGCTGCGGGTACAGGGTAATTCCCTTTGTCCGCTTTGGTGATCGAGGGGGGGGGGGGGAGAGGGTGAGGGGGTGTACTGTTTGGAAAAGGAATATCGGCACGCTCGGATTCGCTCGGACATTCTTCGAGTAATTTCATTGCTTTAACAGGCGGCGGCGTCGCTTTATAGAAAAACAATAACGAACACGTTTCAGCGCGGTTTAATTTGATTTGTATGCATTGACTTCTGTTGAAAACATCCGTTTATTCGGGCACGAGCTCGATCGCGAGGCACGCGCGTGCCGATGAAACGACGAGGAATTGATTCCCGTTTTTGCAAATAGTTTTGCGTTTCTTTGTGTCAAGTACAAACGGAAGCGTTATTTGTTTATTGCCGGTCGATGGAACGAATTCCTGCGCGCCTAACAACGCGCCGAAATGGTTTCGGCACGCAAGTAATTTCCATCGGTGGCGTTATCGTTACGGTTTTCCAGCCAGCGAATCTTGTCGTTTTCAAATAGAAATGTCGAGCGCTCGACGGAATGTCTTCAACGCGGCGCACCGCGGAATAATTAAGTCTGAAATTTAAGTGGAATCGGTATTATAGAGGTACGCCGGAAGCCGTGCGTGCGAACCCCGGAATTCGTTGCACGTAAGCAAACCGAGACCTAATTAATTCATTCTTGTTTACGAAAAAGCAACGACCGCTGCTTTCTTCCGCAAATGCGCAGCAAAATAAATTGTTTCGCAGAGCGGCTGCTTTTCTCGACGCGGTTTCGACTGGCGTAATTAATTTAACAGGCTGTCGCAATATTTGTCCGGTACGCGGTAGACCTTTGTTGCAAAACAAACATTTTCTAATTCAATCGTAAGAAATAGAAACTGAACGTTCGCTTCAATTTTTAATGCGAAAAGCATGTACAGGAATAATTCTTTGGACGCTGAACTCCGTGCGCGTGAACCCCGGAGTATTACGATGCAATATACTTTATTACTTCCATGTATTCAGGAATGTGTACCGAGCAAAATAAAATTTTTTTGCGTTAATTACAAGACGGAGGACCTACACAAACATCTGTTTCCACTTTTAATAATGTTATCGAGTTGAACACAATAAAACAGTACATTGAAATTCTTTAAATATTTTTACCGTATCGCAGAGTGGACTTAAGTTATACTTGAACGACGGTGCACGACGCCCCCCAGAATTGTTCCTTTAGGTGAGAAAAAAATTTGTGTAAAGTTTGAGATCGATCGGATAAAAGGATCACGTGGCGCATTTCAATTGAAAATTTTGAAAATGTTGAAG
This sequence comes from Lasioglossum lativentre, assembly GCA_916610255.1. NCBI lineage: Eukaryota > Metazoa > Arthropoda > Insecta > Hymenoptera > Halictidae > Lasioglossum > Lasioglossum lativentre. The sequence goes on along the minus strand of OU744358.1, from coordinate 8,590,848 downwards.
TATGACATATCGTTGGATTTGTCTTTTTTTCCAAATAGGAATATGGAAAAATTATATGACCTTTAAATAAAAATAACGATAATCCTGAAATTTCGAAAATTGTAAATTGTAAAGGATTACCGCCAGCAATATCCTGATGTAAAGAAAGCTACTTTAGCGGAAAATTTGTAAATATTAAATATAAGTTCTTTAGAATATAAGAAATATATCGAATACTTCATTACAAAACTACAACTGCTAATATGTTATTTCACTTATACCGGATAACAAACATATGTCCTACCATTAATTAAAATTTGCTACATTTTAATGTAGGTATTTCAATATCTCTGTTATTTGTGGTTTTACGAAAAAAATGGCAGAGGAGAAAATTGTACTGCTCAATAAGGTAAATGTAGTAGCAAAAACATTTTTTGGAAATCCCATGGTTATCGTTATTTTTATTTAAAGAAGGTCATATCATTTTTCCATGTTCCTATTTAGAAAAAATGACAAATCCAACGATACGTCATACTCCATAGTTAAGGTGAACTTCAAAATTTTCAATTTAAATGCGCCACGCGATCCTTTTATCCGATCGATCTCAAACTTTGCACAAATTTTTTTCTCACCTAAAGGAACAATTCTGGGGGGCGTCGTGAAAAAAATTCGTTGGCCAAAAAATAACGTCCACCCTAATGCACACGCAGTATTGTGCATTCATACAGTTGTGTTCATCATACAATGGTGTTTTAGAATGATTTAAATTGTGAACTAATGAATGAATTTAAAAGTGAACTACTAATTTTTTGACATACATACGTTAGTGCTTTTTTATAACGAATGTCCAGCTGCATCGATTGATGTATTAAATAATATACCTCATTCCATTTAAACAAAAACCAACTTGACCTTTATATGACCTTTACGCGTCCACTCGCGAAAAAACTAATAATATGCTCCACTCATGAAAAAAATTCGTTGGCCAAAAAATAAGGTCCACCCTAGTATCGCATTTGTTCTATCCACTCGTCTCGTAAATGCATAAAATTCGGAGTCTAGTTGTCATAAAAATCACGAGAAGTTCAAGTAAACACTCGTAATTTTTAAATCAACACCGTGCCTGTTACTTTCAAGGTTCGGCTGGGTACAGCGTTAATTATCCTATGGTTAAAGAGCAGACTGATGGTCTCGGGACGGTACAAGCCACCGGGAACTTCTGGCATCGTGTCTGTCCATTACGCAGCCGGCATCCGTTTTCATCCTCGAAGACCGATAATCCGTACGGAATGGAGAGCGGAACTTGGTGTCACCGGGTTGGCTCTGGTTTCCCTCGGTGGTACATGGGAAACCATCGCACGGGTCCGGGCCGTATAACGCGGTTCCGCGCTCTTAACCATGCATTGATATTCATTTATTTTCATAACCCTTTAACGGGGGAGAACGACGCGGAGCCACGTCCGCAAATACGCGTAATGAATGGAGGCGGGCGTACGCGGCGTTGTAACCATTACGGGCGCAACGTGACGTAACATCGAATTACTTTCGTACGGTTCGTCCCAACGGTCCGGCTGAGCTCTTTCTCCCTCTTGGTTTTCCGTCCCACGGAAAAAGTGCGGAAAGGCGACCGGTTGCTAGCGATACCGTCGCGTCGTGTCGCGTCGCGTCGCGTCCCCGACTCCGTTGAAAAGTTGAACGGCGCGGCGGCTGACACGCGAATTTCGCGCTTTAATTCACGCTAGAAATAAAGTTCGTATCCGACGACAGAACGGCCAGACTGCGCTTTAAAACGGCTGGGATAATACAGGCCCGGTCATAACGCGCCACCATTGATAATGAATACACGGACGAGAGAAATTCGGACCGGAGCTGCTCTCGCTTTTCCGCCGAAACTGGGCAATTAACAGCGTGCTGCGAGAAATTTTGGGTACTACGTGCACCGGAAACGCCGGCTCTCGAATGCTATTTTCGTGGGTCTTTGACTTTAAAGTTAATTGGTTGTAATTGTTGTTAGAATGCAGCGCGTTTAGCACAGGCTGGTAGCGTGTTGCGAGATTCCGGGGTTCACACGCACGGAGTTCGGTGTCCGAAAGATTATTGCTGCGAGAATTTTGGGTTCTACTTGCACCGGAAACGCCGGCTCTCGAATGCTATTTTCGTGGGTCTTTGACTTTAAAGTTAATTGGTTGTAATTGTTGTTAGAATGCAGCGCGTTTAGCACAGGCTGGTAGCGTGTTGCGAGATTCCGGGGTTCACACGCACGGAGTTCGGTGTCCAAAAGATTATTACTGCGAGACTTGCACTTGAGAATTAACTGCTTCGCTGTATCAGCTTGAAATCACTTTAATGACATTTGGTTGCTAGGAAAAATTAGATGATATTAATAGTCCAATATTCGAATGTTCCCGTTGTAATTTTGATGGAGGATTAGTTACCTTGAGCTCGAGAGATGATCTTTAATTTGTTACCAGTTTCAAGGCAGAGAATTTTGGAAACGGTAGCAGAACGCTAACGAAATTTCCAGACCGAAATGTAAACGGGTAATTAACATTTAGCACACGTCTCAAGAGAGAAAGAGAGAGGGAGATTTCCTGCCGCTACGGAATTTGAAGTTGGTTCAGGTTTCAAGGTTCGAGATGTTTTGCGTGGAATTTCACTTGTAAGCTAAATTTGCATTGCGCTATACCTGAAAATAGTATTGAGAATATGGTGCATTCGTATCATCCGTGACATGCGATTTCTATTAATTGTTTTTCAAAATGTACGTTTCATAATTTTCTGATTACATAAGCTGTGGCGTTTTATCAAAATTAAAAATTGTTTGGATTAATTGTGAGATACAGGAGCTGCATCTACATTCATTTATTTGTTTAATACTGTTTCGCATTTGAACAACTCATGTCGTAATTAAGTGCATAAAATTCGGAGTCTAGTAATTACTTACACGAAGTTGTAAAGTTTTTTGGACTTGGACAGACAATTGTTTGCTGTTCACAAAAGGAAACATTTGTTCATCATTAAAACTGAAAAAAGCAATCTTTACATCTGTTGACACAAATAAACGGACGTCTTAAAATGTCGTCCAGGCAACGCTAAAAAATTAATTATATACAAAGCCTGTAGAAAAGCGAAAATACATGTATGTTGCACTATGACTGTAGTAGCAATCGCACGAAAAAAAGCTCAAAAATGCGATCTTTTCATATGTTGATAGAAATACACACACGTATTAAAATGTCGTCCAGATAACGCTAAAAAATTAATTGCATACAAAGCCTGTAGAAAAGCGAAAATAAATGTATGTTGCACTATGACTGTAGTCGCAATCGCACGAAAAAAAGCTCAAAAATGCGTTTCTTTTCATTTGTTCACGGCAAACGCAACAATTACGTGAACCCAGGTGTTAAAACCTCGGTCGGCAACAGCAAAGAATAATACGCGAGCGGGCCAGCTCAGCGCAGCGTAGCGTTCCCGAAGCGTCGCGTCGCGGGGGATTCGCAGTGTGCGAATCCGGGGACACACTTACGTACATAACAGAGCGGACCGAGCGTCGAGCAGAAGCTCTGCACGACGTCCTCGGGCAAAAATGTTAACGAAATCAAGGGAACGCAAAGGGGGTGGCCGGTGTGCGCCATTAAATCAACACACCGGGGCTCGGTGTGCTCCGCCGAAATTCTGCTGCGATATTTGCCGAGCGGACCCGGGTGTACTTTCGCGTCCGTAAAATGGCGGACCGGTTCCGGTCGGCGAGCCCCCGATCCGCAACGTGCACGTTCGCGTTGGTAAATTAATGATTAAATCTGGCCGGGACCGTCTGTAAATTACACGCATAGGCACGACGGGTTACACGCCCGTAATAATCGACGGCCGTTTTACGTATGCTCCGCGGGAGAAATCCACCGGATCTCTCTATATCTCTAGTATATATAGTATATATAGTATAGTTATAGTTCGACGAAATCTATGTATTTCGGTGGCGCTGTTATTCCGCACAATAGCGCGTTCGACCTCGATCACATAGCCGCCGACACCGAAAGTCTCGCGAAAGGGTATAGCCGGATAAGGTAGTAAAAAATGCCCTTGAACCGAATTATATCGACGATGGGTCATTCGATAGGGCACCCAGAAAAAACATACTGTGCAAAGTTTCAACCCTGTATCTCGATCCGGAGGGTAGTTATGGGGTAAAATCGAAAAATCAGTTTTTGGCCTATTTTCCCTAGTTAATGATATTTAGAAATTCTGAAAAAAATCTGACACATGTCAAGAACCCAATTACATACTTTGCAATTGGTTTCAGATTTTTAAAGTGAAAATCCTGCTTGTAAAAAATCAAAAACCTCAAAAAAATCGAAAAAATGCAGATTTCACATGGAAATTCTGGAGCGTCCAGATTTATATTTTTACAGTAGCAATATATTGTTATGGGTATTGTTCATGAATTTTTTCAGATTTTTTGGTTTGGTGCGCCGTTGTTAAAAAAAATAAAAACCGATTTTTTCGACGTTTTCTCCGCGAAGAACTAAGCTAACCTTAAAATTGTTACGTTCTATTTATTCTGTAACTCTACCAGGCACTGATGAACCTTGAACACTTGTCAAAAATAATTAAACAATGAAATCAGCTTCATTAGTATTTTTACTATGTCAGCGTATTACATCTGAAAGTATTAACCACATTCCCAACAGCTCGGTTGGCTCAACGCGTCAGGCGTTCGACTGTTGACCTGCTTATACTAGGTTCGCGCCCGGCATACGTATAATTTTTTTTTTACTTGATTATTTCTTTTTTTTATGTCTAACTATATAATAATCAATGGTATTTTTGTAGATTTCTTTTAGAATCAATATTTAAATATTTAAAAAATATTTTCAGCTAAAATGCGCAAAAAAAATTTTTGAGTAATTGTTATTATCATCAATTTTTATGTATGCATCTTCTTAATTCTGGTAGTATTAAATATTTTCTGCAGTAAATCTATACGTGCTTCGAGTTTTAAATACTCCGTTATAGAGAAAATAATCCATTGTAATACTACTCTTTTCAAGCATTCGTTTTTGGTACCTCGTCCTTCGTGCGGAACAGCAATTATTGTGTATGAACCGGCGTTTTGTAAAAGCGGACGGACAAAGTGTCCGTGTTTTATTATTTTATACCTTTAGCCTGCCCATTTACCTGTACCTTTACCTTTACCTCTACGTTTATATTCACCTTTCCCTTTCTCTACTCGCTTTATGACTCTGTCGATCATCACTACCAGGACTGCAGAAAATATTTAATACTACCAGAATTAAGAAGATGCATACATAAAAATTGATGATAATAACAATTACTCAAAAATTTTTTTTGCGCATTTTAGCTTAAAATATTTTTTAAATATTTAAATATTGATTCTAAAAGAAATCTACAAAAATACCATTGATTATTATATAGTTAGACATAAAAAAAAGAAATAATCAAGTAAAAAAAAAATTATACGTATGCCGGGCGCGAACCTAGTATAAGCAGGTCAACAGTCGAACGCCTGACGCGTTGAGCCAACCGAGCTGTTGGGAATGTGGTTAATACTTTCAGATGTAATACGCTGACATAGTAAAAATACTAATGAAGCTGATTTCATTGTTTAATTATTTTTGACAAGTGTTCAAGGTTCATCAGTGCCTGGTAGAGTTACAGAATAAATAGAACGTAACAATTTTAAGGTTAGCTTAGTTCTTCGCGGAGAAAACGTCGAAAAAATCGGTTTTTATTTTTTTTAACAACGGCGCACCAAACCAAAAAATCTGAAAAAATTCATGAACAATACCCATAACAATATATTGCTACTGTAAAAATATAAATCTGGACGCTCCAGAATTTCCATGTGAAATCTGCATTTTTTCGATTTTTTTGAGGTTTTTGATTTTTTACAAGCAGGATTTTCACTTTAAAAATCTGAAACCAATTGCAAAGTATGTAATTGGGTTCTTGACATGTGTCAGATTTTTTTCAGAATTTCTAAATATCATTAACTAGGGAAAATAGGCCAAAAACTGATTTTTCGATTTTACCCCATAACTACCCTCCGGATCGAGATACAGGGTTGAAACTTTGCACAGTATGTTTTTTCTGGGTGCCCTATCGAATGACCCATCGTCGATATAATTCGGTTCAAGGGCATTTTTTACTACCTTATCCGGCTATACCCTTTGTCACACCGCCGCGCCGCGCCGCCGAGCTTTTTCACGCGTCCCGCGCCACACCGCTTGTTTCCACTCGGTTTTATTTCGCACGCTCTTTTTTTTTCGCCGTCATGCTGTTTCCGTCTCGCGAGGGAGGCATCCCAGATGAGCAGTTAGTTTGCAAAAATAACGACGCGATGCTGCGGCGCTGCGCTCCGGTTCCTACTAACTGCGATGAGCTTCCGACAATTCGGTATCCGATATACAGTAAACGCTTGATTCTTGTCCAACAGCCGTGTTTTTCATAGACAAGAATCGTGCCCAGATGTGCTTTTTGATTTATGACTGCGTCTAGATATCGCGCCGACCGCGCCGAGCGAGACGTCCGCGTCTCTTTCTTTCCGATGCGCTGTCCTTCCTTGCGACCGAAACTTTCACCGTCGATTAAACCACTAAATACAATTGAAACTATATCGTGTTTGGTGTCATTTTAATCAGAAAAATGCCAGAAATAAGGTAGTAAAAGTCCCATAAACAAATAATGAAAATTAAGAGATTTGTAAAATCGATTCCTCTAGTCAATGTCGCGGCGTTCACACCGATATACCCGAGCCGACATCAATCGTCGCCGCCCTGCGGAGCGACTCGGCATTGACAGGCAGTGGAGTGGGTCAGTTCATCTGCTGTTCCGCACCTATTCAGGCTACATTCAATATTTGCCAATGATATTGTAATAAAGCGTTTATAAACAAACTTCATATAATATTTTTTTCTTATTTTCACTTGTAGATCATACTCCTACAATCTTGCCGGAAAAGTAGGGAACACCCTGTATATGAATGCACAATACATACTGCGTGTGCATTCAATGGACACATTGGGAGTAGGTTACATGAAGCGGCAGTGGTGGGGGAAGCCGCACTGTGATACCACAGCATTTTTTAAATAACGGTGTATTGTTTACACCAGCGCGGGTAGTTAAAGGTTAATAAACGTGCGTTGACTTGATATTGAATCTCCCGTTTCTTTCCTGCCCTCCTGGTGTTCTCCCGAACACGATCGACGAGTCGCGAAAGTCTCGATCGCGAACAACGCACATTCGTGGCCCTGGTTGCAAAGATTGAACGCAGCAGATCGCAAACAACTGTTTACGTTTTTTGCTCGACTTTGTCATTCTCTCGTCGCGGCGAAGGGAACGCGCTGCTTGCGTCGTGGAAATATTACTGTTATTCCGCATGGGGGGAGGGGAGGGGGGACTTGAAAATCGGTGCCCCGGCTGGCCCCCGTAGCGTCACCGTCGAAAATTCTATTAGGAAGTCGTACGTCAACTTTCCGCTGCAACCGGTCCTGGAAAAACATGGTCGAACAGAACTCGTTCGAAGTTACCCGATGTAAAGTCAGCGATCCAGGTTAGTGAGCTCGCGCGTCTCTCTGCACCGGCGCGCCCCCGCGTTCGTAACATCGGAAACGTATTTAAGGCGATACTTGTCGTTCCAAAAGGGAACGCAAAATAGTTGGGGAACCCGGGGGTGAGTTGAGTTGGTCTTCGGGAACAGTCGCGAAGTTGACGACAACCGGTTGGCGGGTGGCAGCAAGAGGGTGGGGCAAGGGTACGGGTGGGCCTGGGGTAAAGTTTCGCGTGCGAAACTCGCCGGACCGATAAGAATAATAGAGATTTTCAGCAGGCTGGGAATTACGCGGCCGACAGGAGATAACAGCGAGCAATTATTTGGATATCGCGTTCGAGTTTCGCGTCTCATTAACGGGAGCCCCTCCCTCCCTACCACCCTCCGCTCTTCCAGGCTTTGGACAGCGTCAGCTTGCTCGTCAAGCTTCACCCTCGTTCCCTTTCCTTGACGTTCCTCCAACAAGTTCTTCCAAGGGAGTCGACGTAACCGAGCGTGAACGCACGCGTTACCAGACTCTTCCTTTTTTCTTCTCTTCAACTGCTCCCCTCTCTCTCTCTCTTTCTATGTTCGCGGACGCACCGCGTCGTGTACGTGCTAATTAACGGCACTGCAAAGAATCCCATCGAAACAATTCCCGAGGGGAGCGCGCGGTGCAACGAAACGCTTGATTGCTGTTTGCCTTCCGTGTCTCCTTCTTCTTTCTCCTGGGAGGAATATACGTTCGTTTACTTCTCCCCCGGTCCTCCGGTTTTGCGAGGAACTTCGGTGTTTGGCCGGAAGATTGGCCATTCGTCTTCCACGGTTTTATATCGAGGGGAGGCGGGTTACGGGAAGATTGGGCTTGTTACTGGATGACGTCGGGGAGGCCGGCGAAATCGAAGGTGCTCCAGCTGTTTCTGGAATTAAATATTCTGTGAATAATGTGGTAAAGCGTTTGATGGAGTGTTTATCCTTTGTTTCGCGGGACAATTTTAGCTCATTTGCGATGCTCTACAGTCTACAGTCTACACAGAGGGACTCCTCTGTTAAGCTTTCTGAAAGAAACTAAAGCGTAGACTCCGATATTTATCAGCTTGGACTTCGGGGCTCACGTTCACGGAATCAAGGGTTCACGTTCACGGAATCAGGGCTTCACGTTCACGGAATCAGGGGTTCACGTTCACGGAATCAGGGGTTCACGTTCACGGAATCGGGCTTCACGTTCACGGAATCAGGGCTTCATGTTCACGGAATCAGGGGTTCACGTTCACGGAATCAGGGGTTCACGTTCACGGAGTGAGGGGTTCACGTGTAAAGATTTCGGGGTCCATGCGCAGGGACTCCAAAGCCAATGAGAGCGTGCGGAACATTTTGGCAGCGTTTCGAAGAAAAATAAAGTGCGGCTTTAATTAAACATAACGCACGGACGCGACGGGGCCACGTAAAGTTAAATTTCTGTTTAATTACTGTTCTCAAAAACGAGTCCATGAAAATATAAATTTACATAAACATCCGCGGCCACGCTAACGATTCACAATATTCAGTTTTCCGTCGAATTAATTATTCCCTTTGAAGCGGCGGACATACATTAGCATTCGGGAACCGTCGTAATTGTTTAAAAAGGACACCGGCACAAATTGTGTGTCCGCGAGACCGTCAACGAGCGTTTTTCTTCTAATTACCTTCGTCCGAGGAATAAAAGAACGTTGCTTCCGGGCACAAAGATAGTTTGATTCGCATTCGTTGCACACTAAAAATGTTTAACCGGAGCAAAGTGCCGGCGTGTTTATTTATTTTTTGCTCACCGACGCGTGTATTTGCGTACGAATGTTTCTAATTATACCGAGGGCAGTGTTGTAAAGGATTCTTGTAATTAGCAGCACTCGGTGCATAAAACGCTTGGTGATTTATTTACCGCACTTAATTTCTATGGGACAAATACGCAGCTGACGCGAAAGGAAGTCATCTGTGATCCTCGTGACACCAAATTGACTCTGCGGCTTCGCTTGAATACGGCTAATAGAGCGAACATTCGTGGCATTCCAAATAGCACGGTATTTATGATAGAATGGCGGATGATTTAATCCTCCAACACACCGCTAATAATTGTACCGCGAATCGTTCATGTAAAACAACAATTTTCCTGAAATTTTGAAATCATCTTGGTGACGTATCCTGTTATCGAGCTAACCAACATTTTTAAAATCCATTATTTGTTTCTTTATATTTTTTAACGTGCTGAAGGCAGAGAAATATTAAAAAAATCCTATAATCTGAATTTATTTTAGTGTTTGCGTATGTGTCTTTATTCGCGCAAATGGGTGGACTACACCGCGATTATCGAAATAATTTTAGCTCATCGAGAATATTAGCTTCCTACCTAAAATCTGTGCCTCCATTGCAAAGTTTTTTTCCATGTGCCTCCGGCGATTTTCAGTGACACGCAAATCACGGTTTTGTAGTACTTATTTCCCGCTTTCGTGGATCATTTCCACCACGGATTGAAAACGATTATTAACGGCAAATGATCGCCGAATTACATGGCAAAAGGGTCAGCGGCGCGGCGTCCGTGCATGTGGACCCCGGGGATTCGTGCGCGTGAACCCCGTAGCTCGTTTATGCGAGCTGCTGTAGCTTAAACCTATAGCTTTAAATGTGGAGGGATTGGAATTTTACTCTAATCAGTCGAAGCTGATCGATCCACTTGCACACCGGCAATAATTAATTACTAACGCGAGCAGAGAACGTTTATACGTCAAAGGTAATACCGAATGTGAGTTCGGGCGCAGCTATCGCTAAAAAATACATTGATAAGGCATCGTTTGCGCTGGTTATTGAATGTGAGTGATGTCTCCTCCAGCCATGGATCTTCCATAAAGAACCATCGACCCAGCAGACGAGAAGATTAAGCTTGTTAGCGCCCGTAAGACTCTGGGACGTTCCGTTTTCCTATTCTTAGCTCGTAATACCGTTGCAGATCGAGTTCGATCGGGAAGCAGGGACTTGAAATCAGCATCTGACGTGTCCGGACGTGATCGATGTGCTCGTAGAATTCGAAGTGGACCGAATAGCATAGATCCGAATAGATAGAATAGCGAAGGCATCCGGAACAGCCATTTTCGGGACAGGCTCCATCGAGATCGGTTTAATCGGCGCACGTAGTTAATGTTTACGGACGCGTTCGGGACTAAACTGATCAATATCTTCGACTAATTAATGTATTATACAGTAACGAGTTCCGCGTGATTAAGTTCCGGTACAGTAACGGCCGATTCAAGTTTGTAATCTAGCTGTAAATTAATAATATCACCGATGCTACCTGAGGTTGACTGATTGAGCCAAATTTCAGTCCAGTCCTTGATCTATGCGTTTATAAAATATTATCACCACTATTGCGTTTTTTAATCTTCGTACTACTGTTCTTGTTTTTGACAAGTGAGCTTGTCTTTCGATGACAAATTGACGCGATGCGACGGTAAAACGTCTGTACGACCAATGATTGATTTTCTCTACTCCTTTTTTGAATATTTTAATCTGACATGAAGTTATTAATAATATTAATAATGAGAAGTTATTAAAGATGAAAAGTTATTAATTCCTTTCACAAAGCTAGCGAGTAGGTCTTCAACAATATAAATTACAATTCCAAAGATTTTTGGTTATGTATTTCTAAATTTCAAAATTTTCACAGACGCAATTCTAGTAACTTTAAATTACTCTGTTAATTTGCAAAATGGCTTTGTAAATCTAGTAACAATTGATCGAACCTTGCGCTGAAAGCATTAATATTTCTGTATTAACAACAAATACGATCGATATAAGGATACTATAATCTGAGACGAGTAGAAAATTAAATGATTCGGTCAAAAGTGAACACAAGGTTGCGGCTAAAAAATGAGTTGCATCTGTTTTGAAATAAGTACAATATTGCAGGAGATTTATCGAGTATTTGATAATTGTTTAAGGGCCAGCCCGCTAACATTATTGCTTCTTCGCAATAAATAACGGTGTGGCGTACCGTGACGATATTACCGAATAATAAACCCATAATTTATAATACTAATTTCCGCTGTATCGTCGCCGAGAATAACGAGGAAGAAGGCGCTGCACTCAGAATATAAATTAACGGCGACCTAAGGAACAGACTATAATCCTTATCGAATTTTCGAGTCGCCGACAATGAATACTTCTGCCCCGGCAGAAGATTCTTGAATCTCTGACGACCTCTGACCGACTCTGCGTGATATCCACTCTCTTTTTTCCTGCTATCGCGTCGCCACGATTCACGCGTCCACGCCAAAATAGGAAAAAAAAGCAGTGCGCAACAGAATCCAATGAAGTTTCCCAGCTTCTTCGAGTTTAATTAAACCCTGAATGAAGACAGTAAGTCTTCCGTTGACGTCGGTTCACGGAACTTTACACTCGAAAAACCCGAATTTGCATAAACATCCATAGTGGAAAGTTTCTGATGGGAAAGTTCCATTTTCACCGCAGCGTTCGAAATTTTTCGAAATTACTAAAAACGAATAAACAGTCGCGCGTTCGTTCGCGTATTCTCCAAATTAAAAAGTGGATGTTCAAAATTTTTATACGCTAAAAAAAAGATAAATTAACCGTTAGCACTCGAGCGGCGACCCAGAATCGCCACTAAAACTTGCTCTACCATTATTCACAATATTGTTTACATTATTAAATATGGTGCTATCTAATCAATTACTAAACATTTAAGTATTGTATGAGAAAAAATCATATAGAATGGAATTATTCTAGGTCGAAAGAAATGTTTAATCTTCGAGTTAAAATAGCTCCGAGTGCAAAGGGTTGTACACCGTAAAACGCAAACTTCATAAACAATTCCTCTAACGTCGGAATCCGGGGGTCTACTTGGACCCAGAGAACGAGAATTTACAGCGAAGCACTTCCAAAAAATACGTGAAAAAAAATTGTTAATCAAAACAACGAACAATCCCGAGCTTCATCAATTATGTGTTTACAAAAACTGGTCCAGCATCCATGGGGAATAACACAGCGAAATTCAAACATTAAAACGAAACAGGCCCCGTTTCCCGCATGCAACTGCCTCGGTAAAATATTAAAATTTTCTGAATAGCATATGAAACAACGTGTATCGTCTGGCCTATTTCCAACCCGCAACCCCCAACAATTTATTCTCCGCCGGGACATAGAAAATCCCTAAAAGATCGCGAATCACGCAAGAATCGCGTGGCGCGTCGACCGCACAAAACCTGCGCCCCGCCGGTTGACAGAAAACAAAACGGGGGTAAAGGCCAGAAGGAATAAAGCGACCTTTCGGAAACAGGGGGAGAGCCGAAAAAAAAAGAATAATAAAGCGAGCTTTCGAAAGGAGCGGAAAAAAAAATCGGCAGAGAGTCGGCGCCGATACCGCGAGAACCCGTTCGAGCGTGAAAACACCGGGAAACCGATGCTCAGGGAAAAGTGACAGCCACGAAAAAAAGACAGCCTTGCGAAAGACAGCATTGTGTCGCGGTCCCGGGTGGGGTTGTGCCGTGCGTGTTTAGAATCGACCATAATCGCGGTGGTCCCCGGACAAGACGCGTGCACGAATCGCGCGCGCGGGTCGGTTCGGTTTTATGCGAAGTAACCCGTCGCGCCCGCACCCCCCGTGCCATTTTTTTTTCTCCCTCCAGCCTGTTCCCTGGATTTTTTGTATTTTTTATTTCGGTCAGAGCAGCATCGTTCCGCGAGCTGGATAAAGGAGATACGACAAGCGGCGAAAAAACGAGGCGCAAAACAAACGGCGAACAAACAAGAGGAAATTCTGACAAGGGTGTAAGCGACGCTGGTGAATGCTACATGGGGTCGCGGACAGACAATCGCGACGGGTTTCGTCTGCCCTCTTTCCTTCTCTATCTATCACTCCCGGCTTTCTATCTTGCTCCGTCTCTGCCTCTGTGTGTGTGTGTGTCTATTCGTTTCTAGCGATTTCTCTGTTGGCGGAGTTTGAGAGGGCGCAACATACAGAGTCCCCAGCTGCTTTCAGAACTAACGTTCGCGAGCTTTAATTGTGTATTCGGCCCGCGCCAATGGGACTTCATTATCTTGCCGATGCCGTCGAGTTGGGGAGAGGGGGAGGAGGAGGATAAGTGGAACAAAAGACCGGGAAAGGAAACATAATTAAAAATTACGGGCCACGCGAAAATCGTCCTCCCGTGCTCGTGAATATCCTCCTCCGTGTACCCCTCCCTCTTGCTTTCGGTACCTCACTCTTTCTCTTCGCGAGCTTCCACACCCCTCGGCTACTCGGTCTAGTCCCTTCCCACGACGGCGCTGGAATTAAAGGAAGATAAGGGAACACCGGGTGTACCTGGTAATCCGTGTGTACACAAAGGACTCGGCCGTTACGCCCACGCGAAACGTGAGATAAGGGCTAACTGCCCTCGAAGTGACGCGGCTAATCTCTCGCATGTATTAGACCGTCGCGGCCATTCGGGAAGATTTTTCTTGCGGACCATCGAAACCGTGGAGTCGAAAGGCTTCAGAGTTTTAGAGTTTAGAGGGACCAACGATGTAACAGCACGGTAAAAGTAAAACGATTTTCTCCGCATACAGATTATACGAAATTAAAAACTGATTTCACCGTTTAACAATAATAGAACTTGCTAATAATAATTTCCGTTTATTCAGCCGCGTGGCTAGAAATCGGACTTGGTTTTTACCATATTAGATCTAACTTGACATAATGTGAATTTTTCTCGATCGAAATTATAATATACAGGGTGTTCGACTACAGGTGGGAGAAAATTTAAAGGGTGGTTCTCCATGACAATATAAGTCGAAAATGAAGAATAACAAAATTGCGATTTCGACTTTGTTATTTAGTTATGGGTTGCAGCATTTTAGGTGGATTTTTAATTGTTAACCCTTTTCACTCGAAGCTATTGTAATTTTAATGTTAAACATTTCTTCCGACCTAGATATGAAATTGATATAATACCTCATAGAATACTTAGATGTTTAGTAATTGATTAGATACCAATAACATATTTAATAATGTAAACAATATTTTGAGTAATGGCACAGCAATTTTTAGTGGCGCCGCAGAGTCGCCACTCGAGAGCTATGGATATTTAGTTATGGGTTGCAGCATTTTAGGTGGATTTTAAATTATTAACCCTTTGCACTCGGAGCTATTGTAATTTTAAAGTTAAACATTTCTTCCGACCTAGATATTCCCTCTGATTTTTTAAATTTGATGGATATGATATAATACCTCATGGAATACTTAGATGTTTAGTAATTGATTAGATACCAATAACATATTTAATAATGTAAACAATATTTTGAGTAATGGCACAGCGAATTTTCAGTGGCGCCGCAGAGTCGCCACTCGAGTGCTACGGATTAATAACTAAATAACGAAGCCGGAATCGCAATTTTTTTATTCTTCATTTTCGCCTTATATTATCATGGAGAACCACCCCTTAAATTTTCTCCCAACCGTAGTCGAACACCCTGTATAATGAAATTAATGATTTCGGCGCAAGGTTCGATCATTTTAAAACCAACAGCAAATGTGCAATTAATACATCATACTTCTCGACGTTTCGATCATAATGTTGATCATTTTCTAAGAGACATATTTTGCGTCTGAGAAATAAATTTTTGTGTATATAAGTAAACATAATTAGAAGGAAACATTGCGACACAGCCGTGTAAATCCAAACCGGAAAAAAGAAAATAAAATATAACACATACTTGCTGTGAAAACAAATAACCACATTGAAGAAAAAAATTTTTGTGTTACACAAATTGGACTTTATTCCATGCTGGCAGATATGTAACTGAAGCAAGTGCTAGCTGAACGTAAGAGAGAATATGTCCTAAAGGACGACCTATTCAGTGATTGGTTTGTCGATATCGATCGATGGTGATTCGAAAACATATTAGGCGGCAAATTTGAATAGCGTAACTAAACAGTCTATCATAATAGGGACAAAATGCGAAAACCTTTGAACAAATTATGAAAAAAGACAACGTAATTTTTGCCGACAGCAATTAATATCTGCATTCATGGAAAATTGTACCAAACTTTCACCTAAAAAATAAGAATCAACGTTGATATACAATAAAGCGAAGAACTTGACATAGTTCGATAAGTTTGCAGTTTGCAGTGGGAACACAGCTTGAGATCGATACATTTTTCCACTTCAAATGGATTTATTTCACGCGAGTTTAAGAATGTTTGTTCAAACGCGAAGTTCTTGAATGTAAGAAATAGGACGTGGACAAATGGAGAAATTCGAAAAGCCACCGGAGTCGAGGATACCACGACCCTAAGCAGATCATAGACTCGGCTTGCGATTGTAGCTTCGAAGCTATTGGAACAAAGCACAGTTGGCGAACAAGATATAGCACACTCGTACCATTAATCCCTAGAGGACCAGCGCTATTGATGAGGCGAGACTTAAACTGGTCTTACACCGGACCAGAAAAGGGCTCAGCTTCGAGACCAGGACCAGGGCTCGGTTACGTGACCAGGATATCACTTTAAGAACACTAATTTCCTAAGTAAAACCTTTGGAAATCGAAGCTAAGTCATCCCTGATACTCCTGTTAAGCCGAGAAACCTCCTCGATCTACAGTTACGATTTTTCCACGATATTCTATGCAATCTATAGCAAGCCGACCCTTCAAAGTAATTATATGCAATCTCAAAAGTTGTACAAAGTTGAGACAAGATCTTAGACTCGAAAACGAAATTTTGTAAGTTTACGTTAACCTGTTTCCTCAGCGTTCATAATTAATTGGACACTTTATGTCAATCAAGCACGACTTCCAAACTAGGACCTGAGCTAAGAGCTTCGTCAGGCTCTAAAATCTCTCTCTGATTTAATTGTTAAATTTCTTTCCCAAACACAATGTTTTAGAACGGTTTTCCTTATTTCGATCGACAATGTTCAATAAATCTAATTAATGCTATTGGCGCACTGGTACGATCATTTTTGATACATCAACCAATTTTCGACGTTTCGATCTAAATTTAGATCATTTTCAAGAAATAATTTTGTATAACGCTGTAGTGACACCCTGTAGTTTCCGAAGATATCTGAGGTGCTAATAGTTATTGCCCCACCTTGTACTTATTTCCTTAAATGAAGCATACAAGTTCATTTCGATGCCGTTTGGTTTTGCTCTACAGTCAAAGAGTTTGAACAAACATTTACCATGCCTAAACGATACTTGTTTTAAATTTAGATGAAAGTTCCTTGGACTGATTCTGAACTGGCAAATCCTGACTGAGGCAGTTCACAGTCAGCCGAGCACTTTGAATCGATCATGTGCGATTCCGAGGCTAAGACCCGAGTTAAGCGATGCGTCCCCTGTCCGGCTCAGCTGTCTCGGGTCCGCGGGATCTCGATGAAATTTATCCGATGCGTAATGAGGCAAAATTAATCAATCGTCGATATTGCCGAGCGCCGCGCGTTGCGAATCGGCATCCTTTGTGAATTACGGCCGGGTGAATAGATGCGGTAACGTACGAATGCATAGATTACAAATTCTCGATTATACGGGAACTTCCGTCGGCGCGGCGCGGCGCGGCGCGGCCCTGTCCGGAACGGAAGGATAAAATCGGCGCGCCTAACTGGCACAAAATCGCAAAAAGCTGCGCAAAAAATCGAATTTACGACCTTCTGCACGCTCTATGAAATTTTGAATATGCACCGGGTGCCCCGGTACAAGTGAACTACGTAATTATTCCCTAGACTGTACATTATTCGAAAGGGACATTTTGTGATAGATACTGGATGTTTTTAGAGTCGGTTTTGACATCCTTAAGGATGTTCTGGAGGTACAATGGGAGACAAAAGTACAAGAAATTCGAAATCCATCAACAGATTGGCAATGAAAGCCATTCATGAGTATATTTTGCATTTAAAAAATAGATTAATTTAAAAAGCTTTCGTTTAATTAGTGAATTTCACGTTATATTTATTTTTTAATCAAATTGTCTTCATATTATAAAAAATTGTAAGTGACTTTTGCGAATAATTGTACCCTCTGATTTGAACTTCAAGATAATTTTGTGATATTCTATATACAGGGTGTTCACGCTCTATCAGCCAGCATTTTTCTTCTAAATAGTAAATATTAGAAAAAAATGAAAGAGGAAAGAGTAGTACTGTTTTTTATACGCAACACAATGGCGTATGTAATTTTTGTGTGTTTATACTATTTTGTTAGATATGAAGGCGACCTTCAATTTTTTAAATGGAATGCTGTATATTATTTGATATCACATGAAAACGTGTGTCTAGACGAATTCATCCGTATACTGCACAGTGTCCTTCAAGGTCCTGCAAGGTCAGAACTGAAAGAAACACTTTGTATAGTTCATACCAAAACATTATCTGATTCGTATGAATAAGGAATACTTGTAAACACATTGGTCTGGGTTAGGTAAGCAATATTGATGGTTATTATTGAGATGACAACACGATAAATTTGACGTTTTGTAACAGTTTATAATTTTTAGCTCTGTAACTGTTTAGCGAATCCCAATAAATTTTGAAATTTACGCTTTCTCAACCGACTGTAGATATTTGACTCTCGCTTTTAACAAAATTGAATACCGAACATCTTTGGCAGAATTTATTCGAAATATTCTAAACAATCCTGCGTTGAAATTGCAGGACAAGGGTCTGATGATGTCTAATTAACAGAGATACGAATTCGGTCCAACTTTTCGGGCGCAGGGACGGAATTCGAGCAGGGTTTCCGCGTCTTTTTTCGAGGGTCCCGGGGATTCAAAGCGGCTCTCCTTCGAACGACGAGAGAAAAGCAAATTGTTCGAGGACCGTTTGTAAACTGTTTGAGCATTAAATGGAGTTCTTTTGTTGCGAACCGGGTAATGAAAAGAGGAGGGAGGCCGAGGGGTAGGCGGCGGGGCGGTGGGACGGTCTTCGCAAGCAGCGAAACGCGGGACCGGGGGTCTTTTTATGGCCTAATGAAAAATCAATTGGACACTCGACGCGAGCGCCTTATTATCTAATTAACGTTATTGCCGTTTGCCCGGGAAACGAGAGCATTAATCCGGGAACATTCGAAGACAATGGCGCGGGTAATCCTCGGTGGAGCACCATATTTGAAGTTTTCTGCGGATGACAGACGCACGCCCGAGTGTTTCTTTATACAATGCCGCGTTTAATTGGCCCCGCCAAGGTAAATTGCCACTTTGCCGACCATATGGGAATGCGATTGTCTTACGAACAGCATTGTTTAAAGCATATAATGCGGCCCCGCGCTGCGGTTCGAATCGACAAGGGTTTTTGGTAGTTGGCATCGTCCTGCTTCTTTCTACTTGTTCAATTTGATACAGATTTCGTGTATACAATGAAATTTTCTAAAGAATTTCAGATAAACATTATACGAGGGGACATTGTATTTATGCATTGGTCTCGTTTAGCAAATTCGTGGTTCTAACTTATATAGCGCGACATATTAAAAAAACCAAAGAGAATTTTTTAAATACAAATCTTTAATCGATGAACCGCTCTAAATTAATTCTGGATCATTTCCTACGAATTTTAGCAAAAATTCAGCTTCGTTCTAATTTATAGCTATCGATTCCAAATAGAAACAGCATTATTATTTATTTTAGTTTCTATAATGATTCTACGTACCCATAAACTACACGCGTTTTATACAATTTATACCGTATAACGTAGAACACGTGCAACACGGAATATGGACGAAGAGGAAAAAATACAAGATGGCGACCGGTTTGATTTATTTATTTCTCGAATTGGTTCGACCCAAGCCTGTAATAAAAATTCCACAGTGTTCCAATATTTTGTTGAAATATTTAAATTTCCACCGCAACCCCTGTTGGTAAACAAAAATTTCAGCAACAGGAAAAACAATAGAATTGTTCACGACATGTTTCCCGATTTTATACACCGCGTTGCGTTTGTTCGACAAAAAGTATCGCAACATGGAAAACTATCCGCAGCGGATAATTTCGAAATAACGCGAATTTTTTGGAGCGTGTTTTCTGAGGTTATCGCATAAATTCCGCGTAATTACTAATTACTCTCCTCGCTCGAACAATTCAACTTAAATGTTTTTAATAATGTTCGGTTAACAAAAATTCACCTAGTAATAAAATCACCTAGTTTAACCTTATATATACAACCTTTGAGTAATAAATTATAATTAGATATGTGAATTCCCAGTTTCACACTGAATTTTATGACCAATAAAACGAGGGAACAATTTTTTTCAATTTTAATATTAGAGATAGAATAAATGGTCATATAATGTTTTAACAAATCACATTTCCCCGAAGGAAATACCGAATGAAAATTTATGATCCACATTTTTCACGGAATTTATACATTCCGGTATTTAGTTTTTGTTCCGTGGACGCAGTAAAGAAGCAGAAAAAAATTCTAAAACGTCCATAAATATTTCGTGACCGTTTTAATTCTGCGTTTGTTTGCAGAAATTGCGAAACCGGATTTTCGAAGAATACCGGTGTTATCGTAAGTCGGTTTTCGCGTAAACCGCGCGCACTATCGGTATCGTTCGTTATTATTTTCGGCGATCGCGATCAAAGCGTCTTCCAAACGGGAAACGGAATGAAAAATTGTTTGTTAGCGGAGCTCGGCGTGTTTCGCTCTTTGTTTCCGTCGGGAATCAAGCCCCGTCGCGGATTTGGCAAACACAGGTGAATTTCAAGCACCGAGCCACCACCGTCTGTTTGCTTAGACGATTGCGGCGCGGCGCGGCGCTGCTGTCGCGATTTTTGTTTTTCCTCGAAATCGAGGCGCGGCGCGGCGCTGCTGTCGCGATTTTTGTTTTTCCTCGAAATCGAGGCGCACGCGGCGGGTCCGTTACGCTCGCTAATTTGTTCAAAATCTACGCAACGTGTTCGATCGATGCGTCGGGCCCGCTGTTTATTTATTTCTTGTACATATCGGGTTTCCGGCACCGGGGCGAAAGGAAACCGTTGCCAGCAGATTTACCGGATCTCGATATCGATTCGCACGAGGGGACGGGTGGAGGAGGGGGGCGGGGGGCAGGTTACACTTTGAACTCACTTAAAACACTCGAATACTATCATTTTATGCGTTATTTAAAGGCGATCGGTTTTCAATGAATAATACGCGGTCGCCGGATCAACATTTCATAACAGAGATGATCACCGTCATCGCTCGGAATAATGTTCGTTAATCCCCCGACAAATAAGACCGTTGTGATTGGAAACGGATCGTTTGAGAAATACCGCTTTTAAAAACCCCATAAATATCGTGTCCGCCCGGATTAATGAACAATGCGATCACAAATGATGATTGCTAAATCTTGATGACTATTTTACGTCTAGGAGACCAGTAGTAAACATTGATACGGGACCCGTGAATATGCAATATGCGATTGATGTTTTCTATGTTAAAAACGAATAGAAGAAATTAAAATTCTACATTTTTATATTTTTCCTTCGTCGTAAATATTCGACGAGAATTCTGGCTAATAAAAATCAGTAAGTTCTGGGTACCTAATAACTAAAATTATTGAATACTTGGAGAGAAAATGTGAAAAAATTGTACAAGTGCTAAATAGTACAATGAGATAACTTTATTGGGGACTTATATTTATTTAAGAACAATAATATCGGCGCTACGGTTCGATCAAATTCTACCCTATAGGGTAGAATAATAAATATTATTATTCTTAGGTTATTCAAAACACTTTACGATCGACAAAAATTTTTCTGACTTATATTTACTGTTCCAGATTACTCTTTATTCACTATTGGGTTATCATTGAGAGTCAGACTTCAAAGTCGATTTTTCACATTTTTCCCAATGAATCGTATTTTTGAGGGTAAACGAGTCGTTCATTGCAGAGCAAACTATCAAATTGGTGGTTTCGTGTCTCTGTTTACTGGAGGAAGCTTTCAAGCGGAGACGCGGCATTAGTCACAAGTAAATTGGACGTCTACTTCGCTTAAAAACCCAGATGTTAAACACGACGTCGTCGAAAAACGTCTGCTTTGAATGTAGAACGTTTTTAGCTCTGTTTTCTCGCTTCACAGTGTTTGCGTTTTATTAACGAGCTTTTAATTGGTCGATTACAGAAGCGGCAACTGTAAAAGTCCTTCAGGAATTTATTCAAATCATTAGTTACTTTAATAAAATAAGGATTTCCTGTCAAATATGTACTTATTTTCTGTTTCATCGGAACAAAAAAAAAAAAAAATCAAATCAAAACAAATTAAAATGAAGGTTGCAATTCACGGTATCTTTAAATGCATTTAGTATTGCAGTTACTCTGGCGATTATTTTTTCTTTCCTGTTTGTTATAAATCCTAATCATCGTTACTGAAAATGAATTTAATGATTTCGGCGCAAGGTTCGATCATTCTTTTTTTCTTTTGTTTCGCCATCCATGATAAAAATGATCGAACCTTGCGCCGAAATCATTAAATTCATTTTGTATTATATTTTCGATCGAGAAAAATTCACGTTACTGAAAATATTTCTGAAACAGTTTCTCTGTTATAATTCGTCAAATTATAGAAACATCTGCTTGAGAAATTGTTTGACATACTCGTTTATTCGAGTACACGTTACCATAAAACTGCATTTTGTCTTCGATCATTTTCTCGGATATTAATTAATAGCGTGTCGCCAATGTGTATCGAACGTGTCACCATCGTTCCTCGATCGTCACGATCGGGAATCTGGCTATAGCACTCGTTGGTCGCAGTTATTCTTTCATTGTCTCGACCACTGTCCTCCCACATTGCGATTCCACGGGCCGGGCAATGGCGCGGCGCGGCGCGGCGTTGCAGTTGCAATCGCGCACTCCTCTCGCGTCTGCAGTGGCAGAATGCAGCGGAACGCGGCCGGTAATTTTAAACAGGGCCGTCGGATACAATGGATATCCTTTCAGAGGCGTCTCCGGGTTTTCTTTCTCACTGGGCGGCCTCCTTTGACCGGTTTCTCTCTCTCTCTCTCTCTCTCTCTCTTTCCCTCGCTCGCCCCCACAATTGTTCCGTTCGCCGTTTCCAGGACGATCGCACGCACGGTCACCGCAATTATTGTAACTATTTTTCCGACCCCCTCTTTTCCATTTACAACGGCGAGTACAATGGCTGACCGATCTCTTTATTCGATCGAACGCGGCGCAGAGTCATTAAAAATAATTGAAGTCTCAGTCCGTGGAATTGATTCGATTATTCCTCCTGTGTAAACTCTTGTACCATAATTTTTAAACTGTCTCGCAAGATAGTAGGATTCTATAAATTTTACATCAGCTATACAGGGTATATGCGCAAGTGATATCGGCGTTACAGGTTCGATCAAAGATACAAAAATTAGCAATTTTGCAGAATTATAATTTCAACGTTTCGGTTCGGTTTTGAACCATCGTCAAGAAAAGTCCGCGTCTGTGAAATTTAATAGACACTGTTATTCATTAACACAGGAAATTTGATGGTTTAGACAAGAGGTAATATACCTATAATTAAACCTTCTTATCGACAAGTACCATTTCTTTTACGCTCTTCATTCTGTGTTTTTTCACAATTAGCAAGTATGTATATTACCTCTTGTCTAAACCATAAAATTTCCTGTGTTAATGAATAACAGTGTCTACTAAATTTCACAGACGCGGACTTTTCTTGATGATGGTTCAAAACCGAACCGAAACGTTGAAAATTATAATTCTGCAAAATTGCTAATTTTTGTATCCTTGATCGAACCTGTAGCGCCGATATCACTTGTGCATATACAACAATTTACGATCGTTAAAACTCAAAATTGCTATACAGGGTGTTCGATTACGGGTGGGAGAAAATTTTAGGGGTGGTTCTCCATGATAATATAAGTCGAAAATGAAGAATAAAAAAAATTGCGTTTCCGGCTGCGTGATTTGCATTTGTTATCTGCTGCGCCCACTAAAATTTCCTGTACCATTATTCAAAGTATTGTTTACATTATTAAATATGTTGGTATCTAATCAATTACTAAACATCTAAGTATTCTATGAGGTATTATATCAATTTCATAGCCATGAAATTTAAAAAATCAGAAGGAATATCTAGGTCGGCGACCCGTAACTAAATAACCATGGAGAACCACCCCTTAAATTTTCTCCCACCCGTAATCGAACACCCTGCATGTACCACGGAGTGTTCGTTAAAAATAGAAAAGAGAAATATGTATGTCTTTTGGAATCTTTTTCGTCGGAATTTTCCGACTGATGCCGTTAAAAAAAATTTTAGCTTTTCCGCGAGTGCACCGGCAACGCGACACACCGACGACAAATGGCTTTAGTTAATAATATTTTTTCAGCGCGGAGTTGTCGTTTCGAGGTCAGAAAGTTTCGGTTAGCAATTTTTTTCGCGGTTTTCCAGGCTGCGTTTCGGGTTACGAATTTCGCGCCCGGCATATAATATCCGACGTACAAAAATTCCTGTTAATAATTAAAATTCACGCGGTCAAGGCACCGTGAAACGGACACGCCGCATGGCTGAATATGGTCGCGTATCTCTCTGTGAGTTAGTAACTTCAAATATTCTCGTAGCGCGTAGCACCAAATATTGTAGAGACATTTTTTCGCCGTGAAATGAAAAAGTTTCCCCGAACATGCTCGCTTCGCGAACTTGCCATAGAAATTAGCGAATTCGATTAGAGGAAACGAGATACGCACATAGCAGAATAACGCGCAGGGAAATTCGAGTTATTGTGTGTAATCTTCTAATATTCATTAGCCGGCACTCTGATCCCTTCGATCGAACGTTTTATCCGGCAGATACCATTAGACAATTTATTATAGTTTTATTAAGAGGTGTAGCGCACATTTTCCGTCGCATTTATGGCCCCATTAGGATCACACTAATGCCCCTTTTAGTTAATGTGCATATCGGGCATTAATGTCCTCCCATTTCAAGCGACATAACATTTAAAGCCCACGGGTCGTCTTAAACACGACTTTTCATCTATACAATATGATGCAAACTTACTTGTTATTTATAAGTTGTAAAATTGCCGGGAGAATTTGTTCCGTGAAATGATCCGGTGTCCATGAACATCCGAGAACGGTGCATAAAAAATTTGTCAATTTGCAATAATTTTCAGCATCAATTCGAAGTGTGATTAAGAAGATATACAGTGACTCCCATTAATATTCGGACGCTCTTTAAAAAACGATAACTTTTTTGATATTGCACCATACGATTTTAACTTTTTTGAGAAGTTAGAGCAATTAGTTTACTACATGATGTGAAAAGAAATTTTTTGAAAACTTGCAAATGGTCGGAATTGTAGAGAAAATACTGAAAGTTGCATTTTACAACTTCTTTATGCGGGTCTATATTGAAAACTTAAAAATTATGTTTCGTAGATCTGTGTCAATTATGCATTGTAAACGTTTCATCGAAACCGGTTGATGTGGGAAAAAACGACAGGCATTAAAAGATATATGGATCCTTAGATTTATTGCAGTTAGAAAATCGTGAAAAATTGCAATTTTTAGCATCTTTAAACGTTTGTAGCTCATTGCAACGTTGACCGATTTTAATGAAATTTTCAGAATACGTTTAATTGATTCAGATCTACGAAACGTGTTTTCTACATTTTCAATACGAGCCCACATAAAAAAGTTGTGAAACATAACTTTTAGTATTTTCTCTGCAATACCGACCAATTGCAATTTTTTCGAAAATTCTTCTCACGTTACGTAACAAAACCGATTGTTTTAACTTCTCAAAAAAAAATCCAAGTTGTATGGTGCAATATTAAAAATGTTATCGTCTTTTTAAGAGTGTCCGAAAATTAGTGGGAGTAAATAAACAGAAGGAAAATGGAAGAAAGTAACAAAATGCTGTAAAAGTAGTGTCTGTAGAGCATAAATATGTAGGTGTGGACAGGATATGTATATGTACATACAAATCGTGGACACCGATTCAACTTCGATAAAACAGAATGCAGCTGTCAGAATATAACAAAGGGCCACTATTTCTGTGCGGAATTGCAACGCCACTTGAGCGATACTTATTGTTGTGCGGGAGGACGTCGCGGAGCATTGCAAAACCACGAGAACTTTTTGTTCTGTTCAGTGAAGAATAGGCGTCGTCACGCGTCGTGTCGCTTTCTGATTTGGAATTCGCGGTAAAATCTCGACGGATGCGGCGGCGTGGCAACGCTCGTGTAATTTTCCCGGTTGATTGTCATAGGGCTGCTCTTTGAGTCTGACAGCCCTAATAATCGTCAGTGTTCCGTCAGTTTTTGCGAATTCTGAAACGGTGCTCGTCTTCGCTGACAATGAGAAATATTCGACATCGCAGATTTCCTAGAAACACATTTTTTTACTTCAATTTGTATACAGGGTGGTCCACCCAACGTGTGAATAACATTAACGCAAATGGATATCGTAAATATCGCATTAGTACCCTGCAATGTTATTCACTCGATATTAAGTGAAGAAAATTTTCAAGTAATTAAGTGAAATTACTCGTTAGCTATTAGGTTTAGGACTGATAACGGTCAATACTTTTTTACTTACAATTCGATACTCTATCATACTTTGGTATAAAAAATATAGTATTCTATTTAAAAAAACTGAGTTGACCTTCATATCTCCTTGACGCCTCCACCTATAAAGAAACTTAACACACTACATAGTGTACCCTTTTAAACCATGTAATTTGTATATGAAAATTCTTTCGTGCAATTCGCATATTTTGGTAGTTATAACGGTGCACACGTTGGGTGGACCACCCTCTATATTTGTCTAAATAAAATTTCTTCACTTAGCAGACGAGCGACTCGCGTCCAACTAGATTGCGGCAATTTATGTTTCACATAGTCAACGAAAGAAATTTTATTTTCATTCTTAATGTTCTTCATAAATTAAACAGTAATTTTTAGTTTTTAAAAAGGAGAAAAACAGTGATGCACAATGAACGAAATTTGGGTCACGAACCGGAGGAAGCAGTTAGTATTATGGAATTTACGTGTATAATACAGGCGATACGATCTCTATTTTCCATGTTCCACAGATTGTGTTTAAAGTTGTTCAACATGTTTGAAAATTACCGTGGCGTTCATCGGATCCTTCGTCTAATTTGTTTATATCGGAAACGAATATTTCCGTTCGTTTCACCTAGCCACGCAGTTTAAAATAATTCGGTTGTTTCATCGTTCCCAATGAAATTTACATAGCGATAATTAGACTGCCGATCTTTGTGTATTTATGGCAAACTTAACCGAACGAAATCCTGCAAAATAAATATGACTCTATGCTGATTTTATACAGGAGTTTCATATTTTTCTACACGGCTCTGGAAACGCGAAGCTTTAAAAAACTGGTGCAGATATATTGTTGTACCATTCATTCTTAAAAAATTTATAACAAAAATTACTTTACAATGTTCGTCCAGATTAGCATTTTTGAGAAGTAACATGTTCAGTTTTTCGCCTTATCATGCAGAAACATCTTGGAAGAAAATGGATGATGGATCGCGAAAGAAGAGGCTTCATGCTGTACAATGAGTCTTCGTTTATTGTATTGCGACTCCATTTTACGAAATTAAACATTTCGTACTATCGTTCTTAATATGGTCGATAGGCTTTCGTAATACAGGGTGTTCCAAAACGACTGCGTAAGCGGGAAATGGGAGGTTCCTTGGGTCATTTGAAGCAACATTTTCCTTAACAAAAATGCCGTCCGCGGCTTTGTTTAGGAGTTATTAACGAAAAACACGGACCAATCAGAGCGCGACCTAGACGCTCGCTGGCACGTTCAGCGCGGCGAGCCGGCAGGCGGTTGGCTGAACGGGCCAGCGAGCGTCTAGGTCGCGCTCTGATTGGTCCGTGTTTTTCGTTAATAACTCCTAAACAAAGTCGCGGACAACATTTTGCAAAAGGAAAATGTTGCTTTAAATGACCCAAGGGACCTCCCATTTCTCGCTTACGCAGTCGTTTTGGGACACCCTGTATGTATAATATGTTGAAAATAATATTCAGTAAGTATTTTGAAATTCTTCTAATGTTTTTACTGTTTTAAATTACACCTACTCATTTTTGTCATAAATGCACGAAATTGAATAATTACATTTTAAGCCCGGCTCATTCGTCGAAGGATTAAACAATTGTCTGACCACGTTATAGGGCAGTATACTGTGCCAATGTTATCCGAAGCGTGTGTGTCTCGTGTATTTGGGTAATTTTTGTGTGCCCGGGTGATTTACGAGTAACAGCTCTGCTCTACAAGAGGGTCGCTGGGAGAGAGAACGAGAGAAGTGCCACAAACCGGTCCCTCGATAAATGAAGACGTAATCTCCGGCGAGCTGGAAAATATTAGGTCGTTGCGCGCGAAACGTTTCCCTCGACGCGACGCGACGCGACGGCGCGCACGCTTTTTGAAGGTACGCGCGCGTTATCAGAATATTTTCCGTGTCGCTTACCGCCGCTTTCCCGGGAGAGTCTAACTGGTTTTCCACCTGGTCGTTACGGGTCGACGTTTTTTCGCCCGGTCGAACGCTTTCGGTCGGAGCCTATTCCGATCCGCGATGGTTCCTTTCTTCTTTGCTCCTTTCGGGGCCAATCGGACTTGTTTATCTCTCCCTGTCGCGTCGCGTCGCGTCGTGTCGCGTCGCGTCGCGTCGGGGCTCGTAGAACACCGGCATTGTCCCTTTATTTTACCCTGGCGATGAAAATTGCTATCGTTTTTTTTTTTCTGTTGATTGTTTCCGTCGTTAACTGTGCAAAATCGCATCACGCGAATGCATTCCATTGCCGATTAAACAGATGTGGGGTTTATTGAATATGATTATGCGATGGATATACTCGTTTTCTGTGGAAAATTGTTGACACTGGATCTGCAGAGTAGGAACGGTTGCTCATAATCCTACCATGTTAGAGCCACTTTTTCTTGCTACTTTAGGAATTTTTTTTGAAGGACCCTTAAAACATACAATCTTGAAATTTTTACCACACATTTGCTGACATTTTAACAGTCTCTCAGAATTTTTTCAAACCAAAATAACTAGTTGGATCGACTTTACACCGTGTGGAAGACACTCATGACGAAACTTGGAACTTAACGTTTAAAACCGTGCCAAAAATTAAATTTTCGATATTTTTTTATTATTTTGGTACCGGCGATAGCCGCTGTTCTACAAATTAAAATGCCGTTTGATTTTTTGATATCAGATGATCGAAACCTCCGGAATCATGGTCGCCATCAACCAACTTTTTTTTTACACATGAGTGTCTTCCGAACTATGTAAAGTCGATCGAACTCGTTATTTTGGTTTGAAAAAATTCTGAGAGACTGTTAGAATGTCAATAAATGTAGGGTAAAAATTTCAAGATTGTATGTTTCACGGGTCCTTCAAAACAATTCCTAAAAATAGTCAAGAAATAGTAGCTCTCACATGGGATGACCCCCTTAAGGAAAAAGCGATTTGATCCAATTTAAAAAGTCACTACATTTTAAAGGGTGTGTATTGACATTTTATAGTGACAATATATGTATTGTATATACAGGGTGGGGCAATAACTATGTTCAGTTTGAATATTGCCGTTATTTGTAATAATATGAAAAAATGTTATATAGAAAACTTACGCGGTATAGAGGGGGAGATATTGTGGCACAAATATTTTCTGCTTGGGTGGAGGCATAGAGGAGATTTCAAGGTCATCTCTATTTGTTTTAAATGGAATGCTATGTTTTTTTTATCACGATGTGATAGCCAGTGTTGAGACGAATTCAGCGAGTTATCATTGAAGGTCATACAATTATTACCTTACAGAAGATGCTCGAATTGGTGACCGTTTGCGTCAATGCAAAGTTGCAATCTTCGTATCCCTGCAGAAACGATAAGACATCAATTCGAGCATCTCCTGTAATGTAATAAAGTTTATTTTACTACCATATTTGACCTTGCATGACCTTCAATGATAACTCGCTGAATTCGTCTCGACACTGGCTATCACATCGTGATAAAAAAAACATAGCATTCCATTAAAAAAAAATAGAGATGACCTTGAAATCTCCTCTATGCCTCCACCCACGCAGAAAATGTTTGTGTTACAATATGTCCCCCTCTATACCGTGTAAGTTTTCTATATAACATTTTTTCATATTATTACAAATAATAAATGTTAAAACAATGTCGATCGTAAGTTGCTATAAGCAGAATTTTAATGTTTTCGGCGGATTGGTTCGATCAAACATTACGGTGTTTGGTTTCACAATGTATATATTGTATTTCTCATTGTTATTTTACAGACGCAAAGTTTTTCTTATTCTCTTGAAAATGATCTAAATGAAGATCGAAACGTTAAAATTCTGCTTATTACAAATAACGGCAATATTCAAACTGAACATAGTTATTGCCCCACCCTGTATACGTAATAAAATATGTTTCAAGATGATCTACATCAGCGAGGTGTCACATATAGTGTATGTATGATCATCTAGCGCTCTTCACCGGTGGTGCTATCGCAATGTTTCATCGACGACGCAGAGCCAGCGGAAAGAAGAGACATTTGAATTTTCGCGTTGCGGGGGTGGCGGAAAGAGGGGTTGTCGGGCGTAACAAATTGGAAAGGGTAAATAATCGGACTACGCCGGAGACAGTTGACTGTGAGGATGGCAGCGTAATGGAACACCCCGTGAAAAGCGGCTCTGCTTCGCTCTGTTCTGCTCCGGTCTGCTCGAGTCCGCTTCGCTCTGCTCTGCTCTGCTCTGCTCTGCTCTGCTCTGCTCTGCTCTGCTTCGGTCCGCTCGCGGCTCCGCTCGACACGGAACCGCGAGTAATTACGTTATAATCGTATCGGGCAGTTGTCGTTATTTGGCGGACAACTGCGTTCCTCCTCGTCACCCGCCGGCATAATAGATTCCTCCTATTGTTTGTTGCCGACTACATCGAGGTCAGCTACGAAATTATTAAAACCCGTGGTCGGAACGTCGCGCGGGGGTGAGACAGGGTGGGAAGAACAATTACGTTAAAAATGAACGGGGCCGACCATTGTCCCCGTGTAAAATTGCGTTCCTTGCGCCCGAGGAAGCGGAATTATCGCGCACCCCCCCCCCCCCCCCCCCCACCCCGCACCGTTCCACCGTCAACCCACGGTGTTCTCCTGATTCGTCGTTGTTTCGCGAACAACGAACGGGCAATTAGAAACTGTCGCGAATTCTCCCTTTGGCGCCTTGCTGCGCTGCTGATAGTCGATAGTTTCCCTGGATATTAAATCTTTGCGAAGTTTTTCCCGATTTTGTTACCGACACCTATCGCTTTAATTGTTTCGTTTAAAGGGCGATGAGAAAGACTTCAGGGCCGTCTTAAGATACGTGGCGCCCGTGGACTAGTAACAATAATGCGGCCCTTTTCATAAAAAAATAGGGAAACTGGGTGCGGTGAAGATTGTTAGTAAATAAGGATATGTGTGTGTATGTACATGCATATTGACATTGACAAACATAAGAGAGCATTACCTGTTCCTCCACTCCTTAGGTGCGGGAGACAAGCGAGCACGGAGTTGGCAAAGGAATTAATATTTTGTTATTGATTATAACAATTTCAGTTAGTTACACGAAGGACGCCATGAGGCGATGAACCATTTATATACGTGTTCAATAAGTGTGAAATAAAGTTAAATAGTTAATTGTTCAGTTAATTCCAGTTTATATTAGTTTTTCTTAATAAAGATTTACCAAAGATTCAGAACTAGGAAAAGTCAATAAATGTATTACCAATAAACAAATAAAAATACAAAATTGCCGCCGCAAAAGGCTGGAGCCCCGGGGCTATAGCATATTTAGCCTTGTGGTTAGGGCGGTCCTGGAAAGACTATTGTTGATAACAATGAGAAACGTAATTGTGGAAGGAAAAATTAGGAAACATTTTGACTGGATCGGTCCTAGCGTTAATGAAATTATTTTGACTTGATTATAGGGTTTTTGAAACTTCGTTTCACACAGTTAAAGACTCCATTGGGTATCGCGTAAGTACTCAGAGGCCGTGTTTCGTCGCTGGAAAAAAAAGTGTCACCTGTCCGTTAACGCGACTGCCATAATTTCTGCAGGCAGTCGCCGATAAACGTCTCCATTTTTTTCTGGGATTACACGGGCGCGAGCCCCCTGCCTCCGTTTGCGATTACACAATGGCTGTCAATCGTCCACGGGTCACGGTGCACCGAGCGTATTAATCTTCGAGGGAATGTTGAACTAATTCGATGGTCGTTGGCCAGCGAATCCATTTCCCACGTTAATGTCCACTCCGCGGGAAAACAGGCGGTGTCCCGGGCCCCGATGAAATCACCGGATTCCTCGCAAGACCGATTACCGGGGGAATTTTGATACGGTCAAAGCCACCGCGCGACTGTTAACTGTTAACGTACCACGGCCGCCTCAATTAATCACGATCAACGGTCCGCTGGAAATATACCGTAAATATGGTAACGAACCGAAATCAATTATCCGTCACGATGTAAATCGTAATAAACGACGGGGCGCGTGTGTCGTTCGAACATCGGTTTTTCAATAAGCATGCATTAGTATATGTATAGTCCCATCATAAATCTGGATATTTTTCATTTCTTCGAAAATTGAGAAATTTCAAGAAATATCGCGAGATTTGTAACTTTCACGTAACGTTGATAATATTTGTTAAAACAATGTCGATCGTAAGTTGCTATAAGCAGAATTTTAATGTTTTCGGCGCATCGGTTCGATCAAATATTACTAAACAACTATTTGCAAATTAACACAATATCCTTATCTCAACGTTTCGATCTTCATTTAGATCATTTTCAAGAGAATAACAAAAACATTGCGTCCGTAAAATAACAATGAGAAATACAATATATACATTGTGAAACCAAACACCGGAAAAATAACCAAAAAAGAAAATTAAAGAAAACCTTACTCACTTGTTTAAAAATTAAAAACATTTTAATGACACACATGTTGCTGCTCGGACAGTATACATGTGAGTGAGGAAACGTGGAGACATTTGGTATGGTTGGTTGATTAATATTTGTTGAAAACGCAAGGAAAGTTGATATGTACTCAGGGACACTCATAAAAAGACGATAACTTTTTTAATATTCCACCATACAACTTGGATTGTTTTGAGTAGTTGGAACAATCGGTTTTGCAGTTGTTCGGAATTGCGGAGAAAATACTGAAAGTTATGTTTCACAACTTTTTTATGTGGGCTCATATTGAAAATGTAGAAAACACGTTTCGTAGATCTGTATCAATTAAACATATTTTTAAAATTTCATTAAAATCGGTCAACATTGCAATGAGCTACAAACGTGTAAAGATCTAACTGCAATAAATCTAAGGGTTCATATATCTTTCAATGCCTGTCGTTTTTTCCCACATCAATTGATTTCGATGAAACTTTTACAATGCATACAATTGACACAGTTCTACAAAACATATTTTTTAAATTTTCAATATAGACCCACATAAAAAAGTTGTAAAATACAACTTTTAGTATTTTCTCTACAATTCCGACCAATTGGAATTTCTCAAAAAATTTCTTTTCACATCATGTAGTAAATTAATTGCTCTAACTTCTCAAAAAAGTTCAAATCGTATGGTGCAATATCAAAAAAGTTATCGTTTTTTTAAGAACGTCCGAATATTAATGGGAGTCACTGTAAGAGAAATATTTCGTTTTCTATTAATATAGTTTCTTGAAAAGGACAATGTACTGTGTATTTGTTCTTCTTGTGACAAACTGTAGCTGCAGAAAAATTTCTTTGGTTTCCAGTAAATGTTGTCTTGATCGTACGTAAAACATCAAAACATAAGAGCACAACTTCATTTTTTCCAATTATTTCTTTAATTACCTAGTAATCATTCAGAATATTTTATGTACATAAATCTGGACAAGTCTGTAGATCGTAATCTTGAAATCACCGAGACGGTCGCCCTTTAAATGTTAACAGAAGTACCTTTCGCAACAAACTGTAAACTTCTAATTAGTTCTTGGATCATTGTATAACATCGACTCATTTATTTGTTTTTCTTGTGGACAAACTGTAGCTGCAGAAAAATTTCTTTGGTTTCCAGTAAATGTTGTCTTGATCGTACGTAAAACATCAAAACATAAGAGCACAACTTCATTTTTTCCAATTATTTCTTTAATTACCTAGTAATCATTCAGAATATTTTATGTACATAAATCTGGACAAGTCTGTAGATCGTAATCTTGAAATCACCGAGACGGTCGCCTTTTAAATGTTAACAGAAGCACCTTTCGCAACAAACTTGTAAACTTCTAATTAGTTCTTGGATCATTTCGCAAACTTCTATTTCCATAAATTAATCCCCAACGAACCCCGGGACTAAATGAAAAATTTACTGTAGTATCCATTAAAAAGTCCTTCGCAGCAAACATATCATTAATAATTCTCGACGCAGTATAAATTATATTTCTGAGAAAAAGCTGTCACGGAATGCCAAAGAAATGTTGATTGAACAGCATCCTTGCAGTTTAATGTCGTTTAATAAAGTTTTAACATAAAAATGGCCGCGCTACCATTGCGCACGGGGAACGGCACAGATATAAATTTTAAAACGAAGATAAAACTTGTATAATTGAAATGCAGTGCAGGTGTTGTCGCGCGCAACGTGTAAAAATAGTTTCGCAGTTTAATTGCGAAGCAGATTCGCGAGCGAATTTTCTTTGGCCAGGCATGCACGTGGAGAATTCCTCTCTGCTTGCTCCGACAACCGAAGCAGAACAGCAGGATTCTTCCCCATCTATCCGTTTATTAGCATAATTCGATAGAAATCGAATTCCCGGTGTCGGGTATTCTAGAAATGCAGCCGCGCCAGCCGTGTGCACTCTGCGTGGCTGCCGCTGTACATGTAACCGCTAACCCTTTCCACGTTTCAGGAGGAACTACTCCCGGGGTTGCCCCCTTCGAGCTGATAGCCTAATTTGATTTAAATAAAACACTGCTGCCTCGAGATTAAGTTCGCCCCCCCCCCCCCCACGCCCCGGGAGACTTCGGACACGAACGGAATGTAAATTAATTCCGGATCGCTTGCCGCGCATTTTTATCCACCGGCGAATTACACGGGCCATTTCATCGAATTACCGAAATTAATCAAACTCGCGTTAAGATATTAACGAAGTGGTTCGGTAAGGAGTGAAATTCTGAAATACAGACTCAGTACGTATACAGAAGTCATTCCATGTACCAGGGTTAGCAAAATTTTTAAATAAATGCAGTATTTTACATTCGTACAATTGGGAAGTCTCTGGACCCTTGAGGTTTAACATTATTAGATTTTACATAGTGTACTATGCTACTTAGGGTGGACCTTAGCTCTATCTTGAGAAATTTTTTTTGAAAAAAAATTGTTTATGTATTTTATAATTTATAAAATACAATAAACAATTTTTTCTTATGTACAGGGTGTAAAGAAATGTTTGGTCTTGGCTGCCATAGGCGTATTCTACATCTTCGGATCGATGAAGATCTGTAACAAAAAAGTTGCCGAAAAATGTCAAGGTCAAAAATTTTTTCAATTGCATAATGCGTAGAATACAATGCAATAAAAAAATTTGACCTTGAAATTCCAGATCAAGGACCTATGGTAGCCAAGACCAAACATTTTTTTACACCCTGTGCAACGTTCTATTCGTCGAATGTTTAAAGTCATTTGAATAAACAGAAGCGGAAGTATGCGTTCTCCTCTCGCATTATTCTCGGAGTGGAGTCAGTGGCCTTGAGCAGCCAACAAAGTTGCGCTCGGCAGAAAGAACTTTCTCGTTATAAGAGATAGGGAAATCAATTTACCTTCGACTAAAGTATTCCGCAGAACCTAATTCGAATAAGATGAGTAACAGATCTATTCCACCGGTGCACCTGTTCAAAGTAATCGGTATCCACTGATTGTTCTTATATGTATGTATAAGAATGACACTTTTACACAAAGTAATCCGAAACACCATTAACCATTGCACCGCAGTTTACAATTTTTAACATGTTCAATGTATATATTTAATGTATGATGTACTTGCATGAATATTAATAATAAAATACAATATTTAAAGTACGTTTACTGTATTCGTCAGTCTGACACACCCAATTAATATATTCAATAGGCATTCGTTGATATAATTAATATATTGAATATACAGGGTGTCCCACGTAACAGTTTTCATGATTATTTAAGTATATGTACTTGCGATAATCTGACAAAAAATACTTTAAACAAAAGCTGATCAGTTTTCGATTAGTTGTACATTCCAATAAAATAAAATGTTGGAAAATTTCTTTTTTATTATTGTCAAGGCCACCTTCATTTTTTTAAATGGAACTTCAAGGTCATCCGGAGGTCATGGTATACTAGATCGTTGAATTCGTCTTGACACGGGTTGTAATACTGTTAAGTTAAAAATACAAAGTGCCATTTAAAAAAATGACCTTGACAATACTATAAAAAAAATGTTTTTCGAACTTTTTTTACTGCAATATATAGTCAATCGAAAACTGATCAACTTTTGTTGAAAATCTTTTTTGTCAGATTATCGCAAGTACTTAAAAAAAATCGTGAAAACTGTTACGTGGGACACCCTGCATATTCATTCATACAATAAATGTATAGACCAGATTTAAAAATCTATTTTTCATTATATTCCATAAATTAATTTTCATTTTTTAATACACTCATCATTATTCATTTTTTGAGCATACAGAACATATCCCAAATAAATGGACAGATTCAATGAAACATGTGTTAAAGTTAAAACTGTAAAATGTAAGATATTAAACCCTTAGCACTCGGATGGCGACTCTGAGGCACCACTGAAATTGCTATGCCATTCTTAAAAATATTGTTCACGTTATTATTTTTGTGTGTATTTAATGACCTACTTTAGACATTTACATATTACATGAGATATTATATCAGTTTCATATGCAAAAAATGAAAAAAAAAAAAAAATGGTATAGAATGGAAATATTCGAGAATGAAAAAATCTTTCGTTTTTTAGTTAAAATAGCTCCGAGTGCAAAGGGTTAAATGTCGACGTACTGAAATGCACTTTCGGAAGCCGCAGATCGCATAAATCAGGAGCATAGTCCTGTCTGTATCAAGACAGCAATAGCTTACCGTTTGACCGTTCCAAGAGACAAGCAGGTGCATCCTGAGAGCGCAGGTGCACCGGTAGGACAGTTTGAGCCTTGTCACCGCGGTCTAAGGGGTTGCTCAACGGAGAGGGTCAACTCGTGAGCAATTATCCGAGGTCGTCCGGCAACCGAGAAGCTGATACGGTGCTCGCAATGGTAAAGATAGCAGGGACCGGTATATTCCTTATTCCTCCCACGAGATCGTTCCCGAATTAATGCGTAGCCCGTGGCCAGAATGCTAGGATCCTGTTCAGAGGGTAGCCAAAGGGATGAATCACTGACGACGGCGGACAGCGGATGGAACAGTCTCGACATTCGAGAACCAATTATCGAGGCGTTTCCTCCACTCCTTATCAACTCCTTTCATTAAATTCGAATTAAGACCCCCGCCACCCGGGATTTTAGTCCTCGGCTTTTTACCTCTTCCTCTTCCTGATGGGATTCAGGATCTGGATCTGGTCCTAAAACCTTTTTTAAACGACGCACTGGTTCCTAATGTAATCCTAATTACTAGACTGCGGATCTTTATGCAAAATAAAAATTGTCTGCATCGATTGCAAAAAATAGAAACCAAATTGAATGTTATTTCTTCCCTTAATGATTTTAATAGAGGAGACGTCATATGTTGACAACTTCAATTGTTTAAATTTCCCAACAATTTTGAATTTCATCTACTTAATTTTGCTGTAAATGCATAAAGATCCGCAGTCTACTAATTACATTCGAATATTTTTCAGAGAAATATAGAGAAAACAATTTTTAAAAGAACACTGTTTTCCAAAAATATAATATACAGGGTGACCCGTAACTGGTGGTAGAAGCGAGTAGGGGGTGATTCTACGTGAAAAATTGACTCGAAAATGTAGAATAAAATTTGTTCATGACGCTTTATTTTCGGAATAAATAACTTTGAAAATTTATCGAGTATGCGTGTACTTGATTTAATTTAATAAGGAGATTTGTTATGTTTGCAACAACATGGACATCGCTTCTAACAGTTCATAAATTAGACGAATTCTGGAAATCTGTCTATCGATCCATTGACAGCGTTTACGAACAAAAATGGAGGTGATCTACAATGAAATCCGTCGAGCTGAAGCTGGTCCAAGTGCACGCGTGCTCGACAAATGTTCAAACTTATTTTTTTCCGAAAATAAAACGTCGTATGAAAAAATTTTATTCTACAATTTTCGATTCAATTTTTCACGTAGAATCACCACCTACTCGCTGTACATTTTTTACGAAGAATATGTTTTATCCTCTTCTCCGAAAGGAGACACGCTTCAGTGTGAACTGGTGCGTAAATATTTTTTCAAATTCCACTCTCGTTCTACTTGGAGTTTTGATAAAACGAATTACGTTAACGAACTTTCTGGCAGAATATTGTTGTCCGAGATAAGTAAAGCGAGGTGCTGCTGGGCGCATCTCGGGATGAAGGACTAATAGAGGGATTACTAGGTGATGAGGTTACACTGGCTGGCCCCCAATTAGTATTGCGGGGGCGATTCAACGAGGGGAACTGGATTAAAAGGTGCGATAAAATTATATTCTCGGAGAGATTCGATATTTTGGGAAATTGGGTTTGAATAATTATTTAAATTGTGTTAGTGGGTACGAACAGGACACAGATTATAGTTAAGGGCTTATCAGTTGCAAAACGGAGAATATTGAGGTATCGGAAATATTTTTGGAAGAAGAAAGGATTCTTTGGGTGACATTTTATCGAAATTATGTATTCAGGAAAATGCTGTTCAACGGTGATAAAAGCAACGAAGTGTTGGACAATCATTGTTTTGCCTCGAGGATCGCAAATTAATACGATGTTCTCGTTTCCGGTTGGAACACAGATTAAAAAATAATTTCTCAGTACCACCGAACGTCTCATTTCGCTGGCAGAAGGCTAATTTCGCCGACGACAAAAGAGACAGTTATTTCTGCGGGAATGGGGATAAAAAGTTTCGTTGGTCCCCGCGTTCATGCTTTATTGTCGAGTGCAATAAACATGCACGGTATGCAGCTATAATCAATGGAGCGCGAGGGTGGTAGCCGAGTTCACGCGCAATTGAATCGTTGAACGAGCCCACGGCCGTCGAGCCGGGTAAATTGAATATTACAGGGAATTACAAAAGGCGGACATGTTCAAAGAACGGGTTGCACGGTATCGTGGCATAAATTTGTTTAAATTGCCGCCCCTGCGCCCTCGATGAGAATGCGGCGCGTTTAATTTTTTAGGGGTCCCACCACTTTTGCCCCGCTCAAAGTCGCGTCCACACCTACCCTCTATCCCCCCCCCCCTTCCCCACCCCTAATTCCCCGTTGGCAATTTACATCCGCGGAAATTATCACGAGAACTTCCACGGAGTGTGCTCCGCCGCCATTTTTTATTTCCCGTAATTTTGCATGCGATAACGGCAGAGTGTTAGTTTAAGTGCCCGCAGTGAACATTTTCGTGCGGTTTTCCTCAACTATGTATATTATGTATGTCGGACACCGACGAAATGTGCGCTTTTGAATTTTCGAAAATTATTTCGGTCCGTGAAACCTTGATCTGCAGATATAAATTCGTTCTTTAATTTTTCAGAATTTTTTCGGTGATGAGGGATGACACTTTAGCGAGTTATGAACGCGCTGTGCAGTTAAATGCAATTTTTAAGGATTCGTTGTTTGTTTACATCGGTGGAAACGTTTAACGCAATTTAAACATCATCGTTAAATGAATAAACGTCGGAAATGGCGTGGACAAATTTTTCTAATTTAAAGTTTGCTTCATTTGCAAGACCTCCAGCCTCCAGTAATTAATTTTTTAACAAAATTTTGACCTCCTTGGAAAATGAGAAAGAATTTGTTACTAAATTTAATTACTCGGAAATAATTAGTAAAACCGAGTAACGAAATTTCGAGGTTCAACTCGAGAAAGACGAAACACTAGCTACACGGGGTTGTCTATTAAAGAATGAAACAAGATTGGTACCGGAGCGGGCGCGGCGCGGCGGAGTGCATCATAATACTTCCTGCTTCAGGATTATCCTCTTCAAAGCGTTTCAAAGTGATGCAATTGCAGGGGAAGCCATTTTTCTGAGTGTTTTCAACGAGCCGAGAACTGTCTGAATAAAAGTTAATCCGAATTTTGTCTGAATTTATAAATGGCACGTTTAAACACGCTTTATTTCGGATCAGGTGCAAAAAGAGAGAACAGTTGTATCATATTTATAATGTAAATGTTACATCAATGTCGATCGTATGTTGCTAAAGCAAAATTTGAATGTTTTCGGCGCATTGGTTCGATCAATTAATACTAAACACTATTTGCAAATTAACACAACATCGTTTCTCAACGTTTCGATCTTCATTTAGATCATTATCAAGAGAAATACAATAACATTGCGTCTGTAAAATAACAATGAATAAAACAATATATATCCTGTGTTTTATTCATTGTTATTTTACAGACGCAATGTTATTGTATTTCTCTTGATAATGATCTAAATGAAGATCGAAACGTTGAGAAACGATGTTGTGTTAATTTGCAAATAGTGTTTAGTATTAATTGATCGAACCAATGCGCCGAAAACATTCAAATTTTGCTATATTTATAATGTGTCGAGTTACATTAATTTTGTTTACGTTCCGTAACAAAAATTTGAGATATACATACAGGGTTATTAATTCGTTCTAAAAATTGGGATATAATTGCAGATTAATGAGTATTTGCGGAAGGTTTTTCCAGAGATAAAAATCGAGAGATATTACTGTAGATTAATGAATATTTTTGGAAAGTCTTTTGTGGAGATCCAAGGATTTGGTAATAAGGTACTAGCAGACACACTTAACCACCCAGAACCGGCGCGGCGTTTACTCATGAAATGCTCTTTCCTTTATCAACCCTTTATTAACCCTCGGACGGCGTCCATTTGGACCGGGCGTTTCAAAGGCTTCATCTAATTTCTCATCTTCTGCCGGGCTAACTCAACACTTTACCTGCCGGAGATTATTTAATGGTCTTCTAAAAATCAATGATCAACGGCCAAGAAGTTCTCGATGAATTATTCAATAGCGATAGGAATTTTAATCGCGCACGGAAATTACCTCGAGCAACCTAATTATTACTTGACCCAATGATTAAACGTCTTTGCGGTGGAACGTATCGTTTTTCAAATTTATTTTCCACGCGGGGAATATTTTTCACCGCTAATTAAGTATTTCCTTCGCTTTGGTTTTCGGAATGTTATCGATAAAAATTGAAGTTTGCATGGAAATCCGCAGTCTACTCGTGAATACGCAAGGTGTTAAATGGATGTTCTGGGAGGTATACAAAAACCCGACAAAATTTTTGAAAATTTGACAAGATATAATTTGACAATTATCAAAGTTTCGGTTCGATTCACTGCACTGTTTAAGAATTACACCAACTTAAAGTTTGCACATTTTAACACGACTTCTTATGGAGAATTCATAAAATTCCACTTCAAACCCTATTTAAACCTTGAAAAAACGCAACTAGAAATTCCAGTTTTTTAAAATTATTATAATATTAAAATTTATTAAGATTCACTAAACAGTTACAGAGCAAACAATTATAAACTATTACAAAACGTCAAATTTATCGTGTCGTCATCTCAATAATAACCATGAATATTGCTTTCTGAAGTATTTTTAATTTATTTAAATATTTATTTTTAACTTTTTATTGCGTAATTATATATATTGAATATCACAAATTTATTATCTTGAGGTTCAAATCAGAGGGTACAATTATTCGGCAAAAGTCACTTAAAATTTTTTATAATATGAAGACAATTTGATTAAAAAATAAATATAACATGAAACTCGCTAATTAAACGAAAGCTTTTTAAATTAATCTATTGTTTTAATGCAAAATATACTCATGAATAGCTTTCATTGCCAATATATTGATGGATTTCGAATTTCTTGTACTTTTGTCTCCCATTAAATGTACCTCCAGAACATCCTTAATAATGTCCTAACGGGAAACTGTGAATTATACAATTTACCAGAAACTCCACGTTTCCCCTGTCACACGATCAAATTCGTCAAAATGGTCTCCGGCCAAACCCATACACATATCTCAAACAAATCCCCGGGTGCCTAAGGGTTGTTGAACGAAAGAGGGTGTGAGGGTCAGAGAAGAAACGGGCTTCTTTTTGCGGGAGCTCGGCATTTACCCATCGGCATTTCCGATCGTTATGTCGTAAATATATTTCAGCGTATTTATCGATCGCACATAAAAATCCGTGGAGGCGAGAGTCGCGCGCCGGGGGATGAAAGCGAGATATGAAATACGAAAACAACGGCGACACGCGTTTCACCTTTTGCATCGACGCGATCGGCTGGATTCTATTTTCTCCATCCCGTTGGACCGTGTATCATGATGAACCGATTAAGATCTAACCATTATAATTTAAAAGCCTCGTTATACAGAAAAAACATAGTATCTACCCCGGATTGCGACTGCGAACTAGGGGAGGAAGAGATAAACCATGTCCTTTTTGAATGTGGTTTATATAATAGAGAAAGAGAGACATTAAGAAGAAAGATAAACAAGGATTTAGAGAGACATGGAGAGGATGCCTTCAGCATCCTAGCTCGAAGTAAGGACAACTCAATTAGAGCCATCAAATAATTTTTAATGAGTATAGACAAGAAACCCTGATTCGCCGATAGGGGTCTAGAATTAAGTAGAATAAAATAAGCATAAGCATAAGAAAAAATTCCCTTCCTTCACAAATATCAAGTTAGCTTGGGAAGACGTGAAGGGAATAAATGTAAATACGATGTAATACATTTAAAAATAGAAGACTGGAAATAGTTTTAAGCAGAAGAAACCTAGATAATAAGAAAAGAGTTAGCTTAAATTATCTATATACAGGGTGTTCATTTGAAAACTTTCCAGCCGAATATCTTGAAAAATATGAAAGATATTAAAAAAATGTAAAACACGTGTCCAAGTATTTCGAGGGGGAAAGGGGGGGGGGGGGCAGTATCAGTTTTTTATTTGGGTGGCGTTTTCGAGGTCATTTGAAGGTCAACTTTGTTTTTTCAAATGGAAACCTATATTTTTTATTATGGGATCTTATTGTACGTAAAAATTAATATCTTTCATATTTTTCGAGATATTCGGCTGGAAAGTTTTCAAATGAACACCCTGTATATTACATGGTGCAATATTAGGGAAAGGGGTCCTCTTTGTACTACTCGGCAGCTGTAGGATAAATTACGACACAAACAAAAAGAAAGTTTTTTTTTTAGAAATAACAAATGAGTAATATATTTTTGTTAAATGAAAGCGACGAAAGTACAAAGAAGAAATAGATAATCCGTACTATAAGATGTACTATAATCTAACCAATGTAGAAAAGGAAGCGGTATACAGTGTAAAAGGTGTGTAAAAGGTGTGTAAAACTGCTATCACTTGAAATAAAGTAACCTTGTAACCTTGTAACCTTAAATACGATA
Source organism: Lasioglossum lativentre (assembly GCA_916610255.1). Taxonomy (NCBI): domain Eukaryota; kingdom Metazoa; phylum Arthropoda; class Insecta; order Hymenoptera; family Halictidae; genus Lasioglossum; species Lasioglossum lativentre. Next base: position 8,547,687 of record OU744358.1, on the reverse strand, counting down.
ATCAGTGGGGTCCGACAGGATTAAACTGCATTTCAATTGTTCACCAAGTTGTTACACTTTCGTTCGTTGTTTCTGAGTGGGTTGGGTGGTACTCCCGGACAAATCTACACGCTTCCATAATGCACAGTTTACCTATCGCGCTATCGCGTCGAATATTCACCCATTGATATATTCACGCGAGGTCGCGTTTACGTTGACCACGATAAAGTTTGACAGAATGCCAGTCGCATGCACGCGCCCCCTTCGCGTACTACCACCCTCGCGTAGCCAGATAACTATTTCATTGGATCGCGAGCGCGGAAACCTGGCTGATGTTTCGGTGAAATGAATCTGCGACACGGTGTTAAGCGCGATACGATCGTTATTGCTATCGATTCTGGCAGACGCCCGCAATGAACAGCTTCGAAGATTGTCCGACAAATTTCGATCGATTCCTATGTATAAATCATTTTCACCCTCTATATATTCCAGTCTCTCGTACACGTCAGTTTCAAGCTGAACAAAATTCCCCCCGCCACGCGTGGTCTTAACAAACAATAATAGTTTTTTATATATATATATATATATATATATATATATATATTTCGCCAGTGTCCGGTACAGGATCGATATCGAACATCCGCCAGTTGAACGATAAGATACGTATAGCCGCCGCCGCCGCGCCGGCGGGATCATGAATACAATAATATCCGCGTTCTCGTTTGTAAATATTCTCTTTTATTCGGTGGTTATACGCTGGCCAGATCCATATGAACGTCAAGCACGTGACCGCGGGAAGGATTAATAAATCCTTTGGGCAATTAAATCATTCAAGCACATGCAATACCAAAATCTGATAATCCTCACTCGTCTGTGTCCACTTGAAACCTCCGCGGCCCCCGCCGCCCCCACCTCACCCTATGCCGCTTTTATACCCTCTCCGCGCAACCACCGAATAGCCGCCCCCTTCGATAACCCCCCACCCCGCGGCCCCCGGCCAGAGCAGAACTTATGAAATTCAAACGGGACCACTCTCGGTATCGAGCATTATTTTCATACATCACGGTTTGCTTCCCGTTATAACGCGTCATATACATAACACCGCGTATGTAATATGTATTAACTTACGTTAAGGGTACGTACTATTACTCCGCTGGCGGAGGTTCCCATTATCATTTATAGTGACACAGTCATGCTCCCCGCGGGAGTACAATATAATGTTCAAAGTATATTAACAGGAACATGGTATACGACCGACGTAAAGTAGTATATTGGGACATCGATAACACACGCTGATATCCATCGAATATTCATATCACGTTACATTATTCGGAACGAGCTCGCGAGGATAAATTAGGCGAACGACATACACTCCCTGCCAAAAAGATAGCCCCGGCCGGGCCGGGCCGGGCTGCCCTTAATTTCCGGATGACGCATGGATAGTTCTGCGTTTGTGACAATGGAACGCAGAGATTACTCAGATTGTGCAAATCATAATACGTATCTACAGTGACTTTCACGAATATTCGGACACTCTTGAAAAGACGATAACTTTTTTAATATTCCACCGTACAATTTGGATTTTTTTTTTAGAAGTTAGAACAATCGGTTTTGTTACGTAACGTGAAAAGAATTTTTGGAAAAATTGCAATTGGTCGGAATTGCAGGGAAAATACTGAAAGTTATGTTATTACAACTTTTTTATGTGGGCTAATATTGAAAATGTAGAAAACACGTTTCGTAGATCTGTTTCAATTAAACATGTTCTGAAAATTTCATTAAAATCGGTTGACGATTCAATGAGCTACGAACGTTTAAAGATGATAAAAATGGTAATTTTTCACGATTTTCGGCCTCTAACTGCAATAAATCTAAGAATTCGTATTATTTGATGTAATATCTGTCGATAAAACTTTTACAATGCATATAATTGACACAGATCTAAAAAACACATTTTTTAAATTTCAATTTAGACCCACATAAAAAAGTTGTAAAATGCAACTTTTAGTATTTTCTCTACAATTCCGACCAATTGCAATTTTCGAAAAAATTTCTTTTCACATCATTTAGTAAACTAATTGCTCTCACTTCTAAAAAAAACTTCAAATCGTATGGTCCAATATCAAAAAAGTTATCGTTTTTTTAAAAGCGTCCGAATATTAATGGGAGTCACTGTACATATTATTGTACCATACACATATACATACAATTATTTCTCGTTTTTACAAAAATTCGAACTTTTACTTTTTTAGAGCCAGAGAATCATTTATTTTCCGTACACAACAATGTATATTCAAAACAATGGTCATCATTTCGAACATTTATTGAAATAAAGTAGTTCAACCAATCCAATTAGTGTAGTAAATTAATCACTGATAATACCTGTAATGCTTTTTGGATTTTTCATACCCAAGGTCACACGAAGGTCATTGTCAAAAAAAAAATTGATGACCTTGATGATCTAGAAAAAAATGACTTTGCAAAAAGTTTTTTCCGAATTATTATATTGCCCCTTCGGTTAGGTTAATATTGTCCTATAACGTTTTTTTCTATTACTAACACTAAGCGAGATACTCAAGGTGGTCAAGTTAAATGGGACACCCTGTATTACAAAACTTTTTCGTGCAACTCATACTTTGGACGTTATTATAGGTGTGCAAGTTGCTTGGACCATTCTGTATATTTAAAAAAATACAATACCAACGAAAAATAAGAACATAGTCGTGAAAATACGAGCCGAGCCAGAAACAAAAATTGATTTGCCATCGAAGCAACAAAACGTAGACAGGGTGGAATCGACAACAATCGACTCTATCCAGCCTTACGGCAGAAGTCGCAATTAAAATGATGGTGTGGTCGCGCGGGTTGATGAACTTTTTGGCAGACTGCCTGCGCAAAAAGCGTGTCGCACTCGGGGTAGGTTTGGTGGCTGGTGGTCGTCGCAGCGGGTAAAATGAAATTCCGACAATCGCGTGAGAATATTCCAGCCGGAAGTTAGCTGGGCAAAGAATCTCGCTCTCTCTCTCTCTCTCTCTCTCTCTCTCTCTCTCTCTGCTTGCTAGGAAAGGGAGCGGTGCGGCGCGTTTTGCCACTAAGTCACCTAATGAAGAACAGAGAAATTCCTTGGCCGGGGGCTGTTCTGATTGCATTCGAAACTAGTTTTAAGCGGTGCGGAAGCCGTTCCCGCCGGCTCACAAAGGGGAAATTGCGCCCTTCTCAGGCACACGGGCCCGGAAAATCCGCGGCGACGTATTACATATCGCGCCTTTAATACTCGCGACGACGACGACGACGACGACGACGACGGGATCCTCTTCTGCCTCGAAGAAGACGGGGAAATCGCATCCGGAAAGAATACCGCTGTCGGCTATATAAAGTGAATCTTTTTCCTACCGCCCCGTCGTCGTCGTCGCGTCGTAAACCGTGAAATAAAAAAAATACTACACAATGGGGGCCACGCGGAATTTTTACGGGGCCGCGCCGAGACCCGAGTCGTTTGTTGCTCGAAGAACACCAACCTTCCGAATCGAAAGCCAGATACCGAAATTGAACCAATCAAGACCCCGTTCTTCAGATCAAGCCAGTGCCGGGGCCCGTAGCAAATATTGGGGCCCCACGATTACACGACGAATGACCTTTTCTTTTTTTTTGTTATAGCAAAATATATCTGTGCCCCCTGGCGTCATTTTTTCAGATCTACTTATATTAATCTATTTTCTATACAGTAATTATTAATTCTGTGGTAGGTAAATGAGTGGAATACCATGTTAGTAAATAAACATTTTAATGTATTTAACAATACTAATTTAATACTTTTGTATTTTTGTATTTTTTGCTTTTCCATCATTGTTCAATTACTAGAACGTAGTGTTCATTGACTGGTATTTTTTATATTTTTTATTTAACGTTTGTGTTCATTTATTTTTGACAAATTAAGTATAAGGAGCCATTTGGCATATATGAGATTCCTTTAATTCACATATTTTTTTTACAAATAAAATATCTTCCTGAACAATTTCTTAAACGTTCATTCACTGGTGCAGTTACACAAACACGACATAAGACGTTCATTTCGCGACAAGAAAATCTCTATCCCCTCTTAAACGCAGGAAGATTTCAATAACGAGACACAAGTCTTGAAAGCGCGGAATCCCTCAAGGAAATTTGAGGAAAGTACTAAGGAGCCAGCTTCCGGAGTATTCACAAAGCAGCTTTCAAAGTTATCACTCTTTCTAGCCATGTTATTTTTCAATAACTCCCTGACAGCCTCCCATTCCATAATGGTCCCGATCAGCTTCCAGGATCTTCGCGGAACGTCTTCTTGGAAATATACTTCGCTTTTCGTAGATCGCTGATTCTATAGAATCATCGGGCTCGGAAATATAATCACTAGTTTCGGATATCGGCCGGTGACGATCCCTTTGGGAAACTATACCAACGAAAATATACAATGTATTTCTCCGCACTGTCTCTTAAATAGAATGTTCACAGTTCTACAATTTAATTGTAATTTTTTAAACGCAAATAAAGTAGTGCAATAACTCATCTTATATTGTTCCGAAATTTTGAAGATAATTCGTAAATATACTTTTAATTCGTTTCTATAGCTTAATCTGTCACTAATTCATAAATATACTTTTAATTGGTTTCTATAATTTAATCTGTCACTAATTCATAAATATACTTTTAATTCGTTTCTATAGCTTAATCTGTCACTAATTCATAAATATACTTTTAACTCGGTTCTATAACTTAATCTGTCACTAATTCATAAATATACTTTTAATTCGTTTCTATAGCTTAATCTGTCACTTGGTGACAAAAATCAATTAAGATAATAGTATAAATAATTAGCTTTATACATTTCAGAATAAAGACCAAAGGAAAATTTAGATTAATTTAAAATGTGATTATTCTTGACGTTCACAACTAATAGAACAATATTCAGTTAATTTATAGTTTACGTATGGACGAATATAACTTAATTTCAAGATGCCATACTATAAACTTTCATAAATTTCGTCCGTGAATTTTTATATTGTCCGCACAAACGCACAGTAGGAGTTGAACCCTATTATTTCGAAATAAATGAAATCATTCGCAGCTGATGAGGCTAATACGCGAACCTATGATCCGACGAGAATTATGCCTGTAATTGGAAGCGGCGTAGTTAAACGGACAATAGTCTTGGGAACGCGATTCTCTATTAAAACCAGATTTTTCATTATACGAAGAAATTAAGCTGATTAATAATGTCTAAAGGATTCCACAGCGAAGTCCTCTTTTCAAACGGCGCTCTCCAATGCTGTTGAAAACACACACAGAACTCTGTTTTTGTAGATCAGAATTTCCTGTTGTAATCCACAGCCCTGGAAAATCGCGAGTTCAAAAATCGCGTTTTGCTTCATCGCCAAGGAGGATTTAATTAAAAAATTGCTCTTCATCTAAATTGTCTTTCTACAACAATACATCGACGCTATCGGTGTTTAACGATGAAACATTTAATTATGAAAATTATTATAGTGGATCAATGTTTTGAACAATTCGTTTTCTTCAGAAATATTTAAAACTGTTATCTCTGGTCGTTTCAATTTGACTTCATACTGCATTGAGAATGAAACGAGCGTTTCTCACAGTTTCATCGAAGTTTGAAAATTCTACCTCGCATTAATATGCAATGTAAATTTTTATGCAGCGTACAAGTACCACTGTGGAATAGGAACTTGTTTCTTTAATTATAGGTTTCATTATTGCGATTGTAACGTAAAAGCCATTTTAATTTCATCAGAATCGTTTATTTTTCCATTCGTGTTCCGCGCGCACGTGTTTCGCGAGTGTTGCAACTGAATAAAATCCACCGGTCTATTGATTACGATGCGCAGTCACAATTAAATTAAGTTCGCAAAGAAAGTTCTCAGCCCCATTGTATTAAAGAAATATTTGTTTTCGAAAGTAAATGGAGCATTGTTCTTGGAAATACAAGCCATTAATTCCGACGAGCTTGATGGAGCGAAATTTAATTATCGTCGATGATAAAACTGAATTTCTACAATATTGTCCGCCACTATCGATGGAAATACAATTCTACTAGATTCCTCTTCCATTTATACGTCTATACAGGGTGTCCCAAAATTCCTTCAACTCCTTCAAGTGGACGGTTCCTGAGGTCATTCGAAGCAAAATTTTCCTTTTCCAAAATGTCCGCCGCGGCTTCGTTTAGGAGTTATTAACGAAAAACACGGACCAATCAGAGCGCGACCTAGACGCGTGTTGGCAAAGATGGTCCGAACAGGATTGGGATATTGCGCGGGTTACACGCGCGTGCGCGAACAAATGCAGGAACGTATCTACGTCTTAAATTTGTAGGCAAAGTAGTGGGGAACTATTACTGGTGGGATAGTGCCATAACTATGTATTATATATTATGTGTACATATGTATATATTAAATTTTAATATATATATGTATATATATACACACACATGACCACAGGAACCGTCCACTTCAGGGAGTTGAAGGAATTTTGGGACACCCTGTATTATAAAAAGCCACATTTTATATTTTAAATAAATCTCTGAAAGACGGATTAATGTTCGATTCGACCCCTAGTGTCTACAGTTAGTAATAATAATAATAATTGTAGACACTAGGGGTCCAATGGAACATAAATCCGTGTTGCAGAGATTTGTTAGTAATAATAATAATATTATTGCTGTTGGACTTCTTGGAGCAGATAAAAACAGCAAAATTCTGATGCAGGACATCATAGATCGTAACAAGACCAACTCCGGGAGAAATGAAATCCATTTATGGAAGGGTAATAGCCACCGGATTAATAAATCATAATTGTTTTTTAATAGCCGGCCATTCGCTGGAACTGGAACCCGTCGATTATTACCGATTACAAACGATTAGTTGTTATGCACCGTCGCAAGCGTCTGCCGGCAACAGTAAAATATCAGTCGTAGACGAAGGGTGAACTGCTAACGTTGACATTAATTCTAACCAATTGCGGCCTCGTATATGAGGATCGAGCGTTGGCCGACCCAGCAGCGTAGCGATCTAACGAGATCTAAACTTCGGGCGGAAGTGCGTGGTCGTAAACGCGGACTGTTCGACGTTCAAGAATATTTCTTAATTCTCTTCTCCACCGGTCCGAACTCTCAAAGATTACGTTCGTTTATTATACTACTTTCTAATATAAATGATGTAGAATATTTGGGACAACATTGAGAACACCTGTACATCATTGAGAAAAAAATATCTTGCTTATAAATCAATATTTTTAAGCGTGAAAAACAAAATTCTCATATTCACAATTAATAATTAAACAGTACACGTTGAGAACAGAATTCTCATATGCACACTTAATAATAATTAAACAGTACACGTTGAGGAACAGATAGATGTTAATGAATATTCGGTAACAATAATAATGGTAATTTGTTTTTGATAAATGTACAATTATTGAAACTAGTCAACAATAACAATGGTAATTCGTCGGTAACAAATACTCTAGCTAACAATAATAATGATGGCAATTCGTCTTCATCAAGTACTCTTCCATTGTACCTAGCTAATGATCGTCATCGTAATAATAATAATTTGATTATGCACTTTTGAAATGCATATAGGGATGCAGGTGATAAGGTCATGGCGTTATCCGGAAATTCCTAGAAACGCATTAACATCCACCGATTAATTCGAGTTGGTGAGTCGGTGGGCCAGCTCGGTTTTCGAGATAATCTTTCCCTATTTATGCATAAACAAAATTACAGCCGCGTTGATAGCAGTGATACGAACGGTTCGACCGAGGGGATTAGAAAGTTTCCTGAATCCAAGCCCGTTCCGCGAGTAAATTCGAGCGGGCTGATCCCGTTTCGCAGGGCTGCACGCCCCTGCAAATATAATGCACCGCCGCACCAGCCCGGGACCCCCTTATCTTTCTGTACACAATTACACGCGTTTACAGATATTAGCCAGGCAGAGTCCGGCTCGTGTGCCCGCGTAATCGTGCATTATCTATTACACGTATTGCATGATATCGGGGATTCATTCGATGTTCATACTAAATATTGGACGAGCTCTGCCTTACCGTTTCCAATACGGAAACCAGTTCAATCCGTAAGCATACGGAGCGTGATAATTGTTAACGGTAAACCACTCACGGTCAAATCACCGGTTTATTAAGTTTGACTGTCGTTGAAATTGTTGGGATTCCGGGCTTGGAAATCGAGTACAACAATTTATAATAAAATCGAGAAGAGTTTTATTTTAGAATATACACCGGTGGCGAGTTTCAGGTACAACGATTTGACCTTCTGCACTGGAGTATGCAAGAAGAAGCTCTGAATCTGTGAAATCTATACAGGGTGTTCATTTGAAAACTTTCGCAGCCGAATATCTCGAAAAATATGAAAGATATTAAAAAAGTGTGAAAAACACGTGTCCAAGGATTTCGAGGGGGAAAGGGGGGATAAAAAAAGGGCGCGGTTAAAAATAAAGTATCCTACGAAAATTATTGGTCTTTTTACGTACAATAAGATCCCATAATAAAAAATATAGGTTTCCATTTGAAAAAACAAAGTTGACCTTCAAATGGCCTTGAAAACGCCGCCCAAATAAAAAACTGATACTGCCCCCCCTTTCCCCCTCGAAATCCTTGGACACGTGTTTTACACTTTTTTAATATCTTTCATATTTTTCGAGATATTCGGCTGGAAAGTTTTCAAATGAACACCCGGTATATGTAGTTTTTGAGAGGAAAATGTGGAAGGGAGTAGAAAAGGTTTGTTGTGGAAAGGATGACGTGAAAAGAGACAAAGTCTAAGGGTCTGTTTGGTCCTGATGATTCAAGGGTTTTGGCTGACGTGTCTATGGCATGGTTATCATGATGCGTTGGCGTTTGAGTAGGGCCTAGGGTTATCGGGTATACAACAAAATTATAAACATATTTCCGTGCGAATTGGTGGAATTCGAGTTGGGAAAAATCATAAAATAATTCAATCCCCTGAAACAAAAAATGGGGTGACACAGAAACTACGAGTGCACTTCCGAAAGCGACAACCCTCCGATTTTGCTGAAATTTTTGCCAAAGCTTATCCTTGATTAGAGGAGAAAATCCCTAAAAGGACTCTTGGCGACAAAGCCTCGTTTGCCTCCCAGCCCCATAGCTTTGACAGTTCTTACTAAATATTTTCGAAAATAAGTATATGTAACCTTTAAATTAAAAACTTTTCGCATATTTAATAAAACAGAAATTTTAATCGTTTGACGGAGTTAATTTGACCACCGCCGATTTATCTTGGGTCATAACAGCCAAAATAATAGGTTTACGTAAAAATGTATCAAACCTTTTTCCTAGAGATTTTTCTGAGCTTCAGTTTTTGTTTGAAACTTTTTTCTCTAGAATCAACATTTTCGAAAATATTTAGTAAGAACTGTCAAAACTATGAAGGGGGCTGGAGGGCAAACGAGGCTTTGTCGCCAAAAATCCTTTCACGGACTTTCTTCTCTAATCAAGGATAAGCTTTGGCAAACGTTTAGGCTAAATCGGAGGGTTGTCGCTTTCGGAAGTTTATCCGAAACTAGAAAAAGTAATGAACAAACACTAGAACAACATTCTCATTTCAGCCAAGAACAAGCACGCACCTGCTAGAAAGGCTCAGCTCTCGCAGGGACTCGGATCGTCGGGTTCGACGACGCTCTATCAGTCTCGCGGAGGCTGAGCCCGTTTCCGGGGGCTTTCCGTGTCCCATCAATAATCGTGGATCCCGCGTCGTTTCCCCGCATAAAATATTCTCCGTTGCAAGAACGTCGCAAAGAAGTTCGAGTTTCGGAAGAGACGCCGCGCCGCGCCGCACCGTGTCAACAATCTCTCCCGGGCGAAAAAACGTTGAATGCCACGTTCACGTTCAATTAGTCGACGGTCGTAAATGATGAGAGATGGCTCCGCCCGGCGGTGGTGGGGGGGGGGGGGGGCCGCGACGGCTAAGAAACGGCCGCGCGAGCTCGTTAGACCCGATTTAAACCGCGTTTCGCATAGAACGTCGCCGAGACGTTGCCCGGGTCGCGAAACGGGAAACGGTACGCGCTATGTGAGAGTGCATCGTTAAGCACGCGTGTGTGCACTGTTTAAATACGAGATGATGAAACGCCGTATTCGCGCCGTCGCGCTCGACGACGTGAACGACGACGTCGACGTCGACGACGACGACGACGAGCAACTTACGAGCCGGCTGGCCACTTGACATCCCGACCCGCCCACATCTCGTAAACTGTTCCGTGCAGGGCTTCCCACAACCGGTCAAGAAATTTCCAGCAATTCCCACTAATCTTCGGGACCCCATCTCTCTCTCTCTCTCGCTCTCGCGTATCTCTCGAACAGAACCCTCCTCCTTCTGTACCCGCTTAAACGACGTAATTGATGGCGCACCGAACGGACAACTGCGGGACGCCGCGTCGCGTCGCCGTAACATCTTGTTAAAGAAGACCCGCGCCGAGCCAACGACGGTTAGGCCAGCCGGCTCGTTGACACGCGGTTCCATGGTATTTACAAATGGATTCGTACGCGAACGTTTCTCAAGCTGGTCGTTGTACGGTAAATGTACCGATTACCGCGGCATCAAGCTTCGTATTTTATTTTAATATTATTCTTAATTTATCATGAAATAAGAATACGTGTATGCATTTTAGGGAAGAATGATAAGTGTTCTGAATATAAGAAAAAATTGGCGGCCCTCGAAACCTAATGGAACATAAGAAAATACCAAAAAATTAAATCGATAACATTTCGTACGTATGACTGCGGACGAAAAAGAGCCATGTACCAATTACTGCGTACCCATTACCTAACCTCATTTACTGCGTTTCTTAAATTTTTAGATCCATAAGTAGATCTTTTTCTCTTCCTCATTTTATTTAGATTTTTAGTTTTATTACCGTTTTCTATATTAGATTTTGATTGAATCTTTGACATACCTTATGTTTTCTATAATATAACTCTTAATTACGCAGTAATCGGTACATTACCCTACTCTTCGTTCGCCACGATTTAAACACCACGCACACGAGGGTTTTTCTTAGATCGAGGCTTTTAAATGGTTGTCGCAAGTTGGACGTAATTTTTTCAACCGAGGTATAGAAAAATTCCACGAGACAAATGTCTTAATTAATACGGGGATTACGTAGAAAAATAGCCAAGATTTTTTATTATGGAATATAAACAAAATACTAACTACCCTTCATACGCCACAAGAAGTCTCCTGGCAGGAATTCGAAAGGAATACGACAACAAGCCGTCCCATTGGGTCACATGAACTTTCGGTTCTAGCCGAATTATTGGCTAAAGTGTGTGACGTCAAAGCATAACCATTGGCTGCGAGCGGGGACCCCCTTTGCCCATGTGCCGCACAGTGGGGACATTTGACCAAACTCGATTCAAAATCAAAGAACTTTCGATAGAAATGAGGAAGAGCGATGAAATTTTTTTTAAATTAAAGCTGAAACTTTACAGAATATGGAAAAAATAGGGAGATTATGGTACGAACGTTTATTAACGTTAAGAAAATTCATTAAACTTGTAGAATTTCAAGAAACTGTGGTTTCTCCGATACTACGCGCGGAAACAATTTTTTTCAAACATGTTATATATCATTTCCCGTAGATTTTTTCACGCTGATTTCGAATCTGGTCTCAAAATTTGTCTACCACCTCTGGTTTTATTCAATAAATCGATTTTTGTGACAGGAAATTAATGAAATCATTTTTTCGTTGAAATGATTTTATGACACATTTATTGAAAAAACAATCACCATAATCTCCCTATTTTTCCCATATTCTGCAAAGTTTCAGCTTTAATTAAAAAAAAATTTCATCGCCCTACCTCATTTCTATCGAAAGTTCTTTGATTTTGAATCGAGTTTGGTCAAATGTCCCCACTGTGTGCCGTCTCGAGGGACTTCTTGTTGCGTACGAAGAGTATAGTTATCATTCCACGAACGTTGTACCCCGTCTGCACGGCTTACGAATCCGAGAAACAAAGGCGGTACACGATATAAGCGGTCAAGACGCAAAGCACGCTACGACCCGCGACCTTGTGGTAAGTCTTCAGACTGGTCAAATATCCAGGTGACGTAAATGAAGGGTCGTCGAGTGCTATTGGTCCGAGAGTAAAGGCAAACCGATCGGAGAATCGGTTTTATGCTGTGCACAATGGCCGCGGATAAAGGTCCGGCCTCGGCCCTTAACGTCGCCGATCAAAGAACAGGCAAGTAGCGAGTCCAACCGACGCGACGCGACGCGACGAGAGGAACGAAGAATACGAAAATATCGGCGACTGGATTCGGTTCGGCGACGTCGCGTCACGTCGTTGGGAGAACGAGAGCCGATTCCTTTTTGCTGTCCCCGCGGAGCATTACCGGGCCTCCGAACGGAAAACAGAAGGATCTACATAGTATTATGCTTGACAGGCCTTTTAAGGCACGAAAGGCCGGAGGCAAAATCGACCAGCCGGCACTCAGCCGAGAGGGGGGGGGGTCGCCTTTTTCTCTTTGTCCTCGGGCCCTCGTTCTTTCCCCTCTTCGTTCGCCGGGCTTCTCACCGGCCAATTAAGTCCGGCAATTAGTTTAATAATTAGCGGATTAATTAATATGCCACGCGACGAGTCGCCGAGATCGGGGGTACAATACCCGGGATTCTGAGAACGGCGGCCACTTACCGATCCAGGCGCAGACGACGACGATGACGACAACGTCTCCCGATTTCTGCGAGAAAACGTGGAGGAAATTGAAGAAAAATTCCTCGTGGAATTTCGTTGGAGGAATTCAACGTTAAAACCAACCACCACCGCGGCGACTCTAGAATTTTTATTTCGCACAAAGCTCCGTAGTTTACTAATAACAAACACTGAACGGCAATACCGAAACAGTAGCTAATTGTGCCACACGGGACAAAGGGTACAATTAAACGTGCTCATTCTGTGGGAATAAAAACAATGCTGGAATAAAAACCGGGCAGGGCGAAAGGGTGCTCGAAAAATTTCGAGCGACAACGATCTGCTCCCTAAGAAGCATCCACGAGAGAGAGTGAGAGGGAGAAAGAGAGAGAGAGAGAGAGAGAGAGAGAGAGAAAAGCCGAGCACACCGGACAATAAGAATCCGTAAACGCGCGTGTTTCTCACGCGGAAGAATCTCTAGCCGTGACGTCTATAGCCGTGGGCGGTTTCGCAGTGGTTTGGCGGAATCCGGGAACAATAACGAGGCTTTTTAAATAATTCGCCAGCTTTCCAGCGCTGCAACAGGAACGTCGTAGCAACCCCTCGGTCCGCAGGGGGTGGTGTTTTTCTGTTCAGGGGTGAGTTTCGAGTGTCGTACCTCTTGGACGATTCCACCAGCACCTTGCTCCATCTCTCTCTCTCTCTCTCTCTCTCTCTCTCTCTCTCTCTTTTTCTCTCTCTCTCCGTTTCATTTGTGCGCTGGCTGTGCGCGAGCCGGAGTTCGTTCGCCGAGACGTTATTGCATTATGCAGACTGAATCGCAGATTCGTCGCTGCGAATGCAGGCTTCCATCCGGGGCCAACGGATGTAGAGCGCGCGCGCCCCTGAAACATTGATAACGCGTTTTTGTCAGGGGATCCGCTCCTACTGCAAGAAAAACAACCTCTTGGGTACGTTGTTGGACGCGCACCGAGTAGTTACAGGGACTATATACCGCGTTTCAGTCGGTAAGTGGCGAGCAATTACATAAAACATCCCCCCTAAATCTGTTCGATACTAACCCTTTGCACTCGGAGCTATTTTAAGCTGAACTTTTCCTCCCGAACCCACAGATTTTCGATTGTTACATATCTTATCCTGTACATTTCGCCGAGAAAATACTAAATACGACGTCCCAGACCGCGGCCACCACTCGTTTTTGAGTTATGACCACGTAAAGTTGAGTAATTTACCCCTATTTTATCTCAAAAACGAAAGATTTTTCCAACCTAGAATATTTCCATTCTGTACAATTTTTTTTCTTTTTTTTTTCATATGAAACTGATATAATATCTCGTGTAATATGTAAATGTCTAGTAGTTTATTAAATACCAACAAAAGTAATAATGTGAACAATATTTTTATATAGCTCGGAGTCACCATCCGAGTGCTAAGGGCTAAAAGACGATGAATGAATAAGAGAGAGATAAGGGAAAATTTGAGGCTAAGGATATAGAAAAAGGCAAAGTACCAAAAATATGGGGAAAGTGTGACATTAAGAAGAATAAAACTAAAACTGCTAAAAATATGAGGACGGTGTGGAGCTACAAAAAAGAATGAGGAAACTGCCAAAAATATGAGAATTGTGTCTAAAGTACGTGAATATTATCATGATAAAACTAATTAGCCATTTTCCTTGACGAATGCAATTAAAGGGAACACATTGAAATCTGATTCGGTCGATTGGAGACTAAACGAAGGCAAGTCTGATCGGAAGTATTAATCGACAACAACAATATTGATCGACGTCAACGTAGAACGCAATGTAATCTGACTTTGCATTAATGATGACAATTTGAATGTAACTGTTAACTCGATTGCTAGGTACTTTCTGTAATTGCTAGTCGCAGCTCGCTGTAATTACGTCAATTAGTATTGTAGGTGGGTAATGGCTCGCGATTGCTGAAAGGAACTCGCGAGCTATGTTGCGTGCAAAGCCTTGCGCATTGTGGAATTTTGCGTGTTTTTCGCAAATAGAAAAAGAATCGATCCAACTTTTTGTGGAGACATAAATTTATTATTCTTTATTACCTAGTAGGTGGTTTTGTAAGTATCGAACTTTGTAAAATTGGCACGCATTCGAAAAAACAGTGTAATTTTTCACCAAACAATTTTATCAACAATTGGTTAAAACCAAAAAAAAAAAAAATATTTTAAATATTTCGCTAAATCCCTAGCTATCGATGTGAAAAATTCAGAACAACTAGGTTTTCATACCAGATCAACTTTGATCGTCGTTGCGATTGTATTTGCCCTGTCCTTTCTAAAAAACAGTTTCCGTACTCGAGAGTGTCTACCGTCGCCATTTTTAACATAAATGACGCAAAAAAATTTTATTCCATACCTCGAAGCATGTTCGCTAAACACCTCTAAATGGATTTTTTATTAATGTCTTTCCCTTTCCTCCAAAAAAGTTCAAAAAATTAGTTTTCCAAATCGCTCGATTACATATTTACACCTTGATTACCAATTTTAATCAAATCCATCAAATCGAAGTAGAATTACAGTGCCACAACAAATTTTGCACGATCTAAAACCGAAAACGTAGAAACGCAAAAATCTCGAAATCGAACGAGCACGGTGCAAAACGCGCGGTTTATCGTCTGGCACGTTAATATCCCTGTCCTGTCTAAAAAAAAAACAGTTTCCGTACTCGAGAGTGTCTACCGTCGCCATTTTTAACATAAGTGACGCAAAAAAATTTTATTCCATACCTCGAAGCATGTACGCTAAACACCTCTAAATGGATTTTTTATTACTGTCTTTCCCTTTCCTCCAAAAAAGTTCAAAAAATTAGTTTTCCAAATCGGTCGATTACATATTTACACGTTGATTTCCAATTTTAATCAAATCCATCAAATCGAAGTAGAATTACAGTGCCACAACAAATTTTGCACGATCTAAAACCGAAAACGTAGAAACGCAAAAGTCTCGAAATCGAACGAGCACGGTAGAAAACGCGGTTTATCGGCACGTTAATATTTCCGAATAGTATCGCGAGCCACACGTAAAGTGAGAATGAAGAAGAAAGACAAAATTCAAGAAACCGATCCCGGATACGTCCGATCGGTTCGCCAATTTTCGTATTCCCTGGGAATTGTTCTGGAGCTGGGGCGTGCTGCTAAAGCCTCGGTGTCTACGTGCCGCTCGAAACAATAACACCCTTTGGGGGTGGTTAAAAAGGGGGTGCGAAAGTACCGAAAGGCACGGTACGAAATAGAACGGAACAGAACAGAACGGAACAGCGTCGCTCTGTATTCCGTTGTCGTCCGTGTCGGGCCGTAAACGATTTCCAGATCGCGCGAATTTGTCATACAGTCGGCGCGGGGGCGCCGCGCGTTATCGCTCGGTTTCGCAACGGAACACCGCGAACAGTCGCGATAAAAGTTGCGTCAAAGGCGCGGCACAAGGCCGAAACAAGGCCAGTTAAACGATGGAAGCAGGTTATCGCGGTCAGGTGTCCACGCGAGAGAGACGTCAAAGGACTCCGACTCTCCGGACACACCTCCTCTTTCTTCTTTCACGCTGAAACCGACGGAACTCGGGCTCTCTCCCGCTTGATATTTTGACACGTACCGTGTTCCCGGACACGTTCCGGCTACCGAATGATATCGGGCTTCTCGATGTTGCGTGGTATTATAAATGGACGTTGCGCGTCGACCAAGCATTGTCGAAACGAGGAAAACGAGCTTGCTGAATGGACTAAGTTATTAGAAGTTTTGGTGTAGTTTTTAATCGTTCATCCGTAGCGACTGTTGTATTCCGGGTGAGGGTAATAAACGTTAAAGTGTTTATGGTAATAAATACTAGTTTATTAAAAACTCCTGAAGAAGTACATGAAGCGCGTTAACAGTACGATACGTCGGAACGTCTGACAATTCAGGATGGATAAATATTCGACAGAGAAAGAGCTTAACTGTGCTGAAGATTTCTACTAAAAATGAACATGGTTCAGATTTTTGCGTGAACTTAAATAGAAGTCCCTTAAAGGGAGAGGTAGATAATACAGTGATGTGTCGGTGCTGATTTCTGCGTGACTGAAGGTAGTGACCGGTCGAAGTTCATTGACGAAAACACCTATTTTACGATTAGTCACTATTTATCATAGAATAAATAGTTAGTCATACACCACGACTAGACTTGCGGATCTTTATGCAAAATAAAAATTGTTCGCACCAACTCCAACATACATATAACAGCTAAATACTTTCTTTCATTCCTTACTAATATTCTTAAGGGGGTCATCCCATGTGAGAGCTACTTTTTCTTGGAATTTTTTTTCAAGGTCCCATAAAACATACAATCTTGAAATTTTTACCACACGTTTATTGACATTTTAACAGTCTCTCAGAATTTTTTCAAACCAAAATAACGAGTTGGATCGACGTTACATCGTTCGGGTGACACTCATGTGTAAAAAAAAGTAGGTTTATGGCGACCATGATTCCGGAGGTTTCGATCATCTGATATCAAAAAATCAAACGGCATTTTAATTTGTAGACCTGCGGCTATCGCCGGTACCAAAATAATAAAAAAATATCGAAAATTTAATTTTTGGCACGGTTTTAAACGTTAAGTTCCAAGTTTCGTCATTTTCTTTCGTCTTTGTCAGCTTAAAAAAGAAAACTGTAGGAGATGTCAGAAATATTTTGGTACGGGCGCGAACTATAGATGTGCTGACTATACCACACAAATTTGAGCGAAATCCGTTCAGCAGTTTTTCAGATATCATGTTCGCCAATATGAAAAATACAGTTTTGAGAAAAACGCGTTTTCCAGCACAAATGAATGTCCAGCTGATTGATATTTCGCTGGTTGTTTATTAAAACTTTAATCGTAATGAGGCAAAGCACAGATTCTCCGTTCTACGTTTATAACAGTCGAACGACTTCGAATATCGAAATATCCTTTTACCTGCATATTCTAGGAATGTTATACAAAGCAATTTGTGCAAAAGAAAAATTTTCGATTTTTTAGATCTGCCACATGGGATGCTCAAGCTGCAACCAATACATTGATGCTCTTAAATTTTTTTAATCCGTCTACCGCTTAAAATTGCACCTACTCATTTTCGTCAAAAATGTCATTACTGAACGTTCGTATATTCGCAACGCTGAAGTTCGTAGTGTACTCTCGAAATAATTTACAACGATCACAAATATATCGATTGACCATTGAATCCAGTCTTTACCAGCGCACTCTAAGTAAACTGTGTGGGCAGTCTCCTTGTTTGTGCTACTCGGTATCAGTGCACTGGTTTCTTTCATCTTCTCGAGTCTATTTGTTCTGTTGAACTTCTTTCCCCAAGTTCTCCTACCGCTCTTTTAATCCTCTTTCCATTTTCCTTCTTTTCGATCAATAATTCATAAGGATGTGAACCAAGAATCTGGCTTTTTGTCAGATTTACTTTCATATCTCCACCTGATTTAGATTACAATGCACTTTCTTACCCAAATTTCGAAGACGTTCAATTATCAAATTTGGATATCAAATTTTTAATGTCTTATCCTCTTGCCAGTAAATCTCGAACAATTTGTATTGCCTTTTTAAAAACCAGTTGCTCTCGAATTAACCCCTTGCACTACTATTCACTTCACGGTTGCAGTGATTAGAACTTACTTGTCGTTTCTAATTTCTTAGCAAAAAGGAGGGTTGTATGTAATTTATACCTATGCAGTCTCCAATGGTTTCAACAACAACAAAAAAAATAATTTTGTTTCAATTTAAAGTTTGAAGGAAATTAATAGCATGAATATTTAGTAGACTCTCTTCGAAATCTTCCGCACGAGTCCGACTCGGTATTATAGTGCAAATGGTTAATTTCGTTGAATTTTCAATTGAAAGTTAAACACAAAACAACAAATTTGTTATGTACAAACTCTTGAACCGCTAAAACATTGTTGTGGACCACTATGCGACATTCCTTTGTTCATCGGTCGCAAACAAAGGCGGCGAATAATCGGAAAACGGCAAGAATCTATCGTAACACGGTGAAATTTCCCAATGAAACTCCGCTCTCCAATTAGTCGTATCATTTTTTTCTCTCTCTTTTGGCCGAGCCTGAGGCAGTTTTTCCTGTCGCGTGCAACAGTCCCCCCCCCCCCCCCCCCCTCCCTACATGTAACGAGTCGAAGCTTTTTTCAGCCGGGCGCACGGCCCGGCCGGCCTGACACAACAAACTATCGCGCGCCTAGTGGCCCTCGTTAATCGTGTTATTTGTCCGCTAATTAAGCGTGCAATAAATTCGTGCGAGAAGGGAGTAAGGCTTTATTGGGAGCGGCAGCCGGCGCGGCGCGGCGCGGCGCGGCGGTCGTGTCCCGTTCATTTTACACGCTCTCGCCGCTCCCTTTCGCCGATTTACTCTTCGAGCTGCCGGTTTGGACTCCCTTTTATACCTGGACGTCTCAATTGCGCGAGAATTGCTCGTAATTTCGTCTACGAATCGTGCGATAGGTCACTGACATTTCTGTTTGCCCGTAGAAATTAATTTAGCGCAGTTTCAAAATGAATCGAGCATCTTTTTTATTTGAATTTTCATTGAATATTCCGACTGGCGTAATAATTACGTCAGTTTAAAAACGTGTGACCCAATTTAAGGATAAATGTTAAAACAATGTCGATCGTAAGTTGCTATAAGCAGAGTTTTAATGTTTTCGGCGCATTGGTTCGATCAAATATTACTAAACAACTATTTGCAAATTAACACAATATCCTTTCTCAACGTTTCGATCTTCATTTAGATCATTTTCAAGAGAATAACAAAAACATTGCGTCTGTAAAATAACAATGAGAAATACAATATATACATTGTGTAACCAAACACCGGAGAAATAACCAAAAAAGAAAATTAAAGAAAACTTTACTCACTTAATTGCTTAGTGTCGCAGGGTAATTTTTATTTAAAATATTAAAAACATTTTAATGACACACATGTTGCTGCTCGGACAGTATACATGGGAGTGAGGAAACGTGGAGTCATTTGGAAATATATGTATCTGATTGTCGATCGATCTATTGGCCAAATCCAAATTTGGCGGTAAATTCAAACACATATCCTACTACAAAATTATAACATTCCTTTATCTGCCTGTGTACCAACAAATAATGTGGTATTTTTTTTTCTTTTTAGATTGACATTCAAATTAGTTTGACCACATTGTATACAATTTAATGTATGTGATAATTAATGCATAAAGTGTAATTAACATAAGGATTTATTTAGAATTTAGAATTATTTAGAATTTTCTAAATAAATCCTTATGTTAATTTAGAATTATTTAGAATTTTCTAAATAAATCCTTATGTTAATTTCAAATTATAAACTGTTATAAAACGTCAAATTTATCGTGTTGTCATCTCAATAATAACCATGAATATTGCTTTCTGAAATATTTTTAATTTGTTTAAATATTTATTTTTAACTTTTTATTTCGTAATTATTACCTTGAAATTCAAATCAGAGGGTACAATTATTCGCAAAAGTCACTTACAATTTTTTATAATATGAAGACAATTTCATTAAAAAATAAATATGACATGAAATTCGCTAATTAAACGAAAGCTTTTTAAATTAATCTATTTTTTAAATGCAAAATATACTCATGAACGGCTTTCATTGCCAATATATTGATTGATTTCGAATTTCTTGTACTTTTGTCTCGCATTGTACCTCCAGAACATCCTTAAATGAAATAGAGATCATTGACATGGGTTAAAAATGCATAATTCTGATTTCATTTTATATCTTTCATATTACCGTCGACGTAATATTACGTCAATTTTGAAAATGTGCCACTCTATCGTAAATGTACAGTATCCGAATGATTTTAGATAATTTTAAACAATTCGCATTTATCGCCAGACCATAAATTCCATTTAAAGTGAGCCTTTGACCGTAGGCAAAAATGGTTCACACGTATATCTCCATGTTCCAAATGTTTTTTATTCGTTCGGTTTCATACGATAATATTCGCGAGTTTCGACCAACAAGTGGATACAAGCATATTTCGCGATATTTTCTCTATTCGCTCGTATTTCAATGCCAAAATTTTCCCGACGACCGGCTATAGATTTTCCGAAATTGTACGCGGCTTGCAGTTATAGGTCACGCGCTAGAATCGCTGGTTGCGAAAAGCGTTAACACATTTACTGTCTGTCTGCTCCTCTTTGTTTTAGAATTTCCTTTGTGGCCGGGGCGAAAATTGAAACTATGCAAAAAAGATGCAAAATGTGTTTCATCCCTGAAAATCAACGGAAACATCTTTCGGATATTTGTAACGCACAGTGGATCTAAAAAGTATTTCAACACTTCCGATGATTCTCTTCAGAAATTCTCAATATTTCAACTATGATTATTCTCATTAAAAAAAAGATAGTAAAACGATTTTGGACTCATTTTAAAGCTCGATGCGCATGATGTAACAGATGAAAAATTGAGGACAGGTTTTTTGACGAAAATACTACAAATTGAGTCGGCATTCCAACACTTCTGATTCTTCAGAAATTCTCAAGATATGATTATTCTCATTAAAAAAAGATAGTAAAAGTATAAATTGAGTCGTCTGTAGAAGAAAAAGTGTCTTCACTTTTCTAGTATCACGTAAAAATATCTAAGAGAAATTGAACGACGCGACCCTATGGATGGCAAAAGTAGAGGTTTCGAGCTTTGTAATAAATCCAGGTATATTGTTGCGCAATATTTTTTAACGAAATATTCACATTTCAATTATCGATAATTTCTCGAGAATGCGAAATTTAATGTTCAAACACTTTTTCGATCCATTGTATTCGAGGCTTCAAAGAGAATAAACAATCGAATCAGAAAAGTAGAGGAAACATGTTTCTGTGTTACTATTCGATGCAAGTCTGTTTGTTCTGTAATGGTAAATTTAAATAAAGATGCTGTTGTTACCGCTGTCACGGACGATACTGATCCAATGTAACAAGAAAACATAGAGAACGTGACGCGCGAAGCAAAATCCAAACCCAATCAACATGAGAATGGATTTTTCCTTCGACTTTATGAAATGGAAAAAATTGTGTACATGGATTTTCCTTCGGTTTTACGATTCGCAATACTTTTTAATTCACAGACTGCAATTTCTTTATATGGTATCTCTGCGTTATAATAGACTTATATAGTACGCGTTCAATTAAATATACATACGATATAAGACTATACGGATTTCCTGTAATTTTAGGTTGAAAACCGGAGGAATTTACAAGGTATTAGGCTAGTTAATATTCCGCACATTGAAACTATTAAAGGGAAAGCAAATTTCTCATTCTCGGTTGCATAAATTGCTGCGTACTACTCCGCTCTAATGGAAATTTGAATAAACATGTGCATTGTAATTATGGCACCCGATGATCGTAGATATTGTTACAATATTATTATGACTGGAGCGTGGTTGTTTACTCTAATAACTACTATCTGGTATCGGCAGTGTTATTAATTTTCGAACATCAATGGGTTTCTCGACTTTATAGCGACTCACATATCTGATATTTATAAAATTATTCTGCGATATTATTAAATCGTACAAGTCTTACTCTGATGCATTTATTTGCATTTTAGAATAAAATTTGCAGTTTCACATGCACCTCGGACTAGTAAATTTAACAGCTGTTCGCGAAGCGACTAATGTTAAATAAAATACAGTGATAAATGTTAATGTTAAGGAAGCACGTTGTTTAAAGAGTGACGGGGGGGTATCGTTAAATGTTGTACTCGGAGCGAGTACTGCAATTAGTACTCTGCAAACAAGGAACGAAATTTCCATTCCGGTGCACAACGGCTAAAAACCAGAATACCGTAATGTGTGTTATGCATTCTCTGCGATGACCTTCTCAGAAACTATTCTCGTAAAATCAGGCTGCATGCGTACACCTTGCTTCGGTGGAAATCTAATAAACCCAGGAACGTCGTATTAGTGGAATTCCTGCCGGTAATGCCAGTCTTTAGCGTACTGGTGCGCTGATTAATGCTGTTCTGCGGCTGATTTCGCCTCGAAAACCATC
Source organism: Lasioglossum lativentre (assembly GCA_916610255.1). Taxonomy (NCBI): domain Eukaryota; kingdom Metazoa; phylum Arthropoda; class Insecta; order Hymenoptera; family Halictidae; genus Lasioglossum; species Lasioglossum lativentre. Next base: position 8,524,935 of record OU744358.1, on the reverse strand, counting down.
GCAGTCAATTTACCTCGTGCATAATGTACGCTTTTTGCGTTTTCAGTCATGTCAGATTCTAACGGAAGTCTATTTCACGCATGGTTTCCTTATTAAAAGAACATACCGACAATTCTGACCAAGTTATTCTTACATCTGGTAACCAGATTCTCAGAACTAGACTGCCGATCTACATGCATAATAACAATAATATTTGCAAGAAGCACAAGCGAACGTTTGTATAATATTAACAGTTTTCGACGAAGTTTCATAGTTATTAGAACCACGAGGTCTGTGAAATCAATTTTTTCCTCGCTATAATTTTAATAAAATAATTGACCAAACGTACATACACGATCTTTATTACAACCAAGAGGAATCGTTTTTAACCTTTCAGCAGTGTAAACGTCGTGCTATCCAAAATTATTAATCATTTTCTCGACCCTGCTTTATGCAGTTTTTTTCAAAGAGAACTTTTAACTATTTGCGTTTCTTTATTGCACTCGCGTCTTAAAATATTTTATAATATATCTCGACGTTACGAATATGTTTGAATTTTCCCAGACTTAAACAGCAGATGGTAATTACTTTTTTCGCATGATCAGTCAAAATGAATCCATCGACCTGTATCCTGTATCACGACCTCCAAATGACCTTGAGCATCAAAAGTAAATATGTAAATAGATGTAATTAAGAAATAAGGGCAACAGAAAAAAGAGCGAAGAAAATTAATTTCAGCGAATCCTTGAAATGAATTTATTTTGTCGATTTCTCTTTTGCCATTTGTTTTTGTTGCTAGAGGTCGCCCGAAGGTCATGATATTATAGGTAGTTGGATTCTTCTTGACCTCGGCTGCAACATGGCACTCGTAAAAACAAAACAAAATCCTAAAAGATCATCGATGACCTTGACCCTTCGAGGGCAAGCGTGTTTTTCCCTTTCCGACGACAACATTGTTTACGACTAATTTTCTTGCTGTTCTAGTCTTTCAAAAAATCTAAAAAAATTCTGGAATACGTATCAAAGTCCCTATTTTAATATGCAATCGGAGCAACGTCAAAAGTTTAAATGGGGAAAAAATAAATATGGGATAGAAAGAACTTCAAGAATAAAGTTTCGCCCACGGAGGATTAATATCTTAAAAAATGGTCACAATATTTACCCTGTTTTTCCTGTAATATTTTTTCTCTATAATCAATAGTACGAGATATTTAAGCTGCTCGCGTTGGGTAGGGATGTGTACAGCAAGCAAGGCATCAGGGGAATTTTTCATTCGGAAATGTTGACGCAAACGAATCGAATGGCCCCGGCGGCACGGCGACGGAACATTTGCGATAGCGCTGCAAAGTATAGAAACGAGAAAAAAAAAAAAGGAAAATGGTACGATTCATCGGTACCAGAAAAATTATCACGCTGTCATTTTGACTGGCTGCTGCCTCTCTGAAACGCTCGACCGCTTTTTCCGCGGCGATAATTACGAGGGCCGATGGTTGATCGGATACTTTTAATTACACCGGTATTTGCGACGACTGTTCATCCGGGCTGGGGGATAAATAAATTAATGCGACCGGGTTAAATATTCGATCGGTGGCCCCGCCCGAATACTAGCTGCTGAAAGTCCCGGACTTTTTTTTTTTTTTTGAACCACCCCTTCCCCATCGCCCCTCCCACCCCCGTAATTACTATTTTCCCCTTGGTTTTCCCCACCCCTTGGCCAACCACCCCCGCAAAGCAAATAAAGTTCGCCCGGTTACGCCGCGGACCTGCTTTCACGGTAAACTTTTCTCGTGGCTTGTTTACGCTGTTGTCCGTCTGGATAAACTCTGTCCCGCTCCCTTTGTCCATGAATTGATAATTGCGAGCATCGCTAATGACGGCGGCGAAACGTTTTTCAAATTTCAACTGCGCGCGCTCTCTTAGTTGCCGTTTGTGTTTTATCCGGGCAACAGTAAAATTTTACCTTCTCTCCCTTTTGCCGGGAAACGTCGATGTTTGTTTTCGTCCATTTTCAAAAGTGAAAGGTGTAACGGCAGTCATGATTATCCGGGACAGAGTTTACGAAGCTTGCCTCGGTTTAGTGAAAAGAAAAAGAAATTTTTTAAAAAACACCACGTTTTTAAACAGGACTAAAAAGTACAAAATAATTTAAAAATAATGTGTTTAAAAAACGGACTAAAAAGTATAAAAATAATTTTAAAATAATGTGTTTAAAAAACGGACTAAATAGTATAAAATAATTTTTCCTAGCCCCGTACAGATTCCTAACCCCATACAGATAGTCCTGAAAATTTGTGATTGTGAATTTTTAATAGCTATGAAAATACTTGTAAAATTTAAAACCTGTCGTAGTAAACCATTTTAAGAATAAAATAGAATAAAATCGTCAACTCGATTTTTCAGTTTTTCTAGCATCACGGTGCATTCGCAAATAACAATAACATTGATTAACGTTGAAATAATTCACATTTTAACTTTTACATCGATACGCAAACAATTTTTATTTCCGCATAAAGATTTTTAAATCGAGCATTTCATATGCGTCGCGAATAGAACAAAGTTACGATTCGTTGTTTAATTGTAGTTCGTTCCTTAGAGATTTTCAGACGATTATATTTAGGTTGTCACAGCACAAAATTAATTACGCAAAAAGATTAATTTCTTTTTCGCTGTAAAAGAAGGAACCGTCCCCCTTAAACGACGCACTGCGCTGTTCGCCGGTAAAACGAAAGGTTAGAGGCTCTAATTGCAGCTTGATCTAATTCTCGGAACATTGTTTAATTAGAGGCGAGGCAGGAAGAATCGCGGGATTTAAAAATAATATCTGAAATCAGTTTGCGAAGCAGGTTTTCCCTGTAATTAGCGCGGAATGCCGAAGCTCGGTGCTCGAAGCTAACTATTAAGTGGTAAAAATTCATGCAGGATTTGTATTAATTTATATATCTCTGGGCACTTAATCTTTTATGCATCGCAAAATTCTCGGTTATACCGCGGTCTCGAGTGCAATCATACGCGGCATTCACCGAATTCTACCGAATGCCACTGAAAGGCTGTCCAGAGTTTCGATTTACGGGCAAAATATCGCGCAATTAGGGAACGAATTTGCGACACGATTCGCCTGTATAGATGATTATATCTGAATTTTGACATTCGTAAGCTGGCAATTTTCAAAATCGCTGTATCGCGATTAGATTGCGAATTTTATGCAAGTTTATTGGACCGTGTGCATAAATAAAAGTACGATACAGGTTAACGAAGGAGCGGTTAATGCGGCGACCGAACTTTTACTCAATTCCAATTTCTGTCAATTAATCCGGCACAATCTGTATTTGTATAGAGATACGCAGTCCAATTATGGTGTATCGATTATCAGGCGCACGGTTAACCATCCTGCACTGTTCCAGTTAATTTGATCCGAACGCAAACAGTTTCTGTATATTACAATTAATCGACTATTCTTAAACATTGTTTCGATCAATTTTCTGAAATTTATTACTCGTAAATTTGTCGATGGAAACCAGTGCAAATAAAAATTGGATCAAGTGCTGTCACAGGTAGTGATGGGCGTGATACAAGTCTTTCTCACGATCTTCAAACAATTCGATACTTAAGTACTTGTTTGGGTGTTTCGATATGTATCGAAAGATAAGACCTTGTAAAATTAAAGGAGATTGTATCAAAGATGATTCCAGTATGTGCCGAAATTATACCAAGTAGTACTGGTATTACGGCAACGTCGAATGTATCGATACTTATCGAGCAGGTGTCAAAACCTTCATGTACTCAAAAAATGGTATCGATACCTAAATGATACCTTCTTAAATGTTTCCGTCCTTTATAAATATATCTAGCATGAAATTAGTATCGATACATTCGCAATTCACGTCTTCACCGTTTTGAACGTACCAACATAATATTTTCATTCTATCTTCCTTTCTCACACTTGATATTACTAAACATAACATTTCATGATATGCATACAGGCCGCTCTTTAAAAAAAAAACGATAACTTTTTTGATATTGCACAATACGATTTGAACTTTTTTGAGAAGATAAAGCAATTCATTTAGTATATGATGTGAAAAGAAATTTTTTCAAAAATTGCAATTGATCGGGATTGTAGAGAAAATACTAAAAGTTGCATTTCGAAATTTTTTTATGTGGGTCTACATAATGAAAATTTAAAAAATATGTTTTGTAGAACTGTGTCAATTGTATGCACTGTAAAAGTTTCATCGAAATCACACACATATATGAATCCTTCGATTTATTGCAGAAAATCGTGAAAAATTGCTATTTCTACCATCTTTAAACGTTTGTAGCTCATTGCAACGTTGACCGATTTTAATGAAATTTTCAGAATATGTTTAATTGATACAGATCTACGAAACGTGTTTTCTACATTTTCAATATGAGCCCACATAAAAAAGTTGTGAAACATAACTTTCAGTATTTTCTCTGCAATTCCGACTAATTGCAATTTTTCAAAAAATTCTTTTCACGTTACGTAACAAAACCGATTGTTCTAACTTCTCAAAAACATCCAAGTTCTATGGTCGAATATTAACCCTTTGCACTCGAATGGCGACTCCGAGGCACCACTGAAAATTGCTATGCCATTCTTAAAAATATTGTTCACATTATTATTTTTGTTCGTATTTAATAAACTACTAGACATATGCACATTATATGAGATATTATATCATTGTCATATGCAAAAAATGAAAAAAAATTCTATAGAATGGAAAAATCTTTCGTTTTTGAGTTAAAATTGCTCCGAGTGCAAAGGATTTAAAAAAGTTATCGTCTTTTTAAGATTGTCCGAATATTAGTGGGAGTCACTGTAAGTCGGTGCGTTAGGGAGTTAAATAATTCTAATTAATGCTATTGGCGCACTGGTACGATCATTTGTTACTGTTAAGCACTTTTGCAAATTGTTACATCAACTAATTTTCGTCGTTTCGATTTAAATTTAGATCATTTTCAAGAAATAATTTTGTTGTAATTGCGTCTGTAAAAAAATTTTTTTTTTTTTTAATACCCATTGATTAATATATGGTTGACTAAAACAGTCAAGCGAAATTGTAGGAACAGAAAACAAAAAGAAAAAGAAAGAAAAAGAATAAACTTACTTGCTTAACTAATAAATTTTAATATATACTCATAAGAGTTTGCGGTGACAAGTGAACTGAGTAAACTGTGATGACTTGAAACGACCAACGAATCAACGAACATAGATCTATGTATTGGCCAATCGATAAAAGGCGGCAAATACGAACGTATCGAACAGTCAAACACCACTTTAATTGTTCTTATACCAATCAAAGATGTTGGTAATGAATTAATTGACATTCAATTTGCTTTTGTTGAGAAACTTCATAGGACTTATTTGTTGGAAAGATGATTCGTCATAAAACATTACTGATGCAGTAATGTTGCGTAATATACATGTATATTAGCTGTTTCATACCTAAGATTTACGCTACGATGTTTAATCATCTGATTCGTTTCCAATAAAATCCTATGTTGTAGATTTATTTCTTTATCAACAATTTTAATATTTTCAAAATCAAAACCATGATCAAAATTCTAACAAATGTCTCGTCAGAGCAGTATGTTGTGTTGGTGGTAGATAGATGTTATGTCTGTGTTCTCTGATTCGGTTAAATAAGATTCAGCAGTTAAATAATGTTTTAACGAGGAAGCTGAGGCTAGCTTCGAGTTCTAACCGGGAGTTATGGTTTTTCAGGGTTGGCGATCAAGCTTCTGAGGCTGGACGTGCCCAGTATAGCGGATCCAAGATGGGACAAGGTGACTCTAAGGTGCGAGTACGATCTGGGCGGCAAGGACTTGTACTCGGTCAAGTGGTACAAGGACGGGAATGAGTTCTTCAGGTTCATGCCGAGCTCGACACCGGCAGGCCGTGACTTCCCTGTCGACGGTGTCTACGTCGATGTAAATAGGAGCGACAGCAAGCAAGTGACGTTGCTGGGACAGGCGAACACCCGCAAAGGTTCGTTGTTCACCTTTAGTCACCCTGTCTTAATTATTATTCATATCAGCCTGCGTGTCCCGTAAGTAATGTCCCCACTAATTTGCCCCATTAGACCAACGCGACGAGACGCGACGCGACGCGACGTCCGCACGGTACCACGCCAAAACAACGCTACATGTTTCGGAAATATTGTCACCGGAACTTGCGAAATATTCCTGTTCCGGCAACCCTGATAATCAACCCATTAATACTCCTTCCAATATATTTATATTGTCATGATTTTTACGAAATTGATCCTGGTAGTTGAGTGCCTGAACCCAACATCCATCAATTTTTTTTAGTAGATCAATGAAACCTGATAATTGTCCTTGCTAAAATCCTCTTTGACGAAAATCGATACATAAATGCAAAATTATGTAAATATTTCATAACATGTGTATATTAGCCGATGAATATTTTGAATTAAATTACCATTGGACAATAAAGTCCCATACAATTATATCGACACATTGGGACAAGAAGGTCCTGACAGAATCATTGATAAAATGAATGGTACAAGAACGGTACATGCATCGAAATCATATAATTAATGCATTGACGATAGCGCGAAAGGGACCAAACACAAATGGTGAGAACGAAGAGACGGAAAAATAAATAAGTGGACTGCGGATTTTATACATTTATTACGATTTAAAACAGTGGACGGATTAAGGCATAAAAAGACATAAAAAAGTCTAAACAAAAGTCTATTATTACTCGGAGGCTCTTAAAAAAAGACGATAACTTTTTTGACATTGGACCACACGATTTGAAGTTTTGTGAGAAGTTAGAGCAATTAGTTTACTAAATTTGAAAAGAAATTTTTTGTAACAATTGCAATTGGTCGGAATTGTAGAGAAAATACTAAAAGTTGCATTTTACAAATTTTTATGTGGGTCTATATTGAAAATTTAAAAAATATGTTTTGTACATCTGTGTCAATTATATGCATTGTAAAGGTTTCATCGAAAGATATATGAATTCTTAGATTTATTGCAGTTAGACGCCGAAAATCGTGAAAAATTACCATTTTTATCATTTTTAAACGTTCGTAGCTGATTGCAACGTTGACCGATTCCAATGAAATTTTCAGAATATATTTAATTGATACAGATCTACGAAACGTGTTTTCTATATTTTCAATATGAGCCCTCATAAAAAAAGTTGTAAAACATAACTTTCAGTATTTTCTCTGCAATTCCGACCAATTTCTAACTTCTCAAAAAAATCCAACTTGTATGGTCGAATATTAAAAAAGTTATCGTCTTTTTAAGAGTGTCCGAATATATTAGTGTGAGTTACTGTACAACGATTAGAAAGCGCAGATGGAAGGATAAATAAAACGATGAAAACAGAAAATTCCAGTAAAAAAAATGAAACGCGACGTCTGAGACGCGAGATCGGTATCTATTCAATTACTACTCGGTATCATCTTTCTGTTCTCGGGGGCTCGTGCAGGCCAGGTTTCGGCGTTAGGTTTCTAATCCAGAGGTCGTAAATGCGTCGGTCCGGTATCGGACCCGAAGCAGTTCCCGTAACTTCATTAATTCATTACGGTCGGAAAGGTAGCTTCGCGATAAGTTGGCCGACGCGGCGCGGCCCGGCCCGGCCCGGCGTGGGTGTGCCTCTTATTCTTTCGGTTCTAAACTTTCGTCGCGCCGGTAATGGCCGTCTGGAGTGCGGGTCTCGAGGGTTGGAAGCTCGTAAAAAGGAACGTAAGTCGGTTGCCTGCCGTTTAAGACGCGTCAATGAAATCGGGAACCGAGCCCGAAATTGCCGGAAATCGTCCACCGAAGGGATTAATAGAGCTTATCGTTGCGGCGAGAGATGTTGCGAGACATCCGGGGACGTTTATTAGAGCCTCTGTTCCAAATCGAACCCGATTTCGGGAAGTTTAATACGGTTGACCGGTGAGTCGACTTCGGAACAATTACGCGAAAGCAGAGCAATTCATTTGGTGAGAGAAAAGTTTCGAAACATGTTCACCATCGACTCGGCATCTCCGCAAAAATTACATGAAATCGGAGCAATTGATTTAATGCAACGAAAGTTTGAAATCACAAAAGTCGAATAATTTGTTTTAGAAAGCAAAAAGTCAGAAACTGATAGCGAAGCTTGAACGTGATAATAAAAATTAGTTTTTAATCAATTTTCAATCATTAATCGAAAATCAGGGCACGTTAGTAGACATCAAGCGATATTACCTCAAACATTGTTCATTAAGTTCTAATACATTATTACTGCCGCAATTAGCGACCCTTGTCACCGTTTTTAACGATATGAAAAGAAAATTAACACGGGCTGAAATTTTCGCCATGATAGCCCTTAAGGGTTGAAAGACCTAAAGTTTCCGATATAAAGTTTTAGTATTATAGCTTCTTTTCGAGGATAACACTAAAACGGACTTACCAGGATTGGTTAGGAGCCTGATAGGGTTTAAGGTTCGTTGAACCTGTAAGACAAGAGAAAGTATGGTGCAATGTTATTTTCGTATCGATTTTCGTATCCGAGACCCTCTAATCATTAGATACAAACTGCTTCGGTCCGGAACTTTTCACCCACATCCCTTACCGTGTTATATACAGAGTGTCCCAAAACGAAGTTCCTTGGGTCATTTGAAGCAACATTTTCCTTAACAGAAATGGCGTCCGCGGCTTTGTTTAGGAGTTATTAACGAAAAACACGGACCAATCAGAGCGCGACCTAGACGCTCGCTGGCACGTTCAGCCAACCGACTGCCAGCTCGCCGCGCTGAAGCGAGCGTCTAGGTCGCGCTCTGATTGGTCCGTGTTTTTCGTTAATAACTCCTAAACAAAGCCGCGGACGCCATTTCTGTTAAGGAAAATGTTGCTTCAAATGACCCAAGGAACCTCCCATTTCCCGGTTACGCAGTCGTTTTGGGACACCCTGTATACGACCAGGCCACCATCGAAATTTGTCCCCGGGTAGAATATCGTTCTGCTATTGATCAGGGTGGCGCACATAATCGATTCATTAATTCTGCTCGCGGCGCGCGCGGCGCGGCGGCGGGCCGTCGAATTTGAAATTTAAAAAGTGTCCGTGATCGACCCAGTTCGCTGGTCTTTGTCCAGCGTCGTCGTCGGCGTTCCATTAGGCTGATGATTCATTAAAAAAAATCTTGGGGAAAAACTTTGGGATTCACGGGTGATCCATCACTTAGCTGGGCGTCCCGCCGCGCTGGGTTAGAGACCTTCGGCGTCGAGGACACCATGGTCGGTGGGTGAAAATGCTGGGCGGGTAGCTAGCCTAGGTTCTAACGCGTCTCTGTCGTTACTCGCAAGTTCCTGATCAAATTTATCACCACGGACCCGGGGCAAGTTCTCCCCGCGTTACTTTAAATATCAATCGTGGCGGACAGTTGGTCTGGCGGGGGTGGTGGTGGATGAGGCAGAATGGAGAAAGATATTACGTGTGCTGGCTGCGACAGGTAAGGTGAACCTCGTGGGATCGTATGGCTGCGAGGTGTCCTCCGAGGCCCCGAGCTTCCTGACAAGCTACGAGGTAGCGAACATGAGCGTCGCCATACCACCGAAGGAACGACCCAGCCTCCAAGGGCTTCGACCTTCCTACGAGGCCGGCGAGACCCTTCACGCGGAGTGCACCTCGGCGCCGAGCTATCCTGCTGCGGTACTTGCTTTCATCCTAAATGGAAAAGAGGTGAGCGGAGGAGCGGTTTTATGGTAATATATTAGCTCGAGTAATACACCGTACCCGGGACTGACGAGCCTCTGTCAAAGTTCGTTAAGCTCCTTACTGTCCCGAGGTATAGGAAAAACAGACGAATTTACTTACATCCGCGATCCTTTCAACCCTAACAGTGTCAAGCGATTTTTTAACCCTTCGAGGACGACGATCGATATTCGGGGGAGATTACGATTTCCGTGGCCACCCCGTTACGAGGTTGTATTCGTGTTCTTGGGGTTATTTTAAGAAAAAAATGTATACACAACGTGGTGTCGAATCAGCCTGGTTTAGCCGGTAAAGTAGATTTCTTGTTTTTTATAAATCTGCAAATATCTCGGTAACTGTGCGAAATATGGCAAACTGTCCAGAGACCTTTTTTGTAGAAAATTAAATTATCAATAATTTATGTCGTATGATATTTTTCTATCAGCTGCGCAGTTTCCGAGTATATTTATATTTCGGTGAATTTGCAGAACAACTGCCTCTCCCCCGAAATAATGTGAACGTAAAGGCTCCGTTCTGAAAAGATCAAATTCTGGAAGACATCTACAATGGGAAGATTATGCGAACAGAGTGAGTTATGGTTAGATCGTGAGAGAGGGCCCACCACGAATACGAAAATCCAGGGTTAGTCTAGTAGTAATTTCAAAAAAATTATTTTATTTTTAGTATATTTTTCGTGAAAAATGGAATTTCAACATCATTTTAACGTATTGACACACGACAAATATTCAGTGAGTGAATTACCCGATTCACACGTAGCGACCTAAGAATATCCGTGATCTAGTTGCGAACCAGTGTGCAGAGAACGTAATTGGAAGCTGATATACAACGTGCATTGACATCATTTTAACATTTTCATAGGAAATTCAATTTCCTACAAAAAAGGTCTCGTGATATTTTGCCATATTTCGCACGGTTTCCGAGATATTTGCAGGTGTATAAAAAACAGGAAATGTACTTTACCGGCTAAACCAGGCCGATTCGACACCATGTTATATATACATTTTTTTCTTGAAATAACCCCAAGAACACAAATATAACTTCAAAACGTGGGGCCACGGAAATCGTAATCGTACCGATATTCGGATGTTGCTATAGTCCTTTGACGATTTATACTTTTTCGCCTCCTAGAAGTTAGCCCCCCACTTGTTGAATTAAACAATTTCAACAGTTGTGCTGAATTGTGCTAGGTTTGTGCTATATTGTGCTCGAATATTATCACTATAATATGAAAAATAAGATGAAAAATTGAGAAAAACGATTTTTTGAGTAGCCCCTCACTTTTCATTTTTTTCAAATTTCTCAATTGTGCTAAGTTGTGCTAGGTTGTGCTAAGATTGTGCTGAAGTATTACTTAAAAAAAATTATAAATACAAAAAAGTTATAGTGAAAAAACGTTTTCGACATTTAATTAACGTTTAAGTAAGAAACAGTTATCCAAACAGCATATAATGATATATCTGAGTTGTGCTAGCCTAGCACAAGTTAGCACAACTTTCAGATTCCCCAGCACAACGATATAAAGGGCACTTTACTCTTGTACGCAGCCCTTCGGGCTAAGACTGTATATCATTTTCCGACATTCTGGTCATCCGACAAGGATCATATCGCATATCTGAGTTGTGCTAGCCTAGCACAAGTTAGCACAACTTTTAGATTCCCCAGCACAACGATATAAAGGGCACTTTACTCTTGTACGCGGCCCTTCGCGCTAAGACTGTATATTATTTTCCGATATTCTGGTCATCCGACAAGGATCATATCGCAAATCTGAGTTGTGCTAGCCTAGCACAAGTCAGCACAACTTTCAGATTCCCCAGCACAACGATATAAAGGGCACTTTACTCTTGTACGCGGCCCTTCGCGCTAAGACTGTATATAATTTTCCGACATTCTGGTCATCCGACAAGGATCATATCGCATATCTGAGTTGTGCTAGCCTACCACAAGTCAGCACAACTTTTAAATTCCCCAGCACAACGATATAAATTGAAATTGTTTAATTCAACAAGTGGGGGGCTAACTTCTAGGAGGCACTTTTTCCATATTTTCTTTAGCTATCTTCGAACTACAGGAAGGGAACTGTTTCTCGTCCCAAAAGCTTTCTCGTGGTTACCGTTTCTTGCAATTGACGGGAATAATGTTTAGCTTGCATAATGATCCGCAATCATTGTTATGAAATGTCGCTAGCGCAATGGAGATTGCGTTGGTTTCTGCAGAGTTCGAACTGCGTTGAACCCGGCTTTGAAATCGACAGGTGAACAAAGCGTTAACGAAGGAGCTGCCTATCCGTGGATCCAGTGACGACAGCATGGTGTCCTCGAGTCGGTTGAGCCTGTCATTGCGCCTGGAACGACACCATTTCCCTGGCGGAACCTTAAGTCTGACCTGTCAGTCTACCTTACCAGGAATCAAAGGCATCAAAGCATTGGAGACGACAGAAACTGCGACGCTGGCTGCCAGCAATCAGCGGCTCGCCCAGGAACCACCCAGATCAAGCTCAAGTTTCAACATTCCCATACTGTCAACCATGGTTTGCTGTCTGCTCGCAACCATCGGATCTGTTTCACGTGGTAACATTTCATTTCTGAATGTATAATCGTCGAACACTGCCGATTATTATTGTGATTCGTTACCAGGACACGTCATCGCGTCGTTCAAGAGACACATGCTGGTTTTCGTGCTAGCTAATAGTCCTCGTGAATGTGTTAGACATATTTTTTTATTGATAAATATCGAACTGCGAATTTTATGTATTTACATACGACAAAATGATACTTGATAAACAACAAAGTATAATGCAAGATATTATTGTCTTTACATTTGCTGTATTATGAGAAGAATTTCTTTTTAATGGTAACAAGAGGCAGATAAGGGGTTAGACAATTTGTTGTACCGAATTTATAAATACACAAAATTCGCAATCCAAAAATAATATACGTCTAAGAAACGAAATAGAACTATTAAGTTTGAACGTTCCATAAAGCTTCATTGATAAAGTTCATGTTCATATAGCTCATATTTCGTACTTGAAGTGCTGCGTATATATTTCAAGTTTCATTAAGTAATCCGAAATGCTTGCAACGCATTGTTCACTTTTAATTTTCATCGAACGATCTACGAATGATTCTTTAGTGAGAATTATTATTTAGTTTAGTTTACGTAAACTTTCTATTGAGGTACCTAATATAGTCGAATATAACATATGAAGTGATCAATGTTTATTTAGAATGTACACAATTGTTCGTAAAAATTTACACAACTGGCAAATTTGGGGATATTTCAGACAAAAAAGCGAAAGTTTTAGACATTTTATGGATATTGGTCCACCTGTTGGTTAAAATCAATATTATATTTATAGAATTAGTGATTATCTGAAACATACAAAAGCTATAAAGAAAACTGCCATGGATGTATACAAAAATTTGTATTGCAAAAGCTAATAACCAAAAACACAGGGGATTTTTAAATGATTCTTCTATTGTAGGAGTATAGAAAACCTAATGATATTTTCTCCTATTTGTTTACAGGGTAGTCCATGCAAATTTACAGGATAGGATCACATTTTTTTAGAAATGCAATCAACTGCACTATACTTTACAAATCAAAATGCATACTTTTTAAAAAAAATTGTAAGACAATTTATTTGTTATTGAAGCAGTCAACATTTTTCAATTGTTTTCACCTGAACCCAATTCAGATCATCTTAACCCAGTTACGAAAACAATCGAAAACCATTGCTTGCAATGTTTACAGTGCAATGAAGAACTATTCTGCGTAAACAAGCATCGAGTTACAATTACTCAATTGGTAAAACAATTACTAGCTGTCGAGATGTTTTTGCGAAAAATGTTGTCCTCACTGCGGAAGGCAACGATTTTCAATTGTTCTTCTTTGATTTTCAATTAACCCAAATATAAATGCAATTGGAAAATTACGTCGACTACCCTGAATGTTTTAACCTTCCAGCTGTGTAACCCAATTTTTAAAACTTGCATCTGTACTACAAAAATTCGAAAATCTTCGATCGATCGTGCTGTATAGCATTTCTTCAAGCGAATTTATAGTATTTTCCTTTTTATTTTCTTCTTACAAGGGAACATATTCAGTTGATACACGCCGATTTTGATGAAACTTATGTGAGATATAGTTCTCCGAAAAATATTTGACACGTATTTTTTTTTATCGGCAACCATCCACTCTGAGGGGGTGAAAACAGCCCTCGAAGTCAGGGGTCAAAACCACATTTTTTGAGAAAAAAAAGTTTCTTAAAAAATTCTTGAGCGATTACATTTCCCATTGAAAAACACACAATTAAAAAAAAAATTCAAATTTTTTCGACCTCTGGTTTCCGAGATATCTAAAAAAATATGGTTTCGACTCCCAACTTTGAGGGCTGTTTTCAGCCCTTCAAAGTGGATGGTTGCCGATAAAAAAAAATACGTATGAAATATTTTTCGAAGAACTATAGATCACATTAGTTTCATCAAAATCGGCCATTCTCATCTGAATATGTTCCCTTGTTAGTTCAAAATGTTATTTTAAAATATTTTGCTCGCAATACACAGCTAAGAGGTTAACGCATAGACTGCGCGCTTTATGTATTCGCAATAAAATTGAATACCATTTAAAACAGCAGGAAGATTACAAGAATTTATGATTATCGATACATTATCTTATTGAAGCCATTACAAAAAGGAAACTATTTCCGCTTGAAACAGCGTGGAATTAATTATAATTGTTTACTTGGCACTTGCCTCGTACAACTGACACAGAAAATTCTTATTTCGCACAAGGGGCCGCAGCAGAGTTGGGCAAAAAGTAATTTCAATTACAATTACAATTGCTTACGAATTCCTGTAATTTGTAATTGCAGAAATAAAATTACAATTACATGTAATTGTAATTGGTAATTGCAATTACTTGTCAAATCACTGTAATTGTAATTGTGGTCCGCAATTACAATTACTGGTTGAGCGAAAGTAATTGCAATTACAATTACAATTACAATTACATGTAATTGTACATTTATTTCTGCAATTACAAGTAATTGTAATGCAATTACAAGTAATTGTAATTGGTAGTTCTTTGTTTGTTCTCTTTAGACATTTCCATTGAGTAGATATCGAATTTTTTTTTTAGTGCCATTTTGGCGTTAAGTAAATGCAACTACCAATTATAATTACTTGTAATTGCAACTACCAATTATAATTACTTGTAATTGCAACTACCAATTATAATTACTTGTAATTGCATTACAATTACTTGTAATTACAGAAATAAAAGTACAATTACATGCAATTGTAATTGTAATTACAATTACTTTGGCTCAACCAGTAATTGCAAGAAGTAATTGCGTTTAACAATTACAATTACAGTAATTGTTCTTTTAAACCACTATTTCGATGTTTTGAACCATTTTACTGTTTTCTTATTGAAAACGTAGGCCACTTTTGCTCATGTAATTGAAGATGTAATTAATTACTCATGAAATCAATTACTGCCCAACTCTGGGCCGCAGTCTATCAACGATTCTTATCAACGTCCATTACGGGCGTCCTCTAACCCAACCAAAAAATACTGCCAACCAAAGAATCGTACGCCAAATATATTTTAAACGACGATGTACACACTGTACACCATGAAAATCGGCAGTGTCACTTGAACGAGCCTTCTTCGCCCGATCGACAAGCGCTTGTTAGCTCTGGGGTAATAAAGACGATCGAATACGGTGTTTCGTTGGGTCTCGAGTACTCTGGTTTCACCGTGATCATGCTCCGAGGTACACCGAAATATTTCGTTCGCGAATTATTATATTGCGACGCGTTTCGCAAGACCCGCGGATCCGTTCTTCGAGGTATTTAGCGTCGGGGGCGCCGTGAATTCACATGCGGATTAATGTTTTGCGCGCACACACGAGCACACACGCACACACAGATAAGCAAAACATAAACATAAACATAAACGAGAGTGAACGGAGAGAGAACGGACAGGGACACGCCCACTTGCGCGCGAGCGCGCCAAGAATGGGACGGAAATGCGAGAGAGAACACTATAGCAATATAATTTAATCGAGGCGCGACAAGACGTTGATTGTACATAGTGTATGATTGTGAATTAGATTTAACGAAAGAGAGAGAGAGAGAGAGAGAGAGAGAGAGAGAGAGAGAAAGAGTAAAAGAGTTGTGTAATTAAAGCGGGCGTGGAAAAAAAGTCGATAAACACGGTGAAAGTACTGAGGAATCATTAGAGCCTGTGGGAATCGTTTTCGGAGTTTTAGGATGACAGTACGAGGAACATGAATTGTGGGGAGAGAGAGAGCCGCGGTTCCATTGATTCGTATTTATGGCGTTAAGATAATTGTATTTTTCTCTCGGCAATCCTTTTTGGTGGCGTACAAGAATTTATATATACATACATACATATAAATATAAATATATATATATATATATATATATATATATATATATATATATATATATATATATGTATACACGATGATAAATTCGTCATATTTACGTTTTACTGTAATTTTACATGATCCATATCTGATCGTTACGATACGTTTCAAACAATAAAGAGGAATATTGAACAATGGGATCTTGTTCATTCACCCGATCAAAGTTTATTCTACAGCTGCTGCGACAGGTAATGTATGATTTAAGTCTCGAACCCTTTATCGATTTATTTTGTTCTTTTTTTAAATTATTTTATCAACCTCGTTGAAAATTATAAGTAAGCCTGACGATGTTATATATTGTTGTTGCGAAGCGAACTTAATTGCTACAATAAATTTTTAGTAACTATCGCTTTGAGAGACTGAGGCAGGGCCGGATTAAGCCCCGTAGCAGAAGTAGCAAATGCTACTGGCCCCGCGCTTCTGTGGGTCCCGCAAATGTTTAGCTCGTAAAATTTTGTAACATTTGGCCAACAATCAAATTTTAGATATCGACTTCTACTGAACGGATTCTTGTTTCTAAATGTCCATACATCTCAAAAATAAAATATTAATTACATCGAATAAAACGTTTTAGAGAAAAGGAATCTCAAAGTCGAGCATTTCAGAAATGTTTGTTTTTTCTCCAATAAAATTGCCTTTCTTCTTCTAAGAACCTCGACGACTCTATTTAATATTTTGTTTCGATGTTTATTTCTCGATAAAAAGCATTCCTTGAGAAATCGTACCTTGAATTAATAATTACTGTATAGATAGTAGATTAAGTAAAGTAGATCTGAAAAAAATGATGCCAGGAGGCACAGATTTTTTTTGCTATAACAACAACAAAAAAGAAGGTCATTCATTGTGTATGTGTAAGCGTGGGTCCCCGTCATAACATTTGCTACGGGCCCCGCGCTGGCTTAATCCGGCACTGGACTGAGGGACAGAATTTCATTGAACGCGTCAAAGATTTTTGGTATTTTCTGGGTCACGGAAGAAAGTGAGGTTAGTTTAAGGTTCGGCTGCTGCGAGAATCGATATTTCCCAAGCATTTGCAACCGACTTTTCGGATCGAAGCTACGTGGGAAACATAGTTCCGGACAATACGTTCGTGGTTTTCCGATAGCCTTCCAATCAGTTTTACGCTGCGAATCGTTTTCGCAGGATAACCAGAAATAACTGCGAACCTCGGCCAGGAAGCAGGGACGATAGTAGATATTAACGAGTTAACAGACCGTTGATTAACCCTCGCGGACCGTTCCGGTCAATTTAATTCGAGGGGAAATTTCGGGGTTTAATAAACTCTCCATGAAATATTCATTTCATTCCGTGATCCGTGGACAATAAGAATAACGGAGCCAGATTGATACATTAAGCGGGAAATGAATTCGACATTAGAATGGATACTAATTAGAGTTAAAGAGGCACTGCTCGAAGACCAATCAGTGAAATTTATAATTCGATGAAAATATCAGTGTGATAAACCCTGGATTTGTTGAATAATGGGAGAGCAAAAGCAACACAATGTGCAAGAACAATTGTGTAAGATTTTCCGTGTGCTTAAACATAAATTGTCCATAATTTTATAGATTGACTAGTAAACTACAACTCGGATTGTTGTTTGTACTCGTTCGATCAAATATTAAGGATTACGAGTTCTATTACACTCTATGCTCCACTTCATTGCTGATTGTACACGATACCTAATCAATACTGCAAGAAAACATCGCTGATTCTGATATTGTTTTTACTTTCAACCATTCTACAGTCTGAGTTGTTTTACTATACCTTTAGTAATATAAAGAATTCACTTGCTGTTACAATTTTTATGTCAGAAATTATAAATTTTATTATTTCCAAATGTAGTTACAGTAGAATACACAATCTTGTGTAGAATACACAAAAAAAAAAACAAGAATTTGATCAGTTTCATTCCTTAATCGTACATTTTCGTTCACGACCCGCTTCCAGTGAACCGAACACGCAAAAAACATGCTGAAATTAATGTACAACATCGAGACCATATTTATTGAGTCGCAGTAAAATCGTTAATAAAACGATTCAAATTTAATTTATTTTATCCGAGGTAGTAAGCTACAAAATTTTTGGAATGCACGTATATGTATTTTAATTGATATTAAAATACCGATAATACGAGAGATCTGAATAATAACTTGGTTAAAAACAAAGTAACTGTACTGCAATTATAAAACCAATAAACGTATCCGGTATATTTTCATTTTAATCAATTAACCTGTTCAACCGGCACACCTTCAACCAATTACATTACAGAATTTAAGGACAAAAAAAAATTAATTCTCCACTCATAATTATTTAATATGAAACTATTAATAATATATCTATATTTATGGATTTAGATGAAATTTTTCTATCTCTCTATGTTTCTGCTTATCGTTTCGATAAAAAATGAATAAGGGTTGAAGGCAAGATCCAATGAAATCAGATATTTTACCGAACTATGGACCTTTCTGCAAGCACATTAGTCATCAAACACTACTTCGCACACATTGAAAACAAAACCAACAGCACCAAAATTCAACCCAAACAAAACTCAATAAATCTAATTAATGCTATTGGCGCACTGGTACGATCATTTTCAAGAAATAATTTTGTTGTAATTGCGTCTGTAAAAAATTTTTTTAAAATTATTATTATTTTTTTATTACCCATTGATTAATATATGGTTGACTAAAACAGTCAAGCCAAATTGTAGGAACAGAAAATAAAAAGAAAAAGAATAAACTCACTTGCTTAACTAAAAAATTTTTAATATACAGTAAACGCTTGATTCTTGTCCAGAGCGTGGGCACGATTCCTATCCAGTGCCTACCCACTCCACTGCCTGTCAACGCCGAGTCGCTTCGCAGGGCGGTAACGATTGATGTCGGCTCGGGTATATCGGTGTGAACACCACGGCATTGACTCGAGGAATCGATTTTACAAATCTCTTAATTTTCATTATTTGTTTATGGGACTTTCACTACCTTATTTCTGGCATTTTTCTGATTAAAACGACACCAAACACGATATAGTTTCAATTGTATTTAGTGGTTTTAATCGACGGTGAAAGTTTCGGTCGCAAGGAAGGACAGCGCATCGGAAAGAAAGAGACGCGGACAGTCACGCGAACCGTATTTCATTCTGTCCTTGTCTGTGTTCGGCTCTCTATTGAAGTCTCGCTCGGCGCGGTCGGCGCGATATCTAGACGCAGTCATAAATCGAATAGCACTTCTGGGGCACGATTCTTGTCCATGAAAAACACGGCTGTTGGACAAGAATCAAGCGTTTACTGTATACTCATAAGAGTTGTTAAACCACATGTTGGTTCCATGCCGGAAACTCAATATTACACATCTCAATCTTAACCAAAATTCAACTTCCCATCCAAACACACGTACCGAAGACCTCAACAGCATCGAACCCAACCAAACCACAGACAACCTCCGTCCCGCAGCCACAACAAAATAGTGGCCAATTACGGTAGCAGCGGGACGTTCAGTTTGTAGATCAGGAGTGCGATAATTTTTGTTCGTATCCCGGGCTGTGGAACACGGGAAGGGTTGAGGGGTGTAGCATATCTCGCGGCGGCGGGGCGCGACGCATCGCGGCGGTAAGATAAAGGCAATCAGAGACGGCGAGGCGAAAGCGATTTAGCGGGAGGTAAACAGCAAAGCGGTGGAATCTAAATCCGGACCGGAAGGATTCCCTAGGAAACGGCGACTAGGTATTAAGCCTCCTCCTCCGGATCGCCTCGAAGCCGAGGCTATCGGCGCGGCGGAACTCGGCTTTTCTTCCTTCTCGATTCGATTTCCAGATTAATTAAGGATCGCTGGTCTGAAAGGACCCCCTCGAAATCCTTTCAACGGGGTCGAGTGTCCGTTCCGTAGGGGCGAGGCTGGGGGGTGGGGAAGAAGGGAGACGTAAAGGTGGGGGGAGAAGGGCAAGAGAGTGTAACGAGGCACCGATTCGAATCCGTTTCACGAGACACCGACCTCGATAATGACATTTTTCGCCTGTTCCGGTAAGTCGATCCGGGAACTCAGTTACCCCCCCGTTAATGAGAAACGACCACCGTGTCCCCGTGATACGAATTCGTGTCCCTGCCACTTAAGGGTCTCGTTAATGGCGAACCGGGACCACCCCTCGCAGCCTCTCGCAGACCCCGTTTACACCGACGACGCGACGCGCCAACTCGTACGCGAGCAACCGGCAACCTGCGCGCGATCACGATTTCGGAAAATTGAATTATCGTTCGTTGTGTTCGATGGGAATCAGAGCGGAGTCCGAGGCGATTGGCTGCGAACGGAGAAGCGGGAGTTGGTCGTTGATAGAAAGGTAATTCGAGAGATGTGTCACCCTCTTTCTTTCGTTTTCTTTCGGTTCGTTTCAGTTCCCTTGCGGGAATATTGGACAAGTTGAATCCAAATATATTCGTTGATTTGATGGGGAAATTACGACGATTGCTCTGCGTTCTAATTATTAAATGGTGATTATGATCGGGTCTGAATATTTTATAGAAAGCTAGTAGAAATGGTATTTATTTATCGTTCTTTACGTTATTTCACGTGGCAGCGTAGAAACATTTATGAGAACATTGGCGAATGTGTTAAATTAAGGGGGTCGTCCCATGTGAGAGTTAGTTTTTCTTGCTTTTATTTAGGAATTTTTTTTTGAACGACCCATAAAACATACAATCTTGAAATTTCTACCACACATTTACTGATATTTTAGAAATCTCTCAGAATTTTTTCAAACCAAAATAACGAGTTGGATCGACTATACACCGTTCGGCAGACACTCATGTGTAAAAAAAAAAGTAGGTTGATGGCGACCATGATTCCGGAGGTTTCGATAATCTGATATACAAAAATCGAACGGCATTTTAATTTGTAGACGTGCGGCTATCGCCGGTACCAAAATAAAAGAAAAATATGATATTTCACTGGTTATTTATTAATACTTTAATCGTAATGAGGCAAACAGATGCTCCGTTCTACGTTTATACCAGTCGAACGACTTCGAATATCGAAATATCCTTTTACCTGCATATTCTAGGAATGTTATAGAAACAATTTGTGCAAAAAAAAATTTTCTATTTTTTGGATCTGCCACATGGGATGACCCCCTTAAAGAGAAGAATTGCACACGATTAAGGTTGTTCTGGAGGTATATAAAAACGCAACAAAATTTATGAAAATTTGACTAGATATAATTCTTACTAAATTAATGCAATTACTAAAGTTTGGGTTCGATTCACTGCACCGTTTTTGCACATTTTAACACGTCTTCTTATGGAGAATTCATAAAATACCATTTCAAACCCTATTTAAACCTTGAAAAAACGCAACTGGAAACTTCAGTCTTTTAAAATTATTATAATATTAAAATTTATTAGGATTCACTAAACAGTTACAGAGCAAACAATTATAAACTGTTACAAAACGTCAAATTTATCGTGTTGTCATCTCAATAATAAATATGAATATTGCTTTCTGAAGTATTTTTAATTTATTTAAATATTTATTTTTAACTATTTATTGCGTAATTATATATATTGAATATCACAAATTTATTATCTTGAAGTTCAAATCAGAGGGCACAATTATTCGGCAAAAGTCACTTACAATTTTTTATAATATGAAGACAGTTTGATTGAAAAATAAAAATTTTTAAATTAATCTATTGTTTTAATGCAAAATATACTCACGAATAGCTTTCATTGCCAATATATTGATGGATTTCGAATTTCTTGTACGTTTGTCTCCCATTGTACGTCCAGAACATCCTTAATACGATTAAATTTCGATTGATTTCGATTAATTTCGATGATTGAAGTCTTGATTCTCAGGTCATCGATTGTTACAGTAAAATTGAGATTGGCATGACGAGTCGAACGAGTTCGATGAATTCAGTCGAGGTGGAATGACCCACATCCTTGCACCTTTCTTCGCGAACAGTTGCCACGGGAAAACCACCACGAAGAGAGAGAGAGAGAGAGAGAGAGAGAGAGAGAGAGAGAGAGAAAGAAAAGAAATAGAGACGAAGTTCAGAGTTTCAGAGACGGCACGAAGACGCTCCAAGGCAGAGAGGTTCGCCCTCCTATTATCTCGGCATTGTTTTATCGTCGTTATGCGCCTGCGGAAGCTCTCGCAGCTATTCCGCACGCCACGCCACCGCCGGGAAACAACATTGTGTACGGGGCGTGCTCGTTTCTGCAATGCGCCCGCGTTCCCCGGTACCGATTGCGCAAACACGTGTTTGTTTTCGCCGGGCGGCCGTGTTTGCGCTCGCCGGCGTGCACGCGCGCCGCTTTTTGCGAACCGTACGTGCGCGTACCCTTACCAGGAAGAACCGGAAACTGATACGAAATCGATATATCCGAGGCTACGCGGCTAGCCTGGCCGATACCACTCGAACGTCTCGCGAATGGACGCCGACCGAGACCATAAACGCTAAGACCGTGAAACTCGCTGCTGATGATCGCACAGTTTCCGGTTGCTGGAGGATGTCTGAATACACCGGCTGCATAATCACGTATAAATAGACCCCGGAGTATATGTTTATGCCAGTGTTGGGCAAAAACTTAATCAACGATTGACGACTAAATTTATACTTCGATCGTTAATCGTAATTAACGATTAATCACCTAGTTTAGTCGTTAATTGCGGTTAACGATTTTTCTACTTTAGTCGTTAGTTGCGATTAACGATTATTAATCGTCAATCGGATAATTGATCAATGATTATTGCTGAAATTTCGAAATTAAATACGTAATCAGAACTGTATGAATACTGAAAGAAATGTAAACTCGATTTTTCGATGATTCCTTTTTTTAATCCACGATTGACGATTAAATCAATCGATTGAATCAATCGCCGATTTCTTCGACGATTTCTTCATTTAATGAACGATTGACGATTAACTTCATCAATCGATTGAATCGATCGCCGATTTTTCGACGATTTCTTTTTTTAATCGTATACATTAATCAATCAATCATGATTAAAATTTTAATCGATTAATGCCCAACTCTGGTTTATGCATTTATGGCAAAAATTAGTAGATGCAAAATATTTAACGCAGCTGAGAATGATTTAACAGTAAATAAAAGTAAGTCATTGAAGATTTCACGATCAATTCTGCAGATTTACTGGCGTTAGCATTACTCGCGAAGTCTGCATAGCTCCTTCGAAACGAAATTTAAGTTTGACCTTCACCTTCGGAGTTCAAGGTCATTTGGAGGTCATGTCACAGTGCAAATCCGAATGTATTTTTTTTTTATGAGCTACGCGATGCTGCAAATGAACGCTCCGAAATATCACAACTTAAAGACTCGATCTAAATGCTACAATCAAAACATTATTTTACAACTAATCTTAGATTTGCCAAAATTCAATCTGAAATTCGACGTATAATATTTTCCTTCGAATTAGGAATATGAAGAAATTGAACCAAAAAATGTCTGGTTTCATTAATGCTAATATTTCACGCACCTAAAGGATTACATTTCGAACGGTTTATAATCTGTAAAAATAGCCGACTTGCTCTAGAGGAAATCGATTCGAGTCCGCAAAACGAGGAAGATCCATTAGGCGATCAAACACGAAAAATTCAACGTTGGTATTCTCCTGTTACGATAATCGGGACTGGCTTTTCGGCGACTGCTCCGGAAAGAAGTGAAACTTTAATGGTCGTCTAATGTACCAACAACCATTATGCAGTCAAGTATACCAAGATAGAAGGAAAGCGGAGCGCTCGTGAAATCTTACTTAACCGCTTAAGAGTGTTTGATCGTGTATCTCTGCCGGCAGACGTTTCTTTTTGTTTATTCAATGATGCTGCGCCCGTCTCTGCCGAAACGTACGCAAACATTGAACATGCAGTACTACAAACTACAAACACATAACAATTTATAATGATAATAATGATTTCGGCGCAAGGTACGATCATTTAAAATTTTTTTTTAGTTGAACAAATTTTTCTTAATGACATTTTTGAAAATAAAATTTGGAATAATGTTATTAGTTCTACATTTTAAAAGAAAGAGTTTTCTGTTACTTATCTTTGCTATACAACTATTTGTGAGTGACCAATCCCTGAGAATTCTAGCGGTTTCAATGCCTGGCGTCCTTGACATTGACGCAAAAAAAATGTTACTAGTGTTTGTAAATGTTTCGCCATCCATGATAATGTGAATTTTTCTCGATCGAAAAATCCGCCGAAATCATTATTATCATTATATATTATAATTTCGATCGAGAAAAATTCACAACATAACAATTTAATCGAAACGGTTATGTATTTCTTGTTCCTATTTAACACTAGAACTACCGAGCCCTAAACGAGAGTGATGTATATTCTTTTATAATAACAACAGAATCGAGTTTATTTAGATTGTAGGATTTTTATGGTAACATGTACTTGCATACTAAAAAATTTCTCAAAAAAATACATCTGTAACATCACGAATCGTAAAAGAAAAAACCGGAAACCAGTCATTTGGAACTGATATAATATCTCATGTAATATGTAAATGTCTAGTATATTAAATACGAACAAAAATAAGAACAATATTTTTAAGAATGGCTATATAGCAATTTTCAGTGGAGCCTCAGAGTCGCCGTCCGAGTGCTAAGGGTTAAACGTATATTTTCGTCGAGACGAGATTCAAGGAATTTTTATGTTAATATTCTTCGTTTTTAAGAGTCTCTATTGTCAAATTCTTCTTTGTAGAACCGAGTAGAGGTTCAACATTTTCTAGTAATATTTCGAACAGTCTCGGCATAACAAAATACACTAATATCCCATTTTATTTTCATTTTTATGAAACGTACGTATCCGTTAAGATAAGCTTTAGCGAGATTCCGTACACACACACATTTTCAGTTTTGCGAAGCTCAAATATGAAACGTAGCACTCGAAAGAACCGAACAGAGGTCCGCCATTTTAAAGTACCATTCACGTCGAGTCTCAGTATCCCAGAACGCACTTCAGCCCGGCAGATTCCGCGGAAAACTATTGTACGTCTGACCAATGACGTGCCCATTTCCCTTAGAGTACCACTGTCTCTTCAGAAATCTTTCTCCCGAGAACGAACGCTGCGTTCTCGTCGCATCCACACTACACAAGGTAAACTTTTAAAGCCAGAAATATTAGGAAAACGAATTCTGTATCATAAATTTCGTTTCCAAGAAGATTAAGGAAGTTTGGTCGGAACTTATCTCGGTTTTACAGTGTCGTGAAGTTAAATGTATTCTTGCAGGGGAATCATCGTAAAATCCGAAATGAATTTAACAGCGGGAAGAGATGGTCCACTTTCGCGGAAATCTTTTTGAGTCTTTAATGCTGCAGAACACTTTTATTCTTGTCTTGATGGTGTTCCGATACCGCGAAACTTTTCTGTATCAAACATGAATGCAACATACCGAGTCCAATCCTAAGTCCATTACTATGACGATATTAGTGTTTTTTCACATTTTATTCATTTATTTATTTAGGTGTAATTTGTTGGGTCACGATTAAAATGAACGATCTATTAAGGGGGGAGCCCTGTGTAAAATGAAATGTTTTAGCATTTTTTTTTTTTTTGGCTTAAATCGATAGAAAATTTTCTTATGAATACCATAAAAAAAAGTTAGAAAGCTATCGGAGATGTGTTCTTGTACGTTATTTTCAAAATAAAGTGAAGAGTTGGATCGAGCAGGAGCGACGCAGTCTTGATTGCACTAAAGAGGCTCGTGCTTCTCGAAAAGAAGAAAAAACGGCTGAAATGCAATATTTTAACACTAGATTGCCCAAGGAAGTAATTTTGACTGCTTTTTAATTTCAATTAGAAAAACAATTATGTATATAATGACACAATTTACTTTAGAATTTTGTGACTTTTTGTACAACATATAAATGCGTTTATTAATAATTGTAGTTACCTCCCCCCCCCTTCATTTCCGGTATATATATGTGTGTTATACCTAAATTGCCCAAAAGCAGTCAGTCTTTCTAGTGTTAATAAAAAGGAAGATGTGTTCTACGGCCTCGGAATCGCAGATTAGCAAAAAACTGCGCTTTGAGTTACGATTACGATTTTGAATTACGATTTTATCACAATTTTTCTGTTACACAAACTTTAAACGGCGTTTTTCTCGAAACGCAAAATTTCGCTCGCCCTGCAACGTAGCTCGTAAACTAATTACCCGATCTTTATGAACCGTGATATATATATTCTATAAACAATTGGCCTCAGCATGACGAGCTCCGATTGTTTTTTTAAATTTAAATTAAAGTTATTATCAATCATTTATATAAGAAATCACGTTTTTTTTTCATAACGTCGCCATTTTTGCAATTTGGCAAAAAAAAAGAAAAACGTCATGCTGCACGTTTTTGCATAAACTAACGATTCCATTTGGATTTTTCTTTTAAGATCATTTTTGTGCAGTGTACGTTGCACGGCGCAAATACAGGATGCCATCTTCAAGCCGTTATTCCACGATTATTATTAACAATTAAACTTTCAGAAAAATATTTTTTTTAAACAGGCCATTTACACAGGGCTCCCAGCTGAAGAAATCCTAAGCTCTGAAAAATTGTGAAATAATCGCCAGTAGATGTGCTGAATGACTTAAACAAATTAGACGAGCACCGTTTCCGAAAAGCGGTGGATCGCGAGCAATGCGTTGAATCGTTCCAACAAGGGCAAACGTCTCCGCGAGCATTTTCAGCCTTCCGGAGATTGTCCGCTGGCGTTACGATCGTCGAAGAATTTTCGCAGTAGCGATTGCAGCTGCACCGATGTTCCATCAAAGCGTTGGATATTCGTTTCACGTCCGTTGCGAGACGCGCGTTCCCCCTTGGTCGCCCGGTTATTGCAAGAAATACATTCGCGAACGAGCGTCGCGTCGGGTCGGGTCGGTTCGCTTCGCGTCGTGTTCGGAAGCGAAATTACAAGCGGAAGGTAAATATAAGGCGAGACCGGCGTTAATTCCGAACGATTGCTCCTTGTGTTTCGTGACCAATGGAAATCTGGCCTCGCTCGATTTCCAAGTAAGTGCGTATTACGTGTGCATCATGCACGAGCGCGTTGCTCGCTCGACCCTGTGCGGAATCTTCTTTCTTTTCTGCGCCGGCACAAAAGAACTCGCCTGATGCGCCTGTCTGCGGTAGAGAACCTGGGAAATCACGCTAGGTTTAATCAACGTTCTACCCGGTAATTGTCCGTTCGTTCGCCGCTTCCGGGATACACTCGACGCGACTTAGTCTCTCTCTCTCTCTCTCTCTCTCTCTCTCTCTCTCTCTCTCTCTCTCTCTCTCTCTCTCTCTCTCTCTCTCTCTCTCTCTCCGGGAGCCTTCTTTGAAATAGTTAACGGCGGAAGAAGACTGTGGTATCGCTCGGCGAAAAAAATCCAACGAATCGCCTCGGATAACCGGGAATGGCGCAACGATGTCCCCTTTCGAGAATTCTCCCCCGATTAGCCACGCTTCTAATCGGAGAACTCGCCGACGCGACGCGCGACGCCATTGCCATCTTGCTCCACTCGGAAAATGAGAAAATGGTCGACTCTGCCGCGATCGTTTAAACCTTAGACCATATATACCTATAGACACGGCGTAGATAATTTTCCGTGTCCGAAAGATTAAATCAGCTGAAAGACACTGTGACGTCACATTTGTACAAGCTATGCTCATCGACAGTGCCTACGCTTGGCTTACATGGGGAGAGGGGGTCAGCGGGTGCGCCATCTACGCTTGGCTTACATGGGGAGAGGGGGGTCAGCGGGTGCGCCATGTACACAGTACATGGAACGAAATTATCTTAAGACTTATCTTGTGACGTCACAGTGTCCCATCATCTTTCGGACACTGAATTCTCGGTTTTCCTATACACATACTATACCTATGCCGGGTCTATTAGTATATATGGTCTAAGGTTTAAACACGCTTTTGTCAGCAGTGGCGCACCCAGGGGGGGGGGGGGTCCAGGGGGCCAAGTTTTTTGTTTTGTTCGTTATGGTCAAAATTCGGACAAACTGCAAAAATCATAATTTTAGCAGATCGACATGTTTGACCCGTCCAGAGGGCCTGGTTGCGAGGTAATAACGATGTAAACTCCATCTGATTGAGGAATGAAAATATTATATAAATAAAATCAGTTTGGTAATGTTAATAACTTCGCCATAAATTTTTAAGAGAACGATTGAGTATTGGCCGATGTTTCCTTTGCACATTTTGATCCCTCTGATGCAGTCAAAAAACATTGTTGACCTTTTGACCTTAAAATCAAGGGAAAGTTGAATTTCCCTTTCAAGATCAGATTCAAGGTCAAAGTTAATTTTGCGGTAGCTATCGTATATCAATTTCCACCAAATGGAGGGGTTAAAATCTCGTATAATTTCTATACACCTTGTGTTAAATAAAAATTTGTCTGCATCTATTACAACCAGTGGCGAAAAACGAAACGAAACACTGGAAAATTAGCTAAACCGTAGAATAGTTACTTCTAAAACGAAACATTTTGAACAACTTTTCTCTATACAAATAAGGCATACACTCACTTAGGTTCCTTAGGTATTTGCAAAAACCGCCGATACTAGAACACTGAATTCTGCCTATTGTTGTGCGTCTGTGGCTGTGTACGTGTCAGTATCGGTGTCCATGGTCTCCATGCAAAAATGCCATTGATGCGCATTTTGAAATGTGATAAAACGATATATCCTAATATTTAGAATTTATTAAAAATATTTGCAACGCTTCCGGTAACGACGCGCGTCAGTGAAAGATCATTTTCTACATTAAGAATTTTGAAAACATATATTTAAGATCCACAATGACACAACCACGACTGAATGGGTTGGCTTTGCTATACATACACAGAGACATTCGTGTAACTATAACCGAAGTAATCGAAGAGCTATGTAAAAAGAAAAGAAAACTAGATTTTATTCTATAAATAAATTTATGTTTAAAATCTAAAATAGTTCAACTCGTCCCCCTCTAAGAAATCCTGGGTGCGCCACTGATTGCAACACATAATAATCGAAATGCGGAAAAGTGATCGAGCGACCGCGACACGGCTAGAAATTAATTCAATTAAACCTGGTCGCGGATTAGCCGAGTTTTTCGCGTCGGAGTAGACTTTCCATCGGGTTTTCCCGGCTGGTATTGCGCTGATTCCAGTCGCGGGATTATAATACCTCACGTCCCGCTTCAACTTACGTTGCATTATCGCACCTTCGGCCCATCCTCCGTCGAAGGAGGTGGAGGAGGAGGATCAACGACACTAGGTGAAAAAGAAGCGGATCCGGCCGTACGTGACCTCCCGCCGATAAATTCGCAAAAATAAAGAATGAAACGAACAGAGTCGTCGGCGGGAAGCGAATCAAGACAGATATTTGAAATGCAAATGGGTTTGCTTAGCGGAAGACACATAAATCCGCGGGAAATAAATTTCCACCTGGTTCCCCGGTGGGGAAATTAGAGGTACCCTCTGTAAAGAGACACGCTGCAAAAACCGTTTCTGCGCGTTACACACACGATTTCTGTTTTTCCGTTACAGATTTGCCGAGCGTACACACAACTTCGTCGTGCAAATACACCGAGCGGAACTTCGGCTCCGAAGAAGTTGCGATGTTCAGGTGAGACGCTACGCGGTAACTGAACTTCGTCTTTCGAGCAACAGTGTGCCAATGTTTCCAGGTCCATTATGTTAGTAGTTTATACACGTTATTTTTATCGTAACTTCGTGAAGATTGTCTTGAAATTTTTTTTGCATCTCATTTTTAATGAACAAAATTCTATATTGTGGTGCAGTCGAGGTTGTATCGAAATTGTTTTGCATCTCATTTTTAATGAACAAAATTCTATATTGTGATGCAGTCGAGGTTGTATCGAAATTTTTTTGCATCTCATTTTTAATGAACAAAATTCGATTTTGTGGTGCAGTCGAGGTTGTATCGAAATTGTTTTGCATCTCATTTTTAATGAACAAAATTTTATATTGTGATGCAGTCGAGGTTGTATCGAAATTTTTTTGCATCTCATTTTTAATGAACAAAATTCTATATTGTGATGCAGTCGAGGTTGTATCGAAATTTTTTTGCATCTCATTTTTAATGAACAAAATTCGATTTTGTGGTGCAGTCGAGGTTGTATCGAAATTTTTTGCATCTCATTTTTAATGAACAAAATTCTATATTGTGGTGCAGTCGAGGTTGTATCGAAATTGTTTTGCATCTCATTTTTAATGAACAAAATTCTATATTGTGATGCAGTCGAGGTTGTATCGAAATTTTTTTGCATCTCATTTTTAATGAACAAAATTCGATTTTGTGGTGCAGTCGAGGTTGTATCGAAATTTTTTGCATCTCATTTTTAATGAACAAAATTCTATATTGTGGTGCAGTCGAGGTTGTATCGACATTTTTTTGCATCTCATTTTTAATGAACAAAATTCTATTTTGTGGTGCAGTCGAGATTTTCTTCAATTTACTGCCGTCTTTCGTTCAACTTCATTCAAAGATGTACATTTAGATTGACATATACAGGGTGGGGAGCTTTAAACAGGTCACCTGAATAACTCGCTTGCTTTTTAAGATAGAAGGTAATGCATCCGACCAAACTTACTTGCTATCGAGGCGCTGGTAATCCGATGTTACTAATTTTTTTATAGGTGGAGACGTCAAGGAGACATGAAGGTCAACTCTGTTTTTTTTAAATGGAACAGTATGGTCTTTTATTTGCATTGTGATAGTGTGTTTCAAGACGAATACAATGATCTATTACGAAGGTCATTATAGGTCACGCAAGGTCAACTGCAATAGAAAATAAATTGTCTGAAAGCACTCTTGAAAGTCTGAAAGACCCCTTGGCGGGGTGTAAGCCTGTTCGCGTCACGGAAATCGCGACACGGAAATGTGTAACGTTATATAATATTCACACATCATCAATCAGAAATGATTTCCTAAATTTTTTAAGCTCACTTACTTACAATTTGATAGTGATCTCAACCTTTTGCGTTCGGAGCTATTTTAACACGAAAATTAAACATTTCTTCCGACCTAGAATAATTCCAATCTATATACGATTTTTTTTCATTTTATTTCCATAGTTTATTTTTGTTAAGTTGTTTATTAATCTATTTCAGAGCAGGTATTGTCCTTTACTGTTTGTCTTGTAACTTGTGTAAATTCATTATTATATATACTATATATATATATATATATATATATATATATATATATATATATATCGACAGTCCATTAATAGGATATTTAGTTGTTGGTAGGATATCGAAAGTAAGTTACTGGAATTTTCCAGTTTAAAACGGATTTTAATGCCAAGAACAATGTGGATTCTGTCGTGTCTAGGATGGAATAGCGAGCGATTTTAGGGCTTGCGTATCCGCTCTAAGCTCCAACAGTTCCGTCTGAGTATCAGCAGCCAAACAAAGCTATCGCGAACGTTCGTCAGTGGAGGACCTCAAGCTCGAGGCAGCACACGTCAAGCCTTGATGCCGGGACGCGCGAACAGAGGATCCCATTCGAACCGAGCGAGCCGGCGAATATAATTACTTTTCGAGTGGAGCGCAATTTGCCCAACGACTAATTTTAACTTCCGACGGGAACGTTTTGCCCGGAGGATCGGTTGATTTATTTGCCCGGGGCCGCCACCGTCGGGGCAGGATCCCGCGTAAAAGACTCTGGCCGTGTATCAGGAACATCTCGGGACGTGTGCGAGATAACGGATGACACCTTGGTCCCAGTTAACCCCTCGGACCAGCGACACCCGGGAACAATCTTAAATAAGTGCCTAATAACCTGCTCGGGTAATTTATAATCTCGCAAAAAAAGCGAAGTTATTAAGTTTCTTCAACCCAAAATGTTAGACAGAATGATCCGATCCTAATTCGAATTTTGAATATCAACCCTTAGCACTCGGATGGCGACTTTGAGGCACCAATGAAAATTGCTATGACATTCTTAAAAATATTGTTAACATTATTATTTTTGTTCGTATTTAATGCTACTAGACATTTACATACTACATGAGATATTAGATCAGTTTCAAGTGCAAAAAATGAACAAAAATTGTATAGAATGTAAATATTCTAGAATGCGAAAATCTTTCGTTTTTTTAGTTAAAATAGCTCCGAGTGCAAAGGATTAACTATGTATAGCACTCGAGTGGTGACTCAGAGTCGCCACTAAAACTTGCTCTACCATTATTCGCAATATTGTTTACATTATTAAATATGGTGCTACTAAATCAATTACTAAACATGTAAGTATTGTATGAGGTATTATATCAAATTCATATCCGTAAAATGAAAAAAAAATCATATAGATTGGAATTATTCTAGGTCGGAAGAAATGTTTAATTTTTTCGTGTTAAAATAGCTCCGAGTGCAAAGATCACTATCCAATAGTAAGCTTAAAAAATTTAGGAAATCATTTCTGATTGACGATGCGTGAAGAAATATCGTTAGTATTCTTTTCTACAATTTCAATCTTGGGATTCAAGCGGTTGGTACGTTTGATACACTGTGTATCTTAAGAAATCTTGAAGAAGAGAGGGAGGGGAGAGAGAGAGAGAGAGAGAGAGAGAGAGAGAGAGAGAGAGAGAGAGAGAGAGAGAGAGAGAGAGAGAGAGTGAGTTGAGAAGGATTTGGAAATGGAAAATTGAGATAACGTTCTCCGTGGAAAAAATATAGCTCCCCCAGATTTAATTCTGTGTTATATTGTATAAGCCGGCTGCAGACACGTCTCATTTCGGAGAAATTGCCAAGGAATTGCGAGAGATCGCTTCACTTGACTTATCACGGAGCTCAACACTTTCTCGCAGGCTTTTTTTACATTTGGACTGTCTGACGGTACAGTGATCTGATATTAAGTCACCGAGCACGAAGCATTTTCTGCGACTTCAATTGCTGATACAGTCCAGAAAAACATTACTGGTTGCATCTTTTTTTTTAAAATTTTATATTCATCATAAAAGTGTGAGAAATGCACATACAGTAAACGCTTGATTCTTGTCCAACAGCTGTGTTTTTCATGGACAAGAATCGTGCCCAGAAGTGCTTTTTGATTTATGACTGCGGCTAGATGTCGCGCCGACCGCGCCGAGCGAGACTTCAATAGAGAGCCGAACATAGAGAAGGACAGAATGAAATACGGTTCGCGTGACTGTCCGCGTCTCTTTCTTTCCGATGCGCTGTCCTTCCTTGCGACCGAAACTTTCACCGTCGATTAAACCACTAAATACAATTGAAACTATATCGTGTTTGGTGTCATTTTAATCAGAAAAATGCCACAAATAAGGTAGTGAAAGTCGCATAAACAAATAATGAAAATTAAGAGATTTGTAATATCGATTCCTCGAGTCAATGTCGTGGTGTTCACACCGATATACCCAAGCCGACATCAATCGTCACCGCCCTGCGGAGCGACTCGGCGTTGACAGGCAGTGGAGTGTGTAGGCACTGGACAGGAATCGTGCCCACGCTCCGGACAAGAATCAAACGTTTACTGTACTTTTTAACAAAATAAAAAACATAATTACGTCTATATTCTCTTATGAAATGATAATTTTCCGGCACGGTAATTAAACAATGGTGCAATTCGCGCGCTAATCCGGCCAGGGTAAATTTTTTCGCGAAATTGCCCGAATTATATAAACCGGCGAAATTTTTCCCAGAGTAGAGCCGGTTTTGTGGGCCGACAGAAGCCGCAAGTTTTGTCCCCGGAACTGAATTACTTTTTCCAGCGACTCGATTTACGCCGCAATCCTGCGGAACGCTCGACGTAAATCGACAATCGGACGTAATTGCCGTCTTGTACCGGCGAGGCGCGACGCGACGCGACGCGGCATCGTCTGCATTTAATCAGAGGTAAGGCCAATTCTCGAAATGAGTAAGCTACAGAGGCTGCACAGCGGAGGATATTGTCTATTCCAAGGATGCTTTGTTTTCCCTCGAAATATCATCGTATTAATTGCTACCCGACCCGGTAGCACGACTTAACGACATTAAATCTTAACTAACGGCTCGTCGCACAGAAACGTTGCCCCGATTCGAGCCGATTCGTTATTTATCGCGAATTCCTGTTTGCGCTGCGTTTTATTTGCAACGTCGATGCTAATATTGCCTTACACCAATATTTATTTATTCCTAGAACGGTTTTTTTATTTGCTCTCGTGTCGCTGTGACATATATTTAGTCTGATCGTTGCTAGTTTTAATATTTTTCATTTTTAATTAGAATTTCCAGGTCGTAGTGAATATTTTTAACGTTGACTTTTAATGTATTTATAAGTAGGAATAATATGTTGTTTTTTTTGTGCAGCGTTAGAAATTTGTATTCAATGAGACAATAGAGGCAATCTTTAAACAATTCGCTAATATACGTCTAGGAATTGGTAATTAATTTGAACTTGTATGCAGTTCTTCTAGCTTCAATAATTTATTGAAAAATACATTGTCCATGTGTGAGAGTGTTGAATTATTTACGATTCGTACCAATACATTGTGCAACTTTAAAGATTTAACAGATTTAGCGTGTTGTAAATTGTGTAATGCATTGAAATCAAATGTGTACGCGAAAAGAACAATGAATTGGCGAATACAAAGTAATTTATTATTCGAGCCAATATATTCTGCAATTTCTATATGGAATTTTGGAAGATTGTAAATTATAAATTTGTACAATGCTTGCAATTAAAAGATTTTTTTACGTGCCGAAAACTATGAATCGATTAATTTTATAAACATCGAGTAATTTATTATTCGAGCCAATGTATTCTGCAATTTTAATATGAAATTTTTAAAAAGTTTTAGGTTGTAAATCTACATTCTATAAAAAGATTTTTTTATCGCAAGGGACTATGAAATGGTAATATTTAAAATTGTACGAAGTAATTTACGACTCCAGATAATCTACTGGGCAATTTTAATGGAGTAGATAGTGAATAGCGAGTCGAGAATGATATAATTAGTCCAGTCAACGAATAATTGTAGAGGGAAATGGAAGGAACACAATTTTTGACTTTGGGACTTTGTTTGGAGTAGTTAGGAGATAAACATACTAAAAGTCCCCACTCCTAGGAAGTGAGTGGGGTGCAGGGGGGCCCGTAGAAGGTCCCGTTTTTCGGTTTTTCGCTTATATCTCGGAAACTAGGCGTCTTAGCGATAAGACCACTGTACACGAAATTAATGCTGATAAAATATGCCACAAGATTGATTGCATTTAGTTTTTCGCTATCTCGCATAGTTTCCGAGATATTCGCGCTCAAAGTTTACTAATTTTGAAGATAAAATAGTAAAATATCATATCTTCTTGTAGGAAATTTAATGCTAAACAACTTTCTTTGTCATGACTTTTTCGTAGGACGAAGGGCTGAAGAGTTAGCTGGTCAAATAAGGCAAAAAACGTGAGGCAAAAATGTTTTTTTTTTCAAAATTAGTGAATTTTGAGCGCGAATATCTCGGAAACTATGCGAGATAGCGAAAAACTGAATGGGATCAATCTTATGGCACATTTTATCAAAATTAATTTTGTATACGGTGGTCTTAAAGCTAGGACGCCTAGTTTCCGAGATATAAGCGAAAAACCGAAAAAAGGGACCTTCTACGCGCCCCCCTGCACCCCGCTCACCTCCTAGGAGTGGGGACTTTTAGTATGTTTATCTCCTAACTAGTCCAAACAAAGTCCCAAAGTCAAAAATTGTGTTCCTTCCATTTTCCTTTACACCCCCCTTTTACACATTCATTGACTGGACTAAATGTACATATTGAAA
The DNA here is from genome assembly GCA_916610255.1 of Lasioglossum lativentre. NCBI lineage: Eukaryota > Metazoa > Arthropoda > Insecta > Hymenoptera > Halictidae > Lasioglossum > Lasioglossum lativentre. The sequence goes on along the minus strand of OU744358.1, from coordinate 8,488,976 downwards.
GAATATTTTTCAGGCATAGAGGACTATATGAGCTAGTAATTGAAGCTAAAAATGTCCGGCGGACACATAAATTAGCGTAATAAAAGATGTAGCAGTTAAATCAATACATTAATTCTTGTAATATTCATCATCCCCATCCTAAATACCAATTGTGTCTGTCACGTTCGTTACCGAAGGTCTACCACATCGCGATCTTTTATGCGGACCCTCATTAACCGTTCATTTATATATGTGCCTTGACGACGTTGAAGCATACGGGTACCTCGTTCGTTTATAATTCAGGCTACGTACCGGGTGGTTCGTTTAAGATTTGGTCAGAACGTCTCTCCACTATTTTAACGAAACGATAAAATTTCTAACAAAAATGTTAAGTTAGCAAAAACAATATCACAAACGTGTCAAGGGACGAAATCACCAAAAATACAATTAACTTGGCTTCGAACGAAGTTCCAAAACGAATAAAGCGATAGCGTATTGGCGCTCGATATATATATATATATTGTTCAAAGAGAGAAGCCGAGAAGCTGCAAGTTGTAGGGTTAAGGGGCAGGAAAAGAATGTCGAGCAACTTTCCTGACAGCTCTGATCTCAAGTTTTCCGACTTCTTATGACTTCTTTCGCAATAAAGCCAAGTACGTGAGTCGCATCATTAGGGGCTTTTTGTCCTCTGAAATTAACCCTTCCAACGGCCTTTATAGATGCTGCAGTAAAATATGATCTCGACCTTAGCTGTCGTCGTCGTTGAAAACTTGTTTCTTAATTGGTCGACCAGTTTCGACCGCGTTTAAGCCTCTTCTTTTATTCTCCACAATTAATTCTCTTCAATTCTCCACCATCAAAAGACAACATGAATCATTCTACTTACTGAAAAAATAGACCAAAAGTAGTGGTAATAAGCATTATACATTGTAAAGAATTCTATGCCATTAAAAACCAACATAGCTTCTATGCGGCCCGGATATTAAAGGCTTGAAAATTATTTTTGATTTCCTTCAGTTATGCTCGATTAAAATTTAATTTCAATTAGGTAGTTGAAACCTAGCAAAATTAATGTAATTGTAAGTTAGATACTAAGGTATATTGTAACGTAATCATAAATTGTATAGTTTGCAATGTATATGCTATATAAACCTTATATGGTTTAAAGCAATAATAAATAATAATAAATCATTCTAATAGAAAAAATTATAAATACGAATATTCGCAAAAATAAAATCATACTTGTATGGTAAAAAAACATTTTAAAACAGTGCCACCATAAAAACACATAACACATAATGAATTTAATGATTTCGGCGCAAGGTTCGATCATTCAAAATCAAACATCAAATGTGCAATTAATAGATCATGCTTCTCGACGTTTCGATCATAATGTTGATCATTTTCAAAGAGACATATTTTGCGTCTGAAAAATAAATTTTTGTGAAACACATAACATTGTAAATGCAAAAATCTAATCAAGAATGCAACTGTACAAGCTGTGCTGATTGAGCTTTTTGAGAAATTTGCATCCAGAGATTGCCAATTTAATAAAAAATAGAATTAGTACAGAAACTCCGCGAAGGAATGGTTCGCGACAAAGCTCGTCGAACGGATGCTACAAAAACTTCCGAAACTGTTGTTAATCACGTGTCACAGGGGCCAGGTAATTCTCCGAGGAGCCTGTGCAACCCCAAGAAACAAGCACAAAAGAAACCATTCCAATAACACGTCCGATAAAAAGCTCTCCTGGCAAGGGAACAGGATTTCGATGGCGTGGAGAGTTGAAAATTTCATAAACCGCGTTGCGTGTTCGGGCACGGTTCACGGATCCCCTATTTTAATATCCCGACAAGCAGAACCTTTTTACAGGACCGTGGAGAATCGGTGGGGGGTGTGCAGGGGGTGAACAGTGGGTTGAAAAGGGGTTAACACTCCGAGCAAGTATTCCTGCACGGTATACATGCTGCCAGCAAAATATATGTATAATTTGATATTCCACGAAATAACCCGACAGTCTCAGTTTGACATACATTTTTTTGGGAAATTTTTGTTGGTAACAAAATTTTTTCACGAACATTACAATTAGTGTCTCTGATTTCTCAACTTTTTCCATTTCCCGAGAAAGAGAAATACAATTTTGATTTCTCGATAATTCTCGAGAAATACCTCTTTTGAAAAATTACATGTATAATTAAAGAAAATCACATGAAGCTCAATTGAATCTTTATTATTTATTAACTATCCTAATTTTATATACACACAACTTATTGTAATGTATATTGTAAAAAATAAAATATATTGATATTCAAAAAATTATTATTGAATAATTGAAATATATATCTTTGACAGAACTTTCTAAAAAAAAAACATTTGTAAAGAACATTTTTAACTTGTAAGATAAAAAAAAATGTTAATTTTCTCATATAAACCATGTACCAGTAAAATTTAAAGTAAAAAAATTTTAATGTTTTATTTCTAGCTGTGATTTGAAATAGTTTTTTTAAAAAACACAAAGCATCTAGCGTTGCGTCTGCCAGTCGAGATCTTTTCTTTGTAACAAAATCGTTGACATTGGAAAATTGCGCACATTTTGTGTGTAGGTCGGTTTAATTGTAGACAATGCACCAAATTGTTGTAGCATATTTTTAGTTTTCTCGCCACCTGTTTCAAATATACCTAGTAAATTCCATTCTCGAAAAATAACAATAATTTCTCGAGAAGTGCAAAATTTAAATATTTGGCTTGTCTCGAGAAAGAATTCTCGAGAAGAAACACTAATTACAATATTATTTTTAAGGACAATTTTGTTCGAAAGAAGTCTACACTGTGACATTCGTTCGATTCGACAAGAAATTGTTTCGTCGAATGGAAGAAAAATTAGAATAGCGTGTGATCGATCTGATCCGAAGCAAACGTTTTACAATGATTTACGATCATTCCATTTCTGGCGTTCGTGAACCGTCGGACGCCGTTATTTTCCTAGAAAACTCTCGCAAGTCCGATACTAACGCCAATCCATTGTCACCACGTTATCGAAACGTTACTCTATTTTTTTTTTTTTTTTATTTTTTCGTAACGTACATTAGCGCTGCGAACAAATCCATTACGAATAAGTCTCTCGATATCCCCTGCCACCGTCACAGAAATAAATGCATAATATGCATTACTGAAAGAACAACATGAAATTTATCTTTGTGGAAGACATATACTATATCATACATTCTCGGGAGAAATGTTGAGTTAAGCTGAGAAATTCTTTTGATTTAATTTTACAATTTTATTTCGCTTGAAATGAACTTCTATCGATGCGAATGAAAAGGCAGCGGATTAAATAAAGAATTTTACTGTAATTTCGAATTGTTTACATATAATCATTGTGAAATTGCAGCACAGATTAAATGAAATAAACTTCAATTAATGCAATCCATAATTATTGTCATTCTTCGTATATTTGTGTCTCTACGAATTTCAAGTGAAATTGACACAATGGTTAAATGTTAATATGCACAATGAAACAGTAAATAATTAAATTTACAAATCCTTTTTTACGCGAGGAACGTGGACAAACAGCATGTATAAAACGTTCAATTATTCAGTATCTATGCATACGATAGCAACAATATATTCGTACGTTTTAAGTATTCAGAACAATGTTATTCCACATTAATAACAATATTCAATCCCTCATTCTCCACATAATAATTACTCGATTCCTATATTATCACAAAAAAAAAATGAAAATAAAATTGTAAAAATGATTTTTCTTATCCTCCATGCAATCTTATACACGCGTGTACAGGGTGTTAAGAAATGTTTGGTCTTGACAGTCATAGGCGTATTCCACATCTTCGGATCGATGAAGATCTGTGAAAAAAAAGTTGCCGCAAAATTGTCCTTGACCTTGAATTTCAAGGTCAAATTTTTTTATTCTTGTGATGCGTAGAATCGCTAATTTGACCGTGAAATTGAAGGTCAAGGACAATTTTGCGGCAACTCTTTTTCACAGATCTTTATCGATCCGAAGATGTGGAATACGCCTATGACTGCCAAGACCAAACATTTCTTAACACCCTGTACATTGTTGGTGCCATTTTCGTTCCTAAAACTTACACAACCAGCTGTACCATTGATACGACAGTAATTACGCGGTAAAATCGACCATTCTGAATTCTGTCCAGGCAGAATGGCGATTCGCAACGCAGCGGTTCGTCTGCAAGGTTAATAAAAAGAGAAAGAATGTCTTTGCATAAGGAAGTGCACAGCAGAAGTCGTTAGCAGAAGGCGGAATGGGCCGGGGTGCCCGAGCCAGGCTCATTTATTGGGTTTATCTACAATTTAAAGCGGCTGGGTTGTAAACAGTCTTATCGTTGCTATTCCGTCCATCACGATCCTCTATCAATCAGCGTTGCAGGTCCGGGGAAGAAGTGTATCAGAGATTTGCCCCGGCGCCGAGTAATTTGTAGCAAGAAAAATCTCCCGTTCGCCTAAGGAGATCGATGATAACGTAACGGTAAGCTTGGCACGAACACCACGTGCCGCCGATCCGTTTCCCTCGTTTTTTCCCCGGATCTATGAAATTTATACACGAGGTGTGATCGAAAACCCCATACAATTGTTACAGAAACTTCCAGCTCAAAAAAAGTACTTATACTACTTACACTCATAATAATGTATTATACATACACAGGGTGTCCCAAAATTCCTTCAAATCCCTGAAATGGGCGGTTCCTGAGGTCATTTGAAGCGACATTTTCCTTTTCCAAAATGTCCGCCGCGGCTTCGTTTAGGAGTTATTAACGAAAGAACACGGACCAATCAGAGCGCGACCTAGACGCGTGTTGGCAAAGATGGTCCGGCGCGCCAGCAGTCGTTTGGGTCTGTAAGTCCTTGGTACGAGGACTTTCGTCATCGCAGATAAGCGGAAACAGTCCGTGTTGATGTATACATCGTGACGTGTTAGTCATAAAAACACTGGTATAAATAGTACAGTAATTTTCGATATACCGCGATGGGTCGGGACACGGCTTTCGTCGTATTACGGCTCTGCTGGCTCCCCGCACTATCTTTGCTAACACGCGTCTAGGTCGCGTTCCGATTGGTCCGTGTTTTTCGTTAATAACTCCTAAACGAAGCCGCGGCGGACATTTTGGAAAAGGAAAATGTCGCTTCAAATGACCTCGGGAACCGCCCATTTCAAGGAGTTGAACGAATTTTGGGACACCGTTTATACAAACAAGGGTTACTTTGAACAGCTCAAATCCAGAGGAACATTCACCCGTATGTTAAGTTAAACGAAAATCGGACGAATTTTTTCGATCGCATGTTCCTAATTCGATGTTCGGTCCATAAACATGAACGGGCAAGCTCGTTAAAAAATTGCTACAAAAATTGTCCGTTGCTAACGCCGTCGATATTTCGATTAACGTTGGCGTATTAGCATTTTTTCGATCAGCCGGTGTAACGAATGGCCCGTCCGAATTTATCGAATCCATCGTGCGGGCGGCGGCGGCCGATTTGATATTGGCCCGCGCAGGAACTAATTAAAATTCAGCAAACTGTATTCTAGGTCGTTAAATCGCCGGATTCGTTAATTCCAGCGCGAACGTTCGCGATGACGTTTTATCCTGTTCAGTGAATAGATGTAAGTACGGCTGTTATTTTCATTAGTGCGCGGCCAACAGTCGGGGAAACCGATCCGTGAAAGGTTCCATCGGATTCCACCGGTGTCCTATAGTGCAAATTACACGCTCGCGAAACAGGTAAGACAAAAGGTTCGCGAAACGTGTTATCCGTGAACCGTGAATATCCATCGGGTTGTTCAAGGTATTCTGCTTTTGAATGCTATTTTTTTTACCGTGTTTTCAAGAATGTTTTTCGGAAGAATCATTGAACTTCTTGGCAATAGGATGTTATCAAAATTTCAAAAGATTACCAAGTATCATACTAGAACGTTTTTCAAATTCTGTATAAATTTTGTCAGATATCTTTAAGTATACAGGGTGTCCCACATAACAGTTTGCACGATTTTTTAAGTACTTGCGATAATCTGACAAAAATATTTTCAATAAAAGTTGATCAGTTTTCGATTGGCTACATAATGCAATAAAAAAAAGTTCGAAAAACATTGTTTTTTATAGTATTCTCAAGGTCACCTTCATTTTTTTAAATGGCACTTTGTATTTTTGACTCAACAGTATTATACCCCGTGTTAAGACGAATTCAACTACCTAGTATAACATAACCTTGGGATGACCTTGAAGGCGAAGAAATGAAAATTTCAACAAAACATGACAATATGCTTGAATGGTTGATCATAACTTGTTTTTATTATTAAGACTCGAAATTACATTCAATTCAGAAACCTTGACTAAATGAACGCAAACGATTTCGTAAAAAAATCACATCAAATGTTCGAATTGCAATCCGTTTTGTTGTAGGCACAATTCCGTTCTTCGTAGTAAATTAGCATTGGTTGCTCTTACGATGCTGTCGTAGCAAAGTATACCTACGTATACCTACGTATACCTATGTATAAACACAAGTTATTACCACCCATTCAAGCAGATTGTCATGTTTTGTTGATATTTTCATTTCTTCGCCTTCAAGGTCATCCCAAGGTCATGGTATACTAGGTCGTTGAATTCGTCTTGCCACGGGCTATAATACTGTTAAGTCAAAAATACAAAGTGCCATTTAAAAAAATGAAGGTGACCTTGACAATACTATAAGAAAAATGTTTTTCGAACTTTTTTTAATTGCAATATATAGCCAATCGAAAACTGATCAACTTTTCTTGAAAATAATTTTTTGTCAGATTATCGCAAGTACTTAAAAAAATCGTGAAAACTGTTACGTGGGACACCCTTGTATAATTGAAGACTAATTAATCCAAAAGTTCTAAACAAGGAAACTCGGTGTATCTGCAATTATCGTATAATACAGTAACGGAAGTTGGTGTAGAAAAATTTTGTTCAGGTCACGGGAGACCCCTGTATACCAATTAATGAGAACATGTAGACCTAGAGAAAAAAGCCTAAGATCCTTTTGTGCCGGGTACTATACTCGTTACGTTCCGTAGTTGCGTGTAATACGTTCTCGAGCCGGGATAAAACGGACCACATTCCGAGGATACGGCTAACGACGTTTATTTAGTGGGCGTTAATTAAAAATTTCACCGACACACCGCCGTTTAAATTCAGCCCCACTGAACGGTTTCCGGTGGACGAGTATAATGAATTCCCCCGTGTGCCACCGTCTGTATCTAAACACTTGTAAACAATGACCGTGCGACCGATGTTATTTCGGCGCCGATCAAATATTCGACACCGTGTAAAATATTGATATCCAGGGGACCGAAAACATATCCGAAATAACACCGGGACAATAGAAATAGCGGAACAACTGCAGTTTACCCCGCCGATATCCAACGTTGTAAAGTGCAGCGTACCGTCGTCTCGCTGCAGGCGGCTTCGTAGTCCCTTTATAAGCTCGAAGTTCACCCGCGCCTGTTCTGCATAATGTATGCGCGTTTCTATATATCTGCTGGCAATAGTGTATTAACTTATGGTTTCGTCCCTTGCGCTGCCGCGTCGCGTCGCGTCGCGTCGCGCTGGTTTGCTACAATTTTTCGTTGTGTAACGTGTGAACGATAAATTTCCGACGACGTGTTTGCCAAATGAATTTCCGTGCTGGCTGGCGTTAATAATGAAACTTTGTACTGGCAGCCCGGTTTTATTTTTTCGGAACAATTCGGGAAAATGTGCGACGAGCGAGAACATTTTTTTTTTTTAAATAAAAATAGGGTAAACTTTTCCTCCCGAACCCACAGATTTTCGATTGTTACACATCCTGTACATTTCGTCGAGAAAATACTAAATACGATGTCCCAGACCGCGGACACCACTCGTTTTTGAGTTATGTGCACGTAAAGTTGACTAATTTAATTTTCGTTGTTTCACCTCGGAAAGTGACAGGTATGGGCGCCGCCATATTGGTAAGTAGGCAGCTCTCCCGTGTAGTGACTCAGTGGCGCCCCCACATCGCACACGTTACGGGCAATGGCGATAACATACATATATACACAATCAAGATATCTAAATTTGTCATGCTTACAATTATAAAACCGATAGAAAATCTAACCAGAACTAACCCAGACCTAACCCAGAGACAATCTCAAACAACTACAACTAAAACTACTCTCTTTCCCAATTCTATAATTCACCGAGTCACTACAAATAAGGAGCTCCCTACTTACCAATATGGCGGCGCCCATACCTGTCACTTTCCGGACTGGAAACAATGAAAATTAATGTTAAATTACTCAACTTTACGTGGTCGTAACTCAAAAACTAGTGGTGCCCGCGGTCTGGGACATCGTATTTAATATTTTCTCGACGAAATGTACAAGATATGTAACAATCGAAAATCTGTGGGTTCGGGAGGAAAAGTTCAGCCTAAAAATATATCAGGAAAGAAAGATGAAAGGGAATTATAAGGAAATTCTTAGGGTTGCCGCAGACTAGGGACTAAGTGAGTACTAGAGACTGATTAGGTAAAGGGCTAGGCACGAGGAAGGAGAATAATGGAGGAAAGGGACTGGGCAAAGTGAGAAATTAGACAAAGTGGAAAACTAGGCAAACCGGGGGAATCATTTGAAAATGTTCATTAAATTATTCGTCAACGCGCAGGGATGGCCGGTGTCCCATCGTGCACGTCGAACATTTTGACAGTTCGTCAAAGTTCGAATTTGTCAATAACCCGAGCGCGATCGGGGGGCGGGGCGACGGCGGCCGGACTACAATGGTCGGGATCGGCGATATTTTTCCAATAAATTCATCGGGACACCGTACCTCGAATATCAGTCGAAGAACGATCGCGTCGCGTTGCATCGAGGACAATATCGTGTTACCAGTTATCACCATTAACGCCAGCCGATCGCCGTCCGATTCCGACGAATTAATATCGACGAGAGAGAAGCGTAATGCGATCGGAATTTCGACGCAGGATGGAAATTGGCCCGCGTATCAGCGTCAATCACGTCGCGTCGCGTCGCGCCGGACGGGCCTCTCCTCGAACCGCGAACTATTTCAACGCAGAACCGTAAACTTTCGTTAATTTTACTATGGGCGAGGACGTAGGGGCGTATAGGGTCCGCAAGAAAATAGAAGACAATTATTATTTCATTTGCACCGGGCTCGCGGTTTATGATAATTGTTTCGCAAAACGATTATCGCCAACCCTAATGCCCCGACTGGTTTCGACCGGCCGGTTGGCAAATTTGAAAACGGCTGCGGCCGGTTAATGATCATTATTTAAGTGCACGCTATTTAGTATTCTCCGGTGCACCGAACACCTCTGCCGTTGTCATAATGTGTGTCAGTTATGATATGAATCGTTTATTTTATCTCTCAAATGTATTCATAGCGATTCATTCGGTGCTTCATTAATTGTACGTTAATCTTAAAGCCACGTATACGATGTCAATCCAACTTCATGGCACGTACAGTGGGTGTAAAAAGTATTCGTACACCGTTTTAAAACGAATAACTATTTCAAAATATTCGACCTAACAGCTTGAGTTTTTTTTGTGACGTTAGAAGGATTAGTTTACTAGCTAATGTGTAAATAATTGTTTTTTTTAATTGTTGTTGGCCGCAATTGCGAAGGAAAAAGTAAATGTTACGATTTTTAAATTTTTTATTTTATTTTAGTAACTATATAATATTTATCCATTAAAATATTTTACTAAAATTCATTGATAAAATTTATCATTAATATAAAATTTAACCGTATAATATTTACGTTGATCTTCTGATCTAAATGCGTCGATGCTCGCCATGAAGGAAATTAATAGCATGAATATTTAGTATACTCCCTTCAAAATCTTATTCGCGAGTCCGAATCGGTATTATAGTGCAAGGGGTTAATATAAAATGTAACTGTACAATATTTATCCATTAAAATATTTTACTAAAATTCATTGATAAAATGTATCATTAATATAAAATTTAACCGTATAATATTTACCTTGATCTTCTGATCTAAATGCGTCGATGCTCGCCATACTTGAAGTTACGAAACTCGTACAGGGTAAACCACGTCTAATTGGCCACTCCAATTATTTTCGCTAGTTTTTCCTCGTTCGGTGATGGTTTCGGACGAATCTTCGAGGTAACGAGGGTTCACGCTCTACCGCGAACAGGCTGGCTATGAGGCCGCTCTATTACCCGACAACTATACACGCTATAGTGTAACTGGCCACGGTTACACGGGCAGCCGGTCAATTTCGCGGCGCGAATCGAAATCTCTCGTTCATGCGGCTCGTCCGGTTTGATAAGATTGGAATCGGAAGCAGGTGGATACTGGATACGCGACGCGGCTGTGTGCAACCTTTCCTGCGGCTTTCATGCGATTCGGATAATCGAACCGAGGCCGTGTCCCGTAATTGGTTAGGATTATTGTAATCGTTCCGCGTGTTTACGCCACCTATCCATGACTATAACGCCGGCGCGGCGCGGCGGCTATACAAAATTTGCGACCAGCCCGTACTAAACCCCTGGAATCTGTTAATTAGCTTGAAAATCATTTTATCGTCTGACGATATTCAATCGAATAACGCCAACTAGATTAACCCTTTCGCTACCACGGACGAGATATCTCGCGCCCCGATAGCTCCCGATAAACGCCTTTTGCGAGATATCTCGCTCCCCAGGATTCTTCCCGATAAACACTTTTGACGAGATATCTCGCGCCCCGATACTTCCCGATAAACACTTTTGACGAGATATCTCGCGCCCCGATACTTCCCGATAAACGCCTTTTGCGAGATATCTCGCTCCCGGATTCTTCCCGCTAAACACTTTTTACGAGATATCTCGCGTCCCGATACTTCCCGATAAACGCTTTTGACGAGATATCTCGCCACCTAGCACCAATATTTTGATGACACTATAGACAAATATATTTTATAAGTAACTGTATCCTGATTTGTAAAAGGAAGAAATGAATGAAATCTTTATTAATTTGTTGAAATTAATTTTATTTACTTTCTACATGATAAACTTCAAAACATGGTGTTGCACATAGAGCTACTGACAACAATACCTTGTTTCTTTGCGTACTCCATTGTCTTTGCATACGACGCAACGTTTTGTTGGATATCTTTTCTTTGTCGTCTGTCCTATTTTTACAGGGAAACATCGAGACTTCAATCGAAGTGGATGTTTTTGAGTGCATTTTCTTCCTTGATATGTATGTGGTGTGCAATGCTCTTCTAACAAAACGTTGCGTCGTATGCAAACACAACGGAGTACGCAAAGAAACAATGTATTTTTATCAGAAGTGTTGAAGTGGCTCTATGTGAAACACCATGTTTTGAAGTTTATCTTGTAGAAAGTAAATAAAATTAATTTCAACAAATTAATAAAGATTTCATTCATTTCTTCATTTTACAAATCAGGATACAGTTACTTATAAAATATATTTGTCTATAGTGTCAAAATATTGGTGCTAGGTGGCGAGATATCTCGTTAAAAGTGTTTAGCGGGAAGTATCCGGGAGCGAGATATCTCGCAAAAGGCGTTTATCGGGAACTATCGGGGCGCGAGATATCTCGTCCGTGGTAGCGAAAGGGTTAACGGAGACACAGATCGCAATACAAGTTTCAGTATGCGGAAACAGAACGGGTGAAATAAAATTTTTCGTCGGTTGCATGCTTTTCAAACGGCTGGCTAATGCGTCTGACCATCGCCGACTAATTCTACTTGGAACAAGCGCTGATTGTGGCGTGCACACCGCGTTACATTTGTGCATGTACGTTTCCCATCGCACCGGCTACCGTTCTCTGTCATAGTACACTGTAATCACTAGATTGCTGACTCTGCTCGTTTATGATAAACACGGACGTTTAAAATTTATACTGAAATGAAAATCGCACAAAGCAGCAACAACCATTTTATTTTATACCGGCGCAGCGCGTCGCCCGGCGACAGGTACTTCTTGACAAACGAAACGTATTTTTCCCCCGAGTCGGAAGTTTGTTTAACGAAACACGAGCATCGGAATTTGCGTAAACTTTCGCTGTAATTACTGTCATGGATTCGCTTATTACGGCTTAATCTGAGTTAAGGGCTGGTACACAAGAAACCGTTTGCAGGCAACCGACGTTTCTGTTTTACGTTCGTAACAAAGAACTTTTTGGTCTGAGAAATAAATTTATTTCTAATTCTGGATTTTCATAAATTATAATTATATAATATAATTGTCAAATTGCAATTTATCTCCTGAACCAAATGAAGAAATTCAATTGCAGAATGTGGTTATCAGTGTGAAGCACTAGAAAAATTTCGTTCAAGATATCTATTTGTTAAATTTATTTATAGTTGGAGGTTTCGCGAATATTGTAAAACGAGTTCGGAATATAAATTCGCAAGATTGACAAAGTTACAGCATTTTGAAAGGAACGATCTCCGTACCACGGCTGTTAAAGTCGAAACTTTAAACGCGTTTGTCTCAGAACGACTTTTCTTTTTACGGCGGACCAGCACAGTGACGCTACCTTTGACTAATTAACTTCGAATTTTACATGCGGCTTTCTAATAAGATTCCGCGTCTGTTAACGAAGCGCCTTTTTAATCCGACTTCCTATTTTTCACTTGCAAAGGTAGAAAGTGGATTTTCCATTAAAACACAAAAACTAGCTCTTCAACACGTTCGTGGAGAAAATAGATTTTGTAAAATTTGTTCATCTTTATCAGGGTTCGTAAATTTAATTTACGAAGATGTACTACAAGTCTCGGATGTTCCCAAGTTGCGTCATAGATGTTAAATCAATGTCGATCGTAAGTTGCTAACGCAAAATTTGAATGTTTTCGGCGCATTGGTTCGATCATTTAATACTAAAACACTATTTGCAAATTAACAAAACATAATTCCTCAACGTTTCGATCTTCATTTAGATCATTATCAAGAGAATAATAAAATCATTGCGTCTGTAAAATAACAATGAATAAAGCAATACATATATATTGTGAAAACACCATCAGAAAAATAACAAAAAATAAAATTAATGAAAACCTTACTCACTTGCTTAGTGTCGCAGGGTAATTTCTACTTAAATTTCAGAAACATTTTAAAGACTAACATGTTGCTGCTTGGACAGTATACATGGAAGTGAGGAAACGTGGAGACATTTGGAAATATAAGTAACCGATCGTCAATCGATCTATTGGCCAAATCGAAATTTGGCGGTAAATTCAAACATATATCCCACTACAAAAATGTAACCTTACTACATCTGCCAATATACCGACAAATAATGTGGTATTTTTTAAAAAATTGACATTCAAATTAGTTTGACCACATTGTATACAATTAAATATATATGGTAATTAATGCATAAAGTGAAATTAACATTTATTTAGAAAAATCATCATATAATATTACTGGTTCAGTAATGTTGCGTAGTATTCATGTATCTTAGATGTTTCATACCTAAGGTTTACGCTACGATGTTTAATCATATGAATTGTTTCTAACAATATCCTTTGGTGCCAATTTTTTTCACGATCAACAAGTTTAGCATTATCAAAATCAAACGGTTGGTCAAATTCTAACGAATGTTTCGTGATGGCAGTGTGTTGAGTAGGCGGTTTGAAAATGTTATGTTTGTGTTCTTTTATTCTTGTTTCCAAATGTCTGGACGTTTGTCCAATATATACCTGGTTACGTCCCTTACAAGGAATTGAGTATACCAGAGTATTATAACAGAGTTGCAAAAAAATATTGTAGAATGGTGGCGAAAATGAAAATGCAGCTAGATCAGCTATCCATCGCGCTGAAACTGTGAAAATTGAATTTCCAAGGGTGCGAGGCCGAGGAAAATAATTGTGTAGCCTCTCGTAACTTGATGATGAAGTACTAAGTCGTACCCACTCGTACCCGTTCCCGGGTAGCTCCTTGAAACTTTTGAATTCTGCGTGTCCGTTCTCCAGACGCGCCTCGATACCGCGAATTACTTGGCAAACATTCATTAGCAGCGAGCATCCCGAGCTCCGAGGGATGCGAACACACTCATCGTTTACGTAATTGCGACACTCTTCGAGTTATTAAGTTATTACATACGTACGCGAACCCCGCGGAGCGTTAATTTCCCCGAATTAATTCGTGTTTCCCGTTGCACTCGTTATATGGGTTTTCATGAAAACCGGGCGAAAATTCCGTCTTTAACCCCTTCAGACCCCATAGGCGAGGAAATTGGAATTAATTATGGTGGAACGATGAATTTCTTGAGAGTCGAAATGTCGACCAATTTTGGATTTCGCGATCTATTAATACTTATGAAGTTATTAAATTATCTAAGAGACTGATTGATATCTTTCAATTTACTCATTAATCGTTTTAAATTGCAAGAGACATTATTTTCCATAAAGATTCCACTAAAGATTCAATCTAATAAGAAACGACATTATTATTATACAAACCCCCTCCCCGCCAGAAAATATAACCTCAACTCCAATTACTCTTCCAATCACCATTTAGTGACCATTTTTCCGAGAATACACTGTACCAGTATCATAAGAATAACCAAACGTATATCTCGAAAACTAAGGCCGGGCGGCGCGGCGGTAACATGTATAGAGAAAAGTTGTTCAGAATATAGTAACCTTGACAACATATTTCAAGGTCATCAAAATCAGCGAGATCGTTAATCATCTGCATAATTACCGAAAAATTAGTTCCATAGCCGGCGTAAAAACGAAAAAATTGCAATTGGTCAAGTCGTGGAGAAAATGTTACAGCTTTTCATGAGTGACTGTACCTTTGTTTGCAAAAAAAAAGGAAAATGTACGAATGAAAAGTTCGCTTCGAAAAATTTGTTTGAAATTGGTCGTGCAGTCTTTCGGATACATGTTTTCGAATATTCTTAGAAAATTGATCATGATGGGGCAAATTCTTACGATCGATTAAATAATTTAATTAGACTACGCGCGTGTAAGGACTGTCAGTAACAAAGCGGTCAATATCAAAAACTGTTTAAATATTTCAATTTATAGGAAAAAGTTGTTCAGAATAGTGACCTTGACAACATATTTCAAGGTCATCGAAATCGGTGAGGTCGTCATTAATCTGCACAATCGTTTCCCACGAGAACCAAATTAATTTTTGTTCTCCGGCAGTTACATTATTATTTCTAATATAATGCAACAAAATCATTTTTTTTTCAGAAAAATCTCGAAATAGAAATGTCTAATAGGAGAATAGGAACGATCGATGAAAATCGCACGGCGAAAGGAGGAATATGCAGACGGTACGTCTACGGGAGTTTTATTATAACATAGTAAAATAACAAGGTACCCTTTTAGTAATTCTAGACAGTAAACGTAACGCAGAGCAGATAGCACGGTTCGAACAGCACCGGTATAGATTCCCATTTCCACGCGCATACGCCTGACCTATGCACAGCCTCAACATGCGAGTTTCCAGCGCGGGCTCTGCGCCCGATACGCTCGCCATCAGCGTTTTATTTACTTTAACCGTCGAAGTGGTAGATTTCCTTGATGGTACCTTATCTTCGAAAGTGTACTTTACACAGCTAACACTCGCCCGAGTGGAAAAGGATACTCAACGGAAGCTGTGTTGTTCGTTGCTCGCGGCGGCGCGGCGCGGCGCGGCGCGGCGCGGCGGAGGTGACGGAAGCAACAGAACGAACCGAGTGAAAGATTCTCTGACAACGATCCTGATTCAATCGCTTTTTCTTTATCCAAAATGTTCTCGTCGAATCTCTCTATCCGACATACTGCGTCAACTTCGATTGGAGCTCAAAATGCCTCCATGTTATTTTTAATATTATAAACAATATCTAAAATAAAATAACACGTACAGTGGGTGTAAAAAGTATTCGTACGCCTTTTAAAAACGTGTAACTTTTTCAAAATTTGACTGAACAGCTTGAGTTTTTTTTGTGACGTTAGAAGGATTAGTTTACTAGCTAATGTGTAAACAATTGTTTTTTTTTTGTTGTTATTGGTCGTAATTACGAAGGAAAAGTAAGGGTCACGATTTTTAAATTTTTTATCTGTGCCTGTAGTGAAAATTTATAAGGTGCATTTGGTAGGTACAGTAAACGCTTGATTCTTGTCCAACAGCCGTGTTTTTCATGGACAAGAATCGTGGCCAGAAGTGCTTTTTGATTTATGGCTGCGTCTAGATATCGCGCCGACCGAGACTTCAATAGAGAGCCGAACATAGAGAAGGACAGAATGAAATACGGTTCGCGTGACTGTCCGTGTCTCTTTCTTTCCGATGCGCTGTCCTTCCTTGCGACCGAAACTTTCACCGTCGATTAAACCACTAAATACAATTGAAACTATGTTGTGTTTGGTGACATTTTAATCAGAAAAACGCCAGAAATAAGGTAGTGAAAGTCCCATAAACAAATAATGAAAATTAAGAGATTTGTCAAATCGATTCCTCGAGTCAATGCCGTGGTGTTCACACCGATATACCCGAGCCGACATCATAGGCATTGGACTGGAATCGTGCCCACGACCCCGGACAAGAATCAAGCATTTACTGTATAAGTAAGTTATGTACATGTATAAAGTTTCATCGAAATCGATCGAGGTTGTTACGAAATATAAATGATTGAAAATAGCAAACTCCAAATTCAAAGATTTTTACATGTTACAATGCCGATAGCTTTTTTATGCGTCAACCGACTTCAATGAAACTTTGTACATGTATATACAACTTACTTACAAAATACATGTTTGAAATTTTTCTTACTGGCACAGATAATAAATTTAAAACCCGTGACCTTTACTTTTTCCTTCGCAATTGCGGTCAATAACAATAAAAAAAAAAAAATTATTTACACTTTAGCTAATAAACTGATCCTAACGTCACAAGAAAACTGAAGCTGTTGGGTCGAATTTTGAAAAAGTTATTCGTTTTTAAAAGGTGTACGAATACTTTTTACACTCACTGTATTTCAAATTGGCTATCGAGCTTCTATCGAGTAAAAATATAGGCACTTTTTAGGAATTTTTTTAGGGGAAACTATTATGTGTATAAATTTAAAATTCTGCAGGTTCGTTACTGCATACTTTGGGAGCATACGGTATTTTTTTAAAATGAATTTCTGAATTTAATCAGTAGTTATAACGATTTTTAACGATTCTAAACTTTGTACAAAAATTAATGAAAACGGGAAAGATAAATGCGCGGGATAAAAAGATGACAATAAAATCTTTCTAATCGGAAATATTTTGCACGTTGTATTATCAACAATAGAAACATTCTTAGAAATTTATAATAAATTTTCCCCGGAGGATCCGATACTCGTAGAGATCCGATACTTCACCGCGGTCACTATACGCCGTGGCAATATCGAGCACGGTTTCCTCGCGAGTGGCGTAACTGCAGCTAAAGTAGCAATTCCGTTTGATTCGTTCGTCGTCGCGCGAGTTTTATCGCGTCTGCTGATCGGGCGCGGCTCGTCGTTTTGCGAAATTGTTCGATAACGTCCAATAGCGCGTGAAACGACGAACAAACAAGATCCAGTAAGGGAAATCTTTCATTGCACGGCAACACACACTTGTTCGAGAACACTTTTGCGCACACGACGACGACGCGACGCGACGCTACGGTGTTCGTGCACGCGACTTTTGTCACGAAACGCCTCGCTCCGGGGAACGGAGCGAGTATGTTAATTTTATTTTGCCTGGCATAACGTCTGGTAATCGAGTTGTCGGTTCGACGCCGCCGACGGAATATCGACAAGCACGAGCGTCCCGTTCTCGCTTTTACCCCCATTGTCTCAGACGAGAACGGTATCGCTGAAAAATGCCAGGCGAGAACCTTCGCCGCTGGGAAAGCTTTCGAAATACTGACGGAAATTAACAATTAGCCGACTCGATGTTTCCTGATCCCTTTGGAATCGCTTGGAAAAAAATTTACACTGCAACTACCGGGCGAATTTGCGCGAGAGATTCTCGTTCGCAGACTACGGACTTTTTTTGCACCTACAGTAAAAGCTTGATTCTTGTCCAACAGCCGTGTTTTTCATGGACAAGAATCGTGGCCAGAAGTGCTTTTTGATTTATGACTCCGTCCAGATATCGCGCCGAGCGAGACTTCAATAGAAAGCCGAACATAGAGAAGGACAGAATGAAATTTGAAGCGTGTCGCCGTCGCCGGCACAGTTTAAAAGCCCGCGTGTTCTCACAATGTAATATGCCAGTTAAAAATGCTTTATTTTTCATTATTTTTTTTATGGGACTTTCACTGGCTTGTTTCTGGCATTTTTCTGATTAGAACAAGACCAAACACGATATAATTTGGCCCATATTTACTCTACATGCGAAGCATAATTTATAATTTATGAAACCACTAAATAAAGTTGAAATTATATCGTGTTTGGTATCATTTTAATCAGAAAAATGCCAGAAATAAGTTAGTGGAAGTCCCATAAAAAAAATAATGAAAAATGAACAATGCTATCATTGTCATATCATTGTGAGAACACGCGGGCCTTTGAACTGTGCCGGCGACGTCCACTGTTCGCGTCTCTTTCTTTCCGATGCGCTGTCCTTCCTTGCGACCGAAACTTTCACCGTCGATTAAACCACTAAATACAATTGAAACTATATCGTGTAGGGTGTCGTTTTAATCAGAAAAATGTCAGAAATAAGGTAGTGAAAGTCCCATAAACAAATAATGAAAATTAAGAGATTCGTAAAATCGATTCCTCGAGTCAATGTGTGGTGTTCACACCGATATACCCGAGCCGACACCAATCATCGCCGTCTGCGGAGCGACTCGGCGTTGACAGGCAGTGGAATGGGTAGGCTTTGGACAAGAATCGTGTCCACGCTCCGGACAAGAATCAAGCTTTTACTGTACTGGGCGAATTTGCGCGAGAGATTCTCGTTTGCAGACTGCGGACTTTTTGCACCTATTAGAAATAGTAATATAGACCACATTTATTTTCAGGGATTTCTCTTTCGATTCTAGCCTGCGTTATCGTTACAGCTGGGAAACGTAATAAAACAGAATACTAAAACTCGCAGTGCTCGAAAAACGTTTAAACAAATATCGTTGCCGCATTAAAATAAAGGCTTCGGGGAAAAATGAAACAGAAGGCATAAGAAATGTCTGAATTTCCGGGGGGAGAGAACCGATAAATTTTTTCCCCAAAGACAGTTCTGTTCGAGAATGTATGATATTTGAAGAATTAATAACGCTCCCCGAAGTGAAAATATTTTCGCTCGTTCGACATCGAACGGTGCCCGTCGATGAAAAATATTTATTCAATGTTTAACGAAGTTACCGGGGTTGGTCACTGGTGCCGAATAATGGAACGTAATAAATTTTCCAGGATTATTACCCGGCGATTTTCATTAACTTTTTAATGGACGATATTAGAAAGGCCAACCGAAGGTCAACTTTTAGCGTAGCACACACAAAAATCGTATCAACTTTTTACCCGGTGCTCGAGGATATTTTTTCTCGCCCATTAAGTTGATTTAGATCGCACAACTGCTTTATGTTATTTCTCACACTAACGGTCTTAAATATTTAATCGCGGATCGCACAGAAAATTCGCCCGATTATCGCCAAGAGGAAAGTCACGCGAGAAATCTCGCGAAGCCCTTCTTTGTCGGTTATTTATCAATCTTTTTCCGTTGATCTGTAGGGGATCGCTGGGCAGATAGTAAAAACGCCAGGGGACATCCATTGGCCCATAAATCTGTGGAAGAGGATAGTTTTATGGGGGCAGTTAACGACAAGACGTATAAAGACACCGAGGCTCGTAAAAATGCGAGCGAAAGAGTGCCGCGGTCGACTCGGAACAAAGGTAAAGAGCTAATTAAGCTGCGACTTCCCTCCGTTTTACAACGAAATGAATGTGTATTTCACAAAGTAAATATTCCGGCGGTGGTTCTCACGTGATTAATTCCTGCCGTTCGCCTCGTTGCATCCGTTACTGCCGGCGTTCTTCGCGTTATACCACTCTGTAAGCATTTTGCCAATCGAGAAACACGTATTCTGTGTATTGCAAAATTCTTACTGTTATTCAATTTTTCAAATGTTTCATTGGCGTTATTGTGGTATTCACGGCAATACTCCAGAGAATATGAAACACTATTAAAATAGCATCCTTTTATATGCAGACTTTTGTTTTAATAAAAAAAATGTGGTAACCTAGTATTTCAATAAAAAATTGGAAATTCGTAGTTCACTCAAATAAACTTCTCTGACCGAATACACGAGTAATTGAAATATTGAAAGACCCGCTCGCATGATACTAAATAAATATCATATTTTTCTACAAACGAGCCAATAAATGTTCCAATGTTTATAGCTACGAGCGTGTACGTTTAACAACCACGAATTTATCGGTTTCCAAGAACGCATTAAAAATCTTTAACTCTTTCGTTATCGTCAACAAACTACAATTACATGTCGAAAAGACGACGAGAATGAAAACGATGGATTAAGCGATAAATTGTTGGCAGAAATATTTCGCGACACTCCGGAGCAGAATTTCCCACGATATCTTATATTTTATATAATGTTAATAATGATTTCGGCGCAAGGTTCGATCATTTTAAAACCGACAGCAAATGTGCAATTAACCCCTTGCACTATGATTTATTTTACGGTTGCAGTAATTAGAACTTATTTGTCGTTTCTAATTTCTTAGAAAAAAGGATGTTTGTACGTAATTTATACCTATGCAGTTCAACAACAACAAAAATATAATTTTTAGTATAATCTCTTCGAAATGTTCGTCACGAGTCCGACTCGGTATTATAGTTAATACATCAAATTTCTCGACGTTTCGATCATAATGTTGATCATTTTCTAAGAGACATATTTTGCGTCTGAAAAATCAATTTTAGTGTATACAAGTAAACAAAGTTAGAAAGTAACATTTGCGACACAGCCGTGTAAATCCAAACCGGAAAAAAGAAAATAAAATATAACACATACTTGCTGCGACAACAAATAACCACATTGTAGAAAAAATTTTTTAGTTACAAGTTTTGGACTTTATTCCATGGTGGCGCAGATATGTAACTGAAGCAAGTGCCAGCTGAACGTAAGAAGGAATATGTCCTAAAGGGCGACCTATTCAGTGATTGGTTTGTCGATATCGATCGATGGTGATTCGAACATATATTAGGCGGTAAATTTGAATAGCGTAACCGAACAAGTCTGTTCTAATAAAGACAAAATGCGGAAACATTTGAACAAATTATGAACAAAGACAACATAATTTTTGCAGACAGCAATTAATATCTGCATTCATGGAAAATTGTACGAAATTTTCACAAACAATAATAATCAAGGTTGATATACATAAAGCGAAGAATAAAAAGTATGTATTAATTGCACATTTGCTGTTTGGTTTTGAAAATGATCGAACCTTGCGCCGAAATCATTATTATCATTATATATTAGAATTTCGATCGAGAAAAATTCACATCTTAGATTTTGTCGTGCACGCGCTTTCCAGGCGAAAGCTTTCGTATAAAACGGGGGAAAAATTAGTTTTATTTACCAGGCTCGTTGTACAAAGTAAACTCGAACATTGTGGATGTCCTTTGAGCGGCTTTTTTCCGCGACGCGTTTCCATTTGCCCGGTGTTTTCGCGGAAAGCGGAAACTGCTCGCGCGTGTTCGCGTATTCGCGATCACGGCATTGCCTCCTTGATCTCCATTGTCCACGAAGAATTTCAAATCCCGGCTGTAATTATAATCCATTTTAGCGTTGGCGATTTAACAAACCGGCAAAGTGAATTTTTAAACGTAATTTTTGCCTGCCAGCGTCCAAAGAGCGCGGCGGCGCTGCAATGCCGGCGGAATCGCGAAAGAGGACGAAAATCACCGCCGACGCGGTAATTAATACTTCACAGAGGGCTCGCGCGAGCATGAAATCAACAATTAATATTACTAGCAATTCGTTGCGCAATTTTACGCCGGACCGAAGATACAACCCCTCGATCATTGATCATTATTTATGCAACGCTTTTCGCGGTTTCCAGAACCGGGTAACGTAAATATTCTTGAAAAGAATATTTTAAATGATCCTTATAAGAAGACTGCAGATTTTTATGCGAAATAAATATTGTCTGCATTCATTTCAATCTTCCGGAGCTACAGAGACATTTATTTCTTTTTTAAATAATTGTTATCGGATGGCAATGACACAACAGCATTTCTAAATTGTTTAAATGTTTTCAAAACGTTTGAATATTTTAAATGATCCTTATAAGAAGACTGCAGATTTTTATGCGAAATAAATATTGTCTGCATTCATTTCAATCTTCCGGAGCTACAGAGACATTTATTTCTTTTTTAAATAATTGTTATCGGATGGCAATGACACAACAGCATTTCTAAATTCTTTAAATGTTTTCAAAATGTTTTAAGGAATTGCACCACCTTGGCACTCGGAAAAATAGGTATAAAAATAAACTTTTCTTTTTTACGATGCCATTAAGTATATAAAATGATCTTTATTTTACACACACACATATATATATATATATAGTAGTTTTATGAACAATTTACAATATTAACGATTAAAAAAAATAAAAAATGGCAGAGATATAAGCCTATAAGTAAGACCCTCTTTTGAAAATCCTTGCTGATGGTGTACTTGATTTCTCTGTTAGGCATCGTCTAAAACATAATAAATAAATTTTTTCTTATTTAAAAGGGTAATAGCTAAAATGTGACGTAAGATTTTTGTGATTGGGTGCCATGTTCGAAAGTTATAAATTTCTTAAGAGAGTTTTTTTTCAGACGGCTGTCATTTCTACAAAAAAATTTATTAAAAATTTTCCCTACTTTACAGTTTAGCTATTACCCTTTTAAATAAGAAAAAATTTATTTACTATGTTTTAGACGATGCCTAACAGAGAAATCAAGTACACCATCTACCATTGTGGTACTAATTCTTTTTGGTCAGCTGCTACAGCTACTCGACCCAATCCCATCACTAGTTTCGTCAGGCGAATCCGCAAGGGAGGCAGAAAAATGTAGAAAAAGAGGAAGAATGGGAGAAAACGATTGAAAAAAGGAAATGGAAAGGCGAGAACGATCGACAGGACGTTGTCGCGAATTTCTCGCGTTGCGAAACGGTTCCGGTCGGCGTTCGAATGATAGCAATTACAAAGTATCGCTTCTTCGGAGCCGGAAGTATTAAAGAGTGGCCTCGCGGCAGCAGCCGATATCGATCGAGGCAAGTTCGTAGATTAGATTGAGAACTTGACGATACCGTGCTGCCGGCCGATCGTTAAAGGACGATCGAAGTTTAATTACTCGGGGTGGCAAACAGAATTGAGAGGCGGCTCGCTTTACAACCAGCCCTCGATTTTTACAGCTCTGTTTCCCAGGCACGGTCTCCTTGGGACTGGGAACTTGCGAACAGATTGTAATTGCTTGCAACTGTGCTCCGGTGTGCTCGTAGCATGCGAAATGCAACAAAGTTTGGCTGTCGAATTTCAGCTATTGCTGGGAACAAAAAGGAAAGGTTGTTCAAGGTCGTTTCTCCCACCTCGAATCGTTTGCAGTCGAGCGTTTCTTGGATATTTATTCGTGACTTTCCCATATCTACGACCATAAAACAATAATCAAAACTTTATTAAGTTCATATGGACGCACCATCTCATACCGGCCTTATTGGCAATGAAAAGGTAGACTTGCTTGCGAAGGAGGCGACAAATGAAATGCCCATGACGGTTATCAAAACACCGTTTACCGATTTCCTCGGCGACTTTAAAATCCAAACAAGGAATTCAACTAACGATTTAATCAAAGAACAAGGCATATTTAAGGGTAAGGAGTACCGTTCGACTTTTCCACAAAGATGATGGTAAACCATGGTTCTGTGAGCGCGGACTTCCTAGGAACTTTGTAACTTTTGTTAATAGACGCCGCTCTAATCATTATAATTTAAATGCTTCGTTAGCCGGAGTGAAATTTATTATAGAAAGTACTTGTGAGCGTGGTGCTGAATTCCAGGACCTAGATCACGTCATTTGGCAATGTCCAAAATATGAAGATGAACGCGATAAACTCATAGCAACTCTTTTACGTCACAAGTACTGGCTCCCGACATGTGTAAGGTTCTTCTTATGCGGCCCAGATATTTAAAGGCCTGCTAATCATCTTTGATTTTATTAAGCGACGTGCAATAAAAATTTAATTTCATAAAATTAATGTAAACAAGCAGAAGCTACAATCTAGACTAAGTTAAGTGGCGCATTAAGATATTATATACTACGTTAATATGTTCTAGTATTGCATTGTATATGCTACATAAACCATACCTGGTTTAAAGCAATAAATAAATAAATAATAAATCTACGACCATAATGGTGTCCACCGGTTATTGAAAATATCGGTCAGTGAGGAAAACTTAAAATTCCAATGTGAAATTATTATGCTACTGACAAGGACTCGTGCTCTGGGCCATTTCCCCCAAATCCGAGTCGTTTCCGGTGGATACTTGAGACGCAGAGATGACTATAAATGGCGCCCCGAGGATAGCCCCTTTATGATGTTATGCTATTGAGTGTAAATCGAGTGGAATGGCTAATTTTGGGGCTTTAGTGTTGTTGTTGGTTCTTGCAGAATATAACACCATATTGGATAACGGATAACACGACTACAGTGGTCCATTTGATGCTCGAAATTGTTATTGAAGCTGTACACTCAAAGAAGTACATTGAATATTCCAACCGCCGCAACCATTTCTCGATGGAAACCCTAAAACTTGATATTTGAATATTTTTGCACAACGTCAGAAATTATTTAATCGACTTTCATCCTGTTCGATAAAATTTTCAATGTTGCATTCAGTGTTGATTAGCTGTAGTATTAGTGACAATTGAGCCAAGTGTGGTGGGGATGACTATAAATGGACCGAGCAGGATAATCCTCTATGATATACTGCTATCGAGTCTAGTCGAAGGGAATGGCTAATTTGGGGCTTTCGTTTAATAGGTAGTAAACTTTCGTATAGGGCCTTGTATAGTACACTAATCATGATTTATTGTATAATAGATAAGACGAGCGTGATAGTCCATTAACTGCCCAACGTTTTTATTCAGCAAAGATTAAATATAAAGTGTCACGGAACAATATTTTCGCAGACATCATAGAAAATATTTACTATTTTAACAGCTTTCTCTCTCTGTTTCGCATTGCTTAATTTCTTATTATTTCGTGTTTGAAGAAAATCTAACAAAATACTAAAACACTCGTTACCAATCTCACTTGCACGTAACAATTTAACAAAATACTCAAACCGTTTAGCACCGAACACAAAAATTCTCCCAAGGAACAAACAAATCCCTAAATCTTTAAAGTCCTTTTCTATGAAATCTCCCAGAAATACTCTGATTATACACACATTTTCACCGACACCTCCAAAAGTAAAGAAGGTTCTGGCTGTGCAGTTATCCTTCCTGATAAAAATGTACTTTATAATCTCCATGACCTATGCTCTATATTCTACAGCGAAGCATTCGCTATTAAATCGGCCCTGGAGCTTACCATTAATTATCTTTACCACAAAGTCTTAATTTTTTCTGATTCTCTGAGTGTTATTTCTTGTCTGGCGAATCATGATAACAGAGAACCAATAATCCAAAATATATTTAAATTACTCTCGACCGTATACAAAAAAAAAAATAAAGATATTGTATTTGTATGGATCCCCTCCCATATAGGAATTGCCGGCAATGAAAAGGCCGACACAACTGCTAAAGAAGCCGCAAAAACCAAAATTTCCCGATCTCTCCCAATGATCTAATTAGAGAACTCAAACTAAGAACCCAAAGTAATTGGAATGAAGAATGGACTAGATCCCCCCTGCTAAATTATTTAAAATAAGAAAAGATATTTATAATAATAACTCCCCTAATATTACCCACAGGAAAGACCAAAAGTAATCACTACGCGACTCAGAATTGGCCACTCAAATATTACACACCTACAAAAATTCTACACGTCCTAAAAAAAAAAGGTTAAACCGAAAATAAACAACTAAAAAAGAACGTCAACAACTTCAGCAGCCCACGAAAATGACATGTTCCACCAACCCTCCTATTAAAAGTCTGTTAAAAGTCCAGCTCGTATAAAGTTCCAAACTCCGCTGACCATCAATTAGCCGGCTGGGAACAGCAGCGAATTATTCGAACAAAAGTCGTGTAGTCGTTTCTTTGGTGGAACTTATCGTGTTATGATGAATCGCGATCTACACGGGCATTATTCCGCGCATACGCGGCACGGAACGTGGGTCGGGCCTCTTATCGTAATCTCCGGCGATTGTGATATTTTATTGCGACGTTGTCACGTCTGCCGGTGAATTTAGTTGCAAAGCGGCGCGCTATCTTGTCCGAGCATCGGCACTCTTATTCATCGCAGACGCGCCCGTGACGCACGGAATTATCTCGTAATTTTCACGGGGACACATTTCGGCGTGGCAGCAGGCGCGCCCGGCGAACTGCATTACACACGCTCCCGTAATATTTCCCGGCAATTTGCGTATTTATTGTACTTTATTATCACGGGTTTTCTATTAACCGAGAACCCCGGGTGAAACAACGACGCGAATTTTCATTACCCCCCGGGCCGCGCCCCGAAGGTTCGCTTTTGAATTGGGGGCTCGCACAAATTGAAACATATGCCGATGCGGCCGCGTTCAAAATCCATAACGATCTAGCCATCGTCCCCAAAATTGGCCGTCTCTCGATCGCTATAATGCGTCACGGATCCATATTTATTCGTTCTGCTCGCAGCAATTTTACGTCAAACCGCAGAATAAAATTCGAGCACCGTAATAATATCGCTTACGATATACAGGGGCGATTTATTTTCTATTGCGGTTCACCTTGCATGACCTTGAACGACCTTCATAATAGGTCATTGCATTCGTCTCGAAACACACTATCAGAATGTAAATGAAAAACCGTCCATTTAAAAAAACAAGGTTGACCTTCATATCTCCATGACGTCTCCACCTATAAAAAAATTAGCAACATCAGAATACCAGCGCCTCGATACCAAGTAAGTTTGGTCTGATGCATTACCTTCTATCTTCAAAAGCAAGCGAGTTATTCAGGTGTCCTGTTTATAGCGCCACCTTGTATATGTTTGTAGTAAATTCAATGTAACGGGAATAATCGTATTTGTTATTCAATACTGAATTAAGATTACGAAGAAATTAGACTGTTACAAATGTCAACAACCAGAGAAGATACAACAGTATTTGAAGAGTGCTCTCAGACAATTTATTTTCTATTGCAGTTGACCTTGCATGACCTTGAACGACCTTCATAATAGGTCATTGCATTCGTCTTGAAACACACTATCGGAATGTAAATAAAAAACCGTACCGTTCCATTGAAAAAAACAAGGTTGACCTTCGTATCTCCTTGACGTCTCCAACTATAAAAAAATTAGTAACATCAAATTACGAGCGCTTCGATACCAAGTAAGTTTGGTCTGATGTATTTTCTTCTATCTTCAAAAACAAGCGAGTTATTCAGGTGACCGGTTTATAGCGCCCCACCCTGAATACGCTGATTCGATTCGGTAAGTAGAAAATGCCTGTGTTGGCCAGACCCGTAGGTGGTTGGGTCAGTACAATTGAACCTATTTGCGGTCTGTTCGGTGCAGAAGTTTCCGATTGTTAGATCTGTAGAATTTGGTCTGTTCGTTGGCTAAGATCGTGAAAATGTGGATAAGTAGAATGGGAACGCCATAGGTCAGACGTACAGTCTATGGTTATTAGGTTCGCTTATTTGCTTGGGGCTCGGGAGACCGGAGTTAGCGTATTCTAAAGGAGAATGCTTTTGGTTGACCGAACAGGTGTGGTATGCTCTTTAGAGGCAAGTAGAATACTGCGGTTTTGATCAGACGCTCAAAATCTTCTTAATAAATTATATTCATAAAAAAATGTGCCTCTCGTATTAACACTAGAACTACTGAGCTAGTCAGAATGACTGGTTTCCTGTTTATTCTTTTACGATTCGTGAAGTTACTGATGTATTTTCTTGAGAAATTTCTTAGTATGCTTCTGTATTCAAGTACAGGGTGTAAAGAAATGTTTGGTCTTGGCAAGCATAGGCGTATTCTACATCTTCGGATCGATGGAGATCTGTAAAAAAAAGTTGCCCCAAAATTGTCCTTGACCTTGAATTCCAAGGTCAAAATTTTTTTTTGTATTGTATTGTATTCTACGCATCATAAGGATAAGAAGCGTCAAAGGAACTATCGGTCAAAACTCGACCGTTCTCATAAAAAATAATAGTAGAGTTATTACTAATGAAGCATGCAGTTGCTATTGTTGTTTATCTGTTGTTTATCGGAAATCTAACATAATCGATCCATAATCAATATTACTTTCTAAGTCTTGAAAGATGTTCATCTTCTATTTCTTCTTCTAAGCCAAAGAACCGATCCATTCTGATTAATATTTCTTAATAGCCGAGCTTGAATGTCAGCTTTGGCCATATTCAAGCTGATAAACAACAGATAAACAACAATAGTAACTGCATGCTCCATTAGTAATAACTCTACTATTATTTTTTATGAGAACGGTCAAGGTTTGACCCATAGTTCCTTTGACACTTTTTATCCTCACGATTCGGAGAATACAATACAATACAAAAAAAAAATTTGACCTTGAAGTTCAAGGTCAAGGACAATTTTGCGGAAACTTTTTTTCATAGATCTCCATCGATCCGAAGATGTAGAATACGCCTATGCCTGCCAAGACCAAACATTTCTTTACACCCTGTACATGTTACCATAAAATCCTACGAAATCTAAATAAACTCAATTCTGTTATTATTATAAAAGAATATACATCACTGTCGTTTAGGGCTCGGTAGCTCTAGTGTTAAGAATGGAGACTGAATGTGAATTTTAGCATCATTAGAGATTAATCCGACAAATTCTCGTATCCAGACTCACTCGGTGTAGTTATTTTCTCGAGGATTTCTCTTTCGACATTTTTTCCGAACTCCGCACCGAGAACAATGGAGACGTTTCAAGCCAAAGTCCGAGATAATTCGGCCGCAGTCTACACAGTCTGCCTGGGTGTTTCAACAGTCTACGGGGGTCGGTTCCTTGTCAAACGGTTTAAATCCTGCCCATGAAATAAACATTGGCGGTCACGGATCCCGAGCGAAATATCGACGCCGGATAAGGTGTGCAGGTCGACGTGTTCACCGACGCGGCGGTGGCGAGAATTGCAACACGGTGCAGCGTCGTCTGGGGTGCAGCATTAAGGCCGCTCGTGGTCGAATTCGGTAGGAAGCACCACCTGCAGATGTAGATACACAACCCGCGAACGGAAGAGAAGCCATCCGGTACGGGAAATCTCCAACAGCGGGAGAACATTAATCGGCCGAGCTAAGTATGAAAGTCAGCCGCGAGTATTTGGCGAGGGCCTTCGAACGTTTCCGTTTCGATTTGATCGAAATTACTTCCGGGCACGTGTTCGTATTGACCGGGACACGACTTAATAGAGTGGACGTGTTTGAACGAGCGATCCTCTCTAATAACTATCGAGAACCCCGGGTTCCGCGAAATAGCGATTTTTCATCGGGACGCCCGCCCGTAGGTTCATCGAACCGCATTTTTACTCACGGACGAGACAGCCGTCATCAATTTAATTGGGATCGCGAAATTCTTCCCGCTACAGGCATTTAGCGGAACAAGATCCTCTCGATTTCTCTAACGATTCTACTATCTTTTCTAAGTCGGTCTGGTCAGTCTGGTAAGGTTCCATTAATTTCTTAAAGGGGTCATCCCATGTGAGAGCTACTTTTTCTTGCTTTCTTCAGAAATTTTTTTTGTAAGTACCCCTAAAACATACAATCTTGAAATTTCTACCACACATTTATTGACATTTTCACAGTCTCTCAGAATTTTTTCAAACCAAAATAACCAGTTGGATCGACTTTACACCGTTCGGAAGACACTCATGTGTTAAAACAAAGTAGGTTGATGGCGACCATGATTCCGGAGGTTTCGATCATCTGATATCAAAAAATCAAACGGCATTTTAAAAAAATATTGAAAATTGAATTTTTGGCACGGTTGTAAACGTTAAGTTCCAAGTTTCGTCATTTGTTTTCGTCTTGTTCAGCTTAAAAAAAGAACTGTAGCAGATATAAAAAATATTTTGGTACGAGCGAGAACTATAGACGTGCTGACTATACCATAAAAATTTGAGCAAAATCCGTTCAGTAGGTTTTGAGATATCATGGTCGCCAATATGAAAAATACAGTTTTGACAGTTAAGAATTATTTTAAGTTGGTTAAATATAACTGATTTGCGAGTCAAAAGAATTATTCGGCTACATACAAAATTCCTAATTTTTTTCTTTAACACTAAACCTACCAGTACCGGTCAAATGACGGGTTTTATATTTTTTTATTCTACAAATATTGAAATTATGAAGTTCCTTACATGGAAATTGATTCGATAAATTTTTTCATCCAAGCACATATTAGAATAAAACTTCCACAAAATCTAAATAAATAGAGCCTTGTGATTTTGATAAGCTAATACATTTTAATCGCTTTTAGTGCTCGGTAGGTTTAGTGTTAAAGTGAAAGTAACGAAGATGTGGTAACGAAGTAACGAAGATGTGGGTGTCTGGTAACACAACAACGAAAGGTTCCCTTGCATAAGTAATACGGAACACATGACCGATCTGGCAATCGGAATGCCATTTGAAGTTAGATGAGATGAGTGTCGTGTGTCCACGGTCCGGCAAGTGGTACGAGATTCGTATCTTATTGAACAAGTAGAAGGAGATCGTGCCGAGTTAGACAAGTAGAACGAGGTCCTTGTTTGATTCGACACGTAGAATTAGGTCCGTGTATGGACGGACAAGCAGACTAAGGATCGTGCTTGGATAGACAATTGGAATAAGGGCAGTGTGTGACCAGCTCAAGATCATCCTGTTCCTTTAACGAGTGATACTTAACGAGCGTTTACTTGGACGGATAGCATCTTTCGATCTTTCAATATTATACTATTTTTATCTCTTGTATTAACTATTATTAATATAAGTCATTACATTTCCTGACAGTAGAATAAGCTCGTACATCGGACGATTTCAATTTGATTTCACCAGATTCTCATAGAAGAGAATCCCAGGCTCACAATAATCGAAAATATTTGCACACCCACCCAGCAAGTAGAATATACTGCACTATGTCAGACCATACATGACCTCGATCAGATTCTGGCAGACTTCGGTGGAACACAACTCTAGCTCTCCACAGTGGTGCACAATTTAACAGCAAGATTAAAGTGGTTCACAATTTACTACACAAATTGAAGCGGTCCAGAATTTACTAAAAAAATTGAAGTGGTCCAGCATTTACTAAAAAATGAAATTCAACTCAGTTAGACATCAAACGATATCAGCTAAATCTCATCAGATTCCCATAGAAGACAATCCCAGGCTCACAATAATCGAAAATCCACTTTCAAAACCGAGATTATTCCCTTGTCTTGTGAGAAAACATTGCCACACCCACCCAGCAAGTAGAATATACTGCCCTATGCCAGACCATACATGACCTCGATCAGATTCTGGCAGAGTTCGGTGGAACACAACTCTAGTTCTCCACAGTGGTGCACAATTTAACAGAAAGATTAAACTGGTTCACAATTTACTACAAAAATTGAAGTGGTCCAGAATTTACTAAAAAATGAAATTCAACTCAGTTAGACAACGGACGATCCCAGCTAAATCTCCTCAGATTCCCATAGAAGACAATCCCAGGCTCACAATAATCGAAAATCCACTTTCAAAATCGTGATTATTCCCTTTTCTTATGAGAAAACATTTCCACACCCATTCAGCAAGTAGAATATACTGCCCTATGTCAGACCATACATGATCTCGATCAGATTCTGGCAGACTTCGGTGGAACACAACTCTAGCTCTCCACACTGGTGCACAATTTAACAGAAAGATTAAAGTGGTTCACAATTTACTACAAAAATTGAAGTGGTCCAGAATTTACTAAAAAAATTGAAGTGGTCCAGAATTGACTAAAAAAATGAAATTCAACTTAGACAACGGACGATCTCAGCTAAATCTCGCCAGATTTCCGTAGAAAACAATCTGGCTGCTCAGAATAATCCTTAACCTACTCCGAAAATGAAAATTCCTCTGGCAGTGTCAGAGAAAAATATATTCCAACACGCCTTGAAAAGTAGAATAAACCGTCCTCGGGTCCGGACGTCAGACGATCTCGATCCGATTCCGGTAGATTTCCCAGGGAAACGGTCCGGGGCTCTCGAATGCAGCGTCAGTGGAACTCGGCGCGACACGTTACCTGTACGCAATCAGTTCCACGGGGGACGTTCAGGCATCTCGACGCGAGAGATAAGAGGAGCTCGCCGACGAAAAAGCACCGCAGGTATTCGTCGCGTCGCACAATAAACTTGTGTGTCCTACGGGGCTATAAAAAGCAGACAGAGCGGCGGGCGTCGCTGTGTAGGGTGGTGTGGTGTAGCATGGTGGTCGAAGAGAAACGGGGACACGGAATGAATCTCGCGGTATAATATTTCTTAGAGTCGCGCCGGAGGACTGATATCCTGATCTAAACGTAACTATCCCCCGAGGGAGGTGAGAAATGAAATTCCAGCTATCTCGGTACGTGGTCAAAAATAAAGTGAGCCCCTTTACTCGGGCCGGCCACGTGTAATAGGGTGGAAGGGGCCGCTGAACTTTCACGGAATACCGAGCAGACTCTCTCTCAGCCCCCGCGCCACGTACACACCTGTATATACAGGTTGATCCACGACGCGACTGCTGAAATTCCGAGGATTCCTCGGCCCGGTACACCGAAATGTATATCGAGCCCTCCTGCTCTCGCCGTGTTTCTCACCCTCTTCCGCTTCATTTCGCGGAATTTCCGCGAACACCGCTATCGTTTCCTAATAATTCAAACGCGCAACGCGAGAAACAAACGTTTATCGTGCTCGCTTTTTGCCGGGAAAAGTTGCGCCTCGAAACAGTACGGGGATCTGGGTCGGGCGTGACCCGTGGTAAAGTTCGGACGTCCAAGGTATTGTTGTGCCCCTTGAAAAGTATCTAATCGACGAAGAATAATAGAAACTTTTAAGTAATCGAAACATTATATTACCGCAATTCGGAACAACTTAGTAACTTGGAAGCAGAATTTAAATGTTTTCGGCGCATTGGTTCGATCAATTATTACTAAACACTATTTGCAAATCAACACAATATCGTTTCTCAACGTTTCGATCCTCATTTAGATCATTATCAAGAGAATTACAAAAACATCGCGTCTGTAAATTAACAATGAATAATACAATACATACATTGTGAAAACAACATCGGAAAAATAACCAAAAAAAGGAAATCAAAGAAAACCTTACTCACCTGCTTAGTGTCGCTGGGTAATTTTTACTTAAAATTTAAAAACATTTTAATGACCACCATGTTGCTACTCGGACAGTATACATGGGATTAGTAACTTGTTTCTAGTTAATAAACTTGCTGAAAACTTCTGCGTGTTGCCGAGTATGTTGTTAATTTTTATTTTGTTCGTAAAATATTCCGGATCGAAGGAATTTTTGTAATATCGATAAAATTCTGGATTCGACAAATATCAAAGGGTGAAAATTAATAAGAAAAGAAATACAAGTCTATGTATCGGTGATTACCTGTTTTTAAAAGGACATGTTTATTCTTCGAGTATTAAAGGGTTATAATAACTTGAGAAAACATCTGCATGCTACAGGGTGAATCATGAAAGTAAGGACGTCTGATATGTCTCTGTTTGGAATTGAAAGCGGTGGATCGAGTGGAAACCCAATATTTTCGATCAGGTTTGGCTGGCAGCGATCAGTCGACCACCGACGAGAGAAACGCTGCTCCCAGATACGCCGACAAGCTTTTGATTAGCCCGCTCGGACACGGTCTTTGTTTCTCAACGACGCCGCGCAAAACTTTTTTCATTTTGGCCGCGCCGGGCCACTTTGCGGTCGCGTCTGTTGCACCCCCGCCACGATTACAAAAGGCCGCGCCGCGCCGGTTGCATCTCGAGTGAAATTATTCCGCCGAAATACTTTTTTTTCGGCCCTGTGCACCCACGGGATCCTGCGATTGACGTCTCCGGAGCGGAAGCAATTTTATATCGCTATACCGAGTGTCTTAAGGATGTTCTGGAGTTATAATGGGAGACAAAAGTACAAGAAATCCATCAATATATATAGGCAATGAAAGCCATTCATGAGTATATTTTGCATTAAAACAATAGATTAATTTAAAAAGCTTTCGTTTAATTAGTGAATTTCATGTTATATTTATTTTTTAATCAAATTGTCTTCGTATTATAAAAAATTGTAAGTGACTTTTGCGAATAATTGTACACTCTGATTTGAACTTCAAGATTATAAGTTTCTGATAGTCAATATATATAATTACGCAATAAAAAGTTAAAAATAAATATTTAAATAAATTAAAAATACTTCAGAAAGGAATATTCATAGTTATCATGGTTGACGTTTTGTAACAGTTTATAATTTTTTGCTCTGTAACTGTTTAGTGAATCCTAATAAATTTTCAACATAATTAATTACATGATTCTCAAAAATTTTGTTGCGTTTTTATATATCTCCAGAACATCCTGTATCGATCTTTGTGAATACACATTTTCATAGAAAGAAGATATATGTAGAAGTGGTATATAATAATATTTTACTAATGATAATTGTTGTAACAGGAGACTGTCTCATGACGTATCGCGAGACGGGATCCTTTGATATCGCTATCCCATTAACAATAATAATAATAATAAGATTTTACTAACATCGCAAAAAATGAAGAGTGCCAGTAGTCCGAACATTTTTCGCCAGTATGTTTAGAATAATTCAAAGAAGTGTTCAGAATTGCTAGAATACAAAATTGAGGATGCAGTTTAGATTGAGCCAAGCCCTACGGAAGATGGAGGAGCGTCGTTCGCCGATTTAGGGAGTCGAGGTGTATGCAGCCGAGGATGCATTCGTGGAAAAATGGGTGGCACGCGGGTCCGAGGGATCCCGGGGTCGAAGAAGGAACGAACGAAATAGGGTGGCGACGGGATCGAGTGGTTCGTAGGTGGAAAACGGATCACGGTTGCCTGCCTTGGCATTAATGTCGGGATTAGAGGCCCGTAGGTCCTAGGTAGAGAACCCCAGGCAGGCTGCACTACGCTGGCTCGAATATCCTGGAAGCATCAGCAGCCGCCACCCAACTAGAGCCAACCCCTTTCGCTCATCCCCTATTCTCGAAACCGTCCCAGCCAGTTCCACCACTTGCTTCCAGCCACTCTTTAAACAGTCTAGCAGGAAGCAGAGGTGGTTGATGAGGACGGAGAGAGGAAGGGAGATCGAGAGTGTAGGAATGGTGGGGATAGAAGCCGTCTAATGGGATATCGATATATTCATGGAGGTTCATCTCCAGCAGTCTCCTTTTCCCACCTCAAGAGTGCCAAGGCATCTTACCCTCGGATGCACCTCCTGATGCATGCCGGGATAAGATAGGGTGCCGGGCTAATTGTTTCCAGGCCCCCAGCGCGAGATTCGAAATTCTCTTGTCCGTCGATTCTTCCCACTTTCTTCTCCTTCTTCATCGGCGTCTTCCCTATTCTTCGTCTTTTCCGATATTACTGTTATTTATTCAGATTTTTAACAAAATTGAAAATCTCCAAAAATTCGAAAAGAGCATGTTTCTCGTAGAACTTTCAGAGATACCAGTTTTATAAAAATTCAGTAGCGAGACTGTGGGGACCAGTCGAGGAAACTCGAAGTCCTAAGTGATTATTATTTGATTATTTATTTATTGCTTTAAACCAGGTATGGTTTATGTAGCATATACAATACAATACATATACATATTAACGTAGTATATAATATCTTAATGCGCCAATTAACTTAGACTAGATTGTAGCTTCTGCTTGTTTACATTAATTTTATGAAATTAAATTAAATTAAATTAAATTAAATTAAATTAAATTAAATTAAATTAAATTAAATTATCGCCTTTCTCTACTTTCTATGACCTTCAATGACCTCATGTAATAGGTCGTTGAACTCGTTTTAAGATCCTCTATCGTGATACGGAAGCAAAACCATACCGATCCATTAAAAAAAATGGAGGTCACCTTCAAATGTCCGAAGTACCTCCACCTGCAAAAAAACTATTATCGCCACCGGATGGCCCCCTTCGTGCTGTACAATTTTAATTCAGCAAATATTTCTGTGAAACTTATAGTTTCGAAGATATCTGAGGTGCTAATAGTTATTGCCCCACCCTGTATATTCCAACAAGAACAAGGATAGTATACTATAATTTTGCGGGGGAGTGTACCCGAAGCATCTCGAGCCGATTCTTTCCGTCCTTGTTACCCGGGGTCCCGGAAGAAAGGGAGTCAATGTCAGCTGAAAGGATGATCGGCCGTTGAACCGGTTCCTCCTTTCGTCGCCCCGTGTCCTCTTTCGTTTGCAATGCAATAAGCGGCCCCCCGCCACAGAGTTCCTCCGACCCCTCCTAGCAATTAACGTCCCCGGGAAAAGTTCGATTGTTTACGGAGCCTGCGTGCTTCAATGCGTTACGCCGTCGTAGCCTTTTTTTCCGCTCGGCCGGGATCCCGAGAGTATTGTAGACACCGGGGCTTCCTTTTCAACGGGCCGGCCTTTCGAACACGATCTTTTACACACAACCTCTCGACAAGTTCCTCCAATTGAATTTTACCGCGGCGACGACGTTACAGTCACCGGCATTTATGAAAACCCGCCGCTTAAAAGAGAACGCGCGCGCGCCGCACAGCGTTGACATCCGACGATTTTCCGGGGGTCTTTTCAAACGCGATGCTCGACGGGAAATCTTTGGAAACGTCTCTTTCTTGCTCCAGCTGTTCGTGCCTAGATAGGAGACACTGTGGCCATTAATTTTTTTTTTTCGCTGCCAAATGGAATTTCTAGGTCAGCATCGTAAAAACGATTAGTCGACGAACATCGAACGTTCTTGGATATCAGGGAAAATGCTTATGCTCTCGGCGCAACGGTTCGATCAATTTTAAACAAAATAAAGCAATTGTGCTAGTTATATTAAACCTTCAACGTTTCAACCCTTATGTGGGTCTTTTTCAAGAAAGAAGAAAACTGCGTTTGCTTTATGAAATTTTTAAAGAATAAATTTGAAACACATAAAAATGAAATTGAAACATGAAGTGGTCCAGAATTGACTAAAAAATGAAATTCAACTCAGTTAGACAACGGACGATCTCAGCTAAATCTTATCAGATTCCCATAGAAGACAATCCCAGGCTCACAATAATCGAAAATCCACTTTCAAAATCGTGATTATTCCCTTGTCTTATGAGAAAACATTCCCACACCCACCCAGCAAGTAGAATATACTGCCCTATGTCAGACCATACATGATCTTGATCAGATTCTGGCAGACTTCGGTAGAACACAACTCTAGTTCTCCACAGTGGTGCACAATTTAACAGAAAGATTAAACTGGTTCACAATTTACTACAAAAATTGAAGTGGTCCCGAATTTACTAAAAAATGAAATTCAACTCAGTTAGACAACGGACGATCTCAGCTAAATCTTATCAGATTCCCATAGAAGACAATCCCAGGCTCACAATAATCGAAAATCCACTTTCAAAATCGTGATTATTCCCTTGTCTTATGAGAAAACATTCCCACACCCACCCAGCAAGTAGAATATACTGCCCTATGTCAGACCATACATGATCTTGATCAGATTCTGGCAGACTTCGGTAGAACACAACTCTAGTTCTCCACAGTGGTGCACAATTTAACAGAAAGATTAAAGTGGTCCACAATTTACTACAAAAATTGAAGTGGTCCAGAATTTACTACAAAAATTGAAGAGGTCCAGAATTTAAGTTCAAATGGAATTTCTAGTTCAGCATCGTAAAAACGATTAGTCGACGAACATCGAACATTCTTG
The DNA here is from genome assembly GCA_916610255.1 of Lasioglossum lativentre. Lineage (NCBI taxonomy): Eukaryota > Metazoa > Arthropoda > Insecta > Hymenoptera > Halictidae > Lasioglossum > Lasioglossum lativentre. Next base: position 8,450,941 of record OU744358.1, on the reverse strand, counting down.
GATATCAGGGAAAATGCTTATGCTCTCGGCGCAACGGTTCGATCAATTTTAAACAAAATAAAGCAATTGTGCTAGTTAAATGAAACCTTCAACGTTTCGACCCTTATGCGGGTCTTTTTCAAGAATGAAGAAAACTGCGTTTGCTTTATGAAATTTTTAAATAAATAAATTTGAAACACATAAAAATGAAATTGAAACATTAAAAATTTCATAAAGCAAACGCAGTTTTCTACTTTCTTGAAAAAGACCCGCATAAGGGTCGAAACGTTGAAGGTTTCATTTAACTGGCACAATTGCTTTATTTTGTTTAAAATTGATCGAACCGTTGCGCCGAGAGCATAAGCATTTTCCCTGATTTTAACAATTCACTATCGATAACTTTAACAACATTCTTATATATTGTTGTGTTTCCTGTGTACAATTAAAATGATTGAAAACGTTCGTGAGATTCGTCGATTTTTATCAACAACAAAAACAATTCTCCCGAAAACATTTACTTTAGCTGGCCGTGTCTATTGAACAGAGTATAAAAAATCGGCAAATATTTGGCTAAATGTTTTATAAACCACTGCAACTGGAAGGGCGTTCAAAATAACAACATATAGTTTTTAGGAAAAACCATATTTAATTGATTTTATTTTACGGTTTCCGCTCCTGTTCGGATACGAACGATACGGAATAAATAGAAACATTTTGTTTAAGATTCTGTTAATTGATGACGAATGCGTTTAGAGTATGAAAAGCTGCCACTTTTGAGTAGGTATACAGGGTGGTCCGTTTAAATAAGAACACCTAAATATTTCTTCAGGTTATTGTGATGCAAAAATTATTTGTTACGTAATGTGCATGGTGTCAATGGACCAAATATTTGGCACGAATATTTTTTTCCGAGGGTCATTTTTTTCGGAGTTGTCAAGGTCATCGATGTGTTTTGGTACATAACGACATTTTTTTTTTTTTTATTGCATCGTGTAACTGATAGAAAAATACATTCAGATAGGTATAATAATATGACCTTGAAATGACCTTGATCCTCGAAAATTAAAGTTATACCTAGAACCGATGTCGAATATCTGATGTCGGATCTCGGAAAAAAATATTCGTGCCAAATATTTGGTCCATTGACACCATGCACATTACGTAACAAATAATTGTTGCATCACAATAACCTGAAGAGATATTTAGGTGTTCTTATTTAAACGGACCACCCTGTATAGCGATAACATTTGAACTTCATTTTCGGTTGCGAATTAGAGCACAAAGATTCACGGCGAGCGAAACTGAAAAAGAATTACGCTAGCTACAACTTTGCTGGGGGACGTCTTCTCGACTTGGGCGTAGTCCAAGATGTGACACCGCTGTGCGAGTATACTTAACAGGTTAGGGATATTTGCCAAGAGACAGTATCGGGTTCTGGTAGGGACGTCTTGGTCCAAAAAGAACTACTGCGAACCTACGAAGGAGTAACCATACACGACAGAGCGAAGTTAATTATGTTTAACTTCGGGGCATCCGAGCAATTTTTACTCTTGGGAGCTTGAGATAACGCGTAAAGGTGACCCCATTTATTTCACGTTACGTTCCGACGCCATCTTAAACCTGCCGGACTCGTTGCATTAAAGTTTACTGTAATTTTTAACGGAGAAGGTAGATTATTTCTGCGACTGAAACGCTAACGAATTTCGAAGCGGAAATCTTCAAAAGTGCAGCTTTCTCCAACAAAAATTTCTCATCTGGATCTATATGCACCTACTTTTCCATTAAAATCTATCTTTTTGATTTTTTTAACAACTTTCGAGAATTTTCACTTACTAAATGTTAAAACAAATATTACTAATTCGATCAAACATTACTGAACAACTATTTGCAAATTAACACAATATCCTTTCTCAACGTTTCGATCTTCATTTAGATCATTTTCAAGAGAATAACAAAAAAAACATTGCGTCTGTAAAATAACGATGAGAAATACAATATATACATTGTGAAACCAAACACCGGAAAAATAACCAAAATAGAAAATTAAAGAAAACCTTACTTCACTTGCTTAGTGTCGCAGGGTAATTTTTATTTAAAAATTACAAATATTTTAATGACACACATGTTGCTGCTCGGACAGTATACAAGGGAGTGAGGAAACATGGAGACATTTGGAAATATATGTATCTGATTGTCGATCGATCTATTGGGCAAATCCAAATTTGGCGGTAAATTCAAACACATATCCTACTACAAAGTTATAACATTCCTTTATCTGCCTGTGTACCAACAAATAATGTGGTATTTTTTTTTTTTTTTTAAATTGACATTCAAATTAGTTTGACCACATTGTATACAATTTAATGTATGTGAAAAATTAATGCATAAAGTGAAATTAACATAAGGATTTATATAGAAAATTTTTATTTACCTATTGATTTAAATTTTAAGTGTGATCGAAAACAATTCGTTAGAATTTCTTTTTAAATTTCAAGAAAAATTGCATTAATCTTTTCCTAATATTTCATTGTGCCCAGTTTCAACAGAGAATCTCTTTCTCAGTTTTAGAACAGACCTTTCCCTCATTCTTCTACAATCACAGAATCATTATTCATACTTTATCACTTAAAAATGCAGAGCCCATGCTATCCAGATTTTGCTCCGATTAACTCATTGAATTTAAAGTGGAATAAAACTTTTCACTCCATTAAAGGTTTCTATCACATTCAAGTCGGATAAAAATTCTATGAAACCGGTTTGAAATATTTCATCGTACACAGTTATAGAAGAGAAGACTCTGTTTCCTCGCGGCTCTATAACTTCTTTCAGTTTCGAAAATACCTTTTAATTTTCCACTAATTTCGGAACGATGGTACGCAGTTTAAATACTCCAGACATCTGACATTTCGAATTTAATATCGCAGACACTTGACATTTAAAATGCAGATTCCCGTGCAAGTACACATTCGCGCCGATTAACTAATTAAATTCGAAGCGGTATAAAAGCTTTCGCTCTACCAGGGCTTCTATCAAATTTCAAGGAAGATAAAAATCGCATTAAACTTTTTCGAACATTTCGCCGCGACCAGTTTTCGAGGGGAAAGTCTGCGCATGCATGAAATCCGCATTGTACCGTCCACAGGATCTAGTAATGTGCTTCTACTCCAATTAGCACTCGGTGTAATGGCGGACAAACGGTTTCTAGCGGCCGTTCGAGCGATTTCTTGATTACAATAGCGCACAGTTAAATTTTCGCTTCATTCGTCTTCTTAACGCTAGAAAGACTGACTGCTTTTGGGTAATATAGGTATAACACACATACAGTGGGTGTACAAAGTATTCGTGCACCTTTTAAAAAACGAATGACTTTTTCAAAATTCGACCCAACAGCTCGAGTTTTCTTGTGACGTTAGAAGGATTAGTTTACTAGTTGATGTGTAAATAATTTTTTTTTTAATTGTTATTGGTCGCAATTGTGAAGGAAAAAGTAAACGTCACGATTTTTAAATTTTAAAATATTTTTTAAAACATAATAAATAAATTTTTTCTTATTTATAAGGATAATAGCTACAATGTGACGTAGGGAAAAATTTTTTTAATTTTTTTGTAGAAACGACAGCTGTTTGAAAAAAAAACTCGAATTTTCATCGAAATATTGCGTTTAAAAAATTTATAACTTTCGAACAGGGCACCCAATCACAAACCAGGGCACCCAATTAAATTTTTTATCTGTGCCTGTAGTCAAACTTTCAAACTTGTAGTTTGTAAATCAAAAACCAAAATTATTTACACATTATCTAATAAACTAATCCTTCTAACGTCACAAAAAAACTCGAGCTGTTGGGTGGAAAAAGAATTTTGAAAAAGTTATTCTTTTTTAAAAGGTGTATACTTTGTACACCCACTGTATATATACCGGAAATGAAGGAGGGGGGGGAGGTAACTACAATTATTAATAAACGCATTTATATGTTGTACAAAAAGTCACAAAATTCTAAGAAATTGTGTCATTATACAGGGTGTTCGACTACGGGTGGGAGAAAATTTAAGGGGTGGTTCACCATGATAATATAACTCGAAAATGAAGAATAAAAAAATTGGGATTCCGGCTTCGTTATTTAGCGCTATTTAGTGCCATTATTCAAAATATTGTTTACATTATTAAATATGTTATTGGTATCTAATCAATTACTAAACATCTAAGTATTCTATGAGGTATTGTATCAATTTCATATCTAGGTTGGAAGAAATGTTTAACTTTAACATTAAAATAGCTCCGAGTGCAAAGGGTTAACGATTAAAAATCCACCTAAAATGCTGCAACCCTTAACTAAATAACGAAGTCGAAATCGCAATTTTTTTATTCCTCATTTTCGACTTATATTGTCATGGAGAAACCACCCCTTAAATTTTCTCCCACCTGTAGTCGAACACCCTGTATACATAATTGTTTTTCTAATTGAAATTAAAAAGCAGTCAAAATGACTTACTTGGGCAATCTAGTGTTAACGAAGGATTTTCTCCTCGGAATTTTCTACCGTGTGAACCTCTCGGATGTTTTTCGCAAAATATGCTTTGGAAAACATGTATGGACTCTTTTACCATGATTCAGAGTTTCCTGCGAAACGAGGCATCTTGATCGGGTCCCGTCGTCAGTGCGCAGGTCGTCCTGCTTTCGATTCGTTTCCAGGTTCTGTCAGGACCGACTGTAAATTGCCTTTCCCCTCAACTGCTGTGTTAGATAAACAGTTTGGGCAGCGGAAAGGGACTGGAAAGCCCGCGGTACGCGGCGCACATTCTCATATACGTGCGCGTAGAGACACACGTGCCGCGCAAACACGGTATATCTAACCGAAGACGCGAGATGTTTACCCTTACTCCAATTATTTTCAGCGAGATGTTCTCCCCGCATCTGAAATTCCTATGTCGGCCGGAAATGCATATACATTAATGCGCCCCGCGACTCTGTCGCAAGTAAATTTCACGGATAAATAATGAAAAGCCCCGACGCCGCGCCGCGCCGCGCCGCGTCGCGCCTCGGTTAACCAAGATGCGTTTAACAGCGTCCAGCTCTAGCTCTCGGGAGTAATACTGCCAACAGCAATTTTGCGTTTCGATAACCGGTGGGTAATTCCTGTGGACTTTGATACGCTGCAACACGATTACGAAAGTCGTTTCTCTCTGTTGTCCGCAATTTTTGAGAAATTTCATTTTAAAAGGGGAAATTGCATTTTCCACTTTGAGAATTTCTTCTGACGTGACTGTGGAAGATAAACGAATGGTTTTGATGTGGATTGATTCTTTAGCATGGGGCTGGGTGAAATAGTATTTGGTAAATAATAAAATGAAAATATTTTCAGAGATTATTTTTCCATAACTATGTTATTTTGAATAATTTCAAACCATGCAACTTCTATACATATACAAAACTTTTTCGTGCAACGCAAACTTTGGAAGTTATTATAGGTGAGCAAGTTGCGTGGACCACCATGCATTTTTATAACATATTTTTCAATTGTTACAACTGTATGATTATTTTTTCTCAGATGATTTTATATTTGAGAGAATGTAAGAAGAATAAAAGAATTTTTGCAAAAGATTCGAAGATGTTCGAAGTCAACTTTGCCAAGAAATTTTCAGAAATTCTGTTTCTAAAGATAGGAAACACAATCATAAGACTATGGTTTGAATTCTAGGTCTGAATTATAGACAGACTAATTATTGGACACAGTAAGGTCACGTATGAATGCGTCTTGAATAAAACAATTCACTACTATTGCCAGCGTCACGCAATCACGAAACAAATGCTATTGAACTGTAAGGACACGGAGAACAGTAGTAATTAGAATTCAACATGTATGAGTGTAAACACGATGTATAGAATAATATACAATAATACGAAAAAAATATTTCGATGCGAATAAGCGTTAAAAAAGCTTCTCAATAAAATATAGAATAAGCTGAAATGAATCATTAAAAGTGGTTCTATATAAAACAAAATGTAATATTTTGTACAGTATTTCACTGAATATTGACTGCAAAATCCTGGATTATCTTTTAAACCATTAAGCTGTGCTTTTTGCGAATCCGTGGTTTTTGAGGTAAAATTGGTGAAAGCAGGAAGTACTTGAATCCAAAACTGGAAAATAAAATCCTTTGAACACCACTGAATAGAATAAAGGAATAAAGGAATAAAAAGAAACATTAACACTAGATTGCCCAAGGAAGTCATTTCGACTGCTTTTTAATTTCAATTAGAAAAATAATTATGTATATAATGACACAATTTCTTAGAATTTTGTGACTTTTTGTACAACATATAAATGCGTTTATTAATAATTGTCGTTACCTCCCCTCTCCTTCATTTCCGGTATATATATGTGTGTTATACCTATATTGCCCAAAAGCAGTCATTTTGACTGCTTGGGAAATTTTAAATAATCAAGTGACTTATTATCGAATTGAGTAAATTTCTTATATGACCAGTTCGGCTCTGTACTGAAATAACAGTTTTCATTTTTTTTCGATTACCGTCACATAATCACATACAAGTACATGATAAATGGGTAAACTTTTCCTCCCGAACCCACAGATTTTCGGTTGTTACATATCTTATCCTGTAAATTTCGTCGAGAAAATACTAAATACAATGTCCCAGACCGCGGACACCACTCGTTTTTCAGTTATGAGCACGTAAACTTGACTAATTTAACATTAATATTTACTAATAACTTGTTATATAACTGTAAATAATATAAAAAATATAAAAAATTAATTTTAAACAAATTTCTTACACATTAGTTATTCTTTCACAGTGCAGTCATTTTGACTGCTTTTGGGCAATATAGGTATACTACCTTGATCAAAAAGTTCTAGGACCGTCCACCATGTGGCGCTGTCAGTCACCCGATTAGTTTTTTCTTTTTTTGTTAGATTACCATATCTGTCATTGACACTTCCTTCCAAATTTCAGCGTCATAGCTTGATACTTGTAAAAGTTACGCTGCACCGAGTACATCTACCTTTGTGGGTGTTTTCGATTTTATACAAGTTTGAAAATGGAATAACGATAACGCACCGTCGCACGATGCGATCCTTATCCGTGAGTTTTTGACCAAAAACAACACGAATACACTATCTAGCAGCCATCGAATTCACCTGATCTGGCTCCCTGCGATTTTTTCCTGTTCAACCGACTTAAAAAACCGCTTCGCGGAACGCGTTACAGCACCCGAGAAGAGGTCGTGAAAAAATCGAAGACGGCTCCGATGGATGTACCGAAAATTGAGTATCAGAAGGAAGTACTTTGAAAGGGACCATATCGATTTTGATGAATAAACTTGTATTTTTGATTTTACGAATAAAGTCCTAAAACTTTTTCATCAAGGTAGTATACTAAGTTTCAGGCTTTCTAGTGTTAAAAAAAAAGTGTCTCTTTGAGGGCAGAACACGTCTAGAATCAATTTAATTAAAACGTATATTGCTTCGCCGACCTTAGTACTACATGTGCTATGAACTCATGAACAGCAATTCCAGTTGATCAAGTTGAGTAGATTCGGTGCCGTCAGCGTTCGGTGACTTACTCGCGACATTGTCGACTCGGTCTAACCGGCAGAGTTAGGGTATCATAGAGAGCGAGCGGTCTCGCTGGGGAACACGGCGGTCTCCGTTGCAGGAATCGTAAAGAAATTAGCCTGTAAGGGGGTTGATTGTCGTAGGCGGGCCGCGCGTCTGATGCTAATTAAGGAGCACACAGACGAAATCATTAGTCTAGCGTCGTGTACACACGCGGTGAATTAGCCCTGAACAGTTTCCCAGGGAAAAGAGCTCCGAGGGTTTGGCCCCTGCACGTTCAAGGCAGTTACCAGCCAGGGGATTGGTAGCCTGCGGCTGTTTAACTCGCTCGGCTCGCTATAGAATTCTGTGGATACAACCACCATTACTGTCGCCATTACACTGCCAGAACCGGCCACCACCACACACTCGCCGGCCCGGCCTGATATATTCGCAACGGTAACGTCAACCTATGCCACCTATACCCGGGAACCATCTCCGAGGCCGGCGCCAAGCACCGGCTACGAAAGCGCGTCCCCCGGAATTTATGGCACTTTTGAACGGGGGGGGGGGGGGGGGGTCCACCACTCCATTATTCCCCCGGAATTATTCGCAGAGATACGCTGAATCCACGTGCCGGACGGAAAAACGCGATCCCAGTCACCGTTTTTGCGTCACCGAATTGGCCGACGGGATTTCGTTACGCCACGGATAATCCTCTATCTCTTTACTTTCACTGGCGATCGGTGCGACCAATGCCAGCGACATTCTACCCCTAAATGACCCCGCTGGCCCTCCAAATCAGCAGAAACTGCGATTCGCCAAATTTATCTCCGAACAAGAGTGTAACGAATAGGATGGTTTTTCCCCGATCTTTTTTACTGGCAAGTTGTTGAACCTTTTGTTGTAGAATTTTTCCGTGATCTTTGCTCGGTGTTCCGACTATGTACACGAATTTTTTAGTGGCGAACTACGTAGAGTCGAGCTTGCTAGCGATCAAGTATAGACGTCTGTGCCAGAGCTGGAGAAAATAGTATTTGGATTGTGAATATTAAATAATTATATTTATTTTAGAGTATCTGCACAGTTTCAAAAATAAAATATTTTATTTGATGCGGTAATTTTTGAAAATTGTATTTTATTTGAATAATATTGATAATATTTGTATTTTCTTTTTCTCTGTTTATTTTCAATTTCAATTATAAATATTATTGCTGAAAATAATGTTTCGAATTCAATGCATTTCTGAGTGTAAATCGTTTCTTAACGATAAGATACAGTGTATGTTTATGCGGTTTCTCAGAGTATTATAACAATCCAAAAGCATTTCAGATTGTTAAAGAAGAAATATTTGATTTTCTGGATCAAATTAATGAAATAGAAATATTTTATTTTTTGGATCAGATTGTTGAAATAGAAATATTTTATTTTCTGGATCCGATTGTTGAAATAGAAACATTTTATTTTCTGGATCCGATTGTTGAAATAGAAATATTTTATTTTCTGAATCCGATCGTTGAAATATGTAGAAATATTTTATTTTGAGGTTCAGATTGTTCAAATAAAATACTATTTTCATTAAGCGAAATAAAATCTAAAATATTAAATAGTATTTGAAATATCTGTTTCGCCGAATAATGCCCATCTCTGGTCTGGGTTAGGATGGGTTGAAATAGAAATATTTCATTTTCCGAATCAAATTGTTAAAATATGGAGAAATATTTTATTTTGAGATTCAGATTGTTCGAATAAAATACTATTTTCTTCAAGCAAAATAAAATCTAAAATATTAAATAGTATTTGAAATATCTGTTTCGCCGAATAATGTCCAGGTCGGTGCTTCTTACAGTTTCAAAATTTATCAAACGACGTTTGATTATTAAGCGAATGATCGCTCACTCTCCAGAATTTTATGAAGAAATATCAAGAAATCTAAATCGTCGGCATACTGCAGTAATAATTTTACAAGTTCTCGAGTCCTGCGGAAAAGGGAACAAAAATCGTTCTTGAAGAGTTCAACATTTAAAATTCCACTCTCAGTTCTGAAACCAGTACAGACTTTTCCGTGACCCTGGGCTCTCTCTCTCTCTCTCTCTCTCTCTCCGGCAAGCATAATACTTCAGAAAATATTTGCGTGACTCGATAAAGTTTGTACGGCCGTATAAAATCAGTATAAAAACAAATACCGCCGCGCTATCGAAAGTTGTCTCGACTCTCGGGTTAGTATCAATCTCTGGTGTTCCCCGGCAAGTTCCTCTGTATTTTTTCAAGGAGTGGTCCAAGTACCATTTCACTCGACCGACAAAGAACGAGAGAGGGAGAGAGAGAGAAAGAGAGGGCGAGAGAGGGAGAGAGAGAGAGAGAGCTCCTTGATTCCTCCTTTGCTTTCGTCGAGAGTCGCCAGCAGAAAGTTATCGTGGCCGCGGAATCTCTCCCGCGACCATCCCCGCGCAGTAAGGAAACTTATCAGATCGCTCGTAAAAAGTTATTTTCTGAAAATGAACCCGCCGACCGGCAATCTTCGACAATGCGTACAATACTCCCGCGAGGGAATGCCAGGAATCGTGGAAACATTTTGTCGAGGGGCACCACAGGACGATGTGTCCGCCCGCAAGGCAACGGCCAACGCGTTTTCGACACGTACATCGAACCGGACACGCATTAACCTTGTTTAATCCGCTGCATTGATCTCTATCGGTTTATCGAAATTTTATGAATGGCCGCGGACCTTTATGCAAATTCCCACTTTCGCAGCAACGTTTCGCAAAAATCAGAACCGCCGGCGAATTTTTGGTTCCGCGAGAATCCCGGCCGAGGCTGTAAAAATATAAATTCAATCGGAGATCCATTTTTGCTGATGCTTTGATGTATTTTAGAAGCTTTTATGGCCATCTGCAATTTGGTAATGTGTTATTGTTTATTTTTGTTATGGAATCGCTGGGCGGCGGATATCTTTATGAAAAATAAAAATTCTAGAATATTGTTCAGATTATTATTTTTGTTCGTATTTAATAAATTACTAGACATTTACATGTTACATGAGATATTATATCAGTTTCATATGCAAAGAAATGAAAAGAAATTGTATAGAATGAAAATATACTGGAATGGAAAAATCTTTCGTTTTTTAGTTAAAATAGCTCCGAGTGCAAAGGGTTAATAATTTCGATTGGCCGAACCTATTGATTATTTTCGTTTTTTTAAATCTGAAAATTAGTCGGAACGGTCTTTAATAAATGCGAATTGAAATTATTCCATCGTAAATGGTGAAGACTGATGGCTATCATAGTCATCACTCTGACGTAATGCAACAGCTATAACCAGTTATTTTATCAAAGGACAGTAATTAATATGTCGCAGGTGCACTATATGCAACGTTAAGGATCATCGAAGAAATTAATTTGCTTTAATAGTAATACAGCCGCGGCTCTGTTACAATTGTTTATTGAACAATATCAATTTCACCGTATCTAAACACTCGAATACTTCAATACCTGCGATATTCGGCACAAAACGAGCCGACCAGGGAACAATATTTACAATCCAGGTGAATGGAGCTACATAGCCGTCCAAATATGTGGTTCGGGGTCATTGTACCGTGCGCTATTATAGTCAACATGACAAGAAAATGCCCGGGTCCTTAAGCAAACCGACCCGGGGCTATGTTATGAATGATCACAATGGAACTTTTTCAGCTGACTAACGAGTTTAAGGTAAATGTGTGAATCGGGTAGCGGAGAGTTCGATCGAAAGTGGAGAACGTTCAAAAGAATTCAGCGAATTGGGAAGTTCTATCAGAAAAATCGGCGTACGCTAATAAATGTCATCTGGAAGGTCCCCCTTGGTCTCCTCCCTTTTGGTTTCGCCGCCGTGAGGGGATCACGGGAGATCAGTCTTTTTTTCACTGAAGAAGCTCTTCTCGAGGAGTAACAACTCGATCCCAAACGGCCGAGCGAAAGAACTCTTAAAATTTCCCAGCTGAATTTCTACTTGGAGCGACGACGGCGGCCGGGCCGCGCAAGAACGATCCACCGGAGGATCCGCGCTGGAAGCGTAGACAATGATAAAATAAGAATAAAATTACGTTTTACGATGGGGGTGGGTTTAAGCTTATTGGCTGGGCGTTTTCGGCCTCGCTGGGAATCCACGAGCGCTCGTACATTCACCCCCTTTCGCCCTAGCAGAGCTGCCCTGACCGATGAGACAGATACCACGCGGTGGACCATAGCCGGGCTACCGCTAGCGATGGGACCCCGTCGTGCTCGAACCATGATCAAAGTATTACGCATCGACTGGATCGAATGAAGTTTCACTGCTTACAAATCAGGAGACAATTTTCAGATGGTTGTGGACGAGACCATTTCAAACAGGTTGAAACAGTGTTCGTGCCTTAATGAATAATGTAACCCTTAGCAGTCGAGTGGCGACTCAGAGTCACCACAAAAATTGATGTGGCATTATTCAAAAAATATTGTTTCCATTATTAAACAAGTGGGTATCTAATCAATTATTGAACATTTAAGTATTGTATGAGGTTTTATATCAATTTCGTATCCATAAAATAAAAAAAAATCTTATGGAATGTGTAGAAAAATGCGTACATCGGTACAACCTCGCCATCTACACGAATTAGGCGATACTGTTTGAGGAATGAATGTATAAGTTTCCTAACACAACATTTGTTCATAACTATGACCTCAAGATCAGTCGCTCTTGAGCCATTGCGCATATCACACGTGTATTCTAAAATAAAGATTAAAGCCTACAGTATATAGTTCAGTTTCACCCAGCAGAATGGAATTATTCTAGGTCGGAAGAAATGTTTAATTTTCGAGTTAAAGTAGCTCCGAGTGCAAAGGGTTAATATTGGAATCGGTTGAAATTAGGTTGGTGTCTCTATGGAAGTACCTCAAACATATTCAGACAGTGATCCTATTTCTATCGATAATGTCTACCATCGGAACAAAGCACTAATCATATGAAAAATCTATCCCGGTAAAATCAGTTGGATTTTTCATATGTTGTAGCGTATGATCTACTGAACAAAAGATGTAATGGGCACGAAGCTCAATAATGGACAGTTATCGAGTTATAATCAGTGAAACATGACAATAGTACGGTTTCACAAAATCTGTTAGGTGGTGTGGCGGCCTAACTTCCTACACGCGCCACAAGAGGGACACGTAGTTGAAAAGAAAGACCTTTCTCGCTAGTATTCAACTTCTCAATGATTTGTATATATACCGTCCTCAAACGCCATCCAACATCCCAACCGTCTAAGGCAGGAGATACCTAGGGTCTAGGACGAAACGCTCCTTCCTTTTTCCTCCTCTTTTTCACTTATTTCATGCTCCCACAGTGGTGTCATTATTTTTTGAATTTTTAATGACCTTGAAAAAGTCTGCGAACAGAAATCTTTCACAAAAATGTTTGCGTGTCACAGCAGAGATAGGGGAACCCCACCGTTCGTCACTCGAATAGTAGGTCCGTGTGAAAACCGAAGGATTGGGGAGTGGGGGTGCGGCAAGCGTGTAAACTAAATATACTTCCCGAGATTTGAGTATTCGGCAGCTCGAATTTGTCATGTTTGACTGATTCTAACTCGATAACTGTCCATTATTGAGCTTTGTGCCCGTTACATCTTTTGTTCAGCAGATCATACGCTACAACATATGAAAAATCCAACTGATTTCACCGGGATAGATTTTCCATATGATTAGTGCGAGGTTCTTAAAGGTATATTTATACCGAAAAAAAACACGGTGGGACCCCGGATCCGGGAAAAGTTTGGTTACCCTGGTTTTGTATCTAGCACTTATATCAGTCCGGGCGGTCCCCGTATAAATGCTGGATACAAAACCAGGGTAACCAAACTTTTCCCGGATCAGGGGTCCCACCGTGTTTTCTTCGGTATAAATATACCTTTAATTGGCATCCAGACTTCTATTAGTTTGAACGAAGTTTGACAATTTAGAGAATGTTCGCATATGAAATAGTATGAGCGGTCGATATTTGTATAATTAAAGAAGCGTTCGAACGAATTTCTGTAGATTTGAGTGGCACCTGAGAGTTTCTGGAAACAGTACTATTCATTCACGGACCCATCGCTAGACGCGCAGGCTTCGCGAAACGTCTCGTCCCATATGGTCACGGGCCATGACCTCTTGCGGCTATTCTTTTCTCGGAGAACGTCTAGCCGGGCTAAAATAACGAGACCGGCGGCTTTATTTGCGGTGGAAAAACACTTTTTCAACCGGCTGAAACGAGATATCGACCTTTTCCACGTGAACACGAACGGCTCACGTCCTATGGGTTAATTTTCGGATATTACGCTCTTCTCGTGTAATTGCGAACACTTCTTCGAATTTCGGTGATTGCTGGTTGTTGGGATTGATTCGATCGACGATTCCCTTGTTAAGCTCGAGTGGCTTTGGTAAAAATTTGCTGGAGAAAGATCGTAGGATCTCGAAATTATAATTAGACAGCTTGAAAATTTTGTGAAATTACGAATCGAGGACGTTTGTAATAGTGAAATAAGTATGTGTCACAGAAATCTTTTAGAAAATTATGATGCCGAGCGGAATGATTACGAAAACTAAGCTTATAATTTTCTGAGCACTCGAGCTTGATATTCGTGGTGTAGAAATGATGAGGAGCCAAGTTTAACCCTTAGCACTAGGATGGCGGCTCTACTGAAAATTACTATGCCATTCTTAAAAATGTTGTTCGCATTATTATTTTTGTTCGTGTTTAATGAACTACTAGACATTTACATATTACATGAGATATTAGGGTAACTGCACCAGTAAATGAACGCTTTTGTATTTTTGTATTTTTTGCTTTTCCATCATTGTTCGATTACTAGAATGTAGTGTTCATTGACTGGTGTTTTTTATATTTTTTATTTAACGTTTAATAAAGACAAATAATAATAATTTCATTTTATTTGTGTTCATTTATTTTTGACAAATGAAGTACAGGGAGCCATTTGGCATATATATGAGATTCCTTTAATTCACATATTTTTTTTTAAATAAAATATCTTCCTGAACAATTTCTTAAATGTTCATTCACTGGTGCAGTTACCCTATATCCGTTTCATATATGCAAAAAATGAACAAAAAAATTGTACAGAATGAAAATACTCTAGAATGGAAAAATCTTTCGTTTTTTAGCTAAAATAGCTCCGAGTGCAGAGGGTTAATCTCCTCGTGCTTATTAGAAAAGAACATATTAACATTAAAAAGCTTGAGCACAGGTGGGACACGGTTTTTACAACTTTCGTCGGAAGTGGTTCTTACAAAAATATTTGACACGTACTGTTTTTATCGGCTGTCATCCATATTGAAGGGGGTGGAAACAGCCCGTAAAGTTGGAGGTGAGACATATGTATACGGTAGGATATCTTGGAAACTGGGACTGGAGGAACGTTGCAAATGGCAAAATACGGTATCTTTTAATAATGAAGCTGTGCCAACGAATTTAGAATAAGCTCTCTACGACTGTTTAAATAATAATTTAGGTGACACGTTGTTTTATTAATGCTGCTGTTATTCCAATTCTCTAGACATCGATCATTTCCACGAAAACCATACTGCGCTAGTCAATTTCGATCACAGAATCCAGTGGCGCACCCAGGATTTCATCTTAGAGGGGGACGAGTTGAACAAAATGACCTTATTTTAGATTTTTTTTAAACATAAATTTATTTATAGAATAAAATCTAGTTTTCTTTTCTTTTTACATAGCTCTTCAATTACTTCGGTTATAGTTACACGAATGTCTCTGTGTATGTATAACAAAGCCAACCCATTCAGTCGTGGTTGTGCCATTGTAGATCTTAAATATGTTTTCAAAATTCTTAATGTAGAAAATGATCTTTCACTGACGCACGTCGTTACCGGAAGCGTTGCAAATATTTTTAATAAATTCTAAATATTAGGATATATCGTTTGATCACATTTCAAAATCGCATCAATGGCATTTTTGCATGGAGACCATGGACACCAATACTGACACGTACACAGCAACAGACGCACAACAATAGGCAGAATTCAGTGTTCTAGTATCGGCAAGTTTTTGCAAATACCTAAGGAACCTAAGTGAGTGTATGCCTTATTCGTATAGAGAAAAGTTGTTCAAAATGTTTAGTTTTAGAAGTAACTATTCTACGGTTTAGCTAATTTTCCAGTGTTTCGTTTCCTTTTTCTTGGGGGGGGGGGGGGGACTTGGCCCCCTGGCTCCCCCCCTGGGTGCGCCACTGACAGAATCTATTAATTGGATTGAAACGAATCTTTTTCCATATTAATCAGCAACGGTGATCCGGCAGTAGCAAATTTCCTCGGAAACACCAAAAGGCTGCCAAAAAATCCCAGATCCATAAAACGCGCGCAGAAATCGCTCTATCCCAAGCGTTTCCTTGCGCCAAGCAACGAAGCAGAGAAAATCTCGAAGAACGATCGAATCACATTCGGCAACACTCTCCGGGGGATTTCTCAGGACGGCGTACTCGTCGTTGCGAGTAATCGCCGCATAAAACGCGTCGCGGGAACACGCTCGCAATTTATTCGGTAGTTTATAGCAATTTTTACCGAAGCGTCCGTGAAAACCGCTGGACAGCCGCCGTCTGGGTCTCGCCGGCGAAACAAACTTGCCTTTCCTTGTTTTTGTTTAATTTCCAAGCAGTATGTAGGTCGTTTCGTCCGCTTACGGTGACAGCAGCGCCAGCGCACAGTGGTCCCTCTCAGCGATTTAGCTGGCCAAAATTATTTATAATGTTTAATGATCCCGCAACGTCTTCAAATCACATATAATATCATTTTTTATTTGTTTAAGTATTTTAAAAACATTTTTTAATAATTTTTCAATCACTATGTCTAATCACTAGTTTATATTACACTGTACACTAAATTAAAATATGATAGTTCTAAACAGCGTACAGCAAATACTAATACATAAAATATTGTGGATGAAGGCCAATTTTCAATACAAATTTCCCTTTATTGTAGCACACACTACACGTTTCGCTCGAGATCATTCGCTTCGGATATTTCCTAAAAGACTGATACAATGAGGCCAAACTGCATTCGGCATTCTAGTGTTTATAAAACATAAGAAGATCGTTTCATTTCGTCTTTGTCGTCACCCAGTGTTTACGTCTGGAAAACGTGCGCGCCCGAAACGCAAGAGCCGCTTGGAGCGATAAAGATGATGCTGTAAAAAGAACGCGGCCAGACTCGGGCTACTAATTTTTGTTTTGCTGTAAGCCCAAACCTTTGACAATTTACAACCGCGCTTACAAAAAATTCCCGGACGTACCCTGATGTACAACATAATTACTCATAGAAAGTGTTACAATCGTAACAAATATTGTTTGCATACTAATCGTGTTGAAATGTAAATAATTACCAAAAGATATGCAATAAAAAGATACAAAATTGTTGAAAGTATAGTCCATACTTACTTGAATTTTAGCAGCAAGACACGTACTACGAAAATCTTTAACTTTCGATGAAGTACAGCACTTCATGGGTGCCTGAATAATAATAAAAAAAAAAATATGAGTACATTGTCACCCATATATTAAACTATAGCAAGCACAAAAAATTTCACACTTTAGTCAAAATTTTTGAAATCGACTTTTGCCCAGCTAAATCGCTGAAAGGGACCACTGTGCAGCGCCAGCGCCAGCCCCGCGAGAAAGGCTGTGAGAGAAAAGGAGACGAGTCTCGCGACACGCGGAGGCTGCATCGAAGTAAATTTCCGAGGCATTTTTCAGGGAGGATTCGTCACGGGACGCGGGTAAATGGGCCGCAGTTCGACGACTGCATTCCGGTCGTTAACTCGAACGGAATCGGAGTCTGTTACATTCTGTTCGCAGTTACGAGTAAACTTGAATGCGCCGCTACCGAACGGAACGAGGAACCGCTTGGAACGGCGGGAGGGGGGGGGGGGCCTCTCTCCTTCGCTTTCAGTAGCAGAGCCAACGTAATTTGTTCCTCTCCCCCTTTTTCCACCCCCGCAGCCAAACCCCGAGCAGGGGTTCGTTTTATACGGTTTCTTAAAGGATTTGGCGCTCGCACCTACTAAACTTTTCGAACGCTATGGAGATGACACGTAGAAATGAACTCCGTGGCCTCATTCTATTGCCCCCTTCTTCTTAGACACCGCTGTGCTCCCTCTCTCATTTTGCCAACCCCCGAGAATTATCCGAATCCTCCAGGCTATTTGATATAATTC
Source organism: Lasioglossum lativentre (assembly GCA_916610255.1). Classification (NCBI taxonomy): domain Eukaryota; kingdom Metazoa; phylum Arthropoda; class Insecta; order Hymenoptera; family Halictidae; genus Lasioglossum; species Lasioglossum lativentre. The sequence goes on along the minus strand of OU744358.1, from coordinate 8,433,169 downwards.
TAGGGGACACTCGAACGTCTGGCACGTGAAAGGATGGGAATGGGACGCCTGAAGATGAAGACGATGGGCACCGGCCAGTTTAGGGTGGACGGTTGCCCGGACACTGCTTTACATGATTGCTTGATTAGAATTGGCGGTGACGATTTGCTCGATCGAGGACTCTTTGGATTAGCTGTGTTCTCCGGTACTTGGACCGGCCGTTTGGCGATGGGAACGCCCTTGTGTTGTAATAGTGAGCGAGCGTCCTGATGAACCGCATGGGTTATTCTTGTTTGCTTGGTGTTGTATTGTGCCAGTGGAGAAATGTGAATTTTCTGTTCGAATGGAATGGAAATATTTTTACTCGTATTTAACTAAGTGTACACGTCACCTGAATAACTCGCTTGGTTTTGAAGATAGAAGGTAATGCATCAGACCAAACTTGGTATCGAGGCGCTGGTAACCTGATGTTATTAATTTTTTTTGTAGCTGGAGACGTCAAGGAGATATGAAGGTCAACCTTGTCTTTTAAATGGATCGTTATGGTCTTTTATTTACATTGTGATTGTGTGTTTCAAGGCGAATACAATGACCTATTATGAAGGTCATTATAGGTCACGCAAGGTCAACTGCAATAGAAAATTCATAATAGGCGATTGCATTCGTCTATAAACACACTATCAGAATGTAAATAAAAAACCATACCGTTCCGTTAAAAAAAACAAGGTTGACCTTCATATCTCCTTGACGTCTCCACCTATAAAAAATTAGTAACATCAGATTACCAGCGCCTCGATACCAAGTACGTTTGGTCTGATGCATTATCTTCTATCTTCAAAAGCAAGCGAGTTATTCAGGTGACCTGTTTATAATCAGATTATATTATATTAGATTTAATAAACTGCACTTTATGTTTTAACGAAGTTTATTATAAAGCGATAAACACGTCTTCACGATTCAAAAGAAACTTGTCAAGTGAGGATCGTTCTGGCAAGATAGCTGAGGAACGATCCCATGAACAAATTAACAACGGTTTCATAAACAATCTGAATTTAACCGACAGTTTCTTCTATTCGATAATAGATCTTTATTTTGTTTCTAATATACAGAAACACATTTCAACATTTATAACACCCCAATCTGTATATGTATACAAAATGTAATATAAAAATCTGTAAAAGATCCAAAACAAATTGAACCTTCAACAACCACGTACAAAATGAACTGTTAAACAAATCCGCGGATCCCATCATCGTCAACGGGCGTATCCGTCAAAAAGCTTCATCATTCATGTGTCGATACCCGTGACGAAAGCCATAATCGACATGGACGCTCATTTGCCGCGACAAAAGCCATAATCGACGGCCCTCTATATCGCTCGATTGCGAAAGTGTAAAACCAGCATGGACAACGGAAACGTATTAAATTGGGCGTGTTTCTGTGCGTGATCGGTTTCTTTATAATCGGAACGGCGCGACGCTGCGTTGATCTACATATGTATACCGTATCGATGGGAAGAATGCGATAACGGTGTGATACCGGGATGGCGCGAGGCGGAAACAAAACAAAAGCGGGTCATCAACCAATGAAACGATCACAGAATAGCCGACCACTGTGCTCTATAATTGCGTTGTCAGTCTCGAGCAGCGGCTCCGCTGACTATAGAGGCCAGAACAGAACGCTACACTTCAATTTTCCAACAGTTGCTCCGTCCAAATGTGGAAAGCGGCCGCGCGCATTGCCGGCCGCTTTGATGTCCGCGGCTCAAAAGGTCGCCGCCGCACATCCCGCACAATGCACTGTGCCCCGCCGCTCGAGTTTTCAAAATTCCCGGCCAGGTCCCGTAATTTCGCGCGAGGCCGGAAACAGCGGAGAATCATCGCAGTGTTAAAAGGGACACACAGCCCTGGTAAGCGAGACCGCGTAATTAACATACTACGAACTAGGCTCCGGGCGAATCGCGTCTGGCCCGGCTATACACGTGTGCAAACAGCCAAGACGTCGTCGCCCGGGATAGCCTAACTGCTCGCCGAAACGTTTCCGAGGATCCTCGAGAACCACTGTCGATTTCGTTCGGCACCTTGCAACGAGTTGCGTTTACGTCGTCTCGCGCATTGTGCCGACTTCGAACAGTGTTTCGAAATTTCTTACACGAGATTCAAGCAGTGTCTCGAGATTTGTGAAAACTTTCGGGACCCGCATGGTCCCGAATACAGTGTACAGGGTGTTAAGAAATGTTTGGTCTTGACAGTCATAGGCGTATTCCACATCTTTTCGGGTTGATGAAGATCTGTGAAAAAAAGTTGCCGCAAAATTGTCCTTGACCTTGAATCTCAAGGTCGAATTTTTTATTCTTGCGATGCGTAGAATCACTAATTTGACCGTGAAATTGAAGGTCAAGGACAATTTTGGGGCAACTCTTTTTTACAGATCTTTATCGATCCGAAGATGTGGAATACGCCTATGACTGCCAAGCCCAAACATTTCTTAACACCCTGTACAAACACTATTCTTCGATTTGTTACAGTCTATCAGTGAAATGGTACTAATTTAGTGGAATAACTTTATTGTTGTCAAGTATTTTTTTATGAGACTCTTCTTAAAAAATTTGAGACATTTTTCTGACTAAAATGTGGTACCGAACACGACACAGTTTGAATCTTTTTTATTTAAATATTTAGGATGATTTGCAGGAACAAGACATTTTTTTCAACACAAACAGATAAGAGTAAAAATATTGTTCGCTTACAAAAAATTGTAACCGATTATTAAGCAGAAAAATGTTTCTCCTTGTTGTCTCTTTGAATATTGATGTAATAATTTTTTTAAATATTTGGAATGAACGAGAGGAAGGAACGATAAAATGATAAAATATAACATATTTTAAGAGAAATGTAGCAAATACGATTTAAAAAATTGTTCGTCCACAAAACGTTGAAAGTAACTTTGGAGACCTGTAAAAAAGACAGAAACGGAATAAATCATGTTATTCGAGAAAGAAATTCGGTCAACTTCCACATTGTATTAATACGAAACATTTCGCTATCGGTCGTTTGTATTTATGTTTTTAACGATATTCGCAAACTTTTATACAAAGGGAGCAGAAAAATTGAGCTTGTTATAAACGATCACGTACATCCGTGGAAAAAAGTATTTAAATGGCAGTGCACAGCTGCAGTACAAGCTGAACCGGTATAAGCTGGACCGGGATGATTCCACGTGAAAGAAATAAATCGAAAATATTTTTAAAGGTACTTTATCTAGACACACTAATCGTCTTATCGAACCCAATTAAACAGGCTTTAATTTAAATCGATGGCGGGAAGCTGAATATTAAAAATACGATGTCCAAATCTGAAAGCGCAGATTATTCGGACGTATAAAATAAATTCGTTCAACTCCATATAGAGATGTTTGTAAATGCGTTGCGTACACGAACATGTTAATTTAAAAATAATGAAAGAACTTCAAAGAAAATTTCTCTCAAATGCACAAAGTTACCCATCGACCAAGCGATATGTCAGCAAAATGTGGAAAAGTTTGAAAAATGGTTAAACGTGCCAAAATTTTTTACGGACGTCTCGTGCGATCATCTTGACAGTGAACTTGTCAACGAACCGGTCTGTCTCGAACAAGGTCGATTCACCTGATAACCCGAAGTCTCTCCTCCACTGTAGCCTCGCCCCAATCCCGATTCCGCTCAGCGAGAAAATTAATTTCGAACAGGGTTTATTTAAATTCAACAACGGCCCCTGGAAATCCGTTTAGTCACGCTCGATTTGTCGTTAGCCGGAGATCTCCATTCCAATTCCCGGGTCTGGGTTCACGAACCGACGGGGGGGGAGGGGGGGGGGGGGGTATCGCGATTCCCGGGGGCGGAAATAACTATTGACCGGTTCGCGATCTTAATGCTCGAAATTAGATCTCAATCGAGTGTGAAAAAACTCCCGAAGGAGGAGGCTTTCGAAAGAAGAAGAGGAGTAGAGGAGGATTCGGTAGGAGGAAGAGGAAGCCGTTAGGCGGTACAGCTTAACGACTTTGCGGCAGAAATGGTGGCGGTCGGGCCGGGCCGGGCGTGGAGGATCCTGGTCCTCGGGCTTACCCGAGGAATTGCCGTCTCACGGTCACCTCGGAGTGATAGAGAGAGAGAGAGACTCTCTACACACTGCTGAACGTCGGAGAAAGACAGGAGAGAAAGGCGGAGACCGACATCCGCGTCGGACGAAGTAGCTTGGAAGAAGTCGTGAAGGAGAATAGGTGGCTCAAGTGTCTGAACGTACACGTGCACCGCTGATGCGCTGCTTCTTCTGAGATTTTTTAAGCCTATCTGCCATCTATAGTTATCGAGTCTCCAAATGACCTGTATTCTAGACGTCTATCGACGGCTGATACGATATTAGTAGACTTCGATTCTTACGCAGTTACGACAAAAATTAGTACAATTCAAAGCATTGGAAATATTAAAAATATTTAAAAACATCAAGAGGTATTATTTTATAAAATTCTTTTGTTCCTAACCATTTTCATTCTTCGTGCCATTCTTCTGAGATTTTTTAAGCCTATCTGCTGTCTATAGTTATCGAGTCTCCAAATGACCTGTATTCTAGACGTCTATCGACGGCTGATACGATATTAGTAGACTTCGATTCTTACGCAGTTACGACAAAAATTAGTACAATTCAAAGCATTGGAAATATTAAAAATATTTAAAAACATCAAGAGGTATTATTTTATAAAATTCTTTTGTTCCTAACCATTTTCATTCTTCGTGCCTTTCTTCTGAGATTTTTTAAGCCTATCTGCTATCTATAGTTATCGAGTCTCCAAATGACCTGTATCCTAGACGCCTATCGACGGCTGATACGATATTAGTAGACTTCGGTTCTTATGCAGTTAAAAATTAGCACAATTCAAAGCAGTGGACATATTAAAAAGATTTAAAAACATCAAGAGGTATTATTTTATAAAATTCTGTTGTTCACAACAATTTTCATTCTTCGGTTCCTCGGTTACTTAAACGCCGGTCAAACCCAGTTCCCGCAAGCCCTTCGCTCAAGCCCTTCACACAAACCACCGCCAACGAGTCCAGCGTAAACACAGCAAACCGCATCCAAACCGAGCATCGGTTGCAAAAATCGCATCAAAGAAAGACCAACAAACCGACGATCACGGTTACAGTCCACCATAGACGACCCGCCCCTCTCAAAACCATCAGAGCCCTGTAGCTCACACCCTGCGCACTGAACAGGGATCTCGAACGAGTCCTCTCCGTTGAGTCTAGCGTTAATCCCAACTGTCGTTAGGAGTAAGTAGAAGTTCGCGGTTGGCGTAACTGGTTCCGCGCCCAGTTCTCCGTTTCTTTTTTTAATTAGCAGTCCATAGAAGAGTTAGCTGGAGAGAGAGAGAGAGAGAGAGAGAGAGAGAGGGAGAGGGAGAATTAAAGGAGAACTCGGTTCATTGTACTCGGGGAAGGTTGATTCTTGTTAATGCAGTGTACCAGGAAGAGCAGCAGGCGTGGGTGGCGATGGCGTTGCTCGCTGCTCGGCTTGTGACGAGCGGTAAAAGGGAGGATTGGTGAGACCGTCGGTGTTCTGGAAACTCGATTCCAGCCGGCTTGAGACGCTGCTGGCTTCAAGCCTCCCGACGTTCTATCTTTTTCTGTGGCTCCGGGCTTCTTCTCCTTCTTCTTCTTCTTCCTGCTAGCGTTCATCCGGCGAAGGGATATGAATGCGGCCACGAGAAAGGGGCGGAAAGAGGAGATCGCAGACTTATTTATTTATATCGGTCCACGAAATCTCGCAGCCATTTAACCGAGATTTTCTCCCTCTTCCCCTTTTTCTTTCTCGGCACACGTACAGGCTGAACGCACACCGAGGCAAGATCGAGGCACACACACCCACGGCCAGCCACTTGAGCCACCTATTCTCCTTCACGACTTCTTCGTGCTACCTTGAACGACGTGGATGTCGCTCTCTACTTCTCTCCCCCCCCCCCCCCCCGTCTCTCTCTCTTTCTTTTTTCGATGGCTTCTTAGAACGTTTAGGCGAAATGGCAGGGTTGCGTATCGAAATGACAATTAGCGGAGCGGTCGAGTGAAAGTGTTGAATTGCACAGTGGGTTCCGAGGAGGCTGTGGAATTTTATGTAAAGGAAATATTATCTGTCTCGATTGTAACAAACAAGCTTCGCTTTGATGTTTCGGTAGTGAAAATTATTTATACAGGGACATCTCAGCTCGGTTTTTTGATCAATATCTGTTTCTCGTCTCGTGACAATATACTAAAAACTTATTTTTAATTTTAATTTTGTTTAAGTAGTGGAGAAACTCCTTCAACATTTCAAATTATATTAATCCTGAACGCTCTTCCGATATAGTTGCACGAAAGATCCTAGGATAATGCTTCATCCATTTTCCCGTAACAGTTTAAAATGATATATTGTGGTTCGCTCGTAAGTTCACAATTTAAAGAAATCCATCATACGACACAAGATGAAAATATTGTTTTGAAATATTTTAAAAAATCTACCAAATCATATTTAACATACAGTAACGATTTCTGTACGTAATAAATAAATAGACCTCGTGCAAAGGGTTGAAAACAAAACCCCTTAATTTCTCCAGAAGTGTTCCTAAAAATCCTGTTCTTTTTGTAACAGTGATGGCTCCTTTAACAAACCCTCGGAAAGACGCAACATCCGATCACGAAGACGCCTGATCGTTTAATTAGGGCCGCGGAACGACGCTGTATTCCCGCGGCTTCGGCAGTTTTTGCGGGACGCGTCGTCGTCGTCGCGACAACGTCCCGGATTGTACTGTTTTCCGTGGCGGTACTGTTTTTTGCGATAATTAAATGTTGCGAACAGGTTGTGGGCAAAAAAGTCCTCGGGGGCGGTGTCGACCGTCTATTATCCGCGCGCGCCTTTAAATTTCGCAGTAACTAATTACGACCGGTCCACGGGAATAATTGCGTTTTCCGAACGGCCGGGCGGAATCCTGCAATTAGTCTTCCGCGGCAGTAAGTTTAAATAGGTCGACAGTTGAGGAATGAATGATCGTAAAAGTGCGCTTTGTCCCGATAAAAGTCTACCCCTCTTCACCCCATCTTTCGACCGCCACCCCCCGAATACGGATAAACGGGGCCGGAGATACCATCCCCGTTAATTGACGTAGACTCCCGAATCACGAGATTACCATTAATTTGTATTGTAGAATCAATTGGAGAAATGACGGGCAAGGTGGTATGATGGATTGTTTCACGAGGGGCGTAAACGTCGAGTGGGAATTGTTACGATGAAAGAGCTGCGAGTGCTTTTGAAATCGGGCGAAAATGAAACCGGCGCGCCGCTGCCGCCGCGCCGGGATCGGTTTCAACAAGCTGTTAAAAAAAAAATGGAATTCCTAATTTCCCGCTATTGACTGCTAAATCCGAGCCGAATAATGCACTCTCCACCACGATACAGGAAACAGCCACACGAATTTTAGCTTTGACGTAGATACCAGGGTTCTACATGTTCATGGGAAAAATAAAATTAAATTAATGAGGGGAACTGTGCAATTTCAGGAAACACGAATTGTAGAGGAATTTATCTATGCTGTGCATAAGAGCTTCCAATTTTGGCTGAATGTTTGAAAGACAGAGGTGACTATACTGCTGATAATTGAGCAAAAAATTATTTGCAGTACTTGCAAGAAATAGAAGCTAAATATGCAATTATTGTACAATTTTTACACAAAACTAACAGAATCCAGAATCCACAATAACTTTTCCAAGAAAAACGATATTCCATTCAGAAAAAATTCTCGAAGTTCACATTTTCCAGGTTTTTTTATGATGTTCGTTGTATAGGGCTCCATAATTGGTCCTTCGAGTAAGAGACGGCTCACTGTGCAATATGATAATTGAGCAAAAAATAATTTGCAGTACTTGCAAGAAATGGAAGCTAAATATGCAATTATTTCTTTAGGTATTGTACAATTTTTAAACAAAACTTACAGAATCCACAGACTAGAGTATAACTTTTCCAAGATAAATGATTTTCCATTCAGAAGAAAATTCTCGAAGTTCACCTTTTCCAGGTTTTATTATGAGGTTCCTTTGTATAGGGGTCCATAATTGGTCCTTCGAGTAAGAGACGGCTCACTGTGCAATATCCTATGTCCGGAAGCGAACATAATCGCTGATACAACCGTTTCCGATTGGAAGAAGCTGTCGTGATCCCTGGATCCTTGGCTACGTCAGTTTGTCATCGCGAAATCAGACTGTCGCGTCGCGTCGGGAAAAAGGATAGTACTCGATACGGCCGAAGTCTTTCGGGAATACGAGGGAGCAGGTTTTCCGTTTAGAATGATTCCCCTCATACCCGGGGATCTCCGCGGAATGACGCGATCGTTCGATCGCATGTAAATCGCCTGCGATTCGAACGGAAGAACGGCGAATAATTGCGGATACTGCGACCCCTGTTTAACCTTCTTCTTTATCTTGATGAAATGATCGAGCCATCCAGGATTTTCCGTTCGAGTGGGTATCATACGATGGAATCTGTGCCAGCGGTTCACTTAAAGGGATAAAGGTACGCTCTTTCTTGCCCTTGGATTACCGAGTCCTCGCTGGAGCTTGTAACGAGAGCACGTTGCGTTTTTCAATGCAGTTTTGATGCACTCGTTCTCATGCTACTACCTGCTATTTCGGTTAGTGTCATTTTTATTCATTGAATTGTAGAAAAGATTTCTAGTGTCAGACATATATTTACTGCATTATAGAAAATGCAGTTTTGATGCACTTGTTGTCATGGTACTACCTGCTATTTCGGTTAGTGTCATTTTGATTCATTGAATTATAGAAAGGTGTTTTTAGTGTTATTTTAATTCATTGAATTATAGAAAAGATTTATAGTGTCAGACATATATTTACTGCATTATAGAAAATGCAGTTTTGATGCACTCGTTGCGTACTACCTGCTATTTCGGTTAGTGTCATTTTTATTCATTGAATCATAGAAAGGTGTTTTTAGTGTTATTTTAATTCATTGAATTATAGAAAAGATTTCTAGTGTCAGACATATATTTACTGAATTATAGAAAATGCAGTTTTGATGCACTCGTTATCATGGTACTACCTGCTATTTCGGTTAGTGCCATTTTTATTCATTGAATTATAGAAAGGTGTTTTTAGTGTTATTTTAATTCATTGAATTATAGAAAAGATTTCTAGTGTCAGACATATATTTACTGCATTATAGAAAATGCAGTTTTGATGCACTCGTTGGGTACTACCTGCTATTTCGGTTAGTGCCATTTTTATTCATTGAATTATAGAAAGGTGTTTTTTGTGTTATTTTAATTCATTGAATTATAGAAAAGATATCTAGTGTCAGACATATTTACTAAGTTATTGTCCTAATAATTCTCTATTTGACACGGAAAAGTTATCGGAAGTCTATTGTTGTAAAAAATGTACAAGTTATCGATAGGCTTATAAAATGCAAGCCATTTAGAAGCTTAAAAGATATACATTACCGACAGGCTTAAAAAATGCAAAATCTATGGATAGGCTTAAAAAAATATGCAGCTTGCAAGCTTAAAAGATATACCGATACGTTTGAAAAATGTATAGGCTTTAACCATCAATCGGTCGCGTGCTATTTGTGAGATAGTCTCATTTTCGAATGTAGTATTCTATGGTTTTAAACGATAATGCGATTGTTTGACAATTGATAAGGTGAAAAATCCTCAAAAGCATCTTCGAAAGAGGATTAAGTTCAGTTTCCGACAAATTCTGAAAAGTTTTCCGAATTTCTATTCTACCTGCTACCAAAGAGTAATTGCATGTCCAGTTAATATTGTGGAACAATGTTTCGTGGTTCGTATTATGCGACCCGGGGACACAATTTCCGAGCGTTCGCGTGATTTCTGTAGCATCGACGAGTAAGTCGAACCGATTAAATCCGGTAAACTTCGGGGCCGGAATATTCGATCGGATTATGGAGGTTTCGAAACTGTGCGCGAAGTTGTCAATCGAAAACAAACTAGCCATTTACACCATAATACTTAATCCAATTCCTTCGTGTGGCGGAGAGTTTCAGGGGTCCATTTCGAGGCGCCGCGCCGCGCCGCGCCGTGTCGATCGGATTCAATCAGCGTAATTTTGCCGACTTCTGGAGTCCAATTTAGTTTCCACCTATTCATTACATCGCAAATTACACTGAAACTTGCACTTTATATCGGTGTCACTTTTACCGCTACCAAATTGCTCTTCTCAATTTTCAATAACAATCAGTATAACACCAAGTTTACAGGACCCATCGAAACGACGGGTTGTAATATTTTTAATTCACGATTATTGAAATTATAAAAATACATGTAAATGAAATACGATAGAAGGTATTGTAATTTATCGTATTCCTTTTAAAACTCATGTTGAATTAGATACGTATTGCGCATGCCTGTAGAACAAGACACAGCTGATAAGAGTAGAGGAAAGAGAGAAAAGCCACGTGTATGAGAAAATCTAATTGATCAGGATTGTTTGAATAAAACGTGAATCTTTAACAGAAATCTTTGTGGAATAATAGCTTTTAATGTCGTTTCTTGTGTTTACAGGTACGAATGTAAATAATGTGAATAATGTAAATAATTGTTGCAACCAGCGAATAAAATATTAATCTTGTGTTTACAGTGAAACTCATTTTGGTTATTATCTCCGTAAGATAAATTGAAGAACAAAAGGATAAACTTATTATATATATATTTACAACATATTTAGAATAAATGCATAAAATCCTTCTTGTCGCAGTGTTAACCCTTAGTACTCGAGTGGCGACTCAGAGTCTCCACAAAAATTGCTGTGCTGTTGTTCAAAATATTGTTTACATTATTAAACAAGTTAGTTAGCTAATCAATTACTGAACATTTAAGAATTGTATGAGGTGTTATATTGATTTCATATCCATAAAATAAAAAGAAATCATATGGAATGGAATTGTTCTTGGTCGGAAGAAATGTTTAATTTTCCAGTTAAAATAGCTCCGAGTGCAAAGGGTTAATACCAAAGTAAATTACCAGAAACGCACGATAGTGCCAAAAATTGCTGTGCTGTTATTCAAAATATTGTTTACATTATTAAACAAGTTGGTTAGCTAATCAATTACTGAACATTTAAGTATTGCATGAGGTGTTATATTGATTTCATATCCATAAAATAAAAAGAAATCATATGGAATGGAATTATTCTTGGTCGGAAGAAATGTTTAATTTTCCAGTTAAAATAGCTCCGAGTGCAAAGGATTAATACCAAAGTAAATTACCAGAAACGCACGATAGTGCCAAAAATTGCTGTGCTGTTATTCAAAATATTGTTTACATTATTAAACAAGTTGGTTAGCTAATCAATTACTGAACATTTAAGTATTGTACGAGGTGTTATATTAATTTCATATCCATAAAATAAAAAGAAATCATATGGAATGGAATTATTCTTGGTCGGAAGAAATGTTTAATTTTCCAGTTAAAATAGCTCCGAGTGCAAAGGGTTAATACCAAAGTAAATTACCAGAAACACACGATAGTGCCAAAAATTGCTGTGCTGTTGTTCAAAATATTGTTTACATTATTAAACAAGTTAGTTAGCTAATCAATTACTGAACATTTAAGTATTGCATGAGGTGTTATATTGATTTCATATCCATAAAATAAAAAGAAATCATATGGAATGGAATTATTCTTGGTCGGAAGAAATGTTTAATTTTCCAGTTAAAATAGCTCCGAGTGCAAAGGGTTAATACCAAAGTAAATTACCAGAAACGCACGATAGTGCCAGAAGCGTTTGCCAATACGTGCACGCATAAAATCATGGTAGCTAACTGTCGGACAGTGGATGCCGTTGTGTGGATCCCGAGCAGAGAAATTGACTTTGGTAGGAGCAACTTCATCATCACCGGCCGGCATTTATTGGTGGCGCTCCGGCAACATCGCCATAACCATCGGTACCCAGAACTACTAGGATGACCCTCGAGCGCGTTTGCTTAAGCGTGATGCGACCCTAATCAATTTCCTTCCCGCTTGAAATCCGTCCCTCAACCTGGCCCGTGTCGTCGTCGTCCTTGTCATCGTCTACGTCGTCGTCGTCGTCGTCGTCGTCGTCTTGCCTGGCCTAGACACGAAGCTCCGAGGTGTCTGCTCTATTCGACGAGAAACTTCCTCTAATCATGGCAATCGTCCCGCCTGATCCCGTCTGTTAACTTAATCGCCGATTCGCCGCGTGTTCGGAATGTCAAAAGATTGATCCTCTCTGTGGAATCGGGCTCGCTAAGCTTCTGCGAACTTTTTGGCGGCCAATCATGAAGCTCCGTGACTCCGTTATGATCGTTTCTTAATTATTATTCCGTCCGCATGGGCGTCAAGTTCTAGATTAATTTTTCTTTTAACCAGAACATTCCAATTTTGCCGGTCCTCGTGTTAGGGGTGTCGAAAGATTCATCCTTCCAGGGAAATTGGATTTGATTTAGCTTCTGTGGTGAATTCGCGACACCATTCTGATGATCTTTTACTCGTTATTCGGTGCACGTTTGAGGAAAATAAATGGAATAGAACCAAGATAATGTATAACAATAATTTATAATATATTATAATCAAAAAATAGTTCGAGGTATATAGAATAGCACTTTCCGAAGTCAGTTCTTGCTTTCGAAACAGTAAATTACAGTAATTCATCGAACACGAGTGCTTTCTAGTGTAGCAGAAATAATGTCTGACCATTATCGACTCTTTCCACTTGCGACGATATTTATCACGATACAGCGTATGTTTTATCTTCCGTCGCATCGGTTCGTTTAAAATAATTACTATAGAGAATGATTATATATATATATATAAAGAGATAGATATTAAAATAGACGATTGTTAAAATTATTTATGTACATTAAAGTAATGATCGTTGAAAGTCGTAGCGGCATTTTTACTCTGCGGATAATTGTTCAATAAAGAAACGTTTGCCATAGATCAAAAGAAGGATGATTTCGTCTACATGGTAGCTCCTTTGAAAGAGTTTTCCGCCGTAAAAAAGTTTTTCTCCTCCGTGAGAAGTTTCTTTCCGTTGCCCTTCGGGTTGTATGCGAGCCGCGGTAAAAGTTACAATAATTCCATGGATGTGGAAAGTTTCCGGAGGAATATCCCAAGGTCCAATATCAGAAGAACATTTCAGAAGATAAATCTACCGAACTACTCGGTGGTAACAATTTAATGACTCACTTTTTTCAGAGAGCGGTGATAAACAGGCCAATAAACGCAATAGAACATCTTCCTGACGTATATATTGGTAATTACGTTCTATATTTCCGAGAATGCACATTCTTCCGTTCATTAACTTGAATGTTGCCCCGACATATGAGAACTTTAATGCCGACAATTAATTTCTGCCGTACATCTTCCGACCTGTATCTCTGTAGTTTTCGCACGTTACAGGCTTTCTGCACTTCCCGTACTTTCGATATCAACACATTCGCTACGTTTCTATATTTTATGCACCTTCGACATTTATGTATATTTTCTATATTACTATATTTCAATCATTTCAATATTTCCTTCCTATATTTTTACATCTCCCATTTTCTACATTTTTTTTTATATTTCAATGATTCCACATTTCTACATTTATATATTTCTCCAGATTTTTCACACTTTCCACTTTTTACATATTCCATATTTCGAAATCTTCGTTTTCTACATTTTTTATATTGCAATGATTCCACATTTATATATTCATATATTTTTCCAGATTTTTCACACTTTCCGAATTTTCTACATTTTCTACGCTGTCTACGTATTCCATATATCGAAATCTTCCATTGTCTACATTTTTTATATTTCAATGATTCCACATTTATATGTTTTTCGAGATTTTTCACACTTTCCGCATTTTCTACATTTCCCACGCTCTCGACATGTTCCATATATCGAAATCTTCCATTTTCTACATTTTTTATATTTCAATGATTCCACATTTATATGTTTTTCCAGATTTTTCACACTTTCCGAATTTTCTACATTTTCTACGCTGTCTACGTATTCCATATATCGAAATCTTCCATTGTCTACATTTTTTATATTTCAATGATTCCACATTTATATGTTTTTCCAGATTTTTCACACTTTCCGCATTTTCTACATTTCCCACGCTCTCAACATATTCCATATATCGAAATCTTCCATTTTCTACATTTTTTATATTTCAATGATTCCACATTTATATATTTTTCCAGATTTTTCACACTTTCCGCATTTTCTACATTTCCCACGCTTTTTACATATTCCATATCTCGAAATCTTCCATTTTCCTAATTTCACTAATTTCGGCGCACAGCAAGTTCAAGCCGCGAGGAACTACACCTTCGATAAAATATACGCCACGCATTCGATATAATTTCAAAGTTCTGACGTGCGGCGTACGTCTTTGCTCAGCCGGGCGTAAGTTTGCGGAAACTTCAGCAAATCCACGGTCATCTCGGATACTCCGATAACAGACCAGAGCGCCATTCATAACACTCGCTGAATCTGAACTCAAACATTACGAAATCAATGATAGCGATCTCCTAACCCGTGAATATATATATACAATATATATACATATATATCCGGACCGCGTTTCCAGCTGCTTCCCCTCGCAGGCTCGTCCGCCATTACCAGATTCAATTTTCATAAATATCTTAATCTTAACGAGAAAACGGATGCGATAACTCCCGTGGCTGCCTTGTAAAAGTCAGCGGCGCATTATTTTACCCACGGGCGGCGTTGTTCTGCTCGAGTTGCGAGGCTTTTCGGCTGATTTTCATTGCGCGATCAGCAATCACCGTTGCGGTCGCAATATTTCGCGTTGCGAATATTATATTTATTGGGCTCGTGTAAATCGTCGTTCCACCGCAGTTTACCGGATAATTTTTCTGTTCGTTACCGCATGATCATTTTTGTGAGCGTCGCTCCGTTGAGTGTCTGCCTTGAAAAGCTGAGCGGTGCACAGTGCGGCCAAAACGAAAAATTTTTGACAAAATTCAAAATTCTTTCATAAATGTCAACATCTGTATGTATATGTATTTACGGAATATAAAATTAATAATTATACAAATTTTTCAAAATTATTCTTAAGTTTCTCGTCAACGAAATCAGAACAATCATTAATATTTAAGATTGTCTTTATCTTCATAATGATGTTCGATACAGCCTTGGATCTATCACTAGAAATCCAGACATCAAGTAAATCAGAATGCTTAATTTTGAGTTCCGAACCTAAACGAAAGGTTATACGGTCAGATACGAAAAATTATATAAAACTGTATGTAGCAGTTTGTCGCAAGAAAAAACATGGGATTCTTAAAATATAACAAATAGTGAATCGAAAACTGTTGAAACCCCAGAATATTTTGCGTGAAAACTTTTATAGGCCAGTTTTAAGATTGACAATGATTAGAAGTTACATTAAAACGCTATACACATATGAAAAATGAATATATTTATAGGAAATCATGTAAAATTAAATATACATACTCTGGTGACTATTTTCCATAGTAAAAAATTCTTATAATTACAACAAACGGCGAATATTATAGGCTAATAACAAATCGCGACAAATATGACACGAACAGCAAGAAATAATTTAATGTACTAAAACATGGCTACCATTGATTTATTTGTTTTTTGAAAACCCATTTCATATACCTGAAATTATCCACTAACAACTTGGTAATGTTAAATATTCCATATAAATATTTTCATTTTTATCCACCTCGGCCGCACTGTGCGGTGGCCCAAATTTTATTTCTATTCGAAACGAGTACCGGATGCCCAAAAGTCACTAGATCATTTAAAATACGAATGATTCTTTTACTATTAATTTTTTCAATTTTTCGTTTCGGATTATTAAAAAACTGGCGACATCGAAACAATTAAAAATAATCGAATTTTATTTACAAAATCAACGAGTTAATCACAATCGAATTTTATCCACCAAATTACTGAGTTAAATATAACAGGGTTACGAAGTTAACGATTTCGATTAAATCAGTCACGAATAACGCAAACGTCGAACAGGCGAATCAGATACAAGTTGAAACGAATTCAATTAATGATTACACTCCCTTCGATGAATATTACAACAACGCGATATTTCATGAAAATTTTACTGTGCCACGATTAATATTACAACTCCAACGACTCTTCGATTAACATTACAAAAACGATATTTCATGAACATTTTTCTGTTGTACAGCGAACGGGGCAGCGGCAGCTTGTTTTTTGAATATTGATACGCGGCAGGCGTATTCGAAAAATCGTGAGAACACAATCGTCTGCGAAAACCATGTCAAATCATGATACACGAAACGCGTTTCATTTGATTAAAAAAATAGTTTATCACTTGAAAATATTTGTTTGGCGTATTTTCCGCACGTGTAGAGATTCGACTGCCAGCTGCAGAAACGAAATTTCAGTTTGTAGGTTTCGGGATTTTATGGACCGAACCAGGCATATGATTTTCATTATTCATAAATTCGAATTGAATATTTAGACTTTAAATTTTGTAT
Source organism: Lasioglossum lativentre (assembly GCA_916610255.1). NCBI lineage: Eukaryota > Metazoa > Arthropoda > Insecta > Hymenoptera > Halictidae > Lasioglossum > Lasioglossum lativentre. Next base: position 8,416,622 of record OU744358.1, on the reverse strand, counting down.
ATATGATTTTAATTGTTGGTATAAATTCGTTTAAACCGGAGCGCCAAAATGTTCAGGTACATCCAGATATGAAAGAATAATTTATATTACACCTAAAATAATCTTTAAACTGTTTGTTGTTTGTCGTCTATATATACTGTTTGTACTGTAACGGCCTGTCTATGTACTAAATAAACCGAAGAAATCTAAAATAAAAATAAAATACATTTTGTACATCTGTATAAACTATTATACAGGGTGTTCATTTGAAAACTTTCCAGCCGAATATTTCGAAAAAATATGAAAGATATTAAAAAAGTGTAAAACACGTGTCCAAGGATTTCGAGGGGGAAAGGGGGGCATAAAAAAGTGCGCGGATAAAAAAAAGTATCCTACGAAAATTATTGGTCTTTTTACGTACAATAAGATCCCATAATAAAAAATATAGGTTTCCATTTGAAAAAACAAAGTTGACCTTCAAATGACCTTGAAATAAAAAACTGATACTGCCCCCCCCCCCCCCCCTTTACCCCTCGAAATCCTTGGACACGTGTTTTACACTTTTTTAATATCTTTCATATTTTTCGAGATATTCGGCTGGAAAGTTTTTAAATGAACACCCTGTACATTCTGAAAATTGTATGTTACCGTACTCCGCCATTCGTCTAAAAATCCGAAAACCAGTCTTTGAGAGATCCTGGAGTCACGGGTTTTTCGAAAGTCGGTTTTTACACGAATCTCATTTTACAAGTAACAGGATCCAGCGATAAAACTGTCCAGCCTGGAGGCAAAGGGGCCAGGAAGTTGCGGAATCCGGTGAATGGACTCAACTTCCGGTCACCAGGTTCTCTCGTCCCTTAAGAAGACGAGAAAGAAAGACAGTGTATCGCGAAGTTCGCGATAGCGACTTGGAAGTCGCTATCGATTAAAAGTCGCCCGCGCGGCTCCGGCAAGTTCTCAAGAATTTCCAATCTTCCTTGCTGAGAACTGTTTCCTGGCAGTCGCGGTCGCTGAGACGGTCTGGTTCGTGTGCTGTTCTCGTTGTTCCAGTCGAATCCACAGAACCCCGAGATCATAATTAATGGAAGACGAGAGAATCGCTGAAAATGGCTATTTTGGTGCTGCTGCCCGCGGACTATAGCCATTTGTTTCGGAGATAAGGAGGATTTTGTTCGCGTTAATTTATGATGCAAACAACCGTATTCTGGGGACTTTGTTTTGATGTTTTCGAGGACATCGACGATATTTCAATGAAACTCATATCTCAAAGAATCGTTATAGAAATTACATTTAACGGGGTCGTCCCATGTGAGAGCTACTTTTTCTTGCTTTCTTCAGAAATTTTTCTTGAATTACCCTTAAGACATACAATCTTGAAATTTTTACCACATATTTATTGACATTTTAACAGTCTCTCAGAATTTTTTCAAACCAAAATAACGAGTTGGATCGACTTTACACCGTTCGGAAGACAGTCAAGTGTAAAAAAAAATAGTAGGTTTATGGCGACCATGATTCCGAAGGTTTCGATCATCTGATATCAAAAAATCAAACGGCATTTTCATTTGTAGACCTGCGGCTATCGCCGGTACCAAAATAATAAAAAAATATCGAAAATTTAATTTTTGGCACGATTTTAAACGATAAGTTCCAAGTTTCGTCATTTTTTTTCGTCTTTTTCAGCTTACAAAAAAAAAACTATAGCAGATATCAGAAATATTTTGGTACGAGCGTGAACTATAGATGTGCTGACTGTACCATAAAAATTTGAGCGAAATCCGTTGATTAGTTTTTGAGATATCATGGTCGCCAATATGAAAAATACAGTTTTGAGAAAAATGCGTTTAAAGAAAATGTAAACTCAACATTAGTCTGCTATGTGTTGAGAAATTGTCTTGGCTCGATGCTCCGAAGTGCACGTTGATTCGAATGCACTTATTTTCGGTACAAATTAATGTCCAGTCTTAGACCATATATACTAATAGACCCGGCATAGGTATAGTATGTGTATAGGATGTGTGTATAGGAAAGATGATGGGACACTGTGACGTCACAAGATAAGTCTTAAGATAATTTCTTTCCATGTACTGTGTACATGGCGCACCCGCTGACCCCCCTCTCCCCATGTAAGCCAATCGTAGGCACTGTCGATGAGCATAGCTTGTACACATGTGACGTCACAGTGTCTTTCAGCTGATTTCATCTTTCGGACACGGAAAATTATTTACGCCGTGTCTATAGGTATATATGGTCTAAGTATCCAGCTGATTGATATTTCACTGGTTATTTATTAATACTTTAATCGTAATGAGGCAAACAGATGCTCCGTTCTACGTTTATAACAGTCGAACGACTTCGAATATCGAAATATCCTTTTACCTGCATATTCTAGGAATAAACTTGGAATAATAATACTGGCGCGCTGGATCGATCAAATTCTACCCTATATATAGCTAATTTGTTGTAAACTCAAACGTTTCGATTCGGATATGAATCTGTGCGTCATAAGACCACGTTTGCTATAGAATTGTTTTCTATTCGAGGAAAAGAAAGGTGGTGTTTCGTCCTGGAGTTTACAACAAATTAGCTATATATAGGGTAGAATTTCATCGATCCAGCGCGCCAACATTATTATTCCAAGTTTATTTAAACACTGTACGATCGATAAAAATAAAAATTTCTGATATTCTAGGAATGTTATAGAAGCAATTTGGGCAAAAAAAAATTTTTCCATTTTTTGGATCTGCCACGTGGGATGATCCCCACTTAACCCTCGTACGCTCCTCGGAAATAGATGCGTATAAAAGTCCAGTACTAATAAAGCACCGATAAATCGTAAGAAAAGACTGTGTCGTCGAATAAGAGAAAATAAGAGAATTACGGTGTACAGTATCGAGAAAGAAATTCGGAAAAATAGCTGCATCGAGCAAGCATATCCTTTAACGCGGACAGTTTACACGAGAACGTACACAGGTTTCGTGTAACCGGACCAGCGGAAAATTGTGAACGGAAGGGCGGTAAAAATCCGAGGCGAAAAGAGGATGCAGACACCGTCGAGGCTGAAAATAGGCGAGCGTGCGCGAGCGCATTCGATTTGCACCGATGAAATCTCATAATCTTTCGAGAGGCGGCCCGGTCCCCGAAGATCTCTCCCGAGATGATAGGATTGACGTAAGGATCGAAGGTTGTGCGCATGCAAACGGCTATTCCGCAACTACGGTATCTGGATATAATGGTTGAGACTCTGAGCTATGCACCGAGCTCAGGATTGTTGCTTCGTTTTAGAACCTGCTACAAAAAAAATCATCTTTTCTGGAATTAATGACGAGGCTTTTTCTAACGAGCACTCTGTCTTAAAAGCACACAATATTGTTAAACTTGTAGTAGGGTAACTGCACCAGTGAATGAACATTTAAGAAATTCAGGAAGATATTTTATTTAAAAAAAAAATATGTGAATTAAAGGAATCTCATATATGCCAAATGGCTCCCTATACTTGATTTGTCAAAAATAAATGAACACAAATAAAATGAAATTATTATTATTTGTCTTTGTTAAACGTTAAATAAAAAATATAAAAAATACCAGTCAATGAACCCTACATTCTAGTAATTGAACAATGATGGAAAAGCAAAAAAAAAAAATAATACAAAAGCGTTCATTTACTGGTGCCCGTTTATTCACTGGTGCAGTTACCCTAATTTTATTTCGAAAGGTGTTTGAAACAGGCTCCTTTGTTAAAAATTCTAGCAAAAAGTTACTGGCAAGTGGTCACCGTGTGTTATCGCACATTCGATTGTCAATTTTACATTTTGACATTGGCAGCAAATTAAATGAAATATCGTCGACTATTTACCCCCCCCCCCCCCCCATCCGCGTAGCAACAATCGAATCAACCGACCACTTTGAAACGTGACAGGAAATCATGGATTACAATTGTCCTTTTAAAAATTCGTTTCACATTTAATATCCGACATTGTAAACAAATTCGATTGAAACATTGTCGACGGTCGCATTGGCGAAAAATATTCTCAATTATTCCGTAGCGTCAAAAAACGACGTATAAAAACATATTCAAAAGCTCCGGCTACCACTTTCGAATTCCGAAACGCAGAATATGGATTACAGGTTCGATTGGAAAAGTTTGTTTTGTATTCGATGCCCGATGTATGTCGGGGGCCAATCAATCAACGTGTTTTCAACAACGGGGCCGGCGCGGAGGCAGCGTAATGCACAGGAAAATCTACGTGTCCCCGATAAATGCACGTGTCCCCCGGTGTGCATTGCACACGCAAGGATACAGTTCGTCTCCGTTCGCCGTTGGAAAGATTCGAAATTTCATAGAAACTCGAAGGTCGACACTTTATCTATCGGGTGTCAATAAATAATCGGTCCGGGGGATGCCGGTAGCCTGCGGGTGTAATAATTTTCATACCCATTCAGAGCCGGTCTTTCACGAGACAGAGGAATATCGGAAGAAATCGAGCTGAAAGATAGAGCGGCTGCGTAATATCCGAACCCTCCCCCCCCCCCCCCCCCCCTCCGCACCTTCCTCAGCCTTTTTTCGGTCCTGGTCCTTTTCTTCGGGCGCAGACACCTCGCAGTCGATCCCGATTAACTTTCCTTTTTAACTCTTTTGCATATTTTATCGGTTTGTCAAACATGATGTACAGCTCCAGAACATATACTAGCACGCTAAACGGTATAATCGGATCATACGGTCAAACATGCCTCCATAACTAAATTGATCTTTTTTCATACCATTCCCCAACGAAAACCCTCTGTGGCAAGTTTCAAGTCGGTACCCCAACCACAAGGGTGGTTAAAGGCTATTTAATGAATAATGCTCTGTTTATCCTGTTCTGCTTAACAAAAATTACGAAAAAATTTTTCAACATTCTACCCGATACTGTGAATTTTTCCAAAATTTTCGACTGCAAAATCAATTTTTAAAAAATTTCGGTAACTTAAACTTTTTTTTTTACACTGCCATTAAGTATATAAAATTTACAATATTAAAAAAAATAAAAAATGGCGGAGATATAAATCGATAAGTAGGCCCTTCTTTCGAAAATCCTTGCTGATGGTGTACTTGATTTCTCTGTTAGCCATCGCCTAAAACATAATAAATAAATTTTTTCTTATTTAAAAGGGTAATAGCTAAAACGTGACGTAGGATTTTTGTGATTCGGTGCCATGTTAGAAAGTTATAAATTCTTTAAACTCAAAATTTCGATGCAAATTCGAGTTTGTTTTTCAAACGGCTGTCATTTCTACAAAAAAATATTTTTAAATTTTTCCCTACGTCACATTTTAGCTATTACCTTTCTAAATAAGAAAAAATTTATTTATTATGTTTTAAACGATGCTTAACAGAGAAATCAAGTACACCATCAACAAGGATTTTCAAAAGATACTTATCGGCTTATATCTCCGCCATTTTTTATTTTTTTTAATCGTTAATATTGTAAATTGTTCGTAAAACTACTATATATATATATGTGTGTAAAATAAAGATCATTTTATATACTTAATGGCAGCGTAAAAAAAAAAAGTTTATTTTTATACCTATTTTTCCGAGCGCCATGGTGGTGTAACCCCTTAAATCTATCACTCAACCATTGTTTATTGTTTAAAATTTCAACGGATAGAAAAATGATTACATATCGCGCGATATTAGTATTATGTACTTTTAAATAAACCAGTTCGTAAAAAACTGTGCCCATTAATTTGTTCGCAAAGAATTCCGGAAAAACCACGCAGTTTTCCAGGCAGTTAGCCGTGTATGATCTCTGACGAGTATTTTTTCGGAAACAGGATCGTCATTTATAGCTCGACAGTGGTGTGTAAACCAGATTTCGTGACCGAGCACGCCGCGCCGCTCGAGTTCATATTTTTGCGGGCCGCGCGAGCGAGCGAGCGAGCGGCGCCAAAGGCTAAATTCAAGCCGCGTCTACATGACTGAAGTAATTACGACTGGCCCTGTATTTCGCTGCTTACAATTAGTGTAACCCCGTATTGCTTTAATCAAGTACTGTGGCTCGCGAGAAACACGTACCGAAATCAAAACACGGTTTCGACTAATTGGAAGGGGCTTCATTATTCGGCTGATTTCCAGGGTATCCTGAAAGAAGAATTTCGATTAGCCCGAGGTATTCCCCGGATGTACGTCGTCGCCACCAATCAATTTCGTTGCCTGTCGAGTTTCACAGTGATCGCTGACAATGTTCACCGGTCCAAAAAGAAATCGAGTCTCGCGCAACGGTTATCGATGCTCCTGGATGAAAAAAGACATCGAATTCGCGTCGCGTTCCCAGCGATACTGATTTGTTATTAATTTCCACCGTGACATTTACACCGTAATTCATTTCTCCCCGTTGTTTATTCATTCTTCATTAAACTTCCAAAGAATACAGACACGAGCATTAATATCGAAAACTCATTTAATTACATTTCAATATCACCGGCCAGACAAAGGGAATTAATGTTCGAAGTATGCGCAGGAAATTAATGGTTTGAAAGGGGTTCGTTAAAAATATGGAAATTGAATGTTCGCATCGTGCCCGACGTTCTTATCAAGTGTTCATAAATAAACAATATTAAACGCAGTTTTCTTTAATTACGTTGCGCTTCAATTTTTATTAAACATGTTCGATGTTTATATTGCATTGTAGGATTTCTAAAGATATTCACTATGAATCGGTACAAATATCGTTGGTAGTTGTGTGCCAAAACGAGGGAGCGAAGATCTAATTTTTGGCTATCGTCAGGCACACTATTTAAAATTGGAACATTATTATATCGTTAAAGGACTAAAAATCAAAAATTGAAATGCGGCCATCAGAATTTTTACATCCACAACATATTAAAAAAACTATATCATCAAAGCTCGAACGCAGTACCTCTTCGACAGAAACGAACAATTAATTCGGTTAACGCAAAGTAACTGTAATTAAACGGATAATTCGATGACACGTAATTACCGTCGTTAATTTCGTAATGGAAGCTTTCGCACTGCTTATACATACGATAGATCATATTCGAAGCTCGCAGTGAAAATCGTCGGAAGAGAAAATGGCGCCGGACCAATCGAGCTCTTCTCCTCCTTTCCATTCGAATCCGACATTATCAGTCAGGATTTTTAATGTTATTATCATCGATATTAGCGCGATAATACTATCGCTTTTATTATCATCGTATTACCGCTCTGTGAACTTACATTTAAATTATGTTAACGATACGGTCGGCGGATCGTATGTGTGGGGCGCGCGCGCGCGCGCGCACAGCTTTAAAGCTCAGTCCCTCCCGAGCTCGACCTCGCCGCTCATTGGATATAGTTATCTTCCCATTTTCTTAACGGCTCCTGCACTCTTCCGAACTTCTTAACGGCGCTACGAAATTATATGAGACATTACACGTGCTCCCGCGAACTTCCGTAATGGATACACCCGTTCCGTTCCGGAAATAAACGGGCAGATGCTTTTAATAAGTCGCTTAAATTATAGTCCGACCTCGATTAAAAATTAAATCGATAGCGTGTCACATCGTCGTCAGACGACCAATCGAACCTCATCGATTTTGCGAACGACTTGCGAGCAATAAGTCTTAAGAGGCTAGATCCCGCACTAGAATTCCCCTAGAATACCCTAGAAATCTGGCCGAAACATGGGTTACGCGGTACCACTTTTCGCCCTTATACGAGCATATTTCTTGCTGGACAAGGGCTCATTCGATAGAGGAAAGTTAAATGAACGGGTCTCTGCCCCTCTGTTATATGAAATTATTCATATATTTTGTAATATAAGTGTTAGAAGTAAGCCAAAATTGATGATGTTCAGCCATGTAATCCAAGCCATTTTTATGCCATTGGATGAATTTTCTGGATGCTATCGTGGGCTGAGCCCCGTTCATTTAACCTTCCTCTATCGAATGAGCCCTTGTTCAGCAAGAAATATGCTCGTATAAGGGCGAAAAGTGGTACCGCGTAACCCATGTTTCGGCCAGATTTCTAGGGTATTCTAGGGGAATTCTAGTGCGGGATCTAGCCCCTTAAGCTCCTTAATAATAATAGTTTTTTATTAATAATAATAATAAGTCTTAGCCCCCCTTCTCCCCATGTACGCCAAGCGTAGGCACTGTCTATGAGCATAGCTTGTACATCTTTTGAAAATGTGACGTCACAGTGTCTTTCAGCTGATTTCATATTTCGGACACGGAAAATTATCTACGCCGTGTCTATAGGTATACATGGTCATCCGTTTTTAAACGGCCAAACGTCAATCAGCTATAGAGGGCCCCAAATGGAACAACTTTCACCCCTAACACTTTTTTTGATTCGGTCTGGATTTTTAGATAATTGCAAAAACCCGTCATTTTTCGCGTTCACTTAACATTAAATATATATTAGGACTGCAATTATGTATCTTGATGATTTTTCCTTTGTTTGGTTTAAAATAAATAGGGGTATCTTTGTTATTAATTTTTATTAATTTAATTTATTTTTCGGATCTTGGTTCTTTTGACATGGGGCACGTTTGACGTTTGGCCGTTTAAAAACGGATGACCCTGTATATGTATGGTCTAAGGTCCCGACCCATCGCGGTATATCGAAAATTACTGTACCATTTATAGCAGTGTTTTTATGACTGATACGTCACGATGTATACATCAACACGGACGGATTCCGCGTATCTGCGATTACGAAATTCCTCGTATCAAGGACTTTCAGACCCAAAATGATTTCCGAATGATTTCACAGCGCAACCGTAGCTGACGCAACGAACGTAACACACTTGCCGAGGCCCCGGTCGATTACCATAAATCAGACAACCGTGGCCCGCTATTAAAGAAAGTTTTCCTCGGCAACGCTTGTTCCGCAACGTTTCCGCAAAAAACTTGTCGGCAGAACCGGGCGGTACCCGAAGGAATCTACGCTATCATGCTCGCCATTATTATCCTCGCGAGCGAAAGGGCTGGGCGTCGCGAACGACAGCTATGATTCGAAAAATAATGGATCACCGAGGAATCGCAACCGAAAATCGGGCGTCGCGTGGCCGCCGCGCCGGATCGGTTCGGTTCGGTTCGGTTCGGTTCGGTACGGTTCGGTCCCGCTGCCCCTGTTTCCGATCGACCCGCGCGAACGGGTTACTTGGAAATTGATAGATCACCCGTTAGGCGGGGGCGGCTGCACATAGTTGTCGGTCGGAGTTAGGGGATGCCGAGAGGACGGTCGGAATGGGGATATTCTGGTGGAGGTATAGTAGGCAGGCGTTAGGCACCTAGGAACGGTAGGAAGAGGTATATAAGGTGGTTCCCTCAGCCACGAAGAAGCGCAGTGGAGCGTGTACGCGATAAGGGCCATCCCGCACATCCCCTTTCTCCGAAAGAGTGAGAGATAGAGAGAGTGAGAGAGCACAGGAAGCGTTCGAGGGTCGAAGATTTCGGGGACAGAGCCAGGGAGCGAAGCCTGGGGGGCAGAGAGCCAGGGGGCAGGCCCACGCTGGGATCCTCAATTTCTAGCCGATATTTAGAGCGAGGGCCACCGAAGGGGAATTAGTTGATCCCCCCCAACGAGGGCCACGTCACACAGACCACTCGATGGCTCTTCTGATTTTCGACATTTTCAACGGGACCACCCCCCATCGGACTTTCAACGAGCCATTTATACCATTGCTTACCCCTTTCAGCCGGCCCTCGAACGATCCATCGATCGAGACCCCTCTTCTAGAAGGGAGGCTCGAGGATCCTACAACGGAATTGGATGAAACTGACGATCTCGACCGGAAGAATTCGGACTGGCTTTTTCGGGCAAGTTCCGCGAAGTCGGATTTTTCTATTTATACACGGTGTCCCGCCGTAAATGGTGGTACGAGCGAGTACGGGGCGATTCTACGTGGAAAAATTGAATCGAGAATGTAGAATAAAATTGTTTCGTATGACGCTTTACTTTCGGGAAAAAAATAAGCTTGAATATTTATCGAGCACGCGTGTACGTGATTTAGCTTCGGTTCGACGGATTTTACTGTCTTACTGTTACCGAGTAGGAGAGTACTTCAGTGCTTCTTGCAATGTTCACAAACATTGTCAACATATCTCTTTTACATCGATTTCACTTTCTTCTTATGCTTATCGAACAGGACCTTTAGTTTCCGAAGTACTGAGTACTCGATAAATGTTCAAGCTTATTTTTTTTCCGAAAATAAAGCGTCGTATGAACAAATTTTATTGCACATTTTCGGTTCAATTTTTCACGTAGAATCACCCCCTAATCGCTTGTACCGCCAGTTACCCTGTATAATCTCGAAGGAGGCCGGTCTGGTGTAAATGCTGAAAGATTATCAATTTTCGTGAATTTTGTTTTCGATGCGATCGCACGTCTCACGTTGTAATCGTTTGTTGCGATTTATTCGGGTACTCTAAATGTTGGTATACTGGCAGATAAAGTAAGGTTATAATTTTGTAGTAGGACATCTGTTTGAATTTACCGCCAAATTTGGATTTGGCCAATAGATCGTTCGACAATCCGTTACATATATTTCCAAATGTCTCCACGTTTTCTCACTCCCATGTATACTGTCCGAGTAGCAACATGGTGGTCATTAAAATGTTTTTAAATTTTAAGTAAAAATTACCCTGCTTCACTAAGCAAGTGAGTAAGGTTTTCTTTAATTTTCTTTTTTGGTTATTTTTCCGATGTTGTTTTCACAATGTATATATTGTATTATTCATTGTTATTTTACAGACGCAATGTTTTTGTTACTCTCTTGAAAATGATCTAAACGAAGATCGAAACGTTGAGAAACGATATTGTGTTAATTTGCAAATAGTTGTTTAACCCTTAGCACTCGGATGGCGACTTTGAGGCGCCACTGAAAATTGCTGTGCCATTCTTAAAAGTATTGTTCGCATTATTATTTTGTGTTCGTATTTAATAAACTGCTAGACGTTTACATATTACATGAGATATCATATCAGTTTCATATGCAAAAATTGAAAAATAATTGTATAGAATGGAAATATTCTAGAATGGAAAAATCTTTCGTTTTTCAGTTAAAACAGCTCCGAGTGCAAAGGGTTAATAATAATTGATCGAACCAATGCACCGAAAACATTTAAATTCTACTCTAAATAACGTTTCAGTGAGAAAAAAAAACACCCCCCCCCCCACCCACTCTCCAATTTTTCGCCACATGCTACAATTTCCCCACGTTCAACCCCATTTCCGTGCACTCTGCGATGCAGAAACATTTTCTGCAAAACGGCACAAGCCCTCGGAGACTCCTGAAACGACTCGGTGTCCACAATTTTCGCAAATCACCCGTGCAGTTTCGATCCGTGAAGCCTTCCCGGCCCCATTTTCGGCCGGTTTAATCGAGTCGAAAGTTAACGTCGTTTCTGGTTGGCGAGGAGGGAGATTTCTAAAAATAACGAGATTTTTCTTTCTCGTCGGTCCGGATCGAGGGTAGTAGAAGATCCCCGTGATCTGTCGCCGCGTCAGACTGCCATACTCCCGGTGTCTTCTGGCCACCATACCGCTCTCTCTTCCTCCTCGGCTGCTTCCCCCTTCGGCGTCTTAAATCGTCTGCGGGCGAAGGGTGCCGTCCGCCCCCGCATATTTTAATTTTATTGCGGAATCTTAATCCATCTTTCTTTTATTCTAGCCCGGCCTCCGCGTGCCTCGAACGGGTCGTTCATCAACGTCCCGCTTTGTTCGGAGAACGACCACCACGTTCGACTTTGTCTTCGCTTCTTCTTTCCCCCCCCCCCCCCCCCTCCTTCCCGGGAGTTATTGTTTAAACATTGAACGCGTTTACAGTCCGCTTGAAATAAAAAGCCTCGTCCCGGGGCCGCCGGACTTTCGAGCTTGGTAATTCATTGTCACACCGGAAACCATTAAAACCGTCAAGACGACTGGTTTATAATCCCTCGCGGAAATTATTGAAATTTACGACAGGTTCTCCCTTACGCCATCCACTTTCGACTGAGATTACAAGATATCATTCGCGAGAACGGGCGAATTAATTTATTCGCCGGTGACTGTCGTCTTTCGATGGGTTACGCGTTCCGTCTCGAGGTAAATTCAATCTGTCCGGGAAATATAAATGTCGAAGGAAAACGAGTCGAGGGAGAAGAAAGCTGTATATTAGGCTGTAAACCGAGTTTTGCGTTCTTATTCGGGCGTTTTCTTGTTACGGATAACTTCAAAAACGTTTTAGTACGCTGTAATTTCTCTGTTAAAAAGACAGTTTACTGCCGGGAGGATCGTAATTTTTTTTTCACCCCCGAGGGAAAAACTGCAGTTTTAGAATCGATAAATTAGAGGCGGAAACGAGAGGATTTGGTTTAGCGCGTAATTGTTTAATAAAGTTTTTCAACCGTGGGTAAAGTTCTCCGCGTGCTCGTTAGTTAAAAATGTTGAGAATACCGCCCCTGGCAACAATTTATTCGGTGGAACAAATCAAGCGTCTATCATTATCGTTATTCAATGTGGAAAATATATTCTTTTAGATTATAAAAAGTGTTTAGATTATAATGTACAGAATGCGCATATCAGCTCGAAGAACAGTATCCGACTAGAGCTTTATCTTTAATTTGATTAATAACAATATTGATTGTCCCTCTCTCCCGAGGCAAATCAATTTCTATGTACCCGAACGCGTTTTGAGTAGTAGGGTAGGATTTAAAACATTTAATCGAAATCCACATATGGATTAATAAATCCTTTAAATCGCATTACTGCTAACTATGACATTTTATATCGTAACATTGACTTTTTTTAATGGTTCGTTAGAATCATTTAAGAAAAAGTTGCGTGCGATTATATGATTATACAGGGTGTCCCAAAATGTCTTCAACTCCCGGAAATGGGAGGTTCCTGAGGTCATTTCGAGCGCCATTTTCCTTTTGCAAAATGTTGTCCGCGGCTTTGTTTAGGAGTTATTAACGAAAAACACGGACCAATCAGAGCGCGCCCTAAACGCTCGTTGGCATGTTCAGCCAACCGCCTGCCGGCTCGCCGCGCTGAACGTGCCAGCAAGCGTCTAGCTCGCGTTCTGATTGGTCCGTATTTTTCGTTAATAACTCCTAAACAAAGCCGCGGACAACATTTTGCAAAAGGAAAATGGCGCTTGAAGTGACCTCAGGAACCTCCCATTTCCGGGAGTTGAAGACATTTTGGGACACCCTGTATATATATATAATGTATTCCTGAAACTTTCTGCATGTCCATTCCTGGGTAATTTTACGCTAAGACTTTCTTTTTGTGTTTTTTGTTTCTTTATTTTCTATTGTAAACATTTGTATAAAAGGACTTCGGTCCGTAAATAATAAATATAATATTAGACATGTAAGGAGGGGTTTAATCGAATTCACGAATATTTTTAAAACAATACATAAAAATGTAGAGAATTTATGTTGAAATTCATGTGACATTATTTGTCCACTAGGTTCCAAGGAAAGCGACTATTATTAATATATAAAGGATAAATCAAAACTATATTCACTATAATTAATTTTGCCATTCCAGCTCTGGCTTCACTGCTTTAATTACGTGTGCTTTGTAAAAGTTTTGGGGGCAGGTTGTGTTTTAGCAATCAATGCTTCAAAATCATAACAGTGTGAATTCGTACAAGCTTCCAGCAATTAACAACTAATATTCCTGGTCATAGGAGTGGTCGAAACTCAACAAGTATGGCTGGTGTATATCAACCATAACAATGAACAGGTTTTCGTTGATAGGGTACAGGAAGGTGGCGGGGGTGGTGGTGGCGGCGGCGGCTGGCTACAAATCAAATCTTTTCACAATTTACAAAGGTACGAATACATCCGCGAAGATATCGATAGCGTCGAAGTGATTGCACACATTTCCTGCGAGCCAGGCCAGAGCCAGGATACGAGAATCCATTCTCGTAGATATTGATACCATTGAAACGAATACTTATATTTTTCTACGGTCGCGTGAACCAATGCCAGTCTACTTTGAGTGCGGATATCACTTATTTTTACGATATATAAAACTCGGTAAATCCTTACCCCGGCACACACGCCGCCGGACTCGCACAGCATCGCGCGCGATTTTTATCGAGTTTGCTTTATTTCGGTCGTTATTCGGCTAACATATGTCTCGATATTCCCCAACCGATATTCATTGCATTATTATTATTATCGTCGCGACCGTCGTAAAGTCCTCGAAAGGTTTAACAGCCCTCGATAAAATTCGACGATTTGCTGTTTCCGTCACTGCATCGCGATCGTGAACAGTGATTCCGGGAACTGTGTGTGGATCGAATCTGTTCTGAAATCAGTTTTTAAGAAACGAATCTAATCGATTCTTTATAGACACTTTTCGTTGACTTGCTGAAATTATATTCGAAAGTGTTGTTGCTTATTCTTTATCGCGTAACAGTACCTTCAATTTATCCTCTGCAAAAATTTCAACGATTCTGCAGCATTTATTTATCCTCGCGATACAGTGAGTGACGCTCGCAAAAAAATGTTAGATCTGGAACGACGATAAATAGTCGGATTTTATACATTTACAACGTTACGGAAGTACGTCGAATGAAATGCAAATATTAGCGAACGTTTGATAAGTTTTTTTTTTTTTGTTGTGTTTTTTCTAACCAGATTGAATCCTCAATGGAGAATATAAACATCGAATATATTTCCATCGTTAAAAAGGAGGGGGGCTCTTGAAAAATTGAAGTCCGGCTCGAAAACGTAAAGTTCGATGATAAATGAAACCGAGGCGGCCACAGTTATTTTCCAGACTATTTTTTCGAATTTGTGGGAATCATTAATTATACCAACTATTTACGACCGGCCCAGGCTGCCGGAGGTTCGTGCATTTACACCATTTGCAACCGTGGCAGAAATAACGAAACAAAAACTTTAATGAGGTTTTCAGGAAGTTCACATGAGGTTTTCTGAAGTCTAATTTCCTTCTTCCACGAACCGGGGCATAAAGACTTGCATGCATACAGGGTGACCAGAAATTGAAGCGACATTTCCCTTTTCCGAAATGTCCGCCGCGGTTTTGTTTTGGAGTTATTAACGAAAAACACGGACTAATCAGAGCGCGACCTAGAGGCGTGTTGGCAAAGATGGTCCGGCACGCCAGCAGAGCCGAAATACGACGAAAGCCGTGTCCCGAGCCATCGTGTTATACATGTGGCGAGTGACGTCACGACCTCCGTGTTGTGTCAACACGGTCGGACGTCGCGTATCTGACCGCGCATCCCAAATACGACGAAAATCGTCCCGACCTTAGACCATATATACTAATAGACCCGGCATAGGTATAGTATGTGTATAAGAAAACCGAGAATTCAGTGTCCGAAAGATGATGGGACACTGTGACGTCACAAGATAAGTCTTAAGATAATTTCTTTCCATGTAGTGTGTACATGGAGCACCCGCTGACCCCCCTCTCCCCATGTAAGTCAAGCGAAGGCACTGTCGATGAGCATAGCTTGTACAAATGTGACGTCACAGTGTCTTTCAGCTGATTTCATCTTTCGGACACGGAAAATTATCTACCCCGTGTCTATAGGTATATATGGTCTAAGAGGAAAACCGAGAATTCAGTGTCCGAAAGATGATGGGACACTGTGACGTCACAAGATAAGTCTTAAGATAATTTCTTTCCATGTACTGTGTACATAGCGCACCCGCTAACCCCCCTCTCTCCATTTAAGCCAAGCGTAGGCACTGTCGACGAGCATAGCTTGTACAAATGTGACGTCACAGTGTCTTTCAGCTGATTTCATCTTTCGGACACGGAAAATTATCTACCCCGTGTCTATAGGTATATATGGTCTAAGAGGAAAACCGAGAATTCAGTGTCCGAAAGATGATGGGACACTGTGACGTCACAAGATAAGTAAGATAATTTCTCTCCATGTACTGTGTACATGGAGCACCCGCTAACCCCCCTCTCCCCATTTAAGCCAAGCGTAAGCACTGTCGATGAGCACAGCTTGTACATCTTTTGAAAATGTGACGTCACAGTGTCTTTCAGCTGATTTCATCTTTCGGACACGGAAAATTATCTACGCCGTATCTATAGGTATATATGGTCTAAGGTCCCGACCCATCGCGGTAAATCAAAAATTACTGTACTATTTATACCAGTGTTTTTATGACTGATACGTCACGATGTATGCATCAACACGCACGGATTCCGCGTATCTGCGATGACGAAATTCCTCGGATCAAGGACTTACAGACGCAGACGTCTGCTGGCGCGCCCGACCATCTGTGCCAACACGCGTCTAGGTCGCGCTCTGATTGGTCCGTGTTTTTCGTTAATAACTCCGAAACAACGCCGCGGCGGACATTTTTGAAAAGGAAAATGTCGCTTCAAATGACCAGGAACCGTCCATTTCAGGGAGTTGTAGGAATTTTGGGACACCTTGTATATTCGCATGATATCCGCGATGGCTGGTGGTTTAATTATGCTTTATCCAATGAAATGTAAAACAGTATTGATTGTGGAATGCGACGAAAAATGTAACATTATATTCTGCTTAATCAACTAAAACCGTCGCAATGCAGTAATACATTAAGCAAATTCCGGATTATTGCGAAAAATAAAATTTCTCCGGTGTAATTTTCAACCTGGGAGTCAAGGCGAAGTTAAATTATTAATTTTTGTAAAATTCTACCGAGTTTGTGAATGTTCTTCATTTCCACTCTATGACACATATATATCCTCTTTCACGAGTTAGTTTGGAAGTTATTTATTTCATTATATTATTTTAGCTCTGTTCGATTTAATTGTATATCGTTTCAGTTTATTTCAAGTTATTTATACTAACATAAGTACTGATTTTTGAATCGCATTTTAAACACCCACTGCCGACCACCTGCCTCCCGCGCAAAATTATGTATATTTGTAACGTTTCTGCACAGTTACTGCGCCATAAAGACAACATAGTATTAATAATAACAGTGATATGAATGTATAAACACCCGCAGTGTAAACACGAGTTTCCATTTTGTTATTGCTCGTGGTATTTCACAATAAAGCGGACGCGAATAAAATTATAATTACAAAACGGAAGCGAAATTCTATCTCTTTTCTAAAGCAAAAAGGCACCATCAATATTCATTGAAAACAATATTTAACACAGTTGCATTTCTTAGGGTTATTTTTCGCTTAATCGCAGTTCCATATCTGCGCCAGTTTCATATGTGCTCAGACAGGGCTCTCACGTGAGATAATTAAAACTGTAAATCAACGTAAAGCGGACCGTTGCAATTTAAATGCATCACTTGCTCGCATAGTTGTTAACGATCCAACAATATGAATGTGGTAATGAACTTGAAAGTGTTAATCACGCTGCTTGCTTCCTTCAATTGTCTTAGTAACGATCGAGAATCGCTGCATTAATTAGCCGGTTACGAGAACTCATCGATCAATTACTCCCAAGTACAGAAATATTAGCGGTTCAATTGAACGTTGCACGAATGTTTAAACTTTTCTAAAAAGACATTTTCCCACAATTTTCGCCAAGTCCACATATCAATCGAGCAGACACATTTAAGCGATCCACGGGAAAACATAGAAAATATTTTCCACGGGTGGGTGCATGATTGAACGACACCCCCATTTCTCGGTGGCCGATCAACGGCGGAATTTTCACGTCACGTGTGCCCATCAGAAAGTTTCATACGACCGAGTTCTTCCGAGAGAATGTTCTTGCATTCGTTCCCATATATACATATGTGTGTACGTGTGTATAGTGGTCGCATACCGGTCGGGGATGCCGTTACATTTTTAATGTTTTTTGGGCTCCCGGTACTCTAGGAGCGATCACGTAAAAGCGGAATGGCGGTGTGGAAGTCGCCGGAAGAAGGCCGGAGAGAGCATCCGGCCGGCAGTGGCATAAAGAGCATGTCTTATTTTCAGTAAGAAACCACTTTCGACGAGATCGAATTACTTTAGTGTCGGGGACGATCCCCCCACGGACCTACCCCCGGGGACGCCTTTGAGGATTTACATTTTAACGCGGCCTGATATCGCAGACACGCGTGCGAAAACGCTCTCCGATGGATCCTAACCGACCCGGAGCAATATTATTAATTTCATTCTCTTCGCACGACCAGTTCCAGATAGTCGAAGTTTCTGCCAAAAGATCGATAATAATCAAAGTTTATGGAAATGTTTATTTTCCATAGAGAGATTCACCAACGGGTCATTCCATGCCGAATCGATCACTTTTTGCGGTCACCATCTTCGATTTTGTTCTAATTGAAATATGTTCTAATCCATATGAAATTAGGGGGGGTTTAAGTCATCATTTTGCCGATTTCGAATTTTTTTTAGAAATGGCACACCTTCATAGTAGACCTTGATCACTTTTCGCGGTCACCATCTTCGATTTTGTTCTAATTGAAATATGTTGTAATCTATATGAAATTGGGGAGGGGTTTAAGTCATCATTTTGCCGATTTCGAATTTTGTTAGAAATGGCACACCTTCAAAGTTTGCGATTTTTATCTCAGTAACTGTTTGTCCGATTGAGCTATACTTTTTTTTGTTTTATTCGGGAAGGATTTTATAATAGCCCAATCCTTCCCGAATAAAACAAAAAAAATTATAGCTCAATCGGACAAACAGTTACTGAGATAAAAATTTGTAAGTGAGGCCTATTTTCGCCAAAATGGGCAAAAATCGCAAACTTTGAAGGTGTGCCATTTCTAAAAAAAATTCTAAATCGGCAAAATGATGACTTAAACCCCCCCTAATTTCATATGGACTACAACATATTTCAATTAGAACAAAATCGAAGATGGTGACCGCAAAAAGTGATTGTGGCCTACTTTGAAGGTGTGCCATTTCTAAAAAAAATTCGAAATCGGCAAAATGATGACTTAAATCCCCCCTAATTTCATATGGATTAGAACATATTTCAATTAGAACAAAATCGATGATGGTGACCGCAAAACGTGATCGATTCGACATTGAAATGACCCCAACGGATCGTCCAATTGCGAGAATAATAGAACTAATAATTATCTTGGTAAGTGAGAACCGAGCTTTAAAAAGTAAAATGAAACGCTCCCAATGTGCACACCCTCGAAGAAATGAACGAGTCGAGTGAAAAAGACTGTGTGCAGGACCGCTGATAGATAAAGAGACATCTGTAGCAGAGTTTTCTTCTTTTTTTTTGTACGCGCGCGCGATTAATTACCGTACGCTTATAGAACATTCGGGTCGATTTCGTTGAAATGGCGCGATTCTTTAAGGAAATGGAGTAGCGAAGCCGTGTCGAGTGCTAGCAGTTAAATAGAGTACGGCAGCCTCGAGGCAAAAAGATTCTATTCATATAGTTTCCAGGGTCAGAGCTCGGGGCGAGGCACTTAGTCCAGAATTACTCGGTGCACGATGTCGTTTGTTCTACAAAGTTAAATTTCTAACGGGTATTTCGGAAAGACAGCGAAACGGCGGGGGGAGGGGGGTAGGTTGTCATCAAATTGACAAGTTGTTCGCGGAAACGAGACTCATCGAATTACGGATAACTTAAATCGAAAGATAATTCCATTGGGCGTTTCTGTTTTTCTGCGAACGCGACGCTGCGACTATTAAAGCCCCCATCGATTTCTTTCTTCGTTTCGAAACGCAACGGAGAAAAACGTGTAAACGCTTCGAACCTTCGAACATAAAAATAGTATTTCAGTTTGATAACTTTCCCACCCAGAATGTTGACAATCCAATGTCGCACGATGCAGTATATTATACAGCAAACCCCATAAGAGGATTCGCGAATTTTTATCGCTATAAGCTTAAATATCTCATTACTTTCGAGATTATCCACAGACGAACGATCCGATCGATTTTTCCGCAAACCGAAGGAGAAACCGGAAATCAACAAAGAAATTGTTCAACAACTTTCCCCCTGAAATTGTTCCACCGGTTGTCCCACCTGTCGTTCATTCTTCCACGAGCATCTCCCGAAGGTGAACCCTTCTTCCTCGTTAAACCGTGATTTATTATAATTTCCCTTCTCCGGTTTAAGTAGAAGTCCTGATGGGATTCGTTCGAAACCGAAGGAATTAAAGCGGACGGAGTAGAAACGAACGGAATAGAATTAACATTAGTTCCAGTCCGTTAAAAATCGTGCAAAGCCGCTCATAATGGCAATGTCTGTGATTTTTCATTGAATCATGCGGATTTTTAACTGGCGTTAAAGTGGTCGAGGTAATTTCAATAAGGATGCCTGTGGTTTCCCATTAAAATTATATACAGAATATAAAAATAAAAATTGCATTGATCGCAAGAAACAGAAATAATAGAGAAATTAATTTCTTTATTTATCGATTCGATTGGTAGTGCGATTATACGTTTCGACTTCTATGAATACTACATGTGCAGTGACTTCCACGCTAATATTCGATCACTCTTAAAAAGACGAAAACTTTTTTAATATTCGACCATACAACTTGGATTTCTTTTAGAAGTTAGAACAATCTGTTTGGTTACGTAACGTGTGGAAAGAATTTTTGAAAAAATTCCAATTGGTCGGAATTGCAGAGAAAATACTAGTAGTTATGTTTTACAACTTTTTTTATGTGGACTCGTATTGAAAACGTAGAAAACATATTCTGCAAAATTTCATTAAAATCGGTCAACTGTGCAATGAGTTGCAAACGGTTAAAGATGGGAGAAATTGCAAGTTTGCACGATTTTCGACCTCTAACTTCAATACATATTTTTAAAAATTTTCAATATAGACCCACAGAAAAAAGTTGTAAAATGCAACTTTTAGTATATTCTGTACAATTCCGACCAATTGAAATTTTTTAAAAAATTTCTTTTTACATCGTGTAGTAAATTAATTGCTCTAAATTCTGAAAAAAGTTCAAATCGTATGGTGCAACATCGAAAAAGTTATCGTTTTTTAGGAGCGTCCGAATATTAATAGGAGCCATTGTATTTGTATTCGTTCGAGTCGATGTTTACAGACACTGACGCTATAGCGGCACCCATTACTCCTTCACAGTAACTGTCTATAAAAGTGCATCCCGGATATGACAAAATCGATGGAAATCAAATAATACTACAGTATACCACTAACCTACATTCAAAATAGAACTATCCACCGTCGGACAGGCAAACTACCGATCGAAACTATTTTACTACTTCTCGATGGTCAAAGACCTTTCCGACAAAACGAAATACGCAAGAGCGCTCTCGAGATTTAATAAAGTAAACGTTTGTTCGCGCAGTAATTCAAGAACAAAATTGTTGAAAAAAAAACCAAATCGCGATACAATACGACCGTGCAATCCTTTATTTTCTTTCGCTCTGTAAACGGCGAAACCGTTCAAACATATTATCAAATCCAATTTTCCTGAGAACAAAGCCACACACACTTTACTTCGCATCTCCATTTAACTTTCTACGGAAGATTATTGACAAATACTTTACCGTGCGTGCGTAAAGAAACTAACGATCCTTTCGTACTGTAACGATTCTAATTACAGAAATCTGGAAATCGGTTTAATTAAAATTTTTTAACAGACCAGATGATAAGATAAAAGCTATATAATTTATGTTAAGAAGGTAGGTTCATAACAGAGGTGGGCAGTATTTGGCTGAAACAGATATTTCAAATACTATTTAATATTTTATTTTGCTTAAAGAAAATAGTATTTTATTTGAACGATCTGTACCTCGAAATAAAATATTTCTATTTCAACAATTTGATTCGGAAAATGAAATATTTCTATATCAACAATCTGATCCAGAAAATAAAATATTTCTATTTCAACAATTTAATCCAGAAAATCAAATATTTCTTCTTTAACAATCTGAAACACTTTTGGATTGTTATAATACTCTGAGATACCGCATAAACATACAGTGTATCGTATCGTTAAGAAACGATTTACACTCATAAATGTATTGAATTCGAACCATTATTTTCAGCAATAATATTTATAATCGAAATTGAAAATGAAGAGGGAGACAAAATACAAATATTATCAATATTATTCAAATAAAATACTATTTTCACAAATTTCTGCATCAAATAAAATATTTTATTTTTAAAATTGTGCACATACTCTAAAATAAATAGGATTATTTAATATTTACTATTTCAAATACTATTTTCCCACAGCTCTGGTTCACAATGTCACGAATCAGCCCTTACGGCAGCAAACACTGAAATGGCACAACAAAAAGATTCAGTTCCAAAACTTCCACGTATATCTCGCGCCTAATTTTCGGCTGGCCTTTTTCTCGCACATTTATCGTCCAGCCCATTTTTTCGCCCCTTCGTACGGGGATGGTTCGTTCCTCTTGTCCACGCTTGCTGATCTCCGTCGTCTTGCAGTCTCATAAAACGCTGGCCGTGAGTCGCCAGAATCGTGAATCATGTCCCTGAGGAAAAGGCACGATGGAAGACCGGGCCGGGGACCATAGTGTTCCAGGGGGTGTTAAAGGGGTGTTGGATAGAAGGGCGTGGGCAGAGAGAGAGAGAGAGAGAGAGAGAGAGAGAGAGAGAGAGAGAGAGAGAGAACGGGGGGCGCTAGTCCACGGAGGAAAATATTAACGATAAATTATTGCGCTACATCGAGCTGCAGTAAGTTATAGCTAGTCCTGCGCCGGCAATAACCGCGCTATGCCCGGTGATATAGACGTAATATTCTCCGCACGGTGTACCATTGCCGTTATATCGTTGTACAGGGGTTACGTAATATCGGATAGATTTTTGTAATTAAACTCTCAGGCGCGGGGGGGGGGGGGGGGGGGGGTCCGCGGGTTTTAACGGCGCCATCGTTAACTATTTATTTTCCCAGTGTTGCCGGTTCGCGATAATTGCCCGATTGCCCTTTGAATTTATCAGCGCCGCGCCGCGACGTTACGTTCTTGAACTCTTTCACGGCAGAGAAATTGGCAGAAATGTTGTACATTTCATCGTTTTCTATCTCGGATAAACAGCGGACGGTTTATAATTGGTGGAAAAATTGTCGCTGCTCCGTCGAGGCTTCGATACTGCTTTGCGAAAGGTGTTTGGATGCTGTCAAGGCCAGAGTGACTTCACAAAGGATTTAAACGCACCCTAACTCTCTCCTTGCCTGGCTCTTTGCGCATACGCGGACATGCAGAGTGGGGAGGTCGACCTTGAACATCCAATACACTGGTATACTATAGCCGCGATATCGATTCTTTGGCACAGTGACCCACTGCTTACGCACACTGCGCCACAGACCAAGTATTCGGACAATGGGATTCCGGAGCACCATCTTTTTCCAATTTGACTGCGGCCCCTTCTGCCCGAGCTCTCAAAGTGCAGTGGAATGCAGGTAGAATGCGACGAAACCGTGGCTCGGGAAATGAGAGTCCGTTTGATTGCAGGTTCTTGGAATGCGACCGTGAAAATTTGCTCGAGCATAAGTTCGATTATTTTAGACCGTGTAGAAGTGTAACGCTATTTACAATCGCAGAAATATATCCCTACTTCGTTTCGATCTCTGGCAATAGACTAAAAAAATTTTTTAACAAATTAACAAATCGGTAAATGGTCTTGAACAATGTCATCTATAATTCCGATAAATGTTTCTACTTTATTTGCATCTCTGGCAATCGCAAAATTTCGGCATAAAGACCGAGGCTCGACATACGGGGCGTTCAGAGATTTACTAGCCAGCGTTTTTCTTGTAAATAGTAAATATTAGAAAGAAATAAAAGAGGAAAATGTAGTACTGTTTTTCATACGGAACACAATGGCGTGTGTAATTTTTTTGGTGTTTATACTATTTTGTTAGATACGAAGGTGACCTTCAAGTTTTTAAACGGAATGCTGTATATTTTTTGATATCACACGAAAGCGTGTGTCTAGACGAATTCAGTGACCTTGAAGGTCATGCAAGGTCAGAAATGGAAGAAACACTTTGTATGCTTTCGTACCAATGTGTTTACAAGTATTCCTTATTCACACGAATCAGGCGATGTTTTGTTATGAAATATTCAAAATGTTTCTTCCATTTCTGACCTTGCATGACCTTCAAGGTCACTGTGCAGTATACGGATGAATTCGTCTAGACACACGCTTTCGTGCGATATCAAAAAATATACAGCATTCCATTTAAAAAATTGAAGGTCACCTTCACATCTAACGAAACAGTATGAACACAAAAAAATTACATACGCCATTGTGGTACGATAAACAGTACTACATTTTCCTCTTCTACTTTTTTTTCTAATATTTACTATTTACAAGAAAAACGCTGGCTAGTAAATCTCTGAACACCCTGTATAAATTACCATAATACGAAAATGTTTTGCATTAATACAAAAGTCGGTTCGCGACGAATTAATTGAACGCATCAAACAGAAACGTGCAGCGAATTATGCGGTAATTAAAGTCGGTGTGCTAATTAAAGTCTGCACGGGAAACATTTGCGTAAAGTCTGAAACATATTAGCCGGACGACGGGACAGCGCATCAGGAAACGCACAACACTGCCGCGCCGCGCCGCGCCGCGCCGAGCCGAGCCGGTGCAGAGTAAACTGCAGCAACGGTTCCGTATCTGTTCGACGGAAATTGTCGAATTGGCCACGGTAAAGTCACAGACTATGCTCGATGCGTAAACGTTCGGACAATCTCGTTTTCTATTACTCGTAATCGGTGTTTGCTGACACTGACATCTTCGATGCTATTCGCGAACAAACGGTGAATCGCGTTGATTCTCGTTTTCAGTACGGACACGCAACAAATGAAATTCATTGAAGCTTCCAGGCACTTCAATTATTATCCGTTATATCAGTTTCATGGAAGGACAAACGACGAAGAAGGATTAAACCTACCGAGTCCGTCGAAATGACGGATTTCAATTTTCTTGAGAAATTTTTAAGAATAATACTTGTTTATGTAGGTATACATTAGGGTGGACCTTAGCTATACTTGGTGAAATTTTTTTTGCGAGATTTTTTTCACGACCTCCCCGCCCCAAAATTGTGCTATTGGGTAAGAAAAAAATTCCTGCAAAAATTGAAGTTGATCGGATAAGAAAAAGGCGTGCCTCATTAACGTTGAAGTTGCCGAAAAACATGAAATTTTGTAGGAATGGGAATATTTGAGGGAAAGACTTTTTATTATGACTACATGTTCTTCTTGTGTCAAAATATTGATGATAATAGTACTAAAATGTAATATTTTCAATATAACAATTAACTAATTATCATATTTTTGTAAATATATATGTTAAATTTTACGTATTTTATTTATAGTACCAATTCTTTTAGTTGCACATATTCTTATACTAATTTAAAAAGTAGAGAAATTAACGTTCGACATAAATATGTTATATTTAATAAAAGCATAATATTTTTCGCGAGAACGGCTAATGAATGGGAAATAATCTTAATCCGTACAAAGTACATTCGTACTCGAATGCATGTAAGGAATTAATATATTTTTATAGGTATAATAACATATTTCACTTGAATTTTCAGTATACTCTTCACATTGAGCGCGCCTTTACTTTAATTAGGCACGCCTTCCCGACGTCCGATTGATCTAAAATTTTGGATATATCTTTTTCGTCATGAAGTGGAACAATATTGGAGGGGGGGGGGGGGCGTGCCCAAAATTTTTTGGTCGAAAAATAAGGTCCACCCTAGTATATATTACCATAAGAATCCTATGAAACGAAATAAAACAGCATGTTTTAATCTGGAACCCTGTAATTAAATCGTAAGAGAAGGGTTTAAATGATTATCGCGAAGCACCTAGAAGGAGAAAAATTGATTATCTACGAGCACGGACTCCAACCAACGGAGAATTCCGAATCGATCGTGAACCCGAAGACGGGTACAAGGTGCGGAAGGTAAGTAAAAAATATTTAGGTGAAGATAGCGAGGGTGGAAGGTTGGGGGCGGCAGGGGTTAATGGATTTCCGCCATTAAGATTACGCGGGACAAACAGGAGTTCCAAGGGGTTGCGGTGTCGGAGAGGGAGCAAGAGGGAATGAAAAATGAATAAGGAACGTCGCTCGGAATAAAAATACACCGGAGACAAAGAGTAGAATGTTTTATGGAACTCGAAGATTGTTGTGGTGATCAGGACCACGGCGGAAAGTGCCCGAAGAAAAGTGTCACGTAGGCGAGGTCCTTTTGTGGGGGTGTGTCGGTTCAGTCTGAAGGATGACACGGGAGAAAAAATAGATGTGTGCGGTCCTGTGGCTGAGGCGAAACCGGAAACCGCGTAAAAGGCCAAGGAAAAATTAAGGGGACTCTCGAGTTTGATGCTCCGATTACAAAGATAATTTTTGCGAATTTTTTTTTATAGCATTTTTAAGATTATTTCCGAGAGCATTTTTTCTCCTTCGTTCGCGTTTTCTCTTTTATTTTTCCCTGCAGCGGTTGCACGGATGATAGCCATACATTCCGAGTTTTGCAATTATTAATATTCATAGTTTTATTTAACTGGTAAGATTATCCTGTTTTTTTCAGGACTTTGAGGATTTTACCTTAAAATGTTATGCATTACATCAGATATTATAGTATGTAGGTTCTGAAAGGACCTCCGGAGGATCACAACTTCGTAATTGACAAACATTTGTACATAAAAAACATTGAAAGAATTTTTTTTTAGTAAAGTCTAACGGTTTCTGAGAAGAAAATTGCTAAAGTATCCCTTTCCTGCGGAATGTTTGCGCGACATTTCGAGGCTGACGAGCGAATGGGCGAAAAACTCATCGGCGTATCGCGGAAAGAAAAAAAAAATGCTAGGCGAGAGTTTCGCGTAATTTGCATATTGGTCGGAAAGAAAATGATGTCGAGAAAGGGTGGATGGTGAAAGGGAAGTTTTATAGAAGCTGATACGCACGGGGGACACGCAAGAACTGGGAAAAAAGCTACACCGAGGAACGAGTCGGTGGGGAAAGTATGATGTGAACGAAATAAAGTTTTATAGATTTCGAACAGGCTGACTGAAAGCGAGGAAAAATACAGGTGCCGCGATGGTAGGTCGCGCGACCGAAGCAAGCTCTTCGATGTTTTTGTGTATCATGTCCAAATACTAAAATTAAAAAATGGTTAATGGCGTGCAAACACAGATTTCCACGAGAGTTTGTTTTTGCTCCTAGCCCGGCCGTTTTAAATTGCTGTCGATCTCGCAGTTTTCATGTGCTTCTCGATGGCCGAGCAATAATTTCTTAAAAATATAGCTTTTCTGATAGCTCGAAGAAGCTTTATAGTATACACCGGTATAGATTGCTTTCGACGCGTTTCAATCAAATTTTATTTCGACTGAAAACTCACATTTGATTTTCTTCAACGTTCTCGAGTCCACTTTTTTAATTAGAATCAGAAGATTTCTAAAAATGGTAGAAGGAGCATTGCAACAATCGATGAAATTTTTGCAAGATCAATTTTGAAAAATCTTTACTGTCAATTTGCACTTTTGGCAACAATAAATTGTTCGATTGTTCCAACAATACAAAATTAACAAAAACCATTGCCCAACGGGGAAAAGCATATCTGAGGGTAAAAAAAAAAACATTTGTTCTTTTAAAGCCACGCTGGAACTGCGAACGTAGCACAGCGTTCGCTGAATGCACAAAGTATTCTGTCATCTGATAACGTTATTATGCAATGGCTTTGTTAGAGAGGGGGATGAAGTTGCAGAAATCGCGGAAAAACACGACCCGCTATTATACAAATCACGGACAAGAGTGACGACTCTACTCTCCTTACTTTTCGTTTTATTGCACGGGAATATTCCTTTGCCAGATTATCGATAGTCATCGCAAGAAAAACACTGTCGCGTAACAACATTTCCGCGGAAAAAACTCAGGCTCCTCGCGAAATATCCCGTTACAGCGTATCCGATTTCGCGGTAACGAATTTCTACGTGATTTCCGTGTTTAACGTCACACCTCCGGTTTGCGGTTTCGATTTCGCAGGGATCCGGGGTGAGAAATATTTCAGCATGATTTTCAACGGTGCAACAATAGCGTATCGTTTCGTTCAATCGTTGCTATAGGCGTATTATGGTTCGTTGCCACGCTTATGTACTTTGTGCGAATTTATATTTCTCTGTGAAAAATCAGACAAGCACGAACACAGAATTATTACGTGTATGGAAATGGTTTAGACATTTATAATCGTTCATATACAATAATATGCGATCATGTACAATGACTGCAGATTTTATGAATCAATGACAAAAATGAATTGATCGAATGCAGAACTGCGAATTCATTAGAAGAATTTCAGAACACTGTTACATTGTTCTAGACTTATTCAAATTACACTGTTCAACAGCCAAAAAGGTAAACATGTTTAAACAATCGTAATGTATTAATATTGGATATCACTGCATTCGGGAAAGTCTAAGGAATCTTTCGCTGTAAAGATCAATTCAATATCTTTCATAATAACATCACAATATTTGTTTAAAGTCTAAAAAGATGTCTTTTCTTCAAACTCAAATTTCTCAAAAACTGTGCGTCTAGGAGAAAAATTCAGGACAGATTCGGAATCAGCGCAAAAAACTCTATAAGAATTGCACAGTAAGAATCGAAACCCCCCAAAAAAAAGTTGAAATTTGTTGGACCGTGTTATTAGATGGAAAGACACATTTTTATTGAAATAAAATTGAAAATTGTCCGGATTTGTTTTTCGAACAAGTTTTCGAAGATGTTCGTTAGCCGAAGCTGCAGAAAAATATAATTAAAAAATATAATATATGAATTTCTTCTATTGTAAACATTTGTATAAAAGGATTTCGGTCCGTAAATAATAAATAATAATAATAATAATTATTATTATTATTATTATATTGCTAGTGAATAGAGCTTTCGTAGAGATTTTATATTTAATCGCGATTCAGCAGCGAATATTTTAATTAGCGTGGCTCTAATCGATTTCTAGTGCTAATCAAGTGATTTCAATTAATTTACGACCACCGGGCGTTTCAATTAATGTACAAGAGTTTGCTTATAACGGCTGGTCGGGATTGCTGCGATCGCTATTGATCTGAATATACCAGAGCTCGGTAACGGCAACCCATCGTTCCCCGACTGGACAGAAAAGGCGGTATTCATTTTAAAAACGACACGATACATGCTACGAGTACCTTTTCATCGGGGAGCAGAATTTTCATTCGAATTTCCAATCTGTGCTCGTTCAAACATCAACTAAACTCATCAATCGACGAGAAGGGCTTGATCGATTTGTATTCTGTTCGAATGGCGGTAGCCGGGGAAAAAAAAACATATTGCTCGCTCTCGCGACGTGTCTTTGTCTACGAATTTTATGGAAAACAACCAAAAAAATTTGTTAACTTAACTCGGCTTAAACGATTTACATTGTGTTTTGTCGGGGGGCGGAGGGGATGGAAAGCCAGAAGTGGCAAATGCTCGATTGAAAGAGCGAATAAACGATACTTGAATGGACACGAAAACACTTTGGTTAATTGGCAGGTTCATAAAATCAACGTTATTGCCGCAACAATGGAAATAAAGCTCTCCGTGTCGCGTTTTTTTTTTTTTTTTTGTAAATTTTAGAGATGAGAGCTGTACGTCGAGTGCTGTCAAGAGATTGGGTAGAAATATAAGACACCGAAGTGTTATGACCAATAAGTGACGTAAGTTATACTAGAATATAATTATTATTATTTATTATTGCTTTAAACCATATAAGGTTTATATAGCATATAGATTGCAAATTATACAATTTATGATTACTACTAACTTACAATTACATTAATTTTGCTAGGTTTCAACTACCTAATTGAAATTAAATTTTCAGGCCTCACTACAATATAATAATCGTATTATTAGTGTATAACAATGAATAATTGAAGTATTTGTATCTTAATTATGATATACAATAAAAAGAATTGAAACCGTAAATTGGTAGTAATATGAGACCGCTGATATCGAATCAGGGAATGCAAATGCACAACCAGAATCGAATGATGCAATGTGCATATTTTACAATATTGAATATTCCGACGATTGCAAAGGCGATTGTGGAGACAGTGCTGATCGTGTCAGTTAAGTGGCCATAACAATTGTGCGGGTCTGGAAAGCACTATTTATGTACGTGATTATTACAAAACAAAATAAATTTTCCTTCGAATGGTAGTTGTCTTATTAATAGTTTAACTCACATTTAAAAACTATTTCCCTGAAAAGTCACACCGTCCCATATGACGAACCCATTTTCTACTGGGCCAGATTTGACTTCGTTAAAACAAAAGGTAAACAAATCTCTGTAAGATTCATAATATTTATGTTTATGCGGCACACTAAAAAAAACTCCTTAAATTTCTACGTTCGATTTTTCCATTTATACAGGGTCTACGCGTTTAGTTATGTCACCATTTTTTAGGCATTTCCGGTAGTGCAATTAAAAACTGTTTTAAACAAAAGTTTATCAGTACTTGGCGAGCTACGTTTTCGCATATTCATAAATCTGAAAAAATGCTTTTTACATAAAAATGTAAAGGTCACCTTGACTTTTTTAAATGGCACCATATGTTTTGGACGTCATAGGATTGATATACTATGACCTTGAAATGACCTCAAACTCAAAAATTTTGTGCATACGTAATTTTAATGAAAAGTTATTTCTTACAAAATAAATCAAGTTACATCGCAAGATATTTCACTGAACATTAGGAACTATATGTACCTGTGTACGTAACTTAACGCGTAGACCCTGTATATCTATTCTAAAAATGTCTAGATTAAAAAGTAAAATGCGTATCTCATATTCCTGCATCCCCTACATATGATCTCCTCTCACCTACACGTCACCGGCCGAAACGCTTCGATCTTGCTCCACCCGTGCGTCACACCCAGCAAAAACTTATCAGCGGCTGTTATCAGGGGGAGGAGGGGGGGAATAAGAGAATCTCCCGAAGCAGCCTTTAGCCCGTCAAGTGGTTGTCCACCCCCGCAATTACACGGTGGGCCACGTCCGCGCAGTTTCGGCCCCGTTTAATTTATTTGGTCCCGGGGCGTGTGGAGACTCTCGCGCGCGCGATCAGACGCACACCGTGGATCCCTAGGCGTAGAGTAGGAAAAATATCGATTCGTCCGACGCCGACTAGAGAGACGATACCGTAGCGTTGCTGGCACAGGCATTGCTCATCCCGGTCCCTGCCCCTACCCCCTTAACCATTGGCGGTTCGCTTCGATGGTTCCCGATATTCCCGCGGGAACGCTCTTCCCAAACCCCCCGAATCCCGCGCCACCTTTCACTGGGTGTACGCGAGAGGGTAAAAGGGCGGACACCGTAGCACAGAAAACAGGAGAGGGGAAGGGGTGTGCGAAGGGGGTGCGAGGAGAACTGCGGGGGTGTTGGAAGAAAGAAGGGGAGGGAAATATGCAAAAAAAATAGATATATGTAGCGAAGGACAGATGCGGGCGGATAACACGAGGGCAAGAGAAAGAAGAGGAATCACCGAGGGGAGGTTGAACAGAGGGGTGCCGGTAAGGGGCGGGAGGGGGAGGGGGGACGAACGCGTTTGACGTTTCGCGTTTTCCCCGACATTCTCCCGCGGGATGGTGGCGGCTTTCGTGCCTGGAATCCGCCACGGGGTATCCGCACGAAATGGATATCGTGCACGCTCCGCAGGATAACCAGATAGAGGGAGGCTACGCGTGGGCGAGGGGAAAGGGAATGGTGGGGGACGCGTACAGCGCAGGGGAACGAGTTACCGAAAAGCTGGGACAAATTGTCTCCTTGCTGGCTGGTTATCCGACTCTATTTCGTTCTCTCTCACTCCCTCTCTCTCCCTCTCTCTCTCAGAGAGATTGTCGTTGTAATATAGGGTACACGGGCCAGCTCCGGTCAAAAGAGTCGCCGGGTTTGCATTAAACATTGCAGCATGAAGATGTCGGTACGAAAGGGGGACACACACGATGCCGCATTGTCGGCGCCCCCTAAACGAATGAGCGAAGTTTCTTGCGA
The DNA here is from genome assembly GCA_916610255.1 of Lasioglossum lativentre. Lineage (NCBI taxonomy): Eukaryota > Metazoa > Arthropoda > Insecta > Hymenoptera > Halictidae > Lasioglossum > Lasioglossum lativentre. The sequence continues at coordinate 8,384,702 of OU744358.1, read as the reverse complement.
GATTGTTTGGCGGCTAGGTGCTTCTAAAAATCAATTCCGTTGTTCGGGAGAGACATACGATTGTAGCAGCACAGCAAAATAGAGCTGATTTTGCTCGATGCGATTTTTCGGAGCTTTTTTTTTTAGAGTCGATAAAATATTTTTTTCTGTATGGCTGAAAGGCGGCTACAGGAGAAAGCTAGTTTCACAACACTGTGTAACATACATCCCCAGAAAAACTTAATCTCCTTAACGACACAGCTTGGCAAACAAAGCAAAATCATGCCCCCACCAGTCATCCCCTATCTACACCACAAACCTTATAACACACCTCCCCTATCGAATGAACACAAGTGTGACCAAATCTCATCCGAAATCAGCCGGAAAGAACGCCTCGGATGAGTGTGACCCCATTCCACCACCGAATCACGCGGTTCCCCATAGTTTACTTTAGCACCGGGACGATACAGTGGGGGGTTGGTCTATCAGGGATCGTGTATTGTTCGTCATAATTGCATACGTCGCAAAAAGGGGCTAACGATTCGGATCATTTATCAGGAGGAACGGTCCACTAATGGTGCGCCGGTCACGGACAAACAACCGGGTTCAACTCGAATCCTTCCCTCTCCCCTGGTTCGCGTCCCCGGGTGTACAGGGACCATCTGTCACTGACCAGTGCTTCGCCACAAAAGGCTACATCCGAAGGTCTCGTCGATTTTGCCTGTTCCGGGGTGCGGCCATTCGTTTCCGTAATTCTTTTCATTTCTTTTCCAGTGGCATCGGGTAGAACGGCGCGGGGCGGGGGTGGGGGGTGGGGGGGGGGCAACGGTATCGGAATTAGTCGGGCAAACATTCGAGCGCCGATCCTCGCTCGGGAATCACGATCAAAGCTCGGAAATTTCACGGACTCCGAAAAGTTCCAAGTCAGCAAACACCGCCAGAACTACCCCCCCCCCCCCTCTCTCTCTCTCTCTCTCTCTCTCTCTCTCTCTCGCTCGCTCGCTCGCTCTCTCCTTCGTTCGTCGAACGCTTGATACGTAAGAACCAACCTCGAACTCGAAGGAACAAGAAACTCGCCGCAAGAAGAATACGTTTTATTTCGTTGACACTCGACGCGGAACGCTCTGTAACTACCTTGTCGATTCGATCGACGCTGACTGACTTTTTTGATGATGGGAACACTGCGGTGCTCTTTGCTAGGGTCGCCCGATTGACGGGGAAGTGGAGGTTCTGCAGATGTTGAGGCGAGGCTGTGGTATTCTATAGTGATTGGGATGTCGATTTTTGCGGGGAAAAGTTTCTGCTTCGATTTTCAAAAACTTGAGGATACATAGAGATTTATTTTTCTTTTCGGATTTTATATGTTACTGATGACAATAATGTGCAATTTATTTTTTTTTCGGATTTTATATGTTATTGATGACAATAATGTGCAATTTAAAACAGCGAGAAGATTAAAAGAAGTTAAGAACGCCGATACAGGGTGTCCCACTTGATTTTCAGATCTTGATTTTCTCGCTATTGTTACTCGCAGCAAAAAATGTTTCAGCGGGGGCTTGAATGGTATCGAGTGCAGCATATTCTGATGTTATTAGTTTTTTCGTAAGTGGACGCATAAAGGTCATATGGAGGTCTAACTTCGTTGTTTTCAATGGAATGAGGTATTTTTCAATACATCGATCGATGCAGCTGGATATTCGTTATAAAAAAAAAGTACTAACCTATGTATGTCGAAAAGTTAGTAGTTCAGGGGATAGTTCAATTTAAATAATTCTAAAACACCATTACTGTCGACAATATTAAATTAAATTTCTTTAAACCATTAAAGTGTTAGAAATGTAAAAATATTTTCATCTTATTTTGTAATCATTGGTTAAGTGACCGTCATTACCCGGTTCTCCCCTACGTGTCTCCGAACGAATTCAGTAGTACAAGTCAATCACAGCGGCACCAAGGTAATTCTCCCTTATCGAGCACAACAACTAAGAGCGCGAGCATAGTTTAAAATCTTAGTACGACAGTAATGGTGTTTTAGAATTATTTAAATTGAACTATCCCCTGAACTTTTCGACATACATAGGTTAGTACTTTTTCATAACGAATGTCCAGCTGCATCGATCGATGTATTAAAAAATACCTCATTCCATTTAAAAAAAAAACAAAGTTCACTTTTATATGACCTTCACGCATCCACTCACGAAAAAACTAATAACATCAGAATGTGCTCCACTCGATACCATTCAAGCCTCCGCTGAAACATTTTTTGCTACGAGTAACAATAGCGAGAAAATCAAGATGTCAAAATCGGGTGGGACACCCTCTCGTAGTGGTAATTTAAAAAGTACAAAAATTATACTTTCGATATATGTAAAAGAAAAATCGATTTTTGGGCCAGTCATATGAGAATAATTCTTTAAAGAAAATCAAGATGTCAAAATCGGGTGGGACACCCTCTCGTAGTGGTAATTGAAAAAGTATAAAAATTATACTTTCGATATATGTAAAAGAAAAATCGAATTTTCGGGTCAGTCGTGTGAGAATTAATTCTTTAAAGGTATTTATGCGGCCGATCGTTCCATTTTAAAACGCCGTTTCCCTTAAAAATCGTCCGTCCAACGCCCGGCGACTCGCCCTTATGAGAAATAGAGTCGAGCGACGGTAAAAAACGCGAGCGGACAACCCGGCGAGTAGGTTTTGCTGACCCTTGAAGTAAATGGAGTCCATTTTCTGGTCTGTTCCGCCATCCGTGGGATCAATCAACACCCGCACCCTCGCGAATAACTCGAGCGCCCGACGCGTGCGAGTGTCACCCTCTCCAACGGCCGTTGAAATGAATGGAATGCGACCAAAGAAATAATGTTCCACTATTTCTTGGCTTCGTATTCATTGTGACAAAAGAATCCCGATCGAGGAAGTCTTGCATTTTCTTCTGTGCCGCCGAACACCAAAACACCAAATTAAAATTTAATCAGCGATCCGTTCACCGAAACAGAGAAAACAATTGCGCTGTGTATCCCGTTGCGATCCGTTGAAAAAGGGACAATGTTAACAAAGCTGCACGAATTTGATATTACAAAGCAACGTAGGAATTGAACAGTAACTATATATATATATATATATATATATATATATATATATATATATATATATATATATATATATATATTCGTTTTAACACACGAAAGTCATTCTGCCATGGGAAATATTTTTATTCCCAGAGAATATCCAACGAAATTTTTATCCAACCTCGTAGTTTTCCTTTTGCATTTTATTCTTTTATTTAGATATTCGGGACATGATTTTTTATTTTTGTTTTATGGAGGAGAACATATATATGTAGTTTTATAGGGACACGGTTTGATCCACTGAAAAATATGTTGGAATTAATAAATTCCCGTAAACTATCTTCTATGTGAAACTTCTTTTTATTTAATTTTGTAGGGTAACTGCACCAGTGAATAAACGGGCACCAGTAAATGAACGCTTTTGTATTTTTGTATTTTTTGCTTTTCCATCATTGTTCAATTACTAGAATGTAGTGTTCATTGACTGGTATTTTTTATATTTTTTATTTAACGTTTAATAAAGACAAATAATAATAATTTCATTTTATTTGTGTTCATTTATTTTTGACAAATTAAGTATAGGGAGCCATTTGGCATATATGAGATTCCTTTAATTCACATTTTTTTTGTTTTTTTAAATAAAATATCTTCCTGAACAATTTCTTAAATGTTCATTCACTGGTGCAGTTAACCTAGGTAAAAACCTACATAAAAAAAATATTTAAAACAATTACAGTGTAGAGTAGAAAGCCGTTACGATAACAGAGGCCCCGGTTAAAAAACCGTATCGGTTTTGCGGATACTTTCGTCGAGCAAGAAACGACGGAAGACTTTCTTGGATGAAAGTTCGCCGCAACAACGAGGCAGTAAAATCAAAGAAAAACCCGTGTACGTGGGATAAAGAACGTCGGAGGGTTCATTTCCTAACGATTATCAAACGATCGATCCATATATCTGTCCACATCCGCGCTACCGCCTAGAAACGAGGGAACGTGCCCCGGCGAACATTAAACCGCAATCGATAAAGTCGTCAGTATTTTTCGCCGAGCAAACGATATATCCTTTCGCCGGATCACCCTAACCCCCGGCGGCGTCTGTTTACCTTTCAGAAAAAGGGTAGAAATATGGATTGTGAAATTGCTGGTTAACCTATCGATTATGGCGGTGAAATTGCATGGAATGCCTACCGATAAATCAGAATAGATTGCGCCGTTCAATGCGCGAACGGCCTCGGGACACTCGGCTCCTTTCTGCGTGAAGTGTGTAAATAGACTCTCCAATCTCTGCTATCATTCTCCTCCTCGCCACCTCTGCTATCGAAATTTCGTTATATCGCCGAAATTGACAGATTTATGGCGAACTCTACGGTGCTGCGTTCGTCGACATGCTTTTCAAAGATGGCTTCGATGATTCAAGACGGAAATGAAAAAGCAGAAAACGAAGGTCTTGTGGGAGCATGAAATAAATGAAAGAGAGGAGAAGAAAGAAAGGAGCGTTTCGTCCTAGACCCGCTAGAGGACTCATCGGTAAGGCTATCTAGCGGGCCCTGCCTTGGTAGTGATGGGCACCATCGATAACTATCGACTAATTAGTATTCAGTTACTACATACTATCGAATATTTAGTCGATAGTTTTTAGTCGACTGAAATTTCGTTTTAGCAGTTACGTCTAGATTGCAAGGTCATTCAAGGTCACAGATAGAGAAAACGTACAAAATTTAGAATACGAATGCAGAATACGTTTATCACGGTTAAGATTTGTAGTAAATAGTAAACATACTCTCAGATGATTTTAAATGTTACATCAATTGACAGATTTATGGCGAACTCTATGGTGCTGTGTTCGTCGACATGCTTTTCAAAGATAGCTTCGATGATTCAAGACAGAAATGAAAAAGCAGAAAACGAATGTCTTGTGGGAGCATGAAATAAATGAAAGAGAGGAGAAGAAAGAAAGGAGCGTTTCGTCCTAGACCCGCTAGAGGACTCATCGGTAAGGCTATCTAGCGGGCCCTGCCTTGGTAGTGATGGGCACCATCGACTAAATTCAACTATCGACTAATTAGTATTTAGTTACTACATACTATCGAATATTTAGTCTAAATCTTATACGTTTTCTCTGTCTGTGACATTGAATGACCTTGGAATAATTACAGTCACTGAATTCCTAATGAAAGGGACTATCATTGTAGGTGTTTAAAAAAGGGTGGTTCCATTTTAAAAAAAGTCAAGTAGACCTTGATATCTCTAAATGAATGTCATAAAAACAAAATTCTTTTTTGGCATCGTGTCAGTCCCACTGTACCATTCAACTTTCTCCTTACCATATTTTACGTATCTTTAGAAACAACAAAAGACATTTGAGGTGCAAACGTTAGGTGACTCACTCGGGAGTACTAGCGGGAAAGGTCTTCTTAACTACCTGTCCCTCTTGTGGCGCGAGTAGGAAGTTAGGCCGCCACAGTCCTATACGGTGCTTGTTCCTAGCAATTGATGCCGATAATTTTGATTTTCCATGAAGATATACGCAAGCGGTTGAGAAATACCGAAGCTGTTGCACACCTGTTAAAAACTCAAGAAAAGACTCGTTCACTTTGAAGGTTCTGAGGTAAGTGCCGTGGGGTCTAACACAGTCCTCTCACCAAAAGGCACCCTTGCCTTCCCCACTCCGTGGCCAGATCCTCTTTGAACAAAGTCCCAATTCTTTAGAGCAATGTGGCCTTGGGTTGCATACCCTTGGCTAGTTTCACTCGTCACATCCTAATAAACATGACCTTTCCCGAACGATAGCTGGATGGCCCAAAGTGCCCACCCGCCATCGTCCGAGGACGGGTCTGCTTATGCGTCCCTATTCAGGACATCACGTACACCCAGGCCCTACCATAAATCCTTCCAATCTTAAGGGTCGCCCCGACATCAGCCTTTGACTTTACTTAAAACACGTTGACGCTAACATACCCGACAATTGAAAGTCGCGTGGTATCCTGTATCTGTTCGTATATTCGTAGGAGCTGTTAGCAGGACTGGTCCGAGGGCTGATAATCCGGCAGGGGCAATATCATTTCTCAGCAGATCGGGGCCAGCCGAGTGATATTGTCGACCGTAGGATGATCGATACCAGATCCATCCAGTTAGCAGTCGTTATAAAAGAAGCCACCCGGTGTTCGTCCATCTGCAGTCTCCATTTCCAACGTGTTCCGGGCGCGCCGGGATCCGTGCACGCCACGCCGGATGGATCTATCGACATCCCGATACCTAGCCTGGCACTCTGCAAAGAGGCTACATAATCTGACGTGAAATATTGCGCGACGAGGTTATAGCCTCATTGTGCCGGGGCTCTTCGTGCGGCAACGATCCGCGCCGGTGTGTAGCGCGTGGGTGCATCGGTGCACCACCAACTTATACCTACATGCACTGCACACGTACGCATAGACACGCATACACACGCGCACACGACCACAACGGACGCCCGGTGCATTCGAGTACCAGCGGCGCTGATGCGGGAATGAATACATGGTCGCAAGACGAATCTATCGGGGCTGAGCAGCAAACGGTTACCACCCCTCGTCGAGGGTGGTTAACTCATCCCCCATGTCTTCTTGCCGGCCGACCCCTTATTTCCCGCACATGCACGGCCAGCCCGCAGAATATTTGCCTTCTCTCAATTTTTCATTCAGCCTTCACGACCCGCTTCTACTCTCCCTTTTTTTTTTCTCTCTTTTTGTCTAACTCTTTACCTCTCCGGCTGTCTTTTAACGTCTCCATTTGAATCCGTGCAGTCCGAGACACTCGCCGAGCCCCCGAGAACTGGTTTCTCTTTCGTTTTCTTTCTTGAAACGCTATAGCAGAGTTTTTCGGGTTAAAATCGCCCACGAATCGATTTTCATCGGACCCGAACTATTCGATAGACTACTAAAAGGGGAGCTTCTTTGCCTAGTTTCAGTCAGAGCTGGGGAAAATAGTATTTGAAATAGTAAATATTAAATAATCCTATTTGTTTTAGAGTATGCGCACAATTTTAAAAATAAAATATTTTATTTGATGCAGTAGTTGTTGCAAATAGTATTTGAAAATAGTGTTTCATTTGAATAATATTGATAATATTTGTATTTTGCCTCTCTCTCTTTATTTTCAATTTCAATTATAAATATTATTGCTGAAAATAATGGTTCGAATTCAGTACATTTATATGAATGTAAATCGTTTCTTAACGATAAGATACAGTGTATGTTTATGCTGTTTCTCAGAATATTATAACAATCAAAAAGTGTTTCAGATTGTTAAAGAAGAAATATTTTATTTTCTGGATGAGATTGTTGAAATAGAAATATTTTATTTTCTGAATCAAATTGTTGAAATAGAAATATTTTAAGGTACAGATTGTTCAAATAAAATACTATTTTCTTTAAGCAAAGTCAAATCTAAAATATTCAATAGTATTTGAAATATCTGTTTCGCCAAATAATGCCCACCTCTGGTTTCAGTCCGATATCACACCTGTAAGGTGAGCGAAGAATTCTGCAAAATTTCATAAAAATCGGCGTGTATCGGCCACCAGGGTTGCAAGACAGAATCCGGCAAAGTAATTTCACCGTCTAACGAAAAGCTGTTTCCGAGATTTTCAGAAGCAAGGTAACTAGCAATTTGATTTATAGCGAGTGCTCGCCGCTATAAAATATCGAAAAAGACGAAAGTCTCACGGGCACGTGCACACATACAGCCGGTCTGTTCGCGATCTAGCCGAGTGCTATTGACACTACACGGTATTCGAGATACACCTTCCATCTCGGTATCCGTTCACGCAACAGTATACCCGTCAAATTGCAATTTCCTAAAGGAATATCCGATATCATAAGTTGTCGACGGATTCCCGTGTACCTGGTTATTTCGGGTAGTCAGGAAATCCAGCCTCGAGACATTTTTATCTCCCGCGAGCATATCACTGTGTCTCTGATATTTATAGCCGCTACGTATCGCGATACTTTTTGACGCGTCGCTCTAGAAAGAGTCGTCCCTCCCTCTCTCTCTCGTGGGCAAAAATGAATTAGAATATACTGCGAAATCCTCCGATCGTAATTTCCCTCGGAGAGGTTCAACGTCGACAGGCTTGATCATTCTTTGGCGAACTTGTCGTCCGACCAGCCGGAGACTCTTTTCACTCGACGTCGAACTTTCATTCTGAACTTACTACTTTTTAATTGATAATTATCCTTTGGATCTTCCAGTATTCGTCCTTCGCGCGGTCCAATTTCCTACGATTTATATATAGTATTTACGAAATTTTTCATAGTTATTCCGTAGACTGCGGATCTTTATGCAAAATAAAAATTGTCTGCGTCGATTGCAAGTAATAGAAACTAAATAGAATGTTATTTCTTCCCTTAATAATTTTAATAGATGAGAAATTATATATCGACATCTTCAATTTTCAAAATTTTCCTAGCAATTTTTCATTTCATCTACTCAATTTTGCTATAAATGCATAAAGATCCGCAGTCTAGTGCATTTGCATTTAGTAAGAACATGGAGAATTTCTATCTATCAATAATATAAAAAAACGATCTTTTCTTTTCCTTTTTCTGAATTAATCGACTATGGATTATTTACGAACCGACTATACTCTCCACTTATAAATTGACGCTAGGGCACTTGTGCAGTTTCTATAGCTCGATCAAACTTTAATAAAAGGCGGGAGAAAAAAAATCGCCGCGAAAGGTACTCGGAATGTTTCACCAGCTCATTCCACAGATTCCATTCACCGGAAATGATCAAATATTTTGTCCCCGTGTACAGGCGCACCGAACACGCTTTACAAGTCCCCGGAACTTCTCGCCGGCAAAGTATAGCAGTGGCGCTCTCGGAAGTTAATTAATTATTAGTTAGACGCTACTTACTCGCAACGTATTACACTTTAATTGGAATCAATAATACCCAAGAACCTCGTCGAACTTTCGACTAGGCCACTCGCGGAATCTATGCCAGCATACGAATGCTGGTACAAACGAGCCACTGAACATTCGAACCGCCATTTATATCGTCACTTTAATCCTCGGATAGTTAGTATCGTCTAGTATTTTGACGTGCTGATTACCAATATGATAGTGAAAATTGGCGCAAATGTTGTTTTCAATAAAAATCCTAGTTTTTTTCCATTTATTTCCGTAAATAATGGTAATTTTGAAAAATACTTCAAATAACAGTTGTAGCTCTCATCGAAATACACATTTTATGAGGTGTTGATTTTTGTCATAAAAACGATAGTTTTTGAGAAAAACGATCTCATAGGGTGAACTTTCAATCTTGAAAGTCTACTCCAAACCAATTCTAATCGCATTTTCTCAGAAAGTATTATCTTTATGACAAAAGTCGATACAACATAAAATGTGTATTTCGATGAGACCAACAACTTTTATCTGAAGTATTTTTCAAAATTCCCATTATTGACTGAAACAAATGGAAGAAACTATGATTTTTATGGTTTTTTCACGGTTTCCGCTATGAAAATGACATTTCCGCCAATTTTCACTATCATATTCGTAATCGGCACGTAAAAATACGTAAGAATACAGAGTATAAAAATCATCGGAGGTACGGGCTTCGCGGAAGCACACCCAGAAAAACTGAAGTCCATTTATAAAAGTGTTATTACGATGTAAGCGTGTGCCATTGCAACAAATGCAACAAATCGATAGTTCGAAAGTGAAAGACCAGCACAACGCCTTGATGGAACACAGGTTCGCGAAGTGTCGTACAAATTCGCTTGGCACCCGCGTCGGAAACGACCCGCGTGCGGACGTGTAAAGGGATTGTTAGAAAACGATGCGTTCGCGTATAATCTGACCTGGATCGCGATGAAAGGGCGGGTTGGTTCTCGCCGTGGGAGAGGCTGCGGGTCGATCGCGGGGCCGCGAATTTCTTCGGCACAATGGGAAAAATGAAGTGAACAGGACGCGGAGCCCGCTTGTTCCGCAGAGTAGACGCCGCCGCCGCGCCGCGCCGCGCCGTTTCCGTTGAAATCCGTTTGTTGGAAATTACTCGCGCAGTTCGCGAACGTGAACGCAAAAGCGCTCCGCCTCGAGTGGGATATTGTTTCCCGGAAGCGTCGGCAAGCGGCTTTCGAGGGCAGCTAAGAAAATTACGAGTGCCGTTCCCCCGGGGGCGGGGGACTTATTAAAATATCACCGTCCCTCGGCCATGGCAGTCCGCGATCGCGATAACGTTCGATATTCGCATCGGGACACCATTCAACGCGAATTCGCGACGCGCTCCAAATGTCAAAGCCCTTTTGGATCACCAATAGTAATTTTGACGTTCGCGAAACGCCAGGGAAAATTCTACCACCGCCGGGGAAAAAATTATTCGGTCGAATAAATCATCTGTACGATTATCCGAGTATTACGGCAGAAATAGAATTTTTTTTATTCGAAACCACGTACGTCATAAAAGTGGAGAAAATCTTGGCCGATACATACATATACATACATAATACCTACATACGCGGCCCGAGTGTAACAAGTCCGTGTAACATTTGCATATTTCCCGCGGAGGCCGCGTGCACTTATTTCTTAGGATTATTTATTGCCGCCCGTTATCTTCCCCCCGCCCCATGAATTTCAGAAAGAATACTGCTTTTGAATATTTTACGGTTCGCTCAGCCGCCGTGGACCAGCCCGTGCATTATTAATCCTGATCGAAAAAGGAATGACGCGAGTGACGCGACCGCCCCCGCCCGCGCCTCCAGGACGAAATAAAATCGGGTAGAGTAAACGTCTGCTATAATAATGTACGTATCGTACGATAGAGCGATGGTAGTTGGTGTGTAGAAAATCACAGATATTTTTATTTTAAGGGTTACGGGATTATCGGTGTACTCGAAGCTGCTCAATTAAAACGTTCGATAAACTCAATTAATCCGGGGCCATTTTGGCCATGCATTTCCCAGGCATCATTCAACTATTCAGCTATTCGGCTTGTGATTAATTTCAATCGAGAATTATTGAACCCTAGATAACTGAGCTGCTATGCGCGGAAATGATCGATAATTACATTATTTTTATTTAATCACGAAAATATTTCATCCGATGGAGGACCGGGATAAACGAAATGCAAAGGATTTATTCGGTATTGAATTTTCTTGATGTCACAAGATTCCGATCGTCGCTTTCAGAAAAGGATAATTATCCAGGATTAATTTAGTGCGATAGAGATATCAATAAATCTAGATGAAGTATTACGGTAGACTTCTGCATTTTCTGTAAAAATGTGTTTTAAAATATGTATAGACAACTGCTTGAACGTAGTTAATCTATATTTTATACGCCTGCGCAGTTATCAGAACTATGGACCCTCCGAGTATTAATTTAATAAGCTCGGTTTATGTGGGTTTTCTGGTTTATAGAGTCCCAAAAGATCATTTTGTCCATGTTCCAACCAGATTCGCTAGATTAAGACTCCCCACCACACTCCCTTCCTTTTCTGCGACGCAATTCCCCCACTCTTCCGCCACGGCCTGTGTGTCACAATGTCACGTGACTAATCCGGTACTGGCAGAGAGAGGGTAACATTTTCCCCTCGATTCGAGTCATTTCCCCTCATCTGACGACTCTGGTTCCAACATCGTTGGTCGGCAAGATCTTAGACCATATATACCTATAGACACGTCGTAGATAATTTTCCGTGTCCGAAGGATCAAATCAGCTGAAAGACACTGTGACGTCACATTTTCAAAAGATGTACAAGCTATGCTCATCGACAGTGCCTCAGCGGGTGCGCCATGTACACAATACATGGAAAGAAATTATCGGTTTTCCTATACACATCCTATACCTATGCCGGGTCTATTAGTATACAGGGTGTCCCAAAATGTCTTCACTGCCGGAAATGGGAGGTTCCTGAGGTCATTTCAAGCGCCATTATCCTTTTGCAAAAGGTTGTCCGCGGCTTTGTTTAGGAGTTATTAACGAAAAACACGGACCAATCAGAGCACGACCTAGACGCGTGTTGGCACATTCAGCGCGGCGAGCCGGCAGGCGGTTGGCTGAACATGCCAACACGCGTCTAGGTCGCGCTCTGATTGGTCCGTGTTTTTCGTAAATAACTCCTAAACAAAGCCGCGGACAACATTTTGCAAAAGGAAAATGGCGCTTGAAATGACCTCAGGAACCTCCCATTTCCGGCAGTTGAAGATATTTTGGGACACCCTGTATATGGTCTAAGGGCAAGATAGTTTCCCGAGCATACGCGGCACAGTTACCATTACGAATTGACCATATTATACAACGTTGCTAATTGTTTCCCAAAGAAGCCATGAATTTTCTTAATTAATAATCGCCGAGGGGAGGGAGATGCCAGGCGTGGGCATGCATCAGGAAACCCTATTAATTTGTTACACCGAAACATCGAATTATGAACATTCCCCGCTGTTAATTGCATGGTAACGTACTTACCGGTATACATTACATCCTGTTCATGTTTATTACCCGCGGAATTGCGTTGGAGCTGCTTTAATTCGAGCGGAATTACGTTCGCACGGATATTTATGATCGAAAAGTCAACCGGTTAACAGGTTGAGTCTCCGCGATCTGGGCGACGGATCAACGACGAAACGGCTCGGGGTTCTCGATGCAGATTTCATGATAAGTGGTTTCCAGTGGAACTAATCGATAGCCTAAGCTTGTTTCGCTGATTAGTCTGCTGTCTCCAGCGGCGGTGTCTTCGTCGAACAACGGGGAACGCGTCGATCCATTTTCTTGATGAACGAGACTCCTACGACAGCCAGTCAACGTGCAAATGCGTTAGCGGGTACTAACTTATGAACTCAATCATAAACAATAATTGAACAGCCGAAGCAAATGTTTTGTTAGCAATTCGCTGATTTCGAACAGTGGCGTGCCTCGCGTAACAGTACTGTGGGGGTGTGAATGGTTTAGAGTGACTGTGGACGCGACATCGTGGATAAAAATGAAAAATGGAAATATTTATATGGAGTATTTAACATTACTAAGTTGTTAGTGGATAGTTTCAAGTACATGAAATTGGTTTCAAAAGACAAATAAATCAATGGTAGCCATGTTTTAGTACATTCAATTATTTCTTGCTGTTCAGTGTAATATTTGTCGCGAGTTGTATAATATTCGACGTTTTGTTGTAATTATAAGAATTTTTTACTATGGAAAATAGTGACCGGAGTATGTATATTTAATTTTACATGGTTTCCTATAAATATATTCATTTCTTATATCTGTATAAAAGTATTTAACTATAAAAGTTTTGACCGCAAAATATCCTGGGGTTTTAACAGGTTTCGATTCGCTATTTGTTGTATTTTAAGAATTCCATGGTTTTTTCTGCGACAAACTGCTACATACAGTTTTATATAATTTTTCGTATCTGACCGTATAACCTCTTGTTTAGGTTTGGAACTCAAAATTAAGCAATCTGATTTACTTGACACAGTCAACTAATACAGTTTCTGAAAAGAAGTGCTAGATCCTGAGTTGTACAGTTCAGAGTGATGCACTTGATGGCGTCCTTGAAATCGACCATGAGGTTGATTTTCAAGATCAATTAACACCTTTTGATAAACATGAAATGATTTTCAAATGACCTTGAGGTCGATTTCAAGGACGCCATCAAGTGCATCACTTATACATCCAGCACTTTTTTCAGAAACTGTACCCTTTAAGAAATAATTAGCCACAAACGTTTCCATCTGCAGAGGTTGAGGGGTGCTTTCTACCCCTAAAAAGCATATTTAGCCGAAACAAAAAAACACCTATTTAATATTTTTCGGTGTTTAATAAGTACGTTAAATGTCATTCAAATCAGTGAGTATCAGTTGGGTAATTAGTGACTTGTTAGTGACAAGCGTCAAGTTGGCTAGGGGTGCCAAACGCAGGATGCACATGAGCGATTGGGTTTTCCGAATGGATGCGAGACTAATAGAGAGAGAAAATGAGAATGTGAGAGAGAAAGAATGGAAATGTATAAAAGAAACTAACGCAAGGGCTGTGAGGTCAAAAGTGTGAGAGTCGAGAGAGGGAGAGAGTGCAGTTGAGAGATTAGTTAAAGTTGCGATTTGCGACTATTTAACCCTTTGCACTCGGAGCTATTTTAACTAAAAAACGAAAGATATTTACATTCTAAAATATTTCTTGTATAAACTTTTTGTATACAAAACTGAAATAATATCTCATATAATATGTAAATGTCTAGTAGTTTATTAAATACGAACATAAATAATAATGTGAAAAATATTTTTAACATTGGCAATAGCAATTTTCGGTGGTGCCTCAGCCTTATTAACCTAAGGGTTAATAAAGAGAAAGTGTTTGAAATATCAGTGTGATTATTTAACCAGATACGCCACACTCAAGGCGTAGAAGTTGTTTAACGTATTCCTACGGTACCGCGTTACTTCTGACTGGTGTCTCGGCCACCGAAAAATCCGACGACCACGCACGCCGATTTCCTCGGAAGATGATACTTCGGGACAGTCTTCATCGTTTCCTCGGCATCGAATTCCCAGGGCGCATTCCAGTCGAGCACCGGGGTCGGGTCGGGTCGGGTCGGTGCTTTTTGGGCCACGTCTCGCCTAGGAAAACTCGAACCCTCCATTTCGAGGGACAGGGGTCCCTCGTGTGCGAGGCGAAACTAAGTTCTAATCGAATCAACGGCCCCCAAGCTTCGATTTACTCTGCACGAAGGAACGGCGAGACGGTAACTCGTCGAACTACTATCCTCCGAAGATGATGTAGCAGCTGTTTCCTTCGTTTCTTTTTGCCTCCCTACCGTTCGCCTCTCCGCTCCGCTCCGCTTGGAAATATTATTTACCGATCCGGCCGAGGCTCTCCGCTCGTTAGAATGCTCGGATATTCTTCCTCGTTTACGGCTTCCTTCAATTTCTGCCTGATCCTCGCCATTGTCCAAAGCCTCTCCATTGTTTCAACATTTCGACGTTTTTTCGATAATGTACAGCACATTTTAACGTTAAACTTTGTTTGTTGCTGTTGCACAACTAACTTGTCGGCTGGCTCTTTGTTGACAGTGACGCGTTGCCTGCCAACGAAAATTGGAATTTTCGATGGAGAATCGTTTTTCGATGTTGTTCTTCGTTAAATTCGATTAAACACGATATTTCCAATATCCTTTGTTAAAGTTTCAAATTGTCTTGAGAACTGTGGCTAAGTTTTTTTTGGTAACGTGAATGCGATGGATGTTGGAGATAAATGTTTGTAGATCCGGTTGTGGTACAAATTGTTACATGCGCACATCCAGGCCAGATGCGCTTAATCGTGGAACATTGTGTGCAGTGTCGGTTTAAATGAGATCATCCCTTCGAAAGCAGTTTTTCAGTTTCGATTTGATGTCCGCTTGAGCGCAACGCGAACTGGAATTGCGGAATTGTTCCCGCGGGACTCGAAGGCGGACCTTTTTACCGCACTTTCGTTCCGGACTTCTTTCCTCTGCCAGTTTCAAGATTACCTTCACTCGGATTTCAAGCCGGTTACAAAAAAAACTGTAAACACGGAACGTGTCCCCTTCTTTCATTAAAACTAATATTTCTGTTTCATTAATCGGTGGGCCCAATAAATTCCACAAAATTTCTACGATACAACGTGTCGCTACGATTCGATATTTGTTATAGCAAACGAGTTTCGGAAGACAGGAACTTATGGACTTTCGAAGTTAACAACTGAAATTACGGCTGAACTTTCTCTTGGAAACCCAGAAATTTTCGATTATTACATGTCTTATCTTGTTGATTTCTGCGAGAAAACTCCTACATGGAAGTCCCAGACCGCGGTAACCACTCGTTTTTAAGTTATGACCATGTACAGTTGAGTAATTTGACACTAAGGCTGAACTTTCTCTTGGAAACCCAGAAATTTTCGATTATTATATGTCTTATCTTGTTGATTTCTACGAGAAAACTCCTACATGGAAGTCCCAGACCGCGGAAACCACTCGTTTTTAAGTTATGACCATGTAAAGTTAAGTAATTTGACACTAATTGCCATTGTTTCACCTCAGAAAGTGACAGGTATGGGCGCCGCCATATTGGTAAGTAGGGAGCTCCTTGCGTGTAGTGACTCAGTGGCGATGCTAGATGGCAGCACTAGCGTGTGAAGGGGGAATTCTAATTTCTAGTTTTACAGTGTACTAAAATGGCTACCGCATAGTTCAATTTTTGTTCTGGGTTAGTTCTGGGTTAGTTCCGGTTAGGTTGTATTTTGATTGTGTAATCGTAATTCTAAAAAATTTTGATATCTTTGCTGTGTGAGTTTTGAATGTTAGAGCTTTGAAATTTTTGTGAATAAAAAGTAGTTGTTATTAATTTTATAGAATTGGGAAAGAGAGTAGTTGTAGTTGTAGTTGTTTGAGATTGTGTCTGGGTTAGGTCTGGGTTAGTTCTGGTTAGATTGTGTATCGGTTTTGTAATTGTAAGCATGAAAAATTTAGATATCTTTGATTGTGTGTAAATGTATGTTATCGGCATTGGAAAGTTGTGGCGCGAAGTGCGGTGCTACGTGCTACGCGATAATGTACCCGTAACGTGTGCGATATGGGGGCGCCACTGAGTCACTACACGGGAGAGCTCCCAACTAACCAATATGGCGGCGCCCATACCCGTCACTTTCTGAGGTGAAACAATGAAAATTAGTGTTAAATTAGTCAACTTTACATGCTTATAACTTAAAAACGAGTGGTTTCCGCGGTCTGGGAGTTCCATATTGGGGTTTTCTCGCAGAAATTAACAAGATAAGACATATAATAATGGAAAATTTCTGGGTTCCCAAGAGAAAATTTACCGGAAATTACACGTCTCCGGTATTGCGCGCCAGTGTAGAGTCGAAATAAACGTAAAAAGGGGGGAATTAAGTCCGATTAAAATTCGGGAACGCTAATTTTGTTCGCTGTCGTTGTTTCCTGCAAAAAACCATCGGTCTCCGTTTAATTGCATCGATCCCCGAGCGATCGCTATAAAACCGAGCCAGGAAATTTGTATTCGCCGGTAGCGGATCGAAGTTCCCCTGTTCTCGGTAACGAATCGATGTTCTCCTGGTTAGGACCATCACGGCTTAAGAATACCTAGGTTGCACGGTAATGGACTGCTCTTTGGACCAAGTTAGGGGAATCGACGTAGCTTTAAGGCGTACGTGCGCGACGTTCGCCAAGAAGACGGTACACAAAAGTTTTCCGCGAGCACTAACAACGGATTCCCGGCAAACCGGTCCGCTCGGAAAACGAAACACTTATGAATGCAATACCCTAGCTACCTAACTATGTACTTCGAATCCGACCTGGACCGGGGGAAAAAACAACGGTTACGTTTTAGTAACGACACGGTACACGTGCTGCTGCTGCTGCTGCACTGCATCCGGTAGAATGCGCTTATAATTGCTCGCGCTGCATCTTCATTGTTGCTACAGGTGCAACTAAACGGTAACTGTGCGAGACACTTTGTCGCTTAACGAGCTTCGACTACAATTATCGAGTGGAAAATTCAACTGGTCGTTGGCCCTTAACACGTTCGGCACCACCGTCACTCATACGCGACGTCGTCCGTGATCTTGTGCTGCTTTACGCGAAGCTAACCAAATTAATTGTACAAGGTGTTTCAAAATTATGTATCGCGACCATATTGATATATTCGTTTTACATCAATTAATATTGTTCCGATAACTGTATGTATGTATGTACGTTCACGGTCCCGTATCTGCGGGACCGTTTTCATTGTATCTTGCGGTACCTTTTTATACAGGGTGTCCCAAAACTACTGCGTTAAATTGAAATGGGAGGATACTTGAGTCATTTGAAGCGACATTTTCCTTAACAAAAATGGCGCCCGCGGCTTTGTTTAGGAGTTATTAACGAAAAACACGGACCAATCAGAGCGCGACCTAGACGCGTGTTGGCACGTTCAGCGCGGCGAGCCGGCAGGCGGTTGGCTGAACGTGTCAACACGCGTCTAGGTCGCGCTCTGATTGGCCCGTGTTTTTCGTTAATAACTCCTAAACAAAGCCGCGGGCGCCATTTTTGTTGAGGAAAATGTCGCTTCAAATGACCCAAGGAATATCCCATTTCAATTTAACGCAGTAGTTTTGGGACACCCTGTATATGGAATCGAAGATGAATGTATACCGACATGAACGACTCGGTTTTCAACTGTTTCGATGGACAGCTGGTTCAGTCGAAGCATAGCTTGAGTAGAGAGAACATCGTATAAATTCAGTTAAGAAAGTATATTTGCATTTTTATTTAATAGAGGTACCACTGTAGAGTGATTCTGCACCTCTGGATAGGTGGTACAAGAATGCACCACAAAATCGACCTTGACCCTTTTTCCAAGGTCACAAATGTTTTGATAATGCATCTTATAGTACTCGCGGCGAAGAACAAAAGTCTCGGAGAAAGTATAGTTCTCGAGTGAACCGTTCTCTTAAAAAACAAGTTTAAAGTTTCCCTGCATCTTGTGAATTGTTAAGTACATGGGCGGTTCTTTTTTTTTTCAGCGGAGAATTTTGAACAACCACAGTCGGCTACGAAAAACCGAAAAACACGTGAAATATTTGAGTTGTTATCTAAATATTTTCCGACGCGTTTTCGCGAAAATGTTTCAAGCGGAGAACCAGCGCGAGTTTCTCTGCGAGGACGCGCGGGCATAACACGCTACCGAAACCTATCAGTCTGAGTGGATTTTACGTAAAGATGTCCGACACAACATCGCACTCAATGGGTCATCCCCGGTATCGAGCCGATATGCTTGATACGCTATGCGAGTTCTGTAAAATGAATCGGACAGGGTTCGCCATTCTGCGGAGAGAAATCTACTGTAAAAATGGCGGAAAATTTCAAATTCCTCTCTCCGGAGAATGCAACTTTCAACATCTTGAAAATCTAACAGCGGAATCTATTCGCACCGAAAATTCAAAAAAACTACAAAACTTAGGTATTTATTAAGCTATATCCACACTGAAATAACATCGAACTACTTTCCGTCGCCTCTTGGAAGAAAGAAATTTCTATTTGTCTCCTGTTTCTTGCAATGAATGCAAACAATTTTTACCGTGCATCGTGATTATTACCAAACGTATTTGCGTTACAGCTTAAGGGGGTCATCCCATGTGGCAGGTCTAAAAAATCGAAAAATTTTGTTTGCACAAATTGCTTCTATAACATTCCTAGAATATGTAGGTACAAGGATATTTCGATATTCGAAGTCGTTCGACTGTTATAAACGTAGAAGCTGTTTGCCTCATTACGATTAAAGTATTAATAAATAACCAGTGAAATATCAATCAGCTGGACATTAATTTGTGCTGGAAAAAAGTGCATACGAATCAACGTGCACTTCGGAGCATCGAGCCAAGACAATATCTCAACGCATAGCAGACTAATGGTGAGTTTACATTTTCTTTGCGTAAATCGTACTTTTTAAACGCGTTTTTCTCAAAACTGTATTTTTCATATTGGCGACCACGATATCTCAAAAACTACTAAACGGATTTCGCTCAAATTTTTATGGTATAGTCAGCACATTTATAGTTCTCGCCCGTACCAAAATATTTCTGATATCTGCTATAGTTTTTTTTTTAAGCTGAACAAGACGAAAAAAAATGACGAAACTTGGAACTTAACGTTTAACCTTTAGAACGAGAGTGGCGACTATGAAGCGCCACTAAAAATTGCTGTACCATTATTCAAAATGTTATTTACATTATTAAATATATTGGTATCTAATCAATTACTAAACATGTAAGTATTCTACGAGGTATTATATCAATTTCATATTTGAAAAATCAGAGAGAATGGAAATATTCTATGTCGGAAGAAATGTTTAATTATCGAGTTAAAATAGCTCCGAGTGCAAAGGGTTAAAACCATGCCAAAAATTCAATTTTTCAATATTTTCATATTATTTTAGTTTGATTTTCTGATATCAGATGATCGAAACCTCCGGAATCATGATCGCCATCAACCTACTTTTTTTTTACACATGAGCGTATTCCAAACGGTGTAAAGTCGATCCAACTCGTTATTTTGGTTTGAAAAAATTCTGAGAGACTGTTAAAATGTCATTAAATGTACGGTAAAAATTTCAAGATTGTATGTTTTAAGGGTCCATCAAGAAAAATTCCCAACAGAAAGCAAGAAAAAGTGGCTCACACAGTGGGACGACCCCCTTAACAAAAAGAAACTGTACGCAAGCAAACGTGAACTATAGTGCTTCTATAATCAGTAACAAAATTCCGCCATCGATTTCCAGGGACCAACTAACGCTCAAAGGTCCGAACAAAGGTGCTCTAATAGAACTGGTCGAGATTTCGACAGGAGTAGTCCGAACTTCAGGTGGAAAGTTGTAAGTGGGTGCATTTGTAGTCGGGCAGCGGCAGCGGGAGCGTTAATGACGGTAACAAATGCGTAAACCTCGGTGCAGGGAAGAACATTCTGCCGATACAAGGCCGGTGCTCTGTACTAGTTTGGAACTTTTTCCGGGATCGATCCGTGGCCGCGAGGACTCGATTATTTAACCTTTGCTCGGCCGAGAAGAGAGCGCGCCGCACCGCGTAGCGCCGCGCCGCTCCGATACGAACAATTCCGCTCGTCTGAGGCCCGGGCGAGCGGGAGCCTACTTTCGCCTCGAAACAAAACCGGCGGAATCACGCGAAAGTACTAAATTATGAAGCATTGTGGAGGTCGCGGGCTTTCAGTCGATCGAGAGACAAGAACACACGCGGCGAGTCGCGCTCGATAACGGGCTGCTCTCTCTCTCTCTCTCTGCTCGTTCTTGCTCGCCAACTCGCAGCGCGGCCAGATATCGATATCGATATCGATATCGATGTCAACGTGCGCGACCTACCTGCATTCAGGTGAAATGTCCTTCCCGCAATCCCGCCCCTCTCGCTCTCCCGTCTCGCCGACCTCGCTACGACTACTCCTTTTCCGCACCCCGCCCACTCTCTCGTAATCCGACGTGAAAAATTGCGTTTCTCGGCGAAGATATACGCGGTCCTCCGCTTTAAAGAGCGAAAATCTCGGTGACTGATATTCCATTCCCCCACCGTGGGACATTTTTCCGTCTCGAGGACGCGACGCGTCAAAAACCGCGACCGAACCTCGAAGACAAATACCAACCGACGACGCCAAAATCCTGTGCAGAAAATCCTAATTGCGCCACCGCACCGTTTCGGCGGATCGCGAATTTATGCCACCGAGAAAACTGATCCGCCAGAGAGATCCAGATGATCCAGCCAGCTCGTTGTTGCTGTCTTGCGGGGGGGGGGAATATAAAATTGTGGATCTCATGGGAAGTATGGTGGCGTTGTATGGCCTCGATGAAAGCGCGCCCTGAGCGCGCGTTTATGGGTTTATCGATATCGGGGTCGTAGGAAACGATGGGCACCTTGGGTGCGGTGCTTGGGACTCGTGAAGAATTTTTGGAATTATTTAACAGTGGAGAGTTGCGAACGTAGACCTGGCTAGGATGCTTCTAGTCGACGAAATGAAAATTGCATTTTCTGGGTGAATCTAACTGGTGGGATGTGTCTTTGAAATTATATCGAGTTTGTACAGTTTCAAACGGGTACAGTTTCCATTGGCAAATCCATGTAAAACTGGAATAAATTTATACAGTTGGTGTAAAATGTGTTCGTACACCTTTTAAAAACGAATAACTTTTTCAAAATTCCACCTAACAGCTTGAGTGTTTTTTTGTGACGTTAGAAGGATTAGTTTACTAGCTAATGTGTAAATAATTGTTCTTTTTTTTTTAATTGTTATTGGTCGCAATTGCGAAGAGAAAAGTAAATGTCACGATTTTTAAACTTCTTATCTGTGCCTGTAGTGAAAATTTATAAGGTGCATTCGGTAGGTATAAGTAAGTTATAAACATATACAAAGTTTCATCGAAATCGATCAAGGTGGTTATGAAATATAAATGATTGAAAATACCAAAAATTGTAAGAATCCGCGATTTAAATGATTGTAACATGTAAAAATCATTGAATTTAGGGTTTACGAATCCTAAGCCCATAGCTTTTTTATTTTTAACTTACTTAGATTTACAAAATACATGTTTGAAATTTTTACTACAGGCACAGATAAAAAATTTAAAAATCGTGACCTTTAATTTTTCCTTCGCAATTGCGACCAATAACAATTAAAAAAAAAAGTTATTTACACATTAGCTAGTAAACTAATCCTTCTAACGTCACAAAAAAAAACTCAAGCTGTTGGGTCGAATTTTGAAAAAGTTATTCGTTTTTAAAAGGTGTACGAATACTTTTTACACCCACTGTATTTCAAGTCGGCTCTCGAGCTACTATCGAGTAAAAATGTAGGCACTTTTTAGGAATTTTTTTAGGGGAAACTATTATGTGTATAAATTTAAAATTCTGCAGGTTCGTTACTGCATACTTTGGGAGCATACGGTATTTAAAAAAAAATGAATTTATGAATTTAATCAGAAGTTATAACGATTTTTAACGATTCTAAACTTTCTACAAAAATTAATGAAAACAGAAAAGATAAATGCAGGGGATTAAAAAAAGATGACAATAAAATCTTTCTAAACGGAAATATTTTCACGTTGTATTATCAACAATAGAACATTCTAGAAAATAATAATTTTGAAAAGTTATTCCTTTTTAAAAGGTGTACTTTTTACACCCACTGTAGATGTTTTACCAGCAGTCCCAGACGCTTTTCAGACTCCGGCATTAAAGATTCTATTTCATGAAGGCCAAGCAAGAATCATCTTTGTCCGGATAGAATCCTAGCTGCTAGATCGACGATCCGTCAGCCGGTCGTTGAACCATAGATCCGCGGTGCCGATCAAAAACTGCGTCACGTCGATCCCCGTGCCGTTTTGTAATTTTTCGACGTGCCGATTAAATGCGTCCCGTGTACCGGCGACCGGCGCGATACCGGTGTTTTTTCAACGGGATTGCCAGTGTACATATTTATCCCGATATATTTGCGTCCGCATCCGTGGTAAATACTTCGTGGTACCACCGGCTTCAATCACGGAGCATGTATCCCCAAGAAAACAATGGCCGATGGAAACGGGGCTTATTGACGAAACGATACCATCGAAACTCGGCTGTTAACCGTCGACGCCGATGAAACTGCGACGAGCGACACCCGGGATCCCCAGATACTTCGCCGCCATTCTTTTCTACGGAATTATAAGCTCAGGAAATTCTGTAAAATGCCTCGCGCGGTTTTGTTGCGATACACCACCTCGCGTGTCTTCGTTTCTGTTTTCTGTTGTCCTCGGATTGGATTGTACAGCGCGCATCAAAAACGGCGATCGGAAAAGTTCATCCACAGTTCGACGAATTCTGCTGAATCCTCCGGATCTCGGATCAATTGTCACCCGGAATATCAAAATCATCTTTCGAAAAACAAGTAGGGAGAAAAAAAGTGATATACACTCATTTTTGTTTGTAGGTTCCTTGTTCTGTATACAGGGTGGTCCGTTTAAATATAAAGACCTAAATATCTTTTCAGGTTATTGTGATGCAAAGAATCGATGGATCGAATATCTGGCATGAACATTTTTTTCCCGAAGGTTATTTTTTTCAGAGTTATCAAGATCATCGATGTTCTTCGATACGTGACTACATTTTTTTGTTTATTGCATCGTGTAACTGATGGGAAAATACATTCAGATATGTATAATAACATGACCTTGAAATGACCTTGATCTTCGAAAATTAAAGTTTTACCTAGAACCGATGTCGAATATCTTCGGCCACGACTCCTGAACCTACGAATGCGAATAAAATAAATATAATATAAAATATTTTTTATCACACTAAGAATATCGATCAACAGATGCGTGTATGTGTTAACTGTTAAAACAACACTCACGTTCTCTTAAGTTATCAACAGAGATGTTCAAAATGGTGTCTTTCTACGTTGATACATTTTCTGAAACGTGCAATTACCGACTGTACAGATTTTTCAATTCGGAAAAAAATATTCGTGCCAGATACTTGGTCCATCGACACCATGCGCATTACGTAACACATGTTTTTTACATCGCAATAATCTGAAGAGCTATTTAGGTGGCCTTATTTAAACGGACCATCTTGTATTTTGTTTTATTCATAATGTTGTAATAAATCTCTTATAAAAGTTCCTGAATAACAAAAAAAAAATGTTTCTGGCGAATTAATTAAACGAACCAGCTGCTACGGTATGCAGGGGGCACCTTCATAAATATATTTTTTACAAAACGACGAACCGTGACAGCGCGCGACAAGAATGGTTAATTTATAGCCGAGTGGAAAAATTGATGGGACGCGTGGTCTCAACGAATTTCGAGCTTTCGCGGGGATCGGCGCGCATGTAAATAGACGCGGCATCGGTCACCGGGCCGCTCGACCGATAAGTGTGTGTCACCAGGGAGATACAATGGCAATATCTTAGACCATGTATACCTATAGACACTGCGTAGATAGTTTTCCGTGTCCGAAAGATGAAATCAGCTGAAAGACACTGTGACGTCATATTTTCAAAAGATGTACAAGCTATGCTCATCGACAGTGACTATATACGCTTGGATTACATGGGGAGAGGGGGGTCAGCGGGTGCGCCATGTACACAGTACAATAAACGCGTGATTCTTGTCCAACAGCCGTGTTTTTCGTGGACAAGAATCGTGCCCAGAAGTGCTTTTTGATTTATGACTGCGTCTAGAAATACGGCTCGCGTGACTGTCCGCGTCTCTTTCTTTCCGATGCGCTGTCCTTCCTTGCGACCGAAACTTTCACCGTCGATTAAACCACTAAATACAATTGAAACTATGTCGTGTTTGGTGACATTTTAATGAGCAAAATGCCAGAAATAAGGTAGTGAAAGTCCCATAAACAAATAATGAAAATTAAGAGATTTGTATAATCGATTCCTCGAGTCAATGGCGTGGTGTTCACACCGATATACCCGAGCCAACATCAATCGTCGCCGCCCTGCGGAGCGACTCGGCGTTGACAGGCAGTGGAGTTACTATACATGGAAAGAAAGTATCTTAAGACTTATCTTGTGACGTCACAGTGTTCCATCATCTTTCGGACACTGAATTCTCGATTTACCTATACACATACTATACCTATGCCGGGTCTATTAGTATATATGGTCTAAGGGCAATATTGCAACATCGGCAGGTGGTAAGCATCCGAAGGGGGGGGGGGGTATTTGTCGCGGAGGGTGGGGGGGGGGGGGGTCGCGAGATTAATACCCGACAAGTAGGGAACGGTGTAACGTTCGATCGAGCGTCCGACGAACCTAACGGAAATTGTCCGGCGAAGGTTCGCGGGTCTGCTCAGCTTTGTTTCTCAGAATGTCCCCGGGTCATTGTGATTCCGTTAGACGAAGCTCAAACGGCTTAACGGGGGATGCATTTCGTATGCAAATGGGAAATGTGTTCCCGAATAAGCTTACGTCTCTGTAGCTGTTACGGATCAGCTCTTACGGCGTAAATCGTTTCCGCCGTACAAACCACCCCCTTTAGCAAACCGCGGCCCTCCGTGTGTTTCCACAATCAACTTTTCGCAACTCGATTAATCTTTTGCCGCCACCGCCGCCGCTGCCGCACCATCCTGCAACGGGATTACGAGGAATCGTTCGACGCGGATCGGTGGTTGCGATCCGTTACACTGCGATTCTTGGGAGTTTCGTGGGATCCCTGGACCCCATTTACGTACAATTACGAGGATACACGACTCGGACTATGTTACGTCGAACTAACGTCGTGACACGGTATCAAGCCTCCGGAAGATCGACCGCCTAACAACGCCCGCTACCGGGTCAACGGTTCTGATTACATTCCAGGGGCGAATTTTGCTGGATTCGAGCGCAATCGAAAGTAATGGCCTCGCCAGCCAGTCTTCTCGCCGTGATTAACGCGTTCGTTCGACGCTCGTCGACCGTAAAACATTAGGTGGCAAGAAAAGAGTGACAGAAAAATTAGCTGTCTGTTCCACCCGTTTTTGGGTCCCTCGAATTTCACTGTAAATTTTATTATTGATAATCGCCGAATTTGATGACCTTGAAATATGTTGTCAAGGTCACTCTTCTGAACAACTTTTCCCTATGTTACTGCCGCTCGGCCTTCGTTTACGAGATATACGTAAAAAATTTGGTTATTCTTATGTTACCGGGTACAATTGTATTTTCGGAAAAATGGTCACTAAATGGCGATTGGAAGAGTAATTGGAGTTGAGGTTATATTTTTTGGCGGGGAGGGGGTTTCGGTTTGGTCTTGGTTAGGTCTGTCACGCTATTATTTACAAGCCGCTGAAAAACTAAAATTAAACGCTCGCACGAAAACCTTAACCTAACCCCGATACTTCGAAATCCTACACCGAATACTACACGACACTAAAACCTAATCTAACCTACCCAAAACCGAAAAACACACCCGCAAATTAACAAAAATCTCACCATCTGAAACTGCCTGTGGTTAATTCAGATGAACTTTGCGAATTCACCGGGCAGTTTCCGCACTTCTTAGAAATTCACTAATTCTCCGAAGACGATCGCGAAATCCCCAATCCGCAAACAATTTACCCCGATTCCCTCTCAGAACGGTTTTTAGTTTTTAAAAAACCCTTAGAAAATCCAAATCCTTTCTCCTTCCTTTTTAATCACTATCCCAATCCCTTATTACTTAATTTCCCTTTATCCCTTTCCCTTAACACCTCTAAATAAATCTCTCACTAATCCTTTAGACACCCGTATACTATTCTCCCTTCGTATCTGTATGAAAAACCAAAACCGTTCTCAGGGAACCCAGACCTAACCCAGTGTATTACTAAATACACAGTGTAATTTATTTTTATGTATATCTCGAAAACTAAGGGCGAGCGGCGGTAACATGTAATAGGGAAAAGTTGTTCAGAACAGTGACCTTGACGACATATCTCAAGGTGATCGAAATCGGTGAGGTCGTCGATCATCTACGCAATTACCGTAATTTTTGTACCAAAATGAAGTAAATTAATCCACATCCGCGCTTCTACAACACCATAACCGAGATTCGGTAGCAAGTACCGGAGGTGCTCTCGTAGTCCTAGCGAAAATTCAAACAACGTACATACAGGTTGATGCATTGCGACCAGTTATCGCGGTGCATAAACTATTTGCTATCGGTGTCATCTTGCAAGGCGTTGGATAGAGATAGAGACGACGGTGCAGGGATCAAAATAGAGAGAGAGAGAGAGAGAGAGAGGTAGAGAGACAGTCTAATCCCGCCGTTCCACTTCCGCCCCGTTATGTCCAGGCCATCCCCTATATCTTGCATCACGGGTCGCCGACCGAGAAGGTTACGGAAGCTACTTTGAAAATCTGAAACTCCTGTAAGACCCTTGTATGCATGCGATTGTAGGGTGGCTGTGGGAGGGGTGGGGGTGGAGGTTAGGCGAAAGTGGGTGTAACGGGTGGGGGGGCATAGGAGGCGGTAACAAAGCGCGGCTGGAATTTGTATTCCTTTGATCGGTCGCGTGTCGGCTACGAAATCGAAATCTATTTCTCAAAGCCCTTTGAAAGCGTGGCGAATCATTCGAACGCGGATTCCCGGCGATTCCGGTGGAACAAAGAGCCTCGTTTCCCGTCGCGGGAAGTGGACTTTTCCATTTTCAAAAAATCACGACCGGCGTTAAGGCGGACGACGACGCTCTATGCTCGACGATGCCTGGGACAGGACGCGTTAAGAACACCGGAGCTCCCGGAGAGTACGTGTACGCGCGCGCGCGCGTTCGCGTGTATGTGTGTGTGCACGTGTGCGTTGGTGCCGCGGCTCTGTGTTTCTTCTTCTTCTTTCTTTAGTTTGTTCGTTTTCTTTTTTTTCTTCTTGTATTCTTCCTTCCACCCTGCACAACCTGGAGGACAGAGACACGCAGGGTAATGGAATGGAGAGAGGCGAAATAGAATACGACGCGAGGTTGCGCCGGGGACCCGGTATTACAGTGCTGCGTGAATAGAGAGTTTTCAACGAGAAGTAAAAATGGAGAAACCTCGTATTGTTGTACGGTAACGGGTCTCGTGAAATATAATCGCGGGATGTTCCGGCTCAATAACGCCCGCTGGCACAGTTTCATCCGTCGATGCGTTTGTTTCGGGGTATCCCGATCGATTTAGCCACCGAGATAAGAGAGACGATTTCAATTCGGAGAATTTAATAAGTCGTCTAAGACGAATTCCGATCGGCCGTTGGATCACCGTTGGTCAGTGTCACGTTCGTCACTTCGAATTTTGGAATTTTCCGTTTATCGTTTCTAAATTGTCCTTATTCGTGCGAATATTATCTTAGGAAAAAGTAAAATGCATGAAAACGTTAAAGCGAAAATAAGATTTTGCTGGTACCAGGATCGCTTTCGCCATTTTTTAGAATCGCACGAGGATCAAAGTTTCTCCGCCGACAGGGTCTGTCCTTTTAAACGAACGAGTGTTAACCCTTAGCACTCGGATGGCGCCTCTGGGGCACCACTGAAAATTGCTATGCCATTCTTGAATATATTGTTCACATTATGATTTTTGTTCGTATTTAATAAACTACTACACATTCAAGTATTGTACGAGGTATTTAAATTAATTTCATATCCATAAAATGAAAAAAATCATATACAATGGAATTATTCTAGGTTGGAAGAAATGTTTAATTTTCGAGTTAAAATAGCTCCGAGTGCAAAGGGTTAATAGCGTCACGGGGAACCCCGCGTTTGTTTCGGGGAACCCCGATCGATTTAGCCCCCGAGATAAGAGAGACGATTTCAATTCGGAGAATTTAATAAGTCGCCTAAGACGAATTCCAATCGGCCGTTGGATCACCGTTGCTCAGTGTCACGTGACTGTTCGTCGCTTCGAATTTTGGAATTTTCCGTTTATCGTTTCTAAGTTGTCCTCATTCGTGCGAATATTATCTTAGGAAACAGTAAAATGCATGAAAACGTTAAAATGAGATTTTGTGGTAGCAGGATCGCTTTCGGCATTTTTTAGAATCGCACGAGGATCAAAGTTTCCCCGCCGACAGGGTCTGTCCTTTTAAACGAACGAGTGTTAATAGCGTCACGGGTTTTCAGTGTATCGCGAAGGTATACTTTCCGAGCACCTTTGAAATCGCTCAACTAACGCGGATCCGCAGTGGCTTAATGAAATTCCGCTGCAGTTTCTCTCCATGTTAAACAAAGGTTTCGGATTTCGAAGTGGATGAGATAGAGCGGAGGACTTCGGCAGGTTCGCAGCTACCCCCGGAAAACGATTCCCCGAGGCGTTGTTCTCCAGGACTTCCCATCATCGTCTTCCACCTATCCCCAGTTCCAGCCACTACCGCCAACATACAGCCCCGTAGTTCTCTCTCGGAAACCCCCTAGGCTTCTCTCTCTCTCTCTCTCTCTCTCTCTCTGACCCCCACACCCCTCTTTTTCCATGTCGCTCGTATACAGGGTGAGGCGACCGACACGGGCCAACTGAATATCTGCATTGGTAATATTAGTCCTTCCGAGGGAAAGAGAAATGATGAAAGAAAAATCGTGTTGGGATATGTATAAAATGCATTAACACTGCTGGCGACAGCTGGTCAGCAAATAGAGAAGTCTAACATTCTACCCCAATAGGAAAGCAAACAGACTCCTTGATACGTAGCCTTTCTGTGTCGCGCAAGAATCTTGGGGCCTTGAGTTGAGGTACATTTTGGTGGCCCATGTTAGAAATGCTCCATCCTGTACAATTTTCCTAGTCTACATAGACAGTGCCGGATTAAGCCAGCGCGGGGCCCGTAGCAAATGTTATGACGGGGCCCCACGCTTACACAGACGCAATGAATAACCTTTTTTTTTTTTGGTATGCAAAGGCGCCCCTGGCATCATCGGGCGCCCTTGCACATTCATGTATCGGCGCCTCTTCGACGAAGCGCCCGTAGGGCACGAATTGCCCGAAAACAATAATTTCTAAAATGCTCGACTTTGAGATTCGTTTTCTCTAAAACTTCTTATTCAATTTCATTAACCCCTCGCACTATAATACCGAGTTGGACTCGTGACGAAGATTTCGAAGAGAGTCTTACTAAATATTCATGCTATGTATTAATTTCCTTCAAACTTTAAATTGAAACGAAATTATATTTTTGTTGTTGTTGAAACCATTGGGAAACTGCATTGGAAACGACAAATAAGTTCTGATCACTGCAACCGTAAAATAAGTGGTAGTGCACAGGGTTAATATTTTATTTTTCAGATATACGGACATTTAGAGACAAGAATCCGTACGGTAGAAGTCGATATCTAAAAGTTGATTTTTGGCCAAATGTTGCGAAATTTTACAAACTAAACATTTTTATCTCAAGGCGCTGGGCCCGTAGCATTTGCTACTTCTGCTTAATCCGGCCCTGTACATAGATAAGGAAAACGCAGTCCTTGCTTCATAGTTTTTCTGTGTCACACGCGAGAATCGTGAACAAGTGTGGAGTTTGAGTGTAACAAGCTTGATTCGCACAAACGTACGTGCCCCAGAAAGTATGTTTCAATCGGCACTGGAAAACGAGGTACATTCGAGTGGCCTATTTTCGGTGCCCCACCCTGTATACCGTCGTCGTCACCGACGACGTTACCATTTACGTCCGAGCGCGTTACATCGTCACGCCGCTTTTACGCCACCCTTGGAATCATCCCGTGATCCGGCACTTTCTTCCCGGGGAAAAACACCCTCGACACACGGGGGTGTGCTGCGCGCCGCAATCATCCCCCAAAGCCCCGTGCCCAAGGAGCGGTCGCAATATCGTGTGAATGCATTCCCGACCAAAGGAAAAATCTTTCCCGCGGAATTCCTTGCGCCAACGCGTGAAAATCATATTCCCAAGGAGCGTGTTCCTTTTTTCCCTCTCTCTCTCTCCCTCTCTCTCTC
This sequence comes from Lasioglossum lativentre, assembly GCA_916610255.1. Taxonomy (NCBI): domain Eukaryota; kingdom Metazoa; phylum Arthropoda; class Insecta; order Hymenoptera; family Halictidae; genus Lasioglossum; species Lasioglossum lativentre. The sequence continues at coordinate 8,353,753 of OU744358.1, read as the reverse complement.
TCTCTCTCTTTCTATTTCATCAGAACGCGCCGGAAAGTCGAAGCGCAGCTTTCGAATCTACCCGGAAATTTCGTTTTTTTTTTTCTTTACCTCGAGCTGTTCCAGAACGGTTTCTTGCGACGTGCCGTGGGAAATTATTGTCTTGGTTTCAGTCGGTGATTTGTACCGTGGGATTCGCTTTGCGGCGGGAACGCCTCGATTGTTGCAGCTATTCGATTACCTTCGATTTGCAAATTCGATAAATACAGACGCGAAAGCGTCTTTGTGATTTTAGTGGTTGTGTTTGCGAAAATGGGGATTTTTATCTATTTAAGGGATGATTTTCGTTTTTTATTTTCGAAAAATTGATTTTTTGCAATTTTTTTGACACTAGGTTGACGGGGTCTTCGGTTACCTTCGATTTGCAAATTCGATAAATACAGACGCGGAGGCGTCTTTGTGATTTTAGTGGTTGTGTTTGCGAAAATGGGGATTTTTATCTATTTAAGGGATGATTTTGGTTTTTTATTTTCGAAAAATTGATTTTTTTCAATTTCTTTGACACTAGGTTGACGGGGTCTTCGGTTACCTTCGATTTGCAAATTCGATAAATACAGACGCGGAAGCGTCTTTGTGATTTTAGTGGTTGTGTTTGCGAAAATGGGGATTTTTATTAAGGGATGATTCTGGTTTTTTATTTTCGAGAAATTGATTTTTGTTTTTTTGCAATTTCTTTAACACATAGATTGACGGGATCCGACGAAATTACGGGTTCTAATATTTTTAATTTACGATTATTGATTATGTAAAGATGCATCGATGCATTTGCATACAAAGAATGTATAATCTCGACTGCAGTAGATTTTCGTCAGGTTAGGTTCAGCGTGTTCGTGTTCTTTCCTTATGTATTAGGTCTTTGCCCTATATTTGGAGGAACTCTTAAGAATTTTGCATGCACCGAATACCAACGAGAAGTCGACGAAAATGAGACATAAAGAATCTCGGGGAACTTTTAATTTTCGAAAAATTGTATTTTGTTTTTTTTTGCAATTTCTTTAACACTAGGGATCCGTCGAAATTACAGGTTCTAATATTTTTAATTGACTATTATTAATATTCCTATAAAGAATGTATAATATCGACTGCAGTAGGTTATCGTCAGGTTAGGTTCATCGTGTTCGTGTTCTTTCCTTATGTATTAGATCTTTGCCCTATATTTGGAGGAACTCTTAAGAATTTTGCATGCACCGAATACCAACGAGAAGTCGACGAAAATGAGACATAAAGTATCTTGGGGAAATTTTAATTTTCGAAAAATTGATTTTTGGTTTATTTGCAATTTCTTTAACACTAGGGATCCGTCGAAATTACAGGTTCTAATATTTTTAATTGACGATTATTGATATTGTAAGGACGCATCGATGAATTTTCCTATAAAGTATGTATAATCTCGACTGCAGTAGATTTTCGTCAGGTTAGGTACAGCGTGTTCGTGTTCTTTCCTTATATTAGGTCTTTGCCCTATATTTGGAGGAACTCTTAAGAATTTTGCATGCACCGAATACCAACGAGAAGTCGACGAAAATGAGACGTAAAGAATCTCGAGGAACTCGAAGGATTTCGATTAGCCTCAGACCGACGCGACGTCTCCTCTAATAGATACCAAAGGATCGTCCGGGTCGTCGACGTTGCATAGACTTGGGTATAGAGGCTTACGATGTCAAACCACTGTAACCGTCAAACCACCGAAATCGAGCAGTCGAACTTCCACGACTAGTTCGAGCACCTTCGCTAACAGGATTATTCCGTTTATTCTTTCGCGAGCAATTTTATTAACATTTGTATATTCTAGAAAATTTTTTTTCGCTCCCTCTTAATCGAAATGAATTTTTAATATTTTCATTAATTTCAGTATATTCTACATTTTTCATTGCAAGTCCATCGTTATCTAAATTCAATTTAGAACATTTTTATCGACGTACGAATATTGTAGGGTAGATTTACCAGTGAATAAACACGAACCAATGAATGCACATTCAACATGAAAACAAGCGAAATAAATTAATTAAAGAAATTAATGATTAAATATCGATTTTTGCTGATTCCTTATTTCGAACAATTTTCACGTCACCCGTGGTCGATCATTTAACTAAAATAACCTAAATATTATTTATAAGTGCAGTGCACGTGTCGAGCGTGGTTTGTGCAATACTTGCTATAAAGTCAGTCATAAATATCCTTTTAAAATTTATCGTAATACATTACAAATATGTGTATGAACAATATAACAATTGGTTTGACATAAAGTTTATTAGATTACTTACGTTTTTCAACCACTTATCATAGAGAAATCGAAAATATCGAATATCGTTCAATCACTGGTGAAATTAGCCTTTTTCTATAACTGTTTGTTAAACTACTTATTTTTTGTTAAAGTTTCTGTTTCTACATGTTACGTATGAAAGATTAGACATTAAAGAATCTAATTTTAATCATCCGAAAGCATATTAATATTATTAACCTTTAAAATTTAACCAAGAAAGTTAACAAATTCCTTAAGTGTTTATTCATTGGTGCATCCACCCTACGCCTTTTATTGCTCTGTTAAGAACATTCCATTTTGAACAACAACTCCATTTATTCGTGAATCGAGTGTATTTCCATTTTATTAATTTACAAAAAATGAGACTGCAAACAGTCCGACTCACAGTTTTCGACATTCTAAAATCATTAAACAACGACTGTGCTGCGCGAATTGTTTGATTTTCCTGGTACATTCTCGCTTACAAATTCGCGTACAGTGTAGAAATTCGATAAATTGATTGACACTCCAAACAGATGGAAACTGAATATGGGAAGTTGCATACAGTTTCCAACCACACATCACTCAATTCTACCAACTTCCAAATTCATTTCCCCGCTTTGCCTGATCAATTTTATTCGCAAAAACAAGATATTGCTTTAAAACGTTACTGTTCGAAATCAGTCAATTATGCGAGAACCTATCGCGATTAGACTCGTTCCAGCACAGCTTCATCGCATTCCAACAAAAATCTTCGCAACCCCTTCAGCCAGCACCGTCGCAAAAAAGTTGACGGAGCTTCCAGTCGATTGTACACGGAGTAGAAATTTCCGGTGCTTGTCTCGATGGACAGAGGGGGGGGGGGTGTAGCGAGGTAGGGAGGGGGACGAAAGAAACTATTTCGTAAAAACAGTCGATGTAACTCTCCACCGGAATCGAATAAGAATCGAAACTTCACCGGTAACTGAATTCCCCTTTCGCTACCGATATCATGGCCCCCGGAACATCTAATTCTACAGCGCGCGAGGAAAGCTCGAAAATAAAATTACGAAGTGGGAACTTTCAACGCGAAGCTTTCACCGTCCATCCCCCCCAACCCCCTTCTCAACCCCTAACGTTCTCGTTTCTGGCCACCTCCCCCTCCCCTCCCCTGCGCTCTCGAATTTCTTGCAAGAACAGAAGAGTTTCTCTGCCTGTCTGCGAGCACGCAATAGCCGCCACGACCATCACCGAGCAATAATAATAATCGTAAATAACGGCCATAAAGGATCGTCCAAGATAATGGATGACTGTAACTTCGTTCGAAAGTGTATCCTGATAGGGGAGGGCGGCAGCAGCGACAGCTACGGTCAAAATGAGAATAAACGAGAGAGAGAACCGAGAGAGAGAGAGAGAGAGAGAGCGGCAGCCGATAGACGAGATTATAAATCCCGGCGGGTAATTGCAAATGAAGGTCCGACATAAATCCTCCATTATTTGTGATAATTGCAGGACGATAGCCCACCGGAATGAGGTTACAACATCGCGTAAATCACCGAACAACCGGCACTGCTCACTGTATCACGAAATTTAATCGACTTCCACAAGTTTCCCGAACGGCCAAATTACTTTATCTTCGCTCAGCGAGAAGGGGACGAGGAATCGACGACGTGTCGTTCCCTCGCTTAAGGCGGATTCGCATGTAACCAGTGTAAACCGTATTTCGCGAACCTGCGGACAATTACCGACGCCGTTGAAACAAATTGCTGCGAGTCGCGGAATTGTTCGAGCACTTCGCGGATGAAAGTTAAATGGAAGAATTGTTTCAAGTGGCACTCGATGCTTCGGAATTCTTTGCGATTAGACTGTGGATTTTTATTGCGAAACATAAACTATACAGGGTGGTCCGTTTAAATAAGAACACCTAAATGTCTCTTCAGGTTATTGTGATGGAAAATTTATTTGTTACGTAATGTGCATGGTGTCAATATGGACCAAATATTTGGCACGAATATTTTTTCCATCTAGGTAATTTTTTGTCGGAGTTATCAAGATCATCGGTGTTTTTTTTTTTGACACATAACTGCATTTGTTTTTTATTGCACCGTGTAGCTGAGCAAAAAATACAATCAGATATGTATAATAACGTGACCTTCGAATGACCTTAATCTTTGAAAATGAAAGTGAACACTCCGGAAAAGATAATCTTGAGAAAAACAAAATATTTGCAAAAAATTCACCTTGTGATACTATTTATATTGCATTAAAAACACTTGTTATGTCATCACAAATAAAGGAGATATTTAGGTGACTACAGTTAGGTGTACACATTTAGGTGGACCACCCTGTATGTATTAACACTTAGCACTCGGATGGCGACTCTGAGGGCACCACTGAAAATTTCTATGCCAATTCATAAAAATATTGTTCACATTATTATTTTTGTTCGTCTTTAATAAACTACTAGACTTTTGCATATTACATGAGATAATGTATCAGTTTCGTATGGAAAATATGAAAAAAAAATTGTATAGAGTGGAAATATTCTAGAATGGAAAAATCTTTCGTTTTTGAATTAAAAATTGATTCATCTAACGCATTTCTATTGCCACGTTCGCTACTTTTGTGCGTTTAACGCGTTTGTGCTACATCCGAGTGGGAATAATCTATACTGTTTTTGTTATTACGACTTGCTTCGCTTCTACAAGAACAATATACAAAAATTTCCATACCCGTAAACCTCTCCGAAACCGCAACAATATGCATCAGCCAAGAAGAAAAAGGAAATACCGCGGAGCACACGGTGAAACTTCCGCATTTTGCACCCAAATATGGCGTCTCCGAGTGTTGGCATCATTTCGTAGCAGCTTGGAAAACTTCAAGAAAATGGTGACCTTAAATCCTAGCCAAGTTCCAAACATTTTCAGTCCGCGACACCGTGTTGGAACAAGTATCGGCAGTCGAACAGCAAAAATTTTCCAAAATACTCTCGGAACACTTGGAAAGTCAAAATTCTCCTAGCCGGAATTACCGATGTGATTTCTCTATTCTACAGAATATTTACGAAAAGGTCCGGGCGTAATGGATTTTACGCATTTAGGAGAAAAATGACTGGCCAATCAACAAATTCGCAGTGTACTTATTAATAACATTTGAATAAACCATGACAGCCCCGGTGACCCTTTCACGGTACCACTCAGGGATGACAACCCTCCTTCTGCCTGTATCAAAAAATCATAAGGGATGGTACGGTAGATTTCTAAATAATTCCTGAAGAAATGATCGAATCGTCCCACGGCATAACACAAAAATTTCTGTTCGTTCCGTCGGCGTGGCATTTATCGCAGCCGTCGTTGGCGAGGGTGAGGCTAATTACGATAGGGGTAGAAAGAAAATGATTTCCTCGGGTCACGAGTCTATTAACCGGTGGTGGCGGATCCCCCTTTGGGGTAGCATTGATGGATACATTTCTAATTTCACCTTGAATGTCACGAACGTTGATAACCGGTCTCCGGAGCTCGTCAGCTGATCGGGTTCTCGGCAGCTTTATGGTTGATGCATGGTTTCTCCCAGGGGAGCGGGGAAATGACAAAGCAGAAAAATTACGGCCGGCGCGGCGCGGCGGAGGTATCGATTCGATCTGACGGGCTTTTTCTTTTTGATCGCGAGAAGAACGTTGGCGTTGCACAATCGGCCAGAATAGCAAAAACTTGAACAAACTTCGTGTCTCGGGTAATTATACGTTATTAATTACAAACGGACCGGCGTTTTTCGGTTCGTGGGATCTAATTCTGGTATTATTAAGGGGGTTATCCCATGTGGCAGCTACTTTTTTTTTATGGACCCATAAAACATCTTCAAATTTTTACCATACATTTATTGACATTTTAATAGTATCTCAGAATTTTTTCAAACCAAAATAACGAGTTGGATCGACTTTACGCCGTTCGGAAGACACTAATGTGTAAAAAAAAGTAGGTTGATGGCGACCATGATTCCGGAGGTTTCGATCATGTGATATCAAAAAATCAAACGACATTTTAATTTGTAGACCTGCGGCTATCGCCGGTACCAAAATAATATTTTTTGAACATTTTGCGTAACAGAGATAAAGCAAACGAATCTTACACGTTGAATTTTATTTATTCTATTTTTCTGGGTTGAAGGTCATTTGTAGGTCATATTGTGTTACACGGATGAATTCGTTATTTTGTCAGCTACAACATTACGTTAACGAAGATATATCATTCCATTTAAAAAAAACATCGATGACCTTGAAATCTCATAGAAAAAATGACCTTGAAAATTGTTTCCGTTAGACCGTTACATGTGGCCCTTCAAACAGTGTAACTTTGTCATATGAAGTTTTTTGTACAACGAAAAGTAACGGAGATATTTAGGTGTTCTGTTTCTACGGACTCACCCTGTATATGTGTGTGTAAAATAAAGATCATTTTACATACTTAATGGCAGCGTCAAAAAAAAGAAGTTAATTTTTATACCTATTTTTTCGAGCGCCAAAGTGCTGTAACCCCTTAAATTGTTCGGTTTACGAAAAAACCTCTAGCTCGAACCTATACTGCACGACATGAAAATTTTTCGATTAATCCCACCGATTTTATAGAGACGGCCCACTGCGCGTTCGATCGATCGATCCTGGGCTATCTGTCTCCCGCGGAGCACTAAATAACGGAATGAGGCGGCGCGCAGAAGCGTAAAACACTTCGGGGACACGAATATCAATGTCTAACGTTGTAGCTCGTAAATTTTTCGAGCCGTGCGTCCAGCCGACACCACCGCCCGTAACTACGGTCTCTTTCATCGACTGCGATCAATGGGGCCGAGAGCATGCTCGACCTTTTGCGAACCGTGGAGTCCCGGAGCGAATATTGCCTGGACATAATCCATGAAGTCTGGATAAACTTGAGCGAGCGCCGGCCGCTGGTTTCCGGGGGCCGTGGTACACGTGTCCGAGCTTAACGACGAACGGAAGCCACTGTGCGCCACGGATTGACGTGTGCCGGCTTCGTGTAGATTGTAGATCACCTTTTAGAGACGCGGCGAGGCATTAGCGTTATTGCGACGTCTTCGTCTCCCTTTCATTCAACTATTTCGCATCTGCACGTTCCGTTCCGGGCACGCTCGTGTCCCGTATGGATCACCGGTGACAAACGTCGAGTAATTGGAGCCTTGAATCACGGAATATTAGAAGGACTTGTCCTCCGAAATGCGACCGCTACCCGCCGGTCACGCTGCCGCGCAGTGCCGCACAAAAAAATTCTATGCTTCGTTCTGATACCGCTACGCGAGCCTCTATATGGACGAATGGAATTTCTATGAGGCAGTAGATTGCACCGACTGACTAGAAATAATTTAGTTAACTCGTTAAGTGCCGAATAATAGACCAGAAATAATTTATTTAACTCGTTAAGTGCCGAATAATAGACCAGAAATAATTTATTTAACTCGTTAAGTGCCGAATAATAGACCAGAAATAATTCACTTCAGATCGAAGTAGAGTAAGTGTTCGATTAGTCAGCCATTTCATCGTTTATTTTTATTATTTTCACCTGATTATTCGTCTTCTAAAAAATTAACCCTTAGCACTCGGATGGCGACTCTGAGGCACCACTGAAAATTGTTATGCCATTCTTAAGAAGATTGTTCACATTATTATTTTTGTTTGTATTTAATAAACTACTAGACGTTTACATATTACACGAGATATTATATTAGTTTCATATGAAAAAAATTAAAACAAAATTGCATAGAATGGAAATATTCTAGAATGGAAATATTCTAGAATGGAAAAAATCTTTTAGTTAAAATTGCTCCGAGTGCAAAGGGTTAAGATACGCGATTCTTCATAAATTAGCATTGTCTTCGATTTAATGATCTTAATTTTTGCGTTGGCACGGATTAACACTAGATTGCCCAAGGAAGTCATTTGACTGCTTTCTAATTTCAATTATAAAAATAATTATGTATATAATGACACAATTTTTTAGAATTTTCTGACTTTTTGTACAACATATAAATGCGTTTATTAATAATTGTAGTTACCTCCCCCTTCCTCCATTTCCGGTATATATATATGTGTGTTATACCTATATTCCCCAAAAGCAGTCAGTCTTTCTAGTGTTAATTCAATTTTGCGGTACAATTTTTATTGTTTAGCCAATAGATCAAGAAATATGGACAAAATTGAACAGCTCGATCTCGAAATAAATTGTCGCGTTTAGGAATGTTTGACGACGGTGTAACACGTTAGGCGCTAACAATAAGTCTGTACGTCTATAGTAATCTGATTTCCCTAGCAATTTGTCCCCAATATCCCTACACGATCGAAGTGCAAAGTCCTCGAAAAAAAAAACAACAATGGACGGCGGTGGTACCGTATCGGGGAGTTTCGCCAATTAACGAAATGATATCCGGTGCACTGCAATTCAACAATTCGAAAACTAGTAGCGTCGAGACGAGGACGATACACCTCTGATAAAACCCCCCGGCTGCAGCCCGTCGCGTCGCGTTCAAGCGTTTCGGCCACGAGAGGCTGATAGTTCGACGAGAGTGTGCGCCGCGCCGGTTTACTGGCCGTTTTATTGCGACAGTTTGGCCGGGCACGGACGAAAAAAAAAAAAAAAAGAGGATTGACGGCAAAAGGAAGGACCACGTTCAGTGTAATAAATTTACCGGTCGTAACGCGCTTTGTTAAACAATTATTAGGCGAACACCTTTTTTCGAAACTTATTAGCGCCGCTTGCATCGTCGCTGGTCGAACGACTGAATATAGATTCTTTATTTCGACATCATTGAAATTATTGGGTGAACACATTTTTTGGAAAATTTTTAACCATATACCGTCGCTACATAGCCAGCTGGTATGACGTATTTTTTCTGTTACAACCATTTTTTCAATATGCGTTTTTCATTCATAAACTTGTTTTTTCCGCAGACGCATTCGCTCGATTCCAAGGATGATCTCGATGTAGATCGAAACGTAAATCGATATAATTTTTTGGCAAATAGGCTATCTCAGTGTATTTTTTGATCGAACCCAGCGCCGAAATCATTCTCGTTTAAATTGTTATACCGTCACTAAGCAATTGACAGGCTCCAGATTTTGTGTGTTTACTATTACTGAAATTAATTATTGGGTACACAGGTTTTTTAACACTTCCATCACTGGCCAAATGTCAGATTTGTCACCTACACAATTATAGAAATTCTAATTATGATGAAAATCGTGTGAGACCTAAAGAAAAATTCGATCAGTGGCAACTAGAGTTCGAGATATATTGGTCTATTAAACAAAGTTTCCTTGTAGATCTGTAAATCAACATGGCAGTTCACAACAGAGCAATGACCGAGATCTAAGAAACAGATTAAACATGTCACGAAGTAGGTCTGTTTACAACAACAATAATTAGAAATATGGAATTTAGTTGACATACTTGATGGATAATCAATACTCTCTCTCTCTCTCTCACTCTCTCTCTCTCTCTCTCTCTCTCTCTCTCTCTCTCTCTCTCTCTCTCTCTCTCTCTCTCTCTCTCTCTCTCTCGCGCTCTCTCTAGCTAGACTCTATGATGTTCAATCATACTCGAGGTTCGAGGATCAATAATTATTCCAAGTCGGAAGTTTCTGAAAATCTCGAAAGTTTCGCTAAAATGTAATAATTTTGAAAGTCCGGGAGGTCCTGGGAGTCTTTAAACTTCTAAAAGCTTCGAAAACCATTCATGATATTGATTCAGGGTCATAATATTATCGTGATAATGCGCTTTTACTTGTTCAAATATTGATGTTATTCAAGTGGTTCGAGAGTTTTAGACGTTTTAAGACTTTTCAAACTGCTATTTCAAAATTATCGTGGTCGCGAAGAGTTTCCGTAAATTCGTAAACAGTTACAAATATGGAAATAATCTCGATAAAATTTTAATTCGTCCAGTGGATTAGGACGGATAATTTTTCCAATGGAGAGACGTTTCTTGTATCGGTCGGGTGCACACCGTGTATATTGGAAACGATTCAAAGCGATTGCTAGGCCATCGCTAGCTATAGCACAGAGGTTCGTGTCCGCGGTCGGTGTCGTAGCTTCAATGAACTCCGGACCGTTGACAAAATGAAAAATTTGAACGATTCGGGAGTAGAGAAAGAGAGGCGGGAGAATTTCGGTGGCAGCAGGATCGCGGCGGCGGCGGAGCCGTCTCTTCTCTTAGTGGCAATATCCATTTCAATATCGCTTCGGGCCGCAGAGGATTCGCGGGTGTATAGTACGTGTGTATACGCAGCGGAGCAACAAGGCATTTGAAATAATTAAATTCCTAACGTTTACCTGTATTTCCGCGAGAAGTTCGCCCCGGCAAACATGGCCGACATAGCGTTAATGAAGAACTTGTAAAGTTATTTGAAGAACTTTAGAATGACGTATGCCCGGGCCGGGCGTAATTAAATTTAATTCCGTCGACGGGAGCAACAACTTTTAATGCTGCGTTAGCATCACGCGTGCACAACCGCGAGAGAACTTTCCGTTGCCGTTTCTAATGACATAGAGGGCGTGCACAGCATTTATTGAAAAGCGTAATATTTCGCCGAGTAATAAGTTCGTTCACGGTCCCGCGGAAACACCCCGGCAAATTACGATTTAATAGAATTTAGATTTCGGTTAATGAAGAGTGCACACTTTCGCGCGGTCTTTACCTCCTAGGCTTTAAACCAAATTAGTATCAATTCAAAACGCACGCTATATACCGCAGGCGTGGGGCTAAACCGTACTTGAATCTCATTTTATTGGGGATTCTTATTTCATAGCCTTGAATGTCTTGATAAACTCGCGAAAAAACCACGTCTTTTTTTTAATTTCGTGAAAGCAGCCATTCTTTCGATCTTGTGCTTCTATTCTGAACGTACCGTAGGCTGAAACCACCATGCATGTTAAATGAAACATCAAGTGCTTCTTTTTTTTTAAGAGGGAATTCCTTCTCCATTTTAACGAGAAGCATTTCGGCATTTTTTACAAGAGTACGACCGGAGCCATTTAATCCGAAACTTTTTATATGTTTTTAATACGTATATAATATGTGGAATGGGCTATTGAAGCAATAAACACACACCTTGATTCGTCTGAAAAATAAGAGAATAATTTATTTTAATGAAATGAATTAGACTAGGGTTACACTAATTGCACGTGGTTGACTAACTTAAAAAATAAGAGAATCAACAAATTAAATGTTTATGCTCCCACTCCTCTGTCAGTCAGTGCTTATTGAACAAATCTTGACCTAGTGCTTAACACTGATCTCACAATCCACAATTTCTGGAGGTTGTGGAGGTAAATTATTTACGCAACAAATTCTCTATTTCTCTATATCTCTCTATTATCTCGACAGCTGCTTCTCTTGTCCATATCCTGGCCCCACCTCCCAAACGTCTAATCATTGAAGACGCAAGCGTGTACATGTACACAAAGCTTACACATATATATATTTACTATTGTGCTGTTAGACCATATATACTAATAGACCCGGCATAGGTATAGTATGTGTATAGGAAAACCGAGAATTCAGTGTCCGAAAGATGATGGGACACTGTGACGTCACAAGATAAGTCTTAAGATAATTTCTTTCCATGTACTATGTACATGGCGCACCCGCTGACCCCCCTCTCCCCATGTAAGCCAAGCGTAGGCACTGTCGATGAGCATAGCTTGTACAAATGTGACGTCACAGTGTCTTTCAGCTGATTTCATTTTTCGGACACGGAAAATTATCTACGCCGTGTCTATCGGTATATATGATCTAAGATTGTGCTATTCAAATTTTTTCGGTTTCGATTACTTAAAAATACATATTGTATCGCTCGTGCACTAGGACGCTGCCTGAAGTTGTTTATTCCAGTTTATCTGACTTTAAAAATTCCAATAAAGTTGTATCTCCTACACATCCTGTGAGCGAAAATATTGTGTTAAAAAATGAACAAGAGTATAGAAAACATTCTGATAGCAAATTATTTCATATATACACGTTCCTGTAAAAAAATTCAGCAAACTTTGTCCGAAGTATCGGATACTAAAATTGCCATTTAACAAAGTCTTTGAAAACTTCCGTTCGCAACGAAGTTGCAATGCTGAAAAAAAATGCTCGAAAAATGATATCCGGACGGAGATAAATCTGCGAACGCACGGAACGAGGAAGAACTCGAAATTATCATTTATTTATCGCGGCGCGGCGACCCAGTTTTGAACTTCGAAACACGGTTGCAGTCGGCGGTTCATTGTTTACGAACCTAATTAAAATAGTATCCCGCGTTTCGCCGAGCGGCGCGGATTTTAATCTGCTAAATGTTTTCATCGGTGGACCAACGAAATAAAAGAAAAATGCGCATCATATTCGATGTCGCGTGTCCTTGTGTGAAACTGGTCCGAAACGAGTTCGTGTCCCGAACCTAATGGATCTTTGGCGCGGCGCGGCGCTGCCTTTGTCTAATTTTCGTTCCGGGAGTAAAGGCAATCTACGACAGAAATTTCGAGTCGGCGTTCTCGATTCTAACGCACAAAGGGCGACGGGTGGGAAAACGCTTCATATTTTTCGCTTATTTATCGTCGAACTTGGCTGATTCCACCGAATTATAGGTGTACGGTCCCGGCCATTTTCCGGCGAAGCTTCCGTGGCACACCATAAAGAATGGACCTTGTTACGTCTCGTTAAGGAGTTTCACGAAAGTTTCACCTCTGCCTTGCTCTTCTCTCAATCTCCCTTTTGTAATAACCGCGAGATGAGTTTACGGTGTTAGACTCGGGCTGAAACGAGAAGCGACGAGAAAGCATCGACGCGAGATATCGAGCTAATTCATAATAACTATCTCGCCCCGTGGCTCACCCGGTCCTCTAATTATTATAAAACTAATCATTTTCTTCGCCCACGCCGCGCCGCGCCCCTAGCCGCGCTCGACCGAACTTCCTGCTAATTAAACTGTGTTGTCTGCGTCTTTACTTTGATAAATATGATCGCGATGAACCCGATGACTGACACCGGAGAGAGTTTACACCTTACAGCGCAGCGGCCCGTTGTTGTTCGCTGGCTGGCATCCTCTCGAAAATGGCGACTCCGGTCGTATTGTTACTTTCTCGCTGTTATTGTCTCTGCTGTGTACACAGATTTTGAGCAAGTTTCGAGTAGCTCGCACGCGACACCGTGGAAAATTCTATTCCAGAGGTAATTAAGAAATCTCGTCCTCGCGACCGCAACTTGTTACTTTACCCCAGATGAATCTTTTCCAAGTCGTTTGGACCAACCCCCTAACGAGGGGTGTCACCCAGTGAGAACTTTCTGATTTTTAGAAATCTTCAAATATTTTGCCATTTGTATTCAGAGAACGACCATCCCCTCAAAATTATCACCGTACTTAATTTTTAATATACTTGTTTAACAGACGATTTTCTAGATCTATCTGTTCACGTGTGCGAATTCACCATTGATCCTCGATAAATGAGATCCATTTTCCTTTTTTTATTCTCCATGATTCTATCTGACCATTCATTAAGGGGGGATTCCTATGTAAATGGACTGTTTTTCAAGAATTTTAAATATTCAAGGTTTATCAGTGTCTAATAGGCTTAAGGAATAAAGAAAATGTATCAATTTGAAGGTTAGCTTAGCTTCTCACGGAAAAAACGTCGAAAAGATCAGTTTTTATTTCTTTAACAACAGCGCACCTCTTTGAAAAATCTGAAAAAATTCATAGTAATACGTCGGTACTGTAAAAAACTGGAGATTGTCAATTCATAACTTCCATGTGAAATCTGCATTTTTTCGAGGTTTTTGATTTTTTACAAGCAGGATTTTCAATTTAAAAATCTGAAACGAATTGCAGAGTATGTATTCGGGTACTTCACATGTCTCAGATTTTTTTCAGAATTTCTAAACATCGTTAACTAGTGAAAATAGGCCAAAAACTGATTTTTCGATTTTACCCCATAACTACCCTCCCGATTTTTTTTATGTCCTATCGAATGGCCCATCCCCGATATTATCCGGCTATACCCTTTTCTATCGATTTAAGCAAAAGAAAAATGCTAAAACATTTCATTTTACATAGGGCTCCCTCCTTAAGCTTCTTAATTCACAATTAATGATCAATAGAATTAAGTAATTTGATCATAACGCAAAACTGAGATTACTTTTCCAATATACATATTGCATATTGGAATATAAAATCAATGTTATTAAATCGAAATTCTTGTAAGACCGTCTCGTTGGGAATTGCAGAACATTCTAAAGCTTTTATCTCCTTTTTATCCGACATTCGAGGAAATTATGTTTCGCGGCCGAAGAAATTTCATACGTGCTCATCACCGAACGAGAAAGAGAGAGTCGGATTGAACTGCTCTCTCCGTAGCGATGTAATGCGTTCGCGACATTCTTCGTCGATTGTAATTAACGGAACGCAATAACAACTCGGACAGCTCGATTTTTCGTTTTCCCTAGGAAAAACCTGATATTCGTGTCGAGTAATGAATATCGATCCATCCGATGAAATTGGATAGTCAAATAATTGAATAGTCAAATTACTGGTCCCAGATTTTTTAGCCACAGTTATTTAAATTATAAGGATACGAGAGATGTGATAAAAACAAAAAGATCTAACAAAATCCGATCCTGTGATTTTCATTATCCCTCGAATACGTGTCAGTCAATTTTTCATCATCATATCCACTATTATATATGTATATGTATGTATACAGGGTGTCCCAAAACGACTGCGTAAGCGGGAAATGGGAGGTTCCTTGGGTTCTTTAAAGCAACATTTTCCTTAACAAAAATGGCGTCCGCGGTTGTGTTTAGGAGTTATTAACGAAAAACACGGACCAATCAGAGCGCGACCTAGACGCTCATTGGCATGTTCAGCCAACCGCCTGTCGGCTCGCCGCGCTGAACATGCCAGCGAGCGTCTAACTCGCGCTCTGATTGGTCCGTGTTTTTCGTTAATAACTCCCAAACGAAGCCGCGGACAACATTTTGCAAAAGGAAAATGGCACTTGAAATAACCCAAGGAACCTCCCATTACACGCTTATGCATATATTTGTAAACACAATTACGCAAAAAAAAAAATAAAAACTGTATTTTTCAACTTCCAAAGAAAATGTCTCTCTCAACAGCTTGATCAGTCTCGCGCAGAAGTACAATATTTGTATAGGGTATAAAGAGAAATGTTTAGTCTCGGCTACCATAGGCGTATTCTACATCTTCGGATCGATGAAGATCTGTTAAAAAAAGTTGCCGCAAAATTGTCCTTGAATGTCAAGGTCAAATATTTAATAATAATAATACAATGCGATAAAAAAAATTTGACCTTAAAATTCAAGATCAAGGACAATTTTGCGGCAACTTTTTTTAACAAATCTTCATCGATCCGAAGATGTAGAATACGTCTATGGCAGCCAAGACCAAACATTTCTTCACACCCTGTACAAACATTGTAATAATTACCAACCGCGCCGCCGCCTCCGCCTCCGCCGCCTCCGCCGCCTATGGGGAATTTTTGCGTCAGTGTTTGCGCTTTTTGCGAGACTAATCTCGTCGTCGGTAATCCCTCGATGGTTCGAGGCGTCAGCCAGCTAGCCTCGCGTATTTGTTCTGTCTTATTAATTTACAAGGTGGAGGGAACCAGAAGAGGTAGGATGCTGAATAAATATCCAGGCAGACGAGGACGAAATTCGGGATACTCAGCCCTCGAAAGCACACCCGTAGCACAGAGGCAAGCGGTGTAAGACCGTGTTTAATTTATTTCGACTGCACAGGACCCAGACATTAAGCTTCCACTATTCTCCTCCACCTTCCTTATTTGCCTTGCATTCGTCACCGGGGCCGGAGAGGGAGGAGAGCAGGTTTCGTCTAGGTCTAGAGAGGAACCGCCTCCAGGTTTCCTTCGCTCGCCACGAGCAACTCTAATCCTTTTCCTTTCGCGTTTCTATCCCCCCCCCCCCCCTGTTGCGTTGGGTTCCGTTGCGTTGCGTTACGTTGAGTTGCGTTCTACCCCCTTGTACCCCTACACTGTATTCTCCCTGTTCAACGCGCGAATTACACGTTAAGAATCACATTTAACGTTCGCCCATAATTTCCCCTCGCCTCACCGCGCCACCGTCAGTTTTCACCGTGTAGCCGCCGCCGCCACCGCCGCCGCCGCCGCCCCCGCTAGTTACGTTTCCGTTTCGCGGCGAGAGCTCGTCAGATTACCTCGGTTGTTTCAGGAACTCGCGTCTCACGGCCCTCTCCTCCGTGGCTTTTTGATACCGTTCGAAGAAACCGGATCGCTTACGTTAATTAAATTTTGAGATAGTCGAGCACGGCTATCCAATTTCACCGGATGGATCGATATCCATTACTCGATACGAATGCCCGGTTCTTCCCGGGAAAAACGAAAAAACCGTGTCCGTCCGCGTTGTTATTGCCTTCCGTTAGTTACATTCCAGCAAGAATACCGCGGACGCGTTGCCTGTGTCGAAGAGAGAGAGGTGTTCAATAGGGTCAAGGTACTATAGTAGACCTGTCTACTAATTTAATTTGCATCCGTGTCATTTTTTCGTCAAACATTCAGAAAATCCGCGATCCATTGATTACAGTTGGAAATTATAATAAACCATAATAATAAATACCGAATGCAACCATAAATATCGAAAAGAACGTGTCCGATTTTTTTCTAGAATTTTGCATGCCAGTAGAGGCACGAGAAAAAAATAGTTAATCCGATTTTCCTCAGAAAACTACCCTCTCGGTAGAAATAAGGTAATTTTTTCGTCAAACATTCAGAAAATCCGCAATCTATTGATTACAGTTGGAAATTACAATAAACCATAATAATAAATACCGAATGCAACCATAAATATCGAAAAGAACGTGTCCGATTTTTTTCTAGAATTTTGCATGCCAGCAGAGGCACGAGAAAAAATAGTTAATCCGATTTTCACCTGCAAACTACCCTCTCGGCAGAAATAAGGGGTTGAAAGTTGATACAATGTGATTTTCGAGATGAAGTATCGAATGGTCCATCATCGATTTCACTCTCGTGTGAACAACCAAAATGTAGGAATTAATCCGAAGCTTTGCCGTTTAAGCCTGTCTTTCATTTACTTTTAAATCCAGATTTAATTAAATCAAGAATATAGTATATTCTTAACACGTCAACTGCCACATCAATCATATATGGGTGACACTAATCTTTGACCAACTACAAAAAGTATTATGCGAGATAATAATTGTCCGAATCAATTACAGCAGAGGGGAGTTACATAAAAATTGATTTCTTTTCTTAATAACGTTAATAGATTTTAAATAGTGTAATATTAAATTATGTTTCTTTTATTTTGTATTACACCTACTTCCGCCATAAATGCATAAAATCTGATTGTAATATAGTTCTTGTCCTCGCATAAACGGATAAAAGTACATCTCCGAGCGCTCGGACGTTTGGCAATGGGATTAAAGACGGAATCGCCAAGTAAGCTCCGATAAATCGTTCAAGCGGAGTCCATTTTGTCAACGCGGACATCCAAGGATATTTTAATGGAACAACTATCCACTCGAATCTTTACGGTCACGTTGCAGACGCCTCTTTCCTTCCACTTTCAGTCGGAGAATATCGTCATCGCGGTCGTCGAGTAACTACCCCTAGAGATTTCCGGGATCATAAATATCCCCGACATCGGGACATGTGTCTGCCTTAATGCTGTAGACATGTTTCTCGAGAAACCGTGCGCTATCTTGCCCTCTATATTTTTCTCCGCCTCGTGTCTCGCGTGATACGTACCCGCGGTTATATGCGGAAAGTAATCAGTGACTGTAACACACCGCTGAAAATAATAGGGGGTTCCCCTCAACGCCGAATATACCAACCGTGTGCAAATAATTGTTACCTCAAAACACGGGGACAATCCCGAAGGAATCCTCGTTGTTCTTTGCCGGTGATATAGCTTTTTTAATGGTGTCGCTATCGATCATTGTCGATTGGCAGTCTAGAGCAGCACCTTATTTTTCAACCAAAAAATTATGGGCACGCCCCTACCCCCAATATTGCTCCATGTCATGAAAAAATGGTATATCCAAAATTTTAGATCAATCGCACGTCGGGAAGGCGTGCCTCATCGAGCGCGAAGGTCAAAAGTAGACCTTATTTTTCGACCAAAAAATTTTGGACACGCCCCCTACCCCCAATATTGCTCCATGTCATGAAAAAATGATATATCCAAAATTTTAGATCAATCGCACGTCGGGAAGGCGTGCCTCATCGAGCGCGAAGGTCAAGAGTAGACCTTATTTTTCGACCAAAAAATTTTGGGCACGCCCCCCCCCCCTATATTGTTGAATGTCATGACAAAATGATATATGCAAAGTTTTAGATCAATCGCACGTCGGGAAGGCGTGCCTCATTGAGCGCGAAGGTCAAGAGTAGACCTTTATTTTTCGACCAAAAAATTTTGGGCACACGTTATGTCAAACGTTAATTTTTCTACTTTTTAAATTAGTATAAGAATACAAGTAAAAGAATTGGTACTTTCAATAAAATATATAAAATCAATATTTTGACACAAGAAGAACATTTAGTCATAATAAAAAGTCTTTCCTTCAAAATTTCATGTTTTTCGCAACTTCAAAGTCAATGAGCCACGCCTTCCCCTTATCCGATCAACTTCAACTTCTGCAGGAATTATTTTCTTACCCAATAGCACAATTTTGGGAGGGGGGCGTGAAAAAAATCTCCCAAAAAAAATGTCACCAAGTATAGCTAAGGTCCACCCTAGGCACCACACTGTGTCGCACTCTGATTTTCATCGAGGCCCTTCGAGATTTCCATAGAGTCCATCAGGGGTACATAATGAAATAATGGGAACACTGTGTAGTCGTGTTTTATGTTTACGAAATTGTGTAGCAGTGGTCAATATACATCGACGAGCTTTATCGACTATATTTTTTATTAATAAGCACAGCTCCCATTCTCCGTCATATAAAATCAGTTGGAGCGAAGCAAAAATTTATGTAAGCTGTTAGACGTTTTCACAAATTTTATCCTGAGCGTTGTAGAGTGTTCGGCATAGTTTGGGGTTGCGCGATAAAAGTGGCCTCGACGAATGGGTCCGATAAATTCGGGAATTTGTGACCGGGCTGATTAAACTCGATTAACCCGACACCCGTTGTATGCGGCGCTTCGTTAACTCCGACGCATCGACTTCCTCAGGATTAGGTTTGGTACGTTAGGCTGCATCCTCAAGGCCTTTGCACCTATAGGCACCTCCACCACAGAGGTCTTCCAGGACCTACGCTGTAGCTACACCTCAAGGAGACGATGAATCGCGAGTACAGCGACTGCTTTTGGGAATTTAATCATCCGGTTCGAGTAACCGCGCCACTCGCTAACCCCCTTGAGATCTGACGGAGTTTCTGCGCTTCAAGGAGCGAGCGTTACTCCGTCTTAACTAAGAAAAAACAGTAATTAGCATCGCTTGTAATAGTCGGGCGCTTCCCTCCGTTGGCTGCTAATTAGAAAATGTAGACATTGAAACAGAGGGGACCGACGTTGCATAAGGAGACCCGAGATTTTCTGTTATTTAAATGGGGACCTGTAATGATTATCCAACGTAATTGCAAGACTTACGTCGCGTAGAAAACTCTTTCGTGCAATTCTACGAGAAACTGCAGCCGCGTGTTCGATATTGTTTTACGCACATATTCATCTCGCCTCGCTACCGAGATTGGAATTGAAACTCAGGGTTAGTTCCTAAACGATTAATCTTTTATTAACGAATTATTGCACTCGAGACGCACGCGTAAACGGATCTAGGTATTTCGGGGAGCATTAGCGAGCTAATTAACTAGTTCTCGGAGCACACCCATCGATTCTAGCACACCGACAATTTATTGACACCGCGCCGGTGAGCTTTCCGTTTCCGGTGACGTCAGCTTTCGCCTTTTTACGATCGCTACTTGACACTGCTTTCACCTCGTTACGCACACACTAGTAGTAGTAGTAGTAATGCTTTAGCCGGGGATGAATGATTCGGTCACGCGTCGCTTCCGTAAGGCACACCGTTCTTTCATCATCGGTTTCACAATTGGCGCTGCCGGCTCTCGGTCCTTTATCGGGTTGCAATTGTCCATTCATTTTTCGGTCTAGTCTCTGTTTTATATGGCCCGAGCCGCTTACAGAAGTGTCGACTTACTAAACGGGATGGTCATCATTGATGAGACGGCCATTCTACCTAAATTGAGAATTTTTTAGCTTTTTTAGGGCTCGGAGTGTACGTTGGACCGTCTCACCTTCACACCTGCAGGGTGTCTCGCCTGCCCATGTTTTGACTCCCCCCACTTCACCATAGTTACATGTTGAGAGCGTCAATTTATTACTCCCTTCCCTACCATATTTCCAGATATTCCAGAAATTTACCCTCTCCCACCCTTGGAATATAATCCAGTCCTAATGTTCCGTCCCAAGACGAAAACAGATGTTTTATTGCATAAAAAACATGTGGATGGCAGACCTCGGTCTATGCGCAGTCTGCCATCCTCCCAATTGCACTAGCAATAAAAGCAACGAGGCGGGCCAAGGTTTACAACACCCACCGGGCCCACCAAATGAGGGACCGCGCGGTCACCTCGAACCACCCCCATACTCGAGGGGTGAGTTCGCGAAAAGACGCCGACCAATTAGGAGATAGGATTCTTACTCCCCACTCGCAGCGAGGGTAGCTCCAAACGGACTCGAGCTTAAAGAGTCAGTCAAGCAACTAGGCTCATACCACAAGATTCATATTTTTTACATCGACTCCGTTAGCGTCAGAATCGATAGTGTAATCGGCGCGCACAACAGTGTCCTTACACACGCTGCTCAAGTTCGAACAACCGAACAAGTGCACGACAAAACACCTAATCTTTGATTCTAAAGGGCATAAAAGTAAGGGATCGCGAAGTATTATGCATTGTACGCACACACTAACGCACACCCAGTCGTTTCGAAGCATAGCCAGGCGGCGAGCAATCGTTGCGTCAGATTATGAACATATTTCGGCTTTGAGGGCCGCCATCGCTGTTCACTCCCCCCCCCCCCCCCCCTGAAATAATCTCGCTCCGGAGAGCAATCGACCGCCAAAGTTTCGTTGATGAAAGAAGTTTTTTTTAGCTCTTCTCCTGCCGCCTTACGATCCGCAATAATTAGAATCCAGATTTCGCCTAGAAAATTGTTACGGCAACCGGTTTCCCTTTCGAATGGAACGGCGGCGAGAAGATAGTAAAACCCTTTTGAGCGAAATCTAACAAAATAGAGGCGCGCCCTCCGGAGTGGCCGCGTTTCACGGAAATAAAAAAAGAAAAAAAAAGGAAATCTAATAAAGGAAGTAGCTTGGATCAGTTGTGGAATCGGCTTAAACGGAAGACGGGAACGCATCGCGCTATGAGCGCCTCGGTTCTAGTTATACGTATCTTTACAGCCGAAACCGATAAAAGCCCGACCGTTTTATCGGAAGGGCTATCTCCGAGGAGTTCCTCCCCTCTCTTCCGGTTCGAAATACTTGAAACTGTACAATTAACTGGGCACGTGACTCCCGGACATCCGAGATTAACGCTGTTTAAATTTTAACGGCCGATCCGTTCGAATAAAGGGGGGGGGGCGGGGCACGAGAAAATAAAAGGGCCCGCTTGTACAGCCGCGATCTTAGACCATATATACCTATAGACACGGAGTAGATAATTTTCCGTGTCCGAAAGATGAAATCAGCTGAAAGACACTGTGACGTCACATTTTCAAAAGATTTACAAGCTATGCTCATCGACAGTGCCTATATGTATACGCTTGGCTTACATGGGGGGAGTACAGTAAACGCTTACACAGTACAGTAAACGCTTGATTCTTGTCCAACAGCCGTGTTTTTCGTGGACAAGAATCGTGCCCAGAAGTGCTTTTTGATTTATGACTGCGTGTAGATATCGCGCCGACCGTGCCGAGCGAGACTTCAATAGAGAGCCGAACATAGAGAAGGACAGAATGAAATACGGTTCGCGTGACTGTCCGCGTCTCTTTCTTTCCGATGCGCTGTCCTTCCTTGCGACCGAAACTTTCACCGTCGATTAAACCACTAAATACAATTGAAACTATGTCGTGTTTGGTGACATTTTAATCGGAAAAATGCCAGAAATAAGGTAGTGAAAGTCCCATAAACAAATAATGAAAATTAAGAGATTTGTATAATCGATTCCTCGAGTCAATCTCGTGGTGTTCACACCGATATTGACAGGCAGTGGAGTGGGTAGGCACTGTACAGGAATCGTGCCCACGCTCTGGACAAGAATCAAGCGTTTACTGTACATGGAAAGAAATTATCTTGAGACTTATCTTGTGACGTCACAGTGTCCCATCATCTTTCGGACACTGAATTCTCGGTTTTCCTATACACATACTATACCTATGCCGGGTCTATTAGTATATATGGTCTAAGGCCGCGATAACGAGTAAAAAAAGAGAGAAGATGTATGGCGGGAAATAGAATGAAAAAAAAAAACCAGCCGAGGTAAAAGAAAGCGAAAAGTAACCGGTGATACCGAACAGTACTTTTCATTCTGTCAGGAGCCATCAACTCTTTCTACATTATTTCCTTCTTAAGGAGACCGGCACGGCGCGGCGGAAATTCTACGTGACGCAGAGACCGGAGCACTGTCGCGAGAAAAATCCTTTTACCCCATTAAAGTTCCTCCCCGGCGAAATCCCCAGGAGTTTTACCGCGAGATCAAAGCTGAATCCTTTAGGTTAGATCTTCCAATACGTCGCCGGCGTGTCCCTGCCCCCTAAATGTTCATTAAGCTTACACGCAACCGGCCCAGCAAATTTGGATTAAACCCCGTCGGGGCGCGTTTTACCATGACTAAATACGAGTGCTTGTCATGGGGGATTAGGAGACAGTTTTTAGTCCGGAAGAGACAAAGTTCTGCTACCGGCAAGTTAATTAACGGGACACGAAGCGATCGTCCGCGTACACAAAATTTAATACGAAATTCTGATGGATATTTTTATTTACACTCACCGTACACTCGCCGCTATTTCATTTATGAAGTTGCGCGGTCGCTGTACCTTACGGGATTTTCAGTAAAATATTGTCGAATGCTGTTTCAAAACTCTTAAACAAACAAATGATTGTTGTTACTTTTACAGATTTTTTAAGGCACTCTTTAAGTAACTGTTTTTCAGTCCTACTATTAGAAGGCTTTAACACTTCTAATGCATCAGAGTTTAGCAAAATTTTCATCTAATTAAAAATTTCGAATAACGAATAAAAAATTTAAAAAGTATTCATTATTCGATGGTTCGAATATAAAAAGGTATCGTTATTCGACGAGCATCGAATAAATAATTATATTCGACGAATAAACATAATTGTTTTTACACGAAGTGGCTTTATTCGAACTTCGAATAATTTTTGCATCTTTTATAAACTTTCGTAGTCTGTATCTTTTATTCGGAGGCTTCGAATAAATCTTTCCACAACCACTGCCAACTCAAATAAACGCGAACCATCGAATAATGAATAAAAATTGTTGTATTTTTAATTCGTTATTCGAAATTTTTATTTAGATGATACTTTTGCCCAACTCTGGCACCATTTTAGTAATTTATTCAATTCGTTCGAATTTTTTACATCGTCACATTTTCGCAATGATCTATATAGAAAGCAGAACTTTTACGCAAACGAAAAACTGTATTTTGTGCTCGACAAAACTTTTTTCATATGAATTTTTTGATACGCGTTTCACTCCTTTCTTAACCGCACGAGAGAAACGTAATCGCGCTCTCGGATATCTCGCGTTTCCTTTCACCGAAGCGCGAGCTTTTTATTTATTTATGAAGTTATTATGCGGTCACCGGAGCTGTTTAGCAAAAATTCCCCGAATGTCGTTCCAGCGGTGTCCACGCCGTTGAAATCTTCGCTTGCCGAACGGCTTTAGAACCGGTGAAAGCGGCGGGTAACGCAATTTTTTAGATATAAAGTCGAGGAAGCGAGGCATTAAATGTAGGAGTTATGCAACGTTTTCTGTGATCAGGGGCATTCGTAGACTCTTCTGATCGCGTACCGTGCGCGCGCGCGCGCGCCCGTCAAAGGTAGGTATCGAGTTTACCTAGCTCTGTACTCGGAAAAACGAACAGTTTTTAGATACGTTTCATGCGAAACGGAAAACGGTTCTTCTGGTGGGACCGGAAACTCGGTATCACGGCCGGGAAAATCGTGGAAAAGTTTCTACCCGCGGTTTGATTCGCCGTCTCAGCGAGTTCCCCGGGATTCAGAATACCGATTTTCACGAATAAATTCCGAGGAAGAATGCGAAATTACCCGTAGAATAGAAAGTTTCTCTCGCGAGGCTCGTCGGAAGGGAGGGACAAGAGCGCACACGGCCAAAGGGAAGAACGTGTTCCTTTGTGAATTCGCTTCTGGCAAACATTGGGTCTTCTTCTTTCTTCAATGACACGGCCACCTGCTGCCTTTACGACATGCCAGTTAGCTTTCGAGACAGTTACAACGCTGCTCGAAGAAATTCTCTGTCAACAGTATGGACATCCGGGCCGGATTGACGGGGTCGATATAACACTCGCTTCAGAGATCTCGATTTCCAACTCTGGCACACCCTTCGCCGTGTGTTGCCACTTAATTATACTTCCTGTTGTCAAGATCATCGTTATCTACATGTAATACCTAAAAAAAAAACTAGGGCCGTTCGGCGGTAACATGTATAGGGTGAAAGTTGTTGATGACCTTGACAACATATTTCAAGGTCATCAAAAGCTTCTAAAATTGGGAAACAAACCACTTTCAACAATGCCTGCACTTTCTTTACGTATGTCGCAAACGTTTTCAACGTCGCGGTTTTTAGATTCGTACAGTTGCACTCGGAGCTATTTTCACTCAAAAACGAAAGATTTTCCATTCTAGAATATTTCCATTCGGTACAATTTTTCTTCATTTTTTTGACTTACAGTGACTCCCACTAATATTCGGACAATCTTAAAAAGACGATAACTTTTTTAAACCCTTTGCACTTGGAGCAATTTTAACTGAAAAACGAAAGATTTTTCCATTCTAGAATATTTCCATTCGATACAATTTTTCTTCATTTTTTGCATATGAAACTGATATAATATCTCATGTCATATGTAAATGTCTAGTAGTTTATTAAATACGAACAAAAATAATAACGCGAACAATATTTTTAAGAATGACATAGCAATTTTCAGTGGTGCCTCAGAGTCGCCATCCGAGTGCTAAGGGTTAAATAATAATCGACTAGTCGATTAATATAACAGGTCGTGTATTGCACTCATGGATGCTGTAGACATTGCCCTCAATAACAAGGACCAATGTTGTGTAGGGGTTAATAACTGAGATGAGGATTCGTGGTAAAACTGTTTTATTCGGTATAACGGCGCGTGCTTCACGGCGAGAGTCAGACTGACTCGTGGAGCACACCAGCCCTCTTATATACTCGCTATTCCTTATAGAATTCGGTAGATCACCAAAGAGCGCTTTTGGTAGCCGCCGCTCCACGGTGGCGAGATCGATTGTCTTTCGGCAAAACCTCGGCTCTTTTGGCCGGCAACTATGTTGCGCGCAAAGGCGGTGCGGCGCGTTACCGCCACGCCGCGCCGTGCCGATCGTACACACAAACACAGCCACAGCCACACCGGCACACACGTGTACGCACACGCACGTGCGTATCCCTACAACTCGGCCATCCTGGCTTTTTAATCGTCCCGATTAACCTAATACATATTGGATTAACTTATAAATACTGTCATACATTATAATTACTATATACCTTATTCTAATAATACTTGACTCTTACAAACTAATCGCAAATAAACAAAACAAAGATTCTTTGGCTCGCATTTTTAATTGGGTAGCCACGGCCGCATATGACACGCAGCCCATGTTCCCTGGTACGGTATTTGAGTAACCTGGAACCCCTCGACGTCTTTGATAACGTATCGGTCGTTGCGCAAGACACGTGCTACCTCGTACGGTCCCTTATATTTCGGTACCAGTTTCGTACAGTCGCTGGAATTTACAAAATTTGCGATCATTATTTTATCCCCGACTTTGTACGTTATGGCTGGTTTATGCCTTTTATCATATAATTTTTTATTTGCGTCAAAGCTTCGGCGTATCCGTAACGCCGCTTTTTCGCGTGTTTCGCTTAAATTACGCTCGGTTCTTAACGCTCCGGAAGACTCTAATATATTTCGAACAGCGTCGATCGCTTTTCCGCGTTGTGGCACTCCATACAATAATACGCTAGGGGTTTCACCGGTCGACTTGTTGACTGAATTGTTTATGGCGAACTCTACATCTTCGAGTACTTCATACCAATGCGCGTTACGCTCATCCACTAATTTTGCTATCATTGGTATAATCGTGCGGTTCATTCTTTCCGCTTGGCCATTCGCCTGCGGCATTGCGGTGGCGATTTTGATGTGTTGTACATCGTGACTTTCTAAAAATTGTTCGAAATCGTGCGCGGTAAAACAGCTGCCTCTATCTGACACAATGCGTAGTGGTCTACTATAGGTTGCGAAATGGTGTTTTAAATATTTAATTACCTCAGCGGTACCCGTACTTTTTGTTGGGTATATCTTTGTATATTTTGTAAAACCATCGACTATTAAAAGAATGTGGCGGTATTTTAAAGATTGTTTCTTTGATATTGGCCCTAGGTGATCGATATGCAACGTAAGGAATGGCTTATTTTCCTTCGGTATTTCGTGTAGCATGCCCTCTTGTCGTCCCGATTTTGGTGAAAACGCTATGCACTTTAAACAATTTTTTATGTACTTTGTTACCTTTTCTTTTATCTTGGGGAACCAGTAGCTATTCATGATATTCGTTATCGTCTTCTCTGGCCCGACATGTCCTAGCTCGTTGTGGTATTGGTGCATTATACTGTTTTCTAACGTTGCCGGAACAAAAAATAAAGCGCGATCGTCGATTTTACGGTAGATCAACCCATTTATCATTTCGAAAAATTTGTCTTCGGATGTTTCTAACTTTTGACCTATTTTCTGAATCTGTTCGTCCTGTTGTTGGCATAAAGCTAAATTTCTATCTAAACTGTTATCCTGTAGCACCAAAACTTGTCTGCTTAACGCATCGACATGCCTCATTCTCGTACCCGCTCTATGTTCGAGAGTGTAATCGTAGTCCTGTAATTCTAAAGTCCACCGGGCGATTCTAGGGTTTGTTTCTTTTTTGTTAAGCGTTAAACTGAGCGCCTGACAATCCGTGACTATTTTAAACGGAACTCCGCATAGGTACGGGCGGAATCGGCGCAGCGCGTAGATTATTGCGAGCGTCTCTAGCTCGAAACTGTGGTATTTCGATTCGGTGTCTGTCGTTCGTTTCGAAAAGTAAAAAATCGGGTGGAATTTTTGATCGGCTTTTTTCTGTAATAGAATAGCGCCGAAACCTATCGCGCTGGCGTCACAGTGTAGCTCTGTTTCATCACGCGGACAGTAAATGCCCAGAATGGGTGCCTGCACTAAACAATCTTTCAACGCGTCGAATGCCTCTTTTTCTTCGGGGCCAAATTTAAATTTACTTTTCTCCTTAGTTAGGTCGTACAACGGCTTGGCAATAATTGAAAAATTCTCGATAAATTTTCGAAAATAAGAGGAAAGGCCCAGAAAACTTTGCACCTCGCGGGTGTTTCGTGGAACTGGGAATTTTTGTACGTTATCGATCCCGCGTTCAGTGGGTCTGATGCCGTCGCTCGTTACCCTGTATCCCAGATATTCGATTTCTGTTTCCAAGAATTTGCACTTGTCCATTCTTAGTTCCAACTTATTTGCTACGCATAATTTGAAAACTTCTTCTAACACCTCTAGGTGGTGTTCAATCGTGACCGACGCAATCAAAAAATCGTCTAGATATACCGAAACATCCCCCCTGCTAATTAAATTTTTAAATATTCCCGATACATACCGTTGAAATCTTAAAGGGCCCCCTTTTAAACCAAACGGCATTTTGGTGCACTCGTATTGCCCGAACGGTGTAACAAACGAGGTGTATTTAATAGAATCCTCGTGCATTCGGATATGGAAAAACCCGTCTCTCAAGTCTAGCGATGAGAAATATTTTTTTCCCTGTAACAAATCTAACTGATCCTCGACTAGGGGCAACGGGAAATTATCGCGCACCGTTACCTTGTTCAGTACTCGGAAATCTATACACATTCGGGTCTCCCCGTTTTTCTTCTTTGTTAGAACGATCGGCGACGCGTATTCGGATGTACTTTCCCTAATCGCGCCTTTTGCCAACAAGTCGTCCAGGATTCCCCTTAGCTTATCTTTTTCCGCAAATGACAATCTACGCGGCGCAAAATGGAAAGGTTTACTGTCGGATAATCTAAGCTTTAATACGTTTTCTGTTTGCGGGTGTTCTGGTCGAGTTGGAATAACATATTCCTCCTCGAATAACCGGTAGAAATTCTCTTTTATCTCATATCGTAACGCTTTATTTATTGTAGGCCGTGACACTGATTTACGGGTGTCTGAATCTATTTCGATATTCATAATTTCTGCAATTTCTTCGTCTACAATGAACGCGAGCTTGGCTAATTTTATGAAATCTCGGCCTAGAACTAGCGCGCTTCGCATCGTCTCGTCTGCCACAACCCGTAGCGATGTATCGAGTTCGCGTCGTTGAAATTTAATTTTCGCTTTGATATCGCCGACGATTTTCAAAGCACTATCGTTTATCCCGAAGAATCTACTCTTTTCAACGTTCTCCGTAACCAACCGTCGCGGTACCTGACTCTGCTTTACAAAACTTATCGGACTACCAGTATCAATTAACGCTCTTACTTCTATTGTCGTTTCGTCCTCGTCGCCAACTGTCAGTTGAACCTTCGGGTGAAAATCATCCTTCTCCTCCGCCAATCGGTTCACGAAGTTTACCTGCCCCTGTGGTAGTGCCCGTCGTTCGTCCTCTGCCTTCCCATTGCCGCCGTGTCTGCGCGCGGTATCTCGTTCCCTCCTTGGCTGCCTGCATTCCGCCGAAAAATGTCCCATGCCGTTGCAATTATAGCACCGGACCTGCCTGACCTGCTGTGGCCTGAACGGCTCTCTGTGCCTATCCCTCGGCGTGTAATCTTCGCGATGCTGCACCTGCCCTAGTCGTCGTGGTTCTGGGGACAGCGATATTTCCGCGAATGCCTCTAGCAAGTCCTTAATTTCCTTGAATCGCTGTGCGCGAGCCACCGCACGCAAATTCTCGCTAGGAATTCCGTCCACCACGTAGTCGATCACTTCATGGGCGGCCACAGGTACCCTGTTGCCCAGAATTATTTTTTCGTGGGCGTAATCGGCGAACGATTCACTGGCTTTCCACGTTCGCCGTTCGAACTCGTGCCGCAGTGACACAATATTCATCCGCTGACCGTACATAGCGGACAACTCCTTCAGCAATTCTTCCCATGCTAACTCTACGCAATCTTCTCTCGAGTGGAACCATCGGAGTGCTTTCCCTTTCAATTTCTGGCAAATCAGAGCCTTCGCTGCTTGTTCATCCAATCGGTAATTTCGGATTAGCTTACGCATCTGATTGTCCCAATTCTTAAAAGTACAACCGGTTCCGTCGTAATCGCCGATCATGTCCTTGATCTCCGTCCATTTTAGTTCACGCGTACGCGTGGGCGTTGCACTATTTGTTCGAGGCGTTTCCAACCGTACGACTTCCAGCTCTCTTTGCAGCAGCTGTATCTCACGCTGGGCCAAAGCTCTCTCCCGTTGCAGCAGTTCCACTTCGGACGTCACGGTGCTCCTCTCGAATCGTCCCTGTCGTTGCATCGTTTCGTACACCTCGTGGTCCACCGAATCTTCGAAACGGTCCTCGTTTTCTGCGTCCGCTCGAGGAGTTGGTTCGGAAACGCCGGCTGCGAGCAATCTATGGATTAACTCGACCTTCGTCCCGGTCGTCGGCAACTCCTTCGCACGCAGCATGTCTTTTAATTCGGCGACGGTGCATGAATTCATGTTTGAAACACTGACACCACCGTAATCAAGCGGGAAAGAAAGAAAAAAAATCACTGACTTTCAGGTCTGTCCCGACACGCGTTTTTAATTAGGTTACTATATCCCACTTCTGAATTTTGTAGGGGTTAATAACTGAGATGAGGATTCGTGGTAAAACTGTTTTATTCGGTATAACGGCGCGTGCTTCACGGCGAGAGTCAGACTGACTCGTGGAGCACACCAGCCCTCTTATATACTCGCTATTCCTTATAGAATTCGGTAGATCACCAAAGAGCGCTTTTGGTAGCCGCCGCTCCACGGTGGCGAGATCGATTGTCTTTCGGCAAAACCTCGGCTCTTTTGGCCGGCAACTATGTTGCGCGCAAAGGCGGTGCGGCGCGTTACCGCCACGCCGCGCCGTGCCGATCGTACACACAAACACAGCCACAGCCACACCGGCACACACGTGTACGCACACGCACGTGCGTATCCCTACAGTTGTATCATACTTTCTGACTCTTTAAGCTGTTATCCCTCCAGTAATATTAGCCTTAACCCTTACATACTCAGTATCGGGAATAAAATTTATGAACACCGCACAAAGTAATATCCTGACTCCAGTGAGATTCTGTTTTACGTATAATAAGAAATACTACTCAATCCGTGATAAGAAGATTACAGCATTGCATCGATACCAATGGCAATCACTTTGAACACCTTCTGTAAATGCAAGTTTATTTCGCCTTTCTTGTCATAAATGTCCTTTTCCGACCTTCAAAGACCTTAATGATGCACCTCGTTGGATTCGCTTCAATAGCCGCTATCGGAAAACAGGTACCAAAACATAGCATTCTATTTAAAAAAACCAAGGTGACCTTCACATCTCTGTAGCGACTCCACCTAGGAAAAAAAGATTAATATTACAGCCCCTGTTGTCTCATGGATCTTCTGTTTCGAAAACTTTTCTACTAGTAACATACTTTCGGAGTTATTGTAGGTGGAAAAAGTTACTGCCTCACCCTGTATACATTATACATATGTAATAAAGTCTGCAGAATAACCTCCTATTGGAGGTTACAACTGTACACTAAAAAAAAAAAATAAAAAAATATAACAGGTCCTTGACAACATCTTTTATTTCTATCTAACAGTGGTTGTCACGATGCAGAGCAGGTCTGCAGTGCCACTTTACACTATATATGTATACATGTTTCCGGAACAGTACAAATGCGCGCGTTCGTGTACCTGATGCGAAGCATCTATTTCTTTTAAGAAGATTTGTGTTTTCAATTCTTTTCCTACGCTCGTAACGCACAGTACGTTCGCAGTTCTCGCGCAGCATCGCATTAAACGGTAACGAGCGTGCCGCGCATTACGCAATTATCACTTCGATATTCTTCTGTCGTTCTTCATAAATAACAACGCGGTTACATTCGGGGGGGTAGCAGCGTTGTTGAATAATCCATCAGTCGCGTTCTCGCAGGGCGCCGGTTAAATAGCATCGGTTCTGGTTCGCGAATGCATTACTCATCGCCCCGCATAGTCGAGTTTACAAACCCATATATTCATCGCGAAGTCACGGCGTTAGGCACACTACCGGCAACGTTGTTATCCCCGTGCGCACTGTCGCTTTACAGCGCGCTTTCAATAGCGGGAACATAGGATCGCGAACATTGAATTTGAAGAAATAGAGCGAGGAGCCGCGCGGCGCGGCGCGGCGCGGCTCGTGCCGTAGTCTCGACGGGTTTTCATTTTAATGAGGCTACAAAAGGGGGCGAGAAGACGAGAAAAGAGGGTCGCGGGGGCGAGCGCGCGGAAACGTTTCCACGTAAATCGTGTCCCCGGATAAAACGCCCTGGTGTGCCCGTACACTTTCCAAGACAGGGAAAAATAAAGTGTGAAAAGCGGAGACGAAGACGTCCGGGGACGGGAACAATGCTTTCCCGAGGAATTCACTAGAACCTGGCGATTGTATTTATACAATTAAAGCTTATCCTCCTCTCCATCCTACCTCGCCACCCCACCCCCAGCCCCCCACCATCTCTATCTTGCTCTCTCTCCTT
Source organism: Lasioglossum lativentre (assembly GCA_916610255.1). Classification (NCBI taxonomy): domain Eukaryota; kingdom Metazoa; phylum Arthropoda; class Insecta; order Hymenoptera; family Halictidae; genus Lasioglossum; species Lasioglossum lativentre. The sequence continues at coordinate 8,321,397 of OU744358.1, read as the reverse complement.
CTATCGTCGTCGTTCTTCCACACCTTAGACGCGCACAGTTAACGCACCAGTGAAATGCAAGTGGATCGTGTTATGATTATTGCGTTGATGCGCCGTTTCTAATATAGACACCTCGGTCCTCCTATTCGGAGGCGGCGGCTCCCGTAGCTTTATCTCCGACTTCCACCGTCGGATGCTGCTGCTACACGGCGCGGAATTGCATCCGCGAATTCTGCTTTTCGCGAAACGGAAAATCGATAGCGCAATTAGCCCCATCGCCGCTGTCTTTAGTCGGCGGGCACCCTGTTTACCCGAACCTTGCAACGAGTTAAATAGTTCGGCTTTCTTCGGCTGAACATGTTGCTGTTGTTTCCCGGCAGCCAGGCGAAATTATTGGCATGAACGAATGTGTTTATCGCATGTGTCTATACGCTTTCTTGCTTGTTTGTTATATTAGTATACGGGTTTCTTCGAGTTGAACATTTTGCTGCCGAGTACCGAAGGCAGAGTGATTATTAGAATAGACAATTATGCGTTGTGTTTCCATATTTTCAGTACACTTAAATGTTTGCAGCGTTCTTACACTCTTTACTATATGTTGCATACGTTATTTTTTATTGTGGAGTTTGTAAACGCCACCGGAGTTTTAAGGTTGTCTTTTCCTTTTTACACGTAATTACAAGAACATGGAAATAATACTCACTTAAAGTCTATGTAAACGAAACGCATATTATTTTTATTTTATGTACACTTTACGTGTATATATTTTTTAATGTTCCTTCCTGCGATGTGTCTTATTTTCTTTAAAAATATAAATCTTCAGCTCGTGAAGGCTCCTAATATTTTGTATCAGAAACAGAATTTTAAAAAATTGTTTTCTTTACGTACCAGGTTGCGGAGGGCCATTTGAACTGCGCGCCAGTGGATCGATACTTGAGTGCAAGCCCTGGGCATCCAAAATTTATTCATAAAAGCAGCACCATCTTCTAAACAAAAATTTCAGCACATTTATGGAGATTTGGCAAGGTTGTTTTAATAAATTTTACATATAATTTTACTCGATATATTATTACACATCTAGTATATAATATCTAGGGGAAAGCTGAAATCTAGTGTCTGCTAGTGCCTGCAGGAAGTACAAAATGGCCGTTCTAAAAGTACCTAGATGTATCACGTGGGTCTAGAATTAAAACAAATATTGCAGTTAATTAATTTTTATGCAATACAATTAGTATGATAATATTTAGAAAATTCAAAAGACTTTAATTTACTGCTATTATTATTATTGATGAAATATTTATTTCTTATTCCCGTCGTGGGATGGCGTTAATAATCAGGGACCATTATCATTTTCATTTATAAGTTTTCTCTCTATACTATGCTTCTGCGGTATTAATGGGAATTTTGGCTTGGCAAAGGTATAGGCAGCCCTGGTACAACAAGGGCTTATGATAAGAACTGTCAAAATATTGGATTATTGACTTATAGAAGTTCCGAGATTTTACGCAATGGACTTTTAATAAACTTAATGAATAAGCAAGTATTGTATTTTATCAGTATGCATCGACGCTTATTAGATATACCTTAATAATATTCTAAATACAGCACAGTAATAATTATTTATTCAATTGCTCGAATAATAGTTTTTACCGAGCAATACAGTAACTGGAACTGGACAATGCACTAATAATGAACAATATTTATGAACGATTAATGTTAATCTGAATTAAAAATGAATAAATTTTTATTTGTTGTAAATCTTTTAGCAACACTTTGTGATTTAAACATAATATCCTAGATTTTATAGAAGGAGTACACCACCAAACCATTTATGATGTCATCCGTACAACGTGCTTTTACTCAAAAGCTGAGTAAACAACATGCAGCAGACGTCAGGCGACAAATTGCTACTTCTACCTCGTATTCTCGTGATTTGTCTAAGAGTGGCAGCTCATTCTCAGGCTTCTCCTCGACGGTATTACGCATATCAACCATAATCTTACCCAAAACATTTGTAATAATTAATTATAATATTTTTTAAGATGTCACTGTGCGAAGTATTAGAGCCACTAGACTACGAAGAGTTTCTAGCACAGCATCAATCGGTCCTTGACCGTGATCCATTAAAATTGATACTAGACTTTCCACCTGGGGATGTCGAACTACAAATTGTCAAAAGGAAGATTCGCACAGAAGAAGCAGTGGTTCCCCATGAAGCTCTGTAAGATCCTTTTTCTTTATAGTAAGGTTATTATTCCTGTGATTTTACTACGCCAATTGTTTTACTCTTCAGGGATACTGTGTCCGCATACGTTAGAAGATGCATAGAAAGCTTCACTTCTGACTGGGTTTATGATCACCGTAAATACAAGCGTAGAGTATCTCCCATTGCAAGAGACAGACTGTTACAGGACACTCCTAGACAAGATTTTGAGGTGCTCAATCGAAAATATTAATTGTAAATAATTTAAGCTTCAGTTTCATATATTAGGTACGAATTAGGACGAAACGTCCGATTCATAACAGTCACTTTATTGTAATCAGCATAATCTGTCAACAAATAAGAATTTTTCCAATTATACTTCTGTAAAAATTGAATTTTTTGGTCGTTCACGTTCTTGATATACGAGATTGTCATTTCTATTTTTGAGCTTTTTCGATCATTGACTAACAGCATGTTTACTATCACATTTTGACCACATCGTTAGCTTTATATCCTACATAAAGATTACGCGGTGATCGCATTGATTGATATTGAAATAAACTTTATTTAAAAGTAAAGCTAGACATGTAAATAGAAACTGAAGATAACATTTGCGTTCTGAAATTGAACATTGCGTATGCAACAACCTAATAAATATAAAATAGGTGGATCAAGAGGACACGAATGGCTCGGGATCACCAAATGAAGAAGAAGATTTGTCAAATTGTGGGGACACGCCAAGAGGTTCTTGGGCAAGTCTGGATTTAAGACATTCCCAACATGATCCGCTTCTTCCCAACTTACTGGATCGTGTTTGTCCAGAAACTATTGATCAGATGAATGAGCAGAAACGCTCAGAAGATAGACAAGTGAGTCTTTACATTTTACTGATACCTCAAAATTACATGATCTTAGTTATTACACACAATTATCAATTTTAGGAAGCATTATTTCCACTATATGCACCCCCAGCATCCCCAGACGACGAGTGGCAAGAAATCGGGATCGCCCCAGAACCCTCAGAACCTTTTTCCCATAAGATCCTAGTGAAATGTCTTCAATTGAAACTGGAACTAGAAGTCGAACCAATTTTCGCGAGTCTGGCGTTATACGATGCCAAAGAAAAGAAAAAAGTGTCGGAAAATTTCTATGTGGATATGAACTCCGAAGGCTTGAAGAGAATGCTTGGCAGCCACATTGCGTACAGCGATGCCAGCACTTTAGCGAGAAGTTGCGTGATGAGTATTAGCAAACCGAGCCCAGACTTGTTTTTAGTTGTCAGACTTGAAAAGGTATTGCAAGGTGATATTTCTGAATGTGCAGAGCCCTATTTGCGGGACGATAAGAATAAAGAGAAGGTAATTGTATGCAGGGTGGCCCCACCGAGACTGGTTAAGGTGCTTAAGATAGTGTAATCTTAGATTATTGATTAAATTATTTAATTATTAGGTGAGGTCAGCCGCTTCAGCAGCGTGTGAACGATTAGGTCGTTACCGAATGCCACTCGCGTGGACCGCTATCCATCTTTCTGGTGTGATAGGGGGTGGTGGAGACACTGATAGCACTGGCAGTGCTGGTTCCTTAGACAGAAAATCGGGAGGTCTAGAGCAATGGCGTAAGAAGGTGGAGCCACCGACCAGAAGAGGTTCCCTTGAAAGGAGGAGTTCGGATAAGAGACGCAGTTGGTCTCCGGACGATTTTGCTAACTGCCTCGACACATTTAGGTAAATATTTTGTTACACGGTGTTACTGTAAACATACTGAGCTTATGTGCAAATTCCTTTCAGACCGATAACACTGACTGTTTCGAGTTTCTTCAAGCAAGAAAGCGAACGCCTAAGGGACGAAGACCTCTATAAATTATTAGTGGAGCTACGAAGGCCTGGTTCTAATCTGAAGAGGTTAAAATGTCTTCCAGGTATATTGAAGCTAGATCTCAGTCCGAGACCCGAAGAATTGCCTAGGTGCTTGGACCCTGATCTACGAAGACTAGTTCCGTATCCAGATGAGAAAAGTCGACCAGTGAAGGAGATACTAGAGTTCCCAAGCGAAGTTGTTTCGCCAGATTTAACTTACAGGAATCTTCTTTATATTTATCCTAAGGTAAGTGCAACGTTTGTCTTCATTTTTATTAGTTCGATCGTCTGATCCATCATCTTAAATTGCCTGGTTACAGGAAGCGAACTTCAGCTCCAGAACTGGTTCAGCCAGGAACATTGCAGTAAGAATTCAATTGATGGGTGGGGAACAAGAAGCTGATGCCCTCACAGCCATATTTGGAAGATCATCCTGTCCAGAAATGACCCACGAGTGCTTCACATCAGTCTCATATCACAACAAAAATCCAAACTTCTATGACGAAGTTAAAATTCGATTACCCGCAGACTTGAGTGCGAAGCATCATTTGCTGTTCACGTTTTATCACATCAGTTGTCAGAAGAAAGTTGAACAGCCAAATGTCGAGACTGCTGTAGCATACACGGTAAACTAAATTAGTTGTACTGATTGATATCCATCTATTGGATCGTTGCTAAAGACATAAGCACATTTTTCATTTTCAGTGGTTACCACTCCTAAGAGACGGCCACCTGCAATCCGGCGAATTCAGTCTGCCAGCAATGCTAGACCCACCCCCAGCGAACTACTCTTACATAGCACCTGATGTCCTTTTGCCAGGCACCAGATGGGTGGACGCACACAGAGGCGTTTTCACAGTGATTCTGGAGCCCGTCTCTAGCGTTCATCCACAAGACAAATACATCGATAGGTAATGCTCCAGAGTGCCATAAGTCTCGCGGTCATTTAGTAGCGAACGCTAATTTGCAAAATTGCAGGTTTTTATCGCTGTGCGGCTACTTGGAAACCGGCCAAGTGCCCCCACGTATCGGCGAGGCTGGGATGGAATCGGAATTAAAGTCAGCTCTGCTGGAGTTGGCAAGGGCCTCGCATTCTGCGCTAGTGCGGTCATTACCTCAGCTCTTGGATCAATTAATATCGCTGCTAGTACGTCCCCCTACGCTGCCATCGCAACCACTGAACGTAGCAGCGACAGTGTTCGAGGCTATAGGTCTACTAGTACGAAATATTACCAATCTGCCAGACGGTCAGTTGGATGCACATGGTAGACACGCACTTTTGGCGACCTACGTGGCATACCAGTGCTCTTTACCAACGATGGCGAACACTCCGGGCATCGTCAGGGCTCAGAGTAACCCTGACCTACCCTTGGAAGACCTAGAAATGGAAGTACACTCAAGAGGGTTGGACCGGACAGCTTCGATGCGTCAGGAATCGCCTTCCATCAACAGCCAACCCACAAAAAGACTGCTACACGAAGAACTAGCTTTGCACTGGGTCGTGTCCACAGGGCAAGCTAGGGAACTAGCAGTGACCTACTCGTGGTTTTTCTTAGAGTTGATCGTCCGTTCCATGGTAGTAACATTGTCGGAGTTGGAAATGCTGGAGGCTCCTCGAAAATCGAGGTTCTCTCCCCAATTCTGCGACGATGTGGCTACATTGACTGCAGCGTTGACTTCGGAAGTGGTAGCCCGTTGCGGAAAGGAAACTAGGGTCCCCAACAATCTAATATCGAGCCTCGGGAACTTCCTATCTGATTTACTATCCGTAATGGACAGGGGGTTCGTCTTGTCCCTCATTCGAGCAGCCTGTTGCTCTCTGTCGGACGCTTCAATGCACATTCCTGACTCAGCTGCTTTGTACGCATTGAAACTGGACCTTGTCCGAACAGTATGTTCTCATGAACACTATGTGGCGTTGAATCTTCCTTTTGGAACTGGGTACACTTCAGGATCTGCGCCAGCATCGCCTAGTCCGTCTACCGGAAGCTCTGGTAGCTTAATATCAACTCTCGTGCCTGGGGATCGTGCTAGGTTCTCTGAACTTAGCCAGGAGTTCAGGCAGCAACACTTTTTAGTAGGGATCGTGTTGTCTGATCTGTCAAACACCTTGGAAATTCCAAACCCGATGCTTCAGAATAAGGCTATCGGGACTGTTCGTCACCTAATGGCTTGCCATGACGTGGATTCAAGGTATTCGGACCCTGCAGCTAAAGCCAGGGTCGCTGCCCTCTATTTGCCACTGTTAAACATCATCATGGATGCTTTACCTCAGCTCTATCACTGGGATTCCAAAGATAAGAGCGTCTATCCAGACGAGTCTGGATCTATCACTCAGTCAGTAGCGCTTGCTATAGCCGGTGGAGTTTCTGTAGAGACTGCAGGGACCCAATGCAGAGTGTCCTTGAGCTCAGAGGCCACGCGACACCTTCTGATGTGTGTGCTGTGGGTGCTTAAGGGTCTGGAACAGCCTGCCTTGCTGCAGTGGTGCTCGGAGCTGAGTTCCAGACGAATATTGTGCCTTCTTCAAGTCCTCAACATTGCTACCGCCGCTTTCGAGTACAAGGGCAAGAAAGCTTTGAAGAGACTGCCTCCTCAAGCCGCTGCTACCAGCGACATCAGATCGCGATTGGAGGATGTGATCCTTGGCCAGGGTAGCGCCAGGAGCGAGATGATGTTGCGCAGGAAAGAGAGGATCAATGGGGAGAAGTTGAGGTGGCGCAAGGACCAAATGCCTTACAGGTGAGTATCTTACAGAATGCGTTAGATTGTTGTAAACTTGTTACGATCTTCATTTGTTTTGGATCTACGAAGGTCTTGCGAGCAATCGGAAGGAAGAGCTGTGGAACAAGATGCTCACATAGAAGGTGCCTTAGCAGCAGAAGCCTCACTTGTGGTTTTGGATACTCTAGAGACTGTCGTACAGGCTGATGGTGGAGGAGGTAATGTTTTTTTGCACTAAAGCTGGACTATATATTCTATTGTGCTCATAACTTTTTTAAATGATATAGGAGCGGTGGTTGGGGCAGTGCTAAAAGTGCTTCTGAGGGCTCTAGCAAGGAACCAGAGCACATCCGTGTTGCAGCACATGTTCAACACGCAACGAGCTCTGGTGTTCAAGTATCACAGCGCTCTGTTCGATGAGGAAAGTGAAAGATGCGGTGATCTTTGCTTAACACTGCTCACTAGGTGTAGTTCACCTCTGAGCGCTGTTCGTAGTCACGCTGCTGCCAGTCTTTACCTGCTTATGCGTCAGAATTTCGAAATAGGGAATGTACGTATTCAAAGAGTATTCTAAAAAAATATTGTAGACAGATAAATAAAACGAACGGTTTTGCAGAATTTCGCACGAGTCAAGATGCAAGTCACAACGTCCCTATCGGCTCTCGTCGGGAGAGGAAGAGCCCCCAGCGAGGGTGCACTTAGGAGAGCTTTGAAGACAGTGTTGGTCTATGCTGAGAGGGACACGGAGTTGGCTGACACAAGCTTCCCTGAGCAAGTGAAAGACCTTCTGTTCAACTTGCATATGATACTGTCCGATACAGTGAAAATGAAAGAGTTCCAGGAGGACCCGGAGATGCTTTTAGATCTTATGTACAGGTGTGTACAGCTGTCTTCAGTCTTTGAAGCAAACTTTAAAGTAACATTTAACTATGATTATGCTTAATTCTACAGAATTGCAAAGGGGTATCAAGGATCACCAGATCTCAGACTGACATGGTTGGCAAACATGGCCCAGCAACACATGGAACGAAAGAACCACACAGAAGCAGCAATGTGTTTAGTGCACAGTGCTGCGTTGGTGGCCGAATATTTGCACCTGCTGGAGCCAGGAGGTGGTGGCAGACCGGTCGGTGCTGTTGCTCTGTGCCCTGTCACCCCAAATGCTTTAGAAGAAAGCGCTGTTGGCGACGACGTGTTAGCCAGGAGGGAAGAAGGTCTTTGCTTAGGCCCCGACTTCTCAGAAAGTGGATTAGCAGGTTTATTGGAACACGCTGCTAGCTCTTTCCATGCAGCTGGAATGTACGAGGCTATTCCTGACGTGTACAGAGTCTTGCTACCGATAGCGGAAGCTGCACATGATTACAAGAAACTGGCGAACATTCATGGGTAAGTTCAAGATTACATTTATTGACCAGGACATCGATGTTGTTTTCAATGAGACTGTGTATTTTATTATGTTTTTTTTTTACTATAGGAAGCTGCATGAAGCGTATACGCGAGTTGAGCAACTAGCTGGCAAAAGGGTATTCGGCACCTACTTCAGAGTAGGTTTCTATGGAGGACGATTTGGAGATCTAGCTGGAGAAGAGTTTGTCTATAAAGAACCTACTTTGACTAAACTGCCAGAAATATTTTCGAGGCTAGAGAATTTTTACGCTGAAAGATTCGGAGCTGAGAACATTGTGATAATAAAGGACTCGAATCCTGTAGACCCCAGCAAACTGGAGCCGGACAAAGCTTATGTCCAAATCACTTATGTGGAACCTTACTTCGAGCCACATGAACTCAGACATAGACCTGCCATCTTCCACAGAAACTTTAATATTAGTGAGTAGTCTTTTGATCATCTTCTGGAAACTAGATCTTTATAGAAGTCTATTCAGCATTTTGTGGACCATTTTTGGATCTCTATCCATCATTTTCTAATATTTTTAGAGCGATTTGTGTACGCAACACCTTTCACACCTGGTGGCAAGGCTCATGGGGAATTGAGGGAGCAGTGCAAGCGTAAAACAATCCTAACAGTGGCCACACATTTTCCATACTTGAAAACGAGGATTCGTGTGGTTGCTAGAAAGCAAATCGTCCTTAGTCCAATTGAAGTTGCTATCGAGGATATTCAAAAGAAGACAGCCGAGGTATCTATCATGTGAAAACTAATACAGTTTGTTCTCTACTTTTTATCTAATTTGTTTCTGATTTTCTAGGTTGCAGCAGCTACCGCCCAGGAACCACCTGATCCGAAAATGCTGCAGATGGTCCTTCAAGGTTGCATTGGTACCACGGTCAATCAAGGACCCGCCGAAGTTGCGGTCGTGTTTCTTTCTGGATTGCGCGAGCAAAATGCGCAGCCTAGTCGATTGCAACACAAGTTGCGTTTGTGTTTCAAAGACTTTTCGAAAAAATGTCTTGACGCCTTGCGAAGGAACAAAAACCTAATTGGTCCGGATCAACGTGATTATCAACGGGAATTAGAGAGAAATTACCAAAGACTCACTGAGAGACTGGCTCCCCTCATTGCATGGAGGTATGAATGATTTAATTTTACTAGGTGGAGAAATTTTGGTGCTTTTTAAATATCTTTTGTGTAACTTATTATATTTGATCATTACAGTGGACCATCGTTAATGAATCAGCCGAATGCACAGCAAACGTCACCACGCTGGTAAAATGACTGAGTGCTGCTAAGAATGACCAAAGATGTGCAACAAATGGTACATTGAAAATTATTAGCAGCATAAACCACATACAAAAGGAAAATATAATCATATATTTATATACAATAATTTTTTATATTGCTAGACGTTTCGAGCTGCCAATGAAATGTCTATTTGAGGCATTTGAGATGCTCGCACATAATATGATAAAAGGAATTATTGCTAGTCTTATAGTTAACAATTCAATGTAATTGTTGCAAGTACTCCAATATTTAAAAAAAACGTTTGAACTTCACAAATACTGCCCAGGAATAACAGTAATATACATTTTATAGTATTTAAGTAAATTGTTGATAGCACGTTGCTACAGGAATTTTCTACTGTCTAGTTAGCAATTTAATTTTTTCCTTAACTGCATAATGTCAAATCTATTTGCATACTTGAAGTATTCAACTATCGATATATATATATATATATATATATATATATATATATATATATATATATATATATATATATTTAACTGCTAAGAAAGCTGTGATCTTTCAATTACATTATATTTTATAAACAAGTATTGTCAATCTTCGTGTTAGTACAGAAACTTATAGTAATAGATTTTTTATCAAAAAGACAGCATATTTTTTTACAGGAGACAAAGAATACCAGTGGTCGCATTGTAAATTATATTTTTAACAAAAGTATTGTTTTTTGTTACTTATAGTGTATATGTTTGTGAATGTTATGTGTTACAGCGAGTATTAATAAGTATATAATATTTAAAACATCTGTCAGAGGCCACGGAATTATTTTTTCATTGTTTTTGCGAAAAGTCTATCATTAAAAGTTTCTCACTCTCAATAACATCATTAATACGTGTAGAAGATAGAATAAAATATTAAAAATTCCGAGATTATAGTTCAAATGCAAATATTTAAGTTCTATCTGATGCTAAGAGCTAAGCTTGTGTTAGTAAAAGAGAGGTATTTTTTATTTCAAGTATTATTAACGCTATCGCTGTCAATAAATTTTTATAGACTTCCATGAAAGGTTATTGAACAATTAATTGCCTCTAATAACAATTATACAGTGTATTTATAGTCAGTACTACAACTGATATGAAAAAAATTGTAAGCCTTTGTATGTCCGAAAGTATTCGAAATATATGGCCATTTTATACTTCAATATTCCCAATTTTCTTAATTAGTTCATGTAAAAATAGTATAACTTACCAAATAGTAGAAAAATATTCAGAAGTTTCCAATGCCCAAGTTTGAAGGTGCAAGAATGAACACTTCTCAATAAGCACAATGGAAAAACTACTATGTATAACTTTTTAAAAACTAATTAAACACTGTAGCAAACGATAACACTGTACTGAACAATTTGAGCTAACAATAACGGTAAAACTTAAATAATACATAGTAGTTTAATATTCTTATTTTTCTAAATAAAACTACGTATTTTTATGAAGATACGAATCATTAGGAATATAATTAATGATAAAAAAAAGTAGCTTTCTATTTCTGTGTTTTCTTAACAAAATGATGCATATATCGAGACTTCTGGAACATATCGCTCATCCACAAGAAAAACATCGCAACATTCGCAACTCGAAATTTTTCAATTTTCGTTTTATTGCATTAAAATACTCGCCAGAGGTCTCTAATGTAGAAAATCGTCACTTAGTGTAGTTCTAATCCCATAGATAGCTCTATTAGGTTTTATTTGTTGTTACTTGCAGCCACTTTGAAGCGCTCTCTTGTAAAATTTGTATTTTTATTTTTGTGACGTTTCTCTTGTGCACGTGAGTGATATAATTTTTAATTGGATTATATAAATGGAAAAGAGGACTCGTTATTTGTGAGTAAATGATTGGAAATAGTATGCTCGCGTCAATAGTTTGTTAATATGACACAGTTATTTATTTACGAACGTGTAGTTTTCTTTGATTAAAAGCGTTACTCGTCGTCGGGATTTTATACCCTTTGGTTGGTTACATCTGTAACGCGACGGAAGCTCGTTGTTGCTCTAAATTAAACGTCCGAATCCGATTTTCGGTTTAATCCCTTTGTCCGGAACAAAAGGCTTTAGCGCAGATAAAGATATCCCGAACTCAAAAGGGGTACTTAATTAGCACACATGGATCTGCCATTGATACTATGTATGATACGCTTTGTAGTTAGGCAAAATTAATACCCTTGCGCGTTGCTAAAAATGAGCAATTTTCGGCGCTATATATAATTACACCCTTCCCTTCGAACATTAAATCATCTCGATTTTAGGATCTCAATTCATAGCCAAGGATGTTTTTATAAATTTTTTAACCCTTTGCACTCGGAGCTATTTTAACACGAAAATTAAACATTTCTTCCGACCTAGAATAATTCCATTCTATATGATTTGTTTTCATTTTATGCATATGAAATTGATGTAATACCACATACAATACTGAAATGTTTAGCAATTGATTGCATAGCACCATATTTAATAATGTAAACAATACTGCGAATAATGGTAGAGCAATTTTTAGTGGCGACTCTGAGTCGCCGCTCGAGTGCTAAGGGTTAATAAAATAAAATTTTATTAGAAGGATAATGGTAAATGTTGAAATGTGTTTCTGTATATTAGAAACCAAATAAAGATCTATTATCAAATAGAAGAAACTGTCGGTTAAATTCGGATTGTTTATAAAAACGTTGATAATTTGTTCATGGGATCGTTCCTCAGCTATCTTGCCAGAATGATCCTCGCTTGACAAGTTTCCTTTGAATCGCGAAGACGTGTTTTCGCTTGTGGCCTTTATCGCTTTATAATAAACTCCGTTAAAACATAAAGTGCAGTTTATTAAATAATTTAATAGTAAAATATGAAAATAGGGACACTAGAATGTTACTATTTGAAATGTTATGTTATACAAGCTTTCGTTTGAACGTATAACTCGTTAGGTCGCTATGAGCTAAAAAAACATTAATTACCGCTGATTAAAATTGAAAAATGTATTAAAGAACCTCTGGTAGGTAACACGCGAAGCAGTTGTCCTTTTCCAGAATTTGAATAAACGTTTCCGTCGTCGCCTGCAGCAACAGTTTCGAACAAAGCGTTTTGCCTACACGCGGTTTCCCATCGTAGCATGTCTGTAACATAAATCCGCATGTGCACCGGGCTGAAATATTTACAATAGAAGGATATTACACGATATACAGCCGCCGCAAATTGTTACGAGTAGAGCATAAAAGGGACAAAGGGTATAAAAACGGGGCCAGGGGGGTGGCTGCGGGGGTCGGGGGACTCTGAAGATTCCGCGGGCGTTGCGCGGGATGATTTCGGAAAAATAATATTCCCCGGTAACCCCTGCGGAATGCAGTCACATAACTGACAGTCCTAAATAGCGTATCGTCGTGTCGTCGGTCGCTAATCCGTCTAATCTGTCCCGAAATGAAATAGTTGCGATTCTTTCGGTGGCGTTCCCCCCTCTGATGTTCCCCCGACGCGTTTAAGTGTGCGGAAACACTTGACCCCTGACGAGGGGGGGGGGGCCCTCTTGGTGAACAAGTAGTTTACAGCGAGGGGGGATTATGTTTGGGGACAAAATGACTGTCGAAGATACGATCGTTCTTCCCTTTAATCGGCCACGGGTAGCCTGCTCTGTGATCTTTGATCCCGCACCCTCGCCAGGAAACGTTTAATGAATCCTTATGGAATTTTCGATACTTGTGTCACTCGTTATCCCATGGATCATCGGGTGCTGGATTTTTCAAGACGTTCTGAAAACTTTCTTGAAGATTTATTATACCTCTGTAAACCTCCTGTAGATCCTAGCAAACTTTGTAATAAATTGTAATAAAAATTGATTTTCACGTTTGATAAAAATATTAGTGTAGGATTTTTTTTGGAGATCTTCCGGAGAAACAATTTACTACTACTACGTGCGAGCTTATATGTCTGTCGTCTTAGGCAGTTTTTTTTTCGGTAGTATACTCTGTATATGAAGCAAAGGGGTGGTTAAGTTGGAGGATCATGTAAGTCTAAAGAATAAAGAACAGGTTCCGTTTTATGGGAAAATTCATGGAAAAATCCATGAACGTTACCGAATAATACGCACCCTGTCGTCCCTGTCGTCTTGTCGCTTTTTGATTCACCTACGTGCCACCGCGACCCCTACCGTTCTCGAGTCGATAGCGGGGGCGAAGTAGAAAGAGGAGGGAGTGCTGACTTTTATTACCCCGTCTGATGTTATGAATGCGAGCTGTACGCAACCCCTCCGCGTACATCCCCCTGCCACCGGGCTCTGGCAAAGCGGTTATGCTTTTTACGACATGTATATTCGTGGTCGCGATTAGCGACAGCTGCGAAGTGCTCATCCTTCGAAAAAACTTCAAACAAATCTGCTGTTGTTGCAGCTGAACGTCAATAGTTTTTCAACCCTTAACCCTTTTTGTCTTTTCAAATGAATGGTTAAAATCAAATTAATGTATTTAGATAAGATTGTAGGTTTGCTAAACTTTTATTCGTAACAGATCGCAGTATGTTATCATTCGTTTAAAATATATATATATTAATATATATATATATATATATATATATATATATATATATATTGTTAAAAACCAATAAAGTCAGCCAGTATCATTTATAATTTCACACGTATATTTCTTTTAATAATTATGATTGCGCGAGGACGTTCTGCAGGGACACGTTGAGGATTTGCTCGGGTTCGGAAGGGGTGTTCGTTCGTAGCCATCGCTGGCGGCCGTCTGAATGAGATTGCATCGTTATTGAAGCTCTTCCTGCACCAATGCGCGTCCCCGTGATCGAAGTTATGATGTATGGTGTTGGTTCCGTAGATGCAGGTGCAGAACGTTCACATTGGCCGCGACTAATCGCAGCGAAAATATTTGTATGCTTCTCGCCCCTTAATAACGGGAGCATCGGTCATGCTGTTCGGTGACGCGAGACAGCGAATCTCGGAAGAATATTGCAATTTGTAGCGACCAGTCGTTTCGTCCTACGATAAATTAAACGGTGGTTCCACTTGTTATCGCATCTACAACGTTAATTGGACCGTGCCGCAGGGGCGGCGAAGCAGCCTCATCCGAAACGCGGATTACCCTAGAAACCTCATCAGTCCCTGATTTTTTTTCACTGAAACGTTAAATTCTGTGAATATTGGGAACTTTTTGCGAACACGTTTCTATTTGGAATTCGACTGTTGAGGTTCAGGGATTTTTTGCACAGACTAATACGCGTGCTAGCAGTTGCCTAAGTCGATTGCAAATCCAGATACCGTTCGATATGAATCGGAGGTGGGTTACTGGTATGCTGCGCGCAAAGGAATGTTCTTTGATCGTTCCGACAATTCCTGTGATCACGGTTTTGTACGCACCGGTGCGATTCCACCCCTTAATCTTCGAAAATTCGACATTTTGCCGGTCGCATTTCTTATAAAACCAAACTCTCGCTGCTACAACAAACTTGTACATTTAAAGAAAAATTCTTTACCTCGAAAAGAAGCAACGACGCCGCGCGTACAATGATCAATTTTCAAAGGAAGTGAAGAAATTTTATACTGGAACACCGAAGAAACAGATTTCCCGTAATAGAATGAAACGCGACCCCCGCATCGATATTTCCCGGGCCAATTAAATAGTCGCGAGGTTTCGAATTAAATCCGAAAATGACCCGATCGCCGGTGAAATAATAGTCCGCGCAAATGGAAAAGCGATGGGTAAAGTACCATCGGAGTTTTGCGCTCCCCAAAAGCGTTCAATTACAAATATTTGAACGTCGATTATCCGGGATGCGCGGACATGGACGTTTAAAAAAGCGCGTTTAATAACACGTTTCTGCTGTACGCTTTGACATAATTTCGGTGACGGGGGGCGGGGGGGAGGGGGGCGTTACATCAATTCCAAACCCCGGGTTCCAATTCGTGCGGCTGGAGGACGCTCCGGCAATTAGCTTGCGGACGGGAGGTAAAAAAAAAAAAAGAGCAAAACGTAATTTCATAAACGGCTGTTGGAAAAGTAATAAAAAAAGCGGGGGTTGGAGAAAAGAGGACGGTCGGCTCGATGGCATCACAGCTCGAACGAGTTGAATTCTTAGCCGTCGGTTTTTAATCTCGAAACAGAGCGGTATCCATCGCGAGCGAGAGAGATAGCCAACCGAAAAAGCCCCGGATTTATGGAAATTGCCCTAGGGGGGCGGGGGTAAGGGTCTCCGGGGGAGGGGGGGGCTGACAAGCAACCCGTTGCACGCGACACGGGGTGGAGTCCACACGCACGCAGCACCACACCGGCGATTTTAATATCCGCGAATGATAAACAAAGTGGTATCTAACGAAGTGGATAGAGGCGCGCCGTAATAAAATTTGTGTTGCGCTTCGTCGCCGTCCGAGCGGAGGGAAACGTCACGAGCGGTTTCCTCCGATTTCAATTAGCCCCGGCGACCCTCCTCCACGCGAACGAATCCCTGAAACCGAAACGAGGACAGCGGATAGGCCTTTTCCACATTTATTTATCTTTTGCTAGCACAAGAATCTGTCCACGCGCGTTCAATTGACTTTTGCGTCGATATCGATCTTGGTTTAGGCTGCTTCGATCGGTTTGACCACGCGCGGAGATTGTTTAACTAATTGAGTGGACTTTTCGGTGATGCCAAGCATATGGTATACGATAAAATTTATTTGTACGATTAATTATATATTTTTAGAGATAAAGTGACGTTATTCGGTTTTCGTATATAGTGTGCTATTTATTTTATAACACGTCTAGACAGTGAGATATACATTTTTCGGTATACATAAAATTCATAAAATATTTATTTTCTATAAAAATCTGTTAACCGCCATTGCTCTAAAATACCGATATCGTTGGCCCATTTTCAACTCCATACGTTCAGAAAACAAAAGAAACCCAAAGTTGGGGGTACAACTTTATTGATGTTAAAAAAAAAAATTTATGTCCAAGCAATTTTTTCGAAGTCATTCTGAAATATTCCCGTGTCGCGCAGCAGTGAAATCTCGGTGTGGAGACGCGGATCAAAATCGACGTGGCGGAGGAAAGAGTGGAGGTGATAAGCCTCGATATCTCGAGCTACACCCTCTACACGAGATGTAAGCTCCGCCTCTCCCTGGGTTACACCAGGACTTCCAAGACCCCCTGGAGCCCCCCCACCCTCGAAAAGGGGGATAACCCAACCCCCGTTCCATCGTCGTTGGCATCCGCGGCATTCCAATTAGCTCGCGAATCAAAAGAGCCCCACTGCCTTTGTGGGGTCTCACCCTACCCCCAGTAAACTGTCTCCTTTCCTCTTCCACCCTCGCCCCTTCAGCGTTCACGGTTTCGCTTCTCTTTCGCCGTGGCTCTGCTCTCTCTCTCTCTCTCGTCCCTTTGTCCTTCTCTTTCTGCAGATCGTCCCTTCTTCCTCCATCCTTTCCCGTTTCCGGCGTACCGTCGTTTCTCCCTTTTCGATTCTTTAGCCGCCGCCGCCGCCGGCACTTTTATTTTTGCGCACCCCGTCGTCGCTTTCCGCACGGAACTTTGCGAAAACGCTCTCTCTCTTCATTGCGGATTTTCTGCTTTTACAGCAAAAAAAAAAAAAAAATAGGGGAACATCCAACCACGTATAAAGATGTTAAAAGAATTTGACCATGAAACTAGCGTAACGGGTCAAAATTACTTGTTTCTGATTATTTTTCTGATTCAACGAGAGGTTATATGGGTTTGATGCAATGTTGATTTTCGTTGGTTAACAGTGTTAGCAACAAATTAGGGTCCCAGCATCGCGTTCCCGATCGATATCACCGATGTCCCCATGCGATAGCGAAGTCCGTACGATTCTCTATCGAAGGTTTGCTTTCTTTGTAGCCCTTTGACATGGGTCGACGGCTAATTTATCACGGCGACAAAAGGGGTGCACGTAACGAGCGAATATTAGTTACCAACGTCATCCACGTCAGATTTTTCCATAGCGGAATTACGCTGGTTGAGTGGCTCGTGCATGTGCAGACAACTATAATGTATAATACTAGTACCTGTTTCCTCGATTGTCGTTCAGTTCATGCCGACCAAAATGATCTTGAAATGTGTAAACACCATGGGTCGCGCCTGTCGGTCGACGATCTTCGATCCCTTACGGACGACAATTTTGTAAAATATTAAAAATACGTTTCTTAGGAAAAATCAATTGTACAATGAAATATTAGAGAAATCAACAACAAAAAAAAAGAAACACGAAGATTTCCTGTTGAACGTTGGCCACGGTTTCGGCTTCGAGCAACCCTCCTCTTCAGACAACCCCCGCAACAAATAATACCCGCCCCCCGACGTTCAGATATAATAAAGATATTAAGTTTAATTGAACAAAGCGCGCTCTGCCGGCACCACGAAAGAGCGACCGAGCCTTAGCACGTTATTAATATTTAAACAAAAGCTGCGGCGAGATCCTTCGCCTTTGTGGCCTGGCAAAAAGCCACCCCCATACCGCACAGGAACGAATAAAATCCCAGAAAGACCGTGAGACACAGGCACTAATTAATTACTGCCGATTATTAGCAGGAAAAAAGCTCCGCCGGAAAGATTCTCTCTCGAGCTTAATTGTTGCCTTATCATCGCCGACTTTTCCTTCCATTCTTCACGACGATGAAAAAGTTCAATCTTTATCTGTAATTAAGATTCTATCGGTTGAATAAAGAAACTTACTGAAAGTGTTCATCCGTTGTGCCATTCTTCAAAAAAATTGTTCATGTACGAACAGCTAAATATCGCTAATAATAATAAGTATATATATATATATATATATATATATATATATATATATATATACGTACGTGAACTATATGTAATTTTTGTCGAAGAAAAGTTTTCATTTTAGAACAGTAAATTTTTACGATCTAATATATATGGCCCTAAAAACTAAAAATTGAAATTAAAGTTTCAGGCAGAACATATCCTGTTGAAATAAACTGACTTTAAAGAGTTGAAATTTAAATAAAAACATAATATTCAGACAGAACATATCCTGTTGTAATAAACTGACTTTAAAGAGTTGAAATTTAAATAAAAAAATAATATTCAGACAGTACGTCTTAAATTAATACGACCTTGAATCCTAAATTGAAGTTAAAATTGGCCAATAAACAGTGTACTGGCGTGATCTCAAAAAAAAAAGTGTAAAATTACTTCTGTCAGCAGAGAAACAGAAAAAAGAATTCTGTGATAAAATATATGATGGAATGGAGGGCCAGGAAGAAAGGACAGCCGCCGAAGTACAGATTCGAGGGATTTATTCTTTCGGTAACATGTACGCGTACGTGTACGTGTAAAGAAAAAACACAAGTCCGTGGTTTTGTCACGTAGTATATACAATTGATTTTGTGCGCCGGTGCTGAGGGGGAACGGTACTCGCAGCGAAGACCACCATACACCAAAGACGTAAAAGCGGAGGAGACATTGAACTCTAGTCGGTTAGCTTCGCCTATATGTACAACTGGTGCTACTAGTGCTCTGACAAGATCCTGGGGCAACACCTACACGGCTCGAAGGACAGTTACAAAAATATATATTACACAACAAGTGACGAGAGCAGTGCTGGACAATGGCGGGAGTGGGGGTGGGTGTTTGATTAAAATACTGAATCGGACGATCGAATAATAGTTTATAACTATTGTTGCGGTAAATTCTACGGTTGATTACCGCGCCCCGTCGCCATTCCGCGATAAATTACAATAAACGGAGCGATCAGTTACGATCATTTTATCCGACCACACTGACAAACGTACACACCATGGGGACAGTGCTCGAACGATGGGGACAACGAAAGGTTTGCATACGAAAATACTTGCACGAGTCCAGAAACAACTCGAGGATCCCGGAAATAACGCGGCCGATTTTCCAGTTCTTTCGCAATCACAGTCTCTTAGGTCTCTTTTTCTACAATTGCTCGATTCGTTTTTTCCTGGGGGTTTTTTTTTTGCATCGATTAGGTAGGCGATTAGTCCTCGTATCGGGACAACAGGTGCGACGGACCGTACGCATTGTGCAGCGAACGTTTCATCTTCTCGTGGTCGACGGGCTTTCGATGGTGTCTCGAGAAATTTCGCGAATAATCGTTCGTTAGGTGATCCATCCGGTCTGATTCTGGCGTTTCGTAGATCTTCGGGGACTGCGTGTCTCGAGATTTATACGATTTTGTTGTATACTGCGGAGGTGGGACGTCGTTGATGTTCTCGTGGCTGTGCCTCAGGACGCAGTTGCCGCAGAACAGCTGGTCGCGGCTCTCTGGCTCGTCACCTTAAAAATTAATTGATTGATAAGGGTTGAATTAAGGGTTGAAGTTAGTTAAATCTGTCATCTTAAGGGAGAATATACACCTAGCAGGGGCACAAAAAAATCGATTTTTCAATTTTCTGAAAGTTTGATATGTTAAGAATATCTGGTGAAAATTTCCAGTAAAAATACCAAAAATTGACGAAGTTATAACTGAAAGAGTACACCTGTTTGTGCAAATCGAGCCGCTTTCAAGCAACTTTCAAACGCGTTTATCTCGAAACAACGTTTTTTAAATCGGTGACAAAAATATCTCGAAAACCAGTGAATCGATTAACTTGAAATTTATTGTGGTTTTTGTATGCATAATTAGTAGTAGTCTTTGTCATAGGATTTTTCCCCTACGATTCTTAGTTTTTTGGACAAAATACGAACGAATTTTTGGCTGAAAATCGCTATTGCAAGTTCAGACGATCGCCATTTTGTCTAAAATAGATATTTTTACTATCTATTTTTACTATATTTTTACTATCTATTGTACTATTTATTTTACAATCCTTTGTGTTTTTTTAAAACAGATAATTTTTGACGAAATGCCACTGGTCACCGATTTTGGTGTTTTTCTTGCGGTACTATATCAACGACCTGACTACTACGGGAATTTTAAATATTTTTAAATAAAAAAAATACTAAAACATTTTCGAAAGTGTATATTTTAAACCCCAAAAATACCTATCTGATAATTTCAATAGTGTCCCCACAAAAAATTCCCGAAAATCAGCATTTTTTCTCCTTTCGAGGTGTATATTCCCCCTTAACCCTGAAACGTCCACAGTGAAATTCTGAATAGACGGTATCGTCTGAACGTCTAAACTAATTGACAATGACGTGAACAATTTTAGTTTGTTACTAGATCTAGCTTTAGTACCTTTGGTATTAAATTTTTATGTAAATGCCTTGGAAAATTTTGATTCTGTAAAATCAGAAGGGTCGTGAGATTTTGGGATTGTAGAATTCCAGTGCAGAATTGTGAAGTTTAAAGATTAATTGTAATAAATGTACCGATTGGTCCCTTGGTAGGAAAGTTCGCGCGATCATTGAATCTGCAGCTGTTTCTCAAAGGCGACATGGATTTTTTGCTCGACAGGGTACCGCAACGATGGCACTTTCTTATTTTGCCAAGTTCCGTCTCCAAAAACTGCTCGACATCCGGTTTGGTACGGGTTCGGCGACTCTGGACATGCAATGGTGGTGGGTCGTATCGATTCGACTCGCATCTCGATGGTGACCATCGATGGTAGTCCATGGACCGTCGTCTCGTTATATTTTTCATTGACGTTGGGACGAAGTCTTCTTCTGATAAGGGCTCGGGAACCTCGTGCTCGTGGTAGTAGTACCTAATTACCGGGCGGGACTCTAATTAACCACCTCTAAATCTCTAAAATTATTACTTTGATATACATTCACTGTACAACTTTTCGAAAAATCGGAATCTTTCGATACATAATGTTTAGCAAATGGAAATCATAATTTAACTCTTTTACAGCTATTGAATAATTTTACTTGACTTCAGCATGAGATACTTTACTGCTTTAGAGCAGTCTCAGAATTTTGTTAATTTCAGAATTGTCCTAGCAACTGGAACAAACTTGACACTTGTGTTTTCAAAATTTTCATCTAAATACAAATTTCGGATAACGAATAAAAAATAAAATAATTTGTATTCATCATTCGATGGTACGAATATAAAAAGTATCTTTACTCGACGAGCATCGTATAAATAATTATATTCTACGAGAATTTATCCGACGAATAGAGATGATTTTTATTATACGAAGTGGCTTTATTCGAATTTCGAATAATTTTTTCATCTTATATTCGGAGGCTTCGAATAAATCTTTCCACAACTACTGCCAACTCTAATAAACGCGAACCATCGAACAATGAATAAAAATTTTTTTATTCGTTATTCGAAATTTTTATTTAGATGAAAATTTTGCCCAACTCTGATTCTATATAAACAGAACTGTCATAAAAAGATGATTAAATCTTAAATGTTCGGCTTTGCTGGAATCTCGTCGTAAAATCAATAATTTAAACTGTAAATTCAAGCCATAAAATTTTAAGGACCTTGGGGTTTGCGAATGACCTTGGCCCATAGCTAAATCGCGTTGCTGGCAGCGTAGCCTTCGTGGATCCTGCTGCTGGTCGATGGCTTTCCATCGTTGTTGCCTCGGATCCACCTCTTTCTTACAGACTCTCTGTGCTCGATGAGTCTGCGGAGATGGGTCAGATTCCTCCTCTATCTCGTCGTCAGCCTCATGCTCGTCGTACTCCTTGTCTAGGAATTCATCTGCGTCCGCGTGATCATCTTCTGTCGGATTAATTTCAATTAACTAACCTTTCGCAATTCACAAGCCTGTTAGGTCCCGATCCTCTCCAATTTTAGCTTCGGTTAATTTCTATTCGTATAACTGATTTTTCTATCTATTTTTACTACAGTAAACGCTTGATTCTTGTCCAACAACCGTGTTTTTCATGGACAAGAATCGTGCCCAGAAGTGCTTTTTGATTTATGACTGCGTCTAGATATCGCGACGACGAAGGACAGAATGAAAAACGGTTCGCGTGACTGTCCGCGTCTCTTTCTTTCCGATGCGCTGTCCTTCCTTGCGACCGAAACTTTCACCGTCGATTAAACCACTAAATACAATTGAAGCTATATCGTGTTTGGTGTCATTTTAATCAGAAAAATGCCAGAAATAAGTTAGTGAAAGTCCCATAAACAAATCATTAAAATTAAGAGATTTGTAAATTCGATTCCTCGAGTCAATGCTATGGTGTTCACACCGATATGGTGCCGACGCTCCGGACAAGAATCGAGCGTTTACCGTACTAGGATTGTCGAGTAAATTTTGTAAATAAAAAACAACTGAGACAAAATGAGATCACTAACATTCTCAACTAAAGTTTTATCTGATGGTTTGTACCTTCCTCTTGCGCGTCCTCGTCCCTGTTATCCTCCTCCAAGTTCTCCAGCTCGTCAACGTATTTGAATTTCTCGTTCCCCAACCCCTCCTCGTAGCGAATCTTGCCCTTAGCCACGGCATTAGGATGATAATGCTTGCTTCTGTCGAGTTTCGAGTGAGTCTGCAAACCGTGGTGCGATATCTCGCCACTGTGAGGTTGCATGCACTTCGAGTGCATCGGTTTCAAACAACTGTACCCTTTCGCAGGTTTGTAAGACGTCGATGAGGAGTAGTAGCTCGCCACCGGTTCCGGACTCCTTAAGAATTATTGGTTCACAACTCTCTATTCCCAACTGCCGTACTTCTTAATTATTTACAAATTTAGAGAAAAAGGGCTGGTATCGTTAGCTCTCTGCCTACCTGCCGCTTCTGTGAAACGAGGTACTCTGAACGTTCCTCTGTCGACAAAGCCTGCACGAATCAGGCAAATTCCTAGAGTCGGAGAACGACTGGGACGCGTTGTTGTTGTGCTTGTGACTATCCGCTGGCTTCATCATTGCGATTTCTTCGTTGAACGTTCGACTAATGTCCACTTTCACACCAGATCGACAAGAATTTACATATCCACGGTGTCTCTATCGCGCACCCTTGTACCGTCACATTATACTTCCTCGAACTGTCCGTGCAGCACCGATGAAGACATAACTCTCTCGCTACCTCAAGAAAATAGAGTCTAGACTCGAGTCGTTGGCTCGCTCGATTCTCATTAAAACCTCGATCATCGGTCCAAAGTACTCGACCAGTCCTCTGTCTCGATTATACCAGTCAGATTCCCTAGGCGAACATCCCCTAACCGTGTCCCATTCCTCGAGATCCCCGATCAAAATCTACGAAACCGTCTTCTTCTCCACGGTACTCTTCGAGATCAACCAAAGAAGAGAGCTCGCAAACGAAAATTACAAACAGAATCGAACGAAAAAAAACGATAGGGTGGGTTTTAAATCGTCGTAGCGCGTTCGACCCGAAGAATGTCTGCAGAGGATGCCTTCGAACCGGTCCGCGATTAACCTAATTCGCTCGTTTCTGGAATGGAAAAATGGCGGCGGCACCGAGGAAGGGGCTAGGGATCGAGGTGACGGTTCTTGATCGAGGCTCACGAAGTCTTTTCACCATTTGTCCGCCTCGTTGCTGTCCTCGTGCTCCAGCGACGAGTTCAACGTGCGCTGGAACTCGTGCACGCGTTGGCTCTGTTGCTCGTGATGGTGTTTCCGCCACTTGATCCGGCGATTCTGGAACCAGACCTTCACCTGGGCCTCGGTCAGCCTGAGTGCGTGCGCCAGGTATAGTCTTTCCGGGCCGACCATGTACTGTTGCCGCGCGAACTCGCCTTCCAGTCGTTCCAGCTGCTCCGCCGTGAAGATCGTCCTCACCCTCTTCAGCTTACCGCCGCTGCCCGAACAGGAGCTCGAACTTCCGTTCTTCGTGGTGCCTTCCTGGCCTGCAATTCGATCATCGCTGATATTGCCTCTAGTCTACGAAACGGTGGTACGCGATATAGAAAGTGTGCGATTCTTTTTGTACGCGACGCAATCCGCAAGATCTTGGTGCAAACACTGGGTAATAATTTTTTTTTTATTTTTGTCGATCGTACAGTGTTTAAATAAACTTGGAATAATAATATCGGCGCTACGGTTCGATCAAATTCTACCCTATACATATAGCTAATTTTTAGTAAACTCAAACGTTTTCGATTCGGATTCGAATCTGTGCGTCATAAGACCACGTTTGCTATAGAATTGTTTTCTATTAGAGGAAAAGAAAGGTGGTGTTTCGTCCTGGACCCGCTAGAGCACTCATCAGTAAGGCTATCTAGCGGGCCCTTACTGATGAGTCCTCTAGCAGGTCCAGGACGAAACACCACCTTTCTTTTCCTCTAATAGAAAACAATTCTACAGCAAACGTGGTCACAGCCTACAGTTGAGAGACGGACACGGTGAGAGTCCTATTGTATCTATATCTATATATATTATGTATATAGATATAGATACAATAGGACTCTCACCGTGTTGCCACATCCTTCAGCATGGCTAGCACTAGAGTAGGCTGTGACCACGTTTGCTATAGAATTGTTTTCTATTAGAGGAAGAGAAAGGTGGTGTTTCGTCCTGGACCTGCTAGAGGACTCATCAGTAAGGGCCCGCTAGATAGCCTTACCGATGAGTCCTCTAGCGGGTCCAGGACGAAACACCACCTTTCTTTTCCTCTAATAGAAAACAATTCTATAGCAAACGTGGTCTTATGTCGCACAGATTCGAATCCGAATCGAATACGTTTGAGTTTACTACAAATTAGCTATAGGGTAGAATTTGATCGAACCGTAGCGCCGATATTATTATTCCAAGTCTAGATTGTCGGGGTAGGATTGGTACTTCCAAATTAATTTATGTCGCCAAGCAATCGAAACGCCTACAATTTGTGCTCTCGTATGAAAAATATCGAATAAGGAAATAAGCGTTCGAGAACTTTTTACGAACGTGATTTCTTTACTGCGTTTATAATTTCGATCGAACAGTTCTCCTTTGAAACAACTATTAATATATTAAGTTAGTAGAAAGCAATATTAACATTTCAAACGGGCTGTACGAAAGTTTGGCACTGCTTTGAAATCACGTTTTCATTAACTAGCACTCGATTACCGAAACTTTCGTACATTATACTCTGGCTAATGAATACAATTATTTATAGTTATTCCGAATCCGTTCGGTTCGGATTGAATTTCAGGAATTTTTCACACCTATTTGGACTGGAAGGTATAAAGAACTCGAGAAGATCGTAGATTGAAACAGAGAAATTTGTGAAGGTTATTAAATCGTCGAAACGTAAGCAACTATAATTTTTCTGATAACTTATAATTACAGCGTTTGTTGCGCAAGAGGCTGGAAAGCTGATTACACGATCACTTAAGGATTTGCGTTTACGATCACTTTCAATTTCTGTTAAGAACAGAAAATTGTCGAACTGCGGGTATAAAATATCGATACAAAAATTTTCGCCGGACTGTTCAACGAAACAGACATTTGTTTTGTATCGAGTCTCGTCTGAAGTTCGCAAAGTTTAATATAATATTTCTCGACAGTATTGAAAGTGTTACTAGAAAACTATTCTACAAATTTCTTTGTATGTCAACAATACAGTTCCAATATTTCCGCTTTAAAAAATTACATATTTAGCAAATATGTCTCTTCTATCTAATATTGTTAATAATAAATATTAGATGTTATCGGCGCTACGGTTCGATCATTTAATACTAAGAATTTCGAAACCTCGATGATTATTTGATAATCAGCAAAATTGCTTTCTAAATTCTTAGTATTGAATGATCGAACCGTAGCGCCGATAATATCTAATATTTATTATTTACATATTTAGTCATTGAAATTGCGACTGCTAACCTATCGATTCTTCTAACGTTCCTACTGTTTTCTATTTGACCAACGTTAAAAATGCACAAGATCCTGCCAACAACATTAGATCATATATTCCGCTTATCTATCCTGAAAAAAGAAAAACCACCGAAAGAGAACAACAGTCGAAAAGTACCTTGATGCTTCTTGTACTGTTGCTGTTGTCCCCGTTTCTCTCTAGGATTGTTCCTCAGTCCCAGAATAGCGTCGATAGTGAACGACTTGGCCTGTTGTTGCTGTTGTTGCTGCGAGTGCTGCATCTGCGTGATGGAGTGCGGATGCGACAGCTGCGAGGACAGGTTCTGCGCTGTCAAATCGGTACCCAGCAAATGTGATCGTCTCATCCTCTCCAACGCGATCGCCTCGATATTCTGATTCCTCGGCTGTGCTTGAATATTCTTATAATCGTTGTGCTCCAGCATAGGCGGGCTCTCCAGCAATCCAGCACCGCCGCGAAGTCTCTCCAACGCGAAATTCCCGATATGACTGTCCCTCATCCTGTCCAACGACAGATTAAACTCCTTCATCCGATCCAGGCTGTAATTCTTCAACAATCCAAAGTCCTTGATGTCCTTCTCGGATACCGCGAAATTCAAATCCTTCCCGTACCTGTCGAGCGTCAGAGCAGCATGGGAATTCTTCTGTCTTCCCTCGCGAAGATTGAACAGCAGATCCTTGGCCGTCGGGTTCTTGGACCTGCACAGGCTGGAGGTGTCCAACGATTCGTCGTTTTCATTGGCTCTGTCCAGCGGATAAGCCATCTCGTTCAGACCGCTGGCAATATACCCGAAATCCTTGCCTTTGTTCATAGTGATCGGCAGGTTCCTAGCAGCGTTCTCGAAGTCCTCGAAATGGATCCTGGCAGGTTCCAGATGAAAGTCTTTCGGCTCTGACGTTTCCTCCTTCGACTTGTCTACCGACAGGTTCAACTCTTTCACTCTTTCGTAGTCCTGGAAGGCTCTTAGCTGGGATTCGGAATGACTGGACTCGCTCCTGCAATCGGACAGGTCTTCCACGGTGAGGCGTCCCGACGGATCGGTGGCCTCCATAGTCGCCTCAACCGAGCGGTGGGTTGTCGAAAGCAGCTCACTGTCGCGTCCGATATATTCAGTTTCAGTCTATCCCCCGAGTATTACCAGACACCGTGATCGTCCATGGTCCTCGCGGCGAAAAGAACCGGGAAAGCGGTCCTCGATCACTGAACACCCCGGGCACAAAACGTCATCGTCGCACAGACATCACTCTACTGACGGGATAGAACAGGGGTAGGTAGCTCGGTGCTCGACGGTTTGCGTCGTTCTCAAAGCGTCCGCGGGAACGGGAAAAACCCCGAAGAACCGAACGGGAACGATGATGAGGGCAGCTCGGAAGGATGGCGGAACCGCGCTGGCGCTGCACAGAGCATCCCAGGATAATGATGTCAGGCACGAGGATCACCGCTATCAGAGAGGGTTGGCCAGCAGGACTAAGGATATCCGGCTAATGATCCCGTACGTGACGAGGGGGGTATTCACCCGGCGGTGTGTGCACCCTCCCTCTCCACCCCCGCTCAGCCACCCCCGCGCAGGCCATATCCCAGGCTTGCCAGCCCGTTTCGCCACTCTCCTAACAATCACTACAGCGTTGCGTTTCACCTCCGCAACCCCCAAATGGACCGCAGAATACCCCCTCGCCGCCGGTCAATATTTTTTCGTTCGACGAAGGAAGCCTCGAGCCCGCCGCGGGATCCGAGCGATCCGATTGGCCGACGGCTGCCATCACCCCTCCCCCTCCCCCCGGTACGCCGGGACACGCCCACCGAACCGTCGGCAACGTGGGGGTTATTTGCGGGGAGTCTGTTACTTTTTTTCCACCCTCCATCCCCCAAACCATCCGGCCGCGATCCGGCTCTCAAGACCGGGTCTCGTTCTTCCTCTCCCGTCCTCTTCCCGGTCCTCTTCTCCCAAAACCCCCCTCCAACTACCACCATTAATAAGCTTTCCCGTGTAGACCAACTCACCGCCGTCCCACCCTCCTCTCGACCCTCCACCAACATCCACGACAGTCTCACGGTTAAGGTAGTGTGTGCCTTTACCCAGCGTATACACCCGCGAACGACGAAGACCCTACCCAGGATGCTGTCTTCCTTGCGACGATGTCATCCGCGTCTTAGACGCGCCCGGTAATTAGGTGGACCGTCTAATGATGATGAGGTCGTTTAATTTTGTCCCGGTGATCTTTCTTGCCGGCCGACGACGGATTGAGACTGGCGCCGCTGATGAATTCACTTGAACGCGACGATTCGCGCTGGATAACTGCTCCACGATGCTGCGTTTCCTAAAAAAAAAAAAAAAAAAATGGTTGACAAAATTCATCGTTTCGTACAGGTTTCATGAAAATTATTTTTACGACCGATGGATTTGTACGCTGTTGTGTTAACGTCGATCGAGCGATTCACGAAGAAACCTCCACGAATTAATTTGTACACCTAATAAATAATGAATGATCGTTTATCGGAAGACATTGAACACGGCTACTTTGTACACGTGCCTCAGACGTCGAGCAAATACGGTTTGCCTAATTGCCCTCTCTCCGGCCTGAAACTTCATCCACAATCCCCTCATTAGACGTTGACGGGTATGCGGGAATTTCACTACCTCGGAAAACCTCTAAGAAGCTTAAGCTCAAGGGCAACAGCTTAATTACGTCAAGATTTTACGTCGTGTTACCTTTTCCCCCTTCGTCGTCGTCTTACATGGCTTCTTACCCCTCCTATCGTACATCATAATTACAAGCAATCGTCGAACAATCGAGAAAATTCTCGGTCCACTTTTTCGTTTCCAATTGGAAAAGAGCTCTGGTCTCTTTTTTTGTTTCGTAGACATTCGAGGCATCAATTGTAATATATGCGAAGCCATTATGAAGTTGAGATTGCACTATAAATCCCAAATTTACTTAGGCGTCGCCTTAGATATTTTACAAGAGCGAACAATAGATCCGCGTAATTACATCGTATATTTCACGGGCTGCTAAGTTCTGAGCGCGCGCGCGCGCGCGGGTTCAAAAGCTGTCGTAAAATTAAACACGAAATTGAATTTTTAATGGCGTCGGCCTCCATTCTTCAGCCGCGAACAGCCATTGCTCGTATATCATCCCCCCGAAACTCATTTAGGTGCAACGTAACTTACATTTCAATCAATAGAAGCGGATACAAAATCTTCTAAAATCTCGTTATACGAACAACCTCAAAATAGAAAAATGGAACACAGAAAATTTCATATTTTTCTGAAATCTCGAATCGTACAAGTTTTCCGACTACCTCGGAACTTTTTCCTAGGGCCCACAATTTTTGTCACGGGCCCTAAGCCTCTTTTGTAAGCTCTACAACTCTCGATATAACATATGCAAATGGAATTAAATTGTTTATCCCGTAATTACCAATAAATGTAGTAGCATTACTTAAAGACAGAGAGTACAAGGCATGAGAGTGCACGATTCTCATAATAAAAAAAAAAGTGAAATTAACCGTCCAGCGGCAAGTGTATTCATTTTTAACGCTCATGGACTAATTAAAGATGGTTCGGGATAGGGGGATCGACGGCGGGAAATTCGCCGAAGCGAACTAACATCAGCTCTCGGTCCCGGGATCGTCGTCTTTGCCTTCTATATTGGCTCGTAAGCGCGCCTCTTATAAAGCGGAGCAATTATCCGGGTAAAATACTCTCCGAAATTTCCGTGATAAATTTCCGGCCGTAATAAGGGTGAGTCGCAAGTCATTTGGCCAAGCTCGAAGAGGGTGGGTATCGGTAGCTTCAATAGAAATTCTTTCCGACCCCCTTCCCCTATCCTCCACCTCCAACTCGTCGTTCCGCCTGCCGTTTAATTTAAACATTTGTCGCTAATCTCATTCAATGCTGCGAGTCTGGCGGCAAGGAGCTTCTTCCAGTCGAAAGCTAATAATTACCAACTCTGAATGTAGTGCGAACAGGGTGGAATGGGGTTACGGGAATTAGGGGATGCTTTTCCTCCTTTGTCGCCTGTGCGCCAGGCTCTCCTCGAACTTCGTGTGTGAATAAAACGCGTAACACGGTCACTGAACGGCAAATAAGCTGCACGTTGTTTAATTACAACTCCCTGGATCTTGACAAAAAGTACTGGCAATTTTACATAGAAAGTTTTGTTTATATCTTACCGCATACGAATATAGATACGTTTTCGGGTACTTATTTTTGATGAAATAGTTTACTGATTTTATTTTTATTTACATCAGTGAAAATACGCAACGTGTAGAAAAATTGTAGGGATCGTGAACAAATTCAAATGTTGTCGAAAAAAATTGTAGGGCTTGTGGAAAAGGTTCAGAACCCACTGAAAAAATTGTACGGCTTGTGGAAAAGGTTCAGAACCCGCTAAAAAAATTGTAGGGCTTGTGGAAAAGGTTCAGAACCCGCTAAAAAAATTGTAGGGCTTGTGGAAAAGGTTCAGAACACACTAAAAAAATTGTGGGGCTTGTGGAAAAGGTTCAGAACGTACTAAAAAAATTATAGGGCTTGTGGAAAAGGTTCAGAACCCGCTAAAAAAATTGTAGGGCTTGTAGAAAAGGTTCAGAACCCACTAAAAAAATTGTAGTTCTTGTGGAAAAGGTTCAGAACCCGCTAAAAAATTGTAGGGCTTGTGGAAAAGGTTCAGAACCCGCTAAAAAAATTGTAGGGCTTGTGGAAAAGGTTGAGAACCCGCTAAAAAAATTGTAGGGCTTGTGGAAAAGGTTCAGAACCCGCTAAAAAAATTGTAGGGCTTGTGGAAAAGGTTTAGAACCCACTAAAAAAATTTTAGGGCTTGTGGAAAAGGTTCAGAACCCACTGAAAAAATTGCAGGGCATCGGAAAAAATTTCTCCCCGCTTTATAAATTTCTCTGAGCCACGAGTTGAAAGAGACCAAAGCGTAGAATTCTGTAACGAATCCGAGGGAGCGAGCATACAAAATGGCCACATCTTGGTGTCCTGCGTCTGTACTCGCGGCGTCATCCAGCGGATGACGCAAATTGACTCCGTCGGCCGTCGATCAATCTCTGTTACGCGAGACCGTAACAGCGCGCCACTATCGGCTCCTCGATAATCGCGGGATCATTAATAAAGCAAACGAACCTCTCGCAAATTGCCTCGAAAATTGAATATTACCGTGAGCTGCGCACGGAGGCCGCGTAAAATCCGCAAATATGCGCCCGCACACAACCCCGAGGACTCGGGGTGTCGATGTAGACGTCACCGAGAGGAACGCACACAAAACGGACACACGGCCTCCGTTCCCGGTTTCTCCGGCGCATTCTGCTCCCTTATCAGCCCCCTCCTCTTTTCCGACAACCACTTTCCCCAACCCACCCCACCCCACCCCGCCTCTCCATCCCCCAAGTATAGTTCCAGTTCTCTCATTCCACATGCGATATTAAAGCTGTGGCAATTAGCGGTGGGGGTTGCTGAAGAGGGAGGCGGCGGACGACAGTTTCAGCCACCTCTCCCTGCCAGCGAGGCTCCGGTGGGGGTGCTGCGAATATGATTCGCTGTCAGAGGGGTTAATCCCGGGGTTCGGCCACACCCCGCCACGTCTCAATCCACCCCCGCGAATATTCTCCTCCCGCCGCATCCCCTTGCGTTCCGCAGGGCGCGCCGACAAACGCGTCTTCTTGCGAAATGCAAGGCGGATTGATTGAGATCTTCCGGACGGC
The DNA here is from genome assembly GCA_916610255.1 of Lasioglossum lativentre. Lineage (NCBI taxonomy): Eukaryota > Metazoa > Arthropoda > Insecta > Hymenoptera > Halictidae > Lasioglossum > Lasioglossum lativentre. The sequence continues at coordinate 8,289,579 of OU744358.1, read as the reverse complement.
GACCTGGCCGCGAGGAAACGCTGATGGACTCGCCGCGGAATTGCTAACAGGGTGCACCGGGTACGTAACTTCGACCGATTGTTTGTTAATTGGCAAACGGAACCGTGGTTCGACCGTTTAATGAGATTGAAAGGAGATACGATAGCTTCGGAACGAGGCTGACTTTTCTGGTTGGCTTTTTAGAATTTTGTGACCTTCGGATAATATTCATTTCAAATCCCAGTACTTATATATTTCCGACTAGCATGATAAATTCGTTTCTCAAAGAGGGTTATTTAAATTTTAATATTAGTGTTGAGGTGTGGGATAAAATGAAACGAGCGCAGCTGGTTTAATAGAAAACTATAAATTGAATGTTTTATTTAATGAGTAACTTGGATAATACTTTGTTTGTACTAACTCACGTTATGCTTGATTGCACAGATAAATACAGATATTTTTACTTTGGTCAGATGGCGCATGCACACGTTTTACTTGTTAACTTTCTTACTTTCTCACGTGGTCTCTCTCTCTCTCTCTCTCTCGCACTCTCAGTCAGGGTTGCCATCCGTGCTACTCACAAGTAACACTACCCAACAGATACTCACTGATTTGAATGAAATTTAACGTACTTATTAAACACCGAAAAATATTAAACACGTGTTTTTTTGTCTCGGCTAAATACGCTTTTTAGGGGTAGAAAGCACCCCTCAACCTCCGGAGATGGAAACGTTTATGGTTAATTATTTCTTAAAGGATATACAGTTTCTAAAAAAAGTGCTAGATCCAGAGTTGTACAGTTCAGAGTGATGCACTTGATGGCGTCCTTGAAATCGACTTTGAGGTCCATTTTCAAGGTCAATTAAATTTAAAAATAATAAGCCCTCCGTTTGATAAACATGAAATGATTTTCAAATGACCTTGAAAATCGACCTCAAGGTCGATTTCAAGGACGCCGTCAAGTACATCACTCTGAACTGTACAACTCTGGATCTAGCACTTTTTTCAGAAACTGTATCCTTTAAGAAATAATTAGCCACAAAACATTTCCATCTCCAGAGGTTGAGGGGTGCTTTCTACCCCTAAAAAGCGTATTTAGCCGAAACAACAAAACACCTACTTAATATTTTTCGGTGTTTAATAACTACGTTAAATTTCATTCAAATCAGTGAGTATCGGTTGGGTAGTGTTACTTGTCAGAGCGACAACTTTTGAAATTACTTCTCCAACATTTAGAAACACAGCCCGACGAGTCGCTCTTACATAATTTAAAAGAACATTTTAACAACGAGAACTCGTTTGGCATGTTTCCAAATTCAACACACGTCGTACGTTCGCCATCTCCAATAAAAACTTGAAGTAACATATTTTCCAGTGCATAAAGGATTACCCTCGAAGGGGTAGTGATTTCATTGTTAATGAAAATTTCGGAAGGCTCGTTCGTTGCATTAACGATGGCGCCGGACTCAATAACAGCAGCACCGTAGCGGTAAAATTTGTTGAAAGATGAAAGGGGAAGTTCAGCCTCCATCTAATAAGAGAAGCGGTAATAAAAATCCCTTGTCGGTGGAGTAGGAAAGTGCGGGGGGTGGTGACCGGGAGAACGGAGACGAAGAAGGTGGAATATCGGAACGCACGAAACAGTGAACGCTCGAAGTGTAGGAAAATGAGGATTTTTCGAATGAGAGATCAAAAGGACGCAACAACGGAGAGCTAGTTCCTTACGTTAATGCGGTATACGGACAAACGACGTTTAAATCTGATTTGCAGCTGCGAACAAGACCTCTTAAGCGCGCTGAAGAATAATTTAATCATGTCGGTTTTTCGCTATTCGCTACTATCTCCTTCGAACATGTTTATCCATTTTATTTGTTCTTCGACGATTCACTGGAACGTGCCACTTGGACATCGAGACCAATTCAACCTTAGACCATATATACCTATAGACACGGCGTAGATAATTTTCCGTGTCCGAAAGATGAAATCAGCTGAAAGACACTGTGACGTCACATTTGTACAAGCTATGCTCATCGACAGTGCCTACGCTTGGCTTACATGGGGAGAGGGGGTCAGCGGTTGCGCCATGTACACAGTACATGGAAAGAAATTATCTTAAGACTTATCTTGTGACGTCACAGCGTCCCATCATCTTTCGGACACTGAATTCTCCGTTTTCCTATACACATACTATACCTATGCTGGGTCTATTAGTATATATGGTCTAAGAATTCAACGACCCATTAAGAGGGAACGGTAGTCACGTGACTTTCCCTAGAATACCCTAGAATACCCTAGAAATCTGGCCGAAATTTGGGTTTGCGGGATTAGATTTTTCGTCCTTATACGAGTAAATTTTGAGTTGCATAAAGGCTCGTTTGATAGAGGAAGGTTCAGCGCATAGTGCCCTGTTTATGATAGCAGCCAAAAAACTCTTTTTGTGACAGAAAAATACATTGGACTCTGCGGTTGTTTTCTCAACTTTTTTCCCTACTTTGCAGACTCATATTATTAGATGTCAACATAATCTCGTTACATCATAAGCAGGGCACTATATGCGCTGAACCTTCCTCTTTAGATTGAGAAAAATCTAATCTCGCAAATCCAAGTTTCGGCCAGATTTCTAGAGTATTCTATAGGATATTCTAGGGAAAGTCACGTGACTACCGACGTTCCCCTTTAAAATGAATTCAACACTCGCACGGTTTGGCTAAAAATTCACCCATTTTCTGTTCGTCGAAGTATGCACTTTCAAACGTTTAAGAAACGTGTTCGACCAAATTGTATAAAATTGTGAATTTATCGAACTGAAGTGTCAAACAAAAATGGGTGGAATATTAACCTTTTGCACTCGGAGCTATTTTAACTAAAAACAAAACGAAAGATTTTTCCATTTTAGAATATTCGATACAATTTTTTTTCATTTTTTGCATATGAAACTGATACAATATGTCGTGTAATATGTAAATCTCTAGTAGTTTAGTAAATACGAACAAAAATAATAATGTGAACAATATTTTGAAGAATGGCACAGCAATTTTCAATGGTGCCTCAGAGTCGCCATTCGAGTGCTAAGGGTTAACACAGGGTTCTCATATAGAATGATTTCCGTGGGACGTACCGGTGTTAAACGGTAGGGTGTAATATTTTTATAAATTATCCAGACAGTAACCTTTGACTTTTGTATAAATCTAATTAATGCTATTGGCGCACTGGTACGATCATTTGTTACTATTAAGCACTTTTGCAAATTGTTACATCAACCAATTTTCGACGTTTCGATCTAAATTTAAATAATAATAAAAAAAAATTTTTCACAGACGCAATTACAACAAAATTATTTCTTGAAAATGATCTAAATTTAGATCGAAACGTCGAAAATTGGTTGATGTAACAATTTGCAAAAGTTGCTTAATCGTAACAAATGATCGTACCAGTGCGCCAATAGCATTAATTAGATTTATTCAACATTGTCGATCGAAATAAAGAAAACCGCTTTGACTGTTGTAATAATTTTTGGTGCCGATCAGGTAATTTCTCTGTGCCGGAAATGCTATCGAGCGGAAGGTATTCGACACTTGACGAAAATCCGAGGCATTTAATTATTAAGTGCGCCACGGGCCGTAACGATAACATCATTCCAGAGCGTCTATCTCACTTTACATACCCAATTACAACTACACATTAACTATTTACTCATAATAGCCGTTTACCACCAAATTATCGATCACATGCTATACGCGCTTGCAAGCTAATCGCTGGAGCCAGACATCATTGAACGACGCGTCTGACGGCGTTAAGCCCGGTATGCACTTGAATGCAACGCGCGTTCACCAAACCCTCTTTCTCTCTCTCTCTCTCTCTCTCTCCGTGTATATTAACGTAAAAACGGCTTCGGGCCATATATTTCCTGCGCAATTGTTCCAGAACCGACGGCTCTTGTTTGCCAAAGCTGAACGCTGCGTTACGTGTAACATTGTTTTCCCTCCACTTACGTGCCAATAATTCATTTCGCTCGTGCCGGACACTTGGATCTCCTCGCAGTTGGACAATGGTTTCGCGCTTAGAATAAGGTCGGTTGAATCTTGAAAACAGTGCATTTTCGAAATAGTGTATATTCGCGTTCCTCTGATGTCAAACGAGTGACCAAAACCACAGGCCGTAATAATTTTCACAGAACCCCCGTGAAAATTATCCTAGAAACGCAGGATGCTCAGCTGGATGACATTCAAACGCAAACATGTCTATCGTACACCGAAAACTAGGCTCGATGCGTACGAAGACACTTTGCTGAACACGTTTCCCAAAGTGCTTCGCGTGGGAATTAGACCTACGTAAGTATTTTTATTTTTGGGCCTGATTTTGGTTTTAACGATTATTTTAATATCGTCGATTCGAGGTGCTCGATCGTTTCCGTGTCCGAACAATATGGCGTCGTTGGTTTCACTAATGGCGGTTGTTTCAGTCCATTCGAGTCGTTGAATAAAAATCTATTTTTCCTCGGATCTCGGATTTCGGATCGTTCCTCGATCTCCGAGAACCTGATGCATTTTCCTCTAGTCACAGCAAAATAGGTGATAATTAAATGCACACAATGGTTCTTCTAACTATGCGTAAGTCGTACTAAATATTTCCAACGTTCGCCGAGCAACACAGTGATTATCGACAGCACACCTTCGTAGAATGATTTATTCCGATGCAACAGTAATTTTACTGGCTAAAGAAAACCTGTCTGGTTGATTGGAATGATCTTGGAATGTATTGGAATTAATATGAAAAAATGATTTCAGATATAAAAATTTGCCGGCTGGCAAAATCTGTTTATCATTCTTGGGGAATCACGTATAGTTAGTCACTTTGTACAGGATTTTAATGTTTTCGGCGCATTGGTTCGATCAAATATTACTAAACAACTATTTGCAAATTAACACAATATCCTTTCTCAACGTTTCGATTTTCATTTAGATCATTTTCAAGAGAGTAACAAAAACATTGCGTCTGTAAAATAACAATGAATAATACAATATATACATTGTGCAACCACCACCGCAAATAGTTGTTTAGTAATATTTGATCGAACCAATGCGCCGAAAACATTAAAATTCTGCTTTAGCAACTTACGATCGACATTGTTTTAACATTTGTACAGGATGTTTCAAAATTGGTGGATTCTTAGAATTAGTGGTGGATTAGAATGATCTTGGAATGTATTGGAATTAATATGAAAAAATGATTTCAGATATAAAAATTTCCCGGCTGGCAAAATCTGTTTATCATTCTTGGGGAATCACGTATAGTTAGCAGTTTGTACAGGATCTTTCAAAATTTGTGGATTTAGCTCGCAGTGATTTTTATGACATTGGGGCTGAAATCTCGATGTGTTGATGTTAGATATTATTCCGATGCAACAGTAATTTTACTGGCTAAAGAAAACCTGTCTGGGTGATTAGAATGATCTTGGAATGTATTGAAATTAATATGAAAAAATGATTTCAGATATCAAAATTTCCCGGCTGGCAAAATTTGTTTATCATTCTTGGGGAATCACGTATAGTTGGCAGTTTGTACAGGATGTTTCAAAATTTGTGGATTCGTTGAGCAACACAGTGATTATCGACAGCACACCTTCGTAGAATGATTTATTCCAAGCAACAATAATTTTACTGGCTAAAGAAAACCTGTCTGGGTGATTAGAATGATCTTGGAATGTATTGAAATTAATATGAAAAAATGATTTCAGATATCAAAATTTCCCGGCTGGCAAAATCTGTTTATCATTCTTGGGGAATCATGTATAGTTAGCAGTTTGTACAGGATCTTTCAAAATTTGTGGATTTAGCTTGCAGTGATTTTTATGACATTGGGGCTGAAATCTCGATGTGTTAGTGTTAGGTAAATGCCCAATACCCCCACTACTTTTATATCCACCTTCCGTGTTACCGCTCGGTGGATATTTACTATGGTGACTGTTTAGTTCCACTGTTTCTTGCACGCGGCACGCACGGGTGGCACATTGTGCGCTGACACAGTCGGCAAACGAAATGTGAAATTCGGGCGATAACAGTGTTAACATAACGTCTTCATCATCTCCGTATCAGGGCACATTAAACGCAAGATGAGCCGTTAGAAGTTAAAGTCGAAAATTCTTTCATTATCATCGTCATTAAACAAGAAGTTTAAAAGAATAAACACGCTAGAATCGAAGAAACTAAGATATTTTCATAAATGAAAATGTTCGGCGAAAACTGATAAAGTGTGATAAAAATTGAGTGATTCGGTTCATTTACGAACTATTCTTCATTTACATCAACGATGTTGATCATCATCTCCGTATCAGGGCACATTAAACGCAACATGAGCCATTAAAAGTTAAAGTCGAAAATTCTTTCATTATCATCGTCATTAAAAACGAAGTTTAAAAGAATAAACACGATAGAATCAAACAAAACTAAGATATTTTCATAAATGAAAATGTTCGGCGAAAACTGATAAAAATTGAGTGATTCGGTTTATTTACGAACTAAATTCTTCATTTAAATCAACGATGTTGGCCGACTTGGTGAAACTGAGGCGTCGACGACGAAAACTGTCGAGGCGCTCAAGCGTGAAACCGAATTTGCAAAATCGCAGAAGCTCGGTCATCCGCAGCGAGGTGCGTCTAATAAAAAACAAGAGGATCTCGATAATGACGGACGAGGAACCGGATTATTCTGTGATAAGCAACGTTCGCTCTGGAAAAAAGGTTGCAAAACGAATAATTACCGAAGGAGATCCAGTGTTACCGCAATACGAAAGCGTGAAGTCCAATGCCGATGGCATCGCGGAGAACAGAAGCTCGAACAGTGGGTCAGGAAAAAAAAATGGCAGACAGAAGTATAGCGGTGCGTGGTATTGGAAGTTTAGGCGGCGAGTGATGAAGGTCCTGCGGAACCGAGTTTCACCGGAAGCGAGGTCAGGGTGAGTTCCAAGAAAGAGATATATATCTTGATCGTCGGATAAAATGGGACAAAGTAATACTAGAAATAATTGAACAAGTTAAACACCAAAGTGGAAGAAAATGTTTTTTTAGTAAAACTGCATTGGTTGCACAACGTGAAATAACTTATTCGCGAGTTATAATTTCACGCCGTAAATGAAATTCGATGAACCGTGGAAATTTTATTAAACCCGGCGCGGCGGCGGCGGCGGCGGCGGCTGGTTATGTATTCTGAGTCATGTGATCATATGACGTATGTACGTAGATGCAAACGGGTGCGTATTTATACATACGAATATATATCCGAATCAATGTACGGTGTTTGATCCTTTCGAACGCAGTCGTCCGCGAATGATTTAAATGACTCCGATTAACAAATACGCTTATCAATCCGAAATACCTCAATTCCAGCTTTGCGACGTTGCTATAGTTGAACGTAAAGTTAATATGTGTCTGACTACGAGAATAATTAGCATCTTCTGTTTCATGAATCGGTAATAAAACTGCGCCGGTAGAAATTGCGACAGAAAATAAAAAGATGCGGAAATACGAGAAATAAGTGTATTCTACGTTGCGCATAAAAGAAATTCGTCTATCCGGATAAACACGGTGAATTGCCATATATCGTACGCGCGATTAACTATTCCCCTACAATTATGTATTTATAGCCGCGCTCCGGTAAATTATGCGGAGTATAATTGTCGTATAAAAGATACAGCTGGCTGGATTATCATAAACATCGAACCGATTGGTTCGGTATCATTGTCCTGCAAGACGCGTAAGAGATACGCAAATGGTTTTTTCCGTATTACGTCGAGATAAGTATAATAGAAGAGAATGGTACGCATGATAACACAACTTCTCACGGTGTTGCACGTGGCCAGGGAGTTTAAAGACCCTCGTCGCACCGCACCGGTGGAAAAGCCGGCAGTCACTATGTTTACGTGGGGAAACGTGCGTGGATGAGTCATCGGAGTAAATGGCAGCGAACAGGTAACGCTCGCGTGCCCACTGCCGGACAACGATAGTCAGCGGTGGACTACCACCTCGGGGAATATTTCGTTCCTTCGGGTTCTTTAAAAACGAATTTACTGTCCTTTCGTCACTGGCCATCTACATTCTAATGCAACCGTCGTAGACTCTTGAAAAAATGCTTTCAGTGTCGCATTGATTATTCGATGTACAGGGTGTTCGACTACAGGTGGGAGAAAATTTAAGGGGTGGTTTTCTCCATGACAACATAAGTCGAAATCGAAGAATAAAAAAATCATGATTTCGGCTTTGTTATTTAGTTACGGGCCTTTGCACTCGGAGCTATTTTAACTCGAATGTTAAACGTTTCTTCCGACCTAGAATATTTCCATTTTCGCTGATTTTTTAAATTTAGTGGATATGAAATTGATATAATACTTCATAGAATACTTACATGTTTAGTGGATCGATTGTAAGACACAGGAGCTATATATGAATTTATATTTTTCACTAATAATTTTAATATATAGTGAAAATAATATATTAATACTCTTGAAGTCTTCTAATTTTTTCACTGTTCTAAATTGCACGTAATATTGATTAGATACCAACATATTTAATAATGTAAACAATATTTTGAATAATGGTACAGCAATTTTTAGTGGCGCCTCATAGTCGCCACTCCGAGTGTCAAGGGTTAATAACTAAATAACCAAGCCGAAATCGCAATTTTTTTATTCTTCATTGTCGACTTGTATTGTCATGGAGAACCACTCCTTAAATTTTCTCCCACCTGTAGTCGAACACCCTGTATATGGCCTACACAATTTTTTTTTCTTATCAAATTCAAAAGACAATTTTCATTATATTTCGATACATTCGAAATATAAATGTTAATGTATAATTGAAAGTTGGCCTATAATTCTATTGTTATGAAAATGTATCTATTCGCGTGTGGGTCGCGCGTCGCGTCTCACAGAAATAGTAATTCTCGGGTCGATGGCCATGCGTGCCGATAATACGAAGCCGCGTACACAATAGTTTCTAATTACGTATTACTCAAGGGCCTCGAACTTCATCCAGCCCTAAGTACACGGTACGCGAGCCGCAGGATCTTGCGCAGAACGTGCGTAATGGACTTCCGGTGTGCATCGAACCTGAACGCCACCAGTCTGCACTTTGCCACTTTCCTGGAGCCGATTGTTTTCGAGCATTCTTTTGGAACGCGGATTTCCAATCACCGAATATCGATCCTCTAACTGTATTCGCAAAATAATTTATTACAAAGTAGAAATTCAGTGGAAGCTGATGGAGCTTTTGCAGATTTTTCATTCGGTTCTGTTTTATACATTTGCGATTTGTTTAATCCACTGCCGATAGTATAGAACACTTTCGTAAACACCTGCCACTGTGCCACAATTTTGACCGAATGATACTATACCGTAAATTGTATTTTTACTGGCCAAAGGACCGCCTGAATCACCGAAACAGGAGTCTTTTCCTGGAGTACCGTAACATACATGATGGTCTTTGTTCACCAGTGCTTTGTATTCCGTCGTTTGGTTGATACAGGCTTCGTACGGTACATGGCTTACGCGGACTCCCATTAAAACACTGTTCATACTTGCCTAGAAAAAGTATACGTGTCCGTTAACTCCTTTGTTACACAAAGTTCGGGAAGTTTCAAAGTTCAAGAAATCAAGAATACAGTTTCCAATTCCCAATCTCGGAGCTTTGAATTTGACAGTACAAGCTTGAAATATGGAATTTGAAATTACGATTTGAAATGTGGAATTTGAATTTACGACTTGAAATGTGGAATTTGAAATTACGATTTGAAATATGGAATTTGAAATTACGATTTGAAATATAGAATTTGCAATTATGATTTAAAATATGGAATTTGAAATTACTATTTGAAATATGGAATTTGAAATTACGATTTGAAATATGGAATTTGAAATTACGATTTGAAATATGGAATTTGAAATTACGATTTGAAATATGGAATTTGAAATTACGTTTTGAAATATGGAATTTGAAATTACGATTTGAAATATGGAATTTGAAATTACGATTTGAAATATAGAATTTGAAATTACGTTTTGAAATATGGAATTTGAAATTACGATTTGAAATATGGAATTTGAAATTACGATTTGAAATATGGAATTTGAAATTACGATTTGAAATATGGAATTTGAAATTACGTTTTGAAATATGGAATTTGAAATTACGATTTGAAATATGGAATTTGAAATATGGAATTTGAAATTACGATTTGAAATATAGAATTTGAAATTACGTTTTGAAATATGGAATTTGAAATTACGATTTGAAATATGTAATTTGAAATTACGATTTGAAATATGAAATTTGAAATTTGAATTATCGTATCATCTGATCGTCACTCAAGATTAAATCCGAGGAGTAAATTAATGATTTTCTAGTGAAGTATACTAACACTTTGTTGAAAATCAGTGTAGCCCCACCCGCAAACGTATAGTTTCCGTGGCAGTTGACTGAACTCGTTCGGCAACCGAGCAGCTTTCACTGTGCTCGAAAAACGAAAGGGTGGCCATACTCGAAAGAGTGCTATGTCATGGTACAGCATGCTGGAAAACCAATAGAAGAATGTTGATCTATCGTACGCGTGTATCCTGGTTATCCTGTGCATATTGCCACCTCGATTGTGGAAATTTGATCCAGCTCGTACGTAATACTTCGTTGCACCTTCAGCAATCCTTAAAAGAAATAATTCCATTAATATTTGTATATCACGTTGTTCCTGTAACTTTCGTACGCATGATTTGACTCTGCAAAATTGAACTGTAATATTGTCAAATTCTTTACTCTTCCTCGTTAAGACAATACAGTGTCGTTAAACAATAGTCAAACTTACAAACAATGAAGAGCAGTTATACCCCATTCATCGGAGAGTATGCTGGCACCGCATATAAATCCACCAGAGTTGTATAGAGACAACTAAAAATATTAACAGTAGTATTATTATTATTTTAATGTATATACATTGCAGATTATACAATCTATAATTACGTTACAATATGCCTTATAGTATCTAACTTACAATTACTTTACATTAATATAAAACTCACGTTAAGTTGAAAATTAAAAACAAAATGGAGTACCTACTTCGAGAATCTTTAACCTACTAAACGTGTCTTGAAAATCTTCGTGAAATACATAAAAATCTGCGGTACAGTAATCATACTAACCATGAATGGTCTTCGTTTTATATCAACAGGACGACCGCCGATGATTCTCACCTTTGCAATACCGACGACATTTTCTATTCTCAATAGCGAAACTAACAAACCTTAAAAACCACCAAAAACATGTATCACCTATTACTGTCGCAAGATACATGGATGGAGAAATTAAAAAGAGAGATATGACAAAGTAAAAGAGTAAAATGACACTTACACAGCAAGTGGAAAACTGCCGCACGCATTTTACAATACTTTAAACACCAGTACGAACACGTTGAATAAATCTGTGTGACAAACCGACCGCTTCGTATCTTCAGAAGCTATAAACGTCGCGTTACGATGCATGTTGCAAATTTATTGGTATTATTATCCGCGCGATCTTGGTGTGTTAAAAAGCATACAGCGGGACGCCATTGATTTACGGTGGAACATTATAGCAGTCTTGGAAACGTAAATGTTGCACTGTTGATATTAATTTTGTTAACGAGAGTATAACGTTAAAACACGTCTCCTGTACAACCTATAAACAATCCTCTTGTATTTAATCTTCCTATAAATGGTAACTCGAGCTAGGCGACTAAAATTATACTCGTACAAAATCAAAGTGATTTTGTACTTTTTGCGAATGAAGCGCAAAAACGAAATTCAACCAAAATAGTTTTGAAAACATTTAGAAATAATTATCGATATATTTTCATATTATAAATAATACATAAATTATACAGTTATCATAACAGTTACGAATACTCGTATAATACAGCATTGATACATAATTACTTGTATGCAATTTATTTACTTGTTTCTATTAAATGTAAGGAGTAATAAATTGACGATACATAAAGGGAAATTCACAAAGATTGATTAATCGATCAAATATTAAGTTTATTTGTCTATGCACATAGTAGTTGCTACATTAAAAGTACAATGAGAACAATTATAGTATATTTTTGTTGTTTGCGTGAGTACAATTTCGTAGATTTTCTGGCATGGTAACGACGATATCAGTGATGGACAACTATGGTCTGATTTTCGTAAAGCTCAAAGGCCGCATAATCCTCTATGATCGAATCGAACGATTGTTTGTCGTCTAAAGGGAACAGCGATCGGCGCGTAAGCCTCCGGCGATCCTCAAAATTCAGGGACTGCGTTTCGTTTTTCATTCTCTGCTCGAAACAGTACAAAGTGGAAACAAATCCGAGCGTTTCTATGAACATTGTAACCAACAGGAGATTGTCCGTTAAACCAGCCAGCATGCTCGAGTCGTTTGTGCTTCGGACTCTGCTGACGCGATTCATCGATTCGATTAAATCGTTCATGGAGGTCTCTACTTTTCCTGGAGCTGCAAAGAAAATTATTAATTAATACGAATGCTGGAAAAACTCAAAGAATTTACCTAGTGAAAAATGACACAAGGGTTGAAATTGTACAATCAGTGAAAAGAAAAATGTTTACTTATGTCGATCAAACAAGAACCAGCACTGGTTCGATCAATTTTTAAATGAATACACTATTTGCAAATCACCGCAATGATATTTTCAACGTTTCGATCTTACTTTAGATCATTTTCAAGAAAAATTAGCAAAATTGCGTCTGGTAAATTAACAAGAATAAATTGTGAATTAAAATGGAAAAGTGGAGAAAAACCTGTTACTAACTTGCTGAGTGTAGAAGAAAAATTCTTTGACTATGTATAAACACGTGTTGGCGTCAAGCCGGTATCATTGTGTGGTAATTTGCAAATAGTGTATTCGTTTAAAAATTGATCGAACCAGTTAGCTGAAATCATTTGAATTTCAGTGAAAAGAAAATTGTGTTCGCTAGACATTTCGTTTAGATAGAATAATACGCGAAGTATAAATATTGTTCAAACGAATAATACGCGAAGTATAAATATTGTTCAAACCTGCGGAACGACCAGGAGCAGTTTTCTTTATTTTTCTTTCGCCGCTGTTGAAATAATCAGAGTCCCAGTCATCGCTTTCGTTTAATTCTCCCTCATTTTTGCTCGTGTCTGACGGTTTTTGCCCGTAATCGCTGTCACTGTCTGAATAAAAATCCAACACTTTGTTCATCCAGTCCATCATGCACGACATGATCTTGACGTTACTCTGCCAGGACTCGTTCATAACATTTTGAACCCCTTTCACTAGGAACTTTTGGAATTCCGTTGTGGAACGATGCAGTCCGCCGATCGCACCAAACATTCTTTCGAACGCGCCGTTTCTGTACACCTGGAAGGCTTTGCGCACCTTTCTGTGTCTATAAAACAAAGCAAATAAAAACATTTACTTGTTCGTTCAATTGAGATCTACTGTCCGTACACCACAAGAAGTCCCTCGAGACTTGGCCGTTACTTTTTAAACCAATGTCCATAAAAGGTGTTAAGTAGCGGCTAAGTTTGAATAATTTAGCCTTCCATGTAACTCTTTAAAAATTAAATAGCGTTCTTTTATACTAATTTTTACAAACGCTTTTTTCAGTATTGCAACAGGTATTTCTAAGCTAACGAACTTGGCCGTATTTTGTTTGATCTCACAACTTTTTGCGGCCATAGAGTACTTGGCTCCTGTTTACAGGATGTTGTTGTTGGGTTTTAATCAGAGGTGGGCATTATTTGGCGAAACAGATATTTCAAATACTATTTAATATTTTAGATTTGACTTTGCTTAAAGAAAATAGTATTTTATTTGAACGATCTGTACCTCAAAATAAACTATTTCTATTTCAACAATTTGATTCGGAAAATACAATATTTCTATATCAACAATCTGATCCAGAAAATCAAATATTTCTATTTCAACAATTTGATCCAGAAAATCAAATATTTCTTCTTTAACAATCTGAAACACTTTCGGATTCAACACACTGTATCTTATCGTTAAGAAACGATTTACATTCATAAATGTACCGAATTCGAACCATTATTTGCAGCAATAATAATTATAATTGAAATTGTAAATAAAGAGCGAGAGACAAAATACAAATATTATCAATATTATTCAAATGAAATACCCATTTTCAAATACTATTTTCAACAACTATTGCACCAAATAAAATATTTTATTTTTAAAATTGTGCACATACTCTAAAATAAATAGGATTATTTAATATTTACTATTTCAAATACTATTTTTCCCCAGCTCTGGTTTTAATTTACCGTAGCCACGAGAACGTAACAACCATAATTTAACTAACTTTGCCGCAGCTCTGCTGTCCCTGGCTGCGAGCTGCGAACTTCTCCGTAATTTCTTCAAACCATTGTCATAGATCATGCGAAATTGGCAAAACTCGTTCGCAAGCCTCTGGCCCCACGGTCTCTGGGACAAAGTGTCGCTCAAATCGCCAACGGCTCGATGAAAAGGTGAACGTTTCGAAATCCTTCTGTTCAAAATTTTTTCGAAAGTGTACTTCATCTTTTCATGCACCGTCTTAGGCATTTTTCGATCGGATTTGCAAGTTATTCTCCGTTTTCCATGTTCGTCTACGCGCACCTCGCAATCGCTCAGCTGTTCGATGGATCTGAACCATACACTTTCCTCGATATTTCTAGGTCGATCCATAGATCCTGTTTTCAGGTTTCGAATGCACTTGTCGAGGTTCTGTAGATCGTGTACGCAATCGTGGAGGGCTACTCCTTGCTGGTTCGCCAGGGATCGACAGAGATAGGTGCGCCACATATTGCGCGCGCGATTCTTCGAGTGATCGTTCATAGAAGTGCTATGTAAACTGGATCGCAAGGTTCTCAATGCGATCTGCGGAGGATTTTTGGTGATGTTGAAGAAAACGTAGTCGAGGTCGGTGGATGATTCGCGTCTTTTTAGCTTCGGCATGCGGAGCAGGCAGCGGGAGAGCCTTTCACCGAAATCTGCTGCGTTGTAAATCACGCCTAGGAATTCTAGATCCTCCGAGTGCTTCATTAACTGCTGGAATTTCAAGTAGATTGCCTTTAGGGATCACGGAAATTGCTTACAAAAATCAAATGATTCTTAATTTCACGAATATTTGGAGCATTTAACGAAATCAATAAATGTTGTTGCATTATTTAAATGAAAATTATTTAAAAAGGAAAACAATGTCTATCCGACTACTACAGCGATTGTACAAAGTATTCGTACATCATTTGAAAACGAATAACTTCTTCAAAATTCGACTCGACAGCTTGAGTTTTTTTGAGACGTTAAAAGGATTAGCTTACTAGCTAATGTGTAAATGATTTTTTTTTTATTGTTCTTGGTCGCAATTGCGAAGGAAAAAGTAAAGGTCATGATTTTTAAATTTTTTATCTGTGCCTGTAATGGAAATTTTTATACAGGTATTTTGTAAATCTAAGCAAGTTATATACATGTACAAAGTTTCGTTGAAATTGAAAGTTTCATAAAAAAGCTATGGGCATTGTAACATGTAAAAATCTTTGAATTTAGGGTTTGCGAATCATTTAAATCGCGGATTCTTACAATTTTTGCTATTTTCAATCATTTATATTTCATAACAACCTCGATCGATTTCGACGAAACATTGTACATGTTTATAACTTACTTATACGTACCAAATGCACCTGATAAATTTTCATTACAGGCACAGATAAAAAATTTAAAAATCATGACCTTTACTTTTTCTTTCGCAATTGTGACCAATAACAATTAAAAAAGAAAATATATTATTTACACATTAGCTAGTAAACTAATCCTTTTAACGTCTCAAAAAAAAAACTCAAGCTGTTGAGTCGAATTTTGAAAAAGTTATTCGTTTTTAAAAGGTGTACGGAATACTTTGTTGTATATCGTGGAATTTGTACAGCCAATTTTTATTTTGCATAAATATCCGCAGTCCGGGTTATCAGACATTTAAGATTCGGTAAAAATTTCGAGCGAACCTGATTTTTTATTGCAGCAGTACCGTGCACGCCGAAGTACTTTTTAATTTTGTCGCCAATTTCGTTGATCACGTCGCCAGCATCGCGTAAGATGAATGCAATCTGCAGCATAGCCTCGTCGAACCAATCGTCAGAGACAGGAAGCTTCCTCAAACTCTTGCTATATCGTTGTACAGTCACGGTCAGATTGCAATCTTTCGCGAATTGCATGAGTCTTTTCCGCACTGAATCGCACATCTCTCGAATCGACATCTGCAGATTGTTTTCCGTTGATCTCAGTATAATCGGTCCCTCGATTGGTTTCGCCATTGCGGATAGAAAACGTCGAACAGTTTCCTCCAAGGTTTTCACTTGCTCCGGATTCACCAGTAACAAGGAATCAGAATTTTTCTTGACATCCGTGGGAGAAACGAGCGACTCGTTTCTTCTGTAGTGATTGGAGCCGAATACTGGCCCTGCTACACCTGTATATTATTATTATTATTTATTACTATTTACGGACCGAAGTCCTTTTATACAAATGTTTACAATAGAAGATATTCATAAAAGAAAAAGAAAGTCTTAGCATAAAGTTACATAGTAATGGACATGCTGACAGTTACAGGAATACATTATATCATATACAGGGTGTTCATTTGAAAACTTTCCAGCCGAATATCTCGAAAAATATGAAAGATAAATTGTATATACATAATTGTACATAATTGTACATAATAAAAAGTGTGAAACACGTGTCCAAGGATTTCGAGGGAAAGGGGGGGGGGGGATAAAAAAATTGCGCTGATAAAAAAAAGTATCCTACGAAAATTATTGGTCTTTTTACGTACAATAAGATGCCATAATAAAAAATATAGGTTTCCATTTGAAAAAACAAAGTTGACCTTCAAATGACCTTGAAAACGCCACCCAAATAAAAAACTGATACTGGCCACACTCTTTCCCCCTCGAAATCCTTGGACACGTGTTTTACACTTTTTTAATATCTTTCATATTTTTCGAGATATTCGGCTGGAAAGTTTTCAAATGAACACCCTGTATAATCATATAATCGCACGCAACTTTTTCTTAAATGATAGTAACGAACCATTAAAAAAGTCAATATCACGATATAAAATGTTGGATTTAGCTGCGATGCGATTTAAAGGATTTATTAATCCATATGTGGATTTGGATTTAAATGTTTGTATATAATTGTTAAAAATCACAAAGAGCAATTTGAGACGCGCGTATCTTCGATCGAATACTTACCTAGCAAAAATAAAGGGAAAATAGATTTCAGAAACATTATGAGCGTGTGTACCGCGTTTGTTAAAGCTTGCACGTATTATGATTCTTCTAGGGTTTCTTCTGGTATATATAATTTTGTTTAAACATTGTCGCGACAGTTTTTGATAATCTTCTTTGAAATATGCCGGTGCTTTGTCATTTTTAATGTACCAAGAAGATGTTGGAAGATGATAAAGAATGCAGTAAAAATGAATGATGTTTGATAGTAAAAATGCGGTACGTTGACATGGAAAATTTGGAGCGGAAAGGCTTCGGAATTGCACTTGTGCTGAAAAGTAATAATTGGGACGAGGACAGTCGAATAAACAGAACAAAATAACGTTAGATTTCAGTCAGATCTTATTGTTACAATTTCAACAATTATACGGTACTGATAGATTCTTACGTTTTTCAAATTGCTCGAATTATTTCGAAAAATGTAAAGTTTATTCCCAGACAACCTAGTACCGTCAAAACAAATAAACTACTTTATTATTCTCCGCATTCCAAGACATAATAATATTCATAATACAAAACATTCGCAATATTCCAATAACGGAGCGTGGCGTAAACGAAAAATGGCGGAGACCGCAAGTAAATCCGCGTCCCTAATAAAGAAAATGGCGGGCGGACGCCTGCGCCTGGCGAATCCGATCACCCTGGCAACATTAAATCGAAGCAAACCCTGCGAACCACCTTTTATTCGCCACTTCGTTCAACCTGCAACAATAGAAACAACGTACAAAATCGTAACATCGGAAAAAGTCGACAAAAACCAGGTAAACTCTCGGAAAAACGAGGCAACAGCTTCTCTGACGGCGGACTTTTCGCGGAGCTAAGTTGAAATCTCGCGTATCGTCATCCTTGGCAGCAACTTAGCATGTTCGGTGTTGAAAAGCGTTAGATATCTATACGAAACGTGATATCATCGCGAAGACAGCCGGCGCGTTGACTCAGCGATGCTATTCAGGAGTCATGGCGCCATCAGGAGTGCCGGGGACCAAAGTTTGCAACCGGTGCCAGAGAGAGAAATCATCGCAATAAATTCTAGCCGGGATTTTTCCCAAAAATCATCAGGATTTTCTAGGCGAACGAAGATAAGTAGAATTTTCACATCAAATAAGGAGCCGGTCGATGAAATATTCGCGAGCGTCCGCCATCTAGCGGCTGGAATCGAACCAGTTAGAACAGAGTATGGGCAAAGTGTCTGGCTATTGACGACAGTGCAGGCTGACATACCGGCTTCGGCGTGACGTTTACCGGAATTTCGAGGCCCTCGGGACCTCTGCTAGTGTCCGCACAGTGCGACAAAGTGTCGGCGAGAGAAAGTGTCGTTCGAAGAGGATGTTGATTTGATTGTACCTCGAGAACGAGAACCACACCTGACAGGATGGACGAGGAGGCTATGTGGAAAGATTTCTATCACAAGATCATCGAGGAAAAGGAGTCCAAGGAGAAGGAAGAAGAGGAGCAGACAGAGCACGAGACAAGGTAGAGAGGGCCGAAGCTGAAGCCGGCTCTTTAAAGAAGAGCATCGCGACTTATACCTTGCACATAACTCGCTGATCTAATTTAATCCATCTTCTAATTCAGCGGCGCGGTGACGCGCTCTCGGGTAACTCTGGTACCGCTTGTGTTGTGCATTGGAACTGATCTACATATACGAGACGTCATCGATCCACAGATCGCTCTAACATTCATTCAAAGTGCTCTCACGACGTTCTCATTGCGCCGAATCCACTGTTATGCTTTTGGTTCACAGGTTGCCACTAATTACGAATTTACGTTTGCTGTTACGATTGCTATAGATAGATACATTAATGCAGCTGTTCTTCGAATTTCTGTTCAGGGAATCGATAAGTTCGTCGCGATGGTACAAATTTTCCAGAAGTTCATGCATTTATCGATGTAAAAACATCATAAATATTTAAGCAACCCTGTGTGTTGCTTTTAAACGCTACCTGCTGAAATCGTTAACAAAAAATAAACGACTCCGTTTAACTCGGATTTTCTGCAATCGAAGGTAAATCGATCGCCGACAGCGAACGTGTTAAACGTTTTTCTCGGTGAATCCCCAACGCACGAGTTTTCTTACAGAGAAAAATGCGTTTGAGATCTCGATTTGCTCATAGTTGGGGAAAATTTTTATTCGTTATTCGATGGTTCGCGTTTATTAGAGTTTGCCAGTAGTTGCGGAAAGATTTATTCGAAGCCCTCGAATAAAAGATAAAAAAATTATTCGAAGTTCGAGTAAAGCCACTTCGTATAAACAAAAATTAATTTTTATTCGTGAGATCAATGCTCGTCGAATATAATTATTCATTCGATGCTCGTGGAATAATGATACTTTTTATATTCGAACCATCGAATAATCGATACAAATTTTTTTATTTTTTACTCGTTATCCGATATTTTTATTTAGATGAAAATTTTGCCCAACTCTGGATTTCTCGGATACATGTTAATGTCATGACTCACGGTTACTAACGCATAATGTCAGAGATTTTAGGCGGTGATATCGCGCGATCTTTGTAGAAGATTGCCTTATCTTTATTAAAGAAACTTTAACGACCCTATGCAGACTTTTTCACTGATAAACAGTAGCACGAACGTTGTGCGCGACGCGACGCGACGTTCGAATTCCCGCCGGAGAAAGATGTCTCGTGCTTCGGCCAGTTTCTTGCACCAATCGCGTTTAATGCACCACATGCGACCGCCTGCACCCGGCTATTAATAAACTAAGACTAATGCACGACTTACTTAGAACGTCCGAGTTCAATTTCGGCTCTCGAATACGACGTTTAGATTGTTGCTGTATCGATGAAACTCTGAAAACTGATTTTTGTTGGTAATTTTGCTGGGTCGCGTTTTTTGGTCCAAATTGTCACGAATTTGTTATTATACAATTCAGACGCCATCTGTGAAGAAAATCGAATTTATTAACAAGAGCAATTTTACCAGCTAAGTGTCGCGCGAAGTTCAAGTTCGAGATCAAGCACGTTCGATTATTGTTGCCCAGCAAGTTAATCTTTACTGACATTTGCACAGGGGCGTCAATGAATTTCTCGCGACACTAATTTATTGCCGAGGAGTAAATATCACGCATATATATATGTAGACTGGAAAGTAGTGTAACACGCGATCACTCGTTGTTTCTGTTGTTAATTAGCTGTTATCTCTGAAACGGCTTTTATTAAATTACCACGTCGATTTTATTAATCTTGCTAAATGTATCGTTAATGCTAATAAATGCGCAAAACCTCGGCAAAAACAATTATGCTATTGTTAGCGGTGAATGCCTATAAATACAAATCGAGTGAAGAATTACTAATCAGGTGATGTCACGTGAAGTAAAACGATTTAGGGAACGCCAGGAAGATCTCATCGCGTGCTCGCCAGCGTCCGAAGCGTGCAAACAAGACGCGCGTAACATTCCT
Source organism: Lasioglossum lativentre (assembly GCA_916610255.1). NCBI lineage: Eukaryota > Metazoa > Arthropoda > Insecta > Hymenoptera > Halictidae > Lasioglossum > Lasioglossum lativentre. Next base: position 8,268,849 of record OU744358.1, on the reverse strand, counting down.
AGCGGCAACCATAAACGGGAAAGAAACAGTGAACGTGTTCGTCGTGTTAATCAATTCGTTCAATGTCTCGGCTGTTGCTGTTGTTTATGACCTGGCCGATAATAATTAAAGAGTTTCTTAATTGGCCAACAGCGGGCAGAAAATATTGAAATTAGCACAATCAATGGAACGCGTTTATCTGTGGTTGATAAACGTACAAAAAAAAATTATAACTTTGAACAAGTTTTATAAAAATTGAAACTTTGTTCACGATAATATCAAGAATGCAGCAAACAAGTATTATTAAGGATGTTCTGGAGGTATATAAAAACGCAACTAAATTTTTGAAAATTTGACAAGTAATAATTCTTACTAAATTAATGGAATTATCAAAGTTTGGGTTCGATTTTACACAAATTTTAACACGTCTTCTTAAGGAGAATTCATAAAATTCCACTTCAAACCACTTTTTTTATATATATATATAGTAAAAATTATGTAATTAATTATGTTGAAAATTTATTAGGATTCACCAAACAGTTACGGAGCAAAAAATTATAAACTGTTACAAAACGTCAAATTTATCGTGTTGTCATGTCATTAATAACCATAAATATGGCTTTCTGAAGTATATTTAATTTATTTAAATATTTACTTGAATATCACAAATTTATTATCTTGAAGTTCAAATCAGAGGGTACAATTATTCGCAAAAGTCAGTTACAATTTTTTTAATATGAAGACAATTTTGGCTTTCATTGCCAATATATTGATGGATTTCGAATTTCTTGTACTTTTGTCTCCCATTGTACCTCCAGAACATCCTTAACACAGTTTACTTGCCGGAGAACATATCCATTTGTTATTTAAAGCATCGAAATACAGCAATCATTTTCTAAAGTCGAATCCCATTCACGAAAAATTTCTACCAATAAATCACGAAACTCAACAACACTACAAACAGCGTGGGAAGTACGTGATGACGACATTTTAACATCTCGTGCCAAAACAGGATCTCTAATTATGCCTGCGCTGTCTATAATTATCAGGTTTTAGTGGCTATTTTTGGAACATTATTTCCCAACTCTTCTCATTCACGATGAGTTCTGACTTTTTCTGTGGATGCTACTGCGAATTTGTGGATTCCCGGCAAGAATCCCTGATTGATCTGTTTCTCCGGCTTCCGACAGTTAACCTTAATTGCTAATGAATGCGAGTGACGATTCAGTAGAACTTGTTCTGCGCGATACTTTTCCCATGGGTCAGCAACGAGCATGAGCTAGCATTACCGTGGACGTCATCGCAGTGGTTCGGGAATTCCTTGTTTCCGCGACACGGCGCCGATAAGGAAATTGAGAGGAGCTTAGGTCACCAACGCGTAGGTGAATGCCCCATAAGATAGGGAAATTACGTCTGTGAACGGTAGTGGTGAAAATAGGTGCACTATCATTCGGTATTCTAAGACTATGACCAAAAGCTATGACCGAAAATTTCATTTTCCACAGGGCTCCCCCTTAAATTATAAAATCATGTCTGTATTGCTGCTGTCCCGATCTACTTAGGTCTCGCTGAAAATTCTACTCAACTATTTTCGTCAAATAGTAAATTTCATATTCACGTTAATTACGTATGTAATTTAAGTATACGAATGTAATTTTGAATTAGTATGTAATTTACGTAAATAACAACAGATAAATAAAAAATTTTAATACAATTTATAGCTAAACATTAAATAAATTGATATGGGTCCGGATGGACCCAAAACAACTTATTAAGTGCCTTTATTTTAAGCGTAGCCGGGTTAATAAAAAAAAAAAGGAATAGGAAAAAGTAATTGTCTCATCGCAACAGAGAATAACAAACAATTATTACTGTCCAATATCCGAGGTCGTACGTTTTAGAGGACCTTGCGTTCGGAAGTGCCATGCCGCCTACAGGTTGTATCAAAATTTACGACTCTATCATGCTGAAAATCCCACCGCAATTATCTCGTGTTTCACGTTGATTAAAACTGTCTTGTCTTATTGATATACGGGAACAAGCATTATCTGTTTGATTATACAATGAAGTCTCATTTCGGAGAGACGAAAAATTCGCGGCTGTTTATATCTACAGATTTGAAATGCACGGTATCTGAAACTGGATTGTTGTTCTTACGAGCATAAGGCACAAGGTCTCTAGTGATGTAAGCCGTGAATGACCTTCGGCAGTCGTAGCCGTAGCTCGTTTCAAAACGGTCTCGAACCGACTTAATCCGCTTTATATTAATCGTCGCGTTCAGCAATTTGCACGCATTTAAACACTGTGCTGCGACCTGTGAACGTACACCTTAAATAAACTTCGCGCAAGCTGATAATAATCTGCGAATAACGTCGCCAAGCGAACCGTTGCCGTAATAATTATCATCAAAATAAATGCTAAAAAAACTTTCATCCACGTGCTCGAAAAATTAAAAATCGATTCATTTTTCTCATAAATTCGTGAAACGTATCCATCGTACAAACCAATAAATCTTTTATGTAATGTTAAACAACGAGGAATCCTTTGCAAATGTACTGCTGATCACCGTCACGCAAGATTACGAAGCAAAAACGAAAACAATCAAGAGAACGTGTTGAACGAGGCGATGCTTTGTTGTATTCATGTCTGAAGTGCGTCTCGATGATTCACGTCTTGTACGAGTTAATAATAAAATAGGCTAGGTGGAAGAAATGACAAAACGAAACAAATAGCTGAACATTATCTATAAATGTCGTCTCAATATTAGGAATGATTTTTTAGAATTAGTATTTTTATTAGGTCTAGAAACGAAATTTTTTTCCACTAAATATGATTGATCTCTATTTACGTGTACTCCGTTGATTGATTCGATCTTAATTGTTACTTGGCATCCAGGAAAAATTGTTAAGGAAGATCGGTAGCTGCCGACGAAGTACTCGCTGTATTTCAATCATGTGTGAATCATCTAAATCACCTGCTCGCTACCGAGTTCTCGGAAAGATCCATAAATCAATACCAAACAGTTGATAAACTGAAGGTGTTCGTAGGCGAATGTTTAATTCTTTAACTCTGTCAAATATGAATCTCAACTAGACAGGAGACGCCATCTTGGGGTGAAAAAATAAGGTCCCAAAAGGTCCCTTAAAAAACACCAAATATTGTAATGTATTCATAAATTGTATAATTTGCAATGTATATGGTACAGTGACGCACCCAGGATTTCATCTTAGAGGGGGACGAGTTGAACAAAATGACCTATTTTAGAATTTTTCAAACATAAATTTATTTATAGAATAAAATCTAGTTTTCTTTTCTTTTTGCAATAGCTATTCAATTACTTCGGTTATAGTTACACGAATGTCTCTGTGTATGTATAACAAAGCCAACCCATTCAGTCGTGGTTGTGTCATTGTGAATCATAAATATGTTTTCAAAATTCTTAATGTAAAAAATGATCTTTCACTGACGCACGTCGTTACCGGAAGCGTTGCAAATATTTTTAATAAATTCTAAATATCAGGATATATCGTTTGATCGCATTTCAAAATCGCATCAATGGCATTTTTGCATGGAGACCATGGGACACCAATGCTGACACGTACACAGCCACCGACGCACAACAATAGGCAGAATTCAGTGTTCTAGTATCGGCAGTTTTTGCAAATACGTCGGAACCTAAGTGAGTGTATACCTTATTTGTATAGAGAAAAATTGTTCAAAATGTTTAGTTTTAGAAGTAACTATTCTACGGTTTAGCTAATTTTCCAGTGTTTCGTTTCCTTTTTCTTGGGGGGGGGGGGGCTTGCCCCCCTGGCTCGCCCCCTGGATGCGCCACTGATATGGTATATAAACCTTACATGGTTTAAAGCAATAATAAATAATAATAAATAAATGTCCATGGTCCTCTAGAAAAACCGCGGTATCATCTAATTAACTGTGCGAGGCTCGATTGCTACTCACGGTTCAAAACAATTCAACTAGCAGAATTGAGCAATTTAGATTCGTATCGGTTGGAAGCTGTGGGAAAGTACCGAGTCTGAATAACTACTGCAAATTTCTTATTCATATACCTTCCTGCCTCCTACTTCGTTCGTCCTTCTCGACTTCAGAGGCCGGAGTCGACGAGCAGTTGACCGGCACGCATGCTTCGACCGACACGGTGTTTTTAAAAGAGTCTCGCTTTAGCGCACCTTGTTGCATTTTCAGTGAGTGCAGAAGCGCATGTGAACGTGCAGCGCGGATGCGCAACACGATTGTTTAATTAAAACTCGTCTCGCGTTAACAAGTTCGCTACGGACACCGGGAATGTAAATACGTATTTAATTTAGAATATATACATATATATATATATATCCTAGATCTACTGGAACAGAAAATGATATATTTACTGGATCTTGATCCAGAATAATGACAAATTAATTATCACCGGCGAACATTATGTATTGTTTAATTCGCTTGTCACTAGCCGCAGCTCGGAAGTTCGCACAGCACCGCACATTTTATTAAATAAATGGCAACCGGTGTTCAACCACGTGTGTTGTGTTCTTTTTCCGGAAGGAGTAAGGACCGGAAAATGGCGCACTTCGCGAATCTGGACGAGCAGCATCCTTATTTCGCGATCGCCGCGGCCCGGATGTCGCAAAAGCCGGAAACGAAAGAGGTGACTGTCGCGAGATTCTATTGGAAATTCGCAGCGTTCAACTTCATTAATAAAAGGTGTGAACCGTATTTATGGTTGCGTAAAAGTGAGTAGGCTACCGCCGCGTTGCGTAGTGCGTAGCGCAGCGCTTTCTTTTCGATTGGTACGTAATTGAATAAATTAATGTCGCTGTGCACAATGTGTTCGTTAAAATTGACTGTCACTATGCGATTTAGATGAAAAATATTTCCTTGGCAGAATATCGTAGACAATTATTACGAGAATGTTTGAACAATTGTTATAATTTTACTACATGCGAATAAAACAGTTAAATTGTAGTAGCGATGCTATTGTATAGATTGGCTATTGTGCAATCAATGCTCTCAATTGGCGCGCGGCTTAGCGCAATTAACAAAAAACATCCGGTGTCGGGAAATGCAGCAAACACGCGACTGCAGTGTAATATTAAATTAACGTGGCATTGATGCTGGCATAGCCTGTATCAAAGGATCAAAACTCCATTCGAACATCCGAGAAATATACAATTTTCATTGTCAAAGATCCCATCTATTGACGATGAAATAGTGCCTTTTTGTAACCAAACTTGTATAGGCTTGAACAAAATAATCTTTGCTTCGTCACTGGCTTTTTTTTATTAACAAATTGACTAAGTGTTTACTCGAGATCCTTTACCTAGTCATATTTAAAACATTCATTTTCAAGTTTGCTTCTGCCAAAGTGTCAACGAGAGAAAAGTATATACAGGGTGTCCCATGTAACAGTTTTCACGATTTTTTAAGTACCCGCGATAATCTGACAAAAAATATTTTCAACAAAAGTTTTCGATTGGCTATATATTGCAAATAAAAAAAAAGTTCGAAAAACATTTTCTTTTATAGTATTGTCAAGGTCACCTTTATTTAAATTGCATTTTGTATTTTTGACTTAACAGTATTACAGCCCGCGTCAAGACGAATTATACCATGACCTTCGGATGACCTTGACGTGCCATTTAAACACATGAAGGTGGCCTTGACAATAATAAAAAAGAAATTTTCGAACATTTTTTTTATTGGAACGTATAGCCAATCGAAAACTGATCAGCTTTTGTTTAAAATATTTTTTGTCAGATTATCGCAAGTACGTATACTTAAAACATCATGAAAACTGTTACGTGGGACAGCCTGTATATGTTTAAGTTCAGTTTGTAATGCTTTCCAAGATTTGTTAATTTCGCGTTTTTCCGTTTGCTTTTTAATATGTGAGAGGGTAAAATTGTGAATAATTACGGAGAGATTGAAACCAAACTAACCGCTTAAAGTCTGCTAAGAAAACTTTTCCGAGTAAAAGCGATTGCGATGGTTCGTTTCACAGAATTCAAGAGTCCGATGGCGGATTTTTCGAAAATCTCGGCACTCTGCTGGCCGAAAAGGTTCGAGCACAGGAACAGGTGGAAGGACCTCTGCCAAAGAAGAAGGACGAGATCCAAGAAGAAGAGGAAGATGATCTGAGCGAGGAAGTAAGCATCGAAGAGCCTGTTGACGCTCTTCTGGAAACTGACAGCGACAGGGATGAAAATGAGCACACTACCAATTTTTTGGCCGAGTCTATGGGCTGGAATGTGAGTAGAAAATACACCGTTTTATCTAGCATAGTACTTTTATTGTATACATTCATTAAGAAATTGTATCTCAATTTTTATAATTTACAAACACATTTTTATCGAATTTCGTATGCACAAACAACCACTGAGGATAAACTAAGATATAATAATAAATATGCATTTATGACAAAAACGAGTAGGTGCAATTCGAAGAAACAAAGATTAAAACAATTTACACTTGTTTTCATGCTTCTTGTAATTGAAACGGAGAATTAATTTTTTGTTTAAACTGAATGACTTCCGCCGCAAAGAACCCCGCACTAATCATATGGAAAATCTATTCCGGTAAAATCAGTGGGATTTTTCATATGTTGTAGCTTATAATAAGTATGTAGCAATAATGGACAGTTATCGAATTATAATTATAATTAACTTTTTGGCCGAGTCTATGGTCTGGAATGTGAGTAGAAAATACACCGTTTTATCTAGCATAGTACTTTTATTGTATACATTCATTAAAAAATTGTATCTCAATTTTTATAATTTACAAACACATTTTTATCGAATTTCGTATGCACAAACAACCACTGAGGATAAACTAAGATATAATAATAAATATGCATGTATGACAAAAACGAGTAGGTGCAATTCGAAGAAACAAAGATTAAAACAATTTACACTTGTTTTTATGCTTCTTGTAATTGAAACGGAGAATTAATTTTTTTTTTTAATGAGAATGTCTTCCGCCGCAAAGAACCCCGCACTAATCATATGGAAAATCTATTCCGGTAAAATCAGTTGGATTTTCCATATGTTGTAGCTTATGATCTACTGAACAAAAGATGCAATGGGCACAAAGCTCAATAATGGACAGTTATCGAGTTATAATCAGTCGAACATGACAAATTCGAGCTGCCGAATACTCGAATCTCGGGAAGTATTTATTTTGCCAAAAAAATTATAATTATAACTCGATAACTGTCCATTATCGAGCTTTGTGCCCATTAAAAGTTTAATCAATCGAACATCACAAATTCGAGCTGCCGAATACTCGAATCTCGGGAAGTATTAATTAAACTTTTAATGGGCACAAAGCTCAATAATGGACAGTTATCGAGTTATAATTATAATTTTTTTGGGAAAATAAATAGCTCGATAAAAATAAATAAATCGGCAGCTCGAATTTCTCATGTTCGACTGATTATAACTCGATAACTGTCCATTATCGAGCTTTGTGCCCATTGCATCTTTTGCTCGGTAGATCATAAGCTGCAACATATGGAAAATCCCACTGATTTTATCGGGATAGATTTTCCATACGATTAGTGCGGAGTTCTTTGCCAAATTAAAATAGCAAAACGTCAGCTGATCGCCCCTGAAAATTTGTGTTCACGTCAGATCTACAAAGATCGACGAATTTACGAGCGTGTTTGGGAATTTTCGTCGTGTACCCGTCGATAGATCATAAATCCCCGGATTTATTCGCTCGAGTATCGTCTCACCTCGATCACGTTCACCGCTGTTCTAAATTTTATCTGTCGAGTGGTTTCTTTTCTTAGACCACCGGCGAAACACATGGTCGACGGTTCATTCGAAATAACAATGATCCCTGGGAACGCTCGAATGGACCGTTTAACGCGTCATTGACACGTGAAATGGCAACTTAAAATACTTTAAATGATAAGACGGCAGCGCGTGTTGCGTGCGTCAGCGCGGATAAGGGGTGGTCTGTTCACCATGAAAGATTACTATGTGAAACACTTCGGCCGAGGATTATGGGAAACACATGGGAAAGAGCCTGGGAAAGTGTGCTACTGGGAAAAATTTAATTTACGATTTGAAAGAATAAATTCGAATTAAAATTCAATTATTCTTCTCCATATTAAAAAAAAAAGCATGTACGTTAGGGTGGACCTTATTTTTTGACCAACGAATTTTTTTCACGACGCCCCCCAGAATTGTTCCTTTAGGTGAGAAAAAAATTTGTGCAAAATTGCGTGGCGCATTTAAATTGAAAATTTTGAAATTCACCTTAACTATGGAGTACGACACATCGTTGGATTTGTATTTTTTTTCTGAATAGGAATATGGAAAAATTAAATAAAAATAACGATGACCTCGAAATTTCGAAAATTTGATTTCCCAAAAAATTTTGTATTTTACCATTCTATCGACCTTATCGAACAGTGCAATTTTCTCCTGTAGCATATTTTCGTATAACCACAAATAACAGAGATATTTAAATACCTACATTAAAATGTAGAAAATTTTTATTGATGATAGGACATATGTATTATCCTGTATAAGTAAAATAACATATTAGCAATGAAGTCTATTTCTATTCGATCTATTTCTTATATTCTAAAGAACTTCCATATGCCATATTCCTATTCAGAAAAAAAGACAAATCCAGCGATGTGTCAGAATTTCGAAATTTTCAAAATTTTCAATTTCAACGCGATCCTTTTATCCGATCGATCTCGAACTTTGCACAAACTTTTTTCTCACCTAAAGGAACAAATTCTGGGGGGCGTCCTGCATTGTATCTCGATAAAAATTTTTCACCAAGTATAGCTCAAAAGTCCACCCTAATGTACGTCGATGATTCTTTAATTGGAATCGGGGAACACGATCAAATATTCCATAACTACGATCGGGATTGTTTCATTTCTTATTCACTCAAATCCTGGCTCGAACGATGGCGTCGCCGGCTCGGCACGATTTTCCTCAGCAATGGTAAATATCGATTCCACAAAGTGGCCCAGTACCAGCCGAGAATTCGTCGAAGTCTGATGTCTCGTTTCAACCCCTATTCGATATGTGATAGTGGCTCCGAGACCTACAGACCACTGCCAAATCCTCGATTATGTCTGAATTTCATTGTTGAGAACAATGCGGATGGGTAAACATGGCGGAAGGCCGTTCTCTCTACAGCTCGACGATAAATATGTGAGTTTAGTAACAAATTTACATTCGACGTTACAGTAATGCTCATTCATCTTACGAGCCAAGTCCGATTAACGATGAAAGACCGGTTATCAAGGGACATTAAACGCGATTTATGTCATCGATTCTTGCAGTTCTATATTTCCGATTTATCGCATAATTTCGTCGTATCTGCTTCCTGGTCATCAGTGCGTCGATTATTTCACTTCCGTTTCCAACATTAGTATATAGGTATTTATTATTCCGTTTCCAATAGTATAGGTATTTATTAACACTAGAACTACCGAGCCCTAAACGAGAGTGATGTATATTATATTCTTTTATAATAATAACACAGAATTGAGTTTGTTTAGATTTCGTAGAATTTTTATGGTAACATGTAATTGAATACATATTAAAAAATTTTGTCTAGAAAATACATCTGTAACTTCACGAATCGTAAAAGAAAAAACCGGAAACCAGTCATTTTTACTGGCTCGGTGGTTCTAGTGTTAATGTGTTTACTACGGTTGACAATAATATAACATATGTAATAAAATAGCTGCGTGTTAACAGAGTCGTTTATACTCGTCCGGGAACAAAATGTTGCTCTTTTGATGCTTAGCGTTAAGCATGAATTTTTATGCCGGACACTACTTATCGGAATGAGCCCCCTTTTTGTTTATTCCTGATAAGTAGACAGCGAATACGGAAAATAATAATTTTCTTACCAAATTGCAGCAAACTGGAGCGAACTGGAAATTTATTTTCTTTCTTAACCCTTAGCACTCGGATGGCGGCTCTGAGGCGCCATTGAAAATTGCTATGCCATTCTTAAAAATATAGTTCACATTATTATTTTATATATTATTTTTATATATAATATTATTTTTATATTGTTATATTTATTTTCGTTCGTATTTAATAAACTACTAGACATTTACATATTATATGAGATATTATATCAGTTTCATATGCAACAAATGAAAAAAAAATTGTATATAATGGAAATATTCTGGAATGGAAGAACCTTTCGTTTTCGAGTTAAAATAGCTGCGAGTGCAAAGGGTTAACACTAGAACTACCGAGCCCTAAACGAGAGTGATGTATATTCTTTTATAATAATAACACAGAATTGAGTTTATTTAGATTTCGTAGGATTTTTATGGTAACATGTACTTGAATACATACTAAAAAATTCTGTCAAGAAAATACTGGCTCGGTGGTTCTAGTGTTGAATTCAATGGCCGAGTTTCTCTACGAGTTAGAGGGTGGTTCTTTCGAGTCCGAAAAAAGGGGAAGAGGCAGGCAGGCACGCGAGCGTTTCAATTCCGTCGGCGATACGTCGACACACGCGTCGCGGGGTGTTATCCTCTAAGCTCAATCGAGCAGTTAAACTCAATCTGAAACGCGATTCTGGCCTGTGTTGGTGTGTTTCGCCGATGTGAATCGTCACACCATCGCAAGCAGTATCGTCGACGTACGACGACTCTGATCTGTCGGGTCCATCTATTCCTAGCAGTGCGGTTCTCGACTTCGTCAAGTTCTCGTCGCGCGTCTTCCCGCGGATCATTATCCTGCCGGTGTCCTTACGTCGCCTCCTTGCGACTCCTGAAAACTCGTGCAAGAAATGACTCTGAACAATGCGAGTCATACTCCGCGTTTCGAACTTCCGGTTCCGTGATTGACAACCGATGGCCAATGGGAGGTATTGTGAAGTGGATCTTGGTACCCGTTGGGATTTTTCAACGTTCCGAACATGTTTTTCGAAGTTTAGGGTTTATCCTGGATTCGAAGTCGAGAATAATAGAAATTGATTTATAGGAATTAAGGAAGCGATTAAATTTTCAAGCGGGTTAATCGGTGAGTAGATTTAATAGGATGGCCTATAGGGAGGTTGAGGATTTTTGTTCGTGGTACTTTTGCGATTGGTCGAGAGCGACATAGTCCATCGTAAAAATAAATCGAACCTATACAGAGGCAACTATGTTGGGCAATCTTCTTCTGTTCTGTATCATTGAAAACTGGCAGACTGTCAGTGACATAGTTTCATGGTGGTGGGAATGACGGTGGAACGATTTCATCCCCTTATAGAACGTGGTCAGGAATAAAATAATATTAATAACAGAGTCTCGTGATTTCGAATGCAACATAGCAAAACGAATGGTTCGACGCAAAAACAGTTCAACATAACAAAACCACAGAAATCGATATTCTTGTACACCGAGTTGGAACTTCGACCACAATGCGTTGCGTGGAAAAAAGCGGTGCTTTCAGACAGGAAAAAAGCAGGCGTCTCTAAATGAACTCGGCATAAAATAGATCTGTTTAGCGTGTGGGCGGTCGAGAGCGACAAAACTTGCATAATATCACGGGAAATTGGGCACACTCGGCGAAGGCCGGAACGCGCGTGTATAGGTCGCACGAATGATTCTTGCCGTTTCTAGTCGAGAGAAACCGGTCTGGACCGCGGCAAGAATCATTTAGGCGAACGTGCTAGCACACGTTTGGCCGTCGTCTACGCGCGACTTGTCGGTCAATGAGCTAATTGTCGGTATATCAATTTTCATTGGGCGCAATTGCGCGAGCATACGAACGCATTGTGGTTGCACTTGCCCCGTGGGTCGCCTCAAACAGGATACGGCATAGTTTCCCTTTGTGCAGATTCATTGTCTTCTTTTCGCGGTTTCCATTGGTCCCCCGGTTAACCGGCGGGCCAATGCCGTGTCCCGTCGTTTCTCGATATTTAAATCGTCCCCCCCCGGAGACCGTCTCGAAATTTTATGCATTATTTAATTGATGCATTATTCACTTATTAACGGACCGAGCCCGACCCGAGCCCGAGCCCGCCGTCGTTCAGGAGGGCTGACGTGACTTTCGTCTTCTATTTACCGGACGATTCGTTGCCACTTTGTTTCTCGATTTGCTGGATTACAAATATTCTTCTCCGTTTCCCGAAGAAATGGTGACCAATCAGGGTAATTTATTTTTTAATTGGTTCTTGAGGAATAGAGGATAGTCAAATTGGATTTTTAAGGTTTGCAGAACTAATATTGAGAACCGAGTATAAATCTTCTTTTCCTTTTCCCGAAGAAATGGTGACCAATCAGGGTAATTTATTTTTTAATTGGTTCTTGAGGAATAGGGGAGAGTCCAATAGGATTTTTAAGGTTTTCAGAACTAATATTGAGAACCGAGTACAAATCTTCTTTTCCCGAAGAAATGGTGACCAATCAGGGTAATTTATTTTTTAATTGGTTCTTGAGGAATCGAGGATAGTCAAATTGCATTTTTAAGGTTTTCAGAACTAATATTGAGAACCGACTTACAGTAAGGTGAATTTGTTTCTTAGATCTTGGAAACGCTTCTCGATGATACAATTTTTGCACTAGTTTCACTTGTACACGAATGTACGTGAATGTGGACAGCCAGTGAATATCGTGGGTTGCCGAGGCTCCCCAGGAGAATATCTGTCCTTCAGGCACCGATTAGGAGGTCAATGCTGTTCGGGATGCTGTGCGAGATGCGTACAAATAAATGGAATCCCATTGTCAGAGTCAATTGCTTTTGGCACTCGTAATGGCCCAGTTTTCGCGTTTCCCAGTGACCCGGTCGCCGATCGAAAACCCACTGCTCAGAAATTTTCTTGCCACGTCTGCCAAAAACTGATGAGTCTGTACCAAAAACACACTCTCATTACGATTTTATTTCGTTTCTCTCATTTTCTACATCGTTTCCTCGAATAAACGCGTTCGACGTCTTTCGAGGAATCGTTTTTCCTCGACGAGTAGAATCGACTATTTTAGTCGGACGTCGCCGCATTCCCGCCGATCTTTCGCAGCTCTCGATCTGCTCGCTAAAAAAAGAGCATTTGAAATTTGCCGGGTAAACGAAAACTAAGTGTTACTTGCGTAACATTGGCCAGGGAAAAAGTGAATTTTAAGTATTTCAGGGTCGGTCTGAAATTAGACGTGAGAACTCGGCCGTGCAACCTGCTCGTGGCTTTCACGTGTCCCCATGCTTTTGGAAAAATAAATTCTAGCTCGAGATTTATGAACATCGAGTCATCGGTTATAAACAGAATAATTTTAGACATTTTTCGCTGAAATAACAGCTTCGTGACCTTTAAACGGTGAATAGATCGTTACGATCTTGTAACACTTATAGAAGAGAAGATTAGGATACAGTGGGATTAATCCCAAGAAGTTTAAAATTTAATTCTGAGAATGTTCTGAAAGTTTTGTTCAATTTTACTGATTCGTTCTCTTTGCTCGAATTTTCCTCGGTGGAAAGTTTATTGTTGTTTTGTTGTACCGGTGGTCTCTCATAAAGTTTGAAATGGAGGAGCTAAGGGGCAGTTTTATTTTTGTAAAGACTGCGAAAGAAATTTATTTTGCTTGAAATGTTTTTACCATTACTGAATGTTCTTGGAGATATTCGACTGTTGAAACGTTCAATTTTATGTTCAGGCGCGTAAAGTCTGAAGCAGAAAGCAAAGGAACAACATATGAGTTTTATTTTTACAAACTGGTCCATGGAAGTTTCCATTTCTCGAACGTCCTCTGTCTACTTGCCAATTTAATCCTAAATAGTGCAAACATTTCCCTTTTTCAATTTCAACAGTCATGATATTATTTTATCTGCGATATAGTTAACTTACATTAAATTGTAACATGAAATCTGAACATTTGAAATTTTGTTTAAGTAAAATTGCTTTGGGTTTTTAGATTTCACACAGTTTTACAGTGATTTGTGTTCGTAGTATAGAAATATACAGTGGGTGTAGAAAGTATTCGTACACATTTTAAAAACGAATAACTTTTTCAAAATTCGACCCAACAGCTTGAGTTTTATTGAGTGGTTAGAAGGATTAGTTTACTAGCTAATGTGTAAATAATTTTTTTTTTAATTGTTATTCGTCGCAATTATGAGAAAAAAAGTAAAAGTCACTATTTTTAAATTTTTCATCTGTGCCTGTAATGAAAATTTCAAACATGTATTTTGTAAATCTAAGTAATACATGTATAAAGTTTCATTGAAATCGGTTGACGCATTAAAAAGCTATGGGCATAGTAATATGTAAAAATCTTTGAATTTAGGGTTTGCGAATCATTTAAATCGCGGATTCTTACAATTTTTGCTATTTTCAATCATTTATATTTCATAACAACCTTGATCGATTTCGACGAAACTTTGTACATGTATATAACTTACTTATACCTACCAAAGGCACCCTATAAATTTTCATTACATGCACAGATAAAAAATTCAAAAATCGTGATCTATACTTTTCCCTTCGCAATTGTGACCAATAACAATTAAAAAGAAAAAATTATTTACACATTAGCTGTTAAACTAATCCTTCTAACCTCTCAAAAAAAAACTCAAGCTGTTGGGTCGAATTTTGAAAACGGTTATTCGTTTTTAAAATTCGTTGTACGAATACTTTGTACACCCACTGTACATCAAAGATTTTAGGCGAAAAGACTTCCAACGTGAATATCAAAGTGAAATGTTGATTATTGACATGAGGTGTCATAACAAGCCTAAAGCCATCTACTTCGTATGCTTCCTTCGGCATGAATCTAATCAACGGACTGCGTATCTCCATGCGAAAATTGTTTCCATCGTTTGCAATTCGCAGGAACAAAACAGGAATTTATTACCGTCGTTCGTAGTTCCAACACAATTCTTAAATAAATATTAACCCTTAGCACTCGGATGGCGACTCTGATGCACCACTGAAAATTGCTATGCCATTCTTAAAAATATCGTTCACATTATTATTTTTGTTAGTATTTAATAAACTACTAGACATTTACACATGAGATATTATATCAGTTTCATTTGTAAAAAATGAAAAAAAATTGTATACAATAAAAATATTCTAGAATGGAAAAATCTTTCGTTTCTCAGTTAAAATAGCTCCGAGTGCAAAGGGTTAAATATCTTTTGAAATTCCTTTACAATCATTTTGCTAAAATTTGAAGTAACTCCCGTCAGTTTCACTGGCGAATGCATAAAATTTACCACTAGTATACTAATCAGAGCAGGCCCCCCTAATTCTCACGTGTGTCTCGACCACCTAGGTTACCGTCACCGATTCCGCTTGCCGATTCGGTCACGTGATCATCCTCGATTATGCATACGCACTGCTGCCGAGTCAGTATGCGTGGACTCGATAAGAAAGGTCGCGGCCGTCCGTGGAAGTTCATCTTTCGATCACGCGAAGTGTCCGGTATTTTCGATTTTTCGAGGAAAGTACGTCTTTTACGTACAAACTCGGAACAAAATGATCCGGTACTCTTGTATTATTTCCAACGTATTAAAATAATTGAGAAAATAAATAAATGTGTATATAGTTACTGCGTATAAATTGCAACGAACGCGGACAATTTTTATTTCGCGATAAAAATCCAGTGACTCGTAAACAGTGTTTTCAGCGCAGCGAACGTACAAAAACAATCTGCACAATTGTTCGCACGTGTAAAAACTGATTTTCCCCACTACCGGCACGGCTTCGATCATTCGCGCGGCGATTTCCACACCCCAAAAATCGATTCGGAACTATTCAGTGAATTGATCTTCGACCCCGGCGTGTAATCTCGACACTCGGCTTCTCTCGTGAAAGGGGCCGAAAAATCTCAGTTTTCCTGATCGTGGCCGCGAGCGTAGCCGGGCGGGGTAAACGTCATTGTTAAGAACTAGGAGCTTCACTTTCCGGCCGATGCGTCCGCGGGTCATTGTCGGGCTGCACTAGATATCCCAGTGGATCGCATTGTTCCCAGAACTTCGTCAAAGTCACACACTCTCCTGCTTCGTTTCAAGACACCGATACAAAGCTTCCGGCGACGAGAGCACGCGCGACGCGGCTTCGTCAGATGGAATTTGGCTCGTGAAAGTGATCCCGGAATAAATATCAGTGAGTGCTACACCCCGGGGGATCGATACTATACACTCTCGGGTGAAATGATCGATCAGTGAAAGGACCGTGTTGGTGTGTTGACGATGGTGAGCATGAGCCCTGCTGTGGGGGTGGCTACCCTTAACAGGGGGAGGAACACCTTTCGAGGTGTGCCCAAGGTGGAGATCGAGAAGAGAATTAACACGTTGCTTCAGGCCATGACGGTGAGTCGATTAGGCGAAAATTGAGACTGCGTATAAGTGTCTTGCGGAGGGTCCGAGGCGTTCTTTAAACCCTCGCAACCCTATTCTCGTTGGTAGATGAAGTGTTTCGAGTTGCATGGGAAAGTTGAAAAATGAAGATTTTCGTGCTTTGAACCCGAACGTTTTATTGAAATTTATCGAATTTGAATAATATCAGAAGTAGGAGAATTTCTGAATCCCAAATTAAAAAAAGTACTAGCTCAGCACGTTCTTTATCGCAGTGATAGAAAAGTTTACCATAGTGACATATGTCTATTTCTGTTTATCTTCAAATTTTTGCTGCTAGAGCTCAAACAATAGAGCTGAAAACAATCTAGAAGATGTTTATGCAACGAGTTGCATGGGAAAGTCGGAAAATGAAGATTTTCGTGAGAATGCTTTGAACCCGAACGTTTTATTGAAAACCGCATTTGAATAATATCAGAAGTAGGAAAATTTCTGAATAACAAATAAAAACAAGTACTAGCTCAGCACGTTCTTTATCGCAGTGATAGAATAGTTTACCATAGTGACATATGTCTATTTCTGTTTATCTTCAAATTTTTGCTGCTAGAGCTCAAACAATAGAGCTGAAAACAATTTAGAAGATGTACAGTAATTATTAATTGGAAGAGCCTAGTAGAAATTCATGATACAGAGGTTCGTTTGGCTCGTGTGTTTTTCTATGGTAATTATTTGCTCGAAAGACAGTGTCAACGCGTCGTGCGGAGAACTTTGAACCGTGAGTATACTCCACCTCGAACATTTTCACCGATGTCTACATTATTGAAATCTTGGCTCGTGTGCGTCGCCTATGTGGACTATCGGCGCGTCATGAGCAGCAGATGCTACAATTATAAATGACGCAGACGGATCGCGCCCCGTTTGTCGATAATCTAATTACCGACGATCACGAGGCGGAGAGTAAACGGAAGAGACCTAAACGAAACTAGAAGGGAAACTAGACAACGAATCTGTTAACTTGTTTTCAACATGATGTTTGCATTCGAGATACAATAAAAATGCGTGCCATTTATCCGTTGTACAATGAGTAATCGAATTATAGGAACAGATTACTTAGAATGTCATTATCTGTAAATTATTATTCATCGTGTTAAAATAAACATGAATACATTGTCCGCAATTCACAGAAATTCATGAAACATTCGAACCGAAGATTATTTGGAGCTTCATTATTTAAAGAATGAATTATTCAGCACATTTTCCGAATCACTCTTTGTTCGAATATTCCATTAAATATAGCAGATAATTTTTAAAGAACTCGACATTTTAATTTCTGCAAAATTCTTAAGGGGAATTTGCAATATTAACGATTAAAAGAAAATAAAAAATGGCGGAGATATAGGCCGATAAGTAGGACACTCTTTTGAAAATCCTTGCTGATGGTGTACACGATTTCTCTGTTAGGCATCGTCTAAAAAATAATAATTAAATTTTTTCTTATTTATAAGGGTACCAGCTACAATGTGACGTAGGATTTTTGTGATTGGGTGCCATGTTCGAAAGTTATAAATTTTTTAAACGCAAAATTTCGATGAAAAATCGAGTTTTTTTTTTTGAAACAGCTGTCATTTCTACAAAAAAATTTTTTTAAATTTTTCCCTACGTCACATTGTAACTATTACCCTTATAAATAAGAAAAAATTTATTTATTATTTTTTAGACGATGCCTAACGGAGAAATCATGTACACCATCAGCAAGGATTTTCAAAAGAGGGTCCTACTTATCGGCCTATATCTCCGCCATTTTTTATTTTTTTTTAATCGTTAATATTGCAAATTGTTCATAAAACTACTATATATGCGTGTAAAATAAAGATCATTTTATATACTTAATGGCAGCGTAAAAAAAAAAGTTTATTTTTATACCTATTTTTCCGAGCGTCAGGGTGGTGTAACCCCTTAATCACCATTCACAATGTTTTTTGTACACTATTGCACAGATCGAGGAGCTTTATGCAGCTCTGGTTTACATGACCCAACACCAAATCGGTTACGACGTTTGCCAAGAGTGTGGTCAAGACACCCTATTGAATCATCTCCAGAACGCATTCAAAGTCGACAATGAGACGCACGAGAGCGTTTTAGAAAAAACGAGGAACATGGAGGTGGGTACTTCACGGTAGAAAATAACCAGAGACAAGTACGATGTAGAGACAAGTGCCATGTAGAGAGGTACAATGTAGGCAAGCACAATTTACCGATTGAAGCACCCATAATTCATTCCTACAGCCACCGGAGATGCACTTGAACGTCGAAGTGATCGAGGCGAAAGAGTTGGCGTCGAAAGACTCTAACGGCAAAAGCGACCCTTTCTGCGCCCTTTACCTCGAATCAGCGCCTACCAGAAGGTACAACACTGCCGTTAAAACCTCCACGTTGAGTCCCGTGTGGGAGGAACACTTCGAACTGTGAGTTAATACTCCTCTGATAAGCTTCGATACATTTTAAATACACATCTCATTGATTATCACTAAAATGAAAAAAATTGCTAAAACGAGATATAAATTTTAATCGGCGATTCTGTCTATGCAAGCTCGTCTATGCTCCAATCTTGTAATTGGTCTATAGAATTTTACCAAAATTATTTTCTATTTAACAGATATTCGCATTGACAGGAATACACTTGGAATATAATTTATATTTGTTTGGTAATGGTGAATGAGATTAAATTAAATAATGGTGAAATACTAAGTGTGAATTTCTTTTGCAGACCATTGGACGACCCAGAAAACGACGTATTGTTCCTGGAAGTCTGGTAAGTCGGTAAATCTTGAACGAGGAAGATCAACACGATTGATCGATCGATCAATTTATGATATTTACAGTAAAATTAATTTCTTCATATAAATTCAATGTTACCCCTCAATAATATTAAAATTTTACTGTGAAATTAATTTCTTCATATAAATTCAATATTACTCCTCAATAATATGAAATTTTACTGTAAAATTAATTTCTTCGTACAAATTCAATATCACCCCTCAATAATATGAAATTTTACTGTAAAATTAATCTCTTCATACAAATTCAATTCACTGGTGTTTCTGTACTTCAGGGACTTCGATGCGGCCGAAACAGTGCCTGAGAAGATGAGCAAGGTGAAGGATGTGAAAGGTGTTCGGGGATTGGTGAAATTGGCCAAGGAAATCGCAGTGACAGCCACCACGGGGAGTCACGACAACGAGTTCATCGGTCGATGTAGAATACCGCTGAAGGTAACAAAAATTTTCCTAAAAACAATTCTTATTACTAGCACCACTGATCCAACAATTTCCCAACAACCAGTGGGTAGCACAGTGTTCATAATGAGCAGATGAATACATTGTCTACGACTACTCATGACAGAACATTTTCCTCAAAATGGGCCCGTTACCAAACAATTGAATTGTTCCACAGGACATACCAACGACAGGACACTCGATGTGGTACTCCCTAGAGAAGAAAAACAAATCTAAACGTCGAGGAGTGGTGAAACTTAGGCTAGCCTTCAGCTCGGAGCACAACAATCGAGTAGCCGCACAGGAGCACAGACATCTGATCAGAGTATTATTGATGCACGAAATAGAAACAGAGAAAGTCGAGAAATACTGTTGGTGCGGCCGATGGTCGGCGCCTGCGGAGGTCCTGCTCCTGCAACACAGCGCGCAAAGAGGACTCCTCGAAAGAAACGTGTCCTTGGCACAGTGGATCGAGTATGCAAGGATTCACCAGGAGCATCCCCTAAACTTCACCGTGTTCAGCAAACTGGTAATAGATCTTCTGAGGCCCATGGAGAACGATCTATTCTCTTTAGACGAGAGTAGACTCTTCTGGGATGCCACCAAGAAACTTTTGTTCTCGTGCCTTAACAGTCTCAGGAAGATCAGGAGGATGACACCCGGGGACAAGAACGCTATGGCGCAGTTGTCTGCGATCTTAGGGTAATTATCGACTGATAAAATTGTTTAAATTGTAGAATATAGTTTATATTGGGCTGCTGGGCCAGCATCTTTAGTTCTAGAGAAGGAAACTGTGGATGTTCACAGTTAACTAAAACTGTGGAAATCATCGTCTCCTAGTGTCTACCTAAGATTCCAAAAAAAATGTATTTAATTAGTATGTGAATTTTGATCATGTGTCACTGATAAAATTGTTTAAACGTAGAATATAGTTTATATTGGGCTCTTGATGCTGGGCCAGCATCTTTGGTTCTAGAGAAGGAAACTGTGGATGTTTACAGTTAACTAAAACTGTGGAAATCATCGTCTCCTAGTGTCTACCTAAGATTCCAAAAAAAATGTATTTAATTAGTATGTGAATTTTGATCATGTGTCACTGATAAAATTGTTTAAACGTAGAATATAGTTTATATTGGGCTCTTGATGCTGGGCCAGCATCTTTGGTTCTAGAGAAGGAAACTGTGGATGTTTATAGTTAACTAAAACTGTGGAAATCATCGTCTCCTAGTGTCTTTCAAGATTCCAAAAAAAAATGTATTTAATTAGTATGTGAATTTTTATCATGTGTCACTGATAAAATTGTTTAAATATAGAATATAGTTTATATTGGGCTGCTAGGCCAGCATCTTTAGTTCTAGAAAAGGAAACTGAATGTTCACAGTTAACTAAAACTGTGGAAATCATCGTCTCCTAGTGTCTACCTAAGATTCCAAAAAAAAATGTATTTAATTGGTATGTGAATTTCTATCATGTGTCACTTTTTATTTAGGATAATATCAGCCGTCTCGTCTCTCAAAGTGCCCGACGAAGTAAATCTGTTCCCCGCAAAAATGTACCCATGGTTCCCAGACCCGGACGAACGACCAGGTATCCTTGAAGCATTAGAGTACACCGTCGAGCAGGGTGGCATCGAATGGTACGATAGCCTAATGTATTCCTTCGACTATACTCCGGACACGTTCTTAACCGTTTAATAAATGTATCAGGTTCGAGCACGTATTGAATAACAACTCTCCGGAAAGCGAGTCCGACGAAGACGCGCTTAAATACCACATCAAGGTGATCCAGATAATTAGAGCGGATCTACAGACCGCCATTGACAACTACGACAAGATGTTCATCAAGTGAGAACCTTCGATGGCAATTGGAATATTCGTTGCTGCGAATCTGGGCTGATTGTATCGTTGCATTTTTAGGCGAATCAATTTCCCGTACGCCAGGACGCTGTACATTATGTACGAGAAGAGGATCAGCGATATGTGCATGGTGATCACCGAAGATATTTGTGGCAGGATGAAGAGGATCGAGATCAGCAACTCGGACGTCGAGCTGAGTCTTGGGACCACTTTGTTCGAGCTCTATCTTACTTTGCAGAGATACGCTATGTGAGCAATAGTTATTATTGATACTAATTATTGCTACTAAGGCTTTGACGTCGCCAACTCGACGCTTACCTAATATTTAGTTGAGGTTCTTAAATTAGCGAAGTTTAAGGAGAGAAGAGTTATAGATTATGGTTAGTTGTTAACAATTAGAAAATTACTATGCTATTCTTAAAAAAATTGTTCATATTATTATTTTTGTTCGTATTTAATAAAGTACTAGACATTTACATATTACATGAGATATTATATCATTTTTAAATATGCAAAAAATGAAAAAACATTGTATAGAATGGAAATATTCTAGAATGGAAAAATCTTTCGTTTTTGAGTTAAAATAGCTCCGAGTGCAAAGTAACGCTAAATTTATTGAGATTGTCTGTAATTTTCAATATAATAGATTAATATAGATACTTGGATTTTTATAATTCCAATAATTGGAAAATATAAAACCGGTCATTTGACTGTGGTAGGTTTAGTGTTAATACTTTAAGAAATCTTTATTCCTTTCTTCGCGAATAATAGGTTTCTTGTGTTTCTTTTTATTTGATTTAATCCTTAAGTGCACTATTCCTCTTGCAATTAATATACATGTATACTTAATCAGTTTCATATGCAAAAAATGAAAAAAAAATTGTACAGCATGGAAATACTCTAGAATGGAAAAATATTTTTCGTTTTTGAGTTAAAATAGCTCCGAGTGCAAAGGGTTAAAGTGTAAAAATGTTTGGGTTTCAGGCTCGGCCAAGTGCTCTGCGCAGAGGTCCAGCTCGAATACATGAAGGTGCAATCTTACTACGAGTGGTTCAGAGCTGGCGTTGCACATTGGCTTGACATAGCAGTCTACAAAGCACTGACACGGATAGACAAGGCTGTCGAGTTCGATCCGCTGCAGGCTGTCGATAACAGCGTTCAATATAGCTCGAGTGCGGTGGATACGTTAACAATATTTTACCAAATCAAAGTGTTTTGGACGCAGCTGGCCTGGCCGGATGTAGAAGGTTCCTATACCTTCATAGGCAAGATCATCGACGTGAGTAATTGACCGTTTCGTGCATCATGCTTTTAGCTACTGTACACTTGACTCGTTATCTATCGGAAGACTAGTCGAAGCATTCGCAACATCGTTGAAGGTTGGAAGTCGACAAAATAATTTATGGAAAATAAAAATTGTCCAAGTCGCTAAATATCAGAGTTGGGCATTAATCGATTAAAATTTTAATCATGATTGATTGATTAATGTATACGGTTAAAAAAAGAAATCGTCGAAAAATCGGCGATTGATTCAATCGATTGATGAAGTTAATCGTCAATCGTTCATTAAATGAAGAAATCGTCGAAAAATCGGCGATTGATTCAATCGATTGATGAAGTTAATCGTCAATCGTTCATTAAATGAAGAAATTGTCGAAAAATCGGCGATTGATTTAATCGTCAATCGTTGATTAAAAAAAGGAATCATCGAAAAATCGAGTTTACATTTTTCTCAGTATTCATACAGTTCTGATTACGTATTACATTTCGAAATTTCAGCAATAATCATTGATCAATTATCCGATTGACGATTAATAATCGTTAATCGCAACTAACGACTAAAGTAGAAAAATCGTTAACCGCAATTAACGACTAAACTAGGAGATTAATTGTTAATTGCGATTAACGATCGAAGTAGAAATTTAGTCGTCAATCGTTGATTAAGTTTTTGCCCAACACTGCTAAATATGCATATCACCATCATTTTTCAGGACATCTGCAAATGCTCAATCGCCTACGCCGACAAAATGGCACGCAAGGCAGAACTGACAACGGAGTTGGAGCAGCTATCGGAAAGCAGCGTGTACGAGAAGAAATTCTTCGTCTCCACTGCCTGGTGTTTTGCCATAAACAATATCGACTACATCAGGACATCGATTGCTCCTTTAGCTAACGATTTAGGACTTGAAAGTATAATAGACGCTTTGGCGGAGAAGAACACACAAAATGAAGCGCAACGTTGCAAGCAGACACTTCAGCTGATCATTGACAATGCGACCGATACAGTGAAAAATAAGATTATAGAACTGTTGCAGGTCGTTGCAAATAAAATGACACCTGCTATGAGCAGGTAACGACTTCTAGAATATTTTAGACTTCTAGAATATTTGTCTAGAATATTAGATTTTTCTTTTTTTACGGAAATGATTGATTAACAGTTTTTATTGGCCGTACAGGTACCTCATGGAAGGCGCAGAGTTGATAGACACCACTAGCAACGCTATGGACAGACTTATGCAGTATTTGGATAGCAATTTGGGTACTTTGCACGACAATCTCAACGAGGATAATTTCCAGAGAGTTCTACTTGTTATTTGGGAGATCATGTCCGAGACGCTGTACCAATTAGTTCATAGTAATTTAGAGGTAGTTGATCAAAGAAATTTCAAATTTCCTATACTAACTTAAATATCGACTAAACCGAATACTAAACGAATTCTAATTGAATTTGCTCGGATAGGATGAAAAAAAGGTACTGTTCACGTTTTTCTGTCATTTGTAAATTCGTATGTGCCGGAAATGTGTAAATTCAGAGTAGGGTAACTGCACCAGTGAATGAACATTTAAGAAATTGTTCAGGAAGATATATTATTTAAAAAAAAATATGTGAATTAAAGGAATCTCATATATATGCCAAATGGCTCCCTATACTTCATTTGTCAGAAATAAATGAACACAAATAAAATAAAATAGAAAATAGAAAAAATACCAGTCAATGAACACTACATTCTAGTAATTGAACAATGATGGAAAAGCAAAAAATACAAAAATACAAAAGCGTTCATTTACTGGTGCCCGTTTATTCACTGGTGCAGTTACCCTACAATAATTAAATTCGAAACTTTAAACTTTGACAACGCGTAAGTGTATGGAGGCAAGGCAGTATTAATTTCGAAGTATTCGAAGCAATAAACGTTTACATGATCAAAAATCGCTTTGCAGAAAAGGAGGCCGCCGTCTTTCTACTCGAACCTTCATCGCACCCTGCACACGCTCGTGCGATTCTTCAACATCGGGGCCGACGAAACCTCGAACGTGCAGGTTTTAGAGAAAATAGAGCATCTTCTTGAACTGCATGGACTGGAAACAGCTGCACTGATACACAGGTACCATCAAGAACGCATCAAAGAGCAAAACGAATTAGAAGAATCCGACTACGGCCAGATCACTGTCAAAGCGCAGTTCGTTGATAACTCCTTGAACATTCAGATCCTCAATGCAAGAAAACTGCGACCGGCTGACAGCAACGGTGAGATCATTCGAACAATTTAATAATTTCTGAGTAATCTAGACTAGGGCTGTTACTTTCCTTCGAAGGTCGAAGTTTTCGAAGGTTCGAAGGTTCGAAGCTTCGATTTCAGAAACTTCGAAGGTGATTAGAATCGAAGTATATAGGGTAAGCTTTCAATTTTGAAAGACTACTCCTGGATTTGCGCAAGAATACGGAAAATTCAATACAGTATTAGCAATAGTTTTTTGCGAATATCTCGAAAACTAAAAGCGACCCCCCTATATTGGAACAGGAAAAAGTTGTTCAAAATGTTGAAATCTATAACATATTTAAATTTCATCAAAATCGGAATATAAGGACCCTTTCGCAATAATTACCAAATATTTTATTAATATAGAAATTCGTAAATTACATCTTCATACGTTTCGAACACTTCAAAACTTCGTGCGTTTCGAAGACTTCGAAACTTTGAAACTTCGAAGTACCCTTCGTTCCTTCGAATCCTTCGAATCTTCGAAGAGTCGAAGCTTCGGAAAAGTAACAGCCCTAATCTAGACTCGAAGGTAGCTTCGAAGTCGATAAATAATTGGCAGACTTTAAAAAGTCTAGCAAACGTGCGATTAGTTTGAGTTCCAGCTTCGTTGCCTGTTGTTTCGCGAGTTTCTTTTAGTTGCGAATTCGCATAAAGAACGCCGGGAACGAACGAGCAGTTTGCGACGAAGTGGAATGTGACATTTTCTTTCGATTTTGTAGGCGATTTGATAGGCAAGGTGTCTACTCTCAAGCGCAAGTTCAATACAATATCTAAACAAAGACAGAAAGAATGGAAGACAAGTATGTAATAGTGGATCCAAAGAGACACACGCTCTTCCTCATCACTGTACCGAATATATTAGTTCTCTCATTCAGATTGCCTGCCCACGGATTGACCGATCTAAAATTTGCATGACGGGAATGCTGTTGTTTTTTGTTCATTACAATATTTGTTGCATCATAGCATAGACCAAACAGTACACGATGATTTTACTTTACTGTATTTTGAGAGCCGCGGGACTTGTCATGACTGATGCAAACCTCTATAAGGTTCCTCGATTCGTTAGAAATTGTATAGTGTATTTATTTTGTATAGAATCTTTATCTTTTATTTTATTTGTTATTCGTTATGCGTACAGATGAAATTCGTTGAATTGTGTGGAACCTCGTAGATAGGAGACCCAGACAGCAATGATAGTCACCTTCACCGTGCATGAGTCCACATTGGGGTCCTCAGGTGATCTAATCGAGTATCTAGAGATCATGGTTGCGTTTGTTTTCCAGGCACATGCGACTCGTACGTGAAAGTTAGACTACTTCCAGAGGAGAAGTTTTCCGATCTGAAGTTGCCGAAGACACACGTGCAGAAGGAGAACTTGTACCCCCTCTTTGATGAAATCTTCAACATGTGAGTACCATAGCTAGCTCTAATGAACATTAATTATTGCACACAGTTTCGACTGTTTTCGCGTTCTATATTATAAAAAAAAAAAATGGTTTCAGTCCTCTAACTTCGGAACAAAGGGCGACGGAGAACGCCATAATCGCTTTCGAATTGAAAGACAAGGACTTCCTCAGATCCAGATTCCTAGCTGAAGCTTTCTTACCCTTCGACGCGATCCCCGACACGGGAGCGGATCAAGGAATGGAATCGCTCGATCAAATTCATTTGAAGCTCTCGCGTCCGACGAAAAGAAGTACTACAGCTCAATCGTTTCACTCTAAATCGGCAAATACAGTGTGTTCGACTACAGGTGGGAGAAAATGTAAGGGGTGGTTCTCCATGACAATATAAGTCGAAAATGAAGAATAAAAAAATTGCAATTTCGACTTCGTTATTTAGTTATGGGTTGCCACATTTTCGGTGGATTTTTAACTGTTAACCCTTTGCACTCGGAGCTATTTTAATTCGAAAGTTAAACATTTCTTCCCACCTAGATATTCCCTCTGATTTTTTAAATTTGTTGGATATGAAATTTATAAAATACCTCATAAAATACTTAGATGTTTAATAATTGATTAGATACGAACATATTTAATAATGTAAACAATATTTTGAATAATGGTACAGCAATTTTTAGTGGCACCACAGAGTCGCCACTCGAGTGCTATGGGTTAATAATTAAATAACGAAGCCAGAATCGCAATTTTTTTATTCTTCATTTTCGACTTATATTTTCATGGAAAACCACCTCTTAAATTTTCTCCTACCCGTAGTCGAACACCCTGTATGTACTACATGAAATTACATCTTCATAATTGTTTATTCTTTATTTAGGTACGGACGTGATCCAAGCTCTGGAGCACAGAAAGGGAGACAATCAGGCGACGGACTTTTTGTCAAAACTCAATTCAAAGGCTGAACGAAAGTAATCGTTTAATAAAAAACGAGAAACTGACTACCACTGGTGCCTCCACGATAAGAAGTCGTGATAGGAACGTACATACATCGTAGGATGAATTTATTATACGAACGTGAATCATTTGAAAGTAATTAGCTGAAATTCTTCGGCGAAGAGAAATCGAATTACATATTTATTTTTGAATGCCGTTTGGATGGTGCATTTCGTTGAATCTTTCTCGACTCTGCGAGAACGTTAGAAACAGACTATATATATTTTCGAATGGACATGAATCGTTGAATTAATTTTAGTTGTTTAAATTAAGTTTCTATCGTCGTCCCGTTTATCCACGTAGAAATCATATTTCAATCTACTTGTATAGAAATTCAAGAAAATTCCGAAAAATATGTCACTGAATAGAAGTATTTTTTTATAAAGATTTTACGAATACGCTGTTTACAAGTGGCAACAACCATTACTAGGCTGTGTGTGTGTATGCATCACTTCAAATGTGAAACACTTCGTCGAAGCGATAATGAACGTCGCATTTTACGATTAAAAACAGAACTGTAAGGCTGAGTAAGTGCTACTCACGAGCGATATGGACGATTATGGCAGTTTTATGGTACACGTGATTGTAGAAAGTATAGTTTAACTTTATGGAGAGAAGTTGTAGAAACGAATGGCGCTTTGCTACGATCGTATACGTAAAACCATCGCTGCATCGAACACGTATTCGTAACTGTACGAAATATAATCATCAAAATTGTAAGAGCGTTTGTATTTAGTATTAACGAATCGCTTGATTAAATTGATCGTGTTCGACTGTTATGATCAGTGATTTTCGAACGTACTCTTTGTAAATAGTATATAATTTCGTTACACGTCGACGAGTATTTTTATGAAACCCTGAAACGAAATGTTCTAGACGCGAGAAAAGCGAAGACATTAGTCTCACTCTATTTTCAATATTTGTACGTAAAATAACTTATCGTTATGGTATATAATGAAACGAATAAATTATTGAAAACCTTTAATGCATTTTAATCTATTGGGTCGCAAAATCTTATGGAAGGTAATAGGTTTGAAATAATCATGGATATTAATTTTCAAGATCTTCATTGAAACACCTTTCAATACATTTGTTCTTACATCTAGCATGTCTTACATTCTAGTATACAATATTAACGCAAATTCTAACTGTACAGCTATTAGCTCGATATTATCCTCTATTTGTAAGATACTAGAAGTTCTGACAAATAGAGGATAATACCGATTGCCCAGGTCTCACCACGAGGAGGTTGCTGCACAAGAGACCCGGAAAGGGAGTCGGAACGAATTCAATATTCCTTCTGGCCCCCTTTCCTAACAACGAAGAACTTATATTAACGCAGTATGTCGAGCAATTATTGCGGAGCAAAAGGTGTGAATCGGAGAAGAAGTCTCCGATCCACGGGAGGCCAAAGGCGAATCAGAGCAGAAGGCTCTGATTCTTTCAAAGAGAGAAACAAGAGCGAACCAGAGCAGAGGGCTCTGGTTCGAGGGTGACGCGACGCGTTCAATGCTTGCAGCCCAACTCCAGCCAGCAACGATACCCGACGTGTCCTCACCAAGAGCGATGGCCAAGAGACGTGTTCAAACGATATCCCATTTACTCCTAAAACCACCTGCCACCAAACAACGAAACGTTGAGGTGGCTCGGGTGGTATTACAAAAGAGAGGATTTTTCACTTAACAGTGTAACACGATGAACACTGTCTCTCAACCACCCACTCTCAATGTGTCTACGCCGAATACCGGTACCAACCGGTCTGGTACATACAAGCAAGGTCCGACACAGCAGAAGGCTGTGTCGGAGTCAACAAAACGAGCCGAGCAAAGTGAAGTTACGGCAATAATTACTCGACATATTTACAACGACGATATACAGTCTTAATAATTAACGCACGCACGCAAATCGAGCAATTATTGTCGGCAAATAAACTAAGTCGCACAAGAGGGAAGAATCAAAGCAAAAGGCTTTGGTTCGCAAAGAAGAAACATGAACCAGAGCAGAAGGCTCTGGTTCGGGAGTGACGCTAAGACAATAATTGTTCAGCAAATATAAGTAACTTAAAAATACGCCGCAGTCTTCGTTGGTGTGTTCTCTTCATTCGATGTATCCTCTTCGTTCGATGTATCCTCTTCGTTCGATGTATGTTCTTCGATCGATGTATGTTCTTCGATCGATGTATCCTCTTCATCGACGTTAGAAATAAAAATGACGATAGTGAAGATGCGACGGGATGAAACTATGAACCCCGTACACAAGTACGGCCTACATACCTCGCATACGAGTGCAAATCTAACCAGCTCTCGAGAGCCAACCTAACACAAGCTCACGAGAGCCAAACTAAACCCGCATACCAAGAGGAACTTGTAAAAGTTCAGAACCAAATTTCAAGTAGAAATCGAGTAACAAAAATGACGATAATGAAGATTCGATGAGAAGCAACTATAAACCCCGTACACGAGTACGGCCTACATACCTCGCACACGAGTGCGAATCTAACCAGCTCACGAGAGCCAACCTAACGCCAGCTCACGAGAGCCAAAGTAACCCCGCACACGAGTGCGGCCTATAGGCGCTTCGGGACCCCGGGGACGCGACACCCCGTACTCACTCACGGTTTCACTATCCGCGAGTGAGCCCCTGAGGGATATCCATTCGAAGGGATACCAATTTTAAATCAGAAATATACATTTTTAGATGATTGAAAGTTCCGGTGGAAATTTCAATTAGGTTATGAGAAATAATAATCGACGGTGTTCGTTGAATTGACAGTTGACGGAGAAAATTGTTGAAGGTGGGCCAAGGGTAATCAACAGAAGCATGTTAGAACCCTTGGCCCACCCTGTGCTGTAAAGCACATAACACTCACAAATAAAAATAAAATTGTTGAGACTTACCATTGTTGAAAGTGGTGCAGGTGGAGTAGTCTAGTCAGCAAGGCGAATAAACACTTGGCAGCCTCTGGTTAGTCACTGGTCAGCCAGGTGGTCAGTTACTGGTAAATCACGGGTCAGCCAGGTGGTCAGTCACTCGCAAATCACTCGTAAATCACTCGTATATCCATCGTAAATCACTCGTATATCCATCGTAAATCACTCGTAAAACACTCGTAATTCACATGTAATTCACATGTAATTCACATGTAATTCACATGTAATTCACTTGTAATTCACTTGTAATTCACTTGTAATTCACTTGTAATTCACTTGTAATTCACTTGTAATTCACTTGTAATTCACTTGTAATTCACTTGTAATTCACTTGTAATTCACTTGTAATTCACTTGTAATTCACTTGTAATTCACTTGGAATTCACTTGGAATTCACTTGGAATTCACTTGGAATTCACTTGGCATTCACTTGGAATTCACTTGGAATTCACTTGGAATTCACTTGGAAATCAAGCACTGGTAAATCTCTGATCAGTCACTGGTCATTCTCAGGGCGGTCTCTGGTCAGGCTCTGGTCCTCCCCAGGTCCTCTCCTGGTCCCAGCGCCCGAGCGCTCCTGCCGGAATCCCAGGCCCGTCTGACTGACTGAGCGCGCTCGCCGAGTTCAGGCGCGCGCACCTTTGTAGCGATGCGCAACTCCCCCCGCTCCACCTAATATCGATCGATTTCGATCGTCGTGATAGTAATTATTGATAAATTTATTATTTCTGTCTGTTTAATGTTTATAACAATTCCTTTTGCCAACGATGTCGACAAGCACTCCCTTGACCACCTTGCCATCTAATTTTTTAGTAAAAGTAGGTAATAGAACTCGATGTACAGAATAACTTTTAATCCATGAATATATTGTGTTCAATAAATTAATGCGTGCGAATATTCATGGATTAAAAGTTATTCTGTACATCGAATTCTATTACCTACTTTTACTAAAAAATTAGATGGCAAGGTGGTCAAGGGAGTGCTTGTCGACATCGTTGGCAAAAGGAATTGTTATAAACATTAAACAGACAGAAATAATAAATTTATCAATAATTACTATCACGACGATCGAAATCGATCGATATTAGGTGGAGCGGGGGGAGTTGCGCATCGCTACAAAGGTGCGCGCGCCTGAACTCGGCGAGCGCGCTCAGTCAGTCAGACGGGCCTGGGATTCCGGCTGGAGCGCTCGGGCGCTGGGACCAGGAGAGGACCTGGGGAGGACCAGAGCCTGACCAGAGACCGCCCTGAGAATGACCAGTGACTGATCAGAGATTTACCAGTGCTTGATTTCCAAGTGAATTCCAAGTGAATTCCAAGTGAATTCCAAGTGAATTCCAAGTGAATTCCAAGTGAATGCCAAGTGAATTCCAAGTGAATTCCAAGTGAATTCCAAGTGAATTACAAGTGAATTACAAGTGAATTACAAGTGAATTACAAGTGAATTACAAGTGAATTACAAGTGAATTACAAGTGAATTACAAGTGAATTACAAGTGAATTACAAGTGAATTACAAGTGAATTACAAGTGAATTACAAGTGAATTACTAGTGAATTACAAGTGAATTAAAAGTGAATTAAAAGTGAATTAAAAGTGAATTAAAAGTGAATTACAAGTGAATTACAAGTGAATTACAAGTGAATTACATGTGAATTACATGTGAATTACATGTGAATTACATGTGAATTACATGTGAATTACATGTGAATTACATGTGAATTACATGTGAATTACATGTGAATTACGAGTGTTTTACGAGTGATTTACGATGGATATACGAGTGATTTACGATGGATATACGAGTGATTTACGAGTGATTTGCGAGTGACTGACCACCTGGCTGACCCGTGATTTACCAGTAACTGACCACCTGGCTGACCAGTGACTAACCAGAGGCTGCCAAGTGTTTATTCGCCTTGCTGACTAGACTACTCCACCTGCACCACTTTCAACAATGGTAAGTCTCAACAATTTTATTTTTATTTGTGAGTGTTATGTGCTTTACAGCACAGGGTGGGCCAAGGGTTCTAACATGCTTCTGTTGATTACCCTTGGCCCACCTTCAACAATTTTCTCCGTCAACTGTCAATTCAACGAACACCGTCGATTATTATTTCTCATAACCTAATTGAAATTTCCACCGGAACTTTCAATCATCTAAAAATGTATATTTCTGATTTAAAATTGGTATCCCTTCGAATGGATATCCCTCAGGGGCTCACTCGCGGATAGTGAAACCGTGAGTGAGTACGGGGTGTCGCGTCCCCGGGGTCCCGAAGCGCCTATAGGCCGCACTCGTGTGCGGGGTTACTTTGGCTCTCGTGAGCTGGCGTTAGGTTGGCTCTCGTGAGCTGGTTAGATTCGCACTCGTGTGCGAGGTATGTAGGCCGTACTCGTGTACGGGGTTTATAGTTGCTTCTCATCGAATCTTCATTATCGTCATTTTTGTTACTCGATTTCTACTTGAAATTTGGTTCTGAACTTTTACAAGTTCCTCTTGGTATGCGGGTTTAGTTTGGCTCTCGTGAGCTTGTGTTAGGTTGGCTCTCGAGAGCTGGTTAGATTTGCACTCGTATGCGAGGTATGTAGGCCGTACTTGTGTACGGGGTTCATAGTTTCATCCCGTCGCATCTTCACTATCGTCATTTTTATTTCTAACGTCGACGAAGAGGATACATCGATCGAAGAACATACATCGATCGAAGAACATACATCGAACGAAGAGGATACATCGAACGAAGAGGATACATCGAATGAAGAGGACACACCAACGAAGACTGCGGCGTATTTTTAAGTTACTTATATTTGCTGAACAATTATTGTCTTAGCGTCACTCCCGAACCAGAGCCTTCTGCTCTGGTTCATGTTTCTTCTTTGCGAATCAAAGCCTTCTGCTTTGATTCTTCCCTCTTGTGCGACTTAGTTTATTTGCCGACAATAATTGCTCGATTTGCGTGCGTGCGTTAATTATTAAGATTATATATCGTAGTTGTAAATATGTCGAGTAATTATTGCCGTAACTTCACTTTGCTCGGCTCGTTTTTTTGACTCCGACACAGCCCTCTGCTGTGTCGGACCTTGCTTGTATGTACCAGACCGGTTGGTACCGGTATTCGGCGTGGATACATTGAGAGTGGGTGGTTGAGAGGCAGTGTTCATCGTGTTACACTGTTAAGTGAAAAATCCTCTCTTTTGTAATACCACCCGAGCCACCTCAACGTTTCGTTGTTTGGTGGCAGGTGGTTTTAGGAGTAAATGGGATATCGTTTGAACACGTCTCTTGGCCATCGCTCTTGGTGAGGACACGTCGGGTATCGTTGCTGGCCGGAGTTGGGCTGCAAGCATTGTACGCGTCGCGTCACCATCGAACCAGAGCCCTCTGCTCTGGTTCGCTCTTGTTTCTCTCTTTGAAAGAATCAGAGCCTTCTGCTCTGATTCGCCTTTTGTCCCCCGTGGATCGGAGACTTCTTCTCCGATTCACACCTTTTGCTCCGCAATAATTACTCGACATACTGCGTTAATATAAGTTCGTCGTTGTTAGGAAAGGGAGCCAGAAGGAATATTGAATTCGTTCTGACTCTCTTTCCGGGTCTCTTGTGCAGCAACCTCCTCGTGGTGAGACCTGGGCAATCGGTATTATCCTCTATTTGTCAGAACTTCTGGTATCTTACAAATAGATTATAATATCGAGCTAATAGCTGCACACTTAGAATTTCCGTTTATATTGTATACTAGAATGTAAGACATGCTAGATGTAAGAACAAATATATTGAAAGATTTTCAATAAAGATTTTGTAAATCAATATCCATGATTATTTCAAACCTATTCCCTTCCATAACATTTTGCAATGTCACCTTCCCTCAAAACAAAACGTTTCGAGCTGGTTTATTTGATTTTTAGATTACTTCCAGCTATTATTGTTCTGCCACTTTCCCCAAGTGCCCCTATACAAAGTAGCACGGTCTAGTTTTAGTGAAAATTAGTAGGACTAAATCCACATACCTACACTGCTAACGGAGTCTTACGTAGTTCACGAGCAAACGTTCTATTCATGTAGAGAGTGCGGAATCACCGACGAGTATCTCGTCGGTGGTGTAACAATTCAATAAAGCCATCTAGCAGTCATCAAGTGCAACCGGTAGTCAAGAAATTTACATTACCAACTGAATGGAACAAAAACGTACACAAACACTGTCAAAGTCGAACACAATGAAACAAAATATTAACGATTAGAAAAGTGAATAAACTTGATATCTAACTGACTGATAATGCCTCCGAAGCCTAAGCCGGCACGTTTATTTTCATCTTTCATTATTTTTTAAGAAATATACGGTTGTTTTATAAATCTTAACCTCCAAAATTTTAAACAATTGTGTTTATTATTTTCAGGGCAGTAAAAAGTCAACCGTGGCTAAGAAAAGTACTGGCCCTCCAAAAGCAACAAATTCTGCAAGCAGTTCTGGAAATAAGAATGCAGAAACCGCAAGTGGTTTAACGCAAGAAGCTGAGGATCAATTTGAGCTTGAATTATGTTGGTGCGTTCAACAATTAGAATCTTGCCTGACCGCTGGCAAGCTTTCCGACAAGCAGGCACAAGATATGACTAGAAGTTTAAATGTTTTAAAGAGCAACATGGCACCATTGGTAAGAAAGAGACAAGTTATGAGAAACGCTCTAGGAAATTACAGAGAAAAAATGGCTTTGGAAGAGCAGAAACATGGGAAAACGGCGTGTTCTATGAACTTTGTATCTACAGCCAAACAAAAAGAAAAATATGTATTTGTTAAAAAAGCAGCTAGTAAATCAACAAACGAGAAACAGGATTTGGATAGTGATGATGTGTCTGCAAAGACAAATGATGACTCTATTAACAATGTTGAGACTGCATTTAGATTTAATTTTACAATCAAAGAGTAAATCTATATTTTATAAATCTGTCTATGTCAAGGTTTACATTTATAGCTTTATTTTTCATTGTTTAAACTTTGTATTGCATTTTATTATCCAAAAATAAATATTGTACTTTATTCTAAACGAATTAGAATAATGTTCCTGTAGAACGTCGCACTTGTTAGAATATTGGACTCGTTCCCCAGCTAGAATTTAAAAAACAATTAGGTAAATTAATTACAATTAAACATGAAAAATTTACTTGTTGTTATCAGTATTCTATTAAATACTAAAACATTAAGAACGTTGATAACATGGTCCTGTGGCGCAACGGATAACGCGTCTGACTACGGATCAGAAGATTCCAGGTTCGAATCCTGGCAGGATCGAATTATTTTTTTCTCTTTTTTTTAATTGTAATATTAACTCGAGGTGTTAACAATTATCTAGCAACATCCATTTATGCGATAAAATTGCAAGAAAAATTTATTAAAAAAATATCACGACTCATTTTAATACTAGAACCGATTACTAAAAGTGACTGACTTCTGACGCGACTTCTTTGTAATAATGACAAGATTCAATATTTACGGTAATATACGATTCAATAAACAAGTATATTAAAAGATGTCTCGTGAAAACACTTTTATAATTTCAATAATTACAAACGAAAACTCTAAAACGGATTGTTTCAACCCATTTGGTAGTTTAAAAAAAGTGTTAAAAAACAGTTTAATTGTAAAGGGTGTGAGGATGCGAATCAAAATAAGAATCCAGTTATGTAAATAAATATTATGTTATGATATATTTAACAACCAGTAGTAACAAAGGTATTTCGTCTCTCTTACGTACTTATAGCAACAGAACAGCACTCTTTATCGTATGGTACAAGCTGGAATCCGTATATAACTATATGTATATATGTATAATACATACACGTAGGATGTCTCAAAAGTCTATCGCAACATTTCATTAATCCGTCGATGAGGATGCGATTAAAAAGCAAGATCATTTGACGACGTGTACGTATGCGTTACAAAGGAAATAATATTTTCTCGTGTTGCTTGATCGTCATTGAACTGAAATTAAATTGTGTACCTCGTGGACGCGCGTGAACCTGGAACCTCGATGATATGGGGTATCAAACATACGAATTACGGAAAAGAATGCACTAGACTCTTACGACGTCCCGTACAAATATACATATTCTCCAAGGAATTGCTCGGCCGTTCATTCCTCACCATTCTTAATAACGTAACAGTTGATATATGTATCTAGAAAAAGAGAAATCAGTTCCTCCGCGGACCGGGCCAACTGACTCAACTCATTAAGACTCGGTTAATGACTTCGTTACGATCCTAAATAGAAATATCCTCTTATTAAAGAAATATGTTTTTTTTTTTTTGTTTATCTAGTATAGTCTTATATTAAATATATAATTCTTTTATATCTGTTCATTTCTCTCATTTAAATAGTTCTTTGTTTCGTCATCATCATCATCATTTATTTATCTCTCGCTCTTTTTTTTTATCGTTTTAGTTTCTTTTTATTTTTATTCTCTTTCACACTCGGTCTCTCGTACGTGATAACTATGTATTTACGACCGAATAAATCACGATACAGTTTTCCACGCTCTCGACAAAGGTAAGCGCGAGTTTCATTTTTGGTCTTTGCAGAGCAATTTCTATTTTATCATTTGTTTTGTTTGTTTCTTTATTTGTTGGTTTATATATCGCTTCGGTTGTCTTTGGTAGAAGCACGCGTCACTCCGTGGAACGTCTATTCCTCGTGTTCTGCACTTTTAGAGAATTTTTAGAGAATCCTCGGTTACGTCTCTCTGTTCCCTGAGTCGGTGTACAACCATTTCAGTCTTCGCCATTTCCGTCGCAAAACACGTTTTCCATTTTCCCGGCATCTCTTTTCTCACATCTCGCAGGCTAAATCGACGCGCAGCAACTCGCGGACTCATTAGCACGCGCCAAAATAATTAACAAACCTTGCTAGCTTCCTTCGGTTTAACCCTTTGCAATCAAAGATGAGTTTAAGACGTATCTAAAAATAACGATATTATAATTCGAAAGAATTTTACTAAATTTTCTTCAAAAATGGAATCTTCGCCCAATAAATTGTTAAAAATTTAAACGAAGTATAAGAAAACACGCCCAATTTCATCTTTTCATTATAAAATGCTCTGGATCGGCTGAAGTTTCTGGTATCTGGGGGCAAAACAACTTCGAGTGCACAGGGTTAAGTCTTTTTTATCACAACTTTGTTTAGAATACAATATTAACAAAACAAACAGAAACAATAAGAACAGCCAGCGGTTCTATGTTAAAAAACGTATCGGAAATGTGAAAAGAATTTTTCCCGTAGCTCGCTTAGTTTCCAAGATAATCAAACTTGAAGATGAAGAGCGTTCAAAGCCACGCCCACAGCGCAGGCCACGCCCTCCAGACCTTAAAACTCAATTTTCTCGAGAACGGAGCCCCGTATGCGAAAATGTTGTTCCACATTTTCGATTTGTCTTTCCCTGTAGAACGATCTCTATGGGTTAGAATAAATTCACGAGTCACTGTACACTCAACCATTCGTTCAACGAAGCTCAAAACGTAACGGACTACCACCACCAATTAAAGAAGTAGCTCTCTATTTCTCGTTCCCTCTCTCACAACGATACAACGGTTTCAACTCCTCGCCGATGGTTGACAAGTAAGACGGAAATCGGAATTTCAAACCGGCTTCCACGAGACAGCAATTTTGGACTAGAGTAGGCGTGTTCGTCGACGTATTGCGGGGCTCGAGGGGCAGCGAGGGGTTGGAACGTCACGCTAAAAACATCTACGAAAATAAATCTCACCACGGACTCTCCTCTCCACACTCTGAAACCTCTCTCTCCTTCTCGCTCTTCAATAACAATTCGATGCTCCATCGATTAAATCGCTCTTTATATGTTCTCGTTCGATCAAAAGAATGATCGGGACGAACCGAATCCGATGTTCGAGGTCACTTGATCATGCGATTAACTGTGGTACTGCGGGGAATACAATTGATTATAATTTAAACGGTCTTCAAACTGTGTTAAGCGACTTTTCAAAGGAAGGATCTGAAAAACAAACATTGCTATCTTCTCGTAGGCTTGTTAACCCTTTGCACTCATAATCTGCTGCTCAATAATAACAATAGTAATAGAAATACTATTTTTCTTTGCATCGAAACAAAACAGATCAGTGAAAGAAATCAAAGTACATAAATATACAAACATCTTCAACTTGCTCATCTCAGACTCAAATTTTTCGTTCTCCAGAGAGTCGTTTTAACCATTGAAGTAGTTAATGGCATCAAATGATTTGTTCAGAGTGCAAAGAGTTAACAATTTCTCCTCTGCAGAGGACAGGGGATCCACAAAAAGGATTTATAATCTTCAGGGTTTCGCGAGTCGGCAAAGTTTGAACACCAAACTTAGCTTAACGTAATTGGCTGTGCAAAATTAGGCACAGTCGGATCAGACGCAGTATTGCAACCACAATTCAATCAATCCCTTCAGGAAAGAATTTTCATGACCATGAACAACCGACTCCGTGCGTCTCGATCGGTGTATGTAAGAAAGGAATTTCGAGAAACGCGTATAATACTCGATGACCTCCTCGACCCTAATCTCTAACATCCTATATAATGTACACATGTATGTTCTTGTGTGTCGTTCGTGTACAAGTGCATATATCTATGCGTGTGTGTGTGTGTATATATATGTATATATATATATACTTTAATATTTAATATTTTTATAAAGATTCAGGACTAAAAATCAATGTATAAGAATAGCATTGTCGATATATGCTCGTGAACAGAACCGTTTCGAGTACTCTGTAAAATCGGCGGGTATCATTCATTTATTTTCTCTCTCTTGGACACACACATACAACAGACACTCCTTTTTAGTCGGGTACACGCCTATTCCGTTAAATAAATAAGTTTTCCTCGCCGTTCACGAACCGTTCGAGGTGGGGCGTGTATTTTCGCCGCCACGAAATTGTCTTTTCTTCCACTCGCTCTCGTTTGCGAGCTTCCGGAGGCACATTTTGCTAATTTTTCGGGGAGTTTTCGCGAGCAGTCCTCGCTCGGGACGACACGTCACGCGTTTTATCGGCTCTCTTCCTCTTTCGATCTTATTCCTCTTTTCGCGTCTCGCGAACAAGATGGTCCGAGAACATTCTCGCAACCGACAGGACAATCCCGAGCAAAAGTTAGTCAGTTTGGAACAAAGGGCTTCCGAGGGCCGCCATTTTGAAACTTAGTAAGTAGAAGCGGCGTGCGATCAACAGACACAGGCGTCGGGTTCTGCTCGATGGCACGCGCTCTTGAGGAATATTCACGGCAGATTGTCTCGGAAATGATTTCATTCTGTTTACAGCGATCTACTTTCGCAGAGGATCATCCATTTGACGGTTCCACAGAGTAGATGATTTTAGGGGATGATGCAAGGTGGAGCAAAAGGAAGCATAGCGGATGAAGGAGGAACAAGAATATGTACATATAAAGAAATTCATTTTTGCATTGCTTTCTGTTAGGTCTGGTCTAAGTTATTTTAAAAAGAAAGAGAGAATTGATTTTTTTTTTTTTAATGAAAAGTTACAATTTTGTTGGATTTAGAAAACAGATAATTTTGTGGAGGATAGCTCGAGAGTAAGGAAGGGCTGAGCAATGAAAAAGATTGTAAGAGTAGGAGAATTCTTGTTTCGTGATTCCAGACCTTGTCCTCCAAAGTCATCTACTCCGTTTGCCAGGTTCTAACAGCTAATAATGGACCACCCTGTGTATTACGGAACGATAAGGAACAGGGGGCTGAGTAGAAGGCGATTTGGGCATCGGGAACCACGCCCAGGGAAAACGATGAAGCGCTTCAACGTTTTCACGGTTCATCACAGACAACGTGAAAGAAAGAATCAACGAGAAGGAGGCTCTAATGCGTTAGGATTGGGCTAGGAACGTCGACGTTCCCCCGCAACAACAACGGTGACGCTCGTTTAGGAGAATATAGTATCATATACACGTATGCCTAGTAGTATCGACGTCACGGAGCTGACTGGACATAGTATTCGTGATAAAAAACATCGTTAAACATAATTTTTAATCTACCTGGAACATATTACATCAGGGAAATAAAATAAATAAGAATAATTGCGAAGATTTTATAGAAAGTTCGCAATATTATTGTTTTATTTCAGTCGTTCGATTACTTTTCTTCTTTAAAAGTAGATACTGGTATAAAATAAAGAAAATTTGTGTTTGTAAAAATGAAAAGGAAATCGCGTGCCTTATTTCCTATTTGGAATACTATATAGCCGAGCTCCGCGCGATGATTCGTTACCCTAAGCATGGCGTAAAATTAAAATGTATCTACAATAATTTAAAGATTGCGATAAGGAACAGTGTCGCGCAGGGAGCTCATGAAAACCAAGTGCGAGTCCATCGGCGTAAACAATTTCCAAAATAAATATACTTTTCATGAGAGAATATCAGACAGCAAACTGAAACGCTATGTACTATTAGGCACTCTTTCCTCACCAAATCTCGTGCTCCGAGTCTCCACAATAAATTCCTTAGACTACATTACAAATTGCATGATCGCTCTAAGCTATACAAATTTCGAAAACATTTAACCACTTCACAGTGACAAATGAATTCAATCGCTAATCAAGAAATCATTCTCAACAGAGAAATCCGATGATTTCGCTAGGTGCACCAAAGTGCAATGCCCATGCCCGATCAACGATTAGTATGGACACCTGGGCCTCGGTGAAACGGAAGTTTGTCTTTATCGTGCAACGCTGACCGCACGCGCACGAAATTCAAAAGGGTGCTCCCTGGGCCTCGTTCCGGAAATAGGAATGACGCAATGGTTCGCTCGCGCGTGAGCTTCGAAGGCAGCAACGTTACAACAGCATCATCAACATCAACATCAACATCATCATCATCATCATCATAATCATGTGGCAAATGCATAGGAGACACGAGGAGGAGCGAGACTGCCGAACCGATTCGAGGTGGGTGCACACGATCTACTCCACGATGATGGTGGCTATCCTTTTTGGCCGTTTGCCGGCTTTCTGTTTCCGGTGAACGTCCCTGGGATCTGTGTGGGAACCTTCAGAGACTACCAGGTCGTCCGTATCGTTGCCAGTCTGCTCTTCCAGCTTTCTCTTCCTAGACCTGGTGACTGGGCCGGTTCTACTCTTGTAGACCTCGTTGTCGCCGTGTCTCTTGTGCCGTTTGGACTTGATGTCATCGTCGTCGGCGTCCCGCTTGCGCCGCTTCTTGGGCGCGTCCTGCTGCATGATCCTCGGCGAGTTCGAGTCGGAGGAAGACGAGAGGGAGCTGAGGTACTCATTCACCTTGTCCTCGCCGAAGTCGAACGCGCTAGGCTGCGCAGGGGAAGCGGAAGTTGCCGGGTTCGTCGCAGCGCTCGGCGGTCGGAGCAGCTGCACGGAGGGGCTGGAGGATGTGGTGGATGCCGAAGAGGACACCGAGCTGGAAGTCGATCGCTTATGCAGCTTCCTGCGCTGCGCCAGCCTGGCCCCGTCCACCTCGCGCAACCGGAAGCCCTCCGGCTTCTCCAGGAAACAGGCGTTCGTGTTGATGTCGAACGTGATCACGTCGACGGAAGTACTGGATTCGGCGAGCCACGGATGATTGGCCAAGCCGCTCGCGGTCAGTCTTTTGTTCGGGTCGACGGTTAACAAACCTTTCGCGACCTGCTTCGCCAGGCTGGACACGTGGCTCCAGGCTTCACTTTCAAAGTCGATCTCCCCGGCCCGGATCCTGGTGACCAGGTCCGGGGAGCCGGTCCTGAACAGGGGTTTCCCGGACAGCATCGAGTACAAGATCGCTCCCAGACTCCACAGGTCGCAGCTCTGGTCGTAGCCTTGTCTAGCCACAACTTCGGGTGCAGCGTAAGGAAGCGTGAAGCAGGGTGTGTGCAGAGGCTCGCAGCCCCTCTTCACCCTGGCGAAACCGAAGTCCACGATCTTCACCGGCGAGTCTTCGCCCTCGTGAGCGAACACTATGTTCTCGGGTTTCAAGTCTCTGTGCACGACGCCCCTGGAGTGCATGAACCGCACCGCGGACGCCAGCTGACGCATTATCCTGTTCGCTTGTTGCTCCGTGAACGGCCTCGGCCTTCGCAGCAATTCTCCCCCTGATAACAGCTCCATCACCAAATAGGTGTGCGCTCTGTCCTGCAACACCTCCACCAGCTTCACCACGTTCGAATGACCCTGGCAGGTCCTTAGCAAGCTAGCCTCCCTGACGCAGTCGATCCTGCGGCTGACGATCTTCACGGCGAACTCCTGCTGCGTTTTCCTATGTCTACACTTCCGGCAGACCGAGAAGCTACCGTCCCCTAACGCTTCTTCGCGAGGATCGAGCTCGTAGGTTTGAAAGAAAGTGGACTCCTCGAATCTGGCCGCGAGGACGTCCGACGCGGACGGTCTTTGCGACTCGGTGCTCGCTTTCGTGGCTTCTTTGAAGATGTCCTTGCTGACCACGTTCTCGCCGAAGAGGATCGAAGGCGCCACGTACGAGTAGCCTCTGAAGATCTTATCGTAGTTCGGAGGTACTACCGCAGGACTGTCTGCCGCGATCATTTTCGTGAACTCGTCGGAGAAGTTGCTGGTGTCCAGCTCGTGGGTGATGCGAGGCACAAAGGGAGGGGAGATTTGTCTTCTCTCGAGAGAATCCCAGCTGAAGGGAGGCGGTGCTTTCCTGAAGAAAGGGTGGTCTTTCAGTTCCTTGGCGTCTTCGGGACCTCCGCCCAACCTTTGTCGAGGGTCCTTCACCAGCAGACGCAGGATGAAGTCTCGAACCGTGGGACTCAGGTGGCTTGGGATCGGAGGATCCGTCTTCAGGATCCTTCGGGAGATGTCCTGCTGCGTGTTCTTCTCGCCGTCGACCGTAAAAGGCGACGCTCCGGTCAGCAATTCGTACGTGAGCACGCCCACGCTCCACCAGTCCACCGCCTGAAAATTATATTGGCATATTATACCGGTTATATTGCTATTATACCGTTATTTATCGGTAATTTTGTCGGTTTCCCTATTCTATGATAATTTCCAAAGTATTTTTAAGCATATCTTTCGAGGCACGATTCTTTTCGAGGTACATATGCAATGTGAACTAGAAATTGCTGGTCGTTGCTTCAGTGTGGACATAGCTGTACAGGAATGCCTATCTCGCCTACAGTTCTTGGAAATTCCGTTAGACATCGTCAGGGATACGAGTGCAGCGCGCACGTAGCTTTTCGAACCGTGCAAAGCTGAAATTCGAGGATTCGAATTTAGGATTTCGGTAATCCTGGTGCAGTCTGCGCTTCAACATTAAAAGCTCGGCCACCCGTTTCCTCGTATTCAATTCATCGCGCGAGGAACGCGCCCCGCAGCAGTTGTTAAGCTTTATGCATAATGGAACGTTTAACTCTGATGTTCTCCTCGATTATCTTATTTGATAGTTTTGTTTGGAATTTAGCGGAGCCTGTTATTTATTGTTCCTAACCCATTCATGTCGTATTTAACGCTAAACCTGCCAACGTCAGTAAAATTCACCGGCCGGCCCCAAATTATTTTATAATTGTTGAAATTATAAAGATTGTTTTTTCGATCCACTGTATATATATATATATATGTATGTATATATATATATATATATATATATATATATATATATATATATCCATGTATATATATACAGGGTGTTCATTTGAAAACTTTCCAGCCGAATATCTCGAAAAATATGAAAGATATTCAAAAAGTGTAAAACACGTGTCCAAGGATTTCGTGAGGAAAGGGGGGGGGCGATAAAAAAAGTGCGCGGATAAAAAAAAGTATCCTACGAAAATTATTGGTCTTTTTACGTACAATAAGATCCCATAATAAAAAATATAGGTTTCCATTTTAAAAAACAAAGTTGACCTTCAAATGACCTTGAAAACGCCACCCAAATGAAAAACTGATACTGCCCCCCACTTTCCCCCTCGAAATCCGTATATATA
Organism: Lasioglossum lativentre; assembly: GCA_916610255.1. Taxonomy (NCBI): domain Eukaryota; kingdom Metazoa; phylum Arthropoda; class Insecta; order Hymenoptera; family Halictidae; genus Lasioglossum; species Lasioglossum lativentre. Next base: position 8,224,656 of record OU744358.1, on the reverse strand, counting down.
TATATATATATATATATATATATATATATATATATATATATATATTCGTTTGCTCGGAGTAGCCAGAGCTTGTAGAAAGGAAACAGGGAAGATAAAGAGACCACGTTGGCGTACCCAGGTTCCCACGTGTTGGTGGTCTCACGAAATCGGACGTCGCGTCGATTATCGGAATAAACAACGAGCCGATAAACATCGTGTTTGACAGTGACGAGGCTTGGGGCGCGATAGCGAAGTTCCAAGAACGGTAAGGGAACAGATCGTGACGTAAATTCATCCTGACTCACAATATCGTGGCCCGCGGAGCCCCCTCGTACCACTTCCGGTGCCATGTACTCGATAGTTCCGCAAAAGGAGTAGGCACGAGCGTTGCTGTCCCTTTCGTGCGGCAGGAACTCTTTGCTAAGCCCGAAATCTGTTAGCACGATATGCCCCTCCCTGTCCAACAAAATGTTTTCCAGTTTGATGTCCCTGTATATGATCCCCAGCTGCAACAGAAAACATTGTTAGTCGCATGGAGCACTTATGGGTGCACATTAGGGTGGACCTTAGCTCTATCTTGTGAAATTTTTTTTGCGAGATTTTTTTCACGTCCCCCCTCCAAATTGTGCTATTGGGTAAGGAATTTCACGTTTTTCGCAACTTCAACGTCAATGAGGCACGCCTTGCCCTTATCCAATCAACTTCATCTTTTGCAGGAATTATTTTCTTACCCAATAGCACAATTTTGGGGAGAAGGGGCGTGAAAAAAATTTCACAAGATAGAGCTAAGGTCCACCCTAGTGCACATCCTGGTTCTACCTGAACAGTTTGTTCGAACGAATCCTGAATGTATGATAGAGAGAAAAATCCCTCCAACGAGGGATCTCGGAAATTGTTAATTTGGCAAATGTTATAATTCTCACCGGTTAAAAGTTAATAATTCTGATCTTTTTATTTTAACGTTTGGATACTAACTCGTAATTCGAATCTTTTGAAAATTAAGATATCGCTGATTATTGCCTTTATCGTAGCTGTTTATTTTTTTTTTTTGTTTTTAGATGGCAATGTATTACGTGGTTAAAAATGGTGGATCGTTAATCGGTATAATAAATACGATGAACAAAATAAATTTCGCCTACTGTTTTATTTGACAAAAGAGGATCACTTGAAAAACATCGAACAACTAAACGTTCTATGTATGTATTATGCACGAAATACAGCTGTTGTTTTCGTAGAATTGATCACGAAGGAGGGGAGTATGAATATCTACCGATAAATGGAGTGTCATGGCTAGACTGCGAATTTTATGCAGTTGTGGCAACACGAATGCTTCGAACAAGACGACAGTAATCATCGATTAGCCTTACAGAAACTTTTAATTCGCTTTTATCCATTCACGAACCCCGACAAAAAAGTACAAACTGCAAAAATTTTAATTGCTCAAAGACATAAGCAAACCGTCAAATTTTGAAACAATTTTTATAATCGTGATTCGTTCAATAGTTTGCTATTTATTGCCAGTGCCGTAACAAGGGCGTGGTGAAAGATGTGCCCGCCACGGGCGCAACTGGGTTTGGGGCGCACATCAAAATTTTATATACGGGCGACTCATTTTGATGAGGTTAATAGTATTTGATATATTGCATTTAGTAAAATTGTTACATTAAAATTTTTTTTTTTTTGTCATTATTGGGTTACGGGGAGGCGCAAATTAGACACTTGCCACAGGCGATTCATACCCTGGTTACGGCACTGTTTATTGCACCGATGAAAAATTCAATGTTGTTCAGATGAGAGCAATATTAATAATAGATCAGGTGTTAAAATTGTTATCAGAGAAAAAGAGAGAGAGAGACAGAGAGAGACAGTGAGAAGAGATGATGAGAAAATAGGATAAAACAGTAGTAGGATTTACTTTGTGTAGATGCTCTAGCGCCAAAATAACTTCGCCGATATAAATCCGCACTTCGTCCTCGGTGAAGTGTTCCCGTTGATATAAATGCGTAAACAACTCGCCGCCGCTGACATAATCTGGAAGTTAAGCAGAGTTCTCGTTGTTTAACCTTTTCGGCCCGACGGACGATAGACTTCGGGACACGAGACACGCGATCGGCGCGGTGGCCGTCTCAATGGAGGCGCTTGTTTGCGCGAATCCCCGCGAAACCTTAAAATAGCCGATCAGATACGCGAGAGAACCGTGGCACGGCCAAAGGAAAAAACTTCCTAGAACACAGCTCCAGTACAGCGAACTTCTTTTCTTTCACCTTTTTTATTTTCGCGAAACAGCCGACCGATCGAAGTCGAACGCTCTCGATCGCGCCCGCGATCTCGAAACGATCGGGGAGCAGACACGAAAAGTACCTTTGAAATTTCATCTGCTAATTTTTATCAGAAATGCATAAAATCCGCAGTAGACTTAGATTTAAGTAAAAATTGTTCTAACCAAATTGCTAGATAATGGAACAGTGGCGCACCCAGGGGGGGAGCCAGGGGGTCAAGTCCCCCCCCCCCCCCAAAAAAAAGGAAACGAAACACTGGAAAATTAGCTAAACCGTAGAATAGTTACTTCTAAAACTAAACATTTTGAACAACTTTTCTCTATCCAAATAAGGCATACACTCACTTAGGTTCCGACGTATTTGCAAAAATTGCCGATACTAGAACACTGAATTCTGTCTATTGTTGTGCGTCTGTGGCTGTGTACGTGTCAGTATTGGTGTCCCATGGTCTCCATGCAAAAATGCCATTGATGCGATTTTGTAATGCGATAAAACGATATATCCTAATATTTATAATTTATTAAAAATATTTGCAACGCTTCCGGTAACGAGGTGCGTCAGTGAAAGATCATTTTCTACATTAAGAATTTTGAAAACATATTTAAGATCCACAATGACTTAACCACGACTGAATGGGTTGGCTTTGTTATACATACACAGAGACATTCGTGTAACTATAACCGAAGTAATTGAAGAGCTATGTAAAAAGAAAAGAAAACTAGATTTTATTCTATAAATAAATTTATGTTTAAAAAAATCTAAAATAGGTCATTTTGTTCAACTCGTCCCCCTCTAAGATGAAATCCTGGGTGCGCCACTGTAATGGAAACTAGTTGCAATGTATGCGCCAAGTGCATAATAATAAAAAAAAAACAAGTCGACGATGACGATAGCAATGAAAAAAAGACGCTAATTGCGAAAGCGCGAAGATACAACAAGACAAAGCTTCGAGATGATATTTTCTGGGTCAAGTCGATCGTTTTAGGAGAGTAACAACTTGATCAACTGTTTTTCGTGTCTGCTCCCCGCTGCTGGTTGCGGTGGTACGTCGAACGGATTCCGTGAACGATTAACAGTCGATGAGGACGAGGTTCGCCGTGTGTGTTTTACCTAATATCAAGTGGAGCTTCGCGTCCGTCTGAAAGGCGTAATGCAGCGTAACTAAAAAAGGACTGTCTCGTACGGCCTCCAGAACTTGTCTCTCCGTCTTCGTGTGCTCCGTCGTCTTCTTCTTTTGCACGATGGACGCTTTCTTCAGGACTTTCATGGCATAAAGACGACCAGCGTCGGTGCCAGTCCTCTTTCGCACCAGGAACACCTTTCCGTATGCTGCACAAAAGTAATTCCTGTTTCTTGTATGTATGTATGTATGTATACCCGTGGCTACGTCTTTGCGCGTCGGAAAATACGGTTCGAGTAACGATACAAACGCTAGAATCACCGAGCGAGAGCCCACTCTTGTCAACTATTCAGGAATGTTACACGCGTGATGTGCGATGCAAATACGATTTTACTAGTTCCCGGTACTATTAAATACTGATCTTCGGACGATTCGGTATTCGATGCTGTAAGATAGAACCGAACACTGTTCACTAAAATTTTATGAAAAAATATTTTCCAATAAACAATATCAGGGACTATTAAGAGGGAACGGCCGCCTCGAGACTCCCTAGAATTTCCCTAGAATACCCTAGAAATTTGGCCGAAACTTGGGTCTGCCAAATTAGATTTTTCGTCCTTATACGAGCAGATTTTGGGCTGGGTAAGGGCTCAATCTAAAGAGGAAGGTTCAGCGCATGGTGCTCTGGTTATGATGTAACGAGATTATGTTGAAAAATTTCGAGAAAATAACCGCAGAATCCAATGTATTTTTCTGTCAGAAAAGAGTTTTTTGACTGCTATCATAACCAGAGCACCATGCGTTGAACCTTCCTCTATCTCGTATAAGGACGAAAAATCTAATTTCGCAAACCCAAGTTTCGGCCAAATTTCTAGGGTATTCTAGGGAAATTCTAGGGAAAGTCACGTGACTACCGTTCCCTCTTAAGTAGTGGTACAATTGAACAGTGGTAAGTATTACTGAATAGTAACGAGTCGACTGCGGTTCTTCATGCAAAATTGTTGAAATGGTTTCACTGGTTTGCTTTAGATCTACTCGTTTTTCGGCACGATTTCCGTGGCCTCTACTACGAAGGTTAAATTTGTGTTCTTGGTGTCATTTTAAGAAAAAAACTGTATATGTCATAGGTACGAAATCGGCATGGTTTAGCCGGTAAAGTAGATTTCCTGTCTTTTATAAACCTGCAAATATCTCGGAAACTATACGTATATTTTTGTATGATATTGAATTTCCTATAAAAAAAAACATTAAAATGATGTTAAAATTCCGTTTTTCACGAAAAATATTCACTGGAGACCTAACCAGACCTAATTCAGACCTAACCTAACCTAATACATCAATAATATTAACTGCTAATTGAGTTTTAATACATAGACATTTCTTGAGTTCGTGTAAGCAGTTGTGAACGGAGCCTTTACGTTCCCCCGACCATCATTTCGAGAGGGAGGCAGTTGTTCTGCAACTTCAACGAAAAATAAATATACTCGGAAACTGCGCAGCTGATAAGAAAATGTCATATGTCATAAATTGTTGGAAATTTAATTTTCTACAAAATAGGTCTCTGATATTTTGCCATATTTCGCATAATTACCGAGATTTAATTCACAACAAACATAAAATAATTATTCTTGTTAATTTGCAGACGCAATTTTGCTAATTTTTCTTGAAAATGATCCAAAGTAAGATCTAAACGTCGAAAATATCATTGTGGTAATTTGCAAATAGTGTATTCATTAAAAAATTGATCGAACCAGTGCGCTGAAATCATTTGAAATTCCGTTTGACAACAATCTACGATCGACATAAGTAAACAATTACCGAGATATTTGCAGATTTATAAAAAACAGAAAATCTACGTTACCGGCTAAAAACCAGGCCGATTCGACACCTGTGACATAAGTTATACTATCCTGTTATTTGTAGGTAAAATTTCCCCGAAACTTCGTGACTTTTAGTTTTTTTTATACGAAACTCATAACCGAAAACCTCAGATGTAAATGGTAACTCATCAATTTAAATTTTAAAAAATCGAAAAATAACTGCTTACCTCGTTATTTAATTGATCTTTTACCACTGTGTCAATTTAACACCGAGGGACAGATGCAGTTCGCGAAATGAGCAAATCAAGAACACAAATTTAACCTGTAAACAAGGGGCCACGGAAATCGTAATCTCCCCCGTTTTTTGTCATAAATGCATAAAATCCGCCGTAGTACAGAGTAGCAGTCTATGAACCAGCGATAAACATTATTGTGTAATAACGAGTACATAGTATAAAGGTATAGTGAATATGAAATAGCACCGAGTATAGTCATAATACCGGCGATACCATCAACAGTGTGAAGTATACATGACACCGTGATCCGAAACCGTGATAACGAAGCATCTACATACATATACCCGACCAAAGTGGCCACCGATTAAAATTCCCGGATACAACGTTACTCGCACCCAAAGCATTCGAAAGTAATGTGGCTCGAATGATTAACTACTACCTCGTTACGAACTTAGCCTATAGAATGGACTTCGTCCACGTACCTCCAGTTCCAAGGACCTTCAGCAAGTCGAAGTGCGTCATGTCTACCCTCTGGCCTCCGCTGTCTGCCAGGTTCACTGCAACCAGAAAGATCACTTTGTTATTTATTCGCTCCTTTTTCCTTGTTGCGCCGTGCCCGCAGACGCGGAACGATCGAAAACAAACAGAACAATTCCGTGTCCTTTAGTCACCTCGGTCGGTGAATTATACCTGGAAAGGAAAATCTCTGGGAACAGGTGCTCGAATATCGTTCAGCTCATTCTTCTTCGATCGTTCTTTAAGGATGTTCTGGAGGTACAATGAGAGACAAAAGTACAAGAAATTCGAAATCCATCAATATAATGGCAATGAAAGCCATTCACGAGTATATTTTGCATTTAAAAAATAGATTAATTAAAAAAGCGTTCGTTTAATTAGCGAATTTCATGTTATATTTATTTTTTAATCAAATTGTCTTCATATTATAAAAAATTGTAAATGACTTTTGCGAATAATTGTACCCTCTGATTTGAACTTCAAGATAAAAAAATTAGTGATATTCAATATACAGGGTCATCCGTTTTTAAACGGCCAAACGTCAACCAGCTATAGAGGGCCCCAAATGGAACAACTTTCATCCCTAACACTTTTTTTGATTCGGTCTTGATTTTTAGATAATTGCAAAAACCCGTCATTTTTTGCGTTCACTTAAGATTAAATATATTAGGACTGCAATTATGTATCTTGATGATTTTTCCTTTGTTTGGTTTAAAATAAATAGGGGCATCTTTTTTATTAAGTCAACTTTTTTGTATGACCTTCGGATCTTGGTTTTTTTGACATGGGGCACGTTTGACGTTTGGCCGTTTAAAAACGGATGACCCTGTATATAATTACGCAATAAAAAGTTGAAAATAAATATTTAAATAAATTAAAAATACTTGAGAAAGCAACATTCATGGTTATTATTGAGATGACAATACGATAAATTTGACGTTTTGTAACAGTTTATAATTTTTTGCTCTGCAACTGTTTAGTGAATCCTAATAAATTTTGAGCATAATTAATTACATAATTTTTACTATATATTTTTAAAAAACTGGTGTTTCTAGTTGCGTTTTTTCAAGGTTTAAATAGTGTTTGAAGTGGAATTTTATGAATTCTTCATAAGAAGACGTGTTAAAATGTGCAAACGTTAAGTTACTATAATTCTTAAACGGTGCAGTGAATCGAACCCAAACTTTGGTAATTGCATTAATTTAGTAAGAATTATATATCTTGTCAAATTTTCAAAAATTTTGTTGCGTTTTTATATACCTCCAGAACATCCTTAAACTCCACGCCTGGATAGAGAGAGTAACAGTTATTCGACGGAGATTCGATTGTTGGCAAGGAGGCAAAGCTCGTCGAGCATCTTCCAGAGTCAGAGGGGGTCTGTCTGTTCCGTCGTGCAAGTTATTAACCGATAAAACAAAATGGCCGGTTTCATCGACCCGACAAATCTATTTCTGGTGTCTCCTGGACGGGCAAAACGAAAAAAGGAGGCTCCCGCGACCGAGGACTTTCATCGGGACACACGGTTATCGAAATACTGTTAACCGAACTTTCTATTCGAATGCCTTCGGACGGACTTTCGATCGGCTTAAACTTTCGTGCCGGACTTTCGAATATTCGATGCATCGCGAGATACCGCGTTCGATGGGAATTTGTCTAAAACTGTATCGCTTAAATTTTCCACACGACCCCCCCACCCCCGGCCCCCCAGTCCCCACTCTCTGAAAATCAGATACCGGAATAACATCGTTAATCGATGGATTCTTTTGTCTCGCCCTCGACGGAAACCAGGAAAACCGCATTCGTCGCCGCCGCCGCCACGTGAATGCATTAAAGCAAAAACAGCAACGAGCATATGCGACTAAACGCAGCTGTGGTCAAGGTAAAATTCTCGCGGCCAATTACGCCAAAGCAGGATTTCAATTATTCGCGGGGATCGAACACCAGTTATACTGCGCGACGCGTTCTGCGGAATCTCGAATCTTTTTTTTTTTGTTGTTGTCCTCCCCGATGAAATTTCTGCTCTGATTCATTCCCGGTGTTTTTTCCTCTTTCGTTACGAAAGCGCGTCTCTCTGCTTGCAGGAGAACGATGATCGAGCGGTTTTTCGGGACGATAAGTTTCGGAATTAAAGGTCGACTTTCACTGTTCGCCTTGCCCCGGCGATTCGACGAACGTTCAACGTCCGTTACATAGGCTCTCGTTAATGAATTTTGTTAGCCTTCGGAGATGATTGTATAACTATACGCGTTGGTTTATTCATGGTTAAAACTGCCGAGCTTTCTGCGAAGTGAACATTTTCCCTGTAGAATGAAATTTAATTAAATTCTACTTGTTCGTATCGGTTTTCTGTAAGACATCAAATGACGCATTTTTGTACTGAGTCACGCAGGGTAATTTAGGAAAATTTGCTGCCCAAAGTCTCGACGAATGATTAGTTTTGAAGTGTTTGGCTACGGTGAACGTGTATACAGAGGCTAATGAGCTACATATTTAGGTAGAGAACCTAGGGGGAACCATAAAACGAGGTTTGGGTCCGGGGGTCAACAAAGCGGGACTGTAATAGTGGGGAACCGACACCTTCTCGCTATGAAAAGGAGTATAATAAATGAGCTTCCCTTTCAGACCAGTTTTGACCATTTATGGGGGATCGATGATGATATGGGTCTTGGGCCGCCCGAAAAATGACCTGGTTTCGTAACAGCAGTTTCCGTTTAGGTTATTATGGTCGTCTCATATTCTGGGTAGAAAGTGACAGATTCGGAAAGTCCTGAAATTCCTGACTCAGATCCTTTAAGACAACGGCAATATATCGGTCAAAGGAACCATGAACTTTGGAAATGATTCATCGGTTGCGAACCTTTATGGCTTTATAGCGATGACTATGTGAAATCATTGCACTACAATGTCTTAGCAAGTAACAAAACAAGTTCATTTGAAATCGTAAAACCGTTCTAAATTCTAAGAGTTTAGAATTATTAATAAAAATCAAATTTCTCGAATTTCGAAATGTCCATGTAGTATTTTCAAGTTGCTAAAAGATTATTAAAGAAATAAAGAAGCCTCTAAATGACTACCGTGTTTTCCGACTATTCGTGACTGTGGAAAATTAATAATATTTATACATAATTCGTTCATATATACAGGGTGGTCCACGCAACTTGTTCACCCTCAACGATTTTTGTAGAAAAGTCGTATGGTTCGAAGAGATCACTTTTCTGTAACTGGAGGCGTTTCGGAGATTTGAAGGTCAACTTCGTTTTTTTTAATGGAATGCTGTATTTTTTATGCCAAAATATCGCATTCCATTTAAAATAAACGCAGTTGACCTTCAAAATTTCCGAAACGCTTCCAAAATTACAAAAAAAAGTATATCAATTATACATGATGTATCCCTTCGAACCATACAACTTTTCTAGAAAAAGTTTTTCCATACAATGCATACTTTGGAAGTTACCGAGGGTCAGTGGAGCCAGATGAGGGGAATCACGGTGAAATGACATACCCCCTCTCTGATGACCAGAGCGTGACGGGGATTGAGTGGGGCGAATGGGAGTGACACTCAATCCCCGTCGCGCACGCGCAACGTGTCACATATTACGACTCTGGCTATCAGAGAGGGGGTACCTGTATTCCCCTCGATTTTCTCGACCTGGCGACACTGATTGGGACGGACGGTAGGGCGATGGAATAGGATAGTGGAAGGGGAAAAGGAGGAGAGTATTTCCGAGAATTTGGCCATCGTTTGGTGGCCATCTGGCTCCACTGCCGAGGGTGAACATGTTGCGTGGACCACCCTGTATATAGGAAGCTACCAAAATCATTATTGCTGTCGCAACACCCAGATTTGTACATGTTTAGACAATGATTGCTAGATGAAAGGAACTGCGCTTTAAATCGCGTTTCGAGGGACGAACCACGGTTGCATGGGGAACGCAGCCGGCATCATAAACTGGGCATACGATGCGTTTATTGGTCGTGTTGCTCTCGTCGCCGCCGCGATTTTAAATACACAGTTTGCGGTGCATATTTATGCACGCGAGCGCGCTCATTCGCGCGCCCGCACACCTGCCGATATTAGCTGCACCGCAGGTGCATCCACCTTGGCGCGCACAACGCCTCGAATAACAGGCATTCCATTGTCGATATTTCGCGATGCAGCCGTAACCGAGTCGGATGACAGATCGGACGTCGTCACATGGTCATTCGCCGTCGTCGTCGTCGTCTCCGAGGGTAATTCCCGCGGCGACGCATTGTCCGACGCCATCTTGGATCTGATGACTTCGGGGAATCGGATCTTTCGTCCCGGTATTTTTGTTTGCGTCTCCGTTCGCTGGATTTCAAGCGAAATCGTTTCAACATTTAAATCTGATATTCCGAAAGAGAATGCTGCAAAAATTTCAATTCGTAGCGCGATCTTATTACTTCGAGGAGAGTTCGAGTTTCGAAACTGCATCGGAGAACTTTGACCCTAGCCTTATTGTTTCGATCTCCACTTTTAATACAATTCGGATTGTTGTGTATGAAATGTCCGATTTTTAATGAGAACGTTAAAGAGACACGCAACTTTTTAAACAACCATCATTGTCATCAATAGACTGCGGATCTTTTATGCAAAATAAACATTATCTGCAACGATTGCAGGCCACAGGAACCAAATAAAAAATTCCTTATTCTTTTAGTGATCTTATTAAAGTGAAACTAGTGTTTCTTCCCGAGAATTCTTTCTCGAGAAATTCTCGAGATAAGCCAAATATTTAAATTTTGCACTTCTCGAGAAATTATTGTTATTTTTCGAGAATTTACATACTAGGTATATTTGAAATAGCTGGTGAAAAAATTAAAAATATGCTATAACTATTTGGTGCATTGTCTATAATTAAACCGAACTACACACAAAATGAGCGCAATTTTCCAATGTCAATGATTTTGTTACAAAGAAAAGATCTCTACTGGCAGACGCAACGCTAGATGTTTTGTGTTTTTTAAAAAACTATTTCAAATCACAGCTAGAAATAAAACATTTAAATTTTTTTACTTTAAATGTTCATGGTGTATATGAGAAAATTAAAATTTTTTTTATCTTACAAGTTAAACATGTTCTGTACAAATGTTTTTTTTTTTAGAAAGTTCTGTAAAAGATATATATTTCAATTATTTAATAATAATCTTTTGAATATCAATATATTTTATTTCTTAACTACTTGTGTGTGTATAAAATTAGGATAGTTAATAAATAATAAAAATTCAATTGAGCTTTATGTGATTTTCTTTAATTATACATGTAATTTTTCAAAAGAGATTTTTCTCGAGAAATCAAAATTGTATTTCTCTTTCTCGAGAAACGGAAAAAGTTGAGAAATCAGAAACACTAATTGAAACTAACAACACCGATGTCCTTAAATCTTTTTGATATGTCCACTGCTTTAAATTGTATATAAAGCATAAAGCATAAACCCGCAGTCCAGTGATCAATATATTCGACTAAAAAATTGCAATGCGACTTTGTCAAAGGTCATCGTCCGAAACGATGATTCCTCGGATGATCGATTCCTCGTTTCCGTCTTTGTTCCTGCGTTCTTTCGGACGCGGAAGAAAGAGAGAGAGACGAATGAGAGAAAGATAGGGGGGGCTTGTTCAAGAATAGATCAAAGATAAATTCGAACAGTGAAATGTTGTTCCACGAAAACCGTGAAAACTCGAGCGGCAAGTGGGTCGTAAGACATTCGAATCCACTGTCTCGCGCTAGTAATCTAGATACATGGAGGGACAGGTAAAGGTGTGTAGTGTGTACGGTAGCGTCGGTGATACTCGACGTTCGTTCGTGGTCGCTTTTACTACCTTGACATGGATTCTCGGTTGGCAGTCAGGGCCGGGGACACGCGAGAAGGACCCCCGCGTGTTAATTTCACGAGGAAACCCTTTTAGCTTCGAGGCGAAAATTCGATCGCTTGTTCGGACGCCTCCGACACGATTTTAACGATTAAAAACGCCAGCAACAACTGACGAGGCCTAAATTGATGAACATACTTAATCAATTATCGAGCTGGGTAACAATTAACACGACTATACGAACAAATCGTACATTATAAGCAACAACCTAATATTTGTACAAACATTTGTATTCGTTAGCACTTTAGCTGATCATGTGGCGAAAATGATGTAACCGAAGACAATAGATCGTAATCCTCCGCGACTGTAAGGGACAACGCGAAGCCTTATTCGATCGATAATCTATGTAACGAGATATCGCAGTGATTTATAGATTTATGTAACAGGAAATCGGCATGATTACAACCACGTGTAACAGGAAATCAACGTGATTGTAAATAAAGGAGGTCGTTGCCTAGTTTGTTTTGAAAGGAACTGCTACTACCTACTGCAAGATGGAATGCCTGTTATTATACCTATCCGACTAGAACTGTGTAAACCTTAGAAAGTATCGTGACTAAAAGCTTGCACACGTCTGACTAGAGTATGACAGGAAATCGATGTGTTTGAGAATCAGCAGGTTTGAAAGTCAGCGCGGGTAGAAAATCTATATAACAGTGAGTCAATATAATCTTATATGACTGGCGATCGATGTTAGTATGTATAATCTGTTACGATTGAACGTCGACTGTGCAATATATGCTACGGCTAAAAATCAATGTGCTTCTTAGTCTCTGTATTAATTGAATTAGTAGGTCGAAAAAATTGAAAAAAAAAGAAAACATTTTCTTTGAATTACGCACTCGATTAGACGCATAATTTTCGGCCGAATGAATCGACGCTGCAGAATAACCAAAAATTCGATAACATGTTTTTCCGAGTGTGAATCGGCTGATTTTCGTCAGGCGCGACCGAAGCCCGCGAAAGTCGATTGATTTGCCCCCGGCAACAGCTGTCGATGAATATTCAAACTAAAACATACACATCCGTACAAATTCGAGAGATATCGTAATGTAACGTGGCGCGCGTTGGGCAACGCGCTGATACGAAATGGTCCGCCATTGAAAATGTTAAGCAACGTGTCATTACGTCACACGATACGTGCTACTATTAATTACCAACGGTATACTTATTTGCCCACATGTTCGGCGTGCGCGTCCATTGTTTCGCCATTCTGCTGATACAATTTTAATAATTGCTTGTAACAAACAATTTACCGCGATATTGCACGCGACCATGCCCGCGACCCATTATTGTAACGATAAAATTCGCGGGTGGAGAGGGGCACCTTCGAGGGAATTACAAATCACGGGGAAAGTGTTGGGGAGGGGGGGGGGGGTGGAGAAATGCTCATAAAAAATTGAACCGGTGCTTCGGGTTAAACGGTTCAGCAGCCCTCGAGTAGTCGCGGAAGTTCCGCTTTTGTCTGACCCAGATGGTCGACATTCACTCGCTATTTCGTAACGGGACCGACTACTTTCTTTCGCTCGTCGAAAGCCTCGGCTGCTATACACGTGCATTTATAACATCGCATGACACTCCATTCATGTACGTACATGTATGTGTATACATACAGATATCTCTGTTCCGCAACACCGTCTATCAAAAACTGGCAAGGATCCGTTTACAAAAGCCCTCGTAATCAAACCGATACAGGTCGGACAAAAGAAACTAGAAAGAAAACCCTGTTACATAATTCTGTAAGCAATTCCGTCTCTCTACAATTAATCCTTAATTACAGGAAAATTACTGGCCGATCGTATTTCCACGGAGTGTAATCGGTTCGTCGATCATCTCAGGCGGAAAGGACGTCGATTATCAGATAATTCGATGCGAAAAATGAGTACTTAATGTAAACGAATCGGTCTTTATACGGAGATAAAAAGATATTATAAATATTGAACGTGGAATGTACATTTTATTGTCAATTTTCCTCCACCGAGTAAATGTATCATTATAAGAGAACTAATTATCCTTTATGAGAGAAAACGCCGCTTAAATAGATCGTTAACTTATTTAGGCTTAATTGAAAATTCAAAGAAGCCCAAATTCATTGAAAATTCATGCGCGTGCGTTTGTCCGTGGCGAGTGGAAACGAACGTAGTGGCTAGACACTTGCTCAGTACTATTCAATAGTATTTACTAACGCGGCCCAATGAATATTTTAAACCCCATTCCCTCGAAAATGGAACCTAGCGTGAAAAATTTCATTCTGCATTTTTAATGTGTTTTTCAGCGAGCTATCTGTCGTCCTGGGGTTCTCCAGGTGGGTAAAGAGAATTCGCTGGAAACGAGTCGTATAATTATTGAATTTAATAAATAAGTACATTTTCACAAATGATTTTATGAACACACGTTTTAACATTCGCCTCTGCAGCTTGGAAATAATCACATATAATGATTGCTGGCTACTTTGAAATTAATATCAACTCGTCCGACAACAATGAGGCTGGCTCGTGCAAGTAATAAATTTAATAAACATTATTCTCTGCGCGTGGCATTAAGTGCAATATTATTTTACTGCGGTTAAATACTAATCGATTCTCTTGTGCAAACATCTTTAACATGATACGCAATTAAATTATTATTCGAGAGGAAGTTCGTTCAAAAAAATTCTGACAAAATTATATTTTATAATTCGAATGATTGTGAATAATAGAAGCAATCATAAACAAGTGTTTTGGAGCTGTTCGGTTTATTCTAGTGTTCGAGCAAAAGCTGATAGATTGAAATGAGCAGCGTTCAAGACAAAGTCCGATCGAAAAATCCTGAGACGTCTCCGAGCTAAATTTAGCGCCTCCCGAATTTCAATTTCGGCATATCGTTGGACGATTTCAGGAATCCGTCGCGCGTCCTCTAATTTCTAAATCGAGGCGTGTTTGCTCGTGTAATGGCAGTTGGCTCGGATTAACATACTCGCGCTCACTTCGAACGAAGTGCAAAGTGCGAGTAGTTTTCACTTCGGCTGGGAACGGTACGATGATCTCGTTTTCCTCATTTTACCTCGCTGGTGACAGAGAATCGAACCGCGGACGAGGGGATACGGAGAAAGGGAGAAGGAGGGAGGGAAATAGCTCTTTTCCACGCGCCAGTGAATTTTTTCAGATCGCGGCGACGAGCTTTCGAAAGGATTTCTCCGAACAAAGGAAACACGCGGCGGGTCGGAAGACACAAAGAGCGAGCAAGAGGAGAAACGGAGAAACTGAGAAGAACCGGCGCGGCGCGGCGCGCGAACACAGCTTTTCGCAAAAGTAAAAGGTGAAAACGCAGAACTGTGGGAAAAAAGCGTCCAGTTTTCACGGGCAAACGAGTATTTCGAGTTTGACCGCGGGAACTCCCAGTACGAGCACCGACGACACGTGGCACTTCGTAATCCAATCCCGTGTCAAATCGTGTATCAAACAACCGCTGCCAACAGCCGGAAATCAAACTTTTCCGACACGTTCGCCGTGACCAGCGTTAATTCGATCCGGGGAGCTATGAAAGTTGAAGAAACAAGAGCCACGGACCGATGAAAATCAACTCTCCGGCGCGGAGTTTCACCGATTTTTCTCATTACGGATTTATGGACCTACTCGATTATTTTCCTCCCCGGTTTAGTGCTCCGGAAGCATCTCTTCTTTGTACAGTATTCTCTCGATAATTGTCCCAACCACGGGACCGGCCGGGTATATCGGTGTGAGACCACTACTAATCCGATGACAAAACTTCTTTATTTTTCATTATTCCTTTTATGGATCTTTCACCAACATATTCCTCGCATTTTTCTAATGAAAATGATACCAAATATGATATAATCCCGATTATATTTACGTGTGTAATGGACGACCCCGCGTAACTTCTCATTAAAATTATGTGAACGGCAATTAATGTAAATACGATGCGAATTATATCGCATTTAGTATCATTTTAATCAGAAAAATGTTACAAATATATCGGTGAAAGTCTCATAAAAGAATTAGTAATAATAAAAAAGTTTTTTATTGGGATTATATTGTGAGGACCGGGCGGGCCTTTGAACTGTGCCGGCGACTGTGACTCTCCGCGTCTCTTTCTTTCCCATACGCTGTCCTTCCATGCGCACGAAAATTTTATCGTCCATTACACACGTAAATATCATCGGAATTATATCATGTTTGGTATCATTTTCATTAGAAAAATGCCAGGAATATGTTGGTGAAAGTTCCATGAAAAAATAAAGAAGTTTTGACATCGAATTAGTAGTGGTCTCCTGGTCTCACACCGATATACCCGACTAGTATCACGTTACACTTCTCGGCGGCAGAGGCCACTCGAGTTTTGGCATACCCCGCAGGAGTGGGGATAGTTTAGGGACAATTATCGTCCAGACATTTGGGACATTTATCGCGAGAATACTGTACTTTGTTCGTATATAAGACAGAGGAAGTATTTATCAGGCCGCAACGAGACGCGTTCAATTGTGTGAAGTTTGTATTTTCTTGTTTTTTGTGTGGAGGATCGACCCTGTTTGCACAAATCAAGGACACAGCCGTGTTATCCAACCCTAATCAATTCCATGGTAACACACTCCGATAGCGCACGACCATTCCGCGAACGTGTTTGTTTCCTTCGCGCGGACTCTCCGCCGTGATAACGAGACGAAATTGCAAAAAAAATGCGAGGACAAAAAAATAAGGAAACCGATAAGGTGTTACAACACCGATTACAAGACATCCGCGACGTGAAGTTGTTGGCTATATCGTCGCTACGGAGCCCCGTTTGACAACGAGGATTCGCACAAACCGATCGCTACAAGGGAAACTAGATCGTAATGGCGGCGTGATCGACCGCGCCGGCAATCGGCTTGATTAATCGCGCTAATTGGTATGCGACAAGCGCCAGAAATTAATGTTTATCTCGGGTTATCCAGCCTCGGTTCAAAAAGATGACCATTTTCCGCGATCACCGAAGAGGCACGTGCGAACTAAGCCCGTGCGAACTAAGCCCGTGCGAATCAATCCCACGGCGAAGGGGTAGGGTCACAAGAGGGTTAATCGTGAAAGTGGTCACAGAGTCGTTCCCAGTGTAATTATGCCGAAAACAAAAAAAAAAAGAACGAGTCGCTTCGCTCGTCGTCGTCACACGGGAAGTCTTTATTTCGGCCTGACATGATTTCATATCCTGCTTTTTAATACGACTTTTAATGGCACCGGCCCCCTTGCGTCCCGCCCTTCGTGAAAACAGTGAAACCTGCCCGAGTACACATATCTGTACGTACATACATACATATATGTATACATATACGTATACAATATACACGGTCCGTTTGCCGTGGCACGACCGTTATTTGGTACGGTACTGGGTTGCGTTACACGCATTCCGCCCGTTGCCTCTCGTCGCCTCGTCGTCCAGGTAAATCGTGCACGTGTACCGGTACACGTGCGGGGCAAAGTTTCGTGTGTACGCAACCATCGCGCGCCGCTTAATTAAGACCAGATAAAGAAAGAAGGGCAACCTGCGGCGGCAGCCTCGCTGAAATTCTCCTTCGTTACGCTCCTCCGCGTCAAGGACGCGCGCGAGCATAAATAATATAACCGGAGGATTGCGAGCGACAGACAAATTAAACGTATCGGATACCCAGAAAACGTTCATCGCGGTTTTTTCACCGTACAGACCACGTACATTTGCGAAAGCTTCCACAATTCTGACTGGACTGATAAATATGTATGTATAGACCGAACGAATTCGATTATACATTTGCGACTAATAAGTAACACAGTCGATAATGATTGTGCCCACGATTGCCTCAACACCCTGTATAACGCATGAATGAATAATACAAAGCGGTCGCAGGTGAAATCCCGCTGAAACCGGTTTCTTCTTATCGTTATTGGGAAATAAGGAATGTTTAGTGAAAAATTCTTGATAATATTCAATGAAATGCGACCGTGGGTTACTATTCAACAAGGGAAATGATAGGTTTCATTAATGTTGCTTGTCGATGCTAGAAAAAAAAAAAGAAACGTGTTCGTAGCGTGTGCGGAATGACGTTATGAAATAATATAAATTATGGAGGGAATGCTATTTAATGTTAATTAATGCTGCGCGCGATTCGATCGTGGCCTATCGATCTATCTTTATCTAGTTGGAACTTGCATATTGGCTTATTCAACTTGTTTGAAAACCATCACGTGTGACCGACTCATCCCCCCGGTTGTGTGCGACACAGTGATCCCGGTTAGCTACTTTGAGGAAGAAATGTTACCTTAATGCGTTTTCCTGCGTCGTATTTTATTAACATTGAATCAAGTTATAAATTACGGATTTTGTGTTGTTGAAAGCTTTTTTAATCGGCAGAAACTGCTCAGAAATAATCGAGGGTGGTGGTTAAAGGTCTTTTAATGTTGATGACATTCTTTTAGCTGTGCATTTTTTAGGTCGATAAATTATTTTTATCGGAATACTGTATTTCAAACGAATACAACGAATTGTAACAAAATAAAAGAGGAACCGGATATTTTACGGAGAACAGAAAATGTATGAGAATTAGTGGCAGCATTTGGCTAACTACATTTCATGACCCATATTCCACTCATTTTGTTATAAAACAACCGTTTAATATCTTGCATAAAATGGGTCGTCAATTTTATCAGTTTTGTTTTAACACCGAGGTAAGTCCACTGAATTGCAAAATATTGAGTTTTATTACAAATGCTTGGCCGCTAAAAAATATTCTGTTATTCCCGATTGCAAATATTTATACATATATATATAACACATTCGCAGCTTACAGATTTCAAAAATCAATAAAATAGAGCTATAAGGCATCCTGTAAGGCAATAATTTCAAACTCATTCTTATGGTTGTAAATCAGTCTGTAGAAATAATTTCTCGATCGAGGAACAATGAAGTCACGTTCCCGAGACAGCGGCCGGTAATGCTCGTGACTCACCGTGTAGAAGGTGGCAAACACGGAAATCGGTTTAAAGCCAAAAACAGCCGGATCGATAAACTGCACGAAGGTCTTCGGCAGTGGCACGGATCCTCGATTTACGGGATATACGTGCGTTCGCGAATATGCGATTGGCGCATCGATGATATCGTCGAAGGATAAATAACTCGTTCCAAGGTAAGTTCGCGGCGGCGCGGCGACTAAATATAAATTCGCAACAAATCAATATCAACACACCGGCGGCACACGTTGTTCGATGGACATTTAGCAGATACACGCTCGGTTGTTCGCACATTGCCGGAACGTGATCACACTCGTTGCATAGATCCCTCGGGATCTAGAAAAATTCGCGGACTGATCGATTCGCGACATTGATTCAACTAGAGCAACGAAAAGATTAATACCGTGACCGTCGTAAAAGTATCAGAATCCAGATAATTACAACAACTATTCGAAAGTAGGGTAACTGCACCAGTGAATGAACATTTAAGAAATTGTTCAGGAAGATATTTTATTTTTAAAAAAATATGTGAATTAAAGGAATCTCATATATGCCAAATGGCTCCCTATACTTCATTTGTCAAAAATAAATTAACACAAATAAAATGAAATTATAATTATTTGTCTTTATTAAACGTTAAATAAAAAATATAAAAAAATACCAGTCAATGAACACTACGTTCTGGTAATTGAACAATGATGGAAAAGCAAAAAATACAAGAATACAAAAGCGTTCATTTACTGGTGCCCGTTTATTCACTGGTGCAGTTACCCTATATAAATGTCCAACAATTTTTAGTAACAATTTTAAGCAATTCAAACTCTTACGATTGAGATTTAATGTACGAAGTTAATGTAAAAATAGAAGCGAAATGATCGACGAATTAAGTGTTTGACGATTGAATTTTATCGATCAAAGCTACCAGCTTCATTCGAGCCCTATTAAATAAGAGTACCGGAAAGGAAATTGGCTCAGTTTCTGTGGTTTCGCGTGGCGAAACGGGACAACGGTTTCACTTTCGAGATACCGCTGTTTACCGTTTCGATCATCAATGTTTTTATTGCGGATCGATACGCGTAACACCCGTGTAACACGATAACCGGGTCCCATAAAGCTGCTTGGCAATGCGAGACCGTGTTAACACCCTTCCGCAACGTGTAAACTTTTGTTAGTCTCGCGTTGTTCCATTCGAAACTTTATTTCAACCCTTGCACATTCTTCGGGGTGACAGAATTCATCAAAAAATTTGCGCATTTATCAATTTAAACAAATAGCTGCATTTCTCGTCCAACTATTTTCAATGATCATACACAACAAATGCGAAAGAGAGAGATCGTTAATTATAATTGCATTTTCCCGTAAGCACAGTGGCAACAGAGACATCAATTAAAAGTTTATTCAACAATGAATGTTCGTTCCAGGTTAATTCGCCAAGACAAAAGGGGTTAAACGAAGAAAATCAATGTTAACGAAGTAGATAAATGGACGGATAACAGAGAAAAATGTAGATTTAATTTCTGGGAAACCGGAGGTTTTTATCAAAAGTGATATCAGTTGCGAACAATGGATGAGATTTTTCTCCTTTGTTCGGGCGTACACGAACTCTGTGCGCTTCTCGTCGAGGGGTTTTGTAATTATTTTTTGTAGCTCGCTCTTGTATAATAATCCGTATTGTGCCCCGGTAGTACAATGAAGAGAGCCACGAATTTAACCGGCCACTTGTCGATACCGTGCCCGGCTATTGTATTAATTCTATTTATACGGGGGAAACGTGCCGAGCAGTTGCCACGTGGCAATCAGATTCGTCCACTGTTTTCCAGTAAACGCTGATGTAGATTAGCCAGCGTAAAACGGGATTATGTAAGGTCGGGCGTTCTGTCAAGAAATTTATTGTTCGACGCAAGATCCAACCGAACCGAATCGAATCGAATCCCGATCAATTCCGAGAGGAATCGTCGGATAATAAATTAGTTGGTCGCCGCCGCCGCGATCTTACGTCGCGTCGATGCGAACTATAGGGACTTGTTAGCGTGACGTAGAATGTAGAACATTGCGTGGTGCATGCAAAAGCGTGGCGTCTCTCCTCAGTTTGCCCTGTTCTGTACAGAAGATATTACATCTACCGCGCTTGAAGGGCAAATGAAGCTTGTTTTTCTTTGCTGACAGGCAACGGTTCAGTGGGGACCGTGCACACGTGTGGCGGACGGGTGGTATAGTAAGACGTAAACAAGAAAAATAAAAAACTTAAGACGTGTTATCTTGTAATAGCTATACTGGCCTTAGACCATATATACAGTATTTTACAACGTTTTTATTAGCTCGCTTTCTTGTTATCGATAGTTGTCCCAACCACGGGTCAGCCAGGGACAATTATGTGTGAGGGATATTATTCTTTGACTTTTGCCGAACGTAAAAACGAATAGCGAAGCCCGAGAGGCCTCGGTCGCCGAGAAGTGTAACATAAATACAGGTCGGGTATATCGGTGTGAGACCAGGAAACCACTACTAATCCAATAACAAAACTTTATTTTTTATTATTTTTTTATGGAACTTTCACCAACATATTCTTGATATTTTTCCGTATATCATTTTTGGTATAAATTTCATTAGAAAAATATCAAGAATATGTTGGTGAAAGTTCCATAAAAAAATAATAAAAAATGAAGAAGTTTTTTTATTGGATTAGTAGTGGTCTCCTGGTCTCAAACCGATATACCCGAACCGTATCATGTTACACTTCTCGGCGACCGAGGCCTCTCGATTTTTATGGCCCCTCACGGGGTATACCCCGCAGGAGTGGGGATAGTTCAGGGACAATTATGTGTAAGTTATTTGGGATATTTATCGATAAAATACATGACGTGTACATGACGCACCCGCTGACCCCCCTCTCCCCATGTAAGCCAAGCGTAGGCACTGTCGATGAGCATAGCTTGTACATCTTTTGAAAATGTGACGTCACAGTGTCTTTCAGCTGATTTCATCTTACGAACACGGAAAATTATCTACGCCGTGTCTATAGGTATACTATGGTCTAAGAAAGATACTGGCCATCACGGTTAAAAGGTAACAGAAAAATCTGTTCGTCTAACGTTGATCAGTTAGCAACAGTGTCGCACGGTGCGATCCCTTTTCTCGTGGTCGACGCATCGAAATTGCGTCCGAAATATGAAATCGAGCGCGAAAATCGAGCCGAGTACAGTTATTCCCGGTGCGCGACGCGACGGTGCATCGATTCAAAAGTGATAAATAATATCGGCATCGGTTCGACAAACAGCGCCGTCGCGTTTCGCAATCTCGTAATAAATTTACAGATATTTATTATTACAGAGATCTATAGCGTTCTAACGAGCTCCCTGCGCCCTCCGATAACCATGGACAGATGAAATACTGATCGCGACCGTCTCGAATCTGCCGCTCCTCCCTTCTTATTCTTCCGCTTTGCATCCCGTTGCAACGAGAGACTTGGTGCACCTGTTAGACACGTAATACGCGAGAGTATTATGTCATACCTGAGCCGAGCTATCGCGCCCGGCTACAATTTATGCCAGCCATATTGCTCACTTGTCGCCTGGCTTGTCGGCCGCAAACAACGAAAATACACATACATGGGAGAATCCGCGCCGCCATTTTCTTTGATATTCTTGCGACTCGCTTTCAGGGATTTAACAACGTCACAGTCTTTTTCCCTCGTCGATAGTGAAAATTGTACATTTTTTGTTTCTGTTCGAACCGATTTCAATAAAAAAAAAAAAAACAATGCCAAAAGCGTAAAATTGTCCGAGTCGTAGAAATGCGAAATAAACGAAATCCACGGCAAGTTTCCTAGTCGGGCCACAGTCACATATTCGTGACAGTTACATAAGTGAATCGTTAACATTAGAAAGCAAACGTGCCGGGAATGTAACTGAACGAGGAACATTTTCGGTTTTCTACGGACAGCGTTTGCTTAATCCGGTGAATATATTTTACCGATATGTACTGATTAGTTCATCGTGGAGAGTGATAAACGGTTTCGCAAACGTATGCGAATGGCGAACGTGTTAATTTTTCAGCCCAGGGATATTCGCATCGGAACGGACTGCGCGTGGTTTAATCTTCAATTTATAAAGGAAGTAAAGAGTCAAATGTGTTCGCAGAGTTATCGCCGTGGTAGAATCGACGCCACAGGATTTTCGGGGCAACGAGTTCGAAAGATTTACTCGTCAACGATCTGCGAGGTGTTAAATATCACGATCCCGAAGAAGGAAGCAGCGATCGCCAAACGCGTCAATTCTCACGATCTGCCCCGAAAGAGCGAGCAATTATCGAGGTATTAAGTCTCGAAATCTGCTCCATGCGAGCACAGCTTTTTCGAGTGTCGAATGTCGCGAATATTTTGCGCAGCGTCGACTTTCACGACGCACAGTGGGCTTGATCGAAGATTTTAGTGACATTTTACCAAGAAATGAACTCTCTCATATCGATGTCTAATCAATTGGTATTGTTTTTCGAATATCCACTGACCTCAAAAATGGAAGAGTTAATCAAATTAAATGAAAATTGTAGTTGTACCGAACTTTTAAAGTTGAACATTTTAGAATCTACGTTTGACACCCGAAAAATGTCCTATCTTTTTAGCGATATTTTGACGATCCTGTTCAAGATTTCAGTCCCGTTTTTTTTCTACAGTAAACAGCATTATTTTCTGTTAAGAAACTATAATTGCAGTTACAATTATTATATGCAATGTATTAAAAATTTAATGTTCAATGTAGGACAGAAAAATGTCAAAAATTTTAAAATTGACAAGCAATATCTTTTTATACCCGTCAGAACCCGCGTTCGGACAAATCACAATGCGTTCAGAACACTTTCCTTTACATACTGTATCAAAATCTCGTCCACGTTCGTCCACCTTTCTGAGTTATTACCGTTTAAAGTTACTAATGTCACGTCATTTCGCATGGGTTCGATGGCCACCATCGGTACTCTGCGGGATATTAAGACATTTTTTAAAGAAACTCTTTATATTACAGATACTCGTATACCTACAAATTGTTAAGGTTAATTTAAAAATGATGCGTTTAACACTGGATTGCCCAAGAAAGTCATTTTGACTGCTTTTTAATTTCAATTAGAAAAACAATTATGTATATAATGACACAATTTCTTAGAATTTTGTGACTTTTTTAAAACATATAAATGCGTTTATTAATAATTGTAGTTACCTCCCCCCCCCTCCTTCATTTCCGGTATATATATGTGTGTTATACCTATATTGCCCAAAAGCAGTCAGTCTTTCTAGTGTTAAATAAAACATAAATATGAGAGAGTAGGGTCGGTCGAAAATTGTTGTTTAAACGAGGGGCAGTGACGGAAAATTAACATCTGGTGGAAAGAGACAGGTTTCGGGGATAACGGGCTGCCCTAACAGTTGCATTATCCTTGTCTCGGGTTTCTTTTCCGTTGCGCGTATATGCCTTATGTCCTGCGGACACCCGATGCAGCAGTAACAACTGGCCCTGCAAACTGGACCAAATTATATGCACCGGCTCCTCTTCTCGCTTCTTTCTCCGGGATCAACCATTCGGAGAAGAATGCGGATGAGAAAGCACTCGACACACGTTCTCCGGATCGATGACCAACGTGTGTGCGTGCAAACCGCGAACATAAAAGAGAGACAGCGAAAGAGAAGGAGAAAGAAGAAGAAGAAAACCGGGGAATAAAAACCGCACAATGTGGCGAGAAGCTGCGAGAGTCCTCGGGTTTCTTCGCGTGGAACTCCACAGCGCCGAGGAACACGAAGGTCTAGATCACCGGGGATCTCTAGATCCCTCGAACCGCTGTCCAAGCCGTGGCACCCAGAAAAACGACAATTATTTCTCCGATTATCGCCCCTTTTTTCTCTCGAATCGTAAAAAAAGATGAATCGGCCCGATGAACTCGTAAAAAGATAGCGGAAGTGTTCGGGGGTCTCGAGCGAGGCGATTTATCTCACGATAATAAACGCAATTATAATTAATTGACGTCGCGGCAATATCGTGACACAATTCGACGTCGGTTAATGCATACGCAACGTAATTAGAAATCAACGTGAATGTAAATTGCGTTCATTTTGCGAACACAGTTTCTTCCTCGTCGAGTGGTTTTCTCAAAGAGATCGAGATCGCTTTTGAAACCCCGCGCGTTCGTTGTTAGTTCGATCGGTGTATGTATAAAGTTTTTCGAGAATGTTTTTTGTGGCAGAACATTTACACATTTTTCCATACAGATTCAGGACGATACACGTTTCAATAATTCACGATTCAAATGCCGGGTTATGCAACAACGGACACTCGTCGAATAATTACGCAAGTGTATCGTCGCGTACGATTTCGTATAATTGAACATAGAGTTTATCGAGACGATTTACACAGAAAGTCTCCTTGAGAAGGTAGTTCAAAGGTGGTCTGATTACGAGGAAACAAAAAAAGGAATCTATAACAACAGAAACAAATTGTGCTACGGATAAGATCATTGTTGACGTGCGCACCGGGGATCGACGTGTATCAATTCTCGTCGTTTCTTTGTAGCCGAGACCATTGTGTGCGCGCGGCTTCTACGTTCTGTTCGTAGATCATTTTCGATTCAGGAAGAAACACACGCCCTTCTCGCAACACAATGCGACGACACGGACAATTCCAAGATTGCAAGACTAAAAACGTACGAAAGAAGAAAACCGTTCCGAGATGTACGATACGGATCATTCATTAATCGCGACTTCGATCGTTCCTTGAATCGATACGATCGAATTTTATAATGGCGATCGACGTGACTTTCATTGACAACGATACGTGCCCTGTATATTAATATGCCCGGCTTTGACCAATCGATTGAAAGTCATTTACGATAACGACGCCAAAACATGCAGATAAAGTAACCTAATAATGTGATCTCGGAGAATAACATTGGTCAAAACAGACTTAAAAACATACTGTACGGGAGCAAAAACTGTACAAAACATACAGAACGGTCATGTTTATGTTATTGTATTTCACCTTCCAAAATGACAGAAATTATACCTGAGTACATAGTACCTGTATTATTCGGAGAATCTTTCAAGAGGAGAACAAAGCATAAATACTTTCCCAAAGACAGCTTGACCATCGCGAGATACCTCGTACATTTTGCTTTGAAATTCTCGGTGAGTGAAAAAAGTAGCATTCTTCGGTGGGAGAAGTAGGCGAATAAAATTCCCAAGGACGAGTTATTCAGTTCGGTTGGTTTACGAGTCAATTAACGGGAACGTAAACACGCGTAAACAACCGCAGTCTATTTATCAGGGAATCAATGAACGTGTAATAATCTACGCAGGTAGGTATCTCAGGTATATCCGAGGAGGCGAGCGGGCCCTGCTTTATTGCCCGCGTTTGTCTACCTGTATGGGGTTCCAACGTGACGTTTAACACGCACTCGTAGCGTGACTCATTATCCCCTTCGAGATACCATGGTGTGCGCATGGTGTACGGGGAAATACACCGTGACCTTTGAAAAGAGGTGTCCAACCGGGGATTCGATACTTGCGGTTCGTATTCAGCTCGCATTCGTCGAGCCCGGCTTACGAGTAATTAGCTCCGCCCTTTAGCGTGCCTGGTCTCGCAACGGTCGACCCTCGGAGCAAGAAATACTGAATGTCCTTCGCGAAACAAGTATTAATTGCCCTCTTCTTTTCATCCGCGAGTATTATTAAAACAATAAAAAAAAAAATCCGACCGCAAGATTGTACCTTCGAGCATACGATATTCACCCCCTCTAAGCCCCATTGCGGTCGCACCCCCTGTCGCATCGCAGGGTTTTCCCTTGCCCGATCATCGCTATATAAGAGCTTACGGAAATTTTATATCGTTCCAGGAAAATTCAGAGGATCCGAGATAAATTGTATTTCCTTAAGGATGTGACGGAACGAATAAATCGGTATAAATATAAATGCGTCTTTGCAATCATTAATAAATAAAAAAATTGTAAAAGCCGTCATTTCGTCGGATCCCGCGGCTTCGGCGTCAACGGAGAATCTAATATGTAGCCATTATCTCCAACTAAATACGTGACGCAATTCACACAGTATGTATGTATGTATGTACTAAGAAAATATTATTCTGCGACTATTGGTCAAGAAATCGTCTACGCAATAGACGGTTTGGAACGTCAAATGTTTAAAGCATCGATGGGAAAAGATAAATGTATCGGAAAGAATTGAAAGAAATTGAAGAGTGAAATTTCTCACGCATCGTGTTCTCGCAAAGTCTCACAATTTAGAGGGGTAAGAATCGATAGCCGAAAAATAGGGACCACCCTGAACGCAGAGCCACCCGGTACGTGAAACGCGAACGGTTTGGAGGAAATCAACGCGTCCGTACCTCTATTGAATCTGTCCTCGTAGTCATCGGAAACTGGCTTGCCGGAGTCCCTGACGTCGAGGTTGTGGATGGCCTTGGTCAGGCCGTAGCAGGCCGATCCATACTTCCTTTCTTCGGCGACGATCGTTTCCTCGACGGCGGTCTCGACGTCGCTGCCGTCCTCGAAGTAGCCGCTCTCGTGCTCCGGGTTCTTCATGGTGGTGCTCGGGGACTCGCAACACTCCAACATGTCAGAGTAATCCCGTCTCTCTCTCTCTCTCTCTCTCAATCTTTTTCTCTCCTATTTTCCTTCCACCCTCACTGCATAACGTCCGAGAGGACAATGGCGAACCTGGTTCAACCGATCGACCGGCGCATCGTCAACGTCGGCTCTCACCGACACCCCTTCACCGGTAATCGGCAGACAATACTCCCTTGCCCGACACCTTCTTGCCGATCCTTTGACACAAATAACAAGCCTGCTAAATATCTCGCTTACTTTTTCCCAACGGTTCCCCGCTGGTTTTTTCTTTCCCGTTTTTTATGGTCAACCGATTTCTCGTGCCGACACTATCGCAGGAATTGGACTGTGGACTCGCACGACTGCGTTTTCGCACACGATTTCGTGTGACCAGCCGGATTGGCTACACTTTCAAACACCGATTTTGTATTTCGATAACTAATCGTCGAGATTTTTACAGATCTTTAAACGGAAGCCGTTTCTCTTCGCGGCCTTCGATTTTTGAGAAATTCTCATTTTCACGGAAACTGCCACGCGTTTTTGACTTCGGAGAATTTTCTCTGCTTCAATCAATAAAAAGACTGTACGAATGATTTTTACATGGAATTGTTTTTTTTTTTTTGTCAATTCTTTTGATTTTGTCGAATGTATGCAACTTTTTCTAGCAAATGTTGAAGCAGCCAACATTCTGCGAGTCTGTGGTATATTCGTGGTTCTGTGCAGCGAGTAAATTTGATTTCGTCTCGAGCGCGATTTTGCCGACGATTTCTAAACACCGGAGCCGCCCAGACGATGGTGCAATAATCGCGGAAAGATACTTTCGACGCGGCATGACTCTTCGAAAATGAAACAGTCGGCGACAGTTTTCGTTTCAAGTAGCCCGAGACGCACGATTCCCCGAGCAAACATCGGGGTATCCGCGTTTCCACGGTGCAACGGGCCTCGTAAACAATGCGCTGTATCAGCGATAAAATTGCTCGGAACGCGACGAGAGGAAAAAACACGCGTCACGATACACATTGTTTCAAACTCCATAGACCACTGTCCACGATAAACAGTTCCCTAAAACGTTGAACCGCGGACACTCGGTTGCCAGTTTCGCCGGTTGGTAACGTCAGATATGCCCGTTCCAAATACAGTATTTTATCGATAAATTTCCCAAATGTCTTACACATAATTGTCCCTGAACTATCCCCACTGCTGCGGGGTATACCCCGTGAGGGGCCATAAAACTCGAGAGGCCTCGGCCGCCGAGAAGTGTAACATGATACGGGTCGGGTATATCGGTGTGAGACCAGGAGACCACTACTAATCCAATTACGTAACTTCTTAATTTTGTATTATTTTTTTATGGAACTTTCACCAACATATTCTTGATATTTTTCTAATGAAATTGATACCAAAAATGATATAATTCCGATAGATATGTTTATTTTACATTTCCGTTTCAATTCGTTCGCAACGGGTCAATGAAATCCTTTTATTAAGAGGCAACCGGATAGCTACAAAATTATTCAATCGACTTTCCGATTTGTTTCCGTTAATTTTTCCACGGTACTCTTTATTAATTTTAATTTTGTTTTCGACAACAGACTACTTCAACCAAAAATAATGGAGAGAACATTTCGAGTACCGTGGCAAAATTAACGGAAACAAATCGGAATGTCGATTGAATAATTATACTATGTTGCTATCCGGTTGCCTCTTAATAAAAGGATATCAAAAAGCCGTTGCGAAACTTCCATCGCACGTAAATATCATCGGAATTATATCATTTTTGGTATCAATTTCATTAGAAAAATATCAAGAATATGTTGGTGAAAGTTCCATAAAAAAATAATAAAAAATAAAGAAGTTTCGTTATTGGATTAGTAGTGGTCTCACACCGATGTACCCGACACGTATTATGTTACACTTCTCGGCGACCGAGGCCTCTCGGGCTTCGCTATTCGTTTTTACGTTCGGCAAAAGTCAAAGAATAGTATCCCTCACACATAATTGCCCCTGGCCGGACCCGTGGTTGGGACAATTATCGATAAAATACTGTAGATGAGTAACACGCAGACGTGGTGGAAGGTACCGTTCGCTGACAATGTCTGTCGAATCAAATCGTAATTCTTTGCTTCGACGCTTTTGTCGACTTGCCTTTCCCGACAGCGACACCGAATGATCAATTTCAATCGAAATTCCTGGCAATTCTGGCCTACGCTAATTTTTCGAGGCTATTCGAGTCTAAAAAAAGAACTATACTTTGGCAAAACTTTTTATATTATTCCAATGGAGCAATTTATAGTGGAGACGTTATAACAAACATAATGGACAAGCGTTTCTCTATACGTGGACAATTTTGTTTCACTTCTCGACTCCTCGGGCTGAAAACATTCCTATGCTATTCTATTTTCAGAGCGTCAATCTGCATAATTGCACGCTGACGGCAAATAAATTTTACTGCTCGTTAAAATACAACATTTTTGAATATTTAGGTATTAACCACGTGAACGTGGCAGTTGTACTAAATTGCTTTAGCGTGATCATTCAATGGGTCTGTGTAATCTGATGCAACAAAATTGTAATACGTTGTGACATTAGTTGCAAGAGAGTCCGTACCAAAGATATCGATTCAAAATATTTTACAGAGTTTTGTAAAACACAACAAGCTGTTATAAAAAAATGTTCGATTAGTAACGAAATGACTGTCATCTAAATAACAAACAGTTCCGACCCCCGCTATCTAATAATCACGCTGCACAGAAACAGTACTCGAAAAATTGTTTTCCGACCGGAATGCTCCGATTAGCCTTGTTATCGATACTTCTGTGGCGAAACGGTACTAAAATCGAACCTCGGTTCGGCGGAAACGTGCCACAACATTCGATGAACGAGTACCTTGATTCATAACAGTTGTTTCGCCGCGGAGAGAGAGAGAGAGAGAAAGAAGGAAAGAAAGAAAGAAAGAAAGGGGAAGAAACGGACGTTTCGTGTATTACGGACCAGCAGAAGGAACACGTTCTTGCCGGGGGCTCGAATTCCATCGGTTTTTGTCCGGACCCGGAGCTAAGTTTCCGTTGGTTCGATCCCGAGGCGCTCTCGTAAAACCGATCATGTTTTCTACGTATCGTTATAGTTGGTCGTCCGTTGGTCGACAGATAAGAACTGGTCGATAAGCGAGCGCGTCCATCTCTCTCTCTCTCTCTCTCTCTCTCTCTCTCTCTCTCTCTCTCTCTCTCTCTCTCTCTCTTCTCTCTCTCTTCGTTCCTCTAACGTCTAATGTACCGTGTACAGAGAATGGAGGTCTTGAAAACCGGATAACCGGATGCGTCGGCCCGCGAGCCGACTCAACGATTAGTATCCGGGTAATACGGTTACGATTATCTCTCTACTTCTTTTTCCTTGTCCATCTCCACGAGGCGCCAAGTGGTGGGGGAAGGGTGGAAATCCTAGAATCTCCCTAGAATTTCCCTTGAATACCCTAGAAATTTGGCCGAAACTTGGGTTTGCGATATTAGATTTTTCGTCCTTATACGAGCAAATTTTGGGCTGCATAAAGGCTCGTTTGATGGAGGAAGGTTCAGCGCATGGAGCTCTGGTTATGATAGCAGTCGAAAAACTCTTTTTGTGACAGAAAAATACATTGGATTCTGCGGTTGTTTTCTCGAAATTTTTCCCTACTTTGCAGACTCATATTATTAGATGTCAACATATAAATCTCGTTACATCATAAGCAGAGCACCATGCGCTGAACCTTCCTCTTTAGATCGAGCCCTCACCCAGCCCAAAATCTGCTCGTATAAGGACGAAAAATCTAATTTGGCAGACCCAAATTTCGACCAAATTTCTAGGGTATTCTAGGGAAATTCTAGGGAAAGTCACGTGACTACCGTTCCCTCTTAAGCGAGCACTACCGTGCGAGTCGCGATTAGAGGTGGGCGCAGGTAAAACCATTTGCAACACGGTTTTGCGAACGGTTGCGTGCGCCGGATTACATGCCGTCTCTAATAATATAATTAATACAGAAAGTTAGCCGGCAAAAAAAGAACGTCATTATGCTCGGTCGGTATAATTCCGGGCTAATAAACGGATGCCGAGCCTGCCAATAATCTCTGTTGTTACTACGAAATGCCGATGACTATACGCTTAGTAAATGACTAGTCGCCTACCGCGATGTAACAATACTCCCGGCTCTAATCAAAGAGAGAAGCAAAATATACTTTGTAGTTATGGTCGTAAAATATGCTGACGCCGATAATTTTGCGACATTATGAACGCGGTACTGGCTACACTTGCGTGCAAGTAATTATGATCTTACAATATTTGGAATGCTGTATGTGTGTGTGAACTGTTTTTACTATCGAATGCTGATGGTAGTGTATAGTCTTGACTGTAATACTGTTGTGACAGTGCATTCGCGACGCGTTCGTATAAATGTCCTGTAACCGGTCGATTCAGTTGTCTTATTAGCGTGACTATACACACCTGGCATATGATCAAATATAATCACATATTTCAAGTGGTATAGTCAATCTACATACGTTTATTATATCGATAATCATGTTCTTGTAATATTAAAAAAAAAAGAACAGTCTTATACATATAGCGACGACTACAAAATACCGACTATAAAAACACGAAATTCTATCTACAAATGCAATCATTAAATCCTGGCCACACTGTTCGCATGTCACTGTTGTGATAGCACAGTCATATTACGGTCCACTCGTTCGTGTAACAGTTCCGCAGTAGGTCAATTTTATTGTCTTATTAGCTGAACTATAGACCCAGCATATGGTCAGATATAATATAGTAACATTTCTATAAACTTGCGGTATATGATCACCAGACTGCGGATTTTAAATGAATTTATGACAAAAATGTGTGTGATATAATTTAAAACGGTAAAAAAAAACATTAAGACAATTTACAACGACAAATATTTTTCAACAACCTATATCGCATACTGTAGAAGTTCAACGAGGTGTAATATAATTCCTGCACGATATAGTATAGCGATATCATTATTCAATGGATACTTATAGCCGTACCCTCGAGTTTTTAATAACAACGTATATTTCCATGCGTTATAATCTTCTGAATATTCCTAGAAGAATAATCTGCACTTCCGACCGTCCCTTCGCGAGATACGCTTCCATCAATATTGGCGATAAATTCGCTACCGTTTTCACCGTAAAATAAAGGGGCTCCCATTAGCGTGATCGGCGACGAAATGAGAACCGCTGCGCGATGCTGAAAGCGATGACTAAATCCTCCGTCAACATTCATGGAAATATCGCAGCACGGTTTGTTTGAAAGCCAAAAAATCCGTGCACAGTATCGGTCCCCCGAATTCGACTTCGACAACGTACTAAAGTTCAGACGCGTGCAATCGTTGCAACAGCAGCGCCGGAGTAACGAAGGTGACCTTGATGCGACTAATTGTATAAAGAAAAAAAAAGGTACCGATTCGATTCCCATTCATCGGGCTTCGGCAACGTACGACTCCTCTCTCGTGTCTTCGATAGTCGAAACTACGAACAATCGAGTGTGCACACTCGCGGGTCGAGCAACACACCGGTTAATGGGATTACATGTGTATCGGCTTAACCGTAACCGTGTTACACACCGTACCGTACGCTTGTACGACAATCGCCTCCTAACCCGATCGATATATAGAAATAATGCGTGCGTGTATCTCAAAGAGTAGAGATTGACGCAACATAATATTTTCGTTCGATTTTTCTCGTCTTACGTCCGATCGCTCGTGACGCAATCGTTGACGGCGAGAGAGAGAGAGAGAGAGAGAAAGAGGAAGAGAGAGAGAGAACCAGCCCAGCTTCGCGCGAGCAACAACGATTCCTCGACGAATTCGTCGATTGGCTCGGGGAAAAAACGGCGTGTGTGTCAAAAAGTCCGGGTGTCGCAATCCCTTTCTCTGGTTATGCAGTCGTGTTCCAATTCCTTCGCCGAGTCAGGCAAAAGTGTCGGCACGAACGAAACGGATTGCCGTCGTTATCCTACTGACACACTTAAGTAGCGTACCTTGTACGGAGAGCACAGCCTCGGCCTTGGCCACCTTCAGCGAATATCCGATTCTGTCTCGCCCCGTTTCGGGAAGAGGCGTGCAGCAGCACGGACACACACGCACATACACACACACACACACACACACACGGTGCGACGTCGGGAAAGAGCGAGAGAGAAGAAAAAAAAGGCAACACACGAAAATTCCCTCGTTGCGCGATGCCACGTGTTCAGGAGGGACCGATCGAAACGGGCCGAAATGTCGTGGGGGAGTGGGAGCGGAGGCGGGGGACGAGGGGGAGGAGCAAGGGCTTCGCGTTGGTATTTATTTTTAAATACGCAACAGGACACTGCGGTATTCCCCTTCGGCGACGTACACGGAAGTTTCCACTACGGTGTGCCGTGCTGTGCGAGCCGGCACGAGCATATGGTTTCGCGAGAACCTGATCGCTAATGGGCCTCCGGTGCAACGCAAATCAGAGCACTCGATACAGTTACGATATCTCGCGATCGTCGTGACACACGCGTGGAGTACAATCGGTAAACCGATCGTCGAAAATTGTGTCCCGTCGTTCCACTTTCACTCGACGGAACACGAACACGTTTACACACGGCCACAAACACGGAACGCTCAGTTCGACGGGCACGTAACCAGAGACATATGCGCGCACGAGGACACCTCTGTGTACACACGCAGAAAAGCGTATAGGCACACCACACGGACGATGTACTTACGTATGTACAAACGACACGATCGGGTACGAGGTGCGCGATAACGAGCCACGATGCGCACCGGCCCGAGTCTCGAAGTCGACTGACTACCGCCCCACCATTACGGAGCCGACGAGTCACCCTTCACCGGCGACTAACAGCTGATTTGGAAAACACCGAGACCCGCCCAGTGACGAACACGCCGCGCCGGGTGCCCCGACCCGTTGCGTAATACCGGCTAATCCGATTCCCCCGGTCGACCAGCGAATCGGATTTAGGCAAGTGGACCACCTTCACCGTACGAAAATATTCATATCTATTTTCTAATTATTGACGAAAGAAAATAGTCTCTTGGTTTCTTTTAAAAAAATTCCCAAAAAGGCCCGAAGGCTAGAATTACCATTTAGTTTCGACGCGCATTGGCGAATTCTTATATTTAGACAGCGGATTTTATGCATTTGTGACAAAAATGAGTTGGTGTAATTTAAAATGGGAAAAACATTAAAAGAATTTAAATATGTGCTGTCGTACTATTTTGAACTTATTAAACACATTAAGAAAAAAAATTAATTTGTATGTCACTACAATTCGTTGCAATTTTTATTTTGCATAAAGATCCGCTGTCTACTTATATTATAAATTGTGTTGGAACGTTTTTCAAGGTTTCTGGAAGGAATAGAGCAGTCACGAGTTCTCTCTCTCTCTCTCAATGAATTTATTGAAGAAATTAGTTACAGTTTATGGAAGTATTTTATTCGTTCACGTTCGAATTTCAGTCGCAGTGCGACGGACAAAAGTTGGTCCCGTTGCGGCACACGTGGGGCGACGAATCCGTAGATTCACGAAACCTGTTCCCCTACTGTGTGTTGTTACTTAAGAGGGCAGATAATGTTGGTTGGTTCGCGTCCCGAGGATAAAGAAAGTGTCGCAGTTGGGTTACATCGAAGAGAGTTCAAAGTACCATGGTGTGGAAGCATGCGCCTTCAAGGAGCACAAGCGACGTTTATGATTCATGATATATGTATATACCTAACTGTATCGTTGAGAGCCATATCATTCGTGTGTTACAACATACCAGTAATTACTATAGATATCCATCGACGGAAGAGCGAATAGAAATATGTCTGTTATATTGTCTACGATACACTCGAGACAAGTTAGTCGGTCATTTGTTCGCTCGAATTACGATCGACGAACGTTAAAAAATGAATATCGATCGTCGATAAACAGAGTGTCGATTCGATCGATAAAGCGACACTCCATTACGTGGTTGATGCTCTGTGTACACTCTGCGTAATTGATTGCAGTCGTTTGAAAGATGGACTGTCTGTGTACAAACGAAAAGAATAATCGAAACTCGGATGTACCATGTGTGTCAATTATACTTGAATCGTTTGTTTGTAGATGTAGAAAATCTCGTAGATTGGGTAGAGATAATGCAATTAAAATCGCCCGCTTGCGATAAGACAATCATTTGAACACCGAGAACCGCGTTTAAGCTGAAAATCTATTAAGGCAACTACGAATTCCATTTCCTTGAACCGGTCGTGAATATTTCATTGCTATTACGTAACGATCGTGGTATACTTCTTTTAGAAGCATGCTACAGACGACGCTTATATTATCTATGATGTTTTGTGATTCCGCTGGCTCCGGATGAATTTTTTAATTTACGGAAAAGAAATATATCTATTCGTTGACTCTTCTAGTATCAAATTACATTTAAATTTATAAGAAACAAATATTAATTGTATATCGCAAGTCGGATCATCGACTGGCCTGTATTTGTTTATTCAACGAAAAATGCAAAGTGCAAGCTGTTAAGTAATTGATGGTAAACTGTGTGTTTTGATTTGAGATGCTAAAGAGGAAGGTAGCACGAATGCGAAAATGTGACTGATGCGTGAAGCATATTACACAAATCTAATTATAAAGGTCAGCCAGGTTATTTTAAAATGTCTTGTGGCTGTGTGCAAAAGGTGATAAACAATTCACTGCCATGGCAGTATGGTTGTTAGCTTAAACACTTGCGCCCGTGAACCACTAAATTTAGAATATTCGCGTACACGCGCATATTGGTTTTGTTCTTTAGATAGTTCACATGCAAATTCCTTATTTACTTTTAAACAAAGTCACAGGCTCGATGACATTGCACTGTAGCCAGAATATTTTCAGCAAATGTTGCACGTGCAGCATCATCCTCGTGCTGTTGACATGTATTATATTAAAATCTTTTCGCACCAAGAGGAATTAGAAATAGAACATAAGATCGAAACAAATGCACGAGGCACTTCAGGTCAGTGTTAGGTCAGTCATAATATATAGAAATGATTTAAAAATAACCTGATGCACGTTGTGTTGCGTCCGAGTAAACTCCGATCAATCAAATTCAAACGAACTGATAAAATTATATTTTTCAGACAAAAACAAAGTTTGTACACGGACTTATCAACGATTAATTTATGAAGATAGATAAAAAAATAGGGGTGGGGGCTCGGTTCGGCTTTTGATGACTCGGGGTCGGGTCGGGACCCGAAAATTCATGATACACCAAAGTTGAGGTCAAAATCTATGACTTTTGGGTACCTGAACATTTATAAATTTTCGGGTACCCGCCCACCGCTACTAAAAAACGATTAAAATTCACGGTAACAGGAAACTACTGATGTTGAAATCGTCAGCGCGTATATTTTTCCTCAAAAGGAACATCAGACTTTTAAAATAGCTGTGTGGATAGTTTCCGACTGGTTAACACACGTTTTCTTAAAATACCGCAGAAGGTTACGTTAAATTTCCTCGGATAACTGTTTCCATCTCGCTGAACAAACGACACGCGAAGATTTCGAATATATTTATGATTCGGTGCATCGAACATTCGCGTGGGTGCATAGAACTCTCGATGCCTATTGAATACTATTGATGCAACAGCTACACGTTCGTTGAAGAAAAAAAAAGGAAGAAATGAAAATAACACGTTATCGACGGGACTCGACGACAAGCAGCGTTATCGGAATCGAAGATAAACCAGTTATCTCTGGTGGAATCGCGTCGGAATGTGTGAGAAACATAAATGCAACATACCAAATGTCAAGACATGGGTGACCGTCTGTTCCGTGCTGGTATTCTCAAGGATTTCCGAGGGTAGGGGTGGCGGCGGTGGAAGTGGCGGCTGCATGGCGTTCTCCATTCCCCTCTTGATCGTCAAACTCGGATGTCACCGACGATGATCCTCGGTATTTTTTTTCAAAGGGAACACATATCGTGGAACGCGCGAGAGGCTCGACGGACCCTAATACTCGTCTCAACGTAAACGCGTATTCGCTCGGGCACAACGGCGGTCACGCGCGACGAGATTCTACTTTTGACGCACGGCGAACGGAGGAAAACGTGCGTTCTCGTGCGCCCGAGCACTGCGATTGTTTTATTTGTCACGGGAACCGATAGCCGGACTGACGGATTCACGTTGACATCCGCGTTTTACATGATTACCACGGTTTTCGGTCCGTCCGTTTTGACGGGCGACGAAGAGACACGCACGTTTTGACACCGCGCAACCGCACCGCGCAACGGTCGACAGCGACTGCCTTTAGTTGGTGCGTCAGCCGAGCCGAGCGATCGTACCGACACACAGTAAATACATAAGAAATCAATTTTATCATTTAACTCTCGTTCGTAACCGAACACCGGCGAAAAAGAGATCCGGCTTTCAAGAATTTTGCCGATTTCTAAGACTCTTATTTAAAAAGATTTATTTGTTAGCAAGTATGTGGTAGTAGCAAAGAACTTTATTTACATTTTTCCTTATTTCTTCAAGTCCTTTGGCTTGTTTTGAATTGTTAGACGACGATTAATATGCATTCATAATACAACCGTCTCAGAATGCAGCTTTAGATATGTAAAGCTTTGAATATCATAAGCTGTCGTGAACTTGAAGAGGAGAAGAAGAGGCGTTACGTGTTCTCTTCGTCGCGAGTCAAAGCTGTGAACGATAAGATCGAAACAAAGCGAAGTTGTACACGTGCAAATGAAACGGAGAAATGCGAATATGCGAGCAACATCGTTCTTAATTAAACTAATTAGCAAAGTTAATTATTCATCGTTCCATTTCATTTGATGTTTTACGGAGCAGTTTTTCCTCGGTGTTGGGCTGAACGTTTTGATTTTTGAACACGGTCCACGACGCAGTGTGACTGCAGGAGCGAGATGATTTTATTCGACCGCTGTAACGAAACATCTTAAATCATCTTCTATTATTAAATGCGATCTCCACAGCTGAAAAATGGAATAACTCGAAACGAATGACTGCGAAAGAAAAAGGCGTAAATAGAATATGGTTTCTCCCCAGATGTTGTAAATAAATGATGATCGTTAAAAGTAAACAGTGACTTTATTTGTAATAACAAGTTTTTAACAACAGTAAGATGTTAATAAAGGTCATTGTCTAAGCCAGCGTCAATGGATTTATAGTAATTCTTAATAGCCTGAGTTTCTCTGTCGCTGAATAATTAAATCGTTACCATACTGCTTAAGATGTAGTTAAACGTTCGTATTATAGATCGCATTATTTTCTCTTCTTGCGTTAAACGTAAGGTTTTGAAAGGTATAGGTATCGTCGTTCAATTGTATAATAAGAATTATAATTCTCGTCATAATTTTTCGCGCTTAAAAAATTAGAAACTTGCTAGGTACATAATATATGTATTTAAACACACAAGTATTTAAGTATTTCGTTGTATCGTAAATGATCGGCAGGAATAAACTAATTAAATGTTTTAGCGCGAGCGATGGGATAACATTGCGTGTACAACTCATGAGCGAGCGATGTTACTCAGTCAGATATTTCAGGTCAGTTGCTTCCCACCACTCTTATTGCCGCTTTCTTTTATACTTGTTGATTACTCGCAACACATGATGTGACAAGAATTGAATAATGATTCGCAACTTAACGCATTTTCTGCGAAATATGTTCTCCGAACTTTTACCATTTTGGACGAAATACTGGTATCATGTACTGATCGGTATTATTTCCTGTAGCTTTTTAAAATTATTTTACGATATCTCGAAAGAACGTGCTGTACGTGAAAAAACTGATAAACGTGATTCAAAAATTTTGGATAATACTACGGAGCAGCTAGAAGGTAAATACCCCCACATTATTGCCACCAGTCTTGGATTTGTAAAGCTAGAGTTTACTGAAAGCTATATGTAATTTAGAATACAAAATTAATTCAATATTATGTCAAATCCATCTTGTTTTATCTTATACGATAATAGATACTTCCAATAACTATTCAGAATGTAGGTTAAGTCTAATTTAAAGCAAAAGGTTTCAAGTGATAATATTTTCTTTAGACATTGGTGAAGAAAGATTAGAAGTTTACGAGGAACCTGCACTACCGATAGACTTAGAACATATTCCGTATAATTACACAAAGCCCTCGGAAGCAGAGACGCTTCGTCTGGCTTCAGAATTTTATAAAATTGTAGCTGCTAGAAGAACTATAAGATTTTTCAGTCCAGACCCTGTACCAAAAGAAGTCATACATGACATAATAAAAGCTGCAGGTACAATATTATGTAATTACATTCACAAAACTCCTTACACATCCGAGTCTATTTTAGGCACTGCGCCTAGTGGTGCACACACAGAACCATGGACATTCGTAGCGGTATCGAACCAAAAGGTGAAAGAACAAATACGGTCTATCGTCGAAAGTGAAGAAGAAATAAATTACAAGCAAAGAATGGGGGTGAAATGGACAACGGATCTGCTACCGTTGAAAACTGATTGGGTGAAAGAATACTTGACTTCTGCTCCTTATTTGATATTAGTGTTCAAACAAACGTATGGAGTTTTACCGAATGGAAAAAGAAAAGTTCATTATTACAATGAAATAAGCACATCTATCGCATGTGGTATTCTCCTTACCGCTATACAAGTATTAACATTATAATACTATAGTTTCTTATACTGTGTACCTATGCGTAATATGGATCTTAATATATGAACTTTATATCTAGTATGCAGGTTTGGTAACTCTGACTTCTACTCCTTTAAATTGTGGACCTGCTATCCGCAACCTTCTTGGACGTCCTCAGAATGAAAAGCTTGTTGTACTACTGCCAGTGGGATATCCAGCAAAGGATGCTACTGTGCCTGACCTTCAACGCAAACCTCTATCCGATATCTTAGTAGAAACTGAGTGACACGCATGTAATAACAAAATCTGCTAGCAAATATTCCATCGGAATATCTGCTGTGTTTCGTGGAACAATATAAAATGAGTACATGTAATCATAAATTTATACAAATCCTATGGTTTGTTTTCATAAAAAAACTTATATTTTCTTGAGTATTGTTTGTTGCTTATGAATATCTTACATTACACTTTCGCAAATATATATTATTTATTATAATTATAGAATATAGTTTTCCTTGGTCATGACATGACTTCTGCTCTTACAAAGTTAATCCTAAAATGTTCAAAAGGGAAACTAATCCCTGAAATATAGCACCCGAAGAAGTTCTATCGTTATTTATCATTGTATTATCCTTTCTGCACTCAGAAAATTTCCATGGCACACAATAAGACTGTCTAAAAGTTAGCGATTCGGTTTATATAAACTAATGTTTATTCAAATTTGCATACAGTGTGTTAAAAAGTAAGCGATATAAAATGTAAACTCATCACGTTGAATCAAAAGTCAAACTCAAAATACGTTTTGTAAGACTAACTCTCTCTCTCTCGCGCGACACCTAACACACAATTCCATGTCATTAAGTGACCCTAAAATTACTGAATTAAAAAAGAAGAAAAAAATAAAATAAAAAAAGAAGAAAAACAGTTACATCAATGAATACCAAATATCACCACAGTATCTTAAATTAAGTACATTCAATATATAAGATATGAAAAAATACTGAACTAACGATAAAAAGAATAATAGAATATAAATTTCTGCAGTACTGCAAGTTTTTGTATGTCATAGCTATACTGCTACTAATGGCTGTGTCATTAAGTGTAAAAGCTTTAGTATCAAGATACGTACAGATAAATAGACGGTGTCTTATTTATCGCTATTTTATGAAACAGATACTAAATATTAATATCATGTTTTTTTTTCCTCTAGATTATCAATTTCTCGTTAACGTTTTTTTTTGCTTTCTTCTGAATCTCGGTTCTTTGTTGTTTTCGTTTTGGGCTAAAAGTCGATAGCGAGGAGCTAAGAGTATTTCGCAAATTCGAGATCTCCAGATTCGTTTTTCGATATAAGCAGTTCTCCAAAATAGTAAAAAGCAACCGAACTTCGAATGTCAATGGCTAAAAGTAAATTTGGCCTAGAACTAGGAGAGTATCGTCACGTTTATACTTTTTTCTCTGTTTCGATTCCCAAGAAACTAACGCTAGAATTTTCTACGATAGTAATATCACCGCGGATACCACGCATCATCCTAAAACGAATAAAAAATATATTTCTCACATTTCAATGAAAAATGCAATCGATCGATGGCAATCCGCCGTCGGAGTACATATCGGTATTCAA
This sequence comes from Lasioglossum lativentre, assembly GCA_916610255.1. Taxonomy (NCBI): domain Eukaryota; kingdom Metazoa; phylum Arthropoda; class Insecta; order Hymenoptera; family Halictidae; genus Lasioglossum; species Lasioglossum lativentre. The sequence goes on along the minus strand of OU744358.1, from coordinate 8,182,995 downwards.
AGGTATCTCGTCGTTTCCGCGTTTGCTTTTTTTGTAATAACAGTGAGCTTAAGAAGTGACTGTTCGTCTATCATTCTTATGTTGTTTCTTTTTTTTTTTTTTGCTGGTTTTCCTTTTATAGAAATATCTCGGGACAGTCCATTAACGGTACATTTCCATACAGCTACCGGGTAAACGCTAGGTTTGTTAAAATTATAAATACGCAATTATTTATACTTTTAATTTTCTGAGATCACCAAGTGCCTGAGATAACTAACGCATGTATACAGTACTAGGAATACTTCGTCAACGTTTTCGTCTTAATTATTACCGCGAACTTAAATAAAAAAAAAAAAAACATTAAAAGGGGGGCGACAGGGGGATCCGTAAAAAAAATATAAAGGAGAAAAGATTAAGAATCGTTAATGCTGCCAACGTTCAAAGATTCTCGACGAATCGTCAGTATCACCCGTAGATTAGTACTATATGTTTAAAAATGAAAAAAAAAACATATATAAAAGAAAACGAAAAGGAAAGCGAGCTTTCTGAATATACTCTCCTAATTCAGGAACGGCCGCTGCACCACAGCAAATAGATAAAAAAATCCGTAACTTATCTACGAGACAAAGAGCTTTAATCACGGCGATGAAATTCTGCTATGCACAGACGGCAAGACCAGGAGCCCTCGGGAGGAGATGCAAGAGGTGGAGACAGACAATACATGTGGTATCCACGATCACAGTCGTCACAGAACAGCAGCTGATCCTAGTTTAGTTCGCGAAACAGTTTCAAATTAGCTTCCAATGTTACCTAACGCGACGTGATATTTTTCGCGAATTTTTCTCTTTTCTTTTTTTTTTCTTTTAAATTGACCGTCTTTTTGCTTTCTCTCAGAGCAGAGTTATCGTAGACTTACTAAAAATCAATTCGATACCAATCGATTTCTCGTGTTAAATAGAAACGGTGGACGGAACTTGAATCGTAACACCGCCACACTGAACAATAGCACATCGATAAGCGTAATTTCAGTACCGATCGAGGCAGCGTGTCGCGCACTACTTGCTCCAACTAATAAAATTCCTTTGAATGATCTAAAGTACGCTGGTCGCTCAAAATACTGGCTCATCTGATGCGTCAATTTTTAACAAAGGCCGTCAACTTTTCTATTGCGTTTTTAAACAATTTCCATGGATTCTGAATAAAAAAAAATTCCACATGAAACGTTGTTGATCGATCTGATATCGATTTATCTAAAAAGCAAATTCTGATCAAAACGGCATAAAAACTACATATAAAATTACAAGTTGAAAAGTTTTTTTAGATTTTCCATCCGAAAGGACAAGTCTTTGGCACGAGAGAGAAGGTGAAAATAGTTGGAGTAAGTTGTGGGCGACCGTTCTCGCTCCTTCGTATATGATCCCGATAAATAATGGTAAATACTCACATCGTTGTCAGAGGTGCCACAAATGGAACAGCATTTGCATTCGATACACTGCCACCTGTACTTGCGAACAGAAACGATCATGTTCGCAGTGAATTGCAAACAAGTCGGATGCCCTATAACAAGAACGTACGCAGGTCATGGAACAAGCATATTCGGGACGGAGCAGGATAGTTGCGTTTGGACGAGTAGAAAGGTGCTAGGACATTTATCTTGTGCCGAAGAACAGTGAACTCCAAGCTATTTCGTTTTCTATTTTTTGTCACATTTTTATTGTCTCGAATTTTGACTACGATCTTTTTTTGTCGGTCGCGTCAAAGTGGATTTTCGCTTCTATTCTGAATTGTCAAACCAGTTAGAGCGCCACGACTCGCGAATATCAATCGGTTCTTTTTTTTTTGTTTTTTTCTACCGAATTTTGTTCCTTTGGAAACGCGTTTTACGACTATTGACAGAATTTATCTTATGCATTTGTATGACTTTCACCCTTCCTCAGCACTAAAAACGTCCGGAATAATGATAACGTTTTGTTTATGTTTCCGCACAGAATGCTTTATTTCATGATATCTGCGATTCTTTTGATGTCACCTCTTGAACATATTGTTATTTTATTTGGAATAGTAAAGGTGGTAAAGTAATAGCGGTGCGTACCTTGGAATAGTTCACGTTCTTTCTTGCGCAGCACAATATAAACGTCGCGGACCAGCACACTCTCTCTCTCTCTCGCTCTCGCTCTTTCTCTCTGACATAATCGCACATGCATAAACACACACGCATGAAACGTTTCACCCTTTCGCCCATTCATAAATCGTCCCTTTCATCCTGCTCCTCGAAGTATCTTTCTTTCGCTCACACATTCGCACAACTCATAACGTATCACATTTGATATATATATATAATATATATATAATATATATATTTATATATAACTAGCGTTACTTAAATACTAGATTTGTAAGCCTCATGGGTATTGCTTAATTAAAAATTGCCTAATAACAAGTCTTCGATTTTTATATAACAAGGAGGAACTATTTGCATGCTTTCGTATCATTTTTCATTTTCTCCCCTTTTTCTCTCGCTCTCTCTCTCTCTCTCTCTCTCACTCTCTCTCTATCTCTCTCTCTCTCTCTCGTTATACCATGTGAGTTTTTCTTATGATAATAATAATCGACTCGATCGGATCAATTATCGCGGACGCTCGATCATAGTGACGCCAATAAATGTTGTTTCCTTTCTGGCTGAACCGATGAGAATAATCGAGAGCGTAAGGGTTGCGTAAGTAAAATTGTTAAGAGCGTCCGGGGATACTGTCTAATTAAAAATCGTAATCGAGACGATACAACAAGGGAAAATCATTATCGAGTACGTGCGAGTTACAACTTGTCGTGCCCATAAATCTATGATAATATGTAACGGTTAGCAGTAAAAAAAAAAAAAAAAAAGGAGAAGATGGTTGCGAAGAACGTGCCACGGGCTGAAAAACTCATAGGGTATCGTTTACAGCGAAACGGTCGACGAGACGCGCAGAGGCGAATTTACAGGAACTCGTGGCTTTTACAGGAAGCCCGTTGAATCATCGCCGGGAAATCTGGGTCGAAATCCACCGCAATTCGCAGATTACTCGATTATTAAGCAGCTGCGAAACGGGGCTCCTCAACATTATTCGTCGGTTTATTTTTGTTGCGACGATTACGTTCTGTGGTTCTTACTCACAGAGTCTGTTCGTGCGAAACTCAACCAGTTAGTTTGGTGCATATATATGTAGAATGTAAAGTGTAGCTTTCAGTGTTTGTATCTTCATTATATTCGATATTTCTTCTATCACAGCTTATTCGTTGAAAAACGTATATAATCGGCAGTTTTCAGAAACAAGTCTATGTCTTTTTACAGGACGAATTTCAAAGCATCCCTCCTGTTTTCTAAATGTTTAGTCTTGTTTAAATTGTTCATTATTTCCTATTGTCTCGTTCGCTTATTCTTTGTACATTGTTGCATGTATTAAATGTCGTTTGATTTGATGCCTTTTCACTAAGCAATTGAGCAAGAAAGCTTCAAGTGAAATTGTTCTATATGCACCAGTGTAATATAATTTTCATTTTCATGTTCTTACTACTCAGAAACAAATAATTCAAGAATGGTTCTTCCTCCGAATAGCTTTTGACGAACGATTACAACAATTTTGCACAATTTCCGCGTGAAGCTAGCTACGCAACGGTTTCGTCTGTTATTAATTAAATCTCTGGTATTAATGACAATGGTCCTGGAAGAAGAAATAGGAGAAAGTTGTCATAAACGGTCACGTTTTCGTAATTGTTCGCCTCTGCGCGACGTCCTCTTTAGTTTTACTCGACCGGTCTGTTACGCGCGAGTAGCAAAGCTTGTACAAAACTAAGCTATCGTCGAGTCTCCAACAGCAAGGAAGATACAAGACACGCATATCCTTCTTCCTGGGACACTGGTCGATACCGTGTCTCGAGCTCGCAATTGCAAACGCGGGAAAAGTAGCATAATTCTCTGTATCGCGCGTTTTCTTTCTTCGCACGCCTCTAGGCGCACGCTGCTCGCTGATCGGTCTCATTTTCCTTCTCACTTTTCCCGTTTTCTCCTTCTCCCCTCTGTTTTTCTGTCTTTGTTCTTCCTGTTCCTTTAAATATGCAATAAATATATCCCGTCGCCATTCGATGACGATCCAAAAACACAGCAAACGACGAGTGTACACGCTATTTATAATATTTGCGACGCGCCGAAAAACGATTAATGCCCAAGAAAACGAAACGGAAGGATTTTCGAAGCAGCAGATTCCCGCTGGAATGCGTGTAAACGGATAAAAACGGATGGAAATGGAAACGCGGCGAAGAATGGTTTCATCGGAATTTCAAATGATCCCGAGTCGCGACGCGTCAAGGAATCTTCTTTAACAACCGGTCCCTCTGCGACGTTCACCGAGTTGCCGCTGGATTTCCAATCAACTGCTACTCCTTTTTTTTTCCCTCCACGATAAATTTTTACCTCGAAATATCCGTCGGGGTCTGTATCCGATGGGAAAAAAAATTAGTTACACGTCGCTAAAATCGAACCGGTTCGCGGGAAATAAATTCGAGTCAGTAGCGTTTCCGGCGAGCTCGACGCATGGCAAGCAGCGACCCCATCTACATATTTAAAACGCGTTCCGGGGGGTTGGTCTGACTCTGAGAATAATTTTTCATGTATTCTTCGCGAGTAGTATAAATTACGTTTAATAAATTACCTTTTTAGTCTTGTTTCTCTAAAATCATTCACGAAAATGTGAAATTGCACATCCGTAGCCTATGCAGCTATGGTAAAAATATAAATTTCATACGAAAAATATGTTGCGTATTATCGAATACTACGACGTACAATACTGCAAATAATACTTTAAAATCGAGTGACACGTTCCGTAAAATCCGACGCGGTTTGTTGAAGAGATCGTCGCATTTCCGGTGCAGGTGCGAATAATGAACTGAATCCAGCAGCAACCTGACGCTCAAAGATTCTTCTGAGAAAGACGAAACCATCGTTCGCGCGAAGAATCGGATCTTACGTAAATGGAAGCTTCGATCGAGCACTCGTTCGATCTACCCGGTGTCCTATAATGGAAGAGTACGGAGCCGCGATCGCGAACGTAAAACGTTTTCTATCCGAGTGCAGAGCTATGCAACGAGAAGATGCGACCGTGTGATTTACGCCGAACCTGTTCCGTACTGTAAAACCGAGTTTCTTTTTTCCTCTCTCTCTCTTTTGCCACGAGTATTCGAACGGTAATACTTTTAGCTAGCGTTATATGTGCTGCGCCTCTTAGGTGTATTGCAGATCGATAAATAGAAGTACGGAGAACGCAAATCGAAAGGAAGAACGAAATTATTTACAAGACTGTCCTCTCTCCCCCTAGAAACGTAGAAATATTCGAAAACATGGTTCTTTCCCCGTCCTTACTATATATATATAATATATATATAATATATATATAATATATATAAATATGTTGCTCTCGTTTGAACGATTCACGACTGTGCTGGATAATATAATTATAAAGTCTATATTCGTATCGTTTGTTTAAGCTCTCTCTCTCACTCGCTCCATCTTAAAATTTTCTCGATTATAGAACGATTACTTCGCGGCAAGCCATCTCATTATCTTTTTTATCCTTTTCCTCCTCCTCCTCCTCCTCCTTTCTCTTTCCCCCTCCTTTCTTTTTTGCTCTCTTTTGATTTTTCAACACAATAACGTAAGAACGCGATCTACACTGTAGTCAAACAGAGAACACAAACACATCCTCTTCAATACGTGCTCTAGTGATACTGTGCAACAGGAATTTCTTTGTCTTTCCAGTTTAAAAATGTCGAGTTTCATGCACGTTTCTCTCCCCCGAAAAAATGGCAGAGTATAGTTTTGCTATCGTTTCGTTCGTTTCCCTTTCTTTTTTTGTTTTTTCCTTTGAGATATCCCGAGATTCATGTTTGAATTCCTCCCCCACCCCACCCACCCGGACCTCTGTCACTCTCTCGTTTTGTCCTTTTTGTACATTACTCGTTTGTTTTGTTCTTCGTAAAAATTTGTCCCCTTAAAAACTAATCACTGAATTACAATAAATCACAGTTGATCCGTGCAGCAAAGGAATCATCGAGGAATTCCCATCGCTCAGATGCGACAAGTTGCACCATTGACAAACTGATGTTTTTGCTTTTCGTGCCTTGACTAGTGTACGTAATACTACATACTAGTATTACATACTAGTGTATGTAAAGCTCGTAACCGTTTTTCCTTTCACTCGCTCTGTCTCACACGCACTCTCTCTCACTTTTTCTCTATTTTATTTTCTTTCTTCCTCTCTAAAACGCTGAAACCGTGCAGCTTCCTTAATTATTGCACACATGAATTTACCCTTAACGATGCGATTCTCTCGAGCGTACGTCGTACAGCAACTAGGTTTTTTTTTTGTTTTGTCTCTCTCCCTTTTTTTTTTGTTTGCTTTATCGTCCTATTCAACCCAAAAATAGTGTTTTCTTTTTTTTCTGTGTGTTCTCTTTTTTCTCTCACTCTTTGTTCTCGTTACGATCCTCCGCGGTGGTTATGAAAAAATAGCTCATCGAGTCGACAACAATTCAGAAAAACGAGAACAATCGTCCCGAGAAACCGATTCGCTGATTCGCGAAAAGTCTGTGTTCTGTCTCTCACAAGTCGCGGATCGTAAAGGAGACACAGGAGCGACAAAGAAAAAAGTTCTAGTCCACCGACCATGTATACAAGGAGGACGGTAAACGGGAAAGATTTTTGCCGATTTTCCTTCTGTTTTCCTTCCAAGGGACCGAAGTAAGTATATGCACCAGAGCCCGAATAGAGCAATTGTTCCGAAAGAAAATCATAGAACCTGGAAAATACAATCATTAATATTCTGTTCTGCATTAAGGTCGCCGTACGTTCGCTTAGTTTAAACAAGAGAATTCTAGACTGACAGAGCAGGGCTTGGAGAAGGGACTCCGAGAACAGCAGCGAAAAAATCAACGAACAAGACGAAAAGGCTGAAGCGAGCAAGTGAACAGAACCAACCGGGTAGAAAAGAGCAGCGGGGAATGCGTTAAACAGAGTACAGATTCAATGAAACTTGAAACTGCCTTCTGGAAAGAAACCTCTTTGACGGTTTCGGAACATTGCAATTAGTGCCTCTTTAGTTGATCGTTTTGTTTTTCCGATTAATTTCCAATGAATCGGTGAGATTCTCCCGATAAAAATGAGTCCAAACACGACTTGCGGAAATATCGTCGCACCTCGTTACTTGTATACGACCGGTCCCATGCAGCGAGTAACTATCGAGGCACTGCTAGCATGCATCAGCGAGGGACCTTAATAAGGGGTTTATGCTTATTGTAATTGATAAATAGTGCGTCTAATGCATGGAAGGTCTACTACAGTGGCTACAGTAAATGGAAACAGTCAATATTTTAGGAAGACAATGGCCTGATGCGTAAATGGCGAAGCGGTAAAGAATATTGACGACGGTGAAAGACTATTAATCCAAACATTAACGGAAACAAATCCATCGAGTCCCTCGAGTAACTCTGGCTAATTAAAAGGGCCCCCCGACAGGGGATTCGAGCTTTGGATCTGACTAGGACACGATCGAGAGAAGCACCTGGGTCGTACATGCTCCCTTATCAAGTTATCATTAAATTTCGAAAAGGGTAGGTATTAAATAGCTTGTAAAAATTCTTCAACAATAATCGTCTAATAAGGAAACACATACTGTGTCTACTCGAGGAACTTTTTCCCAAAGTTCCACTCTTCGTCACAGGCATATCCAACTTGTTACTGGCGAGAGTAAAAATTGTCCTTTCGATTGATGTATCTCACATATTTGATTAAATTGTAAATGAAACCCTGGTTACCGGGTTATTGACACAAGGTTTAAACCATGAAGAACACAATATCGAAATATTGGGTATAAGTTCATCTGGACCGGTCTCGGGTAAAAATGTCCTAAAAGTGACTCTACATATACATATAAAGTGACTACAGTGTATGAGGTTTATCAAAATTTGATATGACGAACGTTTGTGCCGCAGTACCATTACAAACAAACGCGTCGAGTGACCTGCCAAAAAGACTACGAAACTCTAAAACAGAGTATCCAGTGTACATCTTTATCCTCCTATATCTATAGTCCGTCCGTCGAGACGAGGCAGTAAAGGTAAGCAAATACACGTAATAGCCACTCGAATGCGACAGAGTTGAAGTTACGCTTCTCTGATAGATAGTTAGCAAAGGACTATCCTCTAGCTAGTAGGCGTTTTCGTCTTGAGTTTGAAGTTGGACGTGCCTGTCGCGAGGTCAGATCTGAAAGCGTAATGGCTCGGTGTGACAACAAAAAGAGTGGGCGGAGAGAATGCGTGGAAGAATTGATTTCGTGGTACTTACATCGGTCCCGCGACAGCGCAAAACGAAAAGCAAAAGTCGGCGGGGTTCCCGCCGTTGTTGATAGGGATCTGTGTGCTGACAGGGGGTGTGTCCGTCCCCGTATACATGGCCAGTGGTCCTGATACAGAGACCACCGAGGAAAGTAAAGGAAGTAATCCTCCGCTACCCAGAGAGGGTTCGATCGACGGAACGACACGACGCGCGATTACCCGACTATATATCGGCGGATACACACACGCCACCTGCATTAATTGTGATTCGTTCTTCGTGTATACTTGCGCTTGATCTTTTCCTCTGGCTTACCTGAGCGGCCGCAGTCGCTGCACGACACCAGCTCCTCGGAGCCGCCGGTCTTTTTATTTTCCCTAGCGTCGCCCAGACAGAAGTCACAGTACGGGGAGGGTTGGGCTGATTTTCCAGGTTTTTTTTCGTTCGTCCCGGGGGTCGGTGGCCCCTCCGCTCTCACTGAGGAGGGCGAGGGCACCGCGGTACCCGGGGACGATACTGCTGGCAGGTGGTCCTCCTTCGTCGACGGGATCGTCGGCGACGCGGGCGCCGTGGTCGCCTGGGCCGCACCTGGCACCGGTGATGGCTGAGGCTGCTGCGCCGGCTGCGGTTGCGGTTGCTGCGGTTGCGAGGACGCTGGCTGCTGAGCCTGCTGAGCCGGCTGCTGGGATTGCGCCGGTGACGGAGCCGCGGGCTGCGTCGACGCCCCCGCAGCGGACGCGGTAGGCGCTGCGGGGGACGGACTCGAAGTACTCGATGAAGACGCGTTCTGACGACCCCGACGTGTACCACCTAATCACAAACCGACCACATACCCAGTTGCGCTTTGCGTCACAAGCTAATGACCATGCACACTGGCTTAGAGACAATGAGTTTAGAATCAGTCCTGTGACCACCACCAGCATAATCGATTCCGTCGGCCCCGTACCCTAAACGACCTCCAATTCTTCGATGCTCCGTACGAGTCAAATGTAAACCGGTGAAAGCAATTTACTAAAATTATCCAAAAAACATTTCGAATCGACTAAAAAATTTGCCAAATATCGAAGAATTTCCGGGAAGTCGAGCATGTTGTCAACAAGATTACTCGGCCAACCAGAATCGATTATTCAAAGCGTCACAGTGTTTAAACAAAGGAACTGGCACAACAATGAGGAAAGAAAAGTCAAATAATATATATGTATATGTAAATATAATAGATATATATATATATAAATATATGTATGTATAGAATCGTAACAAGGTGCACAAATTACGTAAATCGATGCATTCCATCACCAAGAGCAATTACAACGATACAACGTCGAAGTATCCGTTCCAAGATCAGACAGAACAGCGGCGCAAACGCGGCAATACTACCATTTATGCGAATCTCTGGAGATCAATCTCCGGGCGTACGGGTACGTAAATATATAAAAATGTTTTTAGTGAAGCTGTTGCAGGCGATCATCGAGAGAGGAACAATCGAAGCCAAAATCGCTCTAGGATGGCCAAAAGCGTATTAAGTAAAAAAAAAAAATAGGTACAGTAAAGTAGAGAAAACGAGCAAAACGGAAGAGGAAAATAGATACTGTAAACGCCGTTAGATTACTCCATTACAAAGACTCAGATCAAACTTCGTCATGCTGCGAAAGGATAATACAGAACAACCATAATCAAAAAAGTACACACACACATACCAAACACTCGAGAGAGAGAGGCTGCGCGACCAACAACTCTACCTCAGCTATGAGAATGTCGGCTTTCCACGGCATACGACACAACACTCTCAAATTACGCGATTGCAGAAGCATGCTATTGCAAAACATTCGCCAACAAGTCGCTATTCTCCTTTTCCTCTGTTCCCTTCTTTCCTTTCTCCCAAAAAAAATGAACGATAATCCCGCGTACGTATACGTATATCGAGAAACAAGTATAACGTATACTCGAGAACACAAGGTGTACATAGTTAAGTGTACACGATGCCAAACAGAACCGTATCATACTGGCTTAACGACACTGTCTCGGTATGATAATCGAGACTGCAGAAAAGTTGTGCAAATACAGAGAGAGATCGATAAAAATAGTATAAACGTAACACGGACAAAAATTCGTGAACACAGAATGGTAAGAACGCTACGTTATTTGCAATGCATGCATTTTGCAACACATTTATAGAATGTAATACTTAAGTTCCATCGAGTAAAGGGGGGAAGAGAGAGATGATAATATCTGGATGAAAACGGGTCCCGTGAATGGATGAGATCAGAGACAAAGATTTCGGGGTACCAGGGGCTGTGTAAGGGTGTCCAGGAGCATGGGAAACTTCAGCAGCGGCGGCGGCGGCGGCTGCTGCCATAAAAGGAGAGTGAGAAAACTGAGCTGATTTTGGCTCCAACCTGGCTGGTTCGAAGCAGCGGTGTCTGCAACGCTCCTAGGTTCAACTTCAGCAGGACTGGGACTTAGTTCCTTAGCAGGATCACCGGAGGAAGTAGAGTGGGAATGACCGTAATGGTACACCAGACCAGGTCTGGTTTTATACCGTGCGCTGCATACTGCAAAAGTGCAAATACTGTTTTTTTCCCACAAACCATCCAATGCAACGTCCATGATGTGAGAAAAAGAGAGAGAGAGAGAGAGAGAGATTTTGGTTTTGACGAGGTTGATCGGACGATCGAGGAGGATGTAGCCGTCTAACCGCCATGTTGGGTATGTCCCATACAAATGTGACATTGTTAAATGAAAAAGCGAAAATTGGACAGACGGTTCTCGTACAGCGAGATCATATCTACTGGATATCTACAGTTAGGAGAAGTACATGGCGGTTAAAGGATTCGAGGAGAGAAGCTTTACTAGGTTTAGGATAGCATTTGCACACCTTCCGTACCAGTACATATCCCTATCCACCTACGAATCTATATGTGGACAAGCAGTGAAGGAGTTCCAGCCCAAGAAGCAAAACTAATACGATGCAAGGCTTGATGCTTGTATACTCCTACAGAATGAGCTCGCTACAGTGTGAGCCAGTACATTCTTGCTCTGTTATTGGCAGGTAGTATATAGGTCCGAAGATATTTGGCGGATACTGTAAGCTCGATCGATTAATCAATGGTGTATGCTTGTGTGAGCAGAGTGCGCGGTTAGAATCGAAGCTTACTGGTCGTGGCCAAATGTCTTTAGATTTATCCGCTAGTCTAACAGGAGTGGTTTCAAGAAGTAAACAGATTGGCAGGCACATTCGAGTTAATTCATAGACTTCGCGTCTGGAAAAGTTCGATCAAATTAGTAGTGACTATTATACTCCTTCAAGATCTGAGCAAAAGCGTCCCCTATCTGTTTTTTTTTTTTTTTTGGTGAATATTATTATTTACCGCTAACTACCAATGACCAGATATAAGAAATTCGTACGGTTCTCTGAATGTGAATTAATACGGTATACTACCTTTTCAAGTGATTGGAAAATTGGAAAAATAGTACATATAGAATTTTACACAGCCTGTGTAACGTTTGAACGCACTGCATATGTTTCTCGCGCGAGCATTGAGATCTTTTGTACACGCGTGGTCAATCTTATCCTTTCATACAGAACCATGTCACGTCTCTTCATACTTCGATAAACAGGAAATAGAGAAATGGAGTACAAGGTTTGATACAAACACAAAGTATATATGACAAGGATCGGAGTATCCTATAGTGTACTGCAAAATTGATAAACTTGAAGGAAAACAGCAGTCAATACGGTACTGATCAATTTCACTGAGCAAAGAGCATTAAAGTCCAACATGAAATTACTATAAGTCTAAAAAGGGCACCTCTCCAAGTTATAAAGTTCATTATAAGTTCAATCACCATCCCCAAAGTGTAAAATTATGCGGCAACCAAGACTAGAGTCTTCAATAATTTATTTCGAGCTTCCATATTATTCTTTTTTTTTTTTATATACCATATAGTAACCTTTTTGCGTAATCTTGTCAAATAATATGTGAGGCATCATAAAAATATAGTTATTTAATAAAATTAACAAATCTTCTAACGCAATGCACTTGTTCGCTTATTCGAAATAACAACTGATAGAACTAATAATAATAATCATAATGAAACTAGTAACAGGAAGTGGTCATTTGTAGTTGTATCTATGGTTAAACTTACGGTCACAAACGAATGGCTTATCAGTGTCAACAGCATCATAGTTGGTTTTTTTGCGCCCACGTCCCCCACCCTATTTGATAAAAGTGTTTTACAAAATTTAGTATTCAATATAAAAATTACATACATATAAAACTAAAAAATATAATTGCATGTTGAATCAAATATTTCACAGTATATTTATGCTTCTTATCTTACATAATAAATGCCAAATTTCTAATGTTTAGAACAATGAAATAAATGAAACATACCTTTGTACGTTTGCTCCCTGGACTATCTGTGGAAGGAGGATGATTTCGTGCAGGATGATGCCCACCCCCACGAGGTTTTCTTCGTTTCCTTTTACTACTGTAACTTTCTTCATAGTCGTAATCACTTTCAGGATCTGGTTCCTCGTACGCGTCCATATCTAATATGTCCTGTTCGTCATAGAACCAAGCATCTTTACTATGTTCCTCTGTAACAAATTGTTTTTTATTATTTTATTACATATAGTGTATGCAACATCCTCATTTCTTTACAAATATATTTACCTTTAAGAGCAACAGATTCTTTACTATCATCATTTACGTGTGTTACAGTTTCTACACCTTCTACACCATCTTCTGGGTCTCCTCTGGGACCTCGTTTTGGATGCAAATAATGCATTAAATACTGACGCCTTTTTTTCCTCCATCTTTTACTGGGATATGTATATATTTGACCGTGTAGCAAGCCTGGAAGTCTTTCTCTTGCTGACATAAACAGCGAAGAGTGATTTTGTGCTACGCCTGTAATTTTATAATAATTTATATTATCATTCTTCATCTCACATATGCTAAGTTCAGTTGGAACCATGCATAAAACCAATAACAAGTATCAAGAGAAATGTAATAATTGATCTAAACATGTTTACAGTATTCATAAAATACATGGAAGATGTACTTTGCATGTGAATCGTAATAAATAATAAAAAACACAAATCCACAAAAAAAAAACAAATTTAACCAAAAATGTTATTTTCAATGAAATAACTTGTATTTGTCTCGCATGGAGAGTTTTAATGAAATGACTCGGAAATACCAAATTTATTTAAAAAGCCCCTTTCTAATAGTTTCAAAACAATTTTGTTCCATTGTCTCTTGTCACTTGCGTCATAAATTACCCAACTACAACTGTCAACAATCGCAGGAGTATGAACCAAAGAGATAAAGCTGATTACATTCAAACAGACGCGATCGATGCGTGTAGGAGTATTATACAATTTTGATAAACGGGAGCGTTTCAGAAGCACGTAAAAGTGACGGTAAAAAAATACCTGTTTGCGAATCGAGGAAAGGCATACGTAGTCGTCGTTCTCGGCACAATCGGCTGTTATAATTCGAGGCATTTTCGATGGATTCCCTGTACGCGGTGTCATTAAGGTAGCTGCAAAAAATCGATAGTTGCCATGTAGACGCTCCGAACCCATCGAGGTGAAAATTGGCCAAGCATTATTATTCTAACACGTACCTTTCTATTTTACATAAATTACTTTCGTTTACAACTTGAATAAGTCCGTGAGAAGCCGGCGAAATTGTAATGGCTGTCATTTTATAACAACCGAAAAGTACTCCTCCAGCCCTTGCTAGCCGTTTGCTCTTCTTCCCGGAAAAGGAGCTCCATTGACTGACGCATGCGCACTTTGTCCGACTGTGGCGGTCCCCGCGAGAGGGCAAATCAAAATTAAATTAATTAAGGTATCTCACAAGTAACTGGCCCGTAAACGAATACAGGAATAAAAAATATACATAGCACAGCATCGAAGACAGACTTTCCTATATAATTTTACTAATCAATCAAACTTGGAAACCTGAAAATAAACGATTTCTTTTCCTTCGATTCAAATCAATTCAAATCAGCCGCCACAAGATAAATGCATTCGGGAGCAGTGGTGTGATACGGGACTGGTTTTTTCGCGCATTCTAAAATTTTAATAGATAAACCAAAAAAAAATGTATTAATAAAATTGATTAAAATGGGGATCTAAACCAGTAAATGTTGTCATAACCGTACCATATTTAATATGAACAATATTGTAATATAAATTCAGATCACCATTGACATTTGCGCACGCGCGTTATTCATATTTGACAAGATTGTTTCCCGAAGTGAATTGTAATTAAACTTGTTAAAACATGTTAATTGGTGCACGAAGAATAACTGTTCGCTTGGTTAATGCGGTAATTATGCACACATATGTTAGTTTTACAATGTAACATAAATTAAAAGCGATTTGAGTCGAACGTACTACTTTATTTTAATGGTTGCTACAAGAGATTTAAAAGGCGGAGATTTTCTATTGGCGAGAACATGAGATACAATTTACAACAACAGTTTATTCTGAAAGGACATTAACTGCAGTTACAGCAATATACACATTGACCGTATCCGCAATAAATTATGGAGCACAGCCGTTGAGATGAACATTTCATGTTACGATGTATACTCAATGTTTCTGTTACAAAGATGGACGTAACTGAATGTTATCTGTAGCCTCTAAGTAAAATAAGTTATCGTCGATGACTCCTTGATGTAGTAGATAGAGATACGTCCCTTAGAAAAAAAATGCTTCCTAAGTGAAAGCGAATTTACTACGTTTATCAATTTTATGCTTCCCTAATAATGCGTCATGGAACAAAATACTTCGATATAAATGCTCAATTTTTTGTTAAACTGTATAGTAACTTGCTCAGCAAGGGATTAAGTGTAAAATATTCTATACAAAAGTTATTCTAGATATCTTTATGACTCCCTTAGAAATAGGATTTCCATAGCGTGACGTTTTTTTTATTTCAATAGCTCGTGTGCATTGTTTTAACATGTTTTCAAAAATGTTATTTCATCTAGTTCTATGGAGTTTGTGTTACAATCGTTGGAATTATAGCCTACAAATAAATAAATATTCCATTTGTTCATGAGAGCTTGTTTAAAACTTTTCCTCGCAATTCTGGTCCTTCCGCTCTTTGAACGATTTGAATTTCGTAATTAAATCGTCTACGGCGACCTCTCCGTGCACTACGTTGTCCCTGGTTCTAACATTCACTGTACCAGCTTTACGTTCTTTTTCTCCAACGACTAAAAGCATAATTGATAAATAAAATATTCCGGTATTTAATACAGAGTATATAAAACATAATACGTTACCGAGAATAAAGTTGAACTGTGCAAGTTGAGCATTTCGTACTTTCTTGTTCAAAGTATCGCTCGGGTCCGTATCAACCTCTGCCAGGAATCCAGCCTCCCAAAGCTTATCTTTCACCTGGAAAGCATACTCGTCGAACTGAGAACTTACTGAGATGACCATTGCTTGTCGCGGGGACAACCAGAATGGCCACTTTCCAGCGTATGATTCAGTTAATATTGCAATCATTCTTTCGACAGAGCCTAGAATAGCTCTGTGAATAATTACTGGCCTCGTCTTCTCTCCGGCCTCGCTAAAATTTCGAAGCATTCAATAAATTATTTTAATCAGACTCTATTTATAAATAATACAGTAATTAATATAGGTGTGCGAGAACTCGAAAATTTCGATTCCCGATATATTCGAGAACCCGTCCCGATCCAGAATAAAATTCTTGTGCCGTCCCGACCCCGACATCTTCGGATTCTCGCACACCTCGAGTAATTAATCGTTCTTCTCTTACTTGACATAAGACAAATTAAATCTAATCGGCAATTGGAAGTCCAATTGAATTGTGGCACACTGATGAGGTCTCTTCAAAGCGTCCATGATCGTTATATCAATTTTTGGACCATAGAACGCACCATCCTCTGGATTAATTTTCCATGGTGCTCCAAATGCATTCAAACTGTCTTCCAACGCTTTCTCGGCTTGATTCCACATGGCTATGTCTCCCAAATATTTTTCAGGTCTTGTGGACAGACACAAGTTAAATGTGAAACCGAAAACGGAGTACACGTGACGCAGGAAATCTAACGCACCGAGCATTTCTTCTTTAATCTGATCTGCCGAGCAGAATATATGTGCGTCGTCTTGCTGGAAACGTCTGACTCTGGTGAGTCCAGTCAATGCACCGGACAATTCGTTCCTATGCAGCACTCCGAAATCAGCCATTCTCAATGGCAATTCGCGCCAGGATCTATTACGCACATCGAAGATCATGCAATGGCCAGGACAGTTCATAGGTTTAAGCGCGAACGTTTCTTTTTCAACGTCGAAGGAGAACATGTTATCCGCGTAATGCTGCCAGTGGCCAGACGTTTGCCATAATTTGCTATTATAAATATTAGGTGTAACTACTTCTTGGAAACCTCTTTTCCTATATTCTGATCGAATAAACTCCACCAAGGTATTGTAAATATGCGCTCCACGTGGTTGGAAGAAGCATGACCCTGGAGAAAGTTCGTGGAAGAAGTATAGCTCTTGTTCTCTTCCTATTTTTCTGTGATCTCGTTTAGCAGCTTCTTCTTGGAACTTCTCCCATTCTTTCAACTGTTTGGTGTCGGGAAAACTAATGCCATAAACTCTCTGCAGAGATTCTGCATTGGCATTCCCCTCCCAATAGGTGGAGGAATTTTTGGTCACTTTGATAGCTTTCACCTTTCCGGTGTGCCTAATGTGTGGCCCTCTGCACAAATCGATCAATGGTCCACACCTGTACACTGTGGTCTTAGGTGTATTTATTTTTTCATTAATAATACGAACTTTGAATTCATTGTATTTAAACATCTCCAACAACTCTTCCTTTGTCATTTCTAGTCTTTCAAACGGCTGTTTTTCTTTGACTATAGTTTTGTAAAGGCTTTCCAAGAATGGAAAGTCTAGATTCGATATACCCTTGTCACCTAAATGCATATCGTAGTAAAATCCATTTTCAATTGGTGGGCCATAACATAAACAACCACCATATACCCTTTCCATAGCTTCTCCCAATATGTGTGCGCTGGAATGCCAAAAGACTTGTTGACCATCGTGACTATCAAACTTAAGAAGTTCAAGTTTGCAATCAGACTCCAATGGTCTATCCAGATCCCACAGTTCATTGTTAACTTTTGCAATGACCGTATTATCTGCTAAACCTTGACTAATACTTTTTGCAACTTCGTATGGTGTTGTGCGCCAGGCTTGCACAACAACTTCTTTTCCATCAGGTAGAGTTACCTTTATATCGGTAACTGGCTTCGATGCCAACTCTGCTTCGTACTCTGCTTTTAGTTTGTCCCATAATGTTATACGATCCTAGAAACATGTTTTGATGTAGACATAAATTCCTATTGTAAACAGTAAAACATAATGAACATAAACAGTAAAACATAAATATAAAAAATATTCTTTGATATACCTGAATATAAATAGGCCAAGGATTTAATTCCGAAACCGTTTTCTCATCCGTAACGGCATTCTTTTTTTTCGACGCCTTCATTTTCGCCTAAATTTGGAAAAAAAAGGTGTTAAATAGATTTATCGAAAAAGTTTCATTGACGTAGCATATATTTCTAAAACGCTAAATACAACGACAGAGTTAGTAGCATTCACCAAAACGAAACTTTGTTGTATTGCATCAGATTATTGATTTCACTATTTAAATAGTATGGGATGGTCATTTGTATAACGAAAACGATTCGAGTAGTTATTCTTTAAATAAATGTTTTTAACGACAAATAAACGGGAAAAATTCGTAACACGGAAATATGGGACAAAGTATCAGTGTGACAATATACTATATAACCAACCCAAGAAGCATGTGGCCGCATCGAAACATTATACAAGTTTCTAGAACTGCAAATACGCAAACTCGTCAACATATTTTAACGCTAAAAATGAAAGGGAGAAAAATTTGATCAAATATAAACTGTGTTCATGCCTTTTCTTCCTTCAAATTCAGGTTTTGCACGATATTCACCACGTCGTCACTCATAATGTCGACCATATTGAAACCTGGACTTGGACTTACTGCCATGCTGTAATGCATATCTATATGTATACATAGTGCGAATATATAACGCACAAACTATCAATGAACTATTCAGGTAGTGACGTGCAATCAAACACGTACAAGGACGTTTATCATTTATTGCTTTCTTTTATTAAAAAAATAATAATCTCCTAAAAAAATATTTAGGAAAAAACATTATGTAAATTACATTAGAATGTTTATCATACATCAAAGAATGTAAAACTAAAAGCACTTAGAGTTCTAACATGAAATAGTTTAATATCAATTATTAATATAACGGAAACAGTAGGGTTTGGAATGCGTTTAGTTTTACACCCTGTGTAATGTAAAATTTACAATGTTTTCCATTCATAAATATGTTTCGCTAGTTACATTTTTAACATTTAAATAACTAATGTACATCTTCTTCCTAAAAATGTATACGTTCGTGACGAATAATATGACTTCTATGATGGAATCTTTTCCCACAAGCTGGACAAACGTACGGCCTTTCGTCCGTGTGAATTCTATTGTGTATTTTCAAATCGTACTTTTTAAAAAACGATTTACCACAATGAGAACACACGTGGTTTCTCTGTTTTAGGTGATCTCGTTTCACGTGCTCCTAAGATAACAAACATTTATTCGGATGAAGATTTCAAAATATCCTCGGAAGAAAATATACTCACATTTACTTGCGAAGAAGTATTGTAAATTTTTTGGCACATGTCACACGCAAACTTTTGGGGACCTTCCGGTCTGTGATTACTAGCAATATGCTTGTTCAACGTAGATTTCCAAGCAAAGGACATTTTGCATTCTTTGCAATGAAACTTTTGCTGATCTGCAAAATGTGTACCTATATGTTGTTTATAGTTGTAACTGGTTGAAAATGATTTCTCACATACAGTACACTGGAATTTTAACAGATATACTTTTGATATTTTCAAATCTTCTTGATCCTCTTGTTTGTCATTACTGATGGTATCATCAATTTGCACCTGTGTTTCCCTTTCATTAATAATTTGATCATTATTTGTATTAATTTCACATTGTATATCGTCATTAAGAGAAGTTAAAAGGGTCTGTTCGCTGTCGTTAATTACGTCACTCTTCTCATTTTCTTGGATGGAATCGATTTGACTGAAACTTTGAAATTGTAAAAGTTGATCGTTGTCTTTGCATTCTAACATTTTGGAGCTTTGAGTTTCAACTCCCGCGTTTTCCACGAATTTCAGAAATCTTTCGGAACTGTCGTCATAGTTTAATCGCTCAAAAACTTCGAAATTCGTTTCGACGTATTTATCAAAATCATTTTGTGGATCCAATAAGATCTGACTTGCGGCGAAATTTTTCTCTTCCCCTTGTAATTCGTATTGCGTATAATTTAGATCACTGGGTATATCGTCTCTTATATTTTCTTCAGGCTGGACATCTTCGTTCATGTTTGTTACATTTTCGGAAATATCTGAAGTCTCCTCTTTATTTTCGGACGTTTTTACGGACTGTATGTTCGGCAATTTTTCTACTAAATTATTAATTAAAAATTCATAAAATTGTTCCCCTGTTTCTGTCTGTACTAAACGTAGCATTGGTTCTTCCTGATTTGTAGCATTATTTTCATCATTTATACCCTCAGCTACCTTTGCGTTTTCCTCCACATTTATTTCTTGGTGATTTTGAATAGTTAAATCGAGTTTATCATGTTCATCGATATTCGATTCTGATAAATCTATCTTTTGAAACATATCAGTAACATTGAGAGAAATATTTGCTGAACTGTTATAATTTTGTGGTACTTCCGATCTCTGTAAGTCTAGTTCATACGTTTGTGAACATGATAAATACTCCTGATTGTTCGAGAATTTTGTATTCAATTTGCTTTTTAGAGGAGGTTCATCCATTTCGCACACATACAGTACGTTTTGAAGTATTTCATTATTGGATATCAGTTTCTCAGAATCAGTCAAATCCTCAATTAATGGAATTTTCTCGTTAATATCATCGCAAAAGTGTTCTTGTGCAACATGATCCTTAGTGTTCTCGATGTTCTCCAAATTAATTTTCTTCAACTGCACACAAAATGTAATTACATGTAATATCTGTTTCAAAATTATGTGATTGTGACCATATTTTTTTACCTGTTCTGATGTGATATAAATGATCGTTTCCAATGGCAATACTCTTTTCATAATTTCCTCGTTCTCAAAAAAATCGAAATTCTCCTCGAGTACTGAATTTTTCTGAAAATTCTGAACAGCAAAAGCAATCAGGAACAGAATGTTGTTAACGTTATCTATCCGATTCTTACCATTTCGTTATTCTTGCTCTCTGAACTGGTTGCATTCTTTGAATGAGTGCTCTCGTGTTCCCGCAAATGTAAAATTAAACTGAAACTCTCACCACAAGTCTTACAATAGTGTTGTCTTTTAAGAATCTTTTGTTGAGCAAGTGCATTACCTTCAACAGACTATACATTGCTAATGAGATATACATTGATGTCCAAAGATATACAATACAAGATTGTTCAATCACCTTATTCTTGCTTAGCGTGTGATCCTTCTTCTCAGCACTGGTATTAGTGCTATTACATTGTGCTTCGTGCACATCTTTTTTTTGTTTCACATGAGTGCGCTTGTGTCTGGCAAGAGAACTAATCTGTGTAAAGCGTTTGCTACAAATGGAGCATGGATATGGTTTTATCCCTATAAATTTAATTTCAGATAATTTTCATCTTTCCTTTTACAGTCGATTACTTATATAAATAATATAATTACCAGCATGCATTCTACTATGCCTGATCAGATTAGATATGTGGTTGAATTTTCTCCCACAAACTTCGCAAATGCAAGTGTTGGTTCCCAAATGAATATTTAAGTGCGTTCGTAGGTCAGCTTTTCTAAAGAAACCTTTGCCACAAATTTCGCAAAGCTGTGATTTCTCACCTAAATGTATACTTCGATAATGATAATCGTATTGAGAAGCTCGGTCGAATGTTAAGTCGCATTGTTGACACTTGAAAGGCCTTGCTACGTTTTCGTGCGATTTATCAGATTTCTCTTGGTTGCAATGTTTTACTTCCGTTTGAGATTCGCTATTTATATCTATCTTTAAGAATTGTTTCAATAATCCGTCTCCAGTATAATTATGCAAATGATCATAAAATTCTTCCTTATTCGTAAACAAAAAGTCACAGATTGGACAGGCAAAATTCATAAATTGCATTTCAGTTACATCATTCCTGTAACTTTCTTGTAAATTTATACCGATTGACATATTCGTATATTTAAACTTGTGGATTCACTTTCTCCCCGAAAAGATGTTATTGATCTTAAATGTAAAAATTATTAGTAAAAACAGATCAAATGTATGCGGATTTGTTTTATGGTTAAATAACCTAATAAGTTTTAATACGTAATATACGTATATATGTGATCTGTTATTTACATTTAGTTTTCCTTATATTGTTTATCATTAATTTGCACTATTTAAGTACTAACTGATGTTTACAATAAGGTTCGAATTATTTAAATTGTTTCCTAAAAGAAATATGTATTTACGTCAACTGCCATTAATTGTGATACAGTGCGTGATGATCGTGACTGTGCCAGTCAATAGAATTTATGCAACTTATACATATTCCAAATTTATTTATGAAAAACGTAACACAGACCGTCTTTTTACATATTTTGAAAAGCATATCATAGAATTCATACATATATTCAACCAGAGAGTAATGAGAGTGCTCACGCCCGGGGTTTGGCCGTGCCACTTTTGGGTACCATCATCTTCTAGTCCGGACAAGAACCATTCTCCACACTCAGTCCGGACAAGAACCATTCTCCACACTCAGTCCGGACAAGAACCATTCTCCACACTCAGTCCAGACAAGAACCTACATCATATTTGGCCTTGATCAGAACGAAAAGTTTATATATCGTTTTATATAAAATATGTAACTAAGATATAGATCTAATATACACATCTCTAATTAATATAAATTAAATATAACATTAATTATAATGATAGAAGTATTTTAATTTTTTCCAATCTTTTATAGTTACAAACTCTAGTTGTAAAAAATAAAAAACCCAGAAGAATTCGAAAAAATACAGATTTCATATCGTGGCTTAAATGCGATCATCTTGAATATTATTAATTTAATAATGAGATATTGTCATCATCACTATCTCCGATTTTTTCATATTTTTATTCTACTCTACACCACTAAAAAAATCGATTTTTTATTTTTTGCATTTTCTTTAAATCACCTTTAAATCAACATAATTTTTTATGAATGGACGAAACGACACCATTTCTCTGTAAAGCTAGAAGAAATAGTTTAGTCAATGACGTCTCAAAAATATGTTGAAAAAATGCATTTGCTCGGAATTGCGAAAAAGAATAGTGAAACCTGATGTTTTCAACTTTTTAGCAAGGCCAATAACGAAAGTTTAAAAGATGTGTTTGGTGAGCTCGTATAAATTATATGCACTCTGAAAATTTAATTGGCTTAGGAGTTATAAAAGATCAGAAGTGGTGAAGTGGCCGAAAATCATGGAAAATTGCAATTTTTATTCGAAGACTTCGAATAAATCCGCCATGCACAGTCCAAATCCTATCGAGTTTAGTCTTGTTTTAATCGGATGAACGCTACGAAGTAGCTAACGTCACTTCCGTGAAAGAATCATGGAAAATAAACAAGTTTAGGAAATCACTTGTTAGTGGTTCCATGCCGATATACCTGGCTCCCCGTGGGGTTGCCCGGCTGTGTTTATTGCACCACGTGTCCACGGAGACCGAGGCTCTCATCGCCTCGTCGCCTCGTTACCCTAGCATAAGAGAAAATTATATGAAGGATCTATTCGAATACAACCAGTAGACATAGTTCAAATCCTATCGAGTTTAGTCTTTTTTTAATCGGATGAACGCCACGAAGTAACTAGCGTCACTTCCGTGAAAGAATTTTGACAAATAAACAAGGGCTACGTGTTCATTGGAGCCTCGAGCAGGTCAAAATTATTCAGTCTCCGATTAATAAATAGAAATAATAGATGAAAATTTTATTCGACGTTTTGAATAAATCCGCTTGGAATAAAAATTTATCTATTATTCGTCGAATAAATTCTCGGCGAATAAAAAATTATTTAAATAACGAGTCGAATAAAGATACTGGACCGTTATAATTAAATGAAAAACACCAATTTTGAAGATGTCAAAGAATTCTTTGAGATACGTTCATATTTCACTGAACACTGCAACATATGCAAATTCGAACAAAATTCGAAACAGCAGTTCTATTTTGCATTGAAGGATTCATGTGCATTAATGGTATGTAGATTAACGATCATGGAAGTGTGGGAATTTGAAAATAATAAAAAATTAAAACAATTATAAGAAACTGCGATTTAGATCATTAGTTGTTTACACTTCTCGGCGTTCGGTAAAACTCAAAGAATAGTATCCCTGGCGTATAAATCACCCTCGGCAGCAGTGATGGGATATTCGTGGGCCACGGCCCTGAGCGGCTGAGTTTCCCCACTCTGGAGTATCGTCGACTCACTGAACACGCGCTACGCGCTACACACAGACGTACCTCTACTCTACTCGTGTGAGTGCCTGTTCGATTCAGGTCCGTGGTTCGATTGCGCGGGCTCTACACACACAAGCATACCTCTACTCTGTCCGTGTGAGCTGCCTGTTCGACTGCTCGAGCCTTGTCGCGTTCCTCCGAATTTCACGTTACCGAAGTTTCGGACGCATGAGTCGCAACCTGGAGATAGCGCGCATTCGATTCCCGGCGCGGCGCGGCGCACATTTTGCTATAACTTTTGATTTAAAAAAGATATCAAAGTGAAATTTGGACTAAACTTTTTTTAAAAAATCGGGTTTAATGATATATACTGAAATGTATTTTTAAAATTATATTTTCATTGATTTTTAAGTTATAGCTGGATAAGATGGTCAAAAGTGCCCATCCACGTTGATTTTTAATCACACCATGCTCAACAAAAAGTTACGAAAAAATTCATGAATATTCCACCTATTAACATACACGACTGAGACTTTTTTCAAAATTTTTCGTTGCGAAATCGATTTTTATTCAAATCGGAAAGCATAAAATAGCCGATTTTATATCGAAGTTTTCAATTGACCACGTTAATATTATTATGTTACTTTTGTCTTATCGTGATTATTAATGTGTATTTTTTTCAGTTTTTTCGGATTATGTAACCATGTTTAAAAAAATTGGAAATCTCCAAACATTCTAAGAAAATGCACATTTCGTATTCAAGTTTTAGAGATACCAGTTTTATAACAATTCAGTTGTTAGGTATTATTGAAACAAACGTTATTAATTTTTTATAAATTGCATCGCGGTTAAGAAAAATCAAAATCTAATACAAATCTTTTTTATATTCGGAAAAATTATGTATAAACTTAAAACTGCAATATAAAATATTTTATTTGCTTTATATGTCAAGACATGAGCGTGCCTCTCAAAAATATCGGTTGGCGCATCGGTAAGGTCTCCACCTGAGAATCCTTTACTCCCCGGATCAAATCCCGCAGCGAATGATTTCTTTTTTTCGGTAAACACTTATTGCTTTGGGTTTAATCAAAAGTTTAACCAATAACACTTTGTAATTGTCGACATTTATTTTCAACTTAAAGGATTGATGTAATTCGCGCTGTCAATTTCTGTCGGGTCGTCGGGTTTTTCGAGGTTGCAGGTAACTAACTGTTTCCTTAAACGTCGTTCTCCACCTGTTCCCCGATCTTCGTTACGGCAGTAGAATATAGAATATTCTTTCCTTTAACGAAATATAGAGCAGTTCAACCATACACCGTGAGCCGCGGTATATGACGTGGGGGTCTTTCGAGTCGGAAGAGAATTAAATGTTTGCTAAAATTCAGTAGTTAGATATTATTAAAACAAATCGGCCTTAATTTTTATAAATTGCATTGTGGTTAAAAATATTCGAAATTATAGGTGTATAGGTGAATAACGTAATAATAAACATTTTTATATCGAAAAAATTGATTTTTTTTAACCGCGATGCAATTTATAAAAAATTAAGAACGTTTGTTTCAATAATACCTAACAACTGAATTGTTATAAAACTGGTACGGTATTTTATCGATAATCGTCCGAAACACGGGTCCGGCCAGGGACGATTATCCGACAGGGACACTATTCTTTGACTTTTGCCGAACGTAGAAACTTGACACCGATGCTCGAGAGGCCTCGGCCGCCGAGAAGTGTAATATGATACGGGTCGAGTATATCGGTGTGAGACCAGGAGATCACTACTAATCCAATGACAAAACTTCTTTATTTTTCATTATTTTTTTATGGGACTTTGACCAAAATATTCGTGGCATTTTTCTAATGAAAATGAAACCAAAAATGATATAATTCCGATGATATTTACGTGTGTAATGGACGATAGGAGTGTCGTGCGCAAGGAAAGATAGCGTATGGGAAAGAAAGAGACGCGGAGAGTCGCAGTCGCCGGCACAGTTCAAAGGCCCGCGGCGTCCTCACAATGTAATTCCAATAAAAAACTTTTTTATTATTACTTATTTTTGTATGAGAATTTCACCAATATATTTGTAACATTTTGTCCATTACACACGTAAATATCATCGGAATTATATCATTTTCATTAGAAAAATGCCACGAATATTTTGGTCAAAGTCCCATAAAAAAATAATGAAAAATAAAGAAGTTTGTCATTGGATTAGTAGTGGTCTCCTGGTCTCACACCGATATACTCGACGCGTATCATATTACACTTCTCGGTGGCCGAGACCGTTCGAGCTTCACGGCCCCTTACGGGGTATACCCCGCAGGAGTGGGGATAGTTCTGAGTCATTTAATCGCCAGACTCTTGGGATATTTATCGATAAAATACTGTATTTCTAAAACTTCAATACGAAATGTGCATTTTCTTAGAATGTTTGGAGATTTCCAATTTTTTTAAACATGGTTACATAATCCGAAAAAACTGAAAAAATTTGTAACAGTAACACAATAATATAAACGTGGTCAATTGAAAACTTCGATATAAAATCGGCTATTTTATTCTTTCCGAATTGAATAAAAATCGATTTCGCAACGAAAAATTTTGAAAAAAGTCTCAGTCGTGTATGTTATTAGGTGGAATATTCATGAATTTTTTCGTAACTATTTGTTGAGCATGGTGTGACTAAAAATCAACGTGGATGGGCACTTTTGACCATCTTATCCAGCTATATCTTAAAAATCAATGAAAATATAATTTTAAAAATACATTTCAGTATATACCATTAAACCCGATTTTTTAAAAAAAATTTAGTCCAAATTTCACTTTGATATCTTTTTTAAATCAAAAGTTATAGCAAAATGTGCGCCGCGCCGCGCCGGGAATCGAATGCGCGCTATCTCCAGGTTGCGACTCATGCGTCCGAAACTTCGGTAACGTGAAATTCGGAGGAACGCGACAAGGCTCGAGCAGTCGAACAGGCAGCTAACACGGACAGAGTAGAGGTATGCTTGTGTGTGTAGAGCCCGCGCAATCGAACCACGGACCTGAATCGAACAGGCACTCACACGAGTAGAGTAGAGGTACGTCTGTGTGTAGCGCGTAGCGCGTGTTCAGTGAGGCGACGATACTTCAGAGTGGGGAAACTCAGCCGCTCAGGGCCGTGGCCCACGAATATCCCATCACTGCTGCCGAGGGTGATTTATACGCCAGGGATACTATTCTTTGAGTTTTACCGAACGCCGAGAAGTGTAAACAACTAATGATCTAAATCGCAGTTTCTTATAATTGTTTTAATTTTTTATTATTTTCAAATTCCCACACTTCCATGATCGTTAAACTACATACCATTAATGCACATGAATCCTTTAATGCAAAATAGAACTGCTGTTTCGAATTTTGTTCGAATTTGCATATGTTGCAGTGTTCAGTGAAATATGAACGTATCTCAAAGAATTCTTTGACATCTTCAAAATTGGTGTTTTTCATTTAATTATAACGGTCCAGTATCTTTATTCGACTCGTTATTTAAATAATTTTTTATTCGCCGAGAATTTATTCGACGAATAATAGATAAATTTTTATTCCAAGCGGATTTATTCAAAACGTCGAATAAAATTTTCATCTATTATTTCTATTTATTAATCGGAGACTGAATAATTTTGACCTGCTCGAGGCTCCAATGAACACGTAGCCCTTGTTTATTTGTCAAAATTCTTTCACGGAAGTGACGCTAGTTACTTCGTGGCGTTCATCCGATTAAAAAAAGACTAAACTCGATAGGATTTGAACTATGTCTACTGGTTGTATTCGAATAGATCCTTCATATAATTTTCTCTTATGCTAGGGTAACGAGGCGACGAGGCGATGAGAGCCTCGGTCTCCGTGGACACGTGGTGCAATAAACACAGCCGGGCAACCCCACGGGGAGCCAGGTATATCGGCATGGAACCACTAACAAGTGATTTCCTAAACTTGTTTATTTTCCATGATTCTTTTACGGAAGTGACGTTAGCTACTTCGTAGCGTTCATCCGATTAAAAAAAAAGACTAAACTCGATAGGATTTGGAC
Source organism: Lasioglossum lativentre (assembly GCA_916610255.1). Lineage (NCBI taxonomy): Eukaryota > Metazoa > Arthropoda > Insecta > Hymenoptera > Halictidae > Lasioglossum > Lasioglossum lativentre. Next base: position 8,154,993 of record OU744358.1, on the reverse strand, counting down.
TGTGCATGGCGGATTTATTCGAAGTCTTCGAATAAAAATTGCAATTTTCCATGATTTTCGGCCACTTCACCACTTCTGATCTTTTATAACTCCTAAACCAATTAAATTTTCAGAGTGCATATAATTTATACGAGCTCACCAAACACATCTTTTAAACTTTCGTTATTGGCCTTGCTAAAAAGTTGAAAACATCAGGTTTCACTATTCTTTTTCGCAATTCCGAGCAAATGCATTTTTTCAACATATTTTTGAGACGTCATTGACTAAACTATTTCTTCTAGCTTTACAGAGAAATGGTGTCGTTTCGTCCATTCATAAAAAAATTATGTTAATTTAAAGGTGATTTAAAGAAAATGCAAAACATAAAAAATCAATTTTTTTAGTGGTGTAGAGTAGAATAAAAATATGAAAAAATCGGAGATAGTGATGATGACAATATCTCATTACTAAATTAATAATATTCAAGATGATCGCATTAAGCCACGATATGAAATCTGTATTTTTTCGAATTCTTCTGGGTTTTTTATTTTTTACAACTAGAGTTTGTAACTATAAAAGATTGGAAAAAATTAAAATACTTCTATCATTATAATTAATGTTATATTTAATTTATATTAATTAGAGATGTGTATATTAGATCTATATCTTAGTTACATATTTTATATAAAACGATATATAAACTTTTCGTTCTGATCAAGGCCAAATATGATGTAGGTTCTTGTCCGGACTGAGTGTGGAGATAGGTTCTTGTCCGGACTGAGTGTGGAGAATGGTTCTTATCCGGACTGAGTGTGGAGAATGGTTCTTGTCCGGACTGAGTGTGGAGATAGGAGCTGATCCAGGCTAAACACTAGAGTAGGGGGCAGCACTATAATGGGCACGGCCAAACCCCGGGCGTGAGCACTCTCATTACTCTCTGATTCAACGAAAACAATGATACGACCAGAGAGTATACTCTCGTCAGAGCTCTCTGATAGCAAAATGATTGGTCTGGGACTGCACGCACTATACTTCTGAACCTGATTTTTCACTAGGTAACAACCAATGAAAACATCAAGATACGAGGAATTTTCACATCTCGCACAATTATGTAATCAATTTTTGTCAATAATTATAGGAAAATAATGTTAAATGCATAATGATGTGCTACCAATGATTTAACAAAATCAATTAATAATCATGAAGCCCATGACTGTTAATTAATGTTATTATATACATTGATCGCTAATGTCACTTATTAGGTATATTGCAGTATCGGAGTATACGTGTACCGCTGTCATTATTTGATAAATAAATCGTAAAAGAGATTAACAATAGTAAAATGAGACCAACCTGACTGTACTCTCACCTTCTAGCCAGTGTGAAATTGTAAAAATGTATTTAGCCAATCTATTCATTAATTTAATAGTCTGCACATCGTTGATGGTCCATGGGGTTAGTAAAACTTAAATTTACACATATCAGTAGAGACTAGCGAATATTTATCCAAAATAGAAAGATTCTAAGTCAACCATAAGAAACAGAACCTAAATAAAAATGTGTTTCTTCGTGGAATCATTTTAATAAGTCGAAAATGGTGTTACACATTCACAGTCTATGTATCACCATTGGAATGCATCAACCTTATTTTAACAAGAGAAATTATCAAATTCTAGAGCGATGTATATTATGATCCATGGATACAGTTAAGAGTATATCATGCGTTCAACGATGAACCAGAGCCGATCTATGTAGAAAGAGGAAACATCACGTTGCCTAGTGTGCGCAGCGGTGTTTCCGTTGTTGGGCAAAGTGGTCTGTTGCCATCACAAACGAACGAGCTAGTAGAACTAGCCAAACAGGATGGCAAGTATAGACTCAAAGTTGTGGCTAGAATCCCTATGGGACGCGAGACAACGTTCCTAACGTCTGTACCAGCGGTAAGTAGGTTCATATTTCTGGTTCACCTCATTCCATTACTATTCTAATTATACCCTATCTTCTATGTACAGTGTTATCTTCTGGGCTCGGACCTAGAAGACATCATAACGATATGGCTGGACAGTATGGCCGAACCGATTGCCATTAGCCAAACATCACCAGGTCCCTGTAGCATTCAGAAACCATTCACAAACATGTGGACTAGCGATGTAGTTGTTAAGTATCCAGATGGTGGGCCAGTCCCAGACACTGCCACGTACATATTAAAAGTAGAGAGAGAAAGGGAAGCAAGGGAAAGAGGAGAAGCCAAAGATAATAGACCTTACCTTTCAAGATACGTAAGTTCCATGTATCAATCAGATTCTGTACTGTTATTTCCATTTGTCTTACACATTCTTTCATGTTTCAGTGGATGTACATTTTCCTTGCATTTATTTTCGTCGTTCTCTCTGCTGCGACCAATCCAGAAGCTGCAGCAGGCTCAGGTGGCAGTGCCCAGAGACAGTGATGTAAAAACTGTATTGTTGCATTCGCGTGTGCATTGTATCTCTAAGTGTGCTCGTGCGGGAGATGTTTATTTATAAAGTTTACAATGTACTCTCTTAAACACAGTTGCAGTAATTATGACTGTATGCTCCTCTAAATAAATTCTTTAACTTAATTTAATTTGCTCTTTATTTCTCTCATATTCATGCTATCAATATTTGTACCGACTACCAAATCGATTGCCACTTTATTTTTCAAGATGAAGATAAACGACTGAGAAATTCGATAAAGGTATATAATTTTCTGTTCAAAGGAAACTGCCGTGACTATACACTAATGTACGTATATACGCGTAGTTCAATACATCAGGTGAGGTTCACAGGTGTAATAGGGGAGGATCAATAATCCACCCCCATTGAATGAACCACAGGCCTTACTAGTCTCCATTAGAGTGTCCATCAGACCGAGTCAGAATGGCAGCGTTTTCTTTGAACATTCAAAAACACGTGGAGCCGGGACTGGTCGCTAGTGGAAAATTCGATGGCTCCCACGCTTGTTTGGCAGCGGCGACGTTTGGTGGTAACATTTTGGTTCATAGTCCTCACAGACAGCCGCAGGTAAATAGCCGCGACCATGAGCAATTCGATAGAAAATTGTCTTGGAGCGGAGAGCTAGCGGACCTTCAAATAGGAACCGAGGTACAATAAACTTCAAAGAAGTTTCAAAAGCCTATATAACATACTCGCTAATCAGCTATCTTTTCTTAATTCACCATCAGATTACAGCTCTGTGCACCGGGCGTCTCACTGATGATGATAGGGACGTCCTCTTAATTGGAACTGCCAGCCACGTCATTGCCTTCCACGTCGAGGACAACTCAGATATTTTCTACAAAGAGGTACAAGAGTATGTCAGAGTTGGGCAAAAGTTATTTCGAATGAATTCCCAATTCTGGAGTATATTCGTTCAATGAGGACACTGACTGATTATTTATTCTGCCTAGATGACCGATGGAGCTAAGTGCATAGTTATTGGCAAACTGGGGTGGCTTCCCAACCAGGTTGCAATTGTTGGCGGCAACTGCTCGGTGACGATCTTGGACTCGCAAGGCACCGAAATATTTTGGACGGTGGTTGAAGGCATCGTCAGTTCTTTGGCTGTTTTTGATTTTGATGGGGACAATGAAAATGAGGTAGGCCTTATCAATGAACCTCTATTTTGCAATACAAATTGTTTCATGTTTTAGCTGATCACTGGTACACGAGATTTCGAAATCAAGGTGTACAAAGAGGAGAATGCATTGTGGGAAGCTAAGGAGACGGCTCCAGTCACTACCCTAACCGGTCTACCTAACAGGAGATTCGTTTATTCGGTTGGGAACGGGACGTTGGGTGTCTACGAAATGGCACAAAGATTGTGGCGTGTCAAAGTGAGCTCTAGTCTTTGGATAATAAAATTATTTGTCCAGACTATATTAACATTTGCACGGCCATCGGTGAATCATCTCAGTTTCTGTTTTATTGAACTACTTCAATTTTATCTAATTCCTGTGGTTGCTAAAAGACTTCAATGTGAATGCAAAGATCTAATTTCATGAATTGTTCAGTCGAAACACAGGGTGGTAGTGACAAGAAGCTTCGACGTGAACGGGGACGGTACCCCGGAAGTTATAACAGGCTGGAACAATGGAAAGGTGGACGCAAGATCCTCCAACAATGGCGAAGTGATCTTTAAAATCCAATTATCCAGCGGAATATCTGGGATCGTGGAAGCCGATTATAGACGAATCGGCAAGCCTGACCTAGTCATCGTGTCTACCAGCGGTGAAGGTACCAGCTAATGAAGAAATTAATGAAATTAGAACTTCTTCATGAATTTCTTCCAGTTCGCGGCTACGGTTCTGGATCCACGATGGACACTCCAGAACCTGGAGAAGCTATGCGCGAACTGCTGGCCAAGAAACAAGTTCTGCAGATGGAACTTAGGCAGAGGACTGCGTCCGTTCCGACCATGTATCATAGGACTAAGTTGGCAGTAACTTTGACGACTATCAATGGGGCTGCTAGGGTTGCTCTTGCTTCGGGACCGGGGTTGTTGGTAAGTATATAGCTGTTAGTAAAAGTTTTATTGTTTTGGAAAAACTGATTTAAGTGTGTGGCAACAATTATGAGACTGACTGGTAGCTACGTCGAAAACAATGATTTTTCAGATCCATTGCGCCATAGTCTTCACCGAGGGTGTGTTCGATGGCGAAACACTAGTTGTTCATCCCCCAAGACCAAAAGGGGAATTGGAAATCGAGCTTCGTCCTTCAAAAAACACACCAGTGGACATTCATGTGAAGGTGTGCGTGGGTCCTGCAGGCGCAGATCTGCTGCAGGTAGAATATGAATAGTTGGAAGTACAATATAAACGGTAAATAATTTTATCTCTATTCTTTTTGAACTCAGGTGTTCGAAATGACCCGGCAGCTGCCCAGATTTTGCATGTACGAGTTGATACCGAAACCAGGTAATTTTTCGGGGGATGTTACGAAAAATTTCGTTGTTGCCGAGGTACATTAATATTTTATATAGCAACTCAATAGTACTCGATAGTCTTTCAAAAATTACTGTCCAAAATTCTTTCAGTTTTCAGAGAGGCCTCAAAGGATTGCACTCTGGTTGAACCAAAGTTTGATCCTCCCAAACGAGTTTGAAATCAGAGAAGACGGACAAAATGGCGGAGGGATTGAAATGTGGCTTCGTGGGATGCGGGACAATAAAATTCATTGTTTCAAGACGGACGCAGCTGGGAAAGTAACCATCCTAACAGAGGATTCAACGTTTGCAGGGGACATTATTCAATCTTTAGCGTTATACTTAGGTCTAAGGGAACTATCCTCGGAAGTCACGTTTCCGGAAGAGGAGAATAAGCTCTTAGAAGCTTTGGAAAGAGTCAAAGGTACTGCATATTGCTTCCTATATTAAAAAAAATAATGTTAACAAATAAACATACTCTGTTCTTTCGCAGATTTGAAAGATATCGATACGAGACTGCAGGCAGAAGCAGCCAGCGATACCACTCTGTTAAAGAACATTATAATTCGCTTGGAAGATGCCAGAATCCTCGAGAACATCGACGAGATGAGGAAGCGGTTGGTGCAGTTGAAGAATGTAAACATGGATTTAATTAAAGAACATGAAATTAGGATGAAGAGTTATCGAGAGTTGGCGTCAAATTTGAAGGAGTTGAATCTCGGGGTGCAGCGTGCTGCTAAATTAAGAGGTAAGTGAACGATTCGGGTTTTTGGCGAATTATTAGTGGATCTCGTGAATCTGATTTCAGTCGGCAAGAATGCATCGAACACGGTGGCCCACTGCAGAGCAGCTATCCAAGACAATAACCCGAAGGCGCTTCTTCTGGCAATAAGACACGGATAAAATTTAACGTACATCATTGTTTTATTGTTATACAAGATAACTGTTCAAGTTCCACGTTAAAATATTCCATAAAATAAGTACTGTTGCGTACTGCTAACTCTAATCTTCTTGGGACCAGACTTTACAATATATATTTTTAACAAATGATATCACAGGATATACAAGTCTTTCCAAAATCCTTCCAAACACTCTTCATAAACGATCGAGGTTTTCTTCGAAATTCGATAGTGAAGAAGAAAATCTTCGAGCAGCGAGATTGTACAACACAGTTTTGTACTTTTATTGAGAACTATGTGTAAACATAGGAACAATTTATACATGGAAAACTATATAATTAACTAGGTAAAAGTAAAAAATATTTCGCATGAAAATATGTAAATCTATAAAGACCGCATAGTCAGCTGTGCTGCTTTGTTAATATTATCTTTAACATAATTTAGGTATAAATACTAACTTAAATTTAATTGATGCTAGCTTCGACTAAATAGTCGCATAGTTCACTGAAATGATAAGTGGCTGCACTGAAAAGAGGGTAATTAGAAACAAATCTAAATTTTTCTCTGGTTCCCTGCCTGCAAAATGAGTAAATAGTGCTGCGTTCTGCGATCAATGGTTTGCTCCCCGCACAGAGATGCTGAATCTTCTTTTAAGAGGAACAGGCGATGGACGACGAAGAGCGTTCAGAGTTCCATCGGTGGACGCCCTAACCCTGAAGGAGGCCTGCTGTCCAGAATTGCCTGGCAATTCCGTCAACAGTTTGTAGACGTCGGTGAAAACGGCCATGACCTGTCGAATAAAAATAATCGGGCCAGTTACTGTTACCGTTACATAACCAGGCGAGATTATCTATTCAGTCACTACGACGAGAGTATTTTTCTTCGCAGGCTACGTTCGAACATTATCACTCGTGCCGTTTTTTCATTAACACCCCTTATACGCTCGTGGCACGTGTATGGCCGTATCTATCCAAATTCTTTCTCTACTCTACACCTTTCGATTCAAAACTCTCAACATTATTTTTCTTCGAAGTATCTTTGTAATTTCATCAATTATGAAATAAAAAATTTGGAACCGATTATTTGATTGGCAGTGGTACGTTTAGCGATCATTATTACTGTTTAAATACATTTCGCCTCCTGCATTTTGGAGATCGTAAGCGAATTTATTAATAACTCCATATACCGATGCACAAATTCCTTTTTCAGAGTCGCCAAATAATTCCAAATATGGCTGACGCGGCAGTCAATTTGTTAATATACGCATTCACTCAGTCAATTTGACTGCCATATCGGTCGAATGTAGGTGACACAATTTTTCGTCCACCTTCGATAATGCATTTTTGTTGCAACATATTTTTGCTCAACTCAAATTTTATTAAGATCTGTAGAATCTGAAAGGGTTGTGCCAATAATATCGAACAGTTGTATTTCTTTAAATACTCGGTGTAGACTTGAGTAAATTTTTATAAACGCCATTGAATGAAACGCAAATGTGTTGAATGATGCGCAAATACATATACTAAATGAAGTGCAAATGTATTGAATGAAGTGCGAATGTACTGAATGAAGTACAATAATGTAATTATCTTCTGTACATTCAAGAACAGATAGAAAGCACATACAATTTTTGCTAATGATGTAGGAAATGTTAATGATAAACTTGAATATCTTAAACCAATGGTTTTAGAAGGATGTCAGTTTTTTGAGAATGCACTTCTTGAAATTGCATTATATATATATAATAGAAACTTTTAAAGTTAATTGCCAGAAGCAGAAAACAGAAATTCATATAATAATTAAAAAAAAAAAACAGCCATATGTTTGCTCTGCTTGAAACCTTTCATATCGCGAGACGTTATAAAAAGCTATAAACGTCTACGGAATTTTATTATATTTCCGTTCTATTTATGTCAAAAGTCAAAATCGCGCCTTCGCAGATAAAAAATAATCGCACAAAATGAATATGAAAGTTAAGCAGATTTAAATATCCTTTCCGGAAGAAGGTCACTCGAGTCTACAATACGAGTACGCAAGGGTCGACCATTAAAGGGTTCGACAGACGCTATTAGAAGTCGTCGTGCGAATAAGCATAGCGAACGATAACCGTGGTCACCGGCGAGTAGTTCGATTATGGGGTAATTAATTGTGAAACAAATTTTTAATTGCGGCACGTTACGATTCTGATAACAGCAGCGTACACATTGTACCGATGTCGGTCGATATCGCGCGTCCACACTCGCCGCAGATACAGATTTTGTTTACGACTTCGCGATCACGCGTAAACGCCATGACCGGTTTCCCGGAGGAGTAAACAATCGTATAGAAAAATAACCGATTAATCTCCAACAGTAAACGGGGCCCTGAAAGATTCGCAAATTGTTTCCCCCCTCTCGCCCTCCATTCTCCCCTCCTTATGGAACCTGAGGATTCGCACTTTTAAAAGAAAAAACATGTCGAGTGAGTGACGCGTCGCTACGTCAGCTTCCGACGATTTGGCTAATTAGGTGACGTAGCGTCCGTTGTCGTCGGCATTTGGAAACACCGTGGCTCACCAACCACGTCATCCTCGGCAACTTTCTAATCTTTTGTTCGTCTGGAGAGACTCTTTCTTTTGGTGCGATTGCGTCCCACCACGTTGAAAGGCAAGGACGTCTCTAAAATGACCGCGAAGAATGCGAAATTTATAGCATGTATATATATCGTTACATAATTGATCGGTTTTTTGTAAGGAGTTTCTTTTTAGCGAAAGATACCGATTTTTCGGAATATTTCGGGAACGTATAATTAATTAATCTGGAACCTTGTCCTCTTGTATCGTGCTAATCGAATTTTTGTTTTTCTGCTCCAGTCGCTTAAAAATATACTGTTCTGAATTTATATGTGACTTGACATTTTTACAGATTGATGTGATGTATGTTCTACAGTTTTTGTCTGACTGAAATTCCAACTGGGTCTCGTTTACTACAATCTGACCCACGATTAATCAAAGAAAAATGATTTTTAGAGGAACGATAACTATTTAGAACCAAATGTCCAATTTTACTTATACGCATATATATATATATATATATATATATATATATATATATATATATATATATATATATATATATATATATATATATATATATACACTTAACCTGTTCAGCATTAAAAGTGTTTTTCGCATTCAGAATACTGTTTTAAAAGGAAACACTATGCAATGCCACGTTCCTCGAACGATTTCGCATTCCGCTTTCTAATCAAAGTTTTGTTATTCCACTATTTAGAGATAGCAGAGTTTAGAAAGAAGTTAGAGATAGTGATTCCTCCTGCTCGGCCGCCATCTTGATTTTGTAAAGCCGTAAAAAGCATTTTTCATACCGTCCGTATCGTGCGTATCGTACAAACATGTGTTTCAGTGGTTTCATAAAAAGAGAAAATGAAAAAATTCGACGAAGATAATACCGAGGGGATTGAAACGATTGTTTTCATTGGATTCAGGTAGAAATTAATTACTTGTTCGACGGATTCCCGGACGGAGATCTCATGGAACGATTGAGCTTCGATTTCTTCGGCCCTTTGGCGACCTTCGGAGGTAGATACAACCCTCTCACCCGGTGTGTAGGACAGATCCGACTTGTTTGCGATTAGGACCACTACTGGTGGCACCTTCCTAGTTTTCTTCGCGTGCGACACCAAAAATCTGGAATGAACACAGTCGCTATCGGGATTAACGACCCATTCACTTAATACGATAATTCGACGTACTCTTCCGACCAGTGTATTATCACTTATATCAGCCTCCGACTATATCATCGACACGAAATTAATTGGCTGGCAAGGCCTCAGACGATCTTATTCCGACATAGTCTATTCCCTTTGCGCTAACCGAGATAGTATCAGATTGGAACGCTTTAAAAGGTGAACACCCTTGTTGCTTAGTTCTATAGTTAAAATAATTATGCTAGCGGATGCTGTGCGTTTATCGGCGTTTCTGGACTGTGACCTTGACTATACAAATTATTTTATCTGCTGTACAGTCAAAACAAATGTGGGGTAGACGGGACAAATTAAAGCTTCGCTTTTATAAATTCGAAGCATCGATATTAATGTTTTTGAACAGACCACTGGTTCTGAACCAGTGTTCCGCGAAATTATGAAACCGGAATTTTTTTAATAATATATTTATTTCCACGCGGGATGTTTGTGTTTGTTCTTCGGATCATTAATTTTGTTATTCCGCAAATGTTTCATATAATCAAAAGTGTTCCCCGACTTCAAAAAGGTTAAGAACCACTGGAATAGACTGTAAATATCGACTATATAGACTGGAGATTTTATTCATTTATAAGAAACAAGAAAGCGAGCTAAAAAAAACGTGGGTAAAAATGGGTAGGAGCAAGCAGCAGGAGAATCTTTATCCGGCATAACAAATATACGCGGTTATTACCGATCTAAACCGATACCAAGGGGTATCGGCTATTTAAAGCATCTTCAGCGAAGAAAATCGATTCTCACCGGAGTCGGTGGGTTTCATCGAAGCTGACGCGATCCGAAACGGAGTAAACGAGAATTATGGCGTCGGCCAATCGCAGCTTGAACTCGGTTGGGGGCGGCAGGAATCCCGGCGGGTCGGTTAGTTCCCAGGAAGCGTCCAGGAAGTTATCAACCTTGTAAATCCTCTCGGTGCTGCAGTCGTATTCCCCGATAAACCGCTTTGTCGCGAACCTAACCGCCAGTGCTGCACATTCACAACTCTTTAATATACTTGTAGAAAAAAACCCGTAGGAAACCGGCTGTGCATTCGCTGCATCGGAGACAATTAAAACGCGCTCTCACGATACGATAGTGCTTCGAGTGCGATGAATTCGAATGTTTCGATGGTTTTCGACAGGAATATTTTGTTAAGAAATTATTTGAACTACACACGATAGAATTTGTTGGAAGTCGGAATGCTTGAAATTGTAGAACCGACGATATAGTTCGCGATGAAAATTCGTGGACGTTACCAGTTTTACCGACGCCCTGCAGGCCTAGTAGGAGGACTTTAAAGAATTTCGGCTCCTTGCTGGTCAGGCCGAGGTTCCACGCGATCGGTGGGCTGATTCTTTTCTTTAGCGACGTCGCTGGCGGACTGAACCTCTCCATGACTTGGAAGTCACTGCTTTCCTGCCAGGCTCGCTCCATCGATTATGAACCCTCTCCGGCACCGATGGTATTTAATAGAACCCGTGTTATTACACATCCGAGGAGAGAGCCACGTCGAGAAGAGCCTCCCTTTTTTCACGTTGGGACCGTGTTTGATAAACATATCGATCGGTGACGTTTGTCCTTTTCCGCGAGGGTTGCACGCAGTGTGCTTTTAGCTCGGGCGACGCGGCGAGGTGTGCGGAATTTTCGCAATTTCTCCATTCAAGCGAGACTCTGTGTTCGCGTAGGTGCCATCGCTTCTTATAACGGAGCAATCGTTTCGAAACGTTCTCCAAGCCGATTATGTACCTGCATAGCGAGCTATGTTATTATTTTTATGGATATTTTTTTCGTTAGACATAGCTGCATAGGCCAAGGTTTCTCGAAAGATCGGCCGCGACCGGTAAGCTCGATAAGTCGATATTCGAGCGCACGTGCATTGCCGGCCGGCTATGTACATATGCCAATAATTTTTGCGTAACAAGCCAGATAATCGCAATTATAGTAACGGTTTCGCAACAGCCGGCAGTTATCGATCCAGAATATTTCTCGGATCACGTGTGTGCACGAGAACGCGCACGGTCGAGCGAATTATTATCGAATCTCCGGCGCGATACTGCTCAATTAAACATACATACGCTACAACCATACACCACGCAGCGTGGGCATCGATAATTATATTATAATTCGCCGATTAGCGCGTGGCGTACTGCACGAAATTCCTTTCCCCTCGATTTCCCCTTGGGGTTCATCACGGTGGCGCCAAAAAGAACGTGAACCCCGCAAAGGTCGCTATACACGGTCCTAATCAAAAAACGCCTCGGTATCAGTGTCGTTAGGTCAAACATTTAATGGCTGCGTTTCGCAATTTAGCGGGCCTCCCTTCTGGATGGAATAAAACCGTTGACGCCGTGCGGCCCGATCCGATGGGGCCCCATAGTACATACATACATACATACATGTACCATATTGTACGTAAATCGGCACGCGCCCCCATCAACTTTGTGTGCCCGCGGCTTTTATGTAACTGTTACGAGCGGTACTTTTATCGCGACCCCTTGCGACTCGCACTCTCGTTCGGTGCGACGTCCGAGAGATATCCGGCACATATTCCCGTGACTCACTGTCGTTTTGCTATTTCCGCTCGGACGCATTTTTCGCCACGTGGGAACCGTCGACGCCGCAAACGCCATCTTCGCGAATCCGAGGCCGGCCGGGTCGTTCAACGTTCGACGTTTTTCGTATTGTTCGAAAGCGCTGATCTTGCCGAACACAATATGATCATGTTATGCGATCGTTTTCCACGAATATGCATCTTTATCGTTTCAATAATTGTAAAAAAAAAGTTAAAAAGGAGCTATACAAATTAATTCTTCATATAAATTCAATATTACCCCACAATAATATTTTACTCCTAATAATATTCAATATTACCCCTCAATAATATTAAATTTTACTCCTAATAATATTCAATATTACCCCTCTATAATATTAAATTTTACTTGTAAAATTAATTCTATACGAGATACCGAACTATATCTAGAACAACGATGCATTGGCATGCTCAACGATTTTCATAGGATGCGAAGAAATATAATTGCTTCAAGGGGATGACGAATCTTTAGTTAATTGATCGATCGGATCGACTAATTTGATTCCCACGCGCGGCGTTTTTGCGCAGAAATTTCTCTATTTCCTCTTCGAAACGTGCTTGTTCAAAGTTCAAACGTAAAAGAGGAATCGCCAGAAACTATGCGAATAATATTATTCTGTACAAGAATAATACGTGTCGAGATATAATGTATATCTGTGTTTAGATAATAATTTTATCTTGAAATTCTATTTTTTTTTAATCGGAATCACTTCATTCATTTTAGAATCCATTCGATCGATGACCCAGACCTAATTCGTGACTCCGTGCGATCTCCGTTGTTCCGTCACTTTCGCGTTCATCGACAGCGTCGGTATCGTCCGGCGCCATTTTCTGCGGTACCTGACATTATTATTTTTTACTGTATGCTCTAATGTTATCTAATATTAAAATAGTTGAAAAATATAAAAAAAACTCTCGTCAAAAATGGTATCCACTTGTCGATGACCTCTCCAGAGTCTGCTGACTCTATCGATCGGTCGATCTCGGGCACTACCTTTTTTGCAGTTCGCATCTTACACCCTTTCGCAACGCTGTTTATCGATGAAGTCGACGTGTCAACGAGCGATAACGATGTGCCGCACGTTACGATAAATGACCGAAGACTGAAAACAGAAATCTGTAATTTCTACACGGACATGTGTTTTTTTTTCACCAATCAATGATATCCCGAAGGTGTCCACTTTCTTTTCCTAGATCGGACGACGATCTACGTTTCGGCGTTTTTCCCCAGAAAAATCTGTATGTTGCGTCGAGAGCGAGGCACGTTGGGGATTCGCGCGTCGATTACGAGATTTTCGGGGCCCCGCGAATCCGCGATTCGTCATCCAGCAGTCCGGTTCCAGGAATCCCTGAGCGGTGTCGCCGGAGACCGGCCGTGTTTCCTGGTATATCCAGCTGGCCATTGATAATCTAAATATAGACGCCATGAAGTCGGCCGTGTAAGAGTAAAGCGTGCCGCTCTCCGGTGACCTCATGCGCGTTCCACGGGGTTATCGTGGGTGGTATAGCACTCGCGCCCTTATCGGTTATCGTTTTTCCCCCTGCTTACCGAAAAAACGTGTCCGCCGCGCCGGTCACCATGCCGGTCCCACATTTTTCTGGCATTAACACAACCGAAGAACGCTCCTTAAGGGACCCGATCATCCCAAAACATGACCCCCTTGCACGCGGATAAGATAACAAACGAATTCTATAACAGATCGATCCTGGGGGGGGGGGGGCATTATTAAAAAAAAAGAAGCACACATACGCTGAGAAAGAGAGAGAGAGAGAGAGAGAGGAGCATCTCCGTGTAAACAGAGAGTTATATTTTGTTTTCGATCGAATCTGTGCACGAGGCCTGATGCTGATAGCAAACACACCACGAGCAGTCTGGGATCGAGTCCTGTGATCTATGGATCGAGAGGACACCAGCAGAGTTATCGATGATCGTAAATTGGATTAGGTTGGCGCCTGGGCTATGTCTATCTGCGAGGATCGTATACCGTAATCGGTTAACGGAGATTCCTCGTTCTACACCAGATACGAAGGGAATTGATTAACGGACTCGGTTATCATTCGTGGACCTTGAGGGATCTCGAATTTCCAGGCTGCACAAATAAATTATGTAAGATGCACTCGGGTACACATTCGGAATTTTTGATTATCGCGGCGGCGGCCCGGTATCGGAGAGTTCTATCGACTTCACGGAAGATCGATTATTCGCTGAACTCGGTGGCCCAGTAATTTTCCTCTCCATTTGTAACGTTTGTTTATGACTTTTAACGAGACAACGCGTATCCGCGCGCCGACCCAGCCGCAATCGCTGCCGGCCACAGAGGGCGCCTTATGGTTTTGAAGAAGTCGAGGGATCAACCGGAAGTGGAGGACGCGAGCATGAGATTCGATGGTGTGATTCGGTTACCTGAGGTTTCTCAAAAAAAAAAACTTTGGATCGCTCTTAGGAAATTGAACGAAAAGGAGATCACAGGTGCGAAAAATAGTTTTCATTTTTGTTCGATTAGATGGTACTTCGGAGGTCTATAGGGAATTACATAAACGACATAATAACGGTTCTCCGGTTCCCCAAAAAAACTTTGGATCGCTCTTAGGAAATTGAACGAAAAGAAGATTACAGGTGCGAAAAATAGTTTTCATTTTTGTTCGATTAGAATGGTACTTCGGAGGTCTATAGGGAATTACATAAACGACATAATAACGGTTCTCCGGTTCCCCGATGGGACCGAGGACCGATGAAAATATTAATTGAGCCGAGATAAACCATTATCTTATTCCGATTTTTCCGTCCCTTCGGTTATCGCCTGTTGAGAAAAATCGATCCACTCTGTTTTTCGTTTTAAGAAATCGAATGAAACAATTTTACATCCGACTGTTAAAGAATAAAATTGTATATTTCTTATATCCGTTTCAACCACCCTATATGTCTCTAAACACGAAGAAGCGTGATTTGAAGCAATCGTCAGGCTACGCGATCTAGAATTCCAATTTAGCTCGTTCTCGTAACAATCATTATTTTCTGTTACCATTTCTCAGATAGTATTCTTATCGTGTCACGCTATTTTCCCTGTCTTTGTGCACACAACTCGAACGAGTTTTATTAATTAATGGGGAGCGGGGGAAGAGAACCCGGCGCACGTGAATCGCCGCCTCGGCGAGATTCTGTTATGGCTATGAAGCGTCGCTCGTGACTCATCGAGGTGTCGATAATCCGCGAACCAAATTAGTAAACAACTAATCGTTTGTTTCGTCGATCGTCGAGACTTTTCCGGTAAAAAGGCCGATTGTGAGTGGCGGGCAAGGCTATTTACTCGCTCGTTCCCCCCTTATCGAAACCGCGAATCGCCATAGAACACTCGATTCACGTTCCGTTTCAAATGAAGGCTGCAAAAGGGGGCAATATTATTTATTGCCGGTGCCGACGTAGTAATCTTGAGACGCATTTTTACGAAACCCCATCTCGCGATACCGCGTATATATTGATACACGATTTTTAGACCTCCTACCCCCCAGCAACTCGAATGCGTTTATTTGTTGGTAGCTAGACCGCCCTTAACAAAAAAAGAAAGCAAAATTTCTGCTTGGTACCGGATCGTTAAAAAATTGAAGAGAGTTTTGATTTCGTCAAGTTAGAAATGTACCGAAAGAGCCAATTTTCCCGAAACGGTGTGGAAGTTGGGGAGTCGGCGACAAGCATAGTGGCGCCAGGTCGAGCGTTTTTCGCGGAAACGGCATTATAGCAAACGATGGATTCTGAGCGAGATCCGTGGTTGCACTCGGTTTCCCGGAATATTCTCCGTGACCTGACACGATTCCCCAACGATAGGAAAGGATTGTTGACCAGCCTGGTGCAATCCGCGAAGAGATGCGAAGGAACGAACGGGCGGCGTCGGCTATTAATAAACGGCCGCCTCGTAAAAAATCTATTACCCGGCCGAGAATAATTGCCACAATAAAGATTGTCGTTTCAATTATAACGCGGGGACCATTAACGGCGGCGTTAACACTCGCCTTTTTTCCTCTCTTTTCAATTGATCGACCTCTGAACCGATGTGAACGTCCAAGCTTGATAGCGCGCGGACCCGTTCGCGCTTCTTCTTCAACGTCGGAGATGTGTCATGCACCTTATTGAATATCTCTCGTGTTTGTCCGAGAGACGGTCACCGTATGTATACGTACGAGTATCCATATATCGATATCTAAGTATATTCTATATGAGCATACACGTAATAACAATAACAATAACATTCCGCTTGGAGATAAAGTTTCGGTTAAATATAGAACAACAACAATGCGCGAAACCATCAGCGGCATTTTCCGAATCTTTGGTCGGCCGAGACGGAAAATCATTCGACTAAACGGGGGGGATGCATGATGGAGACTATATCGTTCGTCTCATCTGGACCTTGATTTCTCCCTCTTTGAATGATTCGTTCAATTTCTTTTCTGATTTCTTACTCATTCTGTCAGATTTTTCTAAAATGGTCCCTTCAAGATCACAATTAGAAAGTTCTAAAGGGTTTCCAATAACATTCGCAGATTTGCCAGAAACAGGCGTCCACTTTTACTTATTTGCATGATGGAGACTATCGTTAGTCTCATCTGGACCTTGATTTCTCCCTCTTGGGATGATTCATTCAATTTCTTTTCTGATTTCTTACTCATTCTGTCAGATTTGTCTAAAATGGTCCCTTCAAGATCACAATTAGAAAGGTCTAAAGGGTTCCCAATGCAAAATGTGATCGATAGTCTTGTTCTTGTGTTATTTAGTTGTTATTCAAAATAAAAATTTACCGACTCGACCCTCCTTTCCTTTCGAAGATCCTGTCGCTTGAGAGATACTTAATCCATGGTCCGAATATTTAAATAAAAATCAATTGCAAAATTTGTACCGAACAGACAGACAGACAGACAGACAGACAGACAGACAGACAGACGGATAGACAGACAAGAAAGCGTGCTAATAAAAACTTGGTAAAAATTGATCGATTGCAAGCGATCTACGATGATCGCACGATTTGCAAAGATCACGGAAATGGGGGATAACATTCGAATATTTGCCACAAAAACAGGCGTCCACTTTTACTTGTTTGCAGAACGCAGACGCAGTTGCTGCACGCATAACGCGCATGTTCCGGGGAGCAACGTTCAGGGTGTGTTGTCCACGAACGGTTACAGCAATTGTGTAACCGGTTGTTTGCCGGCAACGAGCTCCGTGTTTGGGTTCACCATTGGCTGTTTACGATGATACCGTGCGCGAATCCCGGATCGTCCTTCCTTTCGCGGCATTGAAATCCGCGGGGGACGTGCCCCGGCTCGTGACTTACTCGCCCGAATCATAGCGTTCGATACAATTATCGCTCGCTATTGAAATAGCGACAAGGTCAACGGTGTTTTAGAGACGATCGCACTACCCTGAGGAGGAAGACGAAGCGAACAGCTTGATAATTCAGTAAGGTGAAGTGCCCTAAGTCTGGACAGTCCAAAAGTGATACCTAAATCTGGACAATTGAATTTTCATAGTAAAATCAGTAATTAAGAGATTAAATAATTATATTATATATTCTGAGGCCTTAGCTACAAGTAGGTGTGAATATTATTTCATTATGACATCAATTGAAATTTAAAAATAAATTCAAAGTTCATCTGAAAACAGTATACAAAATAGTCTATAGTCTAACGTTTGTTAGAAAAAAAGATATAATTTAAGTCCTCAGTCAAAAAATAATTATCACGCATAATAATACTGATATTTTAAAATAAGTTGGCAATCAAACTTAACGTAAATAATAATTATTAATCCAAATATTAGATGTCCAAGATTAGGACTGTTTCCAAATATAAGTACTCCATACTGGGACGCCATGACAGTAGCTGTCCCACTCTAAGCTTATACGCAATATGCTTACGCCTGAAGCCGGACACGTGTTTGTGAATAAAATCAATAGTATTAGAATATAATTTAATGGAATAATATTTTTGTATGTAATTTGTTAAAAATTTAATGAAGTTCGATGTTATAGACATAATTATGTTGTGGGTTCGTAAATAACGAAAAGCACCTTCGACGGTTAACGATATAAATATATATTTGGTTAAATAATACAATACTATAATCTATGATAAGAATACTACATATTACGCAATACATCTTCTATTCGTCATGCGCAACCAACCACCGTTTTAGGTTATGTTCGCTCGATCAACTCGTAAATTGAATTTGTCCAGGTATAGACTTTACTTCTGTCCAGGTACTAGCTTAGATTGGATTTAATATGTCCAACTATAGGTTTGAATTGTTCTTGTCAATACAATTAAGATATTAACCTAAACAATGATTTTTTTATTTTAAATTACTTTACAAACTCTGAACTGTATGTTAAAACTCTTAAAAAATTATTTTTGTTTATTTCAAGTGATAAAATTTAAAATAGAAAAACATGCTGTCCAGGTATAGGGCACTTCACCTTACCAGAACTGTACCCCACTCGTGGCAATCTTCGAGAAGTCTTCAAGAAGTCTTCAAGAAGTCTTCAAGAAGAGGATCTTTACGTGGAACACTGGGTACAAAACTTATGTGAAATTGATAAAATTCCCGTGCCAGTGAACGTGTTAATAAACACAATGCGTGACCGTACCCGTACAGCATCTATCAGTTTACAAAGAGAGCTCGTGTCAGCTAATTGAAGCCTTTTTGTTCGGTCAGTTTGAATCATGATAGTGACCAGTTACTTGACCATGAAAGCATCATGCTCACCTAGAGGAGTAATCGTCAGGGAAACGTATTCGACGGAAGGCTGTGGCAACAGCACCCGTGGATGTTTTCTGTTCAACGATAAGGGAGTCGTCGACACCACTGTCTCGGCGTGTTCGATCGACACAGACAGGTCGATCGCGGCGTCTGAACTTGGACCTCGCCGGCGTAAATCAGCAAAACAACCGTCCTCGCAGATTGCAACTATAATTGGATTTTTACGGTACGCGACGTGGCGCGCGTTCCCCTATGCAATTTGTATCGGCCCCTATCGAGAGAATTCCGCTGCGTAGGGCTCGCGCACTGATTCTTCGAGAGACGATGACACTATGTATAAGTGGATCGTGCGTGGTTCGATCGCTGACAGCGAGCGGTGCTTTTGTCCTGTAACTGTGGGAAAACCCGAAAATTTCAGGCAGTTGATATTCCGTGTTGAGTTTTGTACACGTATTCGGGGTAAATTTTTATCACCGACTCTTTTTCATATGAAACCTTTCAAATTTTCAGATTTTTCATTATCAGATTGTTAACCCCTTGCCCTACCATTTATTTTATGGTTTCAGTGAATTTTTTTCTAGTTCGCAATTTCCTAAAAAAAAAACCAGAAAATTTATATCTATATTGTATGCCTATACACGAGATTTTTCATTATCAGATTATTAACCCCTTGCCCTACCATTTATTTTATGGTTTCGGTGATTATAGAATTTTTTTATAGTTCGCATTTTCCTGAAAAAAACCAGAAAATTTATATCTATCGTATGCCTATACATGCTATCTAATAACTGTACATTAACAAATCCAAAATAGAATTTCATCTCGATTTATAGAAAATTAATAACATACATATTTATTAGACTCTGTTCAGAATCTTCATCACGACACGTTATTGTAGGGCAAGGGGTTAATTACGATCAGAGAAAATCGTTATCGAACCACTGATGCACGGTTGCGCGATTCGTTCGATAAATAATCGATGTGATATATTTAATTTCGGGCAACGAAAAATCGGCCGATCTCTGTCGCGAGGTCCGATATTGGTGCAAGTGCACGCGACGAAATTGCACTTCCTGAATTGAAGTGGAAGGCGGGGGCGGGAGAACAAGAGGCTTCGAGCAACACGTGGAAGAAGTAGGTCTCGCCGCGTCCGTCGAGGATCATCCTAATCTATGCTACTACCCGTACTTACCTCGTTGGCGTTGACTGATCATGCACCTTGCTCATGCACATTCCCCCCTGCGGCGCGGCGGCGTGGAGTCGCGTTAACGCACGCCGACTGACCTCTGCGTTTACACATACATGTACATAGAGCGCGCGCTATCGTGCAGTCGGCTCACGATTGACACACGACATCGGTCGTGATTACTCGCTATAATTGCCAGACACGCAAATCCAACGGGATCGCACCGTCACTGGCCTGTCAACTCGAATTTTAGAGAGACCGGCCCGCCGCCGCCGCCATAAATTAGGCGTTCGTGTAGATCCATGACAGTGGGAGGACCTTCGTCAGTCGGATTCGTTGTTCACTGTCCCGAGGTCAATATATCTTGATTTGTGGTCAGTTAGCGACATGATATTTCGCGGTGAATTGGCTCGAGCGTTTATTTATTGCTGGATAAGGAAATTAATTGGTTCACCATTGATGCAACGCGGCAAATTCGAAAGTCGTCGAATATTAAAATCCATCGCCAAATTGTATATGTTACGTATATATGGAGGGTGGTGATCGCCTAAAAAACAAACAAAAAAAAAAAGAAAAAGAATTTGATTTCGGCGGCGGGTTACCACTTTCTTGAGCACAGTGGGGTGCCACGAATGGTTCCCAATTAAAGTGGTTGATGGACGTGCAACGACCGGGGCCCGGGCTGCTCTCGGAGCTGTCTATTGGACGCCGGTTATGACAGTCAATTGCGATTCGGCCTGGTGTCGGAGAAGCGTCGCGTCCGCCGCGTACATTAAGACTAATGATCCCGGTGAATTAGATAGAGCTAAATTGTAAGCCGGGTGATTACGTCGACGGGGACTGAACTCGAAATGTCGCGGGTCACCGAGAGTACGAAGGATTTCATCTTCCGTAGCGGTCTCGAGATAGAAACGAAACGGAACCCCAACGATTATGCGTTAAGGTCGTTAATGATTCGATTGAAATTGGCAGCGGTGTGGAACAATTATGTGGGTTCAGCCGCGGCTGAACTAGCCGGGGCTCAATCATGGAATGATCGTTTAACCGGGTCCGAGGCAATAGGTGAATTAGATCACTAAGCAGAATTATTTTCGCCAATCATCCCTACCGGGCCCCACTCGAGGTGCACGTCCCATTCGATCAAGTGTAAACTCCACTATTAACCTGTTGAGTCTGGCCTGCGGCGAACACCGTGTTGCATGCCGGGGCTCACCGTGATTGCAACTGGCAACACCGAATGCACTGATATTGCGGGATACCCCCCGGGGGCCCGGCCGGTTCATCCGAGAACGTTTTGCATTTCTTGCTTGACTGGGTACACTCCGGTTCCGCCTTTCTCATTTGTTTTTTGTTTTTTTTTTCTGTCGACACAGTAGATGAACCTGTAATTCTTCTTCTTCTTCGCCATTTACAATGTTCATGCGTTCGTTGTTGCACCTCTAGAAAAAGTATTATTTTTTCTTTTTTTTTTTTTCATGGAACTCTCAGCATCGTCGATTTTCTTTTCAATTCGCGACGGTTCGAGTAACACGAACAATTATCGCTTAACCCGGCTACGCTTATTGGGTCCATTTGGACCCGAAGCATTCTTTGCGCGCTTGTAACTTCTAAACGGAATGGCCGACGAGCCTGAAATTTCTTGGCGGAGAATAATTTATTAAAATCTTTCTTCCACTTGAAAACAAATTTTAAATCCTTTTTGAAATACTTGTAATAGAAATTGTTACGCATAAGGCATTTAGGGTTCAAATGGACCCTTAACAATTTTTTCAGTAAATTTCCGTTAAAAATTTTTAGAAAATTTTAGTACACCATGTGATGAATTATTTCATTGCCACATTTTCGAATCCCGTGTCACTTCCAGGTCTCGCTTGGGCCTGTTCACGGTCAGGCCCTTTCCTTTTTTTATTGACATCTTTCGTATGATGCAATTGATCCTGAATTTCATCAAACCGCACAAAAACAGGTTCAGAGCAGAGTTCCTAATAAAATTAGGGCTGAGCTTAGTATCAAATTTGATCAAATCAAGCGATAAGGACAAGCGACGAAGAAGAACTGAAGATATTGCACAGCCATGAAAAAAGGTCACAGGACGGTGTACTTTTTGCAGTGATACCGATAAAAAAAGATCACAAATACGATATATCTTGTACCAACTGCTCAAAATTCATTTGTAAAGAGCACAGAGGCTCACTTTGCATTGATTGTACAAGAGACTCCGAATAAGTTAATTTAATTACGTGTATGTAATTTACGTTTACGAATGTAATTTTGAATTAGTATGTAATTTACGTAAATAACAACAGATAAATAAAAAATTTTAAAACAATTTACAGCTAAACATTAAATAAATTGATATGGGTCCGAATGGACCCAAAACAAACTTATTAAGTGGCTTTTTTTTTAAGCGTAGCCGGGTTAAATATTGCAATGATTTTCATCCGCTGAAATTTACTGGAATAGTCGCTGATTCAATTGCACCGGCAGACAAGGAGACCTCTCCCCGTTCCCCTGGACGCGCCGCGCCGCGCCGCCGGTGTAATAAAATCGTAACGCATGCAATAAGCGTGCACGACGTGTTCCTCCAGCGGGAACTAACCATCTAAATTGAATATGTAGGGTAAACTTCGAATAAACGTCCAGGCGATTGCCTTTGTTAACTGCGAGACACGGATTGACTGTGGCTGATCCCTAAGCGCCGTTCTTCGCTATTCTGAGACAACGGTGGACTGTGATTTTGATTGGCAGACCCTTCGAACGTGCTTCATTATTACCCAACAAATTGGTACATTGATCTGCGCGGTTTATTTATATACCGAAATTCTTAACCGTAAGCTATTCTTTGTTGATTCTCTGTCGTTCCTTTATAGTTGACGCGAATGGCGACCGCATGGCTGCAACATCCCAAAATAAAATGTCCAACAGCATGAATTTCTATTAATTTATTTTCAACCAGTTAAGATAATATTTTTAGAATTCAGCTGGCACAAAATTGCATAAATATCCAACAGTCCGAAGAATATTGTTCTTTTTATAATTCTACCACCCGGCAAGATAATATTTTCAGTATTTAGCTGCCATTCTTCCATACGTGACTCCAATGGCGGCCATCGTTACAAAATCGAATAAATATCCAACGCGTCTGAATAACATTATTCTTTTGAAAATTCCTCTACCTGGCAAGATAATATTTTCGGTATTTAGCTGTCGTTCTTCCATACGTGACTCGAATGGCGGGCGTCGTTACAAAATCGCATAAATATCCATCAGTCCGAATAATATTATTCTTCTTAATATTCTGCTACCTGGTAAGATAATATATTCGGTATTCGGCTGTGCTATTCTCTCGTACATTGACGCAAACGACCGTCGCGGCGCGGCGCGAATATTTTTCAAATCAAACAATGAATAGTCCGAGTTAGTTAAAAAACGCCTGAAGCAGATACGGAAGATGTACGATATATATTCATGTACCATATGGTTACGCTCCTTCCGAGTTATTTATGCCAAAGTTGCGCCTCTACATTGTGCATCACGATAATTGTATTGCCGGCAATCGCTATTGTACATCGGCTCTGCCTTTCACGCACCGGGCGTTCGTATGATCGGTCGATGCGATGGAACTCCTCGAGCAAACCTGCAAATCACTCGATGGAAACATGATCGGACAATGGCGAACTTTCTCCGGTTCGGCAAAAATTCGACGCACAGTTGCTCGACAAGCAGTCGCATGATTCAATACTTGGTCAGCTGGAAATCCGTTCAATGCCCGGCGTTCGGAGAGCTCGTTATCACCGGTGATTGTCGGAAATGTTGGAAAATTTAAACAACTTGCTACAATACCGTGCAACGAGTATTGAATGATTGACGGAGTTACGACAAAAATTTCTAATGACAATTACGCAAAATGTTCCTTCTTTACGAATCACCCTGTAGAGGCCCCTCGGGCCCCAAATACCAGTTATTCGTTAATGTAGAATTATATTTTTGAGATATCCTGTGGAAGCAAAATTGCACTCTGTAGACCCTTTGGGAACCCATAAATATCGAGGGCATTGAATTTGAAAGGATCGTTATACCCGAAGATAAGATTTAACGAGCACAATGGATTTCGCAACAGTATACATATATATATGTGTATACTCGGACTTTTTTGGCCGCAGGATGCGACAGGATCTTAATTATCGCAGTGGTTGCCGGGCTCGAAATTCATTCGTTACGTACGTTAAATATGTTTGGGTCCGTAATTGCCCTCTGCGCCTTTGTACACTCTTTTTTTTTATTCCGTAATTACGATAAACCAACTGGACATGGGGTCGTTAAAAATTATGATTCGATGCTCGCGGGCCTGATTGCATTATTTCGCAAGCCTTGTATGCTCGTTTATGTATTTTTAACGAAATCATCAAAAATTTTAATATATATAGACAATTTCTATAGAAAATCAGGATCCGCTTTAATTCTAAGGAAAGTGTACCTTCTGATAATTCTGCAAAAACTAAAAGCGAATTTATCTATAATATTGCAAAGTAATTCTTTGTGAATCAGAGACAACAAATGTTGCAGTGGTTATATTCTTTCGAAAACAACGATTACGGCTAGCTCGTAAGGCTAGACTTTAGAATTGTTGTTTCCATTGATAAAGGGGTTCGCTCGGTATCGCGTTCAATAGAAATGGAGTAGAATGAGGTGATAATAGTATGATAATTGGCGTAACTGTTTGATCAGTCGGGGAATCTAAACACGTCAAATTATCGCTAATCCCCGTTCCTGGAACCGCGAGCGCAGCAAACAGACCCATAATCTCGTATCTGAGACGTGTTCTTTGTTCACGTGTCCTAGTCCTATATTCCCACGTAAACAATATTCGCAATGCGATCATCAATATATGGGTTAGGGTTGGATAATAAAATTTCCGGAATGAGGTTCTGCTCGAAACGTGACTCACCAGCCCCGCTATAAATAGTCAATAAATAAACGATCGACCGCGGAGATTATAAATCATTACCAAACATTGTTTTCCAGACACCCGGCAGAATGCTTAGATTATTATGTGCCTGCCAGTTTCATTCGTAGATAAGCGAATCTCTCGCTTCAAGCTTCAAAATCAATAGAATCATAACAGAATAATTTATAATACATGAATAATTCGTGCTATCGGCGCTACAGGTTCGATCTTCTACTAAACAATTTTGCAATTAATTATTTCTCAACGTTTCGATCCCATTGCGGATCATTATTAAAAGAATTTTGCGTCTGTAAAGTGTTGTACAAGTTAATGTACGTTTGATAATCTGAATGGTACAATTTTTAATTTTACTTACTTGCTTTGTTTAAACTATTCTAAAAATTTATTGTTGATGAGTTGATGAACCTGTAGCGCCGACAGCACGTATTATTCATGTATTATAAATTATTCGGAACTGTTATGATTCCATTGATTAAATTAATTACTTCTCAACGTTTCGATCCCATTGCGGATCATTATCAAGAGAATTTTGCGTCTGTAAAGTGTTGCATAAGTTAATGTATGTTTGATAATCTGAATGGTACAATTTTTAATTTTACTTACTTGCTTTGTTTAAACTATTCTAAAAATTCATTGTTGATGAGTTGATGAACCTGTAGCGCCGACAGCACGAATTATTCATTTAACATCACTACGATCGATAGAACAGAAAATTTATAATACATTTCTTGACGAAACAAATGTTATTTACCGGGAGACATTGAAATTACACAATCTTTTATAGAAGATATCAATTAAAAAAAGAAAATCTTTTACTTACTTGCTTTGTTTAAACTATCCTAAAAATTCATTGTTGATGAGTCGACGAACCTGTAGCGCCGACAGCACGAATTATTCATTTAACATCATTACGATCGATAGAACAGAAAATTTATAATACATTTCTTGACGAAACAAATGTTATATACCGGGAGACATTGAAATTACACAATCTTTTATAGAAGATATCAATTAAAAATGAAAATCTTTTACTTACTTTCTTTGTTTAAACTATCCTAAAAATTCATTGTTGATGAGTCGACGAACCTGTAGCGCCGACAGCACGAATTATTCATTTAACATCATTACGATCGATAGAACAGAAAATTTATAATACATTTCTTGACGAAACAAATGTTATATACCGGGAGACATTGAAATTACACAATCTTTTATAGAAGATATCAATTAAAAATGAAAATCTTCTCACCGCGGCATTTCGGTGTATGGGAAATTCAACAATCAGTAGTATAGCCGCGTCCCCGGTCAGACCGAAATTCCCAGAACGCACTGGGGTGTATACCAACCTCCTGGCCGCGTAAAAATTCAATATTACGACAATCTATTGTTCCACGGTTCCTCAATAGGATTGGCCGAGTATCATTATGTTCGTTATACATTTATAAAATACTTTTTTTTTTCACGAGTACGTTATCGATCTCGATCGAGGGGGTTCCCGGTTGGCCGGTTCACGGGATCCACGGATCGCCGAATGCCTCCTCGTTGGGATCGACGTGGCTCGCTTAGATATCGCTCCCCCGCGAGTTTCTAGCCCCAATTTCAAAGTGCAATCAACAAGCGATATCCTGGACGCGGTGCGGACCTAGATTCGGCCAGCTGCACGACCGCGTTTCCGTTCCGTTGCTTTCGGCCCGCGATCCGAAAAATTTCCGTTGGCGGAAAACATGACAAGGAGATAGAGGATGATCGACAGCGAAAGATACCGAGAGCCCGCTCGAACTTAACCCCGTTTGCGCGGCTCCCGGGGGGCGACTTTTTTAGGTCGAAGTCTAATTCGAGATTTCCTCACGATATACAGGGTGGGCCGCATAATTCTCTCTGTCTCCATCAACCTCACCGCTTCGAAGCTTCTTCCGTCTCTTCTAGGTGGTTGGATGGTGGTAATGTTCACTTTGGTGGTTAATTACTACTCGTAACATTATTGTTAACAATATAAGGTCACTTGGTTCCATTGAAAACAGTCAGGACGGAATTCATAAATTTTTCATGTTCTCGACTTATAGTTGTGTCGAGTGTATGGGCGTTCGGGGAAAAGTCATAACTCTTAAACTATGCAATTTTCGAGTAAAGTACCTGAATACTTTTTGAAATAAAATGCAAAGACGAGTCGAATGATGTATAAAAAAATTTTTTTTTTTAAGTTGCGATGACCTTGTTTTTTTTTTATTGAATAAAAAGTGCTTTACAATTTTAATGAAAATTTAAAAAAAGTACTATACTATATATACATCGTTTATCGAAATCTTCACAAGGAGGAATTAAAACTTAGGAGTCCTTAAGAATTCCGTTTAATAAATAATATACATATAATACAACACAAAATAACAAAAATACTACATACAGAATATTGTAAATATAATATGTAGAATAAACATAAATACTGTAGGAAATGAATTTACAGATTATTAATAACTTGGACGCGTTTGCGATTGACTATATGTTCGGCTTCAGTTTCACGTCTGATACTTCTGATCACGACGGATATCGTATAAACAATTGAAAATAAGGGACTGTATATTTAAAATAACATAATGAGTAAACATATAGTGTCATATCGTTTCGCAAGGACTCAAGTGGGAAGACGATAGACTGCGTTGAACAATCAATGTCAAAATAAATTTCTACTATTTTTAACATTTGTGTATATTTATGCACTTAAGGTCGACAGACATATCAAATCTAATGTGCTCTAAATTAATATAATGCAAAATATCATAGAAACCTTTTGATACTTTCTTTAATACTCAATTGAAAGATTGTAAATATTTAAACAATTTTAAATCTAAATATATAATTTATAAGAATAAAATTGAACACATAAATACTTATAAAATGGCATGAGTTTAAAAATAATTGCAACAAATTTCTTCGAAAGACTACGCAGAAAGCCGCCGAGCGCGAGCGTCTTAATATGGATTTTTATTATTTTCTCCAAGCGAACAAATGCGAGCAGATTTAAACCAACGCGAAATTAAAGTTCAATATGCCACCAGTTACTGTGAAAAAATTCATGGAGTTACCTCGGTGTACTTTTTTTAAAACTCGAATCAAAGTTGATAAATGTTAAACATAAAAAATTAGGAGAAATTGCGATAATTTGAAAAAAAAATTTTTTCGGAGATTGAAGGTCTTATAATACCAAACACACCCTACAAAAATCAAATTAAAAAATCTAATAGCATGTTTAAAAAAATGCACGGAATTTGACGGTAAAGTTTCAGCCTCAATTTTAATAACAAATTGATTTATTCGGTTAAAATTGCAGGTAGTTTTAAAAACTACGTCTCGTTAGGAACATTCTAGGATACATAAAGTTGCGGATCTTGCACTTTGATATTCGAACTTTTTTCCTTCGGACGTCATACCGTGGCGGTGCCTCGTTTTTTTTTGCGTGGAATATCGCTGGAAACCAATAATTTTGCAGATCACTGCGAATTTCGTCGGGCAAATCGGCGTATCTGAAAAGATTGACGCAATTGCGGACGTTCGAGGAAGGACGTTGTCCTCGACAAGCAATCGTCGGATAAGGAACGGATTCCTCGGTGGATCGCAAATTACGCAAAACGACCGTCGTTGCACCTGATACCATACCGCATAGAATCACGCGAACGCACGGTAATGCTCGAGTTGCACGCGATCGCAATTCGCGGGAAATTCGCTTTATTAATGACACACGTGACGCGCGCGATGCCGTTCCTTCGCCCCGTGAAAAGTCCGGGGAATGTCCTTCCCGGATCGCGATCACGTGCCGCGGATCTAGTATATCGATCCACGCGTGGCGGATCCGTTGACGGCCGAACGTGACGCCCGCCGTCGTCGACTCGATGGACGCACGTGGTCCGTCGACGCCTCTGTCGCGCATGTCTACACCGACGATAACGAGACCGTGCCAGCCGTTTAATGCTAAACTGCTGCAAGTTGTCTGTTTCGTTAACATCTCGATGGTATAATCGTCGTTGAATAAAATATTTATCGTTTTTAGCCGGGGCAAACATCCTTCTATATTATTATGCTTTACCAAATCTATCGTCGACGATTTTGTTAACCTTCTGTTATAAAATGGCGACTGCGAGGCATCGTTAAAGACGCTCTAGAGTAATTTAGAGCAAGAGAATAAAATTTTGCGGAAAGATCCACAATATCCAGCGATAAGAAGAGGGTCTAATAAATTGTTAAATGTAACGAAGTGCTACAACCAATAAACGGGCTCGAAAGCATTAACCTTTTGTTATAAAATGGCGACTGCGAGGCATCGTTAAAGCCGCTCTAGAGTAATCTAGAGCAAGAGAATAAAATTTTGCGGATAGATCCGCAATGTCCAGCGATAAGAAGAGGGTCTAATAAATTGTTAAATGTAACGAAGTGCTGCAAAGAATAACAGGCTCGAAAGCATTAACCTTCTGTTATAAAATGGCGACTGCAAGGCATCGTTAAAGACGCTCTAGACTAGTCTAGAGCAAGAGAATAAAATTTTGCGGAAAGATCCGCAATTGTCCAGCGATAAGAAGAGGGTCTAATAAATTGTTAAATGTAACGAAGTGCTGCAAAGAATAACAGGCTCGAAAGCATACAACCAATCTGAAACGATCCGCAATCGCGCGCCACGTGAAAATCGATCCTCGCGCTGACAGGAGGTAAACCGATCCGTTCATGGAAACATCTACCGCTCGACATCAGCATTGTCTTGACTCATCGAAAAGCGATCCGCATTCCCTACACAGGCTTCCACATATATCGAATCTATCAACAAAATTCGCGTACTTCTCATCGTCGAGGTCGTTTAACCTTTCCGAAGCATCGACGAAGTCACACGCTACCTTCTACGGTCGAAAGTGAAGAAATGCGAAAGAACGGGAAGACAGAAAGAAAGAAGCGATGGACAATTGTGTGTCCGATATCGGTATTGGTGCGATCTGGGAAAGAAACGAGGGTAGGAGGTCGGTGGATCGTCTTGATCCAACGCGGTATCTGTTAAAAACTACGCGGAATATATCGACCCGAGACCTAATAGTCACTGTTGATTAATCAACGGGGTCCGATAGCGGCGTTCGATGATCTGCTCGCT
The DNA here is from genome assembly GCA_916610255.1 of Lasioglossum lativentre. NCBI lineage: Eukaryota > Metazoa > Arthropoda > Insecta > Hymenoptera > Halictidae > Lasioglossum > Lasioglossum lativentre. Next base: position 8,124,813 of record OU744358.1, on the reverse strand, counting down.
TGATCTCTGCTCACTTTGGACGAGACTCGAAAGCACCGGCAACGACATCAAAAGAAAGAAAATCGCGAAAGCTTGCCGGAGTAGCTAGGCGATAAAACTGGTGAGACCGTTCACACTCCGGATCTCGAGAAATTTCGTTTGCAGACAACGACGTCGACGACGACGACGACGACCACGACGACGAGCTGTTTGGTTCTCTTGTACCGAGAAAATGATCTCCCCCTCTCGCGGCCTGTGCTTCGTTGGATCACCACGCGAGAGCTCGTCGTCTACCACCAGCAAGCCAGCCACCAGCTGACCTCTCTCTCTCCATTCGCCCCTCCCCGACTCGCTCTTGTCTCTTCTCTTTTTCCTCCGCCGCCTACTCCCCCCAGTCGACTATTCCCCTCTACCGATCTGTCTTCTTATCGTTCCTCTCCTCTAATCCGTGAAATCTGGAACAAGAACCGCGTGGCGAGGCAAGCCGGTACCAGTGGCACCGAGGAACTCGGTACCAGCGGAGGTCTCTTCAACAACGGTCTTCACTCTGTTCGGCGAACCACCTGGTCAACGAAGAGGATCGCGAGGGACCAGAGAGACCCCCCGAAAGTGACAGCGACGAAACCGGCCGATCGTTTTTGTCACGAGAATCACCGAGATAAAACATAGACACACTAGACGCCCTAGACGAGAACACACCGGGGTAGCATCTTCGGCTACCGTGGACCCTGGAAACTCGTTGGAAAACCGCGGGAACACGGACGACACGTGGCGGGTCAGCCAGAGAGAATGCTGCAAAGGCGGGCACAGAAGTGAACAAGTTCGGCGAAGCAGAGTCCAGTGCGAAGACGACCGGTGTCGAGGAAGGGCTGGCTAAATTGTCGGAAGTTGGTGTTTCGTCGGTTTTGTTGTGTCGGTTCGAAAAACGACGTCGAGATGACGAGAAGCTACGGTAACGTTAGACGAGGCAGAGCGAAGAGGATGGTCCTGCTGGGACTGGTCCTCCTCGCGCTCTTAGATTCTGTGATCGGTATACCGTACAAGAGATCGTTGCTGAGGCTGTGCTCGAAGAGCCTCAGCGACGCTTTGTACCTGACCTGTAAAGGAAGAGGATACAACGAGCCGTTCTCGTACAGCGCCGAGGACGATCCGCAGGACCCCGAAGGACCTGGACTAGCGGAGGAGTGTTGCTATCGCACGTGCTCCTATACACAGCTGGAACAGTACTGCAAGCCGAACAGATCCAGTCCCGCGGACGCCGTGTGAGTGGATGTTAGTTTCTCCTTATTTTTTCTATCGTTTATTTTTTCACTCTCTCTCCACCCGACACACACACACACCAACACCCTGTCGCCTCTGGTCACCTTTGATCGATCATGGATAACCAGTGGAGTTTTACCGTATGCACGATGATAGGATCACGGTGCAGGATGATCGGTGATTCGTGGCAGAGTCTCTCTTTGAAACGTTTCGTTCTCGATCGTTAGTTTCACGGACACCCGGTAGCAAAGAGCGTGGACGTCCGATTGGACAGATACGCTAATCCCCGCGAGCTTCCATTACGCAAAGTTCGCGTCGACCGATTCTTCCGCGGTTTTTTTCCATCGTACGCTGCTGCAATTACCAATCGTATTCGTTGGAAAAGGGATATAATGAAAGAGTTGCACAAGGGCGGGATTCGTGCGCGGAGATAGTGCCGGAGATCATCGTGACGGGAGATCGTTGGCTGCTCTCGTGTTAGAACTCTGTTCTCGCTTAGTTTTGGTTGTCTAGAGTTAGAGGATCGGCAGAGACACACGGGGGCTGAACATTTTTTTAGTACTCTTCGTCGAATATCTGGCAATTTTCACACGAATCGAGGAAGGTTCGCTAAAAGCCCATCTTGTAAATTCCTGCGACACTGTTTGTCCGAGGGATGCGATCGCGCGGTCAGCCTCACCGAAACCACCTCTATTTACGCGGCGATTTCTCCCGAGCCGTGGCCGATGAGTTGATCCCTGCAATCAACAAGTTGTTATTCTTTCGTTCTCCTCGATAGAAGGGAATCGTGGCCGCGGAGAAATGGACTTTTACCTCTCGTCGATAGTAGGTGGTTTACACCAGAGAGCGTGTTATTAGCGCGGCTACCACGGCCACCGATCATTTTAATTACGGTACACAGGGCTGTACTCCTCCGTGCTGTCGCGACGCGACCAATACCCGAGAAAAACCGGAACAACGTGAATACGAGAGAGCGTGTACGACGACGACCAGAGAAACGGTGTACGAGAGAGAATCGAAGAACGGCTCCGACTCTCGAGACACGCTCGGCTTTATCGGGCGCCGGGACGATAATCTTTGTCACTTTTCCTAAAGTTCATGGTTGCGCGGACTGGCCTCAGCAGGAAGGTTAGTCCGAAGTACTAGGACGAGTACACCCGTTCTCCCGGCTATCTCTTCGGTCGCCTCGTTTTATTTCTTTTTTTTCTCCTTTCTATCCTCCTTTCGTTCGCGTTACAGCGACTCGCGCGAGTGCGAATCGACTCCGTTTCTTTCCCGACGTCGCGTCCCGTCGCTTCCCGTCGCGTCCCGTCGCGTCGTCGTCGACGAGTTGACGCGACGAGTCGGTTTCGCGAGACCGACCCGCGCCGCCGCCGTATCGGTCCGCTCGCGGGTTGTTTACTAACCGATACCGGCGCGGCGCGGTGGCAGCGCACAATGATACACGTGAATCAGGCCCAAACATTTGTTATTCCGATGTTGTTTCGAAGAAAACAACAACAACAACCGCCCCGCCCGACGATAAATGGAGAGAGGTCGAGCTGCTTTCTTCGACGATTCTTGCGGGGCTGGTCTCTTCTTCGATGTCTTCTCGCGGCCCGTACGCGCGCGACAGGTTTTCGTGTGAATCGTTGTGACGCTGAGATCATTGTTACAGTTGTTGGTTTATTAATACGTCCGGGACTAGGCTGTGAAGTGGATTTTAGGTAGGATATTCATTCTTGAACACGTTGTACTCGTTGCTTCTTAAAGCTAGATTATTGGTATCTTGAGCAGAGATAGTCGAATTCGATAAGAAAATTCATAGACTGTTATTCGGAGCTAATTATTTCATTGAGTTTAGAAGCAGAGGCTAATCAAGTGGCTGTTAAATGAGAAAATTCGCTCTCGAACGTTCCTACAGGTTGCTACAGAACAGTAAATTGGTATTTTGAGCACAGTTCGTTGAGTTCGATGAGGAAATTCATAGACTGTTATTCGGAGCTAATTATTTCATTGAGTTTAGAAGCAGAGGCTAATCAAGTGGCTGTTAAATGGGAAAATTCGCTCTCGAACGTTCCTACAGGTTGCTTCAGAACAGTAAATTGGTATTTTGAGCACAGTTCGTTGAGTTCGATGAAGAAATTCATAGACTGTTATTCGGAGCTAATTATTTCATTGAGTTTAGAAGCAGAGGCTAATCAAGTGGCTGTTAAATGAGAAAATTCGCTCTCGAACGTTCCTACAGGTTGCTTCAGAACAGTAAATTGGTATTTTGAGCACAGTTAGTCGAATTCGATAAGAAAATTCATAGACTGTTATTCGGAGCTAATTATTTCATTGAGTTTAGAAGCAGAGGCTAATCAAGTGGCTGTTAAATGGGAAAATTCGCTCTCGAACGTTCCTACAGGTTGCTTCAGAATAGTAAATTGGTATTTTGAGCACAGTTCGTTGAGTTCGATGAGGAAATTCATAGACTGTTATTCGGAGCTAATTATTTCATTGAGTTTAGAAGCAGAGGCTAATCAAGTGGCTGTTAAATGGGAAAATTCGCTCTCGAACGTTCCTACAGGTTGCTTCAGAATAGTAAATTGGTATTTTGAGCACAGTTCGTTGAGTTCGATGAGGAAATTGATGAAGCGGTTATTCAGAGCTAATTATTTCATTAAGTTTATAAGTAGAGGCTGTCAAGTGGCTGTTAGCTAGGAAAAATCGTCCTCATTGTACAGGCTGCTTCAAAATAGCAGATCGGTAATTTTTTACCATCGAACCACTCGGTACATCCTATTGTCCGTGCAATAATCATTTTTAATAGCCGTCCTTGGAGCTGACATAACGGATCCTGCACCCAACAGCGACAATACGACAGAACTTTAAAAGCTTTAGAAAGCGAAGAACAGCCTCTGCCATTTTCACTGGACCTCGTCCAACCCGTGTGCGGATTAGAACGCAACCTTTACAACCGAGAGCGTGCTATTTCGCGAAAGCCCGGTGGTTTTCGTACATAATCAGTAATTTGTTTATGTAATAAATTATATAATCGATAACGCGGTAGATTCGCAGTAAGTCGTTGCAGGATCGTTGTTATTTCGAGTGATGATAGCCAACAATAATAAGCACATTAGCAAAGTCTCGTATATGTCATAATGATCGTTGGAGAATCGTGATTATTACCGGACGACTGTGGGCAATCATCGTCGATCATTTGCGATTGCAATCGAATAGTATCCTCGAAGGTGCATTAACGATAACTACTTTTGCCTTTTTGGGAATCGATTGGTAGGCTAGGCTGAAACTCCTATACATATACAAAATTTTCAAGGTCCCAATGTCGTTGACAATGGGGTCCCAGGTGAACTAGAGTGCGCTATAACCAACCCTTCCTCCCAAAAACCAATTACGATAGAATTGGCATTTTGCTGAATTTCTGCATTGCTATTTTTCAGGAGGAATTCGGCCTGGATAGTAAATTCAGTGTATCCCTCCGTGAGGCCGGCTACGTCGTCGGAGGAGAGATCGAGGTCCGATATCGATTACGTCGCCGGCACGGTTAAGTATAAGACCCACGGGCTGAAGGGGGCACGGAGAAAGGGAACGCACCCGGACCGCGACGATGCCGTCGGCTGCGATGGGAGGAACTCCGTGAGAAGACATCGCGGGTGCCGGCCTCGACGGCAGAAGCATCGTCGCCATGGCAAGGTAATTATCTTGAGATAAAGAAAAAAAAAATAAATCGTGCACTCAACAGGACTATATAAAAGTCCGCAATCGCTGATTATCGTAAATCACCCAACCCTTTCGCCATTAACCAATAGAAAGTGATCTCGATCGAGTGAACTTTAATCCGACCAAGCTGATCCGGCTGCATCTGTGTTTCTATTGATCCCCTCGATCCCTGACTCAGCGTCTCACGCTTCCGTCATAATCACCTATGCGTAACTGACGTCAAACTGGTATTGAACTCGACCTCTCCTTTATCGTTTCAGCCATCGGAAGCAACATTGGCCGATAGATCTTCGAGGGCACAGGGGTTTCACTAAAAACCGAGCGAGAGCCAGGGCACGTTCCCGTTGCGTCACGGAGTGTCATCGTCGCTTGCGATCATTCCTCGGCTATCTCCAACAACGCTCCTCCGATCAACGAGAAAAATTATCGAACAAGAAACATCGGCACGAGAAGAAGGAACGATCTAGGAGGAGAAGGAACGATCTAGAAGGGGAAGAAACGTTCTAGGAGGAGAAGAAACGATCTAGAAGGGGAAGAAACGATCTAGAAAGATAAGAAACGTTCTAGGAGGAGAAGAAACGATCTAGGAGGAGAAGAAACGATCTAGGAGGAGAAGAAACGATCGAGGGGGGCAGGAGGAAGCGTCAGAGGAATGGCGGTCAAGATCAAGAGAGTCGGAAGTGGATGCGACCTAGCAAGCAAGCAATCAATCAATCAATCAATCAATCAATCAATCAATCAATCAATCAATCAATCAATCAATCAATCAATCAATCAATCAATCAATAAGACGTCTAGTCCCATGAAACAGTGATAATTGGTCGTTGTATTAACGGTTAGACGAGCAGCCTTGAGCTGCTCGAAGTCTCCTCGAATCCACGGGACAGAGACTCGGGATTGCAGAAGAAGAAACAGAAGAACAAAAAGAAGAAGAAGAAGAAGAAGGAGACGAACAATATATCCTTCGTTAGAAGAAGAGCGAAGAAATTTAGGACAATTTTCAATGATAGATCGTCGTCGCCAGGCGGCAGAGGCGCGATCGGCTAACGATCGGTCTCTTAACTAATTGTTTTTTCGTTCTATATATTTTTTTATCGGACGAAACCGCACGAGCTCCGTTGCGTCGTGTTTTTCCGTTGTGTCTGATATTAGTCGCGTGATCTCCTAGAGAAAGACTTAAACAAGTGTTATATATATGTATATATATATATAATATACGTGTATATGTATATATATGTATATATTTTTTGTTTCTTTTACTAATTTTTTATTTGTACATAATTCTGTGTATATAGCTAGATAGATAGATAAATATAGATAGATAGATAGATAGTTTGATAGATAGATAGATTTGAAAAGAGAGCGAGAGAACCCGTTCAAGAGAACTCGGGCCCTCTCTCTTCCGGTTGCCGGTGACTTTTAGCTCCATCGTCGAAAAAAAAATGATCTCACTAGTATTAAAAACCGAACGGATTCTATTTTTTGTAAATGTAATCGCTGAACGAACTAGTCACTAAGGACGATGGTCGAGAGGCGTCGAGCGAAAAATCATCATAGTTTGTCTTTCTGTATATATATATATATATTATACAATAGATAATCACGCGAGCCATGGTTTTGTACAGATTGTATATATATTTTTTTATCCGCGAGCGCTTTCGGAACACATTCGCCGTAGCCTGTATTCCACGTCTTTTAAACGATAAAGTGAGTATTTATACCGATCGAACTGCTACCTTGGTATTCTCTTGTTGTTGTTCCTTCCCGTCCCAGCGATTAGGGAACGACCATAATGACGATTCGCATCGGGGACACGTGGCGTTTTGCAGAATCGTCTTGCGTAACGCGCGGCTAGTTGGGATCAACGATTCTGAACGGTTATTCTTCTAGCTGGAATCGCATTCAGGATGAATCTTCAACCAGTTGACGGAATAGACCGATTACGTTCACGTGGAGGAAGCGGTGTTATGGCGCTTGCAATCTTGGCGGCCATTTTGTCGCGCGGCTGAAAGGTCTTTTATAATTCACCACGAATAGCTATATTGATTGAAAGAGATTTCTAGATGTGGTTATTAGCAGGCAATTAATCGAAGGTGGTTTTTTTAAAAATATTTATGGTTTATGGAATGGGTTAGAGGTCAAAATGTAAAGATTTAGCTGACAGAGTGCAAGTTAGAGTAGGGAGAGTTGGCTGATTGAGTTAGCGTAGAGAGATTTAGCTGATAGAGATAGAATTGTTCTGCTAGCAAACTATCAATGTGAAATATTGTGTCTCTGGATTGGAATAAAAATGAATTACCCGGGACAAAGAGATTTTTTTTTTTTTTTTTTTTTTTTGGTTTGTTTGCGTATTCAGTAACGAATCCGTGCGATAAAAAAAAACGGTATAATTAAACTGTTTATCTTTAACGGGCATTGGAATGCGTAAAAATATACATGTGTGTGGCAACGCACGACAAACAGTCGCCTGAAATTCAGCAATATTATAAATTGCTTACGAGGTCTGTTATGCGCTTGTAACGTGTTTATACATATGTAGAATATGCTTTGCTGCACAATTTTTTCTTCAAAATACCAATGACTCGCATCTTTTGCTTTCTAATGAGAAAATCTTGTTTACTTATTTTCATCAAAATAATATGGCGATAGAATATGTTTTTATTCGACGTTGCACGAACATCAGTCACTGATATTTATAGGAAGCACCGATTTCTGGAAAACGAGCTAGTATTTCTCGCAAAAACAAATTGATGTAGTAATACCTTTACGCATCGTTTATCCTATTTATGCTTATTTAATAATGCGAGGAGTCGTTTTTTTAATCGAACTTTCAGAATTCTGGTGTAGCTTAGATTTTTCTAGTTGTCGACTAGAAAGCTTTCTTCCACGTTTAGAAATAATTTAGTAATTTATTGAGAAATTGATTTATTCTGTTTCGTAAAATCATTTTTCAAGTTTCTTTGGGCGTTGTGGGTTCCTGAACGGTGCATCTCCTGCAGATTGAATTATCAACCGGTCACGTTGGCATGAACGTGTCGGACTATAACCGTCCACGAGGGACAATGCTGGAATCTTCGCCTTTTCAGCCGGCAATCAGTAGAAAGACACGTTAGAACTAGAAGAACTCGGTCTTTATTAAAGAATTCCGTGACCAGTGTTCCGAAATTGTTTCTCTTATCAACGATCCTAATCGAACGCTTCGTCAAACGCTGCCGATCTTTCTATTTTCGATCATCGTCTATCTTCGCGCGCCGATACGGTACCCGAACATATTCCAGAAAATGCAAATCTTATTCATAGTTCGCTCACAATCTCGAGGATGATTACAAAGTAATATCCACAAATGAAGACCTTAGCGACGTATCTCCTATGCATTCATGAATATTTTAGCACGCTTTTAACAATGCGGCGATATATTTTCCACTTAAAATATCTTCTCCAAGGACAATGATTTATATAATTATGCAAATAAGGCTGACTTCACCTTACTTCGACGCGAGAAGCATAATGTAAGCAATTATTCGTTGATAGACTGCATCATGCATTTATGCCGCGTGAAAATTTATAATTCCTATTAATCTGCAATTTCTCTTCTTGCTTAACGAGAGATCGAATTTATCAAAAGTAAAGAATAATTCGTCAAAATGCGAATTTACATTTAAAAAAAAAAATCGCAGTTACACGCAAGATTTGTGGTGGGCTAAATTTTTTCGCGATTGTTCGACTATTTCTCGTGCGTCCGGAGAACTGATATTTTAAAAATAAAGCTCCCTGACTCGCGTCTAGACTGTTCCGCAAGCTCGTGTTCGCGATTATTAAGGACAAATATAAATTTTATGGGCGTTCGTGGAGTTCTCGATGGTGTGTAGCCAGCCCGACAGAAGGCTCGTCACCATCTGTTCTCTACGTTTCGTTGGACTCCAGCCAGCACGTTTCGATCCCATCACTCCCTTACGAACAGCCCATTACTTTGACAGCCATTAACCGCTGCACACGGTTCGCTTGTAAATTGGATGATAGTAGCAAACCCACTACGGGACCATCGTCTCTCGCGATTCTTCGTACGAGTGCAGTTTCAGCTTAAGATAATGCCTGCTGCTGGATTGGCAGATGATACCGATGCTTGAACCACGCTACTTTCCTTTAACCGGAAACGCCATTTTCATCTTCATCTCCTTGTTCCCGTTTCGATTCGGTTTTAATGTAAGTTCGTTGGATTGGAAATTTAAGTATGTTCTAATTTTTTGGGATTTCTAGATTAGACATTTTCTTCGAAACAAAACTGAGCGGTTTTCATTTTATTCTTAGAAACAGTCGGACAAACAACTTGATGTAAAGTTAAGTACATTCGATCGCTAATTGGTCGAAAATGGCAGTTACTGGCAGTGATATTTCGGAATATCCAACACCGTCGATACATCAATATCCCGTGCAAGGTATCACGCTTGGATATTCGCCTGGATTGGAAATTTAAATATGTTCTACTTTTTGGGATTTCGTTGCGATTCGTACGACGTGAAACTAGACATTTTGTTCGAAACAAAACTGAGCGGTTTTCATTTTATTCTTAGAAACAGTTGGACAAACAACTTGATGTAAAGTTAAGTACATTCGATCGCTAATTGGTTGAAAATGGCAGTTACTGGCAGTGATATTTCGGAATATCCAACACCGTCGACATATCAATATCCCATGCAAGGTATCACGCTTGGATTTTCGTAACATAATTTCGCGTTCGGACAACATTTCGCGGCCACGCTCATGAAGATCTTCTTGTTCATATCTTTCGAATTCCTGGCCATTCGTTCACCGATCTCTTCGTGCAGCTCTTCGAGTTCCTCCGGAGACAGCTGGTAGCCCAGAATTATGTCGGAAATGTCCTGGAAAAGCAGAAATTTTTAACAAACACACTCATCTATGAGAAAAATAACATAATACTGACGTGCATAAATACTTACAGCGGATCTTCCCATGGGGAACATACCCCCGGACCCATAAGGCATCGGCATATAACCACCACCGAATTCTTCCTGCATCGTTTCGCTTCCTCGGTTATCTTGAATATCGAAGAACGGAGTCTCGATGTCTGTGTTGTGATAGTTCTTCTGCATACCGACTTCCATGCCAGGATATTGTCCCATGCTAGGATATTGTCCCATGCCAGAGTATGGTCCTCCCATGCCAGAGTATGGTCCCATACCCCATTGACGTTTCTGCTGTGACACGCGTACATCATCCGTTGGCGATTCTGACGCATCTAGAAGAACAATCGGTTGTTATTCACGAACCATCGTTGCATTCTTTTGCGAACAGTGCAGAAAGAACAAATATATCCGTAGAAAATCGTCGTGTACTGAATTCTTTGGAGATTACAGTTTACAGACGACCCGGAATTGGCTATCGACTTACACTAAGTGATAAAAGAATGAAAACCATTGACGCGTGGCTGATTGTACAATGCTTGCAAAAATTATTTTCTGATCACAGTTAGCGATATTAATAGTTAGTGAAACTGGATACGGTGAAATTTTAGAATTTTTGTGATAATGTTGTGCGTTTAGTCAGTGACCTGGACCGCACTATCATGGCGGCCATTTTTTCCCCTCTGTTTCTATATCTTTGGGGCGGAGAGTGTTTGATAAATGTTTAAGCAGTTTATTTTTCGAAAGTTCTCTACTTTTTACGAATCAAACATTTCTTTTGCCCCTATTTAAAAATTATCGATGTAGCTATGATTTATTGGGCACGATTTCCGTGGCCCCTACTTTGAAGGTTAAATTTGTGTTCTTGGGGTCATTTGAAGAAAAAAACTAAATACACTCGGAAACTGCGCAGCTGATGAAAAAATGTCATACGACATAAATTGTTGGAAATATAATTGTCTACAAAAACGGTCTCTTGATATTTTGCCATATTTTGCATAGTTACCGAGATATTTGCAGATTTATAAAAAACAGGTAATCTACTTTACCGGCTAAACCAGGCCCATTCGATACCTGTGCCATATACATTTTTTTCTTAAAATAACCCCAAGAACACAAATTTAACCTCTAAACAACGGGCCACGGAAATCGTAATTTCCCCATTTATTGTTATGTGAAACTCGTGTCTCCTACACGATTAAATTTTACAAAAATCCTAAATCGAAGTTGTAGGTATATTATATAGATGTTAGATTGTTAGATACGTTGGTGTTGGTGCCGATCGATCGTCGGCGACCAGCTGGGACTTAGAGGCAGAAGTTTAGTATAGTGACAACGCCGGAGGTGGTAGGTGTTAGGGGCGTATGGTGAGGGTTGAGGGGGGTAATACGAAACCGAAAGAATTTTTTTGAGGAAATGAACGGTTACCGAGATATTCGCAAAAAACTAGTACTGCTACTTACGTAAATATTTTCGGAAATATTGATTTTAGAGAAAAAAGTTTCAAACAAAAAATGAAGCATATAAAAAGCTCTACAAAAAAAGTTGTATACATATTTTACGTAAACCTATTATGTTGGCTGTTACGACCCAAAATATCTCGACGGGGGGCAAATTAACTCCGTGATACATCGATACCTTTCAAAAAACAATGGAAAATAGCAGTTTTCGTAGCGTCAGAACCGGTTTCAAATCTGCCTAAACTATTCTCGCCGTGATAATTGTATCGGTAAAGCAGGAAACGACATATCAAAATGATAAAAAAACCTTTCTCGAGCCGCTAAAAATCCCCCCCCCCCCCCGCAAACATCACTAAAATTTTGCCACATAGCCATGTTTTGCATTAAAATAAATGGTTCCCAAAGCGATTTTTGGTGACTCAAAAAAAAAATTTCGGCAGAAGTTTAGTATAGTGACAACGCCGGAGGTGGTAGGTGTTAGGGGCGATTGTAACAGACCCGTGAAACGATCAACATCTGTTTGAAGAAAGTTCCTATAAATCTCAGAAGTGGGATACGAAAGATTCGGTGATAGTAGGTGAAATTTCGTTCAGAAAAAGCTCCTATGAAGTGGAGAATTCGGTGCTAAAAAAAGTTACACAACTCAATCAAGGACTTACCGATCTTGGATTGTTTCTCCAAGTCTTCAAGGTCCACCTTGTCGACCGATCTCCTGGCCCTCGGTCCCTTGCAGCTGTTCATGATCACGTCCCTGGCGATGTTTTTGCACGACAAGGGTAGCCGGGAGTCTTGTTGCGTTGACATTCGGTCCAGGGCGGCGGCCTGAGCTTCGAGCGCGGCGTGTATCGCAACGACGAAAAGCGCGACGCGGATGATTTGCAGTGGACAATGCATCTCGTAAACCGCGGCTGCTTTAACTAAAGGAGGTTAATTGCTGTTTACACGAGAGACAGAGAGAGAGAGAGAGAGAGAGAGATCTCCGATCGGCTAGCTATTCCTTGGGGAACTGCAGTCGCCGTCTGGTCCTTGGTAGTTTTTAATCCCGCCGGGACGTGTCACGGACACGTTTCTGCAATCGGATCTGTTTACGGGGCCGTCACGTTCCGCACGGGTTTCGTATCGTTTCGTTATCGTCAACAGGCGAATGCTGTCGGGGTCAGAACACCGCTAACAGGTGGAACGAGACGTTCGTCGTTCGCTTCTCTGACTTGGTACCATGAGATTTTGCTTATGACAATACCGGGGACAGGTCTACTTCCGGAAAATCTGGCGAGCCTATGAGAACGAATGTCTGAGAGTAAGTGTGTCGAGGGTGGTCCGTCGCTTGGACTTTTAAAATGTCCTGGGTGGGCGTGTATTATGTCGGATGTGTGCCGATTCGTTAATAGCTGTTTCGATGATAACGATTAAGGAAACCGAGGTTATTTCTAATTGGTGACCGAAAATCTTTGGGAGGACCACCATCGGTAGTTTCTCGTTGGTAGGGGTAGTTTCTTCATGCAGAGGTAGTTAATCTAAGCTTAGGTAATAATACACTTAAGAAGCCCCTCCAGTTTGGACAATGTCAAGCGTACCTACAGAAATTCGAAACTGGCAACTTAGCACAATTGAGAAAATTGAAAAAAATGAAAAGTGGGGGGCTACTCAAAAAATCGTTTTTCTCAATTTTTCTTCTTATTTTTCATATTATAGTGATAATATTCGAGCACAATATAGCACAAACCTAGCACAATTCAGCACAACTGTTGAAATTGTTTAATTCAACAAGTGGGGGCATAACTTCTAGGAGGCCAATTTTTCGATCGAGCAGTTGTGGCAATAATCATAAACTTAAGCTTTCGCCTACAGTATGGCAACCTGGATTTATTCGCCGTTAGGTAGGTGTTTGACAAATGCGTCCTTTAAGATTGAAACGGCTATTATTCGACATATTGGAAGACTGTTTGCTATGCCGAACAGAAATATACTTTTCCAATATTTTATTGGGTAGCAATTCCAATTTTGTCAGAAGTTGTACGACGGTCTTCGGGATACATTTATACACATTTCAGTGACATTTGTAATTTTTTTCTTCATTGAAAATAAATAATAATTGTCGAGACTATCGTGTATCACGTAAAATGCATAAAACACCGTCATTTATTATTATAGGGTCGTTCATTAAGAACCAGAGATGTGACTATTGATTATTATCGATGTCTCATCGATAACTTCTTGATATTCGACGATATCTTTATTGATATTTAACGCAATATATCGTTAAAATATCATTAAGGTAAATTAAAAGAGGAGCTGATATTAACTCATTAGGAATTGATAAAATCTGCTTTCTACTATGCTCGCATGATTCAGGGGTACGGAAATATTTCTCCGATTTAGGGTACGTTAGATTGATGTCAAGTTTGTAGGCTGAATTCATTAGACTGCCTCGTGTGCATCAATTATGCGATGTTCCTTCTGTCTTGAGCTCGATATTGAAATTCTGAAGACACATCGAGACACATAGTTGATAGCCGTACGTTAAATCTGGCACTGGTGGGTTAGGTTCGATTTAAATATGCGAGGTCAGAGTCAAGTATCCTAGGTCTGGGTTAAGTATCGTAGGTCTGGCTCAACTGCGTTAGGTCAGAGTGAATTTTTTTTTTTTGTTGCCTAGCTGAAATTATATTCTGTCCGGATCGAGTGTGATGCGTCTGCGTTAGGTACGGTTCTATTGCATCAATTAGAAGAGTCTATATGGATCGAATATTAAAACTGATTAGTATAATAACGAAATATTCGCTGAAACAATAGCATGACTAAAATTTAATTCATAACGAGTAGTCGTATGCTGGTATTCGTTTAAAAGGATGATCGATTTAAGAAGAAATGAATCAAGCGTTACTCAGGTATGGCGTGTACGTTTTTATCTTTCTTCCGCGTCAATTTGGCATACTTTTGTACGTACATTGATCACGGCATACATGCCGAGAAATATTATACTCTGCGGATCGCTTTATTCTTTTCGAATGACGTAAAAATTCTTCGGTCCGCGCAGAAATTAAATTCTTTGTGATTAATGAACGAAAGAATTTGTTGTTGAATGTACAATCTTCTCTCTCTCTCTCTCTCTCTCTCTCGATTATATTGATTTTCAAAAGACACGAAACATATTTAAAAAATTTCAAACTGCCATATTAAATTAATTTTAAACTATCAATTAATATTGTAGAAACAACATTCTGTGTAGCATCTTGAAATTAACGCAGAAAACATCGATTAACTCTGAAGAGCTGGTGGAACCATCGATAATATTTCTTTTGAGAATGTTCCGAGGATATCGTACAGAGCCGGAGATGCGAACAACGGGTACATAATTGGAAATAAATCGACAAAGGCCCATCACAGAGGACCGTCGCGTCGTAAACGCTGATCGCGAGTGGAACAGCGAGGGCGTGAAATTAAAAGCTGTCCAGGGTACATCAAAATTTCATCTGTGATTCAATGGGCGATTAAGCGAGTCGACGACGGCCTGTGTACTGTGCACAAGGAGCCGCCGCCGGTCAACGTGACAAGCGCGAAACACTTTGGCTCAATAACGATGATTCCGATCATTATCTTAACTCCAAGAAACCTCCGTGCAACGACGGGACAGAGAAGAAGAGTGGCGAGGACGGGAGAGGAGATGCATCGGCGAGTTGAGAACGCGTGTGTGACCCCCTTTGTGTGCAGACACGATGCAATGCCCGGTGCAATAGAAGTTAATCGAAAAAAGTAGGCAAGAGAGAGACGGGAAACAATTGAAGATTGGCTCCGGCGTCGCGTCGAGACGCTTGCAATTAGCCGTCACACATGAGGGCACCGATGATGATGGTCTAGTCGCTAATTTCGTCTGACGTAATCGAAATGGCCCGACGACGCCGTGATGGAATCTAAAAAATACCTAGGGTGCGGCAAATTATTATTTTCAATTATTTCATCTTAGGATCCGTCGTGAATTATTCATTCTATTAATCATTACTGCCGGTCTGCGGGATCATCAGTCAATCGAAGACTCTCTGAATTGTTCGAGAGTCTTGCGAAATGCATAAGTATCGTGTGCAACAAATCTATCGCATCTTGATTTGCCAATGATCCGGAAAATCACATTCCATTTCCTCGAAGTGTTTGCCTTCAAGAATGCAAAGCATATGTATCATTATATTGCGGGTCATCAATGACCCATCGGAGAATTTTTCCACCGGGGGGCAAAGTTGCGCATAAACAACTAATGTTACTTATTAACCGAGCCGAAAGAAAAAAATGCACATGTTAACTCTGTAAGTGGTCTTCATAGTTTTATTCGAATAGATCAGAGTTTATCGCGGCGACGATAGTTGGCTGCGAGCAAAAATCGAAGCATTTTGCATGGTAACGAGGAAAAGTTTTCGCATGGTTGCAGATTGTGTTCGGTTTTCATAAATAATTCGATGTGAAAAATATTTTATAGACGGTCGATATTGGTGACTTTTTCTGTAGACGTAACATATATATGTATAGTCGCTTTTGTAACTATTTTCACAGACAGGAATTCGCAAACGAAGTTATTCGTTTCTTCGTAGTAGTTACCAGTTAAGGTCTATTCCGTTCAGTTTGTTTTCTGGGTCAGTAGCGCTTCAGTTAAAGTATTCCATTAATACTTGTCTGTTGCATTTGACAAAAGTTATTATTGCGGTTTGTTAAAATCGTAGCAAACAATGCTTTTTCGCAACTCCGTTGTTACATATACTCGTTATTTATATCTTCATTCACGAGTAATATTTATTTTGTTTTAACGCAACGTTAATTAATATCTTCGTCATAGAGTACTATCTATTTTGTTGTAATAAAACATGGAATTCATACTGAAATTGTGATCAAACCTAAGTTTAAAATTGTATTAATAGAGTGTGACGATAATAAGGGAGGTAGGAATTGTAAAATTACCTAATCGATATTATTTAATGGAAATTTTATAAAACAAACAACGCGATAGTTTCAAAGTGTTCTACGTGGAAGATGCGAACAGTGGCGCTACCTATACGTGACTCAGTCACTCAGTAGTGCCCTGATGTAGGGGTTTGACACGTATGCTCTTCCCTTATTTCCGGATTTGTATAAATGTCAGTGAACCACTGGGAAGATATCGTTGTCTTTCATTTTCACGCGATTTTATCGTGATCAGGTACGTCGAATTCAATCAATACCTATCGGACTACTATTGCTGCGAGTGACATACAAAACACACCCGAGGTCAACATAACCTCAATGTCCATCAATTTTATAAATAAAAAAGTCGCTCTTTTCCATCTCTCGCTGTTGAATAAAGAACTGTATGTCAAACGATTCTAATTTTCCTAATTTACATTTTAATTTTACAGTTCGTAAGAAAAAATTTCCCTGGCAGATTGTACAGCAGTAGTAAAAATGAGCACAGTCGCAGAGCAACCATGTTACACACTGATCAACATTCCCACCGACACGGAGCCACTGAACGAGCTCCAGTTGAAGCAGGATCTCGAGAAGGGCGATGTCCACACAAAAATCGATGCTCTCAAGAAGACCATTCACATGATCCTGAGCGGAGAACGTCTGCCAGGACTTCTGATGACTATCATCAGATTTGTCCTGCCTCTGCAGGATCACACGATTAAAAAGCTTCTATTAATATTCTGGGAGATAGTACCGAAAACTTCTCCCGATGGCAAGCTCCTTCAGGAGATGATTTTAGTCTGCGATGCTTATAGAAAGGACTTGCAGCATCCGAACGAGTTCGTCAGGGGATCGACCCTTAGGTATTAATCCGATACATAGATGAAGTATTCTTGGTTGAAGTATGAACAAGTGTATGAGTTTCGTATCTTTCAGATTCCTTTGTAAATTGAAAGAGCCAGAGCTTTTGGAGCCACTGATGCCTGCGATTATTACGTGTTTGGAGCACAGACACTCTTACGTCAGACGCAATGCTGTGCTGGCTATTTTTACAATTTATAGGAACTTCGAGTTCCTCATTCCCGATGCTCCAGAATTAATAGCCAAATATTTAGAAGGGGAACAGGACATGTCATGTAGGAGAAACGCATTTTTGATGCTGCTGCATGCTGATCAGAACAAGGCGCTGGCTTATCTAGCCGCTTGTTTGGACCAAGTGCCCAGCTTTGGTGATATATTGCAGCTGGTTATTGTTGAACTAATCTACAAGGTACGTATACCCATTAAAGCTGTCGCCCGCTTGACATATCCATTCCTATCGAAAGGACGAAAAAGGGAAAAACTGTGGGCCACAGCCTTTAGAATGTTTCTTACCTGGTTTTAACAAATATGTTCATATATACAGGTGTGTCTAGCAAATCCATCAGAAAGAGCACGTTTCATTAGATGCATTTATGGTTTATTGAACTCCCCGAGTGCCGCTGTGCGTTACGAAGCAGCCGGTACCTTGGTGACACTGTCTAATGCTCCTACAGCGATCAAAGCTGCAGCCTCCTGTTACATTGAGCTGGTTGTCAAAGAAAGCGACAACAACGTTAAGCTGATCGTGCTGGATCGTTTGATCGCGATGAAGGAGAGCCCTATTTACGAAAGAGTTCTCCAAGACCTAGTAATGGACGTGCTTAGAGTTCTAGGTACATTTCGACAAGATAAAGGAACCGTGTTGCAATAATCGTAGCATCTCTAATAGTATTATCGCTTCAGGTTCGCCAGCCTTAGAAGTCAGAACTAAAACGTTAGCTCTGGCCATGGACCTGGTAACCACTCGCACGATAGAGGAGATGGTTCAGCTCCTGAAAAAGGAAGTATTAAGAACTGTTGGCGGGGAACACGAGGACGCCGGCAGATACAGGCAGCTCCTCGTGCGAACGTTGCACGCCTGCTCCATCAAATTCTGGGACGTAGCGGCTACGGTGATTCCTGTGTTGACAGACTTCCTGTCGGAGAACAACGAAGCCGCGGCGACAGATGTTCTCGTGTTCGTCCGTGAAGCTATTCAGAGATTCGAGAATCTTAGACCGCTCATTGTCGAAAAGCTACTTGAAGTAAGTATCTATTTTGGTTTTCGGTAATATATCGGTTTCGGTATTCAGGCATTTTGCGGTACGATATCAGTTTCGCTATAGCTTTGCTGATGTATAATATCGGTATCAAAGTCATACCGACTTTAAGCCCCTCTCTTTAAATCATATTTCATATTTGAACAGATTAGGATAATGCTAGGAAATACTTTCCCATGCAGGTATTCCCACATATCAGATCGGTAAAGGTACACAGAGCGGCTCTATGGATTCTGGGCGAATACGCTACAACAAAGGAAGACATCGAAGCCTTCATGAGTTGCATACGAGCTGCATTAGGCGAATTACCACTGCTAGAGACAGAGAACAAGCGTCAAGCTGGAGAGAAGTCGGAAGATGAAACCACTCCAACCGCTCCAGCACAGTTGGTCACGTCGGACGGAACGTATGCGACCCAGAGTGCATTCAGCGCTGCATCTACCAGTATGTATATTTTTAAACTTTTTGTACTCAACTGTCGACTCCGAGGCACCACTAAAACTTATCATTCGACTGCGGATTTTTACGAAAATTATTTTATCCAGGCAACAAAGAAGAGAAACGTCCAGCACTGGTTCAGTACATGATGGACGGCGACTTCTTCATCGGCGCATCCTTAGCCACGACCTTAGCCAAGTTAGCGCTCCGCTACAAGGGCCTCGAGAAAGATGTCCAAAAGAGCAACTGCATGCAAGCCGAGTCGATGTTGATAATGACCAGCGTGTTGCAATTAGGTCGGTCAGGTTTACCCACAAAGGCAATGACACACGACGATGCTGAACGATTGTCTCTGTGCTTGAGATCTCTAGCCTGTCCCACGTCGCTTGTTCAAAAGGTGTTCACCGAGGGCTGTCGCGAAGCTCTTGGCAGAATGTTGACGGCTAAAGCGGAGGAGGACTCGCAGAATCAGAAGGTATTCGATGCAGCAACCATCTTTTCATAGAATTAATAAAGCGTTTAATAGTATCACCGATTCACTTTCCGATTTTCACAGGCTAAAGAGAAGCCAGGGAGCACAGTTCAGGTGGACGATGCCATACAGTTCCTGCAGTTGAGCCGTGGATCAGATCTAACGGGTGGAGCCGGTGACATGTTCGAGCAGAGTCTCAGTGCTGCTGTTGCCGGAAGACCCGGTGCTAGCGGAGATGCACCGGCTCCCAGTGCTTTAAGCAAGGTCACCCAGTTAACCGGCTTCTCGGATCCGGTTTACGCGGAAGCCTTGGTTCATGTTAATCAGTACGACATCGTGCTGGATGTATTAATCGTGAACCAGACCGAGGACACTCTTCAGAACTGTACTCTGGAGCTGGCGACAATGGGCGATTTGAAACTTGTCGAGAGGCCACAGCCCATAGTGCTCGCTCCGAGGGACTTTGCTAGCATCAAGGCCAATGTGAAGGTGGCCTCCACGGAAAACGGAATCATATTTGGAAATATAGGTGCCTTTGCTTGTTTTCACACTTCAACGCTAGATTCAACACTAGAATTATTCAACAAATTTATTTCTTTGATATCAACGAATTATTTCCAGTTTACGACGTGTCCGGTGCTGGATCCGACAGGAGTGTGGTAGTCCTGAACGACATACATATCGATATCATGGACTACATAGTCCCAGCAACGTGCACCGATGCAGAGTTCCGGCAAATGTGGGCGGAGTTCGAGTGGGAGAACAAGGTGTCTGTAAATACCACGTTGTCGGACCTGAGAGAGTATCTTGGCCATCTACTGAAGTCCACGAATATGCGTTGTCTGACCCCAGAAAAGGTACTGTATCTAGTTTGTGTAATATGGTTAGCGTGCAACTGCAATATTTTAATGTTTCAGGCACTTTCCGGTCAATGCGGTTTCATGGCCGCGAATATGTACGCGAAGTCGATATTCGGCGAGGACGCATTAGCGAATATGTCCATCGAGAAGCCACTGAACAAGCCAGATGCCCCTGTGGTCGGCCATATTCGCATCAGAGCAAAGAGCCAAGGAATGGCGTTATCGTTAGGGGATAAAATCAATTCCACGCAAAAGGGCCCGCAGAGCAAGGTCGTGCAAGCTGCTTAAAGCACGTAGTCTTTTAATCGAACTCGTCGATCCACAGTATTCGAATTATTACGGAAGAAACCTCAATTGGACTTTTCAGTATCGCAAATGGCGGCGGTCACTCTTTCCCCATTTGTCTCTTTGTCAATTCCACGACTTCGATTTTTCTTCTCAATTAGACGTTGAAGTATGTTTTATACAAGCGTACACGCCCGTATTAATTTTCAGCGCCGTTGTTGTTTGTTTCTTTCTGTACCGTCTGCACCGTCGAGCGACGATACACACACCTTCAGTATCTACCAGCGGAGAAAATATACATACACGATACTTTTAGCTGTAAGTCTGGATTTCGTTTGATCGAAACTGGTTTATTTGGTACATATTTTTTAAGAAATAAAGAACGAACACACTACTGCCCTTTACATGCCCATTCATTAGCGTACGACAAAAATGTTTCAGAGCTCGGTGTTCATCGTTTTCTAATTCTATATTCTAATTTTCGGCCATAGAAAAGTTAACACGGTTTCGTTTGATGGGTAACAACACGATGTTCGAGACATGTTTCGTCTATTTAATCCTTGAGTGGACCGAAATAATACAATCGATGAATTAACGATAGTTAATTTTTACCGAATTGGAGATCAATTTTTTCTCGCAGCGAGTCATTCTAAATTTTCAGTTATATTAATACATGCGAAACAATTATTTAGAGCTGCATGGTCCACTAAAGGGTTGAACAATAATTATGCGATTCCATGCTTCACAACCAGCCACCTCTTCGAGGTGATCTAGCTTTCGAAGATCGCGGCGATTTGGACTCGGCGTCCATGAGTCTTTCTTTATCTTGCGACGTGACGTGTCTATTGGGACTTAAACTTGTCTTCAGTCGCGATTTATTTAGTTTACAGTCTGATGCTGGCAATGCAGAGTCTGCAATAATGTTGGTTTCTTCTGCAGATCGCGGAGACAGCATTGTTGATGCATCTGCGAATAGAAACGCAATTATTTCATACACCAACTAATGGTGATTATTTAATTCTTTTCAAAAAATCTGTGACTCGTAGCTGCGGATTTCTTAATAATAATGACAATTCTAATTGTGAACCGTAGAATCATATTTCAGTATTGTAATTCGTTGAATCAGCTCGGTTATATTCAAGATCCATCCGTATTTAGAAGTGGCTCTTTCACTAAAAAGACTACGAGTGTTGTAGTTTTGTTCACCACAATAAATAATTATGAGTATTGACAATATAATTAAATTTCTACGGGTAAAACAAATTTTTATATTTGTAACCCAACTCATCTATATGTTACTCAATAACAATTCTTCTTAAAACAAGTGTCAAGTTTCTGTCTAATTAAAAAAATTATTACATCTCTGATGTAAAATAATTATGGAACTATGTAGTACTCTGCAGGTGTTGCAGAGGGGTTCCTATAGTATCAGGAACGGTTTCTTAACTCATTCTTCTCGCATAGAGGTGAAAAATACTTAAAAAAGAGTTCTCGGAAATTTATTTAGCATTTATTATGTCCCTACAAAAAGAGAACAGAAAATTCTTACCAGTCGATTGTTGGCTGCCTGTCGTTTGGGAGTTCGCGGACTTCCTTTTGACTGCGTGGGTCGGCGTGCGTTGTGGTACAGTTGGTGCAAATTTAATGGGTTTCTCATCGACATAGTCCATCGATGCCGCGGGCTTCGGCTGTGAAAGAGAATACTCTCGAAAGTATACTAACAGGCCAGCGACTTCTTGGAAAATATGAAATTGTTTGTCTCTGTTCAACAATATCTCTCGAGCATTTATTAAACGATCGAAAAGCATGCTAAATAATTTACATATATCTTCAAGTACAACTTCCTTCAAATTTTACCGTAACATTTGACACATCCGTGTCCGGCTGAAGCGTAATTTTTGGAGGATTAGGATGCGAATCCTTCGGCACTTCGTCGGTCTCTACAATATCCTGAAGAACATGCAGGATCGTCGAAGCGGTGCTTTCAGGCAGTTCGATAGGCGATACAGGTGGCAAGGGACTAATGGTAGATAGCCTCTGTGCCTCTTCCATCGCGATCTTCAAGTTCTTCTGACTCTGGAACGACGCCTTGCTGTTGCTTTTGCCGATCTGCGAGCTCCTCAGGGCGCTATTTACCACCTACAATTCAATTAACCCTTAGTACTCGAGTGGCGACTCAGAGTCACCTCCAAAAATTGCTGTGGCAATATTCAAAATATTGTTTCCATTATTAAATAAGTTGGTATCTAATCAATTACTGAACATTTAAATATTGTATGAGGATTTATATCAATTTCATATACATAAAATAAAAAAAAAATTTTATGGAATGGAATTATTCTAGGTCGGAAGAACTGTTTAATTTTCGAGTTAAAGTAGCTCCGATTGCAAAGGGTTAATTCGCACAGCGATGGAGACTAACTGTTTTTTTTATATTCATATGTTACCTGGGTCCAGCGGTCGTTAGGCGATTGTTGCACGACCAGTTTAGCGATCCTCTTCCACCTTGCGACGTTATTCTCGCCTTCTATTGGCGGCTGAAACTTCGCTTCGTCTTCGACGTCGATAGATCCTTGCACTTGCGTCGCCACATGGAAATCCTTCATCAGTCTTCTTTCCCAGACCTTCATTCTTTTTCCTAGAACAGCTGGTTGACGAATCACGACGATCAGTATTGTAATAATTTCAGGTACAGTAAACGCTTGATTCTTGTCCAGAGCGTGGGCACGATTCTTGTCCAGTGCCTACCCACTCCACTGCCTGTCAACGCCGAGTCGCTCCGCAGGGCGGCCGCGAGGAATCGATTTTACAAATCTGTTAATTTTTATTATTTGTTTATGGGACTTTCAGTACCTTATTTCTGGCATTTTTCTGATTAAAATGACACCAAACACGATACAGTTTCAATTGTATTTAGTGGTTTAATCGACGGTGAAAGTTTCGGTCGCAAGGAAGGACAGCGCATCGGAAAGAAAGAGACGCGTACAGTCACGCGAACCGTATTTCATTCTGTCCTTCTCTAGAATTCACAAGAATCAAGCGTTTACTGTACCAAGCAGATGTACAAAAATGTCTCGCATAAATTGTTAATTCTACCGACTTCTTTCCTTAGTGTCAGCGCCAGCAATGTCCATGCCATTCTTCCTGAGTACCTCGAGCAATTCGCACCTCCAAGAGGACAAGTCCGACTTGAGTTCATGCACGTCGTCCTCGGTGACAGGGTCCATCTCATGTTCGGAGTGAGCATGAACCACGTACCGCCATATCAGCGCTCTCATCACAGCGTTATACCTATCACCGACAGAGACAAACAAGCTCACCATAAAGGACCTCGTTAAACCCGGCTTCGGAGGTCACCGGACCGTTCCGGACGCCATAAAACGTGTTCGGGGATAGGCCATTACTTGTTGGAATCGTTCGCACGCATGCGATCGTTGTTCTCCCGGCCGATCTTCTTCTTCTGGACACCGCATAGTCGCAATAGTAATTTTGGCGGTGGCAGTATGTTGAACGGCGGAGGAAGCGTGCCACCTTCTTCGAAGTAGCTCATCCACAGCTTCGTTCTGGCGAATTTCCACTCGGTGTCTGCTCGTTCCTGCATAGAATATTCGGGGATGCGTTCGGTTACTTTCACTTCCCATTAATTTCACTGTCCAACAGCCAAAAAAGGGTTTCGATTCTCACTATGCTATTCTTATAGAGTTTTTTCCGCTGATTCCGAATCCGTCCTTAATTTTACTCCTAGACGCATAGTTTTTGAGAAATTTGAGTTTAAAAAGAAGACATATTTTTCGACTTTAAACAAATATTGTGATGTTATTATAAAAGATCTTGAATTGATCTTTACAGCAAAAGATTCCTTAGACTTTCCCGAATGCAGTGATATCCGATATTAATACATTACGATTGATTAAACATGTTTAAACGATCATTAAAGACGGAGAGACACCACTTTTGCACCAATTTTTGACGATATTTTCGAATTTATTTAAAAAAAAATAAGGGTCCAGCGTAAAATCGAACTATACCACGCGATAGAGCAGACTTTTATCTTGATTATCGCAAAAAAAAGTTGAAATTTGTTGGACCGTGTTTTCAGAACAAGAGCATAGAAAGGCCCGGCTTCACCTCGATCATGGCATAGCTGTTGCTCATCATAGCAATCAAGAGATTCAGGAGAACGATTACGTTGATCACGGAGTAGGAGCCGAACATCAACAAGCCCCAAAATCGAGTGTATGTCTTGATCCCTATAATTCAACAACAGGAACGAGTAATTTCAATTAAGATCCTCTAGAAATATCATTAAAATCTCACTTACCAGTAAGTTCGAAGCTTTCTATCCCAATTCCACCGAAACTGGCCCAGAAGAGACTCTGACAGGATTCGAATAGATTGCTGAATCTGCAGATTTGGTTGACAATTTTGGTAGACATTGGTACGAAGATTTTTGAAATAAATCGTTCTACCTTCTCCATCGCAAGCAAGGTTCACTGGCAGCGTCCCACGAAGAATCACCAAAGCCAATGTAGCATTTTCGTCTTTCCAATTCGGCGAAGTACCAGAGCAGTTGGTTCAATCCGCAAGCAAACGCGAACAGAACCAGAGTGTAGATGAAGAAGAACTTGATGATGTCTATCACCATTCTACCTAAAGATATCTGCAAAAACACTGGTCGAGTAGTGTTCAAGCTGACGGTCGGGATTCATCAATTTTTCAACAAGATTTTTTATACAGGGCGTTTCGTTTAAAACAGGACACCGAAATATCTCCTCTATCTCTGAAAATACAAAAAATGTTTCTCATGTAATCTAAATAGTTTCAAAAGACGAATCAGATGGAAGAATCGTTTTTTATAATTTTTTAATCATTTTTTCAAGGTCACTCGTGTTTTTTTACGTATAGACACACATTTTTTGTCGTAGCATGCTATAGCAAACATTATTGTGCATTCATACATGTTTAATAGCACGACCTTGAAATGACCTTGAACTCTACAATTTGATAATTAATGCAAAACTTATTTTCAAGCGACATATCAGATTTCAACGGTAACTGAAATTCGACCATGAGCTTGAAGTTGTAAATAAACTTATTGTATCATTACTCTGTATTTCGAACATTTATCGCAGTAATAAATGCGATTATTTACAAGTTCAAGTTCATGGTCGAATATCTGTTACCGTTGAAATCTGATATGTCGCTGAAAGTATTCTGAAAATTCTGCATTAATTAGCAAATTTTAGAGTTCACGGTCATGTCAAGGTCGTGCTATTAAACATGGTTGAATGCACAACAATGTTTACTACAACATACAACAACAAAAAATGTATGTATATAGGGTAACTGCACCAGTGAATAAACGGGCACCAGTAAATGAATGCTTTTGTATTTTGTATTTTTTGCTTTTACATCATTGTTCAATTACTAGAATGTAGTGTTCATTGACTGGTATTTTTTATATTTTTTATTTAACGTTTAATAAAGACTAATAATAATAATTTCATTTTAT
This sequence comes from Lasioglossum lativentre, assembly GCA_916610255.1. Classification (NCBI taxonomy): domain Eukaryota; kingdom Metazoa; phylum Arthropoda; class Insecta; order Hymenoptera; family Halictidae; genus Lasioglossum; species Lasioglossum lativentre. The sequence goes on along the minus strand of OU744358.1, from coordinate 8,098,871 downwards.
TTGTGTTCATTTATATTTGACAAATGAAGTATAGGGAGCCATTTGGCATATATGAGATTCCTTTAATTCACATATTTCTTTTTAAATAAAATATCTTCCTGAACAATTTCTTAAATGTTCATTCACTGGTGCAGTTACCCTACGTAAAAAAAAACACGAATGACCTTGAAAAAACGATTAAAAAATTACGAATTTATAATAAACCATTCTTCCATCTGATTCGTCTTTTGATACCATTTAGATTACGCCAGAAACATTTTTTATATTTTCAGAGATAGAGGAGATTTTCCTGTTTTAAACCAAAACACCCTGTATAACGCTTCTTATATGAAATTATTTAATGTACCTGCAGAGGACCCAGATGAGGATTGATACTGAACAAATGGATCAACTTCAACGCGCTGAAGATGTTAGCAGCCGCGAAAAGCCCCTCGGCGATCAGCTGAGGATCAAAATCGCTCCAATTTTCCCTGCGGATCACAGCGGCCATGGAGTCCTGTCTGATCTCAGCACTCTGCTGTACGTACGCTGCAATTCTGAGCACGGCAGTCGCGATGTAGAGGAAGTTCCTGGTGAAGTCGATGAAGTTCCACAAGTCGCGAAGATACGCGTTCAAGCCGTCCACGTAGGCCTTGAAAATTCAACAGGCTACAATGGTTCGGGCCCCGATGACGTTAAAAACGAAGGTTGCCAGTACCTCTCTCATCTCCTGCCAAATAAATCCAAGAACGTACAAGATTACGATACCCTCTAGAAACGTCGGGGCTGTGCCTCTTTGCTTGGATAGCTCCGCTTCAAGATTCCTCTTGGTTGCTTCACTGCCAAATAGTCGAACGACTTCCACTTCGGCACGTTGCGAAACCAACATTAGGATAACTGCAATAATCATTTAATAATATACGTTGAATCAATGTCGATCTAGCAAGTTGCTAAAGCAAAATTTCAATGTTTTCGGCGCATTGGTTCGATCAATTAATACTAAAACACTATTTGCAAATTAACACAACATCGTTTCCCAACGTTTCGAAACGTTTTAAGTAAAAATTACCCTGCGACACTAAGCAAGTGAGTAAGGTTTTCGTTAATTTTATTTTTTGTTATTTTTCCGATGGTGTTTTCACAATATACATATTGCTTTATTCATTGTTATTTTACAGACGCAATGTTATTATTATTCTCTTGATAATGATCTAAATGAAGATCGAAACGTTGGGAAACGATGTTGTGTTAATTTGCAAATAGTGTTTTAGTATTAATTTAATAATATAGTTATACCCCTAATTCGAGTTTGAAAAAATCCCTTTGTAATCATCGCTCGACAATTCTCGTAAATTCCGTTCTCGAAAAATAACAATCATTTCTCGAGAAGTGCAAAATTTAAATATTCGGCTTATCTCGAGAATTTCTCGAGAAGAAACACTAGTTGGAAACCGCTGGTCTAGGCAGATCTCTTACATGGAAAACTTGAATACTCACATAGAAAGAACAAGTAGGACGAGGCGTGGGTGAGGAACTTGACGAAGGGCTTTCGAACAAGTCGGCCATTTTTCGATTCAGGTGCCAGCAAGTACATGATGCAGTAATATGGGAACATCATGGCTGTTTTCGCGAGGATTCCGCACCTCTGTCCCATGGTCATTCGTCGGAAACCAGGAAGACCGTCGTACCTATTTAAAGAAAAACAGAATCGAAATCACTGTTTCATCGATTTCTGTGGATCGTGTACTCTTTATCATCTTTCGAAGATAATATCGAGAAATGGACAATCGAATTGAAACAAAAGCGTTTCCGCGAAGCAGTTCCATTAAATCGAATAGCGGAAAGTTGGAACGACTCTGTGCAACGAACTCACCAGATCGCAGCCAAGAGTTGCTGCACGTGGGAATGGGCGACGAAAGTTTTCTGCTTGTACTGTATAGCCAGCTCCAATCTGGCTAGCTGCTTATTGGACAGGTTGTTCTCGTCGTCAGGGTCGTAGTTCAGGATCGTGTTCAACTCGGTTGTGGTGCGCACTTGTTGCAGCAGGTCAACGGCAAATCTGATTAACAGTTATCTTGTTAGACTTTAGTATGTTAAATTGATTTGTTTGGAAGGATAAGACCTAGATTATTGAAGACAACCTGGAAATGAGGGCCTGATTACGAAGTACAGTAAAAGCTTGATTCTTGTCCGAAGCGTGGACACGATTCTTGTCCAGAGCCTACCCATTCCACTGCCTGTCAACGCCGAGTCGCTCCGCAGGGCGGCGGACTCTTAATTTTCATTATTTGTTTATGGGACTTTCACTACCGTATTTCTGGCATTTTTCTGATTAAAATGACACCAAACACGATATAATTTGAACTGTATTAAGTGGTTTAATCGACGGTGAAAGTTTCGGTCGCAAGGAAGGACAGCGCATCGGAAAGAAAGAGACGCGAACAGTCGACGTCGCCGGCACAGTTCAAAGGCCCGCGTGTTCTCACAATGATATGACAATGATAGAATTGTTCATTTTTCATTATTTTTTTATGGGACTTTCACTAACTTATTTCTGGCACTTTTCTGATTAAAATGATACCAAACGCGATATAATTTCAACTTTATTTAGTGGTTTCATAAATTATAAATTATGCTTCGCATGTAGAGTAAATATGGGCTAAATTATATCGCGTTTGGTCTTGTTCTAATCAGAAAAATGCCAGAAACAAGCCAGCGAAAGTCCCATAAAAAAATAATGAAAAATAAAGCATTTTTAACTGGCATATTAAATTGCGAGAACACGCGGGCCTTTAAACTGTGCCGGCGACGACGACACGCTTCACATTTCATTCTGTCCTTCCCTATATTCGGCTTTCTATTGAAGTCTCGCTCGGTGCGGTATCTAGACGCAGTCATAAAGCCAAAAGCACTTCTCGTTGCTTGATTCTTGTCTTCTTGTCCATGAAAAATACACGGCTGTTGGACAAGAATCAATCGTGTCCTACTCTATGTTCGGCTTTCTATTGAAGTCTCGCTCGGCGCGATATCTAGACGGAGTCGTAAATCAAAAAGCACTTCTGGCCACGATTCTTGTCCATGAAAAACACGGCTGTTGGACAAGAATCAAGCTTTTACTGTACTGGCTTGCTCGACTTCGCTAATTTTCAATTAACCGATCATGTGCAAATACCTTTCCACCTGTCGTCGTAGCTTCAAATACTCTGCTCTGCTTTCCGGTTCTGCGATCACCAGATCCCGAAGCTCCCAACTCAGTTGAAAAGCTGTCAACAATGGATCCGGCGAGCTCAGAGCAATGAGACTCGGGCTGGCCAGGGCCTTGTACTCCGAAATTCTCGTGGACGATAATCTTAGAGGATCGCCTATCGAACGGAGTGATAAAACAAATGAGAGATTTTTAAATAAAATTCTAACGAAGTCCTACTACCTGTGGTCGATTTAAGACAATCGGCACACCCGCATCTGATGTCATGAGGCATCGGCAAAGTGGCTCCGCGATCCAGAAGAAGCTTCAGGATCTCGTAGTTGTTTCGTTGCGCTGCCAGGATCAACGGTGTTATTTCCGGTGGATATCTTGCCGACGCTGGATCGATCTTCTGCCAACTGTGCTTGATCTCGTTGTCTGTCAAGAAAGAAGATCGCGAACATAAAAGGTAGACGATAGTACTTGGTCAGTGTTTAGGGTAATTCGAGATGCAAGTCTTTAACTTTTCATCTTACTTTTCATGTTATAGTGATAATATTCGAGCACAATATAGCACAAACCCTAGCACAATTCAGCACAACTGTTGAAATTGTTTAATTCAACAAGTGGGGGGCTAACTTCTAGGAGGCTAAGATTTTATCTTGCACAGTTTTCTACGATCAACTCTGGGGATCCTAATGATACGTACTGTTGTTCGCAGCCTCAGCAGTCAGAAGTTCCTCGTGCTCTAACAGCAACTCGACAGCTTCCACGAACTCCTGATCGATCGCGTGAAGCAGCGCGTCCTTCGTCTCAACACCCATCACCACGAGTAGCTCTACCATTTCCAGGTTCTCCGCCTCGATCGACAGTGACAGCGCTCCTCGACCCAGGCTGTCCAGACAGTTTATGTCCAGTGGTTTTCCCTGCAAATCGAATTGCTCATTTTTTATTCACCACGGAACAGAAATCGCCACGTTGGCGGTGACGGTATTCCTACAGTCTTTTAAATTATTTTTCAATCTTCATTGTTGAAGCGTGCATCATCTATTCGTCGAAATCGAAGGAAACTCACATCGACACCGCCTCGATGAGATGCCTGGATGAACCTCTTCACGTTAGCCAGGTCACCTCTTTCCACAGCTAGAAGATACTTCTTCTCTTCAAGATTTAAAGACCTGGGCAGATTGAGGACGTACGTTTCTCCCTGGTTGGAGCCAGCCTCTAACTCTTTCTCGGACTTCTGGCAACCCATTTTCGACCATGAATTCGATTCTCGGTTTCCTTCGAAGAAGCGACAGAGGAATGTTAACTGTTGGGGTGAACTGGAGAAGTTGCACAAAATAATGGAAACACACATCAAGGCCGGGTTTTGTGGTGAAATTCGCCCCCGAAGAGTTATTAATCGAGCTTTGGCTATTCGATAGCCTACCCAAAAAGAGCCCGATCTGCCAAGTGACAGCCCCATATCTCATCTGTAAGGGTAGTTATTGAGGAAAATCGAAAAACCAGTTTTTGGCCCATTTTTCCGTTCCCATTTCGAGTTTTTAATCGAGCTTTGGCTATTCGATAGCCTACCCAAAAAGACCCCGATCTGCCAAGTGACAGCCCCATATCTCATCTGTAAGGGTAGTTATTGAGGAAAATCGAAAAACCAGTTTTTGGCCCATTTTTCCGTTCCCATTTCGAGTTTTTAATCGAGCTTTGGCTATCGAATAGCCTACCCAAAAAGACCCCGATCTGCCAAGTGACAGCCCCATATCTCATCTGTAAGGGTAGTTATTGAGGAAAATCGAAAAACCAGTTTTTGGCCCATTTTTCCGTTCCCATTTCGAGTTTTTAATCGAGCTTTGGCTATTCGATAGCCTACCCAAAAAGAGCCCGATCTGCCAAGTGACAGCCCCATATCTCATCAATAAGGGTAGTTATTGAAGAAAATCGAAAAACCAGTTTTTGGCCCATTTCCCCTATTTATTGACAGTGAAAAATTCTAAAAAAATTCTTACACATTTCGGATACTAAACCACATATTAGGTATCATTTTCAGATTTTTCCGGTTGCAAACTCTGGTTGTAAAACGCGAAAAAATGCAGATTTCATATAGAAAGAGCACTACTCCAGATTTAATTAAGAAATTTTGAATTTCACCACCAAACCCGGCCTTTCCGAAGATCTTGCAACTCCGATGTCAGAATATCATCTGGTTGATAGTAACACTGTCATCGGATACACTCGGATACACAACCGATCAGCCGACTCGAGTTTGAACGAGTTGTTGGTGGTCGAAAAGCAACAGAGCTGCGATCACTGGAGAACAATTACCGGTGGTCTGGGTTATTTCCTTTGGCTTGTCACACGAATCGGAACACAGATCGACTTGGTAGGTTCCGGTCCTCGTTGCCGGCGCGCCGAGAGTCTCGTGGAAATCGTTGGGGAATTCTGCTTAGGGGGATGAGAGTGGTCATCGAGCTACCGCAAACGACGGAGACTTTCCAGCTAAACGAGACTCGGCCACCGGCCGCGCTTATATAGCGGATGATGGAAATCGAATTACGGGCATTAACCGAGACCCTGTTTATTTGCCCGCCTCGTTTAAGGCGCTGTCCACACGCGGGCTAATTTGCTTATCGATATCTCGTTAGCCACGCGAGGGCTCGCCGTACGAGGCTCTGTGACAACAGCACAGCTGAAGAGTCCCGACCACGCGAATTCTAAAGTCCCTGAGTGGTTCGGGTCGTTTTCCCCCTGGTCCTCGTGGCCGGTTATGCCAGCAATTCCAATCGAAAGGGTTGGGATCTGGCAACATACGTATGGAAAAATAATAACCAGTTTTTGAAAATCGATTAATTCTAGTATTACCGGAGGGTAACGATGTCATTGACCTTCTTTTGGACACAGTATAGCGTATACTATGGTACCAAGGTCGTGTGCGAGGCCCGTAAAGCGCGATATTATTATTGTTAATATTACCGCGATGGTAGATGCGAAACCTCAGACGCGTTTTAGCGAGGGTCGTAGTCGTATCGCCACCCTGCATCGTCTCGTGTACTTTGACGCGATTTCGCTTTTTTTTACGCGGATCATCCCCTAAAGTAGACCCTAAACGTTATGATCCTGTTTGCACGACCGATTTCGAATTTTCTGACCCTCGCCGAACGAATATAATCGCATCGAGGAATCGCTAATCAGATTACTCCGATTAATCATCGTACACTCGCAAGTTTGAATTTTAATTAATTTCATACAAGCGTTACAAGCCGGGGCCGCGAGCAGTGGCTGGCGAATGGTTGTTAGCCTTGGAATATGGTTTCAATTTGTTAGTTAGAAATGGAGTCGAGCGCAGACGAGAACCTGATGCGTAGTCACGTGATCAGGGAGCTGCTAGGATGCGGACGAACTTGGTGCGTAACCAGAGAGCCGCTAGCATGGTATAGTTTTCGTGGACGAACCTAGTGTGAAAGCGGAGAGCCACTTGGTTGGATAAATCTCTGTTTGGACTATAGGTATGGCGCGAAGGAACCTGATGCGAAATCAGGAAGACGCTAGGATCGTTAGTAGGCCTCGTAATTAGTATAATTGAATTGATACAATCCGAGCGGTAAGATTGTATCGTGTGGGAAAGTTCCATTACTAGATTAGGATTTTAGTTAATAATTAAGGATTTAATAATTGCACGAGTTACCAAATAACACAAATATATTCTGATAAAGAATGTGTATGTACACAGATGGCGGTGTTGCGATTGAAATTGTGAGAATTAAGTGTAGAATTAAATATGTTATTACTTAACATGCTCGATGTTGACGCACTGACAATGCGGGGCCTGATAGTACTTGAAATGCCAAATAAAATTTATACCGAACTCGCGGTGTCTGTAAGGTTAACTTTCATCGAAGGGGAACTTTAGCCCGATCTCTCTAGACGTGGATACTAACGTGTCTAGACTAGTACAGTAAATGCTCGATTCTAGTCCAACAGCCGTGTTTTTCATGGACAACTATCGTGCCAGGACGAAATACGGTTCGCGTGACTGTCCGCGTCTCTTTCTTTCCGATGCGCTGTCCTTCCTTGCGACCGAAACTTTCACCGTCGAGTAAGCCACTAAATACAATTGAAACTATATCGTGTTTGGTCTTGTTTTAATCAGAAAAATACCAGAAACAAGCCAGTGAAAGTCCCATAAAAAAATAATGAAAATTAACAAGTTTGAACATTCGACTCATCGTGTCAATGTAGTGGTGTTCACACCAATACGAAAGAGAGTAAAAATGCAGGGGTTTATATTCCCCTAAGATAAGCGTATGGAATCTATCTTGAACGGGTAGTGTCTGTTATGAATAGGTGGAGTCTGTCGTGAACCCTGAGTCACATTCGTTTTGCCTTTATCTAGTTGGAAGGGGTGGATGTTTGGTTCTTAAATAAATAGCTAGACTTGTGGGTTTATCTAGGATGGTTCTTGCCAGAGACGATATCGAACATTTGTTCGCCATACACAACACAACTACAAAATTTCTTCTGTATTATAAATAGTCTATTAGATGAAGGGATATCTATTTGGCATGTGGGTAAAATTCGAAGAAGACGAATTCATTATTGGCAGCCATGAAAAGTGACTTGCTGCTGGAATCGTACAATAATTAAAATAATAATAAAAATAATTGGATAAAAATTACATTGTATTATTTGGAAATACAGTGAAACGTGTATACAAAATTGTATAACATTTGTTTTTGGTGGCCGATCGTATTTCATTTTACAGGTCGTCCGTAATCTCCGTCGGCGATGCGGTCGGTAAGCAAACATCGTGCGGAACGAGAGAGAGGCTGAAGCCGCGGAGCAAACAGTTGGGCTCTCGCCTTTTTTTCTTTTCTCTCCACACTAGCTCCCTTGAACCGATTCCACCCCGTCCGACGAAACAGTTAAGCCGACCGGCCGGGAACATTTTAATACGGGGCCAGTTTAATGAATTTCACGGCTGTAGCTCCGTGCGCTGTCTCTACGCCGTTAATCGGCCTTAATACTGTTTGACCGCTTTGAGGTCTTTGCCGTGAAGACGTTGCGCGGTTTCTTCGACGATGGACTGACTGGCTCTCGCCGGAACATCGTTACAGCGGAATTAGGGGAGGAGCTTGGATTTTATTGTTGGCCGCGAGCGTTGATCGCTTTGTGGGCTATTAATTTTGATTAATTGAATGATCGCGTTGTAATCCTCAAGAGAAATTGATGAATCATACCATTTTATACAGGGTGTTCGACTGCAGGTGGGAGAAAATTTAATGGGTGGTTCTCCATGACAAGTCGAAAATGAAGAATAAAAAAATTGCGATTTTTAATTGTTAACCCATTGCACTCGGAGCGATTTTAATTGAAAAGTTAAACGTTTCTTTCGATCTAGATATTCCCTCTGATTTTTTAAATTTGATGGATACGAAATCGTTGGATACTATATACGTTGGATAATATAATGGATACGATATATTTATTCAATTTCGACGAATGAACTATACCACCTTCCCACTACTCCTTGCATCACCGTAGAAACAACACGAAGAAAGAAGCGTCAATGACGAAGAAAACTTTGAAAGCCAACGGAACGAGCGGATAGAAATGTTGGAAAGGCGAGAGACAATACGATTAAAGTTACAGTATATTCGATTAACAAAGGAAACATTATTCTTCGTTCACGCGTAACCAATCAAACATTACTTTAAACTTCTACCTATTACTTTCAATTTTACAGTTTCGTCTCATAACATATCAAATTCAATATTATCGTTCATTTCCAAGGAAACTAAAAATGGCATCGATCGAAAAAAAATCCTCTGAAAGGAACGTTCCCGTGGGAAGAAATGTTTGGAAACGATGGTTTACCGAGCGGAAAAAAAGGTGATAGTTCAAATCCATGAAAAGAGGACGCGTTTGGTTGAGTAAATATTAATATTGTCCGTGCAAAGAGCGGATCGAGTGAAAGTGGACGTGACAGCTGGAACGCAAAGAAGCGTCTTTTTCCGCTCTTCTTCTGATCGGTCGGAAGCGGAAACTTTCTTCTCGGCACAAAGGAAAACCGTGATCATCGGACACGGAGCGGAAAGAAAAGGAACTGCGAAGCCAATAAATTTCCGCCGCGATCCCACGCGGTGTTCAGTGCCAAGTGTCGCGTCTTCTGCGAACTTCCGGTTATCTCGGAGTTCCTCGAGTTCCTGTTGCACGATTTATGCACCTGATGTCAATATGGCGTTAATCAATATCGCTGCTTCGTTTCTTCTTCTGACGATTTTGTATGGTAACTCGGTCGCTGAGAGGGTGGAGAGGATACAGGATGACTTCCGGTTGACGAAGGATAGCGAGGTTGCCGCGAGCGAGCATGCAGGTATTGAAACGCAAGATAATGAATTAAAAAATTTCATCTGGTTTCTGATTTAAACACCGTCGAATGATTTGTGGTTGATGGTACATGGTTCTGTTTGTAATTAATTTAACCAGGTGGCAGCAAGCACGAAGAGAAAGGCGGTGGCATGGAACTCCACGAAGACCATCAAGACGCGAAGGAAGAGAAGGGCGATAAGGTATAATTTTATTATTATAATTAGACTCCGGATCTTTATGGAAAATAAAAAGTTTGTGCATCAATTTGCAAGACACACGAGCTAAATATTCTATATTTCTTAACTAATAATTTTAATATAGTGAAAATAATATATTAACCCTTTGCACTCGGAGCTAGTTTAACTCAAAAAACGAAAGATTTTTCCATTCTAGAATATTTCCATTCTATATACAATTATTTTTCAATTTTTGCATATGAAACTGATACGATATCTCATGTAATATGTAAACGTCTAGTAGTTTATTAAATACGAACAAAAATAATAATGCGAACTAGTGGCGCACCCAGGGGGAGAGCCAGGAGGCCAAGCCCCCCCCCCCCCCCACCCAAGTAAAAGGAAACGAAACACTGGAAAATTAGCTAAACCTTAGAATGGTTACTTCTAAAACTAAACATTTTGAACAACTTTTCTCTATACAAATAAGGCATACACTCGCTTAGGTTCCTTAGGTATTTGCAAAAACTGCTGATACTACAACACTGAATTCTGCCTATTGTTGTGCGTCTGTGGCTGTGTACGTGTCAGTATTGGTGTCCATGGTATCCATGCAAAAATGCCATTGATGCGATTTTGAAATGTGATAAAACGATATATCCTAATATTTATAATTTATTAAAAATATTTGCAACGCTTCCGGTAACGACGTGCGTCAGTGAAAGATCATTTTCTACATTAAGAATTTTGAAAACATATTTAAGATCCACAATGACACAACCACGACTGAATGGGTTGGCTTTGTTATACATACAGAGAGACATTCATGTAACTATAACCGAAGTAATTGAAGAGCTATGTAAAAAGAAAAGACAACTAGATTTTATTCTATAAATAAAGTTTAAAAAAATCTTAAATAGGTCATTTTGTTCAACTCGTCCCCCTCTAAGATGAAATCCTGGGTGCGCCACTGATGCGAACAATATTTTCAAGAATGGCACAGCAATTTTCAGTAATGCCTCAAAGTCGCCATCCGAGTGCTAAGGGTTGAAACTCTGAAAGTCTTCTAATTTTTTCACTGTTCTAAATTGCACGTACTCTCATTTTTGCCATAAATGAATAAAATCCATAGTCTAGTTATAATCGTATAATTGTTACAACAAAAATATTACATGTATAACCAGACTGTAGCTATTATTAGCGTCCATCCACGAAGGATATAAGATATATAAAATACAAGATTCCTAGATTCGTCCACGTGCTCGTCATTGTCAAGATCCTCGACGACTCCTTGCCTTTTTACCGGCCGTAATATTAGTGTCCACGGCTGCCCGGGATTATTTATTATACGGTCGTTCTCCGCGAACGACATGCTTGCAGCTTGCGAACGACATTTCTTTCTTCGGCCGGGGACATATTCTTTGTAACGACACGGTGCCCCGTCGTTCCCCCGTTCTCTACTACACCATACAAGTTCCACATATTGCTTTTCACTTTTATTCCGAGGATAGAGGGGGGATGGGGGATGGGGGGGGGGGAGGCTTGACCGGTGCAATTAATTCGTTTGCGAACTCGTTACTCGCCCCACGAGCCAGTTTTGAAATTGCATAGTCCTTCAATATTTTCATGGAATTTTCCATGCCCCCCAAAGGTTTTACGATCGCGATTCTCGCGAAATCATTAGCGCGAACCGTCGCGGCGGACTCTTTGAAGCGCGATATGTACGCGTTTCTCGACGATTATTTCACGGTAACGTGGGAAATTAATACATCGCGAGTGAACCGCGATTTTTCTGGAAACGCGCATTTTTCGATGTTTTTCCAGGTGGGTGGAAAGTAAATAAAAATTTTAATTGTTCGGTTTTTCTGCCATATTCGGTGCTCTCTCGCGCGTTTCAAACGCACGCGAGTCCAGCGTTTTTACAGCGGGGAATGGTGGAAACGAATGTTTCCAAAAATTGTTGAAAAACTACAGAAATATGTAATTTCTCTCTCGATTTCGACAGATGGCGTTTCTATTGTTACAGGGTTACAAGGTCTTCCACGAGTTCGATAAGGGCGAGAAGGGTCACCACGACAAAGAGAATCATAAACAACAATACGACGAGAAGGAGGGGGAGGAGGAGGAGAAACACGAAGAGGCCGATCATTACGATGAAAGTCATCGCGGCGAGAAGGGCGAGAAAGCTGGGAAATTTGACGAAGAGGGGAAGCATCAAAAAGGATATAGCACCAAGGGGGAGCATAGTATTTCCAAAAAGGTTCTTTCACAATAATGTTATCGTAAATTATTATATAAAAATCTTTAGTAACTTTTTGTGCGTATACTTTCAAAGAATTGCTTTCCGAACGGAACGTAATACTAACTTTTTGATTGATTTTCAAAAACACTGTTCCCCGGTCAGCGAGAGTTACGATGCACCTCGCGCACAAACGATCGGATTAATCGGCGAACTAATTAATTACGACGTCGTTCAATTATCGCGGACACCGTTCGCTTCGTTTTGCCCGCGACCTTATCGAATCCGTCAACAGAACAGAGGAGTTTCGAGCTCGCGTAAAACTTACGGGAACCCGGCTAGTTAATTTTCCGAACGCAGCGAACGGTCAGAGACGACGGTAATTAATATTGTAATTAAGGATTACGCGGCTAATCGTAGCCGTTTATCCCCGCTGTCGCAGGACGAGTACGAGAAGAAGCATGATTTTTATGACGAGTACCACGAGGACGGCGAGAACGAGAAGCACGGAGGCTTTCATCATGAACACGAGGGAAAGAAGGGCGGTCATCAGAAAATGGGACACGTGGATTCTGGACATAATCAGGTTTGTCAAGGAAAACCATAATTTTCACCCTGAAACGTTAATCTTTATTAGAAACTGTTAATTGTACTTCTCTCTCTTAAAATTGAAACGATTCAACAAACAAAATACTCTTTATTAGAAACTGTTAATTTGTACTTCTCTCTCTTAAAATTGAAACGATTCAACAAACAAAATACTGTTTAGTAGAAACTGTTAATTGTACTTCTCTCTCTTAAAATTGAAACGATTCAACAAACAAAATACTCTTCATTAGAAACTGTTAATTGTACTTCTCTCTCTTAAAATTGAAACGATTCAACAAACAAAATACTCTTTATTAGAAACTGTTAATTTGTACTTCTCTCTCTTAAAATTGAAACGATTCAACAAACAAAATACTCTTCATTAGAAACTGTTAATTGTACTTCTCTCTCTTAAAATTTAAACGATTCAACAAACAAAATACTCTTCATTAGAAATTGTTAATGTACTTCTCTCTCTTAAAATTGAAACGATTCAACAAACAAAATACTCTTTATTAGAAACTGTTAATTGTACTTCTCTCATAAAATTGAAACGATTCAACAAACAAAATCCTCTTCATTAGAAACTGTTAATTGTACTTCTCTCATAAAATTGAAACGATTCAACAAACAAAATCCTCTTCATTAGAAACTGTTAATTGTACTTCTCTCATAAAATTGAAACGATTCAACAAACAAAATACTCTTCATTAGAAACTGTTAATTGTACTTCTCTCATAAAATTGAAACGATTCAACAAACTAAATACTCTTTATTAGAAACTGTTAATTGTACTTCTCCCATAAAATTGAAACGATTCAACAAACAAAATACTTAATGACTAAAATGGAACGAAATCTTCCAGCATCAGCACGGTAAGAAGAAGAAGCACGAAGAGGGTCGTCATCATCGGAAACAGAAGGGTCGCAAGCTCGCCGAAGGCCATGACGGTCATCATCGTAATGAGAAGAAGTATGGCAAAAAAGGGGGCCATGAATCGGGGAGGAAATGGTTTGCTAGTAACGGGCATTAAATATTTTTTAAACAATTTAAGGACAAGAGAAGTTTCTTCTTACTGTTTAACTCGCGATTCATTAATAAACTCACCAATAAATTCATTAACGAATATTCTGTGACTACTAAATGTATTCTTCGTGTCATATATCGTCTTCGATCGTTGCTGGAAATTTAGGAGCTCTACGCTTTCCAGGTGAGTCGGTCTTCCTATCGAACAATCAATTTTCTATTAAATCGCCGACAACGATCGAATAATTACTTCATCCGAAATGTATCGCGTTTCGTCGTCGAAACGAAACGAAACAAAAAGTTACTTTCCCGTCCGGCACGTGTAATTTCGTGGGCTGAAAGGAGAGGCGGGGTCCTTTGCACTCGGTTCTATCATTATTTAAAATGTTCCCGTTGAATGTTACACCGATGTAATTACAACACTCTGATCCCGGCAAGGGAATCGCGTTACAAAGAGCCAAAAGAAATTTCGAACCGCGGCTGACGACGATTTCTAGGAATAATTACGATATATTGTGCTGATAAGTCGGTACACGTGAAATTGCAAGTGTAGCCATTTTTTATTTTCGACGTAGCAAAAAATTGGAAAAATTAATAATGCACACATGTATTCGTTGTTTGTAATAATGATTTCTTACGAGGCAAATTGGAATCATTTAAATATACATATGCGACTAAAAGCGAATATGTTCGGTTATAGTCATTCGATGGTCGAAAGTTGTGCTGATAAGTCGGTACATGTGAAATTGCAAGTGTAGCCATTTTTTATTTTCGACGTAGCAAAAAATTGGAAAAATTAATAATGCACACATGTATTCGTTGTTTGTAATAATGATTTCTTACGAGGCAAATTGGAATCATTTAAATATACATATGCGACTAAAAACCAATATGTTCGGTTATAGTCATTCGAGGGTCGAAAGTTGTGCTGATAAGTCGGTACATGTGAAATTGCAAGTGTAGCCATTTTTTATTTTCGACGTAGCAAAAAATTGGAAAAATTAATAATGCACACATGTATTCGTTGTTTGTAATAATGATTTCTTACGAGGCAAATTGGAATCATTTAAATATACATATGCGACTAAAAGCGAATATATTCGGTTATAGTGATTCGAGGGTCGAAAGTCGTTTTAAAGTTCGAAAGTGGCCGTAACCTTTAATCGCACTGGTCGGCTGGTTGGGTGTTCAATTAAATAGGTCGTATCAAGTGCATTTTCATCAAGCCTCCGTTCTCTATAATCCTCCGGAGCATAATTGCATCGAGGTATTTCAGACGCGTTAATCTGCTGTTGAAAGTGGCTTACGATCGAGTTTAATTGTGTCACTGTTAATGCGAAAAACATTTGCAGATCCTCGCAAGAACGTCGATCAATCTCGCTGTGGACGTCGCGCGTCGCGGACAATTAAATTGAAAGTGCTGCACCCTGCAAAACCGAAATATCAATCTATTTTTACAGCACCACCACTTTTTAGCAATCCTAACTTTAGGGACACTTTGCAAACTTTAGTTTTCATTAAACTGGTTCCGAGAAGCGTGCAGCTAATCGAGAAGAATGCGAACCGTTCCGAAGCGACGCTACGCGACGCGACGGCAACTCGAAGTGAAAAACGATTCGATATAAATATGGTCGAAAGACTCCATCCGGCGAAAGTAATTAATTCTCTCTCCCCCGCGAAGCTCTGTGCAAGCCAGGAAGTTCGATACGACGACGACAACGACGACGACGACGACGCGACGTCTGGCTTCCTTTCGCGCCGAAGACTCGCAATTTCGCGAGTCGATATTCGCGCTATTCGCGGAGCATCGAGAGATCGCGACAATGGGACGGCTAGCGGACCGTAGCCAATTTTACGCCAACATTTTCACTTTTCACGGCGCATAGACAGCCTCTCGAAGCGACGCGACAGCGCGACGAAAACGACTTCGCGCTTGATCACCCGGTGTGATCGCGACTCATTTCGCAAGGGCTACTCGACATTGCCAAACTTCTCTAACTTGTTCGCCGACTTCCTTGTATTGTCCTTAACAACCGTGGGCGGAATCTCGATCAACATTGACACTTTCGAATTGCGCATAAATATCCCCGGTCTGATAATTTCAGAGAGATTAAAATGCTCTAATTTGTTCTCGAAAACATCAGACCTGAACAGTTTAAGAGGGTCATCCCATGTGAGAGCTACTTTTTCTAGGAATTTTTTTTGAAAGACCCTTAACCCTTTGCACTCGGAGGTATTTTAACTAAAATATTAAACATTTCTTCCGACCTAGAATAATTCCATTCTATATGATTTTTTTTCATTTTATGGATATGAAATTGATATAATACCACATACAATACTGAAATGTAAGGTAATTGATTACATAGCACCATATTTAATAATGTAAACAGTACTGTGAATAATAGGGGAGCAATTTTTAATGGCGACTCTGAGTCGCCGCACGAGTGCTAAGGGTTAAAACATACAATCTTGAAATTTTTACCACACATTTAATGGCATTTTAACAGTCTCTCAGAATTTTTTCAAACCAAAATAACCAGTTGGATCGACTTTACACCGTTCGGAAGACACTCATGTTGTAAAAAAACGTAGGTTGATGTGGCGACCATGATTCTAGGGGTTTCAATCATTCGAAATCAAAAAATCAAACGGCATTTTAATTTGTAGACGTGCGGCTATAGCCGGTACCAAAATAATCAAGAAATATCGAAAATTGAATTTATGGCACGGTTTTAAACGTTAAGTTCCAAGTTTCGTCACTTTTTTTCGTATTTTTCAGCTTAAAAAAAAACAAACTATAGCAGATATCAGAAATATTTTGGCACGGGCGAGAACTATAGATGTGCTGACTATACCATAATAATCATCTTTCCAACAAATAAGTCCTATGAAGTTTCTCAACAGAAGCAAATTGAATGTCAATGAATTCATTACCAACATTTTTGATTGATATATCAACAACTAAAGTGGTGTTTGACTGTTCAAAACGTTCGTATTTGCCGCCTTTTATCGATTGGCCAATACATAGATCTATGTTCTTTGATTCGTTGGTCGTTTCAAATCATCACAGTTTACTCAGTTCACTCGTCACCGGCATGGAATCAACATGTGATTTAACAACTCTTATGAGTATATATTAAAAATTTTTTAGTTAAGCAAGTAAGTTTATTCTTTTTCTTTCGTTTTGTTTTCTATTCCTACAATTTGGCTTGACTGTTTTAGTCAACCATATATTAATCAATGGGTAATAAAAAAAAAACAAATTTTTTACAGACGCAATTACAACAAAATTATTTCTTGAAAATGATCGAAATTTAGATGGAAACGTCGAAAATTGGTTGATGTAACAATTTGCGAAAGTGCTTAATAGTAACAAATGATCGTACCAGTACGCCAATAGCATTAATTAGATTTATACCATAATAATTCGAGCGAAATCCGTTCTGTAGTTTTTGAGATATCATGGTCGCCAATATGAAAAATACAGTTTTGAGAAGAACGCGTTTAAAGATTCAAGGACGATTTACGCAAAGGATTATTTCAAGGGGACCTCGCGTACAAGGCCGTGCAGCCAAGAATCGAATAAAATTTCTAGGATGAGCTGAAGATTGCGCCGGAAGATAGTTAAGGTAGCCTGTTCGCACGGGTAATAGCGCTCCTCGTAGGAGGAAAAATGTGAGAAGGGATTTTCGTGACGCGAGCCGTGGCGAATCTACTTCCCTCCGTCGACAAATTAATCGGTTCCGCTAATCCGAGCACGCGTCCTTTTTTATTCTACTCTTACGTTCAACCGCCCACGCGTTCTTCACCACCGCCCACGCGCCATCAACCTCGCATTCGACAATTTCGAATCGATTTCGATACGCTACGCGGTCAAACAACGGCAATTTGCCCGTCCATCCCCGGCATTTGAACGTTCCAAGCCTTTTGATCTCGGGTCTTGACACGCTACAGGTGGTTTAAAACTTGCTGGCCAGTTGAAATCGCTTTTCATCTTTCTGTTTAGTTCAGCGCGACATTTGCCAATGTTTATCGCTCTTTGTTACTGGAACAGCTCGAAAAAATGTATGTCCGTTTTCCGACATTTTTTTCAACAACTTCTCTGTTGTATTTCTTCGTTCTTGTTTTTTATTTCCCCACATGTTTTCTATGACGACTACATAATATTACTTTCTACGACCATAATTCATCTTAAAGTCCAAACAGCAGACTTTCTAAACAACACTTACAGCGACTCCCATTAATATTCGGACGCTCTTAAAAAAACGATAACTTTTTTGATATTGCACCATACGATTTGAACTTTTGTGAGAAGTTAGAGCAATTAATTTACTACAGAAAAGAAATTTTTTCAAAAATTGCAATTGGTCGAAATTGTAGAGAAAATACTAAAAGTTGCATTTTACAACTTTTTTATGTGGGTGTATATTGAAAATTTAAAATATATGTTTTGTACATCTGTGTCAATGATATGCATTGAATATGCATGATATGAATCCTTAGATTTATTGCAGTTGTCGGCCGAAAATCGTGAAAAATTGCAACTTTTACCATCTTTAAACGTTGGTAGCTCATAGCAACGTTGATCGATTTTAATGAAATTTTCAGAATATGTTTTATCGATACAGATCTACGAAACGTGTTTTCTACATTTTCAATATGAGGCCACATAAAAAAGTTTTAAAACATAACTTTTAGTATTTTCTCTGTAATTCCTACCAATTGCAATTTTTTTTCAAAAATTCTTTTCACGTAACAAAACCGATTGTTCCAACTTCTCAAAAAATTCCAAGTTGTATGGCGAGTCTTTTTAAGATTGTCCGAATTTTCGTAAATCGCCGAACAACGAAATAATGCATTTAATAAATCATGACCGAATGGTGGAAAAATAAAATCAACTTTCCAGTTGAAAGGTAACAATCGAGTCCCTTTAAACGATCACTGACAATGACACCGGATCACCTTATCCTTAACGGACTACCAGTAATTTATTTCATTTTATCGCTCGGACGGATTGCTTTTATTCCGCAAGGATCCTCCGCGCAGTGTATCAACGTACCATTCCAATTTGCAAATAATTGATGCCTGTAAACGTGTACGCGCGCAAACAAAAACAACGATCCGACCGTAACAGTGATCGTGTGATTACAATCGCGGATGGAATTCATTAATAATTCGGAATCAGGCGAGAGATTATTTGTCGTGCCGTTACGCGGCACGTGGACCAGAGAGCCACGGTGTTAATCGGAATTAATATTGTCACGTTAACATTTGTAAAACTTCCGACAGAGAGATATACCGGAGAAGAGAAGAAGTCCAAAGTGGAACAACTCGCTGCGGAATCATGTGCCGCCAGCTGATTGTAAGCGGGCATAATCACCCTGCTCCGGTAGCAAAAGCTTTTTTCACGTTGCTCGCAACTAATAACACTGCGACGACGGTCCGTCTGAAAAAATGGCTGCAGGACAAAATTTCATCCGTAACACAACATGATTACAAAACTAACCCGTGGGTCGGGGAGATTACGATTTCCGCGGCCCCTCGTGATTGAGTTTATATTTGTGTTCTTGGGGTTATTTTCAGAAAAAAATGTATATATAACATGGTGTCGAATCAGCCTGGTTTAGCCGGTAAAGTAGATTTCTTGTTTTTTATAAATCTGCAAATATCTCGGTAACTATGCAAAATATGGCAAAATGTCAAGAGACGTTTTTTGTGGAAAATTAAATTTTCCATAATTTATGTCGTATGACATTTTTCTATCAGCTGCGCAGTTTTCGAGTATATTTATATTTCGGTGAATTTGCAGAACAACTGCCTCTCCCCCGAAATAATGGGAACGTAAAGGCTCCGTTCTGAAAAGATCAAATTCTGGAAGACATCTACAATGGGAAGATTATGTGAACAGAGTTATGGTTAGATCGTGAGAGGGGCCGACCGCACGCACACGAAAATCCAGGGATAGTCTAATTTCAAAAAAATTATTTTATTTTCAGTATATTTTCGGTGAAAAATGGAATTTTAACATCATTTTAACGACTTTTTATAGGAAATTCAATTTGCTACAAAAAACGTCTCTTGACATTTTTTTTGCAGGTTTATAAAAAACAGGAAATCTACTTTACCAACTAAACCAGGCTGATTCGACACCATGTTGTATATACATATTTTTCTTGAAATAACCCCAAGAACACAAATATAACTTCAAAACGAGGGGCCACGGAAATCGTAATCGTGCCCGTGGGTCTTTCCTGCGAAACAAAAATATTCTCAAAAAAAAACAAAAAACGCCACATATTCGAATTTTGTAAAAATTTCCTTCGCTAACACAATACCCATATTTTCTTGTTCGTGAAATATGTTACGTAAACCGTTCACTCTGAAAGCCCGAGAAAACATTGTGATACATTTAATTCCGACAAGAACCGAATACCTGGTCGATGGTTCTTGTCTGTGTCTTGCGGCTAACTAGCCCGCTCGGGCGCTGTTTTAATTACGAGAAGCTGAATTCGCCTATTCTAACAGGGTAGAAAGTCCCGGCGCAGCGGCGCGACGGTGATACTGGTCGCACGGTTCTCAACTTTTTCGCCAATTCGATTTTTTCGAGTACCGTCGAATCTCGTTGCACCGACGACGACGAGTTCTTTCGTCGTTGTAACCGCACGTTACGATCGGTAAAAGGATCGATCCGATATGTCGTTCCTCGTTTCGCGATTTCACGCGCGAAAAGACGAGAACAACACGGTGTTGCGCAAGATCGACAATCGTAAAATGAGATTTCCCGTGTTCCACGGCGGATTATGCGCCCGACGACGGATTGCATGTTACAAATGCACGCTCTATATTTATTTATTTTTTTTTTGTGCACGCGCGACGTGTTGCAAAACTGAGTAACATTTTTTTCCCCGTAACCCAATAAAAGCTGCCGGATGCTCCCATTAAAAAGTTTATTTGTCGACGACAAAAATGGCGACATCGCTAACAAGGTACACCCCGACGATATATCCGACGTTCTTTTTTTTTCGAGTCGGAGATTAATCTCCAATAAAGTTGCCGATCAATGGGATGTGCAGTCGCAATAATAATTGCTTTGTTGCAAATATGGCGAGTCAAACTGTTAGCGACAGAAAGAATAAAAAAAATTCTAGTTTCTATTTTCCATCGAGAAAATCGAACGTTTCTGCAAGGAAATAACGATGTGTGATGCTTTCTAATGTAAACTATCTAAAGCTATTTTGCAAGTTTGTTTAAACTTTTTTCGACTTTTTTTTTGGTGTACATACAGTCTAGGTGTTTGATTTTTCACGGTTTGAATTACCCGCCAAATATTGATCGGTTTAGTTTCGATCTATAGATTCTGACTTATTTCTGGTTGGTTTGAATTTCTGTCAGCCACGTGTCTGTGCCATAGTCACTTGAGTACCGGCATTAGAGCAACATGGGTTTGCATATATTAATCTTGTTTTAATATCTTCGTAAAGCAAGTGAGAAATTTAATACAGTATTATAATACAGTAATTTGATAGTGTATTGAATCCGTTGTTTTTTAAAATTTTTCGGATGCAGTTTTTTCCTTTTTTTTCTTGAAGAAGATCCAAATGTGGATCGAAACGTCGAAAAAAGTTTTAAAAAACTTGCAAAATAGCTTTAGATAGTTTATATTAGATCGAACTGTGCGCCGAAAACATCGCACATCGTTATTTCAACAATTATACGATCGAAAACCTCAATAACAGTTTCTGCAAGGGATTGAAATTATGTTTAATTTTCGAATGATCGATCTTCCCCTGCAGTAACATTTAATTTTATATTGATCGTTCCATTCGCGCTAATGCGGCCGCGATTTTAATTAATTTCGTACGATAAAGGAATGATAATGTAATCGTCAACCATTGGATGGAGGGATTTGAGTGCATTTGAAATTTATAGTATAATGTTCATGTAATTAGCTATTTGCAAATCAACGTTGATCCCACGGAAGTCAATGAAAAGATATGCAAAATAAAAATTAATTTAATCGAGCCACCGTCAGTTGCGAAACCGATCGCGAAAAAATTGTATTTGCGCAATGATCGCCATTGTTAGGTGATTTCGGGATGCTTTGTGATTCGGCGATCGATCTGGCCGAGCGGCGATCTTGTGCAACCAATGGAGAAAGGAGGAAGCAGGTCCCGGATCACACCGATCGACGCTGGATCGACGCGCGGTGGATCGAGATCGAGTCGGTGTTCGAACGCCTCCTAATCGCTGTGAAATTGTCATATCATTCGCGAGTGGTTGTCCAAGACCAGAAACCACCCGATATAATTGCCTGCACCGATCGGTATAGTTCAGTCTTCGTCGTGTCCTCGACGAGTCATGCGAACCCGTGGATCATCGGTGGCAACCCTGTTGCTTCTTGTTATTTATCTGGTAACGTCAACTATTAAATAATATTCCAATTCTACCGAAAATTCCCCCTGAGACGTTCGTCAATTCAATTTTTATTTCAATCAGATAAGTGTTCTTATTTTTTACAAATTTTTCGAGTTCCGGTGATAAAGTGATACGAGTAAAGCTGTTTAAAAAATCGTTTTTCTCAATTTTTCATCTTATTTTTCATATTATATAGTGATAATATTCGAGCACAATATAGCACAACTGTTGAAATTGTTTAATTCAACAAGTGGGGGGCTAACTTCTAGGAGGCTCGTAAAGATCTACACGAAATTTTCAATCGTAATTGTGATTTCGAAAGTGAGATAAAATCTCTCGGACACGGCGTAAAGTGTGTCTCTTTGATTAATCATGATTATTTTCAAAATTAACATTACAGACAACAGAGTTAGGCAGAGTGAACGGTAGAATCATCAAATGGAGAAGATCACCGTCGTCGTCGCAACAGACTGCCCCGAACGAGAACAATGGTAACGCCAAACAGAATTACTAAATTTCGCAACGAATTAGAAAATTGTACAATGAAATTTTCCCCGATGACAGAGGATCGGAATGACGTCCAAAGGAGGAGCATCGTTCCGGTAGTCCTCGATCTACAGGTAGATCAATCGGAATTGACGGCGATAAACATGGACGACTTGAAAGGCGTTGAAAACATCAATGACGCCATTTCTGCGATCGGATACGAGCCGCAGAAGGTGAACACGAAGAAGAAGAGAAAATCCGAGACTTACTCTGGTGAATATATCTCCGAAAACATCGTTAAAAACCAATTAAACAATCTCTGTATTTTTATGCGTATTATGCTTCTTGTTCAACATTCTTGTGATATTTAATGACAGTGTTAATCATCATATTCTGCTTCTCGCTTGTATTATGCTTCTTGTTCAACATTCTTGTGATACTTAACGGCCATTTAAGTACCAGTTTCGGTATCAGATTTATTTGCATGGTTGTGCAACAGTGTTAATCATCATATTCTGTTTCTCACTTGAACAACGCATCTGTTCCAGACACCCGCGCCTCCGGCAGTCACGCAACATTCACGATATCCCCAGAAGTCGACCTCCTCTACTACGAAGTGCCAAAAACAAAGAAGACCATAATCACTCCGCAATATCCCCCGAAGGGCAGCTTCGAAAGTGTCCAAAAGTTGAACACGAGCGAGCTAGAATACGTCTACCCGATATCCCCCATCAGACAGACCAAACAAAGGTTCTCCAAGTACCAATCTCTAATCCCCACACCACCGGAAGAACCAAGATCAGAAACTCCAGTGGTCCCAAAGGTCTCGGGTCAACGTAGACCGTTCTCTCAATCCGAACCACCGAGACCACGACCTTTCGCAACGGCTGAACTTAGCGCAACTCCTACGCGCAATGCACCACCACCTACCGTAACATCGAGACGAGGAAAAACCCGGTCGAAGGTTAGACAACCTGTCGACAGAACGTCGAGTCGAACGGAAACGTCCCAGAGTGACGATAGCAATAATAATTATCCGGTCGTCGACCCTTCGAAAACGGTCAGCGCGATCAGGAACGAGAGCAGACGCAAAGCTAGAAGGCTGATAGGCAAGCCTGACGCTGCGCAGAGGCAATCGCCTAAGTCAACGACAGTTAGAGCGAGCAGAGAAGGCAGTTTGGAAAAGTTTGCTGACGAAGGTGCGGCCTTGACTAGGAGGGCTAACAATAGAAACCATTGGACCGCGTTAAAAGGCAACGGAGGTGAGCCTAACAGCCTCTCTGAGGAAACCGAACCTTCCAAGAGTCCCGGCTTGAACAAGAGACTGTACGAGAGGAGGAGCAAGCAGCAGCGTCCTAGCGTTCAGGTGATCGGGAACGATCCTCCGGTTGTTACCGAAAGAACGGGACCTGTTGAGTTCCGGAGCTTCAAGGTTGACACACCTGTTACATACACGACTGCCAGGCCTGTTGCTCGAGAGGAGTCGAGCGTTAGACATATACAGTTCGATTATGGTCCTGTGGAAGCTGCTAGGACCTTGTCGGTGACTCCATCTGGCCTGGATGGCTATCAGAACATCGAATCCCCGGTTGTCACTGTGCATTCTGGCAGTCTCTCGTCTACTATTCCGCCTTACACTTCCCCAGCTGCTTTTTCCAGCAACTCTGTGCTCTATTCTCTGCAGACCTCGACAGCTGCTTCGGTTAACGACTATAAAGTTAGCACTCCTTCTCCATGGAGTTCTACGCAAAACTATGGAGACGTTGATGGTGTTCGTGGGACTGCGAGAGAGGCTGACGGAGTCGCTGATGGCACCAGTTTTGAAAGTACAGAGACGGAATCAGGGGAGGTAGAGAATAAGGATCGGAAAGAGGATCGTTATCAGAGACAGTCGGACGATGGTGGAAGAAAAGGGTATAGCGAAGAGCAAAGTTCGGATAACAGTGGTAACGTAGGGTATAGCGAAGAGCAAAGTTCGGATAACAGTGGAAGCATAGGGTATAGCGAAGAATTGAATTCGGATGGCAGCGAAGGAGATAGGCATAGCGATGAGGACAAGGGTGATATTCACGGCGCGGACACCCACGTATCTTTGCACAAGGATGAACGTCATCAAGACGATAAAGAGGGCGCAGGACATGGTAATGACGCAGGTGCCACCGGAAGTGGAGTCGGTGACAAGTTCGAGAAGGGCGAGAATGAGGAACGGCTGCAGGGACACAGGGAAGAGGAGGGTGAAAAGGGGAAGAAGGTAGAATCCTGGTTTCGCTCGCAAGGGAACATATTCAGATGAGAATGACCGATTTTGATGAAACTAATGTGAGCTATAGTTCTTCGAAAAATATTTGACACGTATTTTTTTTTAACGGCAACCATCCACTTTGAAAGGGTGAAAACAGCCCTCAAATTTGGGAGTCAAAACCATATTTTTTGAGATATCTCGGAAACCAGAGGTCGAAAAGATTTTTTTATAAATTGTGTGTGTTTTCAATGGGAAATGTAGTCGCTCAAGAATTTTTTAACAAACTTTTTTTTTTCTCAAAAAATGTGGTTTTGACCCCTGACTTCGAGGGCTGTTTTCACCCCCACGGAGTGGATGGTTGCCGATAAAAAAAAATACGTGTCAAATATTTTTCGAAGAACTATAGCTCACATTAGTTTCATCAAAATCTGCCATTCTCATCTGAATATGTTCCCTTGTCAGTTGAAAACGAATTACGTAGTTTTGTTGATTGCGATGGGTTTAGTATTCTTGAAGGTTTTATGAATTGTTTTACCGCACGGTGGCAATAAAGCGATAATTGGCTATGTAGGAATTAACAAATTGTTTCCGTATATTTTCGAAAGGGTTACAAGAGCCGGCACGAGAACGAGAAAGCCAATAAGGGCCACCACGACAAGGAGACGCAAACTAATTATTACGACGAGAAGGACGGTAAGGAAAAGAAACAAGACGACGAGGGTGGATACCATGAAGAGCATCAACAGGGCGAGAAAGGCCACAAGGAGTCCGAATACGACGAGAAGGGTGAACACCAGAAGGGTTACAGCACAAAAGGACAACATACTGTGCACAAGAAGGTGGGTTTTTGATAGACCAATTAGTCCTGTTCGATTAAGTCTATTAGCTTGTTTGGAAAGCTTTTCTAAAGATTGGCGAAAATGGTAAAAAAATGGAACTCGTGTGTTGAGAAAATTTGAGAAATAATTTTTAAGGTCGATTGTCTGCCGTAGGATGAATTTGAGAAGTACACCGAGTTCTTCGACGACTTCCACGAAGATGGAGAAACAGAAAAGGACGGTGAGTTCCATCACGATCACGAAATGAAGAAGGGTGGTAGCCATAAGAACAGTCATCACGATTTCGAGGATGACGAAGAGAAACACGGTAAGAAAACGACGTACAAGAAAGGTAAGGAGTTCGAGCTGAAGAAGGGGCACAAGGAAAATGAAGGTCAGGACGATTACCATAAGCACGAGGCCGCCTATGGTGAAAAGTTTAGCCATGAAGATAAGAAAAATAGGGCGTACAGCAGCGGCGATGACGGAAATGGTAAAGGCGATCACAAATCTCGTTAACTTATCCACCGTTTTATTATTTATGAATAATAGTTATTTAATAGTTAAGAGAATAATTTTTTAATTTTCAAACAACCCAAATATTGAGTCATAGCGAAGAGGACTCGCATTTTATGTTACGAATTGTGAGCGTTGTTGATAATTATATTTACAATTGTTGTACCATATAGTTACAGTTGTTAATATTATTTATGATGGTCTCTCTATAATAAATATTTAACAGTTGTTAAACACTTGACAATGGCGCTCTCGTCGGAACAGTTAACCGCGTCGAGAAAAAAAGTTCTGACGTCTCTGTAAATTGGATCGAACCTAAGATGGCATATAGTGGATAAGAAAATGGCCGTCTACAGTGTTGCGAAGCTTCTATCCACTTTTATACTTGGAAACGGAGTTATAAAAGTGGAATTGGCTCGAAAGGAATCGCTAGAAACTATCGACGCGAGGATGAGGTGGAACTCTTTTTTTTGTATTTTACAGAAACAACACGGAATGCTTTACAAGTGTTGTTGTCGTGTTACGGAGTTGTTCTTTTTTTTTTTTATAATAAACGGACCTCTCGAACCGTAAACAGCGCGAGTTTTCCGACTGCACTGCGGCGGGAAACGACGAAACCCAATTTCATTAACCCCGGCTGACAGACATACGCCGCGATTCAGCTGGTAAAATTCATTTGTTAAGTTCCAAAGGCCCGACCACCTGCTTGTTTGCGCCGTTCCCTTTATGAGAACGAACGCGTGGGATTGTAAAAAATGGCCGTCTGCAGGGAACTGCACCCTGGGAAGATCCGCATCGACGACGGCGAAAATGACAGCGTTTGCTTACGTCAGCCTGCTTACGTCAAATTGCTGGAAGAACTGTGCTTGGGGGGGACCAGGACCAATTTTTTTTTTTTTTTCTTTGTGTTAGTTTATTTAAGGTAGCATCAACGTCACAGGTTATTAGCGACCGCGTTACATTGCATTACATTACATTAAGTTACATGGTGTGCGATTATGGGTACATTTATATTTTACTCCTCAGATTCGTGTGCGTGACAAAGCGTGTACATCGTTAATTTTATTCTCATTATTCGGTGCTTCACTGAGACTTCCTGGGATGTTAAATCGTACTTCGTTCTATCTGTAAAGAGGGGCATCAAAAAATGTTTTACCGAAGTGGGGATTTTGCAGTGGGGGCACATCTCACTTATGTGAGATATAATTCGTCCAAAAATATTTGACACGTATTTTTTTTATCGGCAACCATCCACTCTGAGGGGGTGAAAACAGCCCTCGAAGTCGGGGGTCAAAACCACATTTTTTGGGAAAAAAAGGTTGTTAAAAAATTCTTGCGCGACTACATTTCCCATTGAAAAGCACACAATTTACAAAGAAATTCAAATTTTTTCGACCTCTGGTTTCCGAGATATCTCAAAAAATATGCTTTTGACACCCAACTTTGAGGGCTGTTTTCACCCCTTCAAAGTGGATGGTTGGTTTAATGTCCTTGAATAGTTGTTGGAATATTATTGGATTGGTATATTTTTTATGGAATTTTTGGAGGGTGGGGTCAATTTGAAAGGATGAGGGAGCCCATGGATAATACTTTGGAGTTGGAGCAATTTTTAATTTTATTTTTCGTAGCCTTGGCGTTACGATTGTCAACATCCTTTGTGCGTATAGGGTGCATAAAAGTTACGACCGATTGAATAAAAGGCACCGAACTGATTTGCACACTTAATCGCGATGCAAGGCGTTAAGGATGTTCTGGAGGTATATAAAAACGCAACAAAATTTTTGAAAATTTGACAAGATATAATTCTTACTAAATTAATGCAATCACCAAAGTTTGGGGTCGATTCACTGCACCGTTTAAGAATTGTAGCAAAAGTTTGCACATTTTAACACGTCTTCTTATGGAGAATTCATAAAATTCCACTTCAAACCCTATTTAAACCTTGAAAAAACGCAACTAGAAACTTCAGTTTTCTGTATATATATGTTGTCTATATGTGTTGTCATCTCGATAATAACCATGAATATTGCTTTCTGAAGTGTTTTTAATTTATTTAAATATTTATTGCGTAATTATATATATTGAATATCACAAATTTATTATCGTGAAGTTCAAATTAGAGGGTACAATTATTCGGCAAAAGTCACTTACAATTTTTTTATAATATGAAGAGCAATTTGATTAAAAAATGAATATAACATGAAATTCGCTAATTAAACGAAAGCTTTCATTGCCAATATATATTGATGGATTTCGAATTTCTTGTACTTTTGTCTCCCTATTGTACCTCCAGAACATCCTTAAAAGGAGTATGTGCGGTTCGGGACGCATCCGAATCTACCCGTAGTTCCCTCCCTATCGATCGGTTAGGTTATTAGGCAACCAGTTCGGAATCACGTGAACGATTACAGGGTCGCGGGTGCCAGCGACAGGTGATTTACAATCGGTGCCTCCTTCGTAGTAAAGATAAAAGTCGCGGCCGGCTCCGGATGATTTACGCCATCGGCAGAGCGGAGCTAATGACGCGCGGATATTGCTGGTCATTAGTTGCTTTTCCGAGATCGCGTCCCGATGAGCCCCGTGCGAAAACCATCACCGGTTTCATCGTCGCACCGGTCGAGCTCCGATCACGTATCGTTGCCGCCGCGCGATCGACGCGTGCCTTCCTGATGACCCACATGCCAATAAAAGAGCAACAACGATAGCCGCCGCCGCCGCCGACGACGAAAACCCCGTTCCCGTCGATAGCTTTCTATCGATATCTCGCCGCTGCGATTCGCACGCCTCGATTATCTGTAACGATTCTGACCGCACAAGCGTCACGCGTGCCGCGTGGGCGTACACCCCCGGGGGTGGAACGGGAACAGGTGACGGGATTTCGAGCGTTTGGTCGCCACGGTCAACAGATCTAATGCTTAAAGACAGGATAAACTTGCTGGATTATATATTGCACGGAATACTTTGCTTTGCGATTCCAGGTGCCTCGGATTACGATCGACGGGTTCGGGATCCCGGAACCCTAATCCTTAGCTGTGTATTTCCTCTCGTTGGGATTTTCCATTTCGAAGGAAGAGTGTTGATCTGGAAAAGTGGAAGAATTTTTATTTCGAAATTTCTGATATCGTTTGTGCGATCTTTGATCATTATTTGGGAATACTAATCCGGAGGTCAACAGATCTAATGCTTAAAGACAGGATAAACTTGCTGGATTATACAGGGTGTTCATTTGAAAACATTCCAGCCGAATATCTCGAAAAATATGAAAGATATTAAAAAAGTGTAAAACACGTGTCCAAGGATTTCGAGGGGGAAAAGGGGGGGGGGGCAGTATCAGTTTTTTATTTGGTTGGCGTTTTCAAGGTCGTTTGAAGGTCAACTTTGTTTTTTCAAATGGAAACCTATATTTTTTATTATGGGATCTTACTGTACGTAAAAAGACCAATAATTTTCGTAGGATACTTTTTTTTGTTCGCGCACTTTTTTTATCCTCCCCTTTCCCCCTCGAAATCCTTGGACACGTGTTTTACACTTTTTTAATATCTTTCATATTTTTCGAGATATTCGGCTGGAAATTTTTCAAGTGAACACCCTGTATATTGCTCGGAATACTTTGCTTTGCGATTCCAGGTGCCTCGACGGGTTCGTGATCCCGGAACCCTAATCCTTAGCTGTGGATTTCCTCTTTTTGGAATTTTTGTTGGGATGACGAGGTTGGGAGATTGAACAAAACTTGTTATTTAACTAATTTATTTAAACTCCACCGCACATGGAAAAACTGTAATCAGTTTGCGAATAACATATAACACAATATTTTACTTTATTCCGTAAAACACAATTAAAAAGAAAGTTGTTGTGTGCTGTGACTTGCTCATAGGGCTACCTCAGACAGACTGAAGACCTTGTCTTCCTTCCTGGGGCCCTTTATTCCGGAAAAATGGCGACGCTGGAAAAGCCATAAACTGCAGGTCAAAAAGACCTTTCCTCCTCCGAATGTCCCGTGTATTACGGTGTATACTCCAACAATTTTCGATTTAGGAGCTGCGAGGAAGAGATTATTGATCAGGAAAAGTGGAAGAATTCTGTTATTTCGAAATTTCTGATATCATTTATGCGATCTTTGATCATTATTTGGGAATACTAATCCGGAGGTGTACTCTACCGTTCGACAGCAATTTAAGTAGCCAATGACGTAGCGACTAGTGGTAATGTCAATAGAGGATTCGATTGACCGATGCCCACTGTGATTTACTAAACAAACGAATCTAGTTTCGGTGGGCCTGTGATCAAATTATAGTATCTACGATATCGCACCGTCGCGTCGCGTCGCGTCGCGTCGCACGTCGTCGTCGTCGTCTACTTAATATGATTCCGATATTTGATTTGCTCGGGCCGGTGACGTCGACTAGATTGAAAACCCATGTAACTCGGTTCGTCGTCGGTTTGATAACGATAAGTTTCGGGGGATCGTGTGTGTTTGATCACGTTATCGCAAGCCGTATCGACGCTGAAGTTTTATTAGACTCTTTATCTAAAGTATTTCATAGAAATTTTAGTGCATTAAGCGAATGTTCTTTTTTTCGTTCCGTCTGTTTTGTTGCATTGATTACGGGTGAATGGATTGACGCTAACATAGTAATTACCGCTGCTGATGAAGCATCATTATCACAATCGACAACTTGAATCTCTTTGTACGTTAATCACCGGTGAACATAATTTCAATTTACAATTCACACAGCGCCGACGTAAACGCGCGTCAACGTTGGATTGGATTAAAACACGTTGGAACGTTGATTGATATTGTCCGGTATATTCAATAAAAATTACGACATCGAATAAATCGATAGAGATGTTCGTTCACAGATTGTCCTTCCGTCTTCCTATGAATAAAATGCATGATTTTGAATAAATTTATACAGAGTGATTTGGGTAACTATTATCCGATAAACTGATTTTTTTTGAGAAAGAGACATTGAAAATGTTATATTGTTGGAAGTATTTGTCCGGAGAAAATTCATGTCGAACACACCGCTATAATGTCTGCTCGGTTGCATGATTTTGAATAAATTTATACAGAGTGATTTGGGTAACTATTATCCAATAAATTGATTTTTTGTGAGAAAGACATTGAAAATGTTATATCGTTAGTTGTAAGTATTTGTCCGGAGAAAATTCATGTCGAATGCACCGCGAATGTCTTCTCGGTTGCATGATTTTGAATAAATTTATACAGAGTGATTTGGGTAACTATTATATCCAATAAACTGATTTTTTGTGAGAGACATTGAAAATGTTATATTGTTAGTTGTAAGTATTTGTCCGGAGAAAATTCATGTCGAACGCACCGCGAATGTCTTCTCGGTTGCATGATTTTGAATAAATTTATACAGAGTGATTTGGGTAACTATTATATCCAATAAACTGATTTTTTGTGAGAGACATTGAAAATGTTATATTGTTAGTTGTAAGTATTTGTCCGGAGAAAATTCATGTCGAACGCACCGCGAATGTCTGCTCGGTTGCTGTGTCTGACTCTTGAGGGCTGAATCTACTTACGGCGAGTGGAAAGAACTGTAAGATGAGTAGTAGGAAGAATGTGTACGTATACCTACTATCCCATTTATAATGATGTTGTTCATTATACTAGATGCACCGAGTAAAATAGGAAGCTCGTGAAAACAATGACAGGACACAGACATATTATTGGCACCGCTTATCCTGATGCAGGGGGTTCGATCAGAAACGCAATGTCGTAGGAAGCACCGCGAGAAAGTGCATCGCGGGGAAGACCAATAGGAAGGAAACTCAATTTCGCGTCAAATACATGTGGAACGTGCAACTAGAGATGAAACGGTGGTAGAATATCGGAAGTGACAGAAAAAGGATGCTTTAACGTCGAACAGGAAACATTTCGACACTTCCGTGACGGAATCGTAGAACTTTTGATAGAATTACGGTAGGGGAATAAAACTTTCTTTATGGGGCTGTGCGCACCCAACTACCACCACCACCCTTACCACTCACACATCGATAGATCCGCGTATACGTATACGAAATGCAAGGGTTTACGGCAAAAGAAACTGACGCCTCAATATTGCAATTAGAAGTTCAGACCCGGTCGATTATGTTTCCTAAGAGTCCTGGCCAGGGTGGTTCAGAGCCGAAATTTCATATTTTTACGTTGTCGAAGAGTAATTTGTAATAATCGGCAGAATACTTTTTGTCACAAGTCAGCGCTGCCGATTATTGCAAATTACTCTTCAACAACGTAAAAATATGATATTTGGGCTCTGAACCACCCTGGCCAGGACTCTTAGGAAACATAATCGACCGGGTCTGAACTTCCAATTGCAATATTGAGGCGTCAGTTTCTTTTGCCGTAAACCCTTGCATTTCGTATACGTATATGCGGATCTATCGATGTGTGAGTGGTAAGGGTGGTGGTGGTAGTTGGGCGCGCCCAGACCCTTAAGTTAAAGCTGAAACGTTGCGGTATAATAGAAAAATAACTAGAAAAAGAGCGAGGCTGTATCTTGATTCTATGAAAAGTTTTACAATTTTGTCAAATAAATGACCAAACGGTCCCTTTTGCGTGCCGCTGGAAATATTATTACGCGATGATCGCGGGACGTGCGTCCATTTTCGCCCGCAGGATTTGCAAAATTCCTCA
The DNA here is from genome assembly GCA_916610255.1 of Lasioglossum lativentre. Classification (NCBI taxonomy): domain Eukaryota; kingdom Metazoa; phylum Arthropoda; class Insecta; order Hymenoptera; family Halictidae; genus Lasioglossum; species Lasioglossum lativentre. The sequence goes on along the minus strand of OU744358.1, from coordinate 8,066,166 downwards.
TCCTGTCCCGACATGTTCCTCCCCGATGGAATTCACCTTTCGCTACCCTAACCACAGACCCTAACCCTTTCCCTGCAAGATCCGACGATAGCGTGCCCAGCTAAAAATTTCAGAAACTTTTTCTATGCATTCGCAATGAGTTATGTCGACCACACCACTTTGTTGTTTGCTTAGGTATAATTAGTTATTACTTCGGTAAAGACATTAGAACAATTTAAGGATGTTCTGGAAGTACAAGAAATTCGAAATCCATCAATATATATTGGCAATGAAAGCCATTCATGTGTATATTTTGCATGAAAAAAATAGATTAATTCAAAAAGTTTTCGTTTAATTAGCGAATTTCATGTTATATTTATTTTTTAATCAAATTGCTCTTCATATTATAAAAAATTGTAAGTGACTTTTGCCGAATAATTGCACCCTCTGATTTGAACTTCAAAATAATAAATTTGTGATATTCAATATATATAATTACGCAATAAATATTTAAATAAATTAAAAATACTTCAGAAAGCAATATTCATGGTTATTATCGAGATGACAACACGAGGACGTTTTGTAACAGTTTATAATTTTTTGCTCTGTAACTGTTTAGCGAATCCTAATAAATTTTGAACATAATTAATCACATAATTTTTACTATATATATAAAAAAAATTGGAGTTTCTAGTTGCGTTTTTTCAAGGTTTAAATAGGGTTTGAAGTGGAATTTTATGAATTCTCCATAAGAAGACGTGTTAAAATGTGCAAACTTTTGCTATAATTCTTAAACGGTGCAGTGAATCGACCCCAAACTTTGGTGATTGCATTAATTTAGTAAGAATTATATCTTGTCACATTTTCAAAAATTTTGTTGCGTTTTTATATACCTCCAGAACATCCTTAAGAATATTGTTACATTCTTCCCGAAAGTATTCGAATTGTTATTTTATTTTGCATAAAGATTTCCCAGGTTATTTTACGGTTTAGTCCATTACGATCCGCGGGGAAATCTGCGGCAAAGGGTCGGAGGGCTTGTTGCAGCGAGGATGGCCGGTTACTTTAAATTTTCCGGTGTAAAGGGTCGCTTATCGTGGAGAAGCGCGCGCGCGCGCGGAGATCGTTTTCCCGGTGAATTTTCCGGCGTTGCTCTCCGCGAATGATTCGCGACAGGCGAGCCAGGGAGTGAAAGGGCCGTCGAATTATTGGTTTTTCCTTTAGTCGGGCGGACGCGTTGTTACACGAGCCGTGACGTGTCCTTTTCCGGACGGGAAAACGTGGAACGGGAAGGAGAAGAGGAAAAGCGCGTCGCGATTTTTCCGGCTTAATTTACCGGCGCGGCGCGGCGGCTACGAAAACACAATTTCAAGATGGCACTCGCGGAACAATAGCGGGCAGCATGGGACACGTTCGTTTTTCATTCCGGCGACAGCGACTACAGTCGCCTTGGAAAATAATATGCAGCGTACACCCCATTATAGGAACACCAATTATAATTTCTCTATAACTATTATATTTCTATGTACCCGCGAACGCGTATTGAGAACTAGGATAGGATTTCAAACATTTAAATCGAAATCCACATATGGATTAATAAATCCTTTAAATCGCATCACAGCTAGATCTAACATGTTATATCGTAATATTGAGTTTTTTAATGGTTCGTTACTATCATTTAAGAAAATGTTGCGTGCGATTATATGATTATATGTGATATAATGTATTCCTGTAACTTTCAGCATGTCCATTCCTATGTAACTTTATGCTAAGACTTTCTTTTTCTTTTTTTTTAATGATTATTTTCTATTGCAAACATTTGTATAAAAGGACTCCGGTCCGTAAATAATAATAATAATAATAATATTGTCTGTAAGGCTATCTCACAGGCAATTGCTATGAAATGAAACAGTAGGTACGTAATATGGAACATCGTAAAATCTCGATAAAGAAGTAATAAAATCCCTAAAGGTAATTGTGTGTAACAGTTTCCCAGAAGCGATACACGATCACGCTAACAATTAAGCATCGATTAAGCATTATTTATTAATACGATCTTCCTGGTTAGAATCTTCGGTTTTTCAAATGTTCGTTATTTTTTATGCCGACTGTACGCGCACGGGATGTCAGAATGCGTGCATGAAACTCGAGTTGCGATTCGCTTGAACATTTTAGCAGGTAGAGGAAGTATAATGGATCATGAGTTTGTTGTACGGCGCGCGCTTCGTCCTGACACGAGCGAGGATTTCGTCAAAAATTAGGTACACACGTTTATGGCTCGGGATCGATAATTTTATCAAGCAGAATTTTTTACTATCAATTTTTATCCAAAATAATTGTTCCGTGGAGAATATAAAATAAATACTAGACAACCAGGTTGGGTAATTATTTGACACTCTGGCAGAGTTGGGTATTAATCGATTAAAATTTGAATCGTGATTGATTGATTAATTTATACGATTCAAAAAAGAAATCGTCGAAAAATCGGCGATTGATTCAATCGATTGATGAAGTTAATCGTCAATCGTTCATTCAATGAAGAAATCGTCGAAAAATCGGCGATTGATTCAATTGATTGATTTAATCGTCAATCGTTGATTAAAAAAAGGAATCGAAAAATCCAGATTACATTTTTTTCAGTATTCATACAGTTCTGATTACGTATTTCATTTCGACATTTCAGCAGTAATCATTAATCAATTATCCGATTGACGATTAACAATCGTTAATCGCAACTAACGACTAAACTAGGAGATTAATTGTTAATTGCGATTAACGATTGAAGTAGAAATTTAGTCATCAATCGTTGATTAAGTTTTTGCCCAACACTGCACTCTGGTATAAATCACAGCAATTCGTTCGAATCGGAACTTGGAATTTGAAATTAATCAGCAGCTAGACGATCAATCGTGAGAGTGTGAGGAAAATTTGAAAGAGCAAAAAAATATTAATTTCTCTTGCCTCGTTTCGATCGTTTCTCTTTTATATTGACACCGTCGAGTCCGATCTTTGGATCCGATGATATTAGAAGGTCGCAAGTTCAACAGAGATTTATTCCGCACACCGGAAGCTGATTTATTCGAGAAGAAGGCGGCGACGCGACGCTACGGTTCGCGCGCGCTGAAAGTGGGCGCTATCGATTTTGAATTGTAAGCGGGAAACCGCGTAATGGCCGGCCGCCTCATGCATTAAAACCTCGCGCGCATTAATGCGCTTCGAAGTGTATCCTTACATCGCAACGGTCCGCGAAAAGGAAAACTTTTTCGATAAGCTGGGGCCGGCGGCTAGCCGAGGATCCCGAGCCGGAGGATTAGAAGTCTTCCGGTGCGGCATATTCTATGAGGAACGTGAGCAAAAAGTGATCGTCGCGTCGCAATCATTCTGATCCCTGCACCCTACACAGATACAGTGCCCAATACCTTATACCAGCGGTTTCCAACTTTTATGTTACTATGCCTCCCTAAAAAAAATTTTTTTTCCGCCCCTCCCTATCTTTTAATCGATATAATAATATAGACACGTTTTATATAATAATACAGTAAACGCTTGATTCTTGTCCAGAGCGTGGGCACGATTCCTGTCCAGTGCCTACCCACTCCATAGCCTGTCAACGCCGCGCCGAGTCAGTTACAAATCTGTTAATTTTCATTATTTGTTTATGGGACTTTCACTACCTTATTTCTGGCATTTTTCCGATTAAAATGACACCAAACACGATATAGTTTCAATTGTATTTAGTGGTTTTAATCGACGGTGAAAGTTTCGGTCGCAAGGAAGGACAGCGCATCGGAAAGAAAGAGACGCGGACAGTCACGCGAACCGTATGTCATTCTGTCCTTCTCTATGTTCGGCTCTCTATTGAAGTCTCGCTCGGCGCGGTCGGCGCGATATCTAGACGCAGTCATAAATCAAAAAGAACTTCTGGGCACGATTCTTGTCCATGAATAACACGACTGTTGGACAAGAATCAAGCGTTTACTGTAACTTTACTTTTTTATAACATTAATTTTTTATTAAAAATTTTGGCGCCTCCCCTGGCAATAGCCCGCGCCTTGGAAACCGCTGCCTTATACTACACTATACATAAATACGACCGTCTCGATGGAGGATCGATCGCGAGATTTTCGATATGAATATTTACTAGTTTGTAAGAGATTGTAAAGTTGTTATCGTTAATTGCCATCGAGCATTTCTGTTACCCGGAAGCGGGCAGTTCGAGGACAATTAGAAGTCTTCTAATTGAGATTGCTGGTGTTAAGCTTCCGGTATTATTGTTGGTATTACCATGGGATGTGTTGGGAGGTTATCTCGTAAAATGATTTTAAAATGAATTTCTGAGACATTCTTTCCATTAGCATTAATTCCTTAATCTTTGCCCGATTTCTTGTAAAACTGTCGAGAATGGTGGCTTACAAGATCTTCAAAAATGTTCATCAGAAACAAAAGAATTAATATAGAAATTATATAAGATTAATTTGCACGACAATTTTTGTTGAGAACGAGAAAGAAACATAACGAGTGAGAGACAAAATGTATAAAGTGAATTACGAAACGAGTGTGCTATTCGTTATTATATTGAATATTATATTTATAAATCTATCCACTGTTTGTACAATTTTAACCAGTTGTAAAACTGTCGTGAATGGTGGCTTACAAGATCTTCAAAAATGTTCTATCAGAAACAAAAGAATTAATACAGAAATTATATAAGATTAATTTGCACGACAATTTTTGTTGAGAACGAGAAAGAAACATAACGAGTGAGAGACAAAATGTATAAAGTGAATTACGAAACGAGTGTGCTATGAATAAAAGAGTGAACATCATCTGTATTCGTTATTATAATATAATAGCACATACAATAGCACATTCGAGCACAATGTAGCACAAACCTAGCACAATTCAGCACAACTGTTAAAATTATTTAATTCAACAAGTGGGGGGGGGGGGGGGCTAACTTCTAGGAGGCTATTAGGGTAACTGCACCAGTGAATAAACGGGCACCAGTAAATGAACGCTTTTGTATTTTTTGCTTTTCCATCATTGTTCAATTACTAGAATGTAGTGTTCATTGACTGGTATTTTTTATATTTTTTATTTAACGTTTAATAAAGACAAATAATAATAATTTCATTTTATTTGTGTTCATTTATTTTTGACAAATGAAGTTATAGGGAGCCATTTGGCATATATATGAGATTCCTTTAATTCACATATTTTTTAAAAAATAAAATATCTTCCTGAACAATTTCTTAAATGTTCATTCACTGGTGCAGTTACCCTATATTGAATATTATATTTATAATTGTATCCACTGCTTGTACAATTTTAACCAGTTATTTCCGGACCCGTTTCAAGAAAAATTGGCCGTCCGGTACCAGGAAGGGTCAGAGTTGAAAAGCTTGCAAACGGGATCGACCGTTCATGGTGCATCTCTTCCGGAAAAGCCGCGCGTACCATCAACCACGTGTTCCGGTGCCACGAGATTTTCCCGGCCGCTCGTAAACGGGAAAAGTCGTAAATGCGCCTGGCCGCGGAAAGCCCCGGAAAAGGGACCAGCAGCGATGCCACCTCGTGTCGAGCGAAAATCCGTGCGATCAACGATTTGCGTGCTTATGCAGCTGCACCCGCCGCATTCACCGGAAGTGGAGACGTGGACGTGCATTCGCGAACGGTCGCGGGGAAACAACGTTTTCTTGGTATTTTTCCAATCTTCTTTTCCCTCTACGCTTCGGGGAGAACTCTGCACCCGTACGTGCATCGGAAATTGGAACACCCTCTTCGCGCTCCTGCACTTCTGCTTGCACTTCCGGCTGCGAGATGCTATCCTCCGTTGCGATCGTTGGTTCTCACGGAAAATAATAATTAATGACTGTGGAAATGGAATTTTTTGTTAGGACCTTGAATCAACGGACGATTACGATTTTCTTTTTCCAGCAGATTTGCCTCCAGTTTTAACTCGAGATTCGTGCATTATATGTATACACAGGGTGTTCATTTGAAAACTTTCCAGCCGAATATCTCGAAAAATATGAAAGATATTAAAAAAAGTGTAAAACACGTGTCCAAGGATTTCGAGGGGGGAAAGGGGGGGATGGCAGTATCAGTTTTTTATTTGGTTGGCGTTTTCAAGGTCATTTGAAGGTCAACTTTGTTTTTTCAAATGGAAACCTATATTTTTTATTATGGGATCTTATTGTACGTAAAAAGACCAATAATTTTCGTAGGATACTTTTTTTTATCCGCGCACTTTTTTTATCCCCCACTTTCCCCCTCGAAATCCTTGGACACGTGTTTCACACTTTTTTTTTAATATCTTTCATATTTTTCGAGATATTCGGCTGGAAAGTTTTCAAATGAACACCCTGTATATTTTTCACCAAGTTTAGAATATACTGTTTTGTTTTTTTCACTGTCGCGCAGAGACGGAAGAGTTTTGACATTTAAAATCATTCGCGTCTAAAACAGTGTTGTCGAAAAAGGTTTTTAACGAGTCTCGGCTATAAACAGCAATATTTATGGTCATTTCGAGAGTATATTACGAAGTTTCGTTGCACGAAGGACAACATGGAGTAGGTTGGCGAAACGAATCGACCTGTTGCCTGCACCGACGGAAAACTCGGGAAATGCAGATATCTACGGGGATAGAAGTGGGTCACGCGTGGGTGTGTTACCCGCGAAAAAAGAAACGAAACGAGCGAAGATGAACGATCCACAAAAATGCATATGCGCGTGTCCGCTGGTCCTTGAAAACGGATATGGGACTTGCCTGTTGCAAGCGTTTCGCATGTTGCGGGAGATTGGACATCTCTGAACTGGCACGGTAATTGCAACTATTATATGGTGTTTTAATTAAAAACTGCACAGATGCAAATATATGTATTATGCAATGTTTCTATTCAAGACCGAATAACGAAAACACCATATCCATAAAATTATTCGTTCATTCTTCGGGAACGAATCGACGAGAGAACATAAAAGGTTCCACTGTATTAAAAAAAAATGTGATTGATGGTAAAAAAAAATGATCGAAACGAAAGTATGCTATGGTTTTGACGGTCATGTACCTACTTTGTCCAGCTCTGGTCACACCGTGACGGCTCTCAGGCGAGAAAGAGAATTGAATGCCCATCGTGGAACGCGCGTATGCGCAAAAGGGAGGAAAGCTTCTCTGTCAAGAGGAAAAGAGACCGATGTACAGCCGGCAAAAGAGGGTGGCCAAGCTGGGTTGGTGGAACGGAGAAGAGCATAGAGACTTGCAGAGAGAGAGGGGGTGTGCGTGGCGCGCACCCACACAGGGACCCTGTCCACAAACACCAGCGGGTCACACACGTATAAAGGGTGCCGTCGCGATGCCCTGATCGCCATTCCCGCGTAGACGCAAAGTCGTGGTGCCCGGCGTCGTCGAGCAGTCAACCCCTAACTCGTTCAGATCCACGTGAGAGCAAGAGGACCTCCAAAAAGGGAGCCTTCCTATCCGGGAACCTTTCGGGAGCCTTTCGGGAGCCTTTCGGGAGCCTTTCGGGAGCCTTTCGGTACCATTTCCGGAGCCTTTTGGAGCCTTTTGGAGACTTTCAGGACAACTTCTCTATTTCAATTCCCCGGGGAGCACCGAAACGCGACCCGTCGCTTTCCCAGCAACAGGTGAGCCGACTCCGTTCGCGAAATACGCCGGATCTGCTCACGGAACCGTTCCGCAAACAATCCGATCGCAATTCGTCGTGAAACGAGTTTCCGCGTTTCAACGACGGCCCGTACGTTCGACAGCACGGATCTCATCGCGTAATTCCATGTTTCAAGAAAATTACAGTCTCCCGAGCGAATTTAGAGGCTGTTCATAGTGTGAGAAGTGATTGTGTTTAGATTTTCGAAGGGTTGTACAGGGCATGGAAACGTGTGATTTTTTGGTAGACGTACTGTGGGGATCATGTTTCACGTTTTCTAGTAATTTTTAGAATTTTTCCTACGGTTTCGTAAGTTTATGGATACCGTTTTGCAAAAGACTTTCAGTGGGTCGTAGGTACTTGTTAATTTTGGGTTTGATGGGAAAGATCGTTTGCAATGCGAGGAACGTGTACACGTATGAAACATATGGAATCGGAATGGTTTATTTTTTGTAATGCTACAAAATCTGTAGGCTTCTGACTGTCAAAGAAATTAGTAGAACGACACGATTCTTGAAAAAGATAATCCAGTAATTTTCAATTTTTTATTTGATTATCAAACCAGTTGAATTAGTGTTCCATCTGTTACTAGTCACTACGATTAGGATAGCGCCCGAACAGTTCATTATCGACTCTAAATTTTGAGATGTTCCAGTACATTATTTATTACTATACGTCCATTAAATATAATCGTCAAATCAGATCATCAAAATTTTCACAGAACGAAAATAAATGTACTATCCGAGGACTGTATAAATCTTGATATTCGGAAAATTTATTAAATGATAGAAGTGTCGGTGATCGATCAATTTTCTCAGCTAGTGAAATCTGTTCGTCCATTGAATAGTACTTTCGTTTCGAGCATACGTTTACTTTGTCGATTGTCTGCGGCGCGGCGCGGCCAAGTTCGATACGTACGATTCGATTCGAGGAATGTTGGAAGATTTTAATGGAACAACGTCATTGTTTCGGCCGTTAAGTTTGCGGTTGAATGGTAATATCTTCGTAGAGCGTGAAACAATCGGGGAATCTCGTTTCTGAATAACCACGGAACACGTGCACGGCCGCTGGTGAATGCTTTGTTTATTCAACGCCGCGGTTTCTCACAATGTTTGATATTTGACAGCGGCGAATAATTTGTTCAATTGTGTCGGCAAGTTCGACCGGTTCCCTACGAAACTTCTGGAACTTGCATAAGTATCGACGCAATAGATAATTCTGCTACTGAAGCGCTTCTAAAGGTTGTTAAAAATTTCAACGAACCGAATTCTGCCACTAAAAACTACTGTCTCAGTCATTAACCCTTTGCACTCGAATGGCGACTCTTGAGGCACCACTTGTTAATCTTTTCGGAGTTCCTTCTATTTTTTCTAATAAATTCTGATCCGATCTTTGCTTACAATTTGTCAATGTAACTGAAAGTTACAACTCGACGTATACGTATGTTTCACAAAAATCAAAATAAAATAGGATATATTAGTGTATTTTGTTATGCCGAGACTGTTCTAAATATTACTAGAAAATGTTGAACCTCTATTCGGTTCTTCAAAGAAGAAATTTGACAATAGAGACTCTTAAAAACGAAGAATATTAACCCTTAGCACTCGAATGGCGACTCTGAGGCACCACTGAAAATTGCTATGCCATTTTTAAAAATATTGTTCAGATTATTATTTTTGTTCGTATTTAATAAACTACTAGACATTTACGTATTACATGAGATATTATATCAGTGTCATATGCAAAAAAATGAAAAAAATTCTATAGAATGGAAAAATCTTTCGTTTTTTAGTTAAAATAGCTCCGAGTGCAAAGGGTTTTAACTAACGAAGGTGGGTGGAGAATGTTTGACTTTCACCTATTCGGATATTGCAAATATTTTTGCCCACTTGTGCTGTGACATTCGATATTTTTGAACGGTTTAAATATAGAATTGTTACGAACCTGCAAAATTACTAATTTCTCGCGAGACTTTCGCTTTCCACGTCGTTCGCCATTTACATCTTCACGCAACAGGTGATTGCATTCAGATTCTCGGGAAGAAAAAGCCGCCAGCCAGCGTCGCTAATTAATTAGTTTTAATTCGACTTGTATTCGCTTCTATGCTAGTATTCGCTGTTTCGCGCGCGTATCGCCCAATGATTTTCCCCATAAACACATAAACCCTGCAGTCTAGTAATTAATAAATAATTTCTCTTGGAACTGCGACACGGTGAAAACGATCAAACTCCTCTTTGATGTAAACCAAATGATTAAGCTACTGTTTGACATAAAGAAAATTATTAATCACCTTTCGAAGGAACCTGTTAAGCTCCATTTTCACGCAACATCGTCGCGAAGATGAAATTCAGTAATTTGAAAATTCCAACAAGTCGATAACAGAGGTTGCACGAAAGCAAATTTACTACCAGCCAGGAGACCCAACTTGAACTAACTCAATCGTTATTCAGTCTGATTATGATTCCACCCTTGCACGCTATACTTTTGTATTACGAAAGCCTCGGGCCCCTGTAATTTGAAATTCCCGTAGCTCTGAATAAATTTCGTCCCCGACTACATGCCGGCTTTCTGTTCAAGGCATTAATCTGGTTAATTAATAGTAGGAGATTCGCTTCTTATGCGGGGAATTAATGAACGTCTTTGAAATCCTCTCGGACGTCCAAAAGCGCCGAGATCCGCTATACTGTAGAAACTGAATTATAAACTTGAATTACCGAGTTGCCCCGAACTATCCTGATCGTTCATTAGAACAATTGCCCTTGGCCTTTGGTGAACGCAGCATCCGGCATCGTTCGATCCTCGCATCTCCCTAGGCTATTTCCCAACTTACCCGGTTATTTATTTCTTTGTATTAACTTCATAAATTGTTTCATTTTATTTATTGTCTCAATTGTTACAACATAAAATGATGTACGTCGCGGCTGAGAAGAGGCGTGAAAACAATAGGCTTGTCAGTACTACGTGTCAATGATCGAAGCAAGTGATATCGGTCAATATCGGATCAGCCATGGACCAGAATATTATTTTAATCACAGTCTCCTTTTTAAAACAACGCGTACTAATAAAATTGACATCCACTTACAATGTTGTACAGGGTGTAAAGAAATGTTTGTGGCTGCCATAGACGGTATTCTACATCTTCGGATCGACGAAGATCTGTAAATAAAAGTTGCCGCAAAATTGTCCTTGATCTTGAATTTTAAGGTCAATTTTTTTTTTTATCGCATTGTATTGTATACATCGTGCAATTAAAGACATTCAAAGTCAAGGACAATTTTGCGGCAACTTTTTTTAACAGATCTTCATTGATCCGAAGATGTAGAATACACGCCTATGGTAGCCAAGACCAAACATTTCTTTACACCCTGTACATTTAGTAAAGTCACAAAAAAATTCAATTCTATCCGACAAGAATACTAAAACACAACACGAGCCGGACATTCAGATGTAGGCAAAGTACCAACAACTTTACAATACAGCAAGGCCAGTTATAAGGGAAAGGATTACTTTCGTTATTATTTTAAGGACAGCACCATGGTTCTCAAATAGAGGTCTGTCACAAGGATTTATTGTTACATTCAATACATCCGATCATTATCATCTAGCTGCATCCCTATGACGCTTACATATAGTCAACCCTTTGCACTCGGAGCTATTTTAAGAATATATGCTAGAATATTTTCATTCTATACAATTTTTTTTCACTTTTTGCATATGAAATTGATATAATATCTCATGTGATATGTAAATGTCTAGTAGTTTATTTAATACGACTAAAAATAATAATGTGGACAATATTTTTAAGAATGGCAAAGCAATTTTCAGTGGCGCCTCGGAGTCGCCATTCGAGTGCTAAGGGTTAATGATTCAAAATGTGTATGCGGCAATGACACTCAAGACCTTAACCCTTAGCACTCGGATGGCGACTCTGAGGCACCACTGAAAATTGCTATGCCGTTCTTAAAAATATTGTTCACATTATTATTTTTGTTCGTATTTAATAAAGACGTTTACATATTACATGAGATATTATATAATTTTTAAATATGCAAAATATGAAAAAAAATGGTGTACAATGGAAATATTCTAGAATGGAAAAATCTTTCGTTTTTTCGTTAAAATAGCTCCGAGTGCAAAGGGTTAATCGTATTGTTTGGCAATGTACCTAATTGGAATCGCGGAGAGCTGATCTCACGAAAGGATTGAGAAAACTCAATTTGTTTCCACCCTTAAACATCGGATCGTTACTTTGCGGACCGAACGTTCAGTCATCTTGTTTATAATTTTTTCAAGCAATGCAATTTAACCCTTAGCACTCGAGCGGCGACTCAGAGTCGCCATTAAAAATTGCTCTGCCATTATTCACAGTATTGTTTACATTATTAAATATGGTGCTATGTAATCAATTACCTAACATTTCAGTATTGTATGTGGTATTATATCAATTTCATATCCTACTTATACATTAAGTAGTGTAGGTACAGCGGAATATAACACATTCAGTACACAGCTTTAAATCTTTAACCCTTTTATGTATAAAATGAAAAAAAATCATATAGAATGGAATTATTATTATTTATTATTCTAGGTCGGAAGAAATGTTTAATTTTCCAATTAAAATAGCTCCGAGTGCAAAGGGTTAAAGATTTAAAGCTGTGTACTGAATGTGTTTATATTCCGCTGTACCTACACTACTTAATGTATAAGTATGTTAATCCTAATCTATAGCTTTATAACCCTCGTACGGGGTGTTAAAATAGGGCGGAAAAAAAACAACACTGCCGGCCGGTAAGCAACGTGCTGAACGCTCGTTGATGTCGGCTATCAGCGGATCCTAATTACTTATGGCCCGACGCGGTAGAGAGCAGCGTCGCCTAAACGCCGGCGATAAATTTCGCGAGGATCCATAACCGGAGTGTCACCATGCAATTCGAGTCACGTGTAGAGCAAATTGGGGTTGCGAAATTGTCAGGGGTAGAGGCGACAAGGAGCGGGTAATGGCCAGCCAGGGGTTGCGCGTGTGCCCGGCCCGTCTCGCGTCGTGGCCGAAAAGACTGTTATCGCGGTTGGGGGGGGGGGGGTGAGGGGGGAAAAGTCGGAACAAAGAGGGAAACACAAAGAAAAAAATGGGGAGGTAGGGAGGAAAATACCGTGGATCAGGCGATGTTATTACGGCGTTGCTGTTATGACCGCACTTGTTGCCGTCATAAGCCCCGGAATCGCATAACCTAACACGGCCCATTACCGCGCGTCCGCCTCGCGTTATTTCGCGCGAATGAAATCTGAACCCCGGCTAATCAGCCGCGCGCGGCTGCTGCAACTGTGATCTAAATAATCCCAGCCCTGGAAATTCCTATATTTTTCACTTTGATGCTGCTGCCGCTTCTAGTTTGCTTTTGTATACTATTTCCATAGAGAAATCTGATTTGCCGGCAATACAGGGTGTTCGACTACAGGTGGGAGAAAATTTTGAAGGGGTGGTTCTCCATGACAATATAAGTCGAAAATGAAGAATAAAAAAATTGCCATTTCGGCTTGGTTATTTAGTTATTAACCCGTTGCACTGTAATACCGAGTCGGACTCGTGACAAAGATTTCGAAGATAGTCTACTAAATATTCATGCTACTAATTTCCTTTAAACTTTCAATTGAAACAAAATTATATTTTCTTGTTGTTGAAAACATTGGAGACTGCATAGGTAATAAATTACGTACAAACTACTTTTTTTCGAAGAATTTAGAAACGACAAATAAGTTCTAATCACTGCAACCGTGAAATGAATCGTAATGCAAGGGGTTAACCCTTGACAGTCGAGTGGCGACTTTGTAAATAAGTACGTTCAATTTAGAACAGTGAAAAAATTGGAAGACTTTAAGAGTATTAATATATTATTTTCACTATATTAACATTATTAGTGAAAAATATAAATTCATATTTAGCTTCTGTGTCTTACGATCGATGCACAAACTTTTTATTTTGCATAAAGATCCGGAGTCTACTGATCATGCAATTACTAAACATGTAAGTATTCTATGAAGTATTATATCAATTTCATGTCCACCAAATTTGAAAAATCAGCGAAAATGGAAACATTCTAGGTCGGAAGAAATGTTTCACTTTCGAGTTAAAATATCTCCGAGTGGAAAGGGTTTAACAATTAAAAATCTGCCTAAAATGCGGCAACCCATAACTAAATAACAAAGCCGAAATCATAATTTTTTTATTCTTCATTTTCGACTTGTATTGTCATGGAGAACCCCCCCTAAATTTTCTCCCACCTGTAGTCGAACACCCTGTACAGTGGGAAACGTTAAATAAATGCGGAAAGATGAAATGTGAATTTCGACAAAATTGATTAGACTTTTCGCGAGCGATTGGTTATAAAATAATATTAAGAATGGTCGGTTTCATACTTCGTTTTTCCACTGATTTCCATTCTCTCCACACACTTAGATTGCTTTATATTACCCTTGTCCGTCCTCTGTTAGAATATGCTTCAATTATATGGTCTCCGCGAACCCTCAAGTATGAAATCATGCTCGAGAGAGTGCAACATAAATTTCTCAGATTCTGTTCATATAGGATAAATAGCCCAATGTCATTATTTGATCATGATTACTCAACAATATTAAGCACAGTCCACTTAGAAACATTGAAAGCTCGAAGAACAGTATCCGACCAGAGCTTTATCTTTAATTTGATTAATAACAATATTGATTGTTCCTCTCTCCTGAGGCAAATCAATTTCTATGTACCCGAACGCGTATTGAGAACTAGGACAAGATTTCAAACATTTCAATCCAAATCCACATATGGATTAATAAATCCTTTAAATCGCATCACAGCTAAATCTAATATTTTATATCGGGATATTGACTTTTTTAATGGTTCGTTACTATCATTTAATAATCATATGATTAATTGTGATATAATGTATTCCTGTAACTGTCAGCATGTCCATTACTATGTAACTTTATGCTAAGACTTTCTTTTTTCTTTTTTTTTTTTTCTTTTTATATGAATTTCTTCTATTGTAAACATCTGTATAAAAGGACTTCGGTCCGTAAATAATAAATAAATAAATAATAATAATATTGTAATAGTTCGAAGCACCAGCGCGAGGTTCACCGTAAATTGAAAGATCGCTTTCAAAGGCGACGACAGGCGACGGATCAATGATTTTCGATATCGGTATTAAATTTTACGCCGATAATAAGATCGAGACATCGCGTCGGCGAACGACAATACTTGGACCGTGATGACTCATAAAAATGGCAATGTCCCGGTGCTGCATCGTCGTCGGTTGCCCGTGCATGTGACCGTCAATCGGCGAATTTCACGCACCGTGGGACATTTCCAATAATCGGGTCGTCTTATATCGTCTGGGTTAGGTACGAGAACGATGCCAATCTCGTTACTGTTCGATACGTCTGCTTCTATTTATTTCGAGAACAATTCGCGAAATTCTGTTGACACCCTCGCGGAAAGAAAATTCGGAGACATTGGAGAGCAAGTACCGAACCTGTTTCGGTTGGAGAAATTCGCAAATGGAATAGTTTAATCAGGGCCGGATTAAGCCCCGTAGCAGAAGTAGCAAAAAAATGTTTAGCTTGTAAAATTTTGTAACATTTTGCCAAAAATCAATACTTTTAGATATCGACTTCTACTGAACGGATTCTTGTTTCTAAATGTCCATATATCTAAAAAATAAAGTATTAATGAAAAGTCGAACATTTTAGAAACGATGTTTTTTCTCCAACAAAATTACCTTTCTTATTCTAAGAACCTTGACGACTCTATTTAATATTTTGTCTCGACGTTTATTTCTCGATAAAAAGCATATTCTTCCGCGGTGAGAAATCTTGAATTAATAATTACTATATAGAATAGATTAACCCCGTTGCACTACCACTTATTTTACGGTTGCGGTGATTAGAACTTATTTGTCGTTTCTAATTTCTTCGAAAAAAGGAAGTTTGTATGTAATTTATATACGGTGTGCAGTTTCCAAATGGTTTCAACAACAAAAAAATATAATTTTGTTTCAATTTAAAGTTTTAAAGCATGAATATTTAGTAGACTCTCTTCGAAAATCTTCGTCACGAGTCCAACTCGGTATTGTAGTGCAAGTGGTTAATAAAGTAGATCTGAAAAAATGATGCCAGGAGGCACAGATATTTTTTGCTATAACAAGAAAAAAAGGTCATTCATTGTGCAAGCGTGGGGCCCCGTCATAACATTTGCTACGGGCTCCGCGCTGGCTTAATCCGGCACTGAGTTTAATCAATTGCGACTTGATTCATAGCAGCCAGTAGGGATTTGTCGCGAAAAGTTACGGAAAATTATCGAAAAAAATCGGCCAGAGGGAAAAAGCCAATCGAGCGAAGGAGCCAAGTTGCGACGACGAAAGTTACGAGAACTTGGTAAGTAGCGCTAACGTGTCAGGGCTACGGTGGCCTAACGAGGTTTAATTTCACACCGGGGGGCAGGTTTCCATTCTCCCCGGGGATGAATATCGAGAAGTGACGTTAATCTCATTTCCGGGCGACGGAGTGCGGCTACCTGTTCACTGACACACTGCCTGCCGCGCCGATAAGATCGATGGTAACAACGCTATATACGTCATAAGAGCCCTTTCGATAGGGTCGTGACCGAGCGTGGTTTATCAAACCAGCCCTTTTCAGTATTCTTGTCCTCTTAGGAAAGTCCCGAGAACCTCTTAACACGTATTATCCGATGGACATTTTTTCTTATTGTTAATCTTTTCGGAGTTCCTTCTATTTTTTCTAATAAATTCTGATCCGATCTTTGCTTATAATTTGTCAATGTAACTGACAATTACAACTCGACGTACACGTACGTTTCACAGAAATGAAAATAAAATAGGATATTATAGTGTATTTTGTTATGCCGAGACCGTTCTAAATATTACTAGAAAATGTTGAACCTCTACTCGGTTCTTCAAAGAAGAAATTTGACAATAGAGACTCTTAAAAACGAAGAATATTAACACTTGGCACTCGGATGGCGATTCTGAGGTACCACTGAAAATTGCTATGCCATTCTTAAAAATATTGTTCGCGTTGTTATTTTTGTTGGTATTTAATAAACTACTAGACATTTACATATTACATGAGATATTATTGTCATATGCAGAAAATGAAAAAAAATTGTATAGAAGGGAAATATTCTAGAATGGAAAAATCTTTCGTTTTTTAGTTGAAATAGCTCCAAGTGCAAATGGTTAACATAAAAATTCCTTGAATCTCGTCTCGATGAAAATATTACGTTTAACGCTAGAACTACCGAGCCAGTCAAGATGACTGGTTTCCGGGTTTTTTCTATTACGATTCCGTGAAGTTACAGATATGTATTTTCTTGAGAAATTTTGTTAGTATGCTTCTGTATTCACACAGTACATGTTACCATAAAAATGCTACGAAATCTAAATAAACTCAATTCTGTGTTATTATTATAGGAGAATATACATCACTCTCGTTTAGAGCTCGGTAGTTCTACCGTTAATTGTTGCTAATTTTATTTATTCTTGTTGATCGTACAGTGTTTAAATAAACTTGGAATAATAATATTGGCGCGCTGGTTCGATCAAATTCTGCCCTACATATAGCTAATTTGTTGTAAACTCGAACGTTTGAGTTTACAACAAATTAGTTATACATATATATAGGGTAGAATTTGATCGAACCAGCGCGCCAATATTATTATTCCAAGTTTATTTAATTGTTGCTGTTCGAATTACTCGATGTCGGATCACTGTGCTCGACAGAGATACCATAAACGTCCAACGTCTTCCGAAAACACGAGGTTTCCGCGTTCCCTAGATAAAAAAAACGCTCCGATCTCATTAGTCGGCGAAAGAAGACAAGCAGCAGCCTGTTAACAAGGGTGGTCGGGGAAAGTAAGAGACAGCTGAAAATTTAATTAGCGAATAGCCGATGGCCTAGCCCCGAGCAAGAGCCGGCGTGCTGAGTTCGAGAGGTGCGCGTTGCGTTAATCCCATTTCCGGCCACGCAGTGAATCATACACAAGTGACGGCGATCCTCGAGAAACTCGACATCCTGCCGCATGCCTGTTGCGGTGGCTGGACTCGTCCCTTTAATCCTTTTCTATCGTTTCTCTTCTATTTTCTACACGGCGCGTCCGACAAACCGGCCAGGTAATTTTCAAAGTGTATCTAAACCAGTGTTGGGCAAAAACTTAATCAACGATTGACGACTACATTTCTACTTCAATCGTTAATCGCAATTAACAATTAATCTCCTAGTTTAGTCGTTAATTGCGGTTAACGATTTTTCTACTTTAGTCGTTAGTTGCGATTAACGATTATTAACCCCTAGCACTCGAATGACGACTCTGAGGCGCCATTGAAAATTGCTATGCCATTTTTAAACATATTGTTCAGAATATTATTTTTGTTCGTATTTAATAAATTACTAGACATTTACATATTACATGAGACATTATATCAGTTTCATATGCAAAAAATTAAAAGAAATTGTATTGAATGAAAATATCCTGGAATGGAAAAATCTTTCGTTTTTGAGTTAAAATAGCTCCGAGTGCAAAGGGTTAATCGTCAATCGAATAATTGATTAATGATTATTGCTGAAATTTCGAAATGAAATACATAATTAGAACTGTATGATACTGAAAAAAATGTAAACTCGATTTTTCGATGATTCCTTTTTTTAATCAACGATTGACGATTAAATCACTCAATTGAATCAATCGCCGATTTTTCGACGATTTCTTCATTTAATGAACGATTGACGAGATTAACTTCATCAATCGATTGAATCGATCGCCGATTTTTTCGACGATTTCTTTTTTTAATCGTATACATTAATCAATCAATCATGATTAAAATTTTAATCGATTAATGCCCAACTCTGATCTAAACGATAATAATGCTTTTATTTTTCAAGTTGACATCCTTCACTTGGAGTATATGAAAAACAAACGGAAAAGATTACTCCTAGATAAGGAAAATATGTTAAAACCTTCTACGATAATGTACTAGCAGGGTTTTTGAGTGACCTGATCTTCGTTTAAATAGCGTTACGCTTTTTATCGTCCTTGCGTCCTTCCGAACGATCGATAGTCCATTCGTCGAATTTTGTGAACATTCGTCAGTTCCGGTTTGAAAAATACTACATATCCGACGACCGACGCGAACAAAATCCGAAGTGCCATTATTTTTCGCGGGGGAAACCAAATCGAAAACGTGGGATAACATTTTGCCAATCCGTTCTTCGTTTCGGAGATAATCGAGTTCGAAGTTTAGCTTCGCGCGCGCGCAACACAGTGGGCGTTTTTGACGAATGTCCAGATTCGATTAACTCGGAAACGGGGAATTGCTCGGAAATATATTATTATTCCACATTTTCGAGCAGTTTTTCGTTAATAACTCCTAAACAAAGCCGCGGATAACATTTTTGTTAAGGAAAATGTTGCTTCAAATGACCCAAGGAACCTCCCATTTCCGGGAGTTGAAGACATTTTGGGACACCCTGTAGAGTCGATACTGAAATTGCGAAATGTATGAATTCGAAACCCCCTCCTGTATTTCGCAAAACCACGTGGAGAAGCGGCGCGACAACGCGAGGTCAATCATCATATTCATACTGTGACGCGCCGCGCGTCATTTAATTATTAACAACAGCCCGAACAGAGCCAATGTTATGTATTGATTATTCGATTTTTGTCTTGCTACGCAAGCTTCTCGTTCGGACCAATAATTCGAACCGGAATCGGTGCGCGAGAGACATTTACACGGTCGAACAAAACGGAAACGCGAGCCAACGGAGAACCGTAGGCGGCACGCGTAAAAAAATACCCCTCAGGTTTATGGTGTGACACCGTCGATCGAATAAACTTGATTTCTTGCTCGAATAAAAGTTGCAATTTTATTTTCCTTGGCCGTGAAACCCGAGGTCTAACATTATTCTCGGATGAAACAAGATTTTTTAAAGGGCTTCGCGCCATTCCCTTGCAGAATTTTATTGCGCATCAAAGATTTATTTATCTGGAACAAGAATGAACATTTTTAGTCGTCTCTTGGGTAATTCGGATAATTACATTTTTTTGTTCATAATTTTAGAGACTTGTATAAATCTAATTAATGCTATTGGCGCACTGGTACGATCATTTGTTACTATTAAGCACTTTTGCAAATTGTTACATCAACTAATTTTCGACGTCAAATCATCACAGTTTACTCAGTTCCAGAACCAACATGTGGTTTAACAACTCTTATGTGTACATATTAAAAATTTTTTAGTTAAGCAAGTAAGTTTATTCTTTCTCTTTCTTTTTGTTTTCTGTTCCTACAATTTGGCTTGACTGTTTTAGTCAACCACATATTAATCAATGGGTAATAAAAAAAAAAAATATTTACAGACGCAATTACAACAAAATTATTTCTTGAAAATGATCTAAATTTAGATCGAAACGTCGAAAATTGGTTCGATGTAACAATTTGCGAAAGTGCTTAATAGTAACAAATGATCGTACCAGTGCGCCAATAGCATTAATTAGATTCATTCAACATTGTCGATCGAAATAAGGAAAACCGTTTTAGAGACTTGTGTTATTAACAATGTTAATGTTCGTCTTCGGACTTACTATTCTCTAGCTAGTATAGAAAACGTACAAAAATAAAATGGAACGTTTTTGTCGACGGTTCTGTCTAAATTTATTTCCGGTATCGGTTAAAAGCGTTCGTATTTGTAACAACGAACCAGAAGTCTCTGTCGAATTTGTTGCAGAATGGGAATTACGAACTCGTGGAACGGGCTCGCAGATTTTCGACTGCGGGCGAATATTTTCGGGCTATAATTGAATTAACCTCGTTACTAGCTTCGATATTTTGTAATTCTTCGGTATCGATCCGCTGTTCTGCCCCTCGTTGTCGCTTGTTTGCATACGTCTGCATACACCGGTAATAATCCTCCTCGTTACGGGGGATGTCGTCGATGTCTCGGCCATTTGTCCTGCGAATGGTCGTGGAAATTGTTCAAAGGAATCCGTCGGATCAAAAAGAATTCACAGAGCTGGAAACATGTAACAGGTTGTACGATGGAAATGGCTTTAAATAATTTCGTGGTTGATCACTGTATTATTGTTTGAAATGTTTCCTGATTTATTCGTATCGGTACTAATTTTCGTCTTTTTTACGATTTAATAATTTTCGAACATTCTTCGGGAAATAAAATTAACCCCTAGCACTCGAATGACGACTCTGAGGCGCCATTGAAAATTGCTATGCCATTTTTAAACATATTGTTCAGAATATTATTTTTGTTCGTATTTAATAATTTACTAGACATTTACATATTACATGAGATATTATGTCAGTTTCATATGCAAAAAATGAAAAGAAATTCTGTATTAAAAATATTTAGTCCTTCCGTACAAATAAAAATTATACCTTTTTAAAGATAGAAATGTAGAATGAAAATATACTGGAATGGAAAAATCTTTCGTTTTTTAGTTAAAATAGCTCCGAATGCAAAGGGTTAAATAATCGTGATAATGTTTCTACTGTGAAAATTGGTGTTGTGCGTTTAGGAAGAATGACCTAGGACCACGCGATCCACAAAAGAGTAGTACTTCGATTATAGTTCCATTGACCACTGTATTATTGTTTGAAATGTCTCCCGATTTATTCGTATCGGTACTAATTTTTCGTCTTTTTTACGATTTAATAATTTTCGAACATTCTTCGGGAAACAAAATTAAATAATTGTGATAATGTTTCTACTGTGAAAATTGGTGTTGTGCGTTTACGAAGAATGATCTAGGACCACGCGATCCACAAAAGAATAGTATGTACTTCAATTATAGTTCGATTGACCAGACCGGAAGCTCTTTCGAAACAGTCCTCACGACGACGCGACGCCCTACAAGCTCTCGAAACCTCTAACCGCGAATGTTTGATTGATTAACTATAGCACGGATTATGTAAACGCGTGATCAAACATGAAACGAGGAATTAGTTCACCGTCCAGTATAGAATATTGCGAATAAACCTCGGAAAGTATGCATCACGGTTTAAAGAATTTCCGATATCCTTGAGGATGCGTGTCCTTCGGTCGATTCTTCGCTGATCCTAAAATTCCATCAGTCTTCTTCCTGCCGTTTTAATACCGTTCTAAAATACCGGCCAAAGCACACCACTTTAGTCTCGGAATCCTCGCGAAGGATGTTGTAATTTTCCGCGAAAAACACCCACGGAAGAAAGTTGTTTAATCCTTCGCGACTCTTAAAGCGCTGGAAGAGAGTGCTTCCGCATTAATCTTGTCTTAAGCTCGCGGATGACGCCGTCATGCAAATGCCTTCTTTCTCACCTTACGATACACGCCTAACGGAATTCCATCATTTTTTAAATTTATTTATTTATTAATGCCCTGAACCGTGTATGGTTTAAATAGCATACATTAGTATAACACTTTACAATTGACAATTGACAATGAGGTGTATATCGCAATACTAAGTTAAATTAACATAAACGATAAACGCTAAACGCGAATCTTACATTTTTCGATCATTTTTTTTTCTATTTAAAAAATACCGTCCCGGGTGCTGTAAATAAATTTTTCCCGGCTTCCGAACTCGCTGAATTATTTGCTATTCGTTGAAAGCAACGCCGCATACTTTGAACTCGTGTCGCGATTTATTATTCCGTTTAGAGATCGCTATTTTATTCAACAATTTTTAGTATTTACTCGCGCATGACGCCGTCATGCAAATTGCCTTCTTTCTCACCTTACGATACACGCCTAACGGAATTCCATAATTTTTTTTATTTAAAAAATAACGTCCCGGGTGCTGTAAATAAATGTTTCCCGTCTTCCGAACTCGCTGAATTATTTGGTGGGACAATTCGTTGAAAAGCAACGCCTCATACTTTGAACTCGTGTCGCGATTTATTATTCCGTTTAGAGATCGATATTTTATTAAACAATTTTTAGTATTTACTCGCGCATGAATTTTTCCAATTTCTGGCATGATTATTTATTGAAATTCGCAGTGATTGATGCGCCGAAAACACATAAAGCAAGCTCGATTGATTCCGTCGATCATTCCGGCATCTCTTTTCAATATTCCGCGACACGTTACGGTTCATTGACCCCGAATCGACAGCGAAAGCTCTGAAAAGCAATGCGAAATGTTCGATGGTAGCTTCGACGGTGTTCGGTAACGAAAATTTGAAATTTTCATGAATTTCATGAATTTTTTCAACGCGTTGCGTCTCTGAGCTTTTTTAAGATGCACACGCCAGACGGAAAATGGCGAGTGAGCGAGGACGGAGAACCGGTCGCAAACTTGAATTTACACGGATTAACGCGGATTGCTATTGGCTTCGAAATAAAAATACGAGGCTACTCGCTGAATTAAAAAATAAATTACCGACGCCGCGCGCCGACGACGCGACGCGACGCGACGCTCGGCGTATACCGGGCACCTGTTGCGACGCTCGATTCCCTGCGAAGCGTTTCTCCTCTTTTTGCAAGTGTTATGGTGTTGCGAATTTCACAGACTTCCTCTGAAAGAGAACTTCTTTTATCGTCGCTACACCACTCAGGAATCGTTTTCACCATTGTTCTATTCTTTATTGTTTTATTTTCTGCTTGCTCTTTGCGTGGAAGAGCGTGCAAAAGAAACAATTTTTTACGAAAAGATCACCGTGTAAAATTCTCATAAAAATTCATAGGGATTGACAATCATTTTTATCTTCGAGACGACACGTGGTGCGGCCGCGAGGTGGATAAAAATGAAAAATGAAAATATTTCTACGGAATATTTAACATTACTAAGTTGTTAGTGGATAATTTCAGGTATATGAAATGGGTTTCAAAAAACAAATCAATGGTAGCCGTGTTTTGGTACATTAAATTATTTCTTGCTGTTCGTGTCATATTTGTCGGGATTTGTTATTAGCCTATAATATTCGTCGTTTGTTGTAATTATAAGAATTTTTTACTATAGAAAATAGTCACCAGAGTGTGTATATTTAATTTTACATGGTTTCCTATAAATATATTCATTTTTTATATCTGTATAGCGTTTTAACGTAACTTCTAATCATTGTCAATCTTACAACTAGCCTATAAAAGTTTTCACGCAAAATATCCTGCGGTTTTAACAGTTTTCGATTCACTGTTTGTTATATTTTAAGAATTCCATGGTTTTTTCTGCGACAAACTGCTACATACAGTTTTATATAATTTTTCGTATCTGACCGTATAACCTTTCGTTTAGGTTCGGAACTAAAAATTAAGCATTCTGATTTACTTGATGTCTGGATTTCTAGTGATAGATTCAATGCTGTGTCAAACATCATTATGAAGATAAAGACAATCTTAAATATTAATGATCCTTCTGATTTCGTTGATGAGAAACTTGAGAATAATTTTTAAAAATTTGAAAAAATTTTACTTTAATTTTATATTCCGTACATACATATACAGATGTTGGCACTTATGAAAGAATTTTGAATTTTGTCCAAAATTGTTCGATTTGGCAGCACTGTGCGACACAATGTTCTTTGATCGTTCGCAATTGTTCGTGAATCGAGAAGGCGGGATAAAAGAAATCGTTTGAAAAATTGAAGAAGCCTGCTTTTATAAAATTCTTAAAATACCGATTTTCCGTGAAAAATTATAACCCGAAATATTACAACAGGGAGGAAATACTGATAAAGCTGTCAAGGTATGTTCTGAGGATGTTTCGGGATTTAACCGGGCGATCGCAACTTCCGAAAATTAAACGAAACGAGAAAGCGCGCGTTCCGAGTTTTCCCGTACTGGTCGACTCTCTCTCTCTCCGGCGGAATTACCACTTTAAATCCGGGATGATTTAATCTGGCAGGCATCTACCGAGAAATGAAACGCCCCGGAAAATGTTGCCACTGGAAATTTCGCTCGTTTTTGTAATGGGCCCTGGGATTTGGTAGATGTTGCTCAAAGGGTGCAGAAACGTTCTAGAGAACCGGAATAGAGACAGCGTCCACACGTGGATATTTTTCATTCGCACGTGTTTCCTGAAACAATTTAGAAATGAGAAACGTACAGTTTTTTATTTAACAAATCCATTCACGTTAACGATGGAATTTCCTTCTTCTTTATTTCAATGAAATATTTTTACCGCTGCTGTGGATTCTATTTTAAAAATGAATAAGCTTCACTCGCTTCATCGACCGTTGGAAATTTTAAATAAATTCAGTGTTGGCGTGCTCGCGAGGGAACGTTTGTCAGTTGCTTCGATACGCTTATTATTAAAGGGTTAACAAGCTTCAAAAAATTATTTACCAAATGTTTCCAATCGAACGAAGTCTCTCGTTTCCGGAATAAAAATGTGCAACTTTATTCTAACAACAAGCTTTTTCAAATATCCAATAGAAGAGACTATTGTTGCTGTTGCTGAAACAAATGCTGGTAGTGGACTGGTATAACTTTGTTCTAACAACAAGCTTTTTCAAATATCCAATAGAAGAGACTATGGTTGCTGTTGCTGAAACAAATGCTGGCACGTTCCAGAGGACCGATTTTTCCGATCGGTGACATTTAAACCGAAGCGAATTTCAATGGGTCATACCCCACGCAACTTCTGTTTCCAAACAGATAGTATCCGAACCAGTAATCGAACAGAGAACAAACGAGGATCGTGGTTCCCCATCAAATATTCAACGGCAAGCGACCACGGTTTTCACTGATACCTCTGCAGATCACCGTGTAATCGCCTACCAACGCTCCTCTTTGCACACTCGAGCCCATATCTCGAATGTACATCGAATAGTTTACGGTGATTCGCATTCATTCGGAAGCCGTGTAATTCCTAATTACGGTGGTCTCCCACGAATTAATAATTATTCAAACGTCTGTACATCGAATGCGGCTTGCGTTAACCTTGCAGCAGAGATCCAGGCTCGCCGAGATTCCAGAATGAATTTAATTTGCATTATTAATCTCCGTTCAAGTCAAATATAGAAAAATACAGGCAATTAAAGGAAATCTGAATTTAAATGTTACTGAATTTAAATATTACTAAACCACTATTTGCAAATTAACACAATATCGTTTCTCAACGTTTCGATCTTCATTCAGATCATTTTCAAGAGATTTTTTCTAAATAAATCCTCATGTTGGTCAAACTAATTTGAATGTCAATTTAAAAAAATACCACATTATTTGTTGGTATACTGGCAGATAAAGTAAGGTTATAATTTTGTAGCAGGATATCTGTTTGAATTTACCGCCAAATTTGGATTTGGCCAATAGATCGATTGACGATCTGTTACATATATTTCAAAATGTCTCCACGTTTCCTCACTCCCATGTATACTGTCCGAGTAGCAACATGGTGGTCATTAAAATGTTTTTAAATTTTAAGTAAAAATTGTTGTTTTCACAATTTACATATTGTATTATTCGTTGTTATTTTACAGACGCAATGTTTTTGTTATTCTCTTGAAAATGATCTAAATGAAGATCGAAACGTTGAGAAAGGATATTGTGTTAATTTGCAAATAGTTGTTTCGTAATAATTGATCGAACCAATGCGCCGAAAACATTTAAATTCTGCTTTAGCAACTTACGATCGACATTGTTTTAACATTTAATTAAAGGAAATATCGAATAGCAATGAAATTTTCGAAATTATTAAATTCTTTTTATGCCAGCCTTTTTCTATCAATAGATTAGTCTATAAATGCAGTACTTTTTGCGTCTCGTTAGGAACTGTGCTTGATAAAAATGCACCAAACTTCCATCGAATGAGAGAGAGAAAGAGAGAGAGAGAGATAGAGACAGAGAGAAAGAGAGAGAGAGGACGAGTTTACGAGACAATGGATTTTCCAAAGTAAAGGATTACACGAGAGCAGGAACTTTTATATTAAATCCCGACGGCGCGGCGGCGGCGCGCGTTGCGATACAGCATTTTTTACCATTCAATTTCTCTCGGACTTTGACAGTTCTCGAAGTCGACGGGAACTGACAGAGAGACAGAAGCACAAGACAAAGTTGTTCCGTCGCGTCACTTTATGTACAAAAGGGAAAGTAATTTTCCAGCGGGCGTCGTCGCTGTCTGTTCATTATTTCGTCCCGAACTTCGGAAACTGCATTCTCGCGGAGCAGCTTGGGAAAGAGATCGTCGCCATTTTGATAGCGTCCCTCAGGAGTTTCTGTCGTTTCGCATGTCGGTCCAATAAAAGTAGTAAACATCGCAATGTGGGGAAACTATTGCAAAAATTCTAAGAAATAACGAAGAAGAAGAAAGGAAACACTGACGTACAATGAAGCAGAAGAAAAATTATAAATTTACAGAATCATCTCATAGTATAGACATGTCGCTAGCACAGTGAATTGTGTTTTTGGTAGTGACGTTAAAGGAAAGGATTTTTCTGTTTTTATAGATCGAACGTGAATGTTCAAGATGAAGTCAAGAACTGGCCTGTTGACGTCCAGCGTCGCTTTCGTCTGCGTCGTTAGCGTCGTCAGCAAACCAGCCGCAGCGATGGACGAGACGCCAGCATCCTCGTTCAACTTGCAACACTATAATTCACTGGACTCCCTCGGCTACGATGATTCTCTGCCAGCGAAGAGAGCGTACACTTACGTCTCCGAATACAAGAGGCTACCGGTGTATAACTTCGGCATCGGGAAACGTTGGAGTGATAACAACGACGATAAGGTGAGCTACGGCCATACGAAATCGATTTTTTCAACTCCACCCTGAAACGTCAATGTCACGATGCGGCGTTCGATGTGCATGTCGGTGTTCGAGTTTCCATTCGCGTAATTAATAATTTCTGTAGCAATCGAATCCTCTTATTGGGTCGTAAGATCGATGGTATTTCGATATTCATTTCTCGTTGCCGACAAAGTATACAATAATAATATTCGGTTAATTATAAAATCTTTTTACTGCAAAGATTAACTCTGATCCAAACATTCCCCATAGAAGAATTTCCCCATAGAAGGGGAAGGTAGAGTGGGGAGAGAAATTTTCCGTGTCCGAAAGATGAAATCAGCTGAAAGACACTGTGACGTCACATTTTCAAAAGATGTAGTACAAGCTATGCTCATCTACAGTGCCTACTCTTGGCTTACTACCCACTCCACTGCCTGTCAACGCCGAGTCGCTTCGCAGAGCGGCGACGATTGATGTCGGCTCGGGTATATCGGTGTGAAAACACCACGTCATTGACTCGAGGAATCGATTTTACAAATCTCTTAATTAGCATTATTTGTTTATGGGACTTTCGCTACCTTATTTCTGGCATTTTTCTGATTAAAATGACACCAAACACGATATAGTTTCAATTGTATTTAGTGGTTCAATCGACGGTGAAAGTTTCGGTCGCAAGGAAGGACAGCGCGTCGGAAAGAAAGAGACGCGGACAGTCACGCGAACCGTATTTCATTCTGTCCTTCTCTATGTTCGGCTCTCTATTGAAGTCTCGCTCGGCGGGGTCGGCACGATATCTAGACTCAAAATCAAAAAGCACTTCTGGGCACGATTCTTGTCCATGAAAAACACGGCTGTTGGACAAGAATCAAGCGTTTACTGTACATGGAAAGAAATTATCTTAAGACTTATCTTGTGACGTCACAGTGTCCCATCATCTTTCGGAAACACTGAATTCTCGGTTTTCCTATACACATGCTATACCTGTGCCGGGTCTATTAGTATATACGGTCTAAGCTTAATCCGATGACTCTGCCTATGATCTGTCACTGTCTATCATTGCGAACTGTGTTCGAACTTGCAGAGAGGTCGCCAGTACTCGTTCGGCCTGGGAAAACGCACAAGGCAGTACAGCTTCGGTTTGGGCAAACGCAACGAGAACCAGGACTACCCTCTCAGGATGAACTTGGACTACATACCTGTCGAGGCAGCGTTCCACTCGCCGGAGAACCTGGACGACGTGTTCGAGGGCAAACGAGCCGTTCAACCTTACAGTTTCGGTTTAGGGAAGAGGGCGGTCCGAGCACCCGGCGAGACATCCGGCAAAGGCACCAGGCCCGGGGACCTCTTCACCCAGAGATATCACTTCGGGCTCGGAAAGAGGATGTCCGAGGACGACGAGGACTCGATCGAATAGGACCTCGTCGAACTGGCTTCGCCGGGGAACAGGATCACTTGAGCGGGGACCCGGCGAAGTAGCCCGCGCACACGACGTAGCTCTGTTTCGATGTCGCAAACTTTTGTTCTCACACGAAATATAACGATCACGCAACAATAAAGACACGTTTTGAAGTTCGACACGCCTCCTCCCCGATCTGTTCTGTTCCTTCTCGCACGAGGATTCGATCTAACGATCTAGTTCCGTCGAACGAGTAAAATTTTCATCCCGTTTTTCTGGACTTTTTCATTGTCGTTGCTGCGACTTGACCTAGTACAATTCAAAGATAATACAATTGTTCTTGTGTAATTTTGGCAGAATTCATTAATGCACAGCCCCGCGACAAAATTAGGACTTCGATCCTTAGGATTTAATCCTGCAATGCTGAACCTAAAATTGGCGTGCAGAAAAATTTTTCCGTGGGTCGCGGATGACCCAGGGTACCATTTCAGGGTTAAACAATTGCAGAAAGCTTTTCCGTTTGATGCATCGAGAGTGTGCTTCGACCAAGATAGCTACGGCATAGAATTTCCCTGCTTTCTTGTGCGCTGTTTCCGCAGACCTGGACAAAAATGAAAAGAAAAATTACTATTGTAATCCTAAGAGCGTATATAATCGTTAAAGAATCACGGTGAATCGATGAAAAAATTTCACTCTGGACCTGTCCAGTTCTGCAAAAATCGCAACATCTATTTATTCGCGACGCAGCTAAAGCTAAGGATAAACCTGCAATGTCAATGTACAATCGAGAATGATCCTTCTCGATCCCCAATGAAAACGATCGAATCGTCGTTCGAAGATCCAAGAAGCATATTTCGTCTCCTATACGTTGATTGTTTAAGATTCGTTAAGCGTTACGTCTAACTGTGAGCGAGTGCAGAATTTTCTCTGCGTTTCTGTCTTATAAACCTCTTTATAGAACCATGTTGAACTTATGTTTGACACTTTATCAAATAAATGTTCTTCAAAAAAAAAAAACGAAAAAAAAAAACAATTGGGAAGAATTTATTTGCACCTGCGAAGTTTTTGGAATTTTGTGTTCGACCGAACCGGAATGGTAAAGTAAGTTTGGTTATTGGTTCGACGACGGCGAGAATCACTGATTAGCGAGACGATAAATGGCACGAGAGCAGAACATTCTCAATCAGACACGCCCCCTTTCAATTTTGATTACTGCTTAGTTTCCGATCTATTCTCGAGCTGTTCGTTTGCGTGAAACTACATCGAGACGCTTTCCTCAATGCAAAAAGTCACATTGGAAGTATTGGATTTTCCAGATTTTAGAAGATAAATGGTTTTAATAAGATAACAAATTTTTCATTCGCGATCGCTCGGAATTTTGTGTCTGAAATTTTCAAAATTAATAAATTCTGTGAAATTTGTGCCATCGGTTATTCTTGGAACAACTTATTAATAATACAACAATAGCGAATCGTAACTTTTGTTGAACGAAAAGTTTAAAGGTAAAGGAATTTATTGAAGGAAAATGTATAAAACTGCATAAAAAAATTTCTCTTTGTAAAGACAGCTCGCGAAAAGATTTATTAAGAGAAGCTTGTGTGGCTAGGGGTTAAAGAAGAAATTTATAAATTTTCACTGAACAATTAGTAGCAACTCGAACAGACTTTCCAGTAAAAAGTTCAACTTTTCAGATGACGGGAGCTATTCTCCAGTGAAGAAATTTCATTCGGTTAGCCTCGAGAAATTTTCATTAAAAATGAGAACCGAACTTGGTCAAGGAACATTGATAGTGCTCGTATATGCGATAAAAGTAAGCTTTGGGGTGGAAAAAACATGGTTACCGGACTTGGAATGGCGAACTGCGAAGAATTGGATGGGAAATAAGATACCGGAAGTTGACAGTCACGTGATCTTCCCGTTGGAGACTAGACATTCTGTAGGAATGGCGAAATATGGTGACGTCGACGTTGCTGGGATCGATTTGGCTAGATCCGGATCTTTGGCTCTGCCTAGGCATGGCAAACTGCGTGTACGCATCCATCGTTTCATTAAATTCCACTGTTACCAATTGATTTAGTATTTTTACTTTGGTAAAAAATAATTAAAAGCAACACAAAGCATCGCAATCACGGTAAAACGAAGTACTCGTACAATTTTTGTAGCGAACAATATGAATTCATTTTTCGGGCATTTCATTTAATTCGTCAACTAACAATTGTGTGTAAAATAACGTTCACCGAACGTCCCGGTGCAAAAGCATTCCGATATTTAATCAATGGCAACGCGTGCTTGAAAATTGTTTACCCATTTTTCAAAATGAGATTGATATTTCGATTCGTTCGTGAGCATTCTTTCACGTTTAAGCTAAAAATGTAAAATATCAGTGTGCCGTTGTAAATCGTCCAGGATTAGCTTCAACGAGGATTAATTTTTCATTTTCGTCCGCGACAAAAAGGAGAAAAGATGCAGTTGTCGTGATACTTTTTCAACTCGCAAACAGATTACTCCGAAGATTGAATTAACATTCTGCCGCTGTATACTATCACTAGGGCTGCGCGAGATGCAATCAGAAACGCGGACGTGAATCTGGTTACTTCGGTATTGGAAGAACTTTAATTATTTAGCCGTGGAGGAACGTGACGCGATACAGGGAGAAATTAAAAGTTTCTTCTCTGGACAACTTTCCAATATGAATTTCTGGACAATGAAAGATACGTTCAACAGACTCAATTTCGCAATTACCTTGATAAATATACGAAAATATAAACATTTCAAGTCGTCAAACGTCATTGAAATTGTAATTTGTCAGAATGGAACAGAAGCTGTTGTTATAAAATAACGTTATTGATCCATGGTTTTGTCTCTGGAGTAGGTACTGTTACTATCGAAAACTACTGACGTCAATGCGCCGTGACGCCTGTATGAAAACGGCATTTGCTTCTTCCCACTGTACTCGAAATTTACGAGTGAAATGTTTCCTAAAATATTACGATTTTACTTTGGATCATATTTTTCGGTTTCCAGGTTCGATGCGTAAAAAAAATTAAATGCATTTAAAAAACGACACAAAAGTCCCAGTGGAACAGGACATAGTGAAAAACATGTTTATAATGAATAGTGAATAATACACAAGAATGTTTTAATTCTTTAGACGTTTTTAATCGAATCCGTAGTTTAGTGATGAAGAAAACGGCATTTACTTCTTCTCCCACTATACTCGAAATTTACGTGTGAAATTTTTTCCTAAAATGTTACGATTTTATAATGAATCGTGAATAATACACAAGAATGTTTTAATTCTTTAGACGTTTTTAATCGAATCCGTAGTTTAGTAATGAAGAAAACGGCATTTACTTCTTCCCCCTATACTCGTAATTTACGTGAAATGTTTCCTAAAATGTTACGATTTTATAATGAATCGTGAATAAATACACAAGAATGTTTTAATTCTTTAGACGTTTTTAATCGAATCCGTAGTTTAGTAATGAAGAAAACGGCATTTACTTCTTCCCCCTATACTCGAAATTTACGTGAAATGTTTCCTAAAATGTTACGATTTTATAATGAATCGTGAATAATACACAAGAATGTTTTAATTCTTTAGACGTTTTTAATCGAATCCGTATAGTTTAGTAATGAACCTTGAATGGTTGCAGTTAAAGGATGCAGGTGCATCTCCGAAAAAGGTCAGTCAATGGTCAAAAGAGGGCAACCTCTTCTGGGCAGACCCTACAAACTGGAAGGGCAGTTCGGAAGCTGCTCCTCATCTCGAACAAGTCCCTTGTCGTCAAGACGACATAATTTTGCCAAGCCCAGAGCGGACCTTCAGCATCGTTTTGCCAATGAAGAAGATCCAAGTGAGATCTATCAAATTGGTAGGCGGGAATTATTCACTGACAATGAGATCATGGATGTGGATGGAGATGGAGAATAGGAGGGAGTTCGCTAAAGGAATATTCACTGTGGCGTAATTATACTATTCTTACAATTAGAAATGTTCGATTGTTATTTCAGTTTGCTCTTCGTGCATACACTGAAACGAAAATTATTTTCTTCTATTCAGATATACGACTTATAGTTGCGAGAAATGTTCGTGCCAGGACGATCCGAACGGATACTATTTGGAAGAGATTTGCGCGATCGAGAGGCCCAAGTGTGGGTTTACTCAATGCGAATTTCCATTAAAAGTAAGTTTATGTTTTCATATTAACAGTAACTGTTAAAACAATGTCGATCGTAAGTTGCTATAAGCAGAATTTTAATGTTTTCGGCGCATTGGTTCGATCAAATATTGCTAAACAACTATTTGCAAATTAAATAACAAATTGAATAACAAAAATATTGCGTCCGTAAAATAACAATGAGAAATACAATATATACATTGCGAAACCAAACACCGGAAATATAACCAAAATAAATTTTCTAAATAAATCGTTATGTTAATTTCACTTTATGCATTAATTATCACATACATTAAATTCTATACAATGTGGTCAAACTAATTTGAATGTCAATTTAAAAAAAAATAAATAAGTACCACATTATTTGTTGGTACACAGGCAGATAAAGGAATGTTATAATTTTGTAGTAGGATATGTGTTTGAATTTACCGCCAAATTTGGATTTGGTCAATAGATCGATCGACAATCAAAATGTTTTTAATTTTTCAATAAAAATTATCCTGCGACACTAAGCAAGTGAGTAAGGTTTTGTTTAATTTTCTTTTTTGGCTATTTTTCCGGTGTTTGGTTTCACAATGTATATATTGTATTTCTCATTGTTATTTTACAGACGCAATGTTTTTGTTATTCTCTTGAAAATGATCTAAATAAAGATCGAAACGTTGAGAAACGATATTGTGTTAATTTGCAAATAGTTGTTTAGTAATATTTGATCGAACCAATACGCCGAAACCATTAAAATTCTGCTTATTAACAGTAACCTCTATAGTAACCGAACCAACTTGTGATTAACAATGATCGCAATGAAATTAGGGATTCGTTTCGAAAAATGTTTCAGATAGAAGGACACTGTTGCCGATACTGCGGCGGACGTCTGTCTTTGTCTGGCGAGACCTCTTTGCCATTGCTACGAGCAGCTGCGAGCGAGGCTCTCGAAGAATACTCGGGAAGGGTTGCATGGCATATCAGACGTAGTTCGGACGGTGCTATTGACGTTCTGATAAAAGAAAAGGGCGACTATTTCAGAATCGATACGTTGATAGCGGTGAAAAACATGGAGAAGACTTTGCTAAGTAAAATTCCTTCTCCATAAACAATTTCTTTAAAACGATATCGATAAGTGTGATTGTTTCATCAACTCTTCCACTTGACTTTCATTCGAGAAATAATAAACTGTACACACACGCAATGGAATTATTTGCCAACATCTCAAACAGTTGATTCGCTGAGAGCAGGTTTTAAAAAAAAATTAAAGTTAAAGCTTTTCTCAGAATTTCTAGTTGGTCGCTACAGTCATAAAAATATTAGACGAGACAGTCTGTACGCATGTAAATGGTTTTAATGCGTGGTGGAACATGATCCTCGTTCAACAAGTTAATTCTTTGCAGCTCAGACGTTATACGATCTCAATACTTTTACATAACAGTCATCAATTTACGTAACACCTTCCAAGTTATCCTCAACGTATACATTCATGTATCCATTAACACACAGATTATGAATCATCCTCACAGCGAAATTACAGAAAATAACCTGTCGAAATTAGTTGGTTTGACGAGGACCGTTTGTTTCTGAAATAGGTATGAACATCAAGGTGCTGACTACTGAAACGTCGGGCGTTCCTTTGCGAGATCATCGGATAGCCGCGACGCTTATACCGATTTTCGTGACGCCGTTGATCGTTTTGATACTGTTCATCGTGGCCTCTGTTTATGTTGGATATTCCTACAGATAGTGAGTACAATTATTCATTGAATTTATTTTCTTGTTATCTCCATCGTACAACATTTTTACATGTTCCGAGAAATAAATACGAGAAACGATCGGTTAGCATTTTAAATAAGGTTGTAATGTATTGACCAATGAAAACGATTGCATATTAAGTGAATGATTACTGACCAAATGATTACTAACAGATGATTAACAGGCCCCAACGAAATTATTTTCTTGTTATCTCCATCGTACAACATTTTTACATGTTCCGAAAAATAAATACGAGAAACGATCGGTTAGCATTTTAAATAAGGTTGCAATGTATTGATCAATGGAAAACGATTGCATATTAAGTGAACGATTACGGACCAAATGATTACTAATAGATGATTAACAGGCCCCAACGAAATATAACGCTGAGAATCCTCGGGAGAGAAGTTAATTTCACAGGTTTCCGGCCTGTTGGATATAAGGGTAACCAAACGGAGAACGGTGAGAGAGAGAGAGAGAGAGAGAGAGAGAGGGAGAGAGAGAGAGAGAAAACTGCTCGGAAACTGCGCCCTGTGTTTCATATTCTGTGCGATTACTTTTTTCCCATCGTGACCTCATTTTCCCGTCGCAATCTATTTCCGTCCCCGCCGGATGTCCATCATCAACCATATGGAAATTGAATGTTAGAATAACAGTGTCCGAAAGTGTGCGTAAATGTCGATTTCTCCCGAGTATCGCCATTAATTCCATTTCTGACGTTTCCATGGGAAAATTTTGATCGATCGCGATATTGTGAATAATTCACTTCTTTCGAAGCATATACTTTGTTCGACTAGTTTCAGTGTATCTCCATGTAATCGTTAAATTTCTTCGAGCTTGAAGCTTTACCGAATTCGGATAATGAAACGACACACGTGCGGTACTGGGTTTCGCGAGCAGTATGGTTGTTTTGGATTCCGGAAAGCTGGTCGGTGCTTTGCGCACGGTAAACGGCATTGCAGCTGCACCGAAATGCACTGAAATGCACTGATATTGGGCAAGGAGTGAACTGTGTAACATCGAACTGCAGAAAGTTCCTTTTCCGGCCATTTGCTTCTGACATGGAAAGTGTGTCTGTGTGCGAGTGTGTCGGGATAAAGGGTTGAAAGTGCAAAGTTGGATACCGATGCACACTGTACACGAGGAGAATGAAAAACGGAATAAAAAAAGCACTCCCATCGAACGGGAGAAAAAAATAAAGTTTGAAGCAACAGGTTCGAATACAATGGGACAGCAATAAAAATACAGTGTGTCGGAGTAGTGACTTTCACTTTGAGTAGTTACCATTTAGAATCGATAGTTACTATTAAACTGTAGATTTTACGCATTCATAATAAAAATAAGTATTCAAGATGTACAGGGTGTTCAGAGATTTACTAGCCAGCGTTTTTCTTGTAAATAGTAAATATTAGAAAAAAAATAAAAGAGGAACATGTAGTACCTGTTTTTCATACGCAACACAATGGCGTATGTAATTTTTTTGTGTTCATACTGTTTCGTTAGATATGAAGGTGACCTTTAATTTTTTATATGGAATGCTGTTTATTTTTTGATATCACATGAAAGCGTGTGTCTAGATTTTGTATGCTTTCGTACCAATGTGTTTACAAATATTCCTTATTCACACGAATCAGATGATGTTTTGGTATGAAATATTAAAAATGTTTCTTCCATTTCTGACCTTGCCTGACCTTCAAGATCACTGTGTAGTATACGGATGAATTCGTCTAGACACACGCTTTCATGTGATATAAAAAATGCACAGCATTCCATTAAAAAAATTGAAGGTCACCTTCATATCTAACAAAATAGTATAAACACAAAACAATTACATACGCCATTGTGTTGCGTATAAAAAACAGTACTACATTTTTCTCTTTCATTTTTCTCTGATATTTACTATTTACAAGAAAAACGCTGGCTAGTAAATCTCTGAACACCCTGTATACTTAAAACAGTGAGAACATCAAAATTTTCGAAGATCGAATAAACAAGCTGAAAATATGGTCGTCCTAATTAGCGAGTTTCGAGACAAGAAAACTATTCAATTTGCGAAACACCGGTGGCGATGCGACGGCCTGATATCCAGTGAACGCGGCCTCATTTACTATTCGCCAGTTTACACGCGGCAGTTTCTTCGGCATTGCGTTACCCAGCAACCCTTTCGTTCACTGCTGGCAGCGTTTAATTGACCTGACCTGTCCAATCAACTCGTGCAGTTTATTATCTCGCTAGCGAAATTCGCGAAATTTCCCGATTTTCCGCGGAGAAATCTGAAAGAAATACATGTGACGTAAAACCTATAAAAGCGTGCTTTTGATGGAGACAAAGACGAGAATCAGCAGAACGTTGTATTATTTAATTTTTAATTGGATTAGAAATAATTTATTCGTCGAAGCGATGTTGAAGTAAAACTATAATTTCACTTTTACAGCATAATCGGAAGCTGCGGCGAAATTTTCTCCTCGATCCGCGATGGAATTCGAATGGACAAATCCGCCGATGGTAGGAAACCGTTCGGTTTTGCTCGTTTCGAGAATATTTCCGACGGGAACGTGCGAATCGCAGATATGGCCAGTGGCAGCGTGCAAACAGCCGGAAATGAAGCGGAGGGGGCCAAGGAAACTTCCGGCGGACGATTCGAAAATCCTTTGTACAGGTCCAAGAGAAAGGGGAAAGAGGAGGCGGAAGTGCTGGACCTGTACTCGCCTCTCAGCATGTCTACTCTGAAGGATAAAGTGGAGGACGGCATCGAGGAAGTGGATCTCGACACCGATCAGTGACAAATTCAGCTATTACTTTCAATATTGCAACAGCTAAACATTAATATTAAATATTTCTCACAGAAAATTAAATATATGCTCGAAATTTGATATTGGAGACTTGAATGTGGCAATGTTGTTCATACTTTGTTGTAAACAGTGTAATAAATATGTTCCTAAACAATCAATGAAACTTGCAGAAGTTTAAACTTTGATAGCACTGTAGAAAGACATAGCACAGAAAATTAAATACATGCTCGAAATCAGAGATTCGATACTAGAATGTGGGTATGTTGTTCATACTTTGTTGTAAACAGTGTAATAAATATATTCCTAAAAAATCAATGAAACTTGCAGAAGTTTACACTTTGATAGCACTGTAGAAAGAAATAGCACAGAAAATTAAATACATGCTCGAAATCAGAGATTCGAGACGAGAATGTGGCAATGTTGTTCATACTTTACTGTAAACAGTGTAATAAATATATTCCTAAAAAATCAATGAAACTTGCAGAAGTTTAAACTTTGATAACACTGTAGAAAGACAGCACAGAAAATTAAATACATGCTCGAAATCAGAGATTCGACACTAGAATATGGCTATGTTGTTCATACTTTGTTGAAAACAGTGTAATAAATATATTCCTAAAAAATCAATGAAACTTGCAGAAGTTTAAACTTTGATAGCACTGTATGATCGTTTTGACGGTAATTGTAGTGGAAGAATATAAATTTCGAGTGGAACAAGGTATTCATCGGATCTTTGGAAAGCAGGTTACTCGTGAAACACGCTAGCACACTTGAGACGATGGTATTGCGAGAACTGAAATTGATAGGTCCTAAAGTATCAAACGAGACCTGGGAAATGACAAGGAGCCAGAAGGACGTCGTTCAGGAGGCCCGCTGGCTCTTTAATAGGTTCTCCGCGTAATTAAACCGTGAATCTTCTCTCCGTCCACATCGATTTCATCTTCGTAGGCTATCAGATCGACCCGGACGGCCAGGAAATTCGATACGAACACAGATAGCTTGACAACTATTGGCTACAACAATGGGCAATTTTCCGCGTTAAGTCTATCGACGCTCGAAAATAACTTCCAGCTATCAAATAATTAATGGCTACTCGTTCCAACGAATAGAACATTCCCACGGAACATTGGTCGAACAATAAAGCCAATTAAATCAGGGAAAATCTCAAAACTTACAAATAATTTTTTGTTAATACATATATTAACCCTTTGCACTCGTAGCTATTTTAACTGAAAAACGAAAGATTTCTCCATTCGAGTATATTTTCATTCTATACAATTTCTTTTCACTTTTTGCATATGAAACTGATATAATATCACATGTAATAAGTAAATGTCTAGTAATTTATTAAATACTAACAAAAATAATAATCTCAACAATATTTTTAAGAATGGCACAGCAATTTTCAATGGCGCCTCAGAGTCGCCATTCGAGTGCTAAGGGTTAAAGAATTATGTTAAAGACGTTAAAAATTTTCATTTTAAAATAATAGCAAGAGAAATTGAAATAGATTTTAGCAGGGTGGCTTGCGCGAGGCCAACTAAATGAACAAGTAATTTTGATGAAACAGAAACGTTGGTTGGAAAATGTTTTGGAGGATCGCGGGGGAGCAAATGCTAGGCGAACAAGTGTCAGGAGCATCGGGTACGCTATAATAAACAAATTGGAGTAAACCGTGGGAGGAGAATTCAAGTCACATGTGTTTATTCCTCGACATTCTCGACATATAACGTTCGAACCACGTGCGAGGCCGGCCACGTGGCCTCTGCCATCGCGTAGACACTTACTCGTAGGAGATAATAGGATAAACCGTCGCACAACTACAAACACGTATACTGAATACACAGAAAAGACTGTTGCTGGGACGAACATAAGAAATAATGGGTTTCGAATGATCATTTTTGTCCTGTCTTACTTTCGCCGCGATTAAAACGAAGTCACACACACACACGCGAACGTTCCTATCGTGTAACTGTTCTTCTTCGGTGTATACATATATTATCTGTTTATATAGAAATATCTTATGTATACATATATGCATATGTATATATATTTATCTCTCTTTCTCTCTTTATATATATATAACCATTTATATAAAGCTTTATTAATAGAATATATTAAACTTTCTCTCTCTCTCGTTCTCTCTCTTTCGTACGTTTACACTGTTCTCGGTGAAATTGCGTAGATTGGCATTTTTGTACAGAAATACGATCCTCTGATTATGTTAGGCGATCATGGACGAGCGAAGCTTCTTCGGGCGAATTTTTCAACCGGAAGTGGAAAATTTAATCCTCGTAAATTTCTATTTATTTACCTTAAAAATTGATCTAAAATTCCAAAAATAAAAATTACAGACACCTTTCACGTTCGTCCAATTAAACCGCGCCGTTACTAGCAACCGACAGGGTCAACCACCGATTATGCCAGCCGGCTCCATCCCCTTTAAGCTCGTCTGCGCAACAATACGTACTCCGCCGCCTCCGCTTTAATGGTATTTGGAGCACAGAATTCGAAGAAGTGTCAGTCCCCATGTACGATCGCGACGATACAACCAAATACTGGTTCAGTGTTTTCTGTCCCGCTCATGTTGCCCTAACTTGCTCGTGAGTACACTCCGTGCGCGCGTGTACTATAAACGACATAGCGAGACATAGTCAGCGCAATTTACATCTCTTCAAAACCGAATAAAGTAGTCTGTGAATGAACGCCTCCCAGTGAACGAGCACAATTCGCATTAAACGCGGTACAACAGCTATTCAGATAGTCTCTATGGCATTATTAAATTGTTTAAATATTTCATCGGGCAGATTGCATTATGAGAATTTCCGTTTCGAAATGTAAGATTTTCACAATAACACTTCTAATAGAAATAACAATCGGGCAATTAAATAACGATTTTCGAATGCTAATTTCAACAGCTGCACAGCTTAAGTGTCCGTTCACGGAACAAATCACCTATCTCCGAAACGAGTGGTCGTACGGGTTCAGGACAAACATCATTCTCCTCTATCGTCCAGGAGCGATTGCATCAATTTTCGAATAATCACTTTTTAAT
The DNA here is from genome assembly GCA_916610255.1 of Lasioglossum lativentre. Taxonomy (NCBI): domain Eukaryota; kingdom Metazoa; phylum Arthropoda; class Insecta; order Hymenoptera; family Halictidae; genus Lasioglossum; species Lasioglossum lativentre. Next base: position 8,025,642 of record OU744358.1, on the reverse strand, counting down.
TAGATCAGCCGCGCGACCACAATTGGTCCTGAAAATTCGCGACCCTGCGATCGGCAACGTCCAATAAACTCGATAACTCGATTGAACCGTCCAATCGAAACCATCCCAATCCAATTGCAGCGGCAACCGCGATCGAGGGATCAGCGAGAAGCCAGAAGGAAAATTTTCCGCCGGGAATCACGCTCCGACAGCGACCGAACACGTGACACGGGTCGTACGAAGAGCTTCGCTCGTGACATCCGTCCCGGGAACATCATCGGGCTATCCGACATCATCGAACCGACGATCGCTTCGCACGTTTCGAGGATTAACGACGGAATGGGAGACGCGCGGAAACGCGATTCCGCTAACTGGTCCCTGCGGTTTCCGGAAAAGAATTCTCGCTGTCGATCGGTTCAGCTTAATTAATTAGAGGCTTACTAAAAAAAAAAAGCTCAGGCTCCCGGAAATCCTACGTTCCACAAAAATAATTCTCACCATGATTCGTTTCTGAATGCTTAGTGCCTAATAAGCGTCTGTTCGAGACAGCCTCTTCCTCAAATCTTTCGTCGATGCTTCTTAAACTCTAACTCGAATGGATCGTGAACGCGATCCACGACATTCAGGTTTTCCGGTATCGATCGGTGGAACGCCAAAAAAGTTCGATCGCGGTACAAGACGAAGCGTAATTCGAGTAAGCTGATTCTTCGGGCAAAAACTGAGTCGACTTGGTGAAAGAATAATTTTTTTTCGCAATGTGCTACGGTTCGCGAGAAATTTGACTCTAAAAATTAGGAGCGCGTCTGACAAGATGGCGGACGAAGAAGAGCTACTTCGATCTCGTGTTTCCTAAAAGGCGAAAATTTTTCGCGAGGACACTGCACGCGCCTAATTTCTTCACAGTGAATTACGCCACATACTCCGTTTTAGAAAATCGCGATTAAAAAAGAAGTAATCCTACTAAAAATAAGAAAAGAAAGAAAAGTCGAAGCAGCCTGGTGGCCGCTACAGTGACAGACGGCGGATCTTTATGCATTATGGCTTCGAAAACATTTGTTAAAATTTCTGGTATATAAAGTTCGATAGAATTCGGTACGATTTTAGTCGATTTTATTATTTATTTTTGATCCACAAAAGAGTACTCGGGGAGTAGAAAGGGTTTTGCCGACGAAAATTGAGAATTGCATAAACATCCGCGGTCCGGTGATAGTTGATTGCACGCTATCGTTAAAACCTTAATGGAAATAGTTCGGAGACGCGGAAAACAAACAACGGTCGTCTTCCAAAAAATACAATGTACAAATTTGCGGTGGTCGGTGCGAGTTATACCTAAAATAACGTTATGTTCGCTTAGACGCGCGACTTCTCCGGAATTCGAACATGCTTCCGGATGTTGCGCGCGAACCGTCAAAAAGAAACCACACGGACTTCTGGACGAAATTCAACGGTCATAAATACTTCGACGATTAATATAATAGCATAAACTCTCTCCACGCTTTACCTACTTTAACATCTTCGTTTTATTTGATTCGAAGCGGTCGAACGTGTCTCTCGGTTTTTTTGATTTTTTTTTTCCATTTAACTAAATCCCGTCTGTCGAGCATCGCGTGCGAAATCACTTTCGCCAGAAGAACTGTTATGTTCGTGGGTGCGGTCTTTGCTCGAACGGTTACGTTCGACTATAATACGTCCCGACAGTAACAAAGAACCGCCGAAACCATCTAAAGAAGGCACTCCCGGTCAATGGACTCTCCAATTCCCCGCGATGGAACCGGGAAGACTCTATAATCTTAGGTTAATTAAAAACTGGTCGTTGAACATCGATCCGAAATACTCGACCCGCCTCATATCTCTTCGCTAAGGAAGACTTCTCACAGGAATGTAAAGGGATTGCACTAGCTCCCTGGAAATAGGCTCCCAACCTCGCTCTCTCTCTCTCTCTCTGTCTCTCATTGACTTAGAAGCTAAATTTTCCTTTTCCTCGAGGGACCGTCTAAAGAAAATTGCACCGACAAAAAGTTCGACGATCACCTAATTCGACGGTCGATCAGGAACACTGCTGGGGGGGACTACTTGGTCGCCAGTCTTCGAGTTACCGGGACCCCTGACGAGCCCCGAAGTCTTCGTGATACACGATCATTCGTTTTTTTTTTGTTTACTGCACGCGGTAACGGTGTTTAGGAGTTCTGCATCTGCAGCAGAGACTGCAGGCGCTGCAGCTCCTTCAGCAGCTCGCGATTCGTGTCCTCCAACGCGTTCAAACGATCCCTGTACGAAGAGTTCTCGTTCGTCAGCATCGTCACTCGTCGTTCTAGGCCGTCCATGTACTCCTTTTTCTTCCGACGAGACTCTTGCGCGGATATCTGAAATGAAAAACAGGAGAAAATAATTTAGAACGATGCACAGCGGATCTTTATGAGAAATAAATATTTGAGAAATTTTTGTCGATCGTAAAGTGTTTTGAATAACCTTGGAATAATAATAATATCGGCGCTACGGTTCCATCAAATTCTACCCTATATAGGGTGGTCCATCTAAATGTGTACACCTAAATGTAGCCACCTAAATATCTCCTTTATTTGTGATGACATAACAAGTGTTTTTAATGCAATATAAATGGTATCACAAGGTGAATTTTTTGCAAATATTTCTTTTTCTCAAGATTACCTTTTCCGGAGTGTTCACTTTCGTTTTCAAAGATTAAGGTCATTTGAAGGTCACGTTATTATACATATCTGATTGTATTTTTTGCTCAGCTACATGGTGCAATAAAAAACAATTGCAGTTATGTGTCAAAAATACACCGATGACCTTGATAACTCCGAAAAAAATTACCTAGATGGAAAAAATATTCGTGCCAAATATTTGGCCCATTGACACCATGCACATTACGTAACAAATAATTTTTGCATCACAATAACCTGAAGAGATATTTAGGTGTTCTTATTTAAACGGACCACCCTGTATATAGCTAACTGTCACCAATTAGTATATTAATAACGTTCTGATGAGTCCTCTAGCGGGTCCAGGACGAAACACCACCTTTCTTTTCCTCTAATAGAAAACAATTCTATAGTAAACGTGTTCTTATGTCGCACAGATTCATATCCGAATCGAAATCCGTTTGAGTTTACTACAAATTAGCTAGGGTAGAATTTGATCGAACCGTAGCGCCGATATTATAAAAAATAATTATATTATAAAAATAAATATTGTTGTTGAACGCACCTTGTTCTTGATTTTCCTCCGCACCTTCTTCAACGACTTCTCCTCCTGCTTGGTCAGGGGCAATTTAGTAGGCACAGGGTATCCCTCGGCGATTAGGGTCCTCTTCTCCTCCTCGGTCAGTGTGAGAACACCCGTCGAGCCTTTCTGCAAAATCGATTCACCGTTACAACGTTAGAAGAAAGAAAACGGAAAGATTGGCTTCGCGCGCGATGGTATACGTTCATGGTTGTGTTGTTTTGCTCACCGGCTGAGAGGAAATCAGGGGTGTATGGATCGGCTGTCTGGTGGGGTGCGTAGCGTTCGTCACGTACAGCCTGGGCGTCAGCAAGCCCCTGAGATTCTGTGCGTGCGTGGAGCTCTGGGAATCTCGGCGTTCCGGCGAGCAGGAAGCGGAAGCAGTGCCCTCGCTGTCGGAGCTTGCACTGCTGGGCGGCGTGGGCGGCAAGCCCTGCCTCGACGAGCGGGAATTCACCTCTTTAACGTCGCACGCCTCGATGCTGTAGTCCTCCACCTCCATGCTCTGGGAAATAGAACGAAATCGTTCGGATGAAATTTTTGCTGGCTATTGTTTTCGAAAAGTAGAGAGACGTTCCCCCGTTCTTCAGGGTCCGATGTCTATGTAAAAGCTTAATCTATTTCAGTGATTCGCGTAAACATCCGCAGCCTAGAGATATTCTAAGAAAATTTGTTTGTACTGTTCGAACTTTGCGCGAGCATACTGAAGAAAGATCAAAAGTTGAATCGTGTTTAAACAGTGGAATCTAAACAGTCCGTATTCCATCTTTTTTTACAGCGCTGCTTGTTGACTGTAAAGAGTTCACGTGGTTGTAGTTTGTATATTCCAGTTAGCCACTAGAGCGCTAAAAATAGTCTTTCCTAGAATCTTGAGATGCTGAGATTCCAGTATTGCCCGAGCACTTCTTAACACTAGAACTATCTTAGCCAGTCAAAATGAGTGGTTTCCGGTTTTTGTTCTTTTACGATTCGTCAAGTTACAGATCTATGTATTTTCTTGAGCAATTTTTTCGTATGCTTCTGTATTCGAGTACACGTTACCATAAAAATCCTACGAAATCTAAATAAACTCAATTCTGTGTTACAGTAAACGCTTGATTCTTGTCCAACAGCCGTGTTTTTCATGGACAAGAATCGTTGCCCAGAAGTGCTTTTTGATTTATGACTGCGTCTAGATATCGCGTCGACCGAGACTTCAATAGAGAGCCGAACATAGAGAAGGACAGAATGAAATACGGTTCGCGTGACTGTCCGCGTCTCTTTCTTTCCGATGCGCTGTCCTTCCTTGCGACCGAAACTTTCACCGTCGATTAAAACCACTAAATACAATTGAAACTATATCGTGTTTGGTGTCATTTTAATCAGAAAAATGCCAGAAATAAGGTACTGAAAGTCCCATAAACAAATAATGAAAATTAAGAGATTTGTAAAATCGATTCCTCGAGTTGACAGGCTATGGAGTGGGTAGGCACTGGACAGGAATCGTGCCCACGCTCTGGACAAGAATCAAGCGTTTACTGTACATCACTCTCGTTTAGGGCTCGGTAGTTCTAGCGTTAACTGTGAGAATTTTCTGACGACTATATACTTTACTGTATGGAAAGTTTTTCGATTTTGACAATGTCAAATATTGCATTGCGATTGCGAGCGGAGGAGACTCATGGAAAATATGATGGATCGAGATAAGAGAGAAATTTGATGATTACCTGATAATATTCTTCGTCGTCCTCCTCGCTGTCACTGGTCTGCGACATGTGGTTCTTGGAGAAATGAAGACTCGGGGGGAACACCATGGTTATCGTGCTCTTGTCGTCGACTATCGTCGTCTGACAGGATTCCGAGGGACTACTGGGCGCGCTGAGCGGTTCCCCTTTGATCTCAACGCATTCCATATCTTCAGGTACTAGGTTGCTGGTTCTCTTTAGGATTATGGTTGAGGTAGACGACACTGGCAGCGTCGACGATGACGAGGACGACGAGGACGAGGACGACAGCTCGTCGCGTCCTGTGCCGGTGTTCATCGTGATTACCGGGAAACACTCCTCCTCCATGTCTGTAATAAAATGATCCTCCGGTTATCTCCATTCTCATAATTTTTTTTCATAATAATAATCGAGAACTGCATAAAAATGAAGTCGGTGAAAAACGAGGAACGGTCGAGATTCGATAATTGCACATAATATTTGTAAATTATCTCAACGATTGTTTACACTCCCGGGAATGTTGTTACAGTGCAGCTATCTCGAATTCTTTTTTTTTTTTTTTATTAGCCTAGCAGCAATCTTTTTATTCGAACGTCCTTTGGAACTCTCGTCGAGGAAATCACGAGACAACAACGGTAATCAGATCCAATCATTATGTGCTTCTGATAAGCCGCGATTCAGACGGTACGGTGTCGTTTTCAGTGCTTAATGGATCAACGACGTCTGGCTGCAATAAATTAGCCAGCATTTATAGTAAAAATACGGTTTCGCGTCGGGTACATTATCTTTCTCCCGGATTCTGTAATACCGTACGCCGCCGCGTTATTGAACATTCTGTGACGCGGCAGTTTCTCGAGGATGAGAATGAAATTTCTTGCTCGTTAAATGTTTTTTAGCCGGTCAAGATCACCGAACGATATGAAAAAAAAATAAAACACCTTTAATTATTACACGGCGAGAATAAAATGACATTGAAAATCTAGCTCGTACCGTCCATTCTACCGCGAATGTCCAGCGATTTATGGTGATCCAGATTGCTGGGATCTATGGAGGAACTGGTATTCGAGAGGGATGCGGCGACCGTGTCGGCGGACGATCCGGAATTCGGCGTGTGGGGGTTTGCACCTGGGGTCGCTGGACTCGGAGGAGGGCTCGATGCCAACAGGCTGTAACTGTGCTCCGATTTGATCAGTCTTGGACCACCGAGGGCCGCGTCCGTCATCAAACGGTCCCTCAGCACCACTCCCAGCGAGGATCTGTCTCGGACGCTGAGCACGTTGCCCCATTCCTCCTCCTTGGTTCCCAGCAAAACGTCCTGGCCGAGGACCTGCAAAAGAAAATATAACACGTTCACCGTACGGTCCACGAATTCTACTCGGAATATTGATCAGTCGACATTTGCGAGAGACGACATTTTTCTGCTTAAGGGGTTACACCAGCCTGGCTCTCGGAAAAATAAACTTTTTTTTCGACGCTGCCATTAAGTATATAAAACGATCTTTATTGTACACATATATACATAGTAGTTTTGTGAACAATTTGCAATATTAACGATTAAAAATAAATAAAAAATGGCGGAGATATAAGCCGATAAGTAGGACCCTCTTTTGAAAATCCTTGCTGATGGTGTACATGATTTCACTGTTAGGGATCGTCTAAAACATAATAAATACATTTTTTCTTATTTATAAGGGTAATAGCTACAATGTGACGTAGGGACAAAATTTTTAAAAAATTTTATTGTAGAAACGACAGCTGTTTGAAAAAAAACGTCGAATTTTCATCGTGCGTTTAAAAAATTTATAACTTTCGAACATGACACTCAATCAGAAAAATCCTACGTCACATCGTAGCTATTACCCTTATAAATAAGAAAAAATTTATTTATTATTTTTTAGACGATGCCTAACAGAGAAATCATGTACACCATCGGCAAGGATTTTCAAAAGAGGGTCCATACTTATCGGCTTATATCTCCGCCATTTTTTATTTTTTTTTAATCGTTAATATTGCAAATTGTTCATAAAACTACTATATATATATATGTGTGTGTAAAATAAAGATCATTTTGTAATTATTTTTCCGAGCGCCAAGGTGGTGTAACCCTTTAAATAAGAATTGTCACTGTTCCACCGAACAACAACAAAATTATATTTTATTCGCTGTTCAGCGATCAACAGCACACACCTGTAGCTTACAATTCTTTCGAACAAATAGGTTCCGACAAATTTCAGTTACGTAACCCTCGTTCCGAAGGACAATGCCAGAGTGGTACCAGCTCGGTGAATGTCGAAAGAATCCCAATGAGGAAGATTCGAGGCTTGAATTCGAAATACATATACTGTACTATGCTGTGTATACCAGTCGCTGCGAGTTATGCATCCAAGTTCCACGCTCGCCACGTTCGAAGAACGACGAACTCATGGACGACTGATTACCGTGTGCTCGTTGATACCGGGCAACTATTGTGCAAACAACTTTGCGGAGAGTGACTCAAGGTCGCATAGTAAAATGAATCACCCTGTCAGGGCTCGCTCTAGGGGGGGAGGCAACCCGGGCATTTGCTCGGGGGGCCATTTTGGCTGTAAGTGTGAGAAAAATATTGATGCTTTAAATACCCAATTAATAGAAAATTTCAAACACATCGATTTTTTCGTTCGCTAAAAATTTATATTAAAATTTAAATAAAATGATTTTTATTGAAAATAAAAAATATGTACCTTTATATATATACATATATTCTCAAGGGGCGGCAATTTGTCTTTTTGTCCGGGGCGTCGTAACCGCTAGAGCGGGCCCTGACCCTGTATGTATACTGGCGAGACAACGACAGAGCATAGATCTTGGACCATATATACCTATAGACACGGCGTAGATAATTTTCCGTGTCCGAAAGATGAAATCAGCTGAAAAACACTGTGACGTCACATTTGTACAAGCTATGCTCATCGACAGTGCCTACGCTTGGCTTACATGGACAGAGGGGGGTCAGCGTGTGCGCCATGTACACAGTACATGGAAAGAAATTATCTTAAGACTTATCTTGTGACGTCACAGTGTCCCATCATCTTTCGGACACTGAATTCTCGGTTTTCCTATACACATACTATACCTATGACGGGTCTATTAGTATATATGGTCTAAGGCATAGATAGACTTGGCGAGATTGAGCATTCTTTTGTTTGGTCTAAACGCGCGCACGAGGTGCAAAAATGGCGCTGCTTTTGATCGCGAGTGTGTATCCGTCGCGTCGGGGACAAAAGGTGTCCAGGGTGCCGTGACGAGCAGGTAAGGAGGAAAAGGCACTTGGACTCGGTCGGGGAGTCAGAAAAAGTGGAAGAAGCCTTTCAGCTTGACCTTGGAACGTAGTTCCGCATTGCGCGCGAGCGAAGGTTCTCAAGGGCCTCGAGACGAAGAAGAAGGGGAGAGGAAGAAGGAGACGAAGGGGGCTCGTCGGGCCCCCAGGTGGAGTAAGGGCGAGATGGGGCCCGTTCGAGGCTGGCCAGTGACTTTCCCGCACCGCTCGGCCTTCAACTTGACCGCTCGACGAGCTGCACGCCCTTCTCCTTCTGATTCGTCCGAGGCAGCGCGCCGTGACCGCTCGACTCGCTCGCTCGCTCGTACGTTCTCGTACAATTTTAGAAGCGGGGTCCTTGACACCTTCGCCCGAGACAACTGGCAGCCGCCATTGACAGCCTCGAACGTTGCTCCCCCAACGTCGTCCATTGATTTGCCAAGCGAGTAAGCTCCTTGGCAACTGGCCGGCTACCGAGCTACCTCGAAGAACCTTTCTAATCATCGAACGGAGGATCATTTTTTACCAGTGATCTCGGTCGACGAGATCTCTCAAGGGCGAAGATGCTCTTCGGATCACCGGGACACCTTTCGATCGTCGCTCGCGGCGTTACACCGAGATCTTTTCAAATAATTAACCCTTTGCACTCGGAGCTAATTTAACTTGAAAATTAAACATTTCTTCAATCCTAGAATAATTCCATTCTATATGATTTTTTTTTTCATTTTATGGATATGAAAAATTGATATAATACCTCTATATACTTAAATGTTTAGTAATTGATTAGATAGCACCATATTTAATAATGTAAACAATATTGTGAATAATGGTAGAGCAAGTTTTAGTGGCGACTCTGAATCGCCACTCGAGTGCTAAGGGTTAATAACGAATGTGTCAATAGAAATATTAGTAACCTGCTTTTTCCTCGTGTTTAAACAATTTCAAGGTTTCAACAGAATCCTTTTTTTTTTTTCTCTTCAATAAAGAATTCTAATATATTCAAAGCGGTATGCAAATTCCATAAAAGTTGGCCATTTCTTTCGAACTTCTCGTGCAAGTTATAGGAGATTGCCAGAGGTTGCAAAAGATCGATTAAATGTCACCTGCATTTATAAAACCGTAAGGTTGTCTATTAAGCTTTCAAAGACAATTTATTATGAATTACTTGTATACCGAAGCAGCCCGCGAGAACGCGACTAAAGTGGTTCGGAATAAATTGTGAATACGAATTTTTTCAGAAAGAACGTGATTCGCCTAACCGGGAACTCTCGGAACTGTTCTCGGTAAAAGAGAATATCCCGTGTTTGTAGTTCTAAAAGCGACTTCTGTCGCCGTACCTCTTCGTCACGGTCCGTTTCGCCAGAGAGACTTGGTAATTTTTTTAGAAACAGCCAATTATTATTCCCTAGACAATTAGCTGCCAACAAACTGGGACCGCGTTGCCAGCATTATGGTGGATTGCGTGATCTTCCCGTTTCAGACACGGTAGCCATAACAATGAAATAGAGTGGCTCAAAAAAGGTATGTACAATTTCGTAACAAAGAGTCGTGTGACGATAAACTAAACGACTAAAAACTTTTTAAACGTTTGAAGCAGGTACTCGCGGAAACGTTCGATGCTACAATCAAGTTAGATTCGAACCTAAGTACTTGTGCTGGACTTTTTGCGCGTCTACAGGCCACCGAGAAATGCAGTAGCTAACGGTGATCTACTGGAAGCGTACAGGGTAGACATTGTAGATAATCAATTATCGGCTGTAGTACAGTCATTTGATAGTTTTACCTGAAAAGTTTTCCGGGAGTTTTGAAAATTGGGTAATTTTATAGATTTCGATGTGCTCTTTCCGAATTTCAACTTTGCCACCTCGTATCTTTGCCGCTCGCGCCGCCATATTGGAAAAATGGCGCCTAATAGCAGTTTTTTGACAATACACTCCTTTCCGACTCATTTTACGATAAAAACATTTATATACGAAATTAAACTAGAGAAAATTTCCTACAATTTATGTAACAACAATTGTTTTTGTAAAATACATAGTTTTGGCGTACGAGCGCCGCAAACTATTATTCGGTAAATATTTACTTTAGGGGAGGCATCTCCGATGACCTTGACCTTGACATATGTTGTCAAAGACAACATTCTGAACAACTTTTGTCATTACAACTACCCGGCGCTCGGTCTTAGTTTTCCAGATAATTGCAAAAAACTTCGTTAGAATTTTCCGGATTTTCATTGATATATTTTCAAATCGATATTTAACACATTTAAATATTATAGATTTCGACATTTTGAACAACTTTTTCCTTTTCCTATATACGGAGGTCGCTTTCAGTTTTCGAGATATCACAATTTCGTCAGCGTGGTCGGGCCCGGCCGGGATATTGTCAAAAAACTGCTATTAGGCGCCATTTTTCCAATATGGCGGCGCGAGCGGCAAAGTTGAAATTCGGAAAGAGCATATCGAAATCTATACAATTACCCATTTTCAAAACTCCCGGAAAACTTTCCAGGTAACCTCTTTTATTCGAACCAAATGACTGTACTACTGGGGAAATGAGGAAATCGCCGCGTCGCGCCGGGTTTATTAGTTGAAAAAGTTGAGGTAAAACCGGTCGATTCGAAACCGTCCAGAAAACAACCGGATCCAAGGGATCCGTCGTTTCGCTGCAATGCGGAACTAGTGGCCAAGGTCGCGACACGGGTGTCTTCCTCTTCTCTTCTCTTTCGCCTATCTCTTCCACCGGCCACACGCTTCCTCTTTCTCTTTCTCTTCGGTGTTTCCACTCGCAGATTTTCCGTTACGCTCCGGTCTCAGCATCGCCACTTATCTCGAGCCTTCCACCTTCAACTTCCGCCGGAAATGGCCGCACAGCGGATCGTCTTCTTTCATAGCATCCCGTAGATAAGGCTATACCAACATTTCTCTTAGAATCTCTCACATCCGCGTTGCTCGATGATTGTTATGCCTCGAGGAACAATTTTATCTGATACTTTATTCCCGGAAAAGTAAACAATTACTGTAACATGTTCCTCGGGCAAGATTCAATGTTATTCGTTGAATTTTCGAAGCTTGCTGCTTGCAGTGGTATTGTTGTAATTACTACATTATGACGTCCGAATATGAATGGAAATGTTCCATCACAAAGGTTATAGCCGGATAAGATGATCGAAAATGCCTTTAAGTCGAATAATATCGGGGATGGGCCATTCAATAGGGCATCAAAAAATAACATATTGTGTAAAATTGTAACCCTCTATCTCGATCGGGAGGGTAGTTATGGGGTAAAATTGAAAAATCAGTTTTTGGCCTATTTGTCCCTAGTTAACGATGTTTAGAAATTCTGAAAAAAATCTGACACATGTCAAGCATCCGAATACATACTTTGCAATTAGTTTCAGATTTCTAGATTGAAAATCCTGCTTTTAGAACCTACATTTGAATATTGAAAAAATATTTTAAGATTTTTTACAAGCAGGATTTACAATTTAAACATCTGAAACGAATCGCAGAGTATGTATTCGGGTGCTTGACATGTGTCAGATTTTTTTCAGAATTTCTAAACATCGTTAACTAGGGAAAATAGGCGAAAAACTGATTTTTCAATTTTACCCCATAACTACCCTCCCGATCGAGATAGAGTGTTAAAATTTTACACAGTATGTTTTTTTTCTATGCCCTATCGAATGGCCTGGAAGTTTTTCGAATTCAAGGATAAAAATGTGTAGTCGTTCGAGGAAGGGGAAGCTATTTGCGGGATTCAATTCTAGAAAGTAATCGACAATTTCACCATCGATATTAATTTGCTGCGAAGCCATACAGGAAGTACAAGAGCCGACGGTCTCCCTGCTCAGCAATTTTCTCCGACAGTTATTTCGCTGGCTCAGCTCGTCCATGTCAATGCCTTAGCAAAACCATAGATCTCTACGGTTGGTAACTGGCAATTTCCGTTTCGGTGTTGCTGCAAACAGTGTTTCTCGGCAGAACTCATTCTTTCGCAACAGAACAGAATCGTCGCGCATTCAAACTGCAACGAGAAACCTCTGTGGAAATTGATTTCTCCTCGGACAAAGCATCCAACAAAACTGCTTAGTTAGTCAAACCAAACAGCACAATGCGCACGAAACGCTTCCTCCATAAATAATAATCCACCAACAGAAAAAAAATACATTGTGTTCGTTCATTCTGCATTTGCATCTTGCCTACCGTCAATGACCTGACACATCTAAAAATAAATAATTACAAAACTGAAGACTTCTTGAACCACAAAAATTTACCAAAACAAATCTGACCCTATTTTGCTTTCAGAGATTGCAAAATTTTTTATTAATCAAACATTGCACAGCCACTGAAATGCCTATTAGAATGCACGCTTTTACCGAAGTTAGACCCAGCAAGGCTATAATCTTGCCTACCGTTAATGACCTGACACATCTAAAAATAAATAATTACAAAACTGAAGACTTCTTGAACCTCAAAAATTTACCATAAACAATCTGACCCTATTTTCAGAGATTGCAAAATTTTTTTATTATTCAAATATTGCACAGCCACTGAAATGCCTATTAGAATGCACGCTTTTACCGAAGTTAGACCCAGCAAGGCTATAATCTTGCCTACCGTTAATGACCTGACACATCTAAAAATAAATAATTACAAAACTGAAGACTTCTTGAACCTCAAAAATTTACCATAAACAATCTGACCCTATTTTCAGAGATTGCAAAATTTTTTTATTATTCAAATATTGCACAGCCACTGAAATGCCTATTAGAATGCACGCTTTTACCGAAGTTAGACCCAGCAAGGCTATAATCTTGCCTACCGTTAATGACCTGACACATCTAAAAATAAATAATTACAAAACTGAAGACTTCTTGAACCTCAAAAATTTACCATGAAAAATCTGACCCTATTTTTCTTTCAGAGATTGGAAAATTTTGCATCTTGCCTACCGTCAATGACCCGACATTTCTAAAAATAAATAATTACATAACTGAAGACTTCTTGAACCTCAAAAATTTACCATAAAAAATCTGACTCTATTTTGCTTTCAGAGATTGCACAATTTTTTATTATTCAAACATTGCACAGCCACTGAAATGCCTATTAGAATGCACGCTTTTACCTAAGTTAGACCCGGCAAGGCTATAATCGCCGAGGCATGTGGACATTCGATAGTCGCCGCGGTATTCGTCGGATAGTCAAAAAGTCCGAAACCGGTTTTCTATACATGGCAGACAGACTCGAAGTCAGCGAGAGAGCTAGAGGCTGCAGTCGAAACACCAGTTTTAATTTGAAAAAGAAGACTACGCCTCTCGTAGACAACACTGTGTAGGGCTGTTGTCAGAGTATAGATAGAAACGCTGACACGCTGCATTGATTCGCACATAGTTTGCGCATGATATTAAATTATTTGCAGCTTCGAGGCTATGCAAACACGCCACACAGTGTGGAATATATTTCCTGACACAGCCTTTCAGCGTCGGATATCGCTGACAAATTAGCGGGACGCGCGTCGTCGACACAGAAACACATACTGCGCATAACTTACAATTTTATTTAGAATCTGTAAAAAAAAAACCCGAGCTCTGTAAAATAATTCTACCTCGAACGATAAATATCCTTCGTAGGGTACAAGGTGAATGGAACAAATTTTCTACCAGCAGAAATTAGTAAAACCCGTTCTAAGGTCAGACAAATTGCCCGCCGTTAATTCCCCAGACAAGAGCGGGCCGAGAAAAGTAGCAAAGATTAATTTAGAAGGAAAGTATACTTAATGACACCCGCCCGTACACCCATCGCATCGTTGATCCCGGCGGAAGCTGCTTAACGTGGATGATTGAAGTAGGTGTTTATACTCTTGGAACAAGAACGCACTAAAGGAGTTTCTCCTTGAATGTTCTTGTTACGAGTGGCTTTAAAAACCGACTGGCAGGTTTCCTTAATTAGCCGATCCCAATAATTATTTCTCAATATTTTACATACATCGAAATAACCATATTTGGTTGATCGTTATTCTTCGACCGCCAGGTACATCGATTCCATTATTTCTCGTCTAGGTAAACCTATCATTTGTTTTATTAACGATCTCCCGGACGTACGGAACGTTCTAATTTAATAATTTCCAGTTCTTACTTTATTTCAGGGTCTTCAGGGAATCGTTCAGAACTACCCTCGAGAGAGAGAGAGTTATATGTAGGTGTACGTTCAAGTTCAGTTCAACTATCGAATAATCAATATACTCCCTGCATCTCGTAAATTAATCACGCTATGACGCCATAGGCAACGCGTCAAACAAACATATACACGAATCAAATAACAGATTCGATTAATAGATAGGACGCTGTTGGGAATTCTGAGGAAAACTGTTTTCTTGGAAAATGATCATCGTCGGAAATAATAATGCGATACGCTAAGAGGATCAACGTGTGTTATGCAACAGAAACAGCTTAAAAGACGACTGTGAATTACACGGATCGTCTAATTAAAATTTAAGCGAACTAACCTGTCGCGCAAATCGGTCGATAAACTGAAATCGCGGTGCAGCGCAATGACTGCGCAACCATATGTACACGCAAATAAGAAACAAAGTCATGGCCAATAAACCGTAACAGCTGCGAAAAGATCCATCGATGGAACAAGCCGCCTCTCGCGGCCTTCGCGCGCAATTAATAATTCATCGGGCTTTTTTTCTTCCCTGTTTTTCGATGTGCTTTTAACGCGTTCGACGGAACACTGACCCCGTTCCATCGTACAGGGAGACCATGGGACAGGATCGCGCGCGTTCTCATGCCGTTAAATGTATCGATTAGGCGTGTTGGGATTGTTCGTTGCCGATCATGTTCGCCGGGTACTTCGCCAGGCCATGCCCGACGACCGTACACGAGACATACACTTTGCTAGGCGACTCACGAACGAATATACGCAGAGTTACATGAATTCTTTGGCATTCCGACCAAACCGGACTAAACTATTCGCTGACCGATAATAAAAGTGGATTTACAAAGGTGCAATAAACACGCGTCTAGTGATGGGCACCATCGACTGAAGAAAACTATCGACTAAATCGATAGTAGCCAACTACTATTTCCAGTCGACTGATTTTTTAAACTATCGAGTAAATTCAGTAACTGAATCAGTCGCTTTAACGGCGGGAGTTTTGAATACATTTTATAAGATTTACTATCAAATACATTAACTCATTAGCGATATCGAATAATTCGTTCAATAAGTATGTGTATGTAGTATAAATAACAATACTTATATATTATAATTGTTAGAATTATTTGGTTCAGTATGGCTAATAAGATATTTTCTCAATTAAATATGTTTTTCAATAAATGAGAAAAATTATTTTTGTACAGCTAGAATTAGTATACCGTGGATGAAATGAGACCTATACTGACCTATACGTAGGCATAGACTATAGCCCGCAATCTAAACGTAACAACTAAAACGAAATTTCAGTCGACTACAAACTATCGACTAAATATTCGATAGTATGTAGTAACTAAATAGTAATTAGTCGATAGTTGAATTTAGTCTATGGTGCCCATCACTACACGCGTCCCAGAATGGTACCAAAATGTGAAGATTTCCCAGTAACCGATGCCTGCAAGACGAAAAAATGATGCGACCGGAAATTCCCGATTTTTTTCCTCAAGATTCCAGGCGATAGGGGAACGCGGAGTAGTTTGACCTACACCTACAGGATTCTAACCGGCAGAAGACACTTTTACCAGCGTGTACCAGGCTCGACGAAGTCACGAAAAAAGGTGAACGTCCTCGACTACCATCGAAAGAGACTCCCGTCACTTCTGCTCCCCTCTCTCTCCACGATCAAACGGACTGCGACGACGACGATGAAGACGACGACAGGTCCTTGCCAGCCGCGACTCGTTTCAAAACCTGATCCCTTCCCAACAGGTACCACCGGCTCGTCGCCGGTCGTCCCAGGAAAGTCGAGAAACTCTGGAAACCTTGAAACCGTGGAAAATATCTACTTCGCAGTCCGCCATTGCTACCGGAACTGCGCGCGACCGTAGACCGCCCCAGCACAGTGGAATGAAGAGAAAAATTAATTTTCAACGTGTTTATGTGCTCGAAATTATCGAGTCCCTCATTTTCCTCGCGATTTTCGTATCTCCTTTCGTTCGAAGCTCGATAAAGGACCAACAAAGATGTATCGTAGAATAATTTTCAGGGTGGATTCGTTCGCGAGAAAAAAACATACGCGTGGAAAACACTTATTGCAGTCTGGTAACGTTTAGAAGTAAATTAAGATTGGAAATGGTAAATAATCTTAAAGAAGCGACAACAAGATCAGGAACAACTAATACAAAAAAAAAATAATGAAGCGGCAAGAAGATCAGGAACAACTAATACAAAAGAAACAAGATCAGGAACAACTAATACAAAAAAAAAACAAGATCAGGAACAGCTAATACAAACAAAAAATCATAGAAAAAGTTTCATTTCAAAAATAATGAACGATCAAAATTTGGGACGTAAAGAAGGAGAGCGTATGGGAAAAAAGAGACATAGTTTATAGCATTTCCCATACGCTCTCCTTCTTTGCGTTGCAAATTTTGATCGTTCAATATTTTTGAAATGAAACTTTTTCTATGATTTTTTCTATGATTTTTTGTTTGTATTAGTTGTTCCTGATCTTGTTGTCTCTTCATTAGGATTATTTACCATTTCCAATCTTAATTTACTACTAAACATTACTAGACTGCAAGAAGTTTCACTTCTGCCGCGCGTGGTTTTCCACGCGTATGTTTTTTTTTAATTTTCATTAAAGTTACGTTTGCACAACCCTTGATATGTATTCATTTTGATTTTAGATTTTTAAATGTAATTTTGTAATTTATATATATACCTCTTCTTTTACTTAGATATTTATTCTGTTCCACACACGGTAGGTTTTGAAAATCATAGATATGTAAATTATGCTATGGTCCAGTGTTCTTCTCTCTGTAATATATTTAATTATATTGACTTTAATTAATGTAAACGTAGTGGCACGTGCTATCATAACATCACCTTGTATTTCTAAACTTTTCGTTTGATCCTACTACATATATACCGAGCGGCGGTAAAATCCTATCGCTGCAGCATTTTATTCATTGCGATATATACCAAAATGTTCTCTATCATTCTAAGATCGTTGGTTGTCCAAGCGATTAAGGAGTTGTTAAGGAGTAGTGTAAATTTAAATTTAGTTTAAATTTCTCCGTTTAAATTTTCGCGCCACTCGCCTTTCGACTTCCGTAACATCGACTTCCGTAACATCAGAAAATTGTAGCCCTCAGTAAAGAAGTTTCGCTTCAAAAAATTGTCCAAGAGTTCGCGTATAGTTGGAATGCATCGACGAGCCTGAGAACATGTCGACTACCTGTTGAATCGGTCTACGTCTGTTGAACTTGTGCCGGGAAAGGTGTTGTTAGGAGGAAATCGACGCGTGAACATTTCCCAAAGGTATACACGTGAGAACTCGACTGAATTCCAGAGACGATCAACCTGTTCGTCCCATGACTCGAGCATTTTTTTCGGTGGGAACCGTATACCTGCCCTACGGGAGCCCTTAGTTAGACCATTCTATGGGAATAGGGTGCTCAGAATTTATAACCATCGCCGGATCATACTATTCCCCTCCATTCTGCTTCGTTGTGATTTATAAAAATTTCTTCTTGGTCTAACTCTGTATTCTGTATCATGCAGCACGGTTGTTAAACACCAAAAAAAAATTGTGTAACGTTGTACAATTTGGTGCTACCTACCTGCCCTACGGGAGCCCTTAGTTAGACCGTTCTATGGGAATAGGGTGCTCAGAATTTATAACCATCGCCGGATCATACTATTCCCCTCCATTCTGCTTCGTTGTGATTTATAAAAATTTCTTCTTGGTCTAACTCTGTATCATACAGCACGGTTGTTAAACACCAAAAAAATTGTGTAACGTTGTACAATTTGGCGCAAGAAAATTTAACGACGAAAGAACAGTGCGTCATTTAACGCCACGAAAGGTTTCATTTTGCCTTATCTCTGAAACGATGACGCCGACGTGTTCGAGCATAAATAATTTCCTTCGTTACCAACGGTTTCCATATTAACGCGCGCGCGTTTTCGTGCTATGTATAATATACTTCGACTGGATTAGCCTGTAATCCCCCAGTGAATATTATTGCTCAATCTTTTAACGATGCAGATATATTCGCTTGTGTTGGAAAACACGCGCGCTCGTAGGCGATAGGATTCTACACGCGTGTATTATTTTTGTTTATGCACGTCCGTCTGCATAATTGCTAAAATTATTATCTAGCCGCGAGCGGACGATTAGAAAAACCAAATACGCGAGATACCGAATCAGCAAAGTTCGTGGAAACGGATGTTGACGGAACGTGGTTGAATTAATCTATTCATCACGAAACAGATTTACAAAACCGTGTCGCGTTTCCGTTCTCGTCCTACATTATTGTCCAACCTGTGAACAAAGTTTGTCGTGCGCGGAGCTGGGAAAATAGAAATGGCCGGCAGCTGATTTGTGCGTTTGTAATCGGTCTAACCTTGACACGTTATACACAATTTTATGCGCGATATCAATTTATGGTTATGCATCTTCGATCGTTTGACATACAAGTGCGAGTTTACAAACAACCGAGTGTGTTTGTAACGCACAAAAGCATTAATAAATTATTCGGGCAAGAATAGTTCAATTAGATCCGAGCAACAAAAATCATGGAAAAATTAATTTTCAACCTTTTTATATGCTCGAAATTATCGAGTCCCTCATTTTCCTCGCGATTTTCGAATCTCCTTTCGTTCGAAGTTCAACAAAGGACCAACAAAGAAGTATCGTAGAATTATTTTCAGGGTGGATTCGTTCACGAGAAAAAAACATACGCGTGGAAAACACTTATTGCAGTCTAGTAACGTTTAGAAGTAAATTAAGATTGGAAATGGTAAATAATCCTAAAGAAGCGACAACAAGATCAGGAACAACTAATACAAAAAATAAATAATGAAGCGACAAGAAGATCAGAAACAACTAATACAAAAGAAACAAGATCAGGAACAACTAATACAAAAAAACAAGATCAGGAATCATTAGGAAGCATTAATAAATCATTCGGGCAAGAATAGTTCGATTAGAAAATAAAGCAGGACAGAGAGATACGACAGGTTCTTCCGGAAACAAATGTGCGCCCCGTTATCGACGACAGAGAACGAACGACTGTGGTCGAATATAAGGGTTAATGGAAAGGAAAACGGAAAACTTGGGGCAGCTCGATGGAGACCATGGATAGATAAGCCGTTATCAGCATGCGTGCACACATACACGAGTATGTAATTTCAGGTTGGACCGTCCACGGCCTCAGTTTTATCGCGTGCCTGCGTTTTATCATGTACCTGCGCCGTTCATTGCTCACGAACAGTTTTACGCGACCGATAAATACGACCGTCCCTTCTCGATGGAGAAAATAAATGGGCCACTGTATACAACCCGCCATTTTGCGCGCGAGGCTTCGAATCGCGCGCGCAAAATGGCCGGTTGTTTGGTGGGTCGACTATACCTTTCTTATACCGCACTATACCTTTTTGCAAAGTTTATCGCTCTATCGAAAGCTTCCGCAGGTATCCATCTATCGACATTTACGACTGAAGATTTACACTGTGCCAAGAAAATTCCTTATTTTATTGTCCAGGGAGGATTTTTATTGTTAGTTTTATTTTATTTATAGTTACGCTCGAAATTTTGTTACGCAGAATTATGTATTAAATTTTATCGCGTTATCCTGCCTGCCTCTTTCTCCATCGACACCTGATAATTTATCACACCTGTATCTGCGATTACGGAACGGGTATCTCGACATTATGAGGCAACACTACAAACAAAAATTAGGCGAGAGTACAGAAATACATATCGGCCACTAAATGTCACTTAGGCAAACGATATTATTTATGGCTTCATTTTCTTCACTGCATTATAATGCTACAATTTCGATATTACAGTTTCATAAATAAAATGTTGTCGACAATTGTCGTACAACGTGAATACATTCTTATTCGTTGATAACAAAGGTCATCATTTGCATGTTACATAAATTAAAACGCACTGCGCACTCGTTACAACATACCATTTGTCATTTGGTGTTACATCCATTGAAGATTAATTCGTTATGAATAAACTGCAAGCTGCAATTAAGCGAGTCTTATACTTCCTTTGATTGTTTCGGCTTGAAGAATCGAGTCAATGAAATGTATTTTATTCATTGAAACGGCTGTCTTTCGGCATGTTTATCAAACACGTAAAAAAAATAATTTACCAATTAGAAAATAATTTACCAATCACCGTTTGATTATTTAATTTTTAGGAATAAAAACAGTCGCTTCCGAAACAAAAATAAAATAACATTTTAATAAAAAGATACCAATTGAACTAATAGCGAAGCAATACTGCACTCGAATTCCATTGAAAAGCTACAAACAAAAATTCTTAAAACTCACTTTCAAGTCTTTGAAAAATCACAGATCCTTAAAAAGCAACAATGAATGGAAACACAGTTAATAAAATATTAATAAGCACAACTGTACGTTGCACTCGCATGACTCACAACCTTCAAATCGTAAACTACCTCGCACTAAATACCAGTAATTAACCGTACGCTGTATATGTATAAAGGAACTAAATACCGCAACTGTTTCGGAAATCGAAGGAAATTAGTCGACTGTAACGATTCCAGTTACTATTATTTCGTAAACAGCGGCGGAAGGCAGGGTCGCGTTTCAGCGTGAAGTTGCGCGAAATCGAGTGAAATCGCAACGGTTCCACGGAGTTGTGCGATTCTTCTATCAACGAACGACTTCCGTGACGAATGTTTTAATTAACATGCTGTTAATAGTTTCATCGTCGACACCTGTCGACAAGTGTGCGCTCGCATTCGTTCACGCCTTGCCAGAACAATGATCCTCTCTGTGCATTATCGGTCACACGCTATCAACTTCGCAACATCGTTCAAACATTTTCGATTCGTTATTTTCTCTCCCGACGCGTTCTAATCAAATTGTTTCACGTTTAATCATCTCGAGCTGTTCGCAGTCATCAAATTTTCTATATTTATACCTAACCCATTCCTCGAAATTTCTGGACGACAATCGGTATGAAACGAGCTCGTCATTAGCTTTTATCAGCTATTGTGCGAGCACTATCGAAGGAAGCAGATAAAGCAATCACCGGTCCTCTGGAGAGCTCGTAGATCAATTTCCATTGACCATGCGGCGAGGGCCAATCACGGTTACGCCTCGTAAAAATTACCGGCAAAATTACCAATTATTGCCTGGTTTCCGCGGAGTGGCCTAATCAACGGTTGTTGCAAGCTGCAAGGTAGAAGCGTGAAAACGGTCCCGCAGACGTTCACAGAGTGAAACGAATAGCTCGCTAAACCGAGTGATAAACTCCACTTTCTCGGTTTTCACTTGCGCGAAATTACCATGATCAATCGATGATGATAGTTTACCCGAGAATTGCACGGAGGAGACCGTGAGATTCCCCAAGTTGCATAGTTTTCGCGCGAGAAATTATCGTCGTTGCGAATCATTTTCATTAACGATTGCATCGAACGTTGTTTCCACGCGTGGGTGGGGGAGAATCGAATTGATGGTTGCGTCTTTCTGGTTTTATTGCGGGCGTAAAGAGATTTCGGGGTAAATATTGGCAGACTGGCTGCGATAGAGTGCAAACAGAATAGAGGACTCGGAGCGAAGTGCAATGGTGGTTGGGTTTCGAGGCGACCAGAACCGGTCGCAATTCGATCGAACATTCCGAAATACATACATATATGATTTATAGAATCGTTCGATCCTATAGAATATTTATGAAATATATACGATTATCGTATCGGCCGCGCTGCGGCTCTGGCGGCGATTCGAATGTTTCGTTCGGAAAGTTCCACGTCAAAATGGCCAACCTTATTTACACGATAGTTGGTCACGATCGTTTTGACAAGGACAATGGCGATAACGATGTATGTCCAAACTAATGACTAGTCCCCGCGTATCTTCGTGCGAAATAAACATTGTTTCAAGTACATTGCGAGAAGTAGAAACTGTGTGAAAATGAGTTGTTTCTTTTAATAATTTCAAATCGGTCTGAAATAGATGTTCTGAAATTCCTGTTAACAGTTTTTTTTTTCATTTCATCTCTTCGGTTTTGTTGTAAATGCATATGCATTCGTAATCTACAAATTACTATTATTATGACCGGCAGTGTTGCAAGTGTTTCTACTGTGCGCAATAAGATGATGCTACTTGCTACATCGTCTTCTTTCTTTGTCGGCTAATTAACTTTTGGCGCACGTGTGTACACAGTCCGCTCGACGAATCCAATTTAAATTTCATTGTGATACAAATTTGTACAAAATGTAGACCGTAGAATTAAAACGAGCCGGTTAAAACAGTTATGTTGTCTGCATACGAGAAACGTTCGACTTTCGCGCACAGGGAAAAGTCCGGTCCCCGCGTCTAGAATCTAGATCCCCCGGCGATTGTGGATCCTGGCAGCCGGCATTATGGGCCACGGTACACTGAACTCCTTGCGAGTAACCTTCATGCTTCCCAATTTGTTGCCACGGGCTGTATTGACGCGCGACTGCGGTCACGGAAGCGAGACCAGCGTGAAAAAAGAACGCGGGACAACAACGACAACAACAATGCGGCTTGAATGAACCCGGTAGGACTGACCGACACGTGGTAACCTCTCCCATTCATCGGTAACGCTGGTTAATTTTTCGCTCGAGGAATTCATGGGACACCGTGCTTAATTCTCGTTTCAACAGCCACCAATAACACTGTCCAATAAATGAGCACTTTTTTCGTGTGCTCTAATTATTGTTGGATGATTCTTGTAGACATTGTCGTCCTAAAACCGAATCCGAAAGCGGAATTGCTCTATCACGCAACGTTTTCGAAAAACATTGATTTTTGTAAAAATGCATGGATTTCGATAAAAAACGAGATGTTACGCAAAAACTAAACATGCAAGGATGTTCAGGTTTGAAGCAAAAGAAAGAGGGGACTCTCCTCTACATATCCATATAGCAATTTATATTTTTTTCAACTTTCTAATAGTTGTAAATGCTTGTTAAAGTTTGAAAAAGAGCTGACGCCGGGGACTTTATACGCTCTATTTTTGTATTTATGAGAAATATCCTTTATCTAGCAGGAATTTACTATACAGCATTGAATTCTACAGACATTTCTGGTAAAGAAACCATTCGCAAAAAGTATTTAGGACGACAATGTCTACAAGAATCACCCAACAGTAATTAGAGCACAAATTTGGTGTTGAACAGTGTAACCTTCGAGAAGGTCATAAGGCACTTTGCAAAAAAAAAAAAATGCTGAACGCTAATCGAGATTAGCAGATTACGAAAGAGAATAAACTGTTACAAACCGTGTTGCTCAAGATCATTCTGCAATGATCCGACACGAGGTGCGAGCGTATATTTTATTATGAAGCAATTTTTCGAATCGCAGTGAACGAACGAACGAATCGAGTATGTACTCGCCGTATGCCGTTGTTACGTAAGCGTCGTCAATACACGGGAACTTCTTATCAGTTTCTGCAACGTGGTTTTATCAGTTCGATACTGTCGCTATTAATGGGACAGATAATTTGTAGTGTTTTTCGAACGCTACGAGGAAAGAAGGATAGTATTTCGTGGTATATCGCGCGCGCGTGCGAGTTCGCGGACTCGGTTCTTCCTGGTCTCTACGTTTCCGGTCGTGAACCCGGTACATACGGGCACTTCCGGCTTTTGCACCGAAAACCAGCCAACCACGACGTTTCTCCTAGAGCATGATGCAGTCGTCGGTGCACGACAGCGGCGAACGGTGTTATCGCCTAGCCTAATTAGATTAGATACTTAATCGACAGTTACTAAATTTATATGACACCACGCTCTCGAGCGCGATGCGAATAAATGAATCGTAAAGGATCCGCTTCGCGTTTTTATTTCGGTGAAACGGAAACGCGTTCGACTTAATTACATTGTACCAAACGATTGAAGCTTGAATAGTAATTAATCGTACGAGACCCTGAAAAATTGAACCCCATGAAATGCTTCGTCGATATTCAAATTTTTTTTATTGACGAAAACAAGATTGTTTTGTGGAAAAAAATTGTTAAGTGTTGTTGCTGCCGAGACTTCACCAAAAGTAGAATTGCATCAGATAAGTCATTGGAAGTGGATACTTAATTTCCTGCTCGTGGTAGCGCATCCTCCTTTACTATGTCGTTCAGATAAGAGTAAAAGTAGCGAACAGAGATGATAATAAATTTTCAATGTTACGAAAGACGTTTCCGTTTTTATTTTTATTTCTATGTCTCGCAGATTCTAATAACTAGACCACTTTACTGCGTAGCGAGGCAAGTTCACCGGAGGTCGCAAAAGCCATGTGATTTTGTTGCTCTACTAGCTTAATCTCTGCGGTCTAAGTCCTTGGCGACTCGTACCCCAGTTTTGCTGCAATTTGGTACGTGTTACACCGTCCCACATCGTTTTAAATCGCCGGAGACGTCGCTTGCTAAAACCCTGCTAAAAATAGCAAGTTCGGAAACACCACCGATACCAAATCTTTTTTTCTAGTTCAGCGGCCAGGCCATTGGTTTTTACGAGAAAGATTTCGCACGGTAGTCATGATAGAATTAAAACCGGTATATAGCATTCGTTCCGAGCCAAATTGTAGGAAGAAAAAGGTAATTAACGTATCAGATCGAATAACTACTCGCCGAGTTTGTTTCACACACACGCACACACCGGATTCGAAGATGACTATACATTATTTCCAGCACGACACTCTAGTTCTCGGTAGCTGCGTTTATTCTTGAATACTTGGAAGACCACACAGTGGACCTTTATGTAGTCCAGCTTACGTACGCTTAGTTGCTGCGTGACTATTCCCGATTAATTGCTACCAAAAATGGTGCCGACTGAAATGGAGAACAGAATTGAAGTTGCTTGCTGCTGCTCTCTTCTGCCTGCTTCCGAGTTCATTAAAATACCTCGGAGGTAACAATCGTTGAATTATTCTGGATTTTTATGCAGGCACTTTTCACAGCTGCATTTCCCATTCGTTTATTAAGAATAAAATAGAAGGATGAGTTTTTCCAAAGGTCTACCAAGATTGTCAACTCGTGCAAATGGGTACACCCACTATAGGAACTTGTCCGAAGCGAAACAAAATCACCAGACGAAATGATTCAGCGATCATAAGCGATCGGTTCGAACAGAATGCGGACAGAACGGAGTCTCAGCAATTCCTCGGGGCTAACGTCCCAGGGCTTCGGAGTCGGTAGACAATATTCATAACTCCGACTCCGACTCTAACTCATCTTTTTTTTTACCTCCGACTCCGAATCCGAATCCGACGCCGATTTCGACTCTGATTTCGACTCTGATTTCGACTTCGATTCCGACTCCGACTCTCCAAATTGAAAAAATATCTACTCAAAATAATTAAAAGTTGTAATAAAACTGAATAGATAGTAGAAATATTGTATTAAAGTCTAACTATATGGAACATATACCTTTGATACAACGCAACACGACTGTTACTTTCTCACTTTCAGGAAATAGTTAGGAAATGCGTATCAATTTGAGAAAGTTATTAATGATTTATATACAAAAGAGCCAAAGTTGGAGCCAGGAGTCGATATATTTTTTCCCGCCCCTGACTCCGACTCCAGGAGTCGATATATTGCTTTTTCTTACTCCGGCTCCGACTCCAATGAACAGTAATTACTCCCAAACTCCGACTCCGACTCCGAAGCCCTGTAACGTCCGCCATTATGACGACTAGACCCATTGGCAGGGCCCATTTTGGATTTTTATGCAGGTACTTTTCACAGCTGCATTTTCCATTCGTTTATTAAGAATAAAATAGAAGGATGAGTTTTTCCAAAGGTCTACCAAGATTGTCAACTCATGCAAATGGGTACACCAACTTGATCGCCCACCGTCTTATAGGAACTTGTCCGAAGCGAAACAAAATCGCCAGACGAAATGATTCTGAGCGATCATAAGCGATCGGTTCGAACAGAATGCGGACAGAACGGAGTCTCAGCAATTCCTCGGGGCTAACGTCCGCCATTATGGCGACTAGACCCATTCGCAGGGCCCACGTGTTCGCGGAACAACGATCCCCAGCAGGCCTTTTCCAGCGGCAACCACCGTTAAGTTTAACGACTCTGCTCGCTGGAAAGTAACTATACTCGCCTGTACACGTCTGAGAGATGACGTAACCGAGTAAAAGGGGATTGACCCCCTCCCCCAAATATGACGGAGCCATCCGGATAGATC
Source organism: Lasioglossum lativentre (assembly GCA_916610255.1). Taxonomy (NCBI): domain Eukaryota; kingdom Metazoa; phylum Arthropoda; class Insecta; order Hymenoptera; family Halictidae; genus Lasioglossum; species Lasioglossum lativentre. The sequence goes on along the minus strand of OU744358.1, from coordinate 7,999,058 downwards.
TGCACGGCAGATTGCCTTTCAGTTTCTATAGCGAACAGATTTGCAACCGCCATCCCAGTACTCGCAATGCGATCCTCGTCGCTTTGCCTCTCCCTGATCCGCGTCGAAGGAATCGGCAACATTTTCTCAAAACATCAACATTCCCCAGACAATTATTTTTGACTACTTCCTAAGGGCCCATCGATCACAATAATGAAAGTAAAAATTCAGTGAAAATTGTCGCTTTCGTAAAATTCCACGATTTTTGATCACCGTGCAATCGGTCTCCGTTGCAAATTTCAGACCGTTGCAACTTGCAATCGTTGTCAATAATTATCTATGAATTACAATTGTTCGAATCTACATAAGGAATAGTCACGACACCATTTTCTGAGCTTCCTGTTTGTATTTCATTTTTCCATTTTTGTGTGTTCGAGTTGCGTAATTTTGCAGTTCCGTGGACGACGAAGGCGTTTTTGTTTCTGCGGCCACACATGCAATTGCTGATGTCTGCGAAAGATTACGCGGCTCGGATGACAATGCTGTTATTACGAATAATAGCGACGTTGCGGGGAAAGAGCCTAACCTCCTGTTCAATCATTTTCTGTGCTAGCCTTTTCGCCTAATTTCTTCTTGCGCGAGATTTCATAGAAGAGTACAATTTTTAGATTCACCTCCGAAGAATAATATAAAAGCATACAGTTTTGCATATCTTTAATCCTCCGTTCGTTCCTAATATTAGTTTTTCATTTGCAGACTCGATTGTTGTGGAAATGCATCAGCGTGTATTTTTGTTTTAGAAGCGGTGTAGCAATCTATTCGGAAATGCCAATTTTGGTATCCCGTGACCTAATCTTGGAAGCTATGAATAGAGATAACTGTTCGACCGTGCGGTAATTTCGTACTTGAAAAAACATGGTCGTTATGAATGACCATAAAACGTGGCGACAGGTCAGGAGGTGAGGAAATTGTACGATGAATATTCGATAAGAGAATTCCGTCGCGGTCGCTAAATAGTAATTAGTAAACGTTAATGCGATTATCGACTTAAAGGGACGCAGTAAAAGCGGCGAGTGACTAATAGACCCGTGTGGACCCGACACGTAAACGAGGCGACAGATGAATAGGATGAACTTAACGAGCAAAGCGGTTTGTTTCGAACATTATATGGCCTATTATGCTATTTGGAACCTGTACAAACATTATCCAAACCTTTCGATACGAAGATTTTAACGACCTAACTGCGACAGTCGTAAAGAAATACAGTAAAAATTTCTCCTATTAATTGCAACAGAATTATTAACAGTAACATGCAATTAATTTAATATTATACTCTACGAACTATAGTTCATTTTACTTGTTTAACACTAGAAAGACTGACTGCTTTTAGGCAATATAGGTATAACACACATGTATATACCGGAAATGAAGGAGGGGGGGAGGTAACTACAATTATTAATAAACGCATTTATATGTTGTACAAAAAGTCACAAAATTCTAGAAATTGTGTCATTATACACATAATTGTTTTTCTAATAGAAATTAAAAAGCAGTCAAAATGACTTCCTTGGGCAATTTAGTGTTAATACGTTGAGTTCTGAATATTAGCTAAAAAATACTTCCGCAGAATCAAAATAATTTCATTAATGGTCTTCGACAAAATTGTTCAATATTAAATCACCCAATATCTCAAGTCGTTGTGTGTGTGCATGTTAGTGGCTCAAGGAGCTCTGATGGCGTGTATACCACGTGCTGGAACATACATATTCGCGAAGAACAGGTGCGAGTGTGTATAGGCAGGTCCCTCGTAGACGACAACTTATTTATACAGGTGAATAAACTGGCACTAATACCGCGGACACCTGAAACACGCTCGAAACGCTCAACTTCTCCCGGAACACGTACAACGGTATATCGTTACATACACACTTCAGGAATATTCCTTTCATTATGTTTGCGAGCCGTAACTGAACCGTAATGGAACAGAGAGCTATATGTATGTATGTATATCCATAGTCACATGACCGAGCGTAAACTTACTTCGCGAAATAGCCCCGCGATCCGTTAAAATTGCGTCACCGATCGACCAGGAAAATGCTCTGTTATTTAATTAAGGGAATTACGAAATCCACGAGCTTTATCTGACAGATAAAGCCTCCAGTGAACTCGGGCAATTCACAAACGAAACAATTTTCTATGCGAAACAGTAGCTTACACAGTGGGTGTAAAAAGTATTCGTACACCTTTTAAAAACGAATAAATTTTTCAAAATTCGACCCAACAGCTTGAGTTTTTTTTTGTGACGTTAGAAGGATTAGTTTACTAGCTAATGTGTAAATAATTTTTTTTTTTAATCCTTTGCGCTCGAAAGGCGACTCTCAGTCGCCAGTTCGCAATTAGACCGAAAAGTCGTCGAACGCAAAAGGTTAATTGTTATTGGTGGCAATTGCGAAGGAAAAAGTAAAAGTCACGATTTTTAAACTTTTTATCTGTGCCTGTAGTAAAAATTTCAAACATGTATTTTGTAAATCTAAGCAAGTTATATACATGTACAAAGTTTTTTGAAAGTAAGTTATATACATGTACAAAGAATTTAGGGTTTGCGAATCATTTAAATCGCGAATTCTTAAAATTTTTGCTATTTTCAATCATTTATATTTCACAACAACCTTGATCGATTTCGATGAAACTTTGTACATGTTTATAATTTACTTGTACCTACCAAATGCACCTGATAAATTTTTACTACAGGCACAGATGAAAAAATTTAAAAATCGTGACCTTTACTTTTTCCTTCGCAATTGCGACCAATAACAATTAAAAAAAACAATTATTCACACATTAGCTAGTAAACTAATCCTCCTAAAGTCACAAAAAAACTCAAGCTGTTGGGCCGAATTTTGAAAAAGTTATTCGTTTCTAAAAGGTGTACGAATACTTTTTACACCCAGTGTAGTTCGAAAATTATTCGAAGAATATAGAGTTGGTTCTATTTAGAAATCCTAGGCTCCGGGTTAGGTCTGCAGCGATTAGATTCATTACAATTTTTACAAGTCCAGAATGGATGGTCTCTATGATCCAAGAACAGGAATGGCCGATAGCAATCGCGAAAGCGATCTTCGCAAGGCATAACTAAAATATGTAAATGACCTTTGACAATGCAAACGCCTCCTTGTTTCACTTGGAAACAGGAAAGGGTACGGAACACGAAATATCCATTTTTCCTGCGCCTAGTTTCCTTTCGTTCGTGATCGAAAACGAGCACTTTCTCGGCAAGAATAATGGAACACGTGAGAGAAAAGGAGTGGCTATTGTGTGCTACAGGTGGATTCACAGGTAAAGAGCTCTCGTAAAGACCCTCTCACTAGGGCAACACGCCCACTATATAGGAAACTTGCACATAATACATTGTCGTACGAAATATTAACCCTTTGCACTCGGAGCTATTTTAACTCCAAAATTAAACATTTCTTTCGACCTAGAATAAATTTCATTCTATATGATTTTTGTTCATTTTATGGATATGAAATTGATATAATACCTCGTACAATACTTAAATGTTTAGTAATTGATTAGATAGCACCATATTTAATAATGTAAACGATATTGCGAATAATGGTAGAGTAATTTTTAGTGGCGAATCTGAGTCGCCACTCGAGTGCTAAGGGTTAAGATCGTATCCATGACAATTATACGTAGAACCAAACATTTCATAATTGGCACCAAAGGATATTGTTAGAAACAATTCATACGATTAAACATCGTAGCGTAAACCTTAGGTATGAAACCCCTAAGATACAGCAACATTACGGAACCAGCAATGTTATATGATGATTTTTCTAAATAAATCCTTATGTTAATTTCACTTTATGCATTAATTATCACATACATTAAATTGTATACAATGTGGTCAAAACTAATTTGAATGTCAATTTTTAAAAAATACCACATTATTTGTTGGTATACTGGCAGATTAAGTAAGGTTACAATTCTGTAGTAGGACATCTGTTTGAATTTACCGCCAAATTTGGATTTGGCCAATATATCGATCGACAATCCGTTACATATATGTCTCCACGTTTTCTCACTCCCGTGTATAGTGTCCGAGTAGCAACATGGTGGTCATTAAAATGTTTTCAAATTTTAAGTAAAAATTACCCTGCGACACTAAGCAAGTGAGTAAGGTTTTCTTTAATTTTCTTTTTCGGTTATTTTTCCGATGTTGTTTTCACAATGTATATATTGTATTTATTCATTGTTATTTTACAGACGCAATGTTATTGTAATTCTCTTGATAATGATCTAAATGAAGATCGAAACGTTGAGAAACGATATTGTGTTAATATTTGCAAATAGTGTTTAGTAATAATTGATCGAACCAATGCGCCGAAAACATTTAAATTTTGATTTCGTAATTCGTTCAAATATGCAGCGACAGTAAAGTGTATGTCGTTAGCGAACCCTGGTCGAGGTCTGGTTCTATTTCGGAAAAACTAATAAAGCCCATTAAAAAGTAGATACGAACGGTTTGAACAGGTGTGTCTTGGATACCGATGCGCGTCTGACAGCGTCGGATATGTCGAAAGTTCAGGTGGATTCGTAGAGAAACAAGGGTCTGAAAGTTTTGAACTCACCGGCTCGGCGAGGTAAGACTCCCACAGCTCCCTAAGGTCGCTGGTTCCCACGTCGTAGAATTCCATGATCCTAAGCTGGCTCGATCGTTCCTAATGGTTCTGCTGGCAGTCGTTGAATCGTGGTATCTGCCCATGGAGGATAGAGATCATCAGAGGAGGACGGGTACGATCTCTCCGCGAGTATCCATTGTCGATCACGGATACGTTCTGAAAATGGAATGTTCCTTCAGGAAAAAGCGGTACGCAACTTTTACTTTACGCGCGTTTCGCCACCATTTTGTCACCTCTCCCCCCCACCCCTCTATCCGTCTGTTTCTACGTCCGACGATTTACTCGCGAAATTCAAAAATAAATTTCACGTCTCGCTAACTAAATTTCTTCGAAATCGAGGGGGGTGTTTTTCGAGAGAAGCACAGATTGCGTGGTTAAATAAGCAAATCTTGAGCAAACGCGATAATTAGTATCGCCGCGGAGTAAGTATACACAACAACACACCGCCTCCGTTGGCTGGGAACGAAACATTTCAAGAGGTTCCGATGATTTTGATTAGACGAGTTGCGAAGGGAAGGATGATGGCGTTTCCGTTGAACGCGTTCGAGGATCGGCGGATATGCCGACAGACACGAGTTCCGCCGTGGTCGGTGTATGTACGAGTGGCCGACAAATAGACGAATGTAAATTGCGTCGCGTTATGAGCGGGCACGGTTTGGCATTTAATACCTTCTGTTGTTCCACATTGCAACACGATGCACGACTGCATTGCAGGCCGCCGCCGCGCACTCTAACGAGATCAATGGACCTGTCTCTATGGGTTAAGTACGCTATCGGTCACACGTACCGGGTGGCTGAAATGTACGCGTTGCATGGACCCGCGCGGTCTGAAGGTCAGAAATCAACTGGAACCAGTAGATTTTTTTTTTACGAACGCAATCGAACAACCGTATCGGCAGTTTTTTGATAGCCGCCGTTCCACCAACGCCGCGGCCGCCATCTTGGTCGTTGCCATTTTTTTCACGACCGCGCGACCAACAATCATAATTTAACAGGATACCTATACCTGGCTTAATATCTTTTTCGCTTAGCACGATTGCTAAGCGATCGAGTCATCAGCGAAACGATTCAACGCCCGGTATCCGAGAAAGTACATAATCGTTCCGTTAGAAGGCCCGCTCTGCATTCTGTCGCTGCAGTCGCGTTACCTTCGCGTAATCGCATCGTGTGTATACCTTCCACCTTGGCCAGATTAATTTCAAAAATATTACCCACTTGTTTTATCGCGATCACGCGTGACGCGTTCCCCGTTATCTGCCGCGAGCTAATGCCGACTTTCGGACGGCTGTTTGTGAAATGCTTTCACCGACGCGATAGCCGGGGCGACGTTTACAGTCTCTCTGCCTGTGCATCACCGGTGACTTTTTGTTTTTTAATTATTGTTGATCGACAGATCGTGTGTTGATTTTTAGGTAAAACGATAAATTCCGTACCGGCGGATTTTGAATTTCCCGCGGTCGATTTTCCTTGAGATACCGGTTACGAACGCGCGGTATCCAACGGAATCTTCAGCCGAGCGAAAGGTCGGACGCGTCATTAATTTACATGAAAGCGACAGGCGATGAATAATCCCGGCCGAGGACCGTTCGAAGCGAACGACATTTCGGCGCACGCATTCTCCGCACGGGAAACAGACGAGGCTGATACCCGCAGCTGCTGATAAAGTCGACTAAATTGCGCAAACCGAGCGTGCAAATATTGGACAGTGAACTGCCTAACCCCTTCCCCCCCGGCCCCCGTACTTCCCCAAACATTATTTTGCGAAACAACCTTTTTGGCTCCGAAAACAATTTCATTCCCTCGCGAAAGACTACAGAACTTTGGTTTACTAACTTTACTGAATTTTTTTCCCCCCGGTTTTAAATTACATCTACTCACAAATGCATAGAATCGACAGTCTATTAATAAAGTATTTTAGTAACGATTTTTAGTCAGAAGTTCAGTCTATATGTCCTTTATTTTATAAATGGAAAGTGTGAAAGCGTTAAAAACTGCATTGGAGTATGTGAAAGGAGCAAATTTTATTTGTATTATTCGATTACAGACACTCTGTAAAAGTGACTTTCTCAGAACGTGCTGTTGTTCTCTAGCATGATGCTGAATTGGAATTTTTCAAAAAATCATCCACCTAGTCTCGAAATTTCGAAAGTCGATCGAATGGTTCTATTTGTCCAAGTGCTCGAAAGCGATTATCGTTGCTCCAATATTTATCCACCATTAGAGAGCATTTAGAGTATTTAGGGGTGGGGGGAGAAAAAAAATGAACGGCTGTAAAACGTGTGCTGGTTAAGAGAATTCAAACATCGTCCGCTATCGTCGAGCGTTTATCTGCCCTGATTCCGGTCGCGTGAACCGCCCTTAAATACGAAACACATATGCAGCACGTTTGCCTGCCCGCATTCGGCCTCCACATAACACAGCCGGTATCATCGTCAACGCCGGTTTCACATTCGCGTTAAAAGCCTACGCGATATACTATACAGCGTGACTCAACGCAGAAAGCATTCCCATCCCGGCTATACAAGAATACCCATCGAACTTTCACAACAGAAAACGGTGACTGTGAACGCGACTATGAATCGTCCGAGAAGAAATCTTGCCGCGGTATTTGCCGTAGGATCTTCAATTCGCAGTATAATAAATGCATCGAACCACAGAAATATTTCAAACTATTTAGAATAGCTTAATTTTAATTAAGCAGGACGTATGAGGGTTGAGCATGCAATGCTACGAGACCCCTATCCTTGAAATTCTTTCGATTAAACAGAACATGTAACAACAACAGTTGAAATACGAGCCAAAAAGTTCTTTCTTTAATAATTCGAGTAAGTTGAAAATAATAAAAATTGTTCCGCAAAATTCTCTCAATATTTTCCTGTAGTTTAAATTCGCACCTATTCATTTTTCCAAGGGGCAACAGTTTCGTGAAAATTACCTTAGAAATTACGATTTGATGTAATAAAAAAAAGAAATTCCCCAGTTAAATAAATAAGAACCAACGGAAGATGAAATTGACGGAAGCCGACGAGTATATTCATTTTTCCACGGTCAAGGGGCAACAGTTTCGTGAAAATTACCTTAGGAATTACGATTTGATGTAATAAAAAAAAAAAAAATTCCCCAGTTAAATAAATAAGTACCAACGGAAGATGAAATTGACGGAAGCCGACGAGTATATTCGTCACCCCCTAAGCAGACGCTAGCAGACGGTCCCGGCAGGAGACGCGACAAGTGGTCGCGCCAGGCGTATGCCGTTACGCATAATCAAACAGCCGGGAAAAGCATCGATCGGTAATCTGCGGGTGTTATTTTTCGATGGACCGCGGAGCGGAGTCGGTCCATACGCCAATATATTAAATCCCAATATACAAAAGCCAATATACACATCATGTGCGATGGAAACGCACCAGATGGAACGGCGCACCGGCTCAATGTGACCGACTTGTTAGCTGCAGTCGCGTGCACGTGCACTCGGTCGCGGTACGCTACGTGCCGCATCGTTCTCGAAATTCGAAAACGGTAAAAACCCGGAGAAAAAACGAACAATACGAAAAAAGGGTAGGTTGTTGTAAATGCTTACCAGCGAGGGTTCACGGTGCACGGTTCCGGATCGAACTGACGCGAGGAACAATCACCCCGAACGAGCCCGTGGGGGGGAAAAAGAAAACTGTTGCACAAATATCTTGAGCGTAAGGCCACAACAGCACTGATCGAACCGGAGCCCGCACTGTACCATACGACCGCACTGTTAGCAACCGAGCCGCCAATGAACATGCAGGGAATCGGGATAGCGGGATCGATAAGCCAACACCCGTGCGCCTACGAACGTATCGGGCCACACTAATAGGGGAGCTAAGAGCTTCTATGCAATGCAAGCTCTGTCCCGGCGGCGGCTTCGATGCTGAAGTGACCTTCGATCGGTAAAGTCGACTTCCCGCAGAGCAACAGACGGAAGGATACGCGCGCGTTCACGTCCTACGCGTAAATGCGAACAGCGCGCCGGCACGTGCTGCACAAGCGGACCTATTCTACTCCCATTCCTCGACCAATCAGCGGAGACCACCTGTTACCAGCGAATCGAGCCGGCGCATGCGCGACGCCGAAATGCAGATGCGCGCGCACTTCCTCGCCTCGCGATGCAACATGGCTGACTATGGTTTGAAATTGTGAGCTCGTATTCATTCCGTACTTGTGTCTGTTGGGATTTGACCGGTTGTGGATCGCGCGAGTGCGATTAATTGTATGATTGGATAATTGCGAGTAGCAGTGTGCGAGAGTGATCGAAGCTTGCGGTTGTGCGATCTGACAGTCGAGACACGCGTTGCCGGCGTTTCTTTGCGACTGTCAATTTTCTGGTGGATGTGTTCTGACGGTTTGGTAGAGTAGTTTTTTTAATGTTTAGAGTAGTTGGTAATACATGATAATTTAGGTGGACGATTGTTGAGAGGGTGATATATAAATGCCGGTGGGGATATGTATGTGTGTACACGTGTATTAGAATGTGTGTGTTGTTGTTTTCTGAGAGAGTGGGGGAATGTCTTTCTGTCTTAATCAACAGCGATCATTGCAAGAGATTTCTTCGTCCTTCATCCTGAATAATTGTGAGTATAATTACCTCTTTAATTCTTACATTCGGTCTACGCAGTTTGTGTGAAATATTGCACGTATGAATGGTTAAAAGTAGGACATGAACGCAGCGATAGGTTAAGACAAAATGGCGGGTTAATTTGAATGCCGAATACAGAATATAGAAATTCGTTTCTATATCTACAGTCACTTCTAGAAACTTAATTAATTTAAGAATAACAAAGTCAATAATAAACTCATATACATACATATTATCGATCAAATCTTCATTGTTACATTGTCTGAATATGGTGTGCAGTAACCAGTTCTCAATGGCGGGATATTTGAAAATTCAAAACTACATCCCCGCCATTTCCATGCAAATCGTTAACTAAATATATATCTACTTGAACACGTTCCACCGAAAGGTGTACGAATAATTATGTCCAATTGTTATTCCTAAAGGATACAATAATATTTATTAATCACTTCATTACATTTATAGAGTCTATAGTACACGTTTGATGAACTACCAATATTTAATACACACGAAAGGCATACTTTTTCACAGCTTAATAAGCAAATAAAGTATAAAAATATATGTATGTAAAGAAAATAAAACGTGACATTCTTTTATACGTATACATCACGCTAATAGTTAGCATTCAACTTGTACATAAAATATGGACATTTATTGTTTGATGATTTTTTCAGATTGGTACTTAATTATTATTAAGAAACTTACCATTGGCTTGATGTCTGTAAATGTTTTAAAGTAAAAGTACTATTCTTCATGATGATAGTGATAGAAGTTTAATTTCCATTATTTGGTACCATGTATGTATAATTAGAGTTTATTGAAATGATGAACTAAATATGCAAGATTTACTGTGATTTACTGTTCTTTGAGTCTATAATTGCTATGTTGTGTTTTGTTATTATTGTTTAATTATGCCCATCCAGAGATAGTGACAGGACTGAGAATAGTTAAAAAATAAAAGTGCTCAGACGTGAATCATTAAATTTAGATAAATGCGTCTGTTTGAAGTATATAGTGTATATTATATATATATATATGTATATCATAAATGGTGTTTGAAGGTTACGCACACACCACGAGTGCACTACAAAAATAATTTCCTCTAGTGTAAGGTAAATTTTGAAGCAATTTCTTTATTTGAATATTGTTGTACATCATGCCACTTGTTGTTCCCACGCCAGTAAAAAATATTTCTGTTAACCAATCATAGTTTATCTTGTATCAACCTCTATATACGATTTCTTTTTCTCATTATATCAGGTACAATACAAGGCCGAACAATACATATGTGATTATGTAATTTCTTGTTCTCTCTCTCTCTCTCTCGATAAACCTCTGAATGATATAACTTTAACATTACCCGTTATCAAGTATTAATATTTCGACGTAGCGTTACAAATAAAAAAGAAAAGTAACGATATAAACATTCGTCGTGTCCGATGTAGATGAAACACTTGAAACCTTTTTCAAAAAATCGATACAAATAGTATAACAAATACTCCATAATATTCCCTCGAGAATAATGCTCTACGCATAATTAGAAACAATAAATGAGAAACTAATCTTGAATGAGATGATAATACGTGCGATTAATTAAGCAATAAACGATTAAGTAAACGAGTTTGTCGTTAATAAAATCGTTGTATGATGATCACACGTAGACGCCGGCGTCTTCGAGTTCGTTCTGTTTCGGTACCGCAAAAGCAAAACACTTCGGAACAAACGAAAAGAAAACAGAATACATGTATAAATAACGGAAGTTACAACGGTATGTAATTCGGATGAATATTAAAAGAAACTGAAAAAAACAGAGATCCGTTCAGAATTCCTTCTTCATAGCAGATCTTAGCAATGCGCTGCGCATCGATGTGACGAGTTTCTCGAGCTCCTCGACCTTCATTTTCAATATCCTGTTGTCCCGTTCCAGTTCGATCGCTTTCGTCGACATCTCGCATTCTTTCGCCTTCTTGTTCATCCGCGACTTCCTCGAAGCCTCGTTGTTCTTCTCCCTGGACTCGCGATAGTGGTACGTTTGATCCTCCGACGCATCGGTGCAACGTCTTTTCGGAGGCTTCTCCCGCCTCGCTATCCTGTTGTAGCTCTTCTCTACTTTGTGATAAGTCTTTTCCGCCGACGACCTAAGTCTCTCAGACTTCCGGGATGATACGACGATTGTTTCCGTAGACGACGACGATGTCGCTGTTGATGCCGCTCGACTGCTGGTGCACTCCTCGACCAATGGTTTTGTATTTTCTGCTTCTCCTCGGCCATAAGACCGGGGAATACTTTGGGAAGAGTCCGCGGTCGACCATGGTTTCGACACCACTGACGAATCCGTGGATACGCTACCCTCTGGTGAACGCATTTCGTCCTGAAAAGTAGGCATTCGTTCGTTAGATCGTGTTTCGATCGTACTTTTCCATTAAAAAAAAAAAAAGAATAGGTCGACCTTGAAATCCCCCCCCCCCCCACTACTTCACCCGTAAAACGATAAACCAAACAACTTCCATAAATAAAATTTTCCTAATATTTCCTGTCCCCGGCAGACACATTTCAACGAATTAAATTGCGCGACCACCCTATAGATGATACTACTTAAAAACAGTTCAAAAATAGATGCTTTCGCCATACAGACAAGATGCGGGCTGCTCCCGCTGGCGGGAATTCGTCCAATTTGAAATCTATAGTACACGCCATCTACAACAATCTGCGGCGGTTCTCAGAATCAGTTCAGCCATCATCCACCTGGTCTGTGTTCGAAAGGCATCGTAAATCCATTGCGTGTCGACTCACATCACATAGATATGATAACAAATCGAACGTGTCGGACCCAGTCGTTTCAACTGTACGCAGCACGTCCCACGATTCGCGTTGTTTCTCCGGGTCGATCGAAGTCGGACGAGCATCATCCAGATCGATCGAAGTCGGACGAGCATCATCCAGATCGATCTCTTCCACTTGATATCTGGGTTGGAATGATGGCGTACTGACGGTTGTTGTAGTATTCTGTTTGTTCCATGGACTTGTACTTGTGCTGGACGCTGTTGCCCCTCTCGGTAGCTTCAGCCAGTTTGATGATGTTGTTGAGTCTGCGGTACTATTATCATCCTCTGCGCGTTTGCTAGTCGTTACTTTTTGTGTGGTTTGCAAGCTTTGACAATTGCTGGTGAAATAATTGGTTGTCTCAGCACTATCCATTTTTATGTTCCACCTCTCCTCATCCGCTACACTTATCAAATCTTTCAATACCCCCTCTTCTGAAGACAAAGCACTGTTACCCTCGTATTTCGTACCTGAAAGACACCCCCAGAAAAATATATATATATATAGATACGATGTCCTTGGGAAGATGTTGGTAGTTTTAGTGTTACAAAAAAAAAAACAGATTTCTACTGACCTGACAGTTTAAAGGCAGGTGATTCACCTGCAGGAAAATCGCAATGAGCCTGGAACGTCTCCATGCACCAGCCGCTTAAATCCTGGAAGTTTTCCTCCCATATAGAGGACGCTGTTTTCTCCTCCTCTTTTATTTGGTTCATCTTGGACTGTGGAAATGTCCATGGATCTTTTAATAATTCCGTCTCCATAGTTGGGGTTAATAAAGGGACTGTGTCCATTTTTGAAGACTCTTCCACCTGTGGCTCCAATCTCACGCCACGAGAAACAGATGACAGCCGCAGCTGATGGTTGCATGGCTTGGATACCTAAAAGAATGTTCTCCTTAAAAAATTTTTTTCGCCACTACCAACACACGGTAGTGTAGTTCGAGATCTAAAACGATACACACGTTATACACGCCTCCCTTCTCAAATGAAATGTTGCTGGCCGTTGGGCGTTCGTTAATAGGAGGGATTTTGGATACCTATAAGAAAAATCATGACATATACAACACACACTTTATCTACCGTCTACGAGTAGGCATTCGCGCACATTCAATTAGCAAAGGGTACACGCGTATGCGATAACAATTAATCCTTATCGTTACAAGTTAGTTCGGATTTTGTTTACTTTTTTGATATACACCGGCAATAAACCGCACGCGCAGATAAGCGGTATCAGTAATTTAGCCCCCTCAAATTTGATATAAAATAACAACGTGTTAATTTATCATGATAACAGGTTTAATGCTTCTCGGAACTGATAAAATCGTACTTATTGTACAATGATGCTACGAATGTACTACCGCATGGTGAAACTTTTATCGTGCTAACCGAGACGATGGATTTAATTAATAGATAATATATTCGCTGGAAAAACAAGATACAGATAAATCTGATAATTCGAGTCACTCGAGACAAATCTACTACCATTACCGAATAGTTAGTGAAAAATGTCTGGAAAGACATATTAGTCTGAAACAGAGAAAAAAGCAAGCAAACGTTTTTAGTTCTTTATTCTTACTATGCTATTATCGATACTCGACTCGTTATCCTTAAACTTTATTCCAAACTTACAACACATTTGCTAGAAACAAACTTATGCTACGAAAATTAGTATTTCTACTAGCGTGTGTCCGAACTCGTGATACTTAAAAAACAATTGAAAAGTGAAAGTAACATTTTTCACACGAAATTCCATTTTTAAACCGACGAATGTCGATGGTCCGTTCGTTATATATGTACTTGCAAATTGATGTTGAAAATTCATTTATTGCGGAGATGTTTCTTGATCAATTTAAAAAATTCATTTTCCTCGATTACGTTTCCGAATCGATGTTGAAAATTCTTCAGTCAAACGCGTATTTGCAGATCGATACCAGAAATCCGTTTACTGTACCCGTATTCACAAACCGACCTCAAAATAACTGTTTATTATACCTGTATCAGCGCCAAGAGCAACTGGAACCGTTAACAAACACCGATTCGCGCAAAACTCACTATTCCTTTTTTTATTTTCACTCAGTTCGGAAACACCCGTGTGAAACGATGATTCCTGGTCTCGCAGACTACCCACTGACTGCCGTATCGCTCGCAAGTGACAGAATTTCTTATTCGGACTTTTCGAGCTGATACCCACTGGTCTCGAGCAAGGTTAAAAGAGTAACCGCCACGATAAGTCTTATCAGTTTCTGTTCCGTCGAGCAAACCGTGCTCCGAATTCACGAGATTTAAATTCTAACCGATTCGGCAGTCATGTGTACAGAGAACTTCCACATGCTTCGCTAGATACCCTAATCGAACGTGGCCGAACGTTTCGTCAACCGCCCACAATTACACATCGATATATGTATACTAATAAATAGATATAGTACACAGTTTCCCGACGTGGTTTTCTTATCGCTACCACACACGCCCCATGAGAAAAAGGAACGTTAGCTTTACGTCGCTATCTAACCTTGTTACATAACGCTTATGCTCGCCGATGAAATAGCCGGTTCGGTAACTTTGCTCGCCGATCGCTCGGCGAATATTCGCAGGAACCAGTCAATTCGTCGAAAAGAACGAAAAAAAAAAACGGCTGACGCACCGTCGCCGTCGCGTCGTATCTCGGCGCTATACAAACAACGAACTTTCTGGAACACTATATTTACAGTTCTGACGTTCGGTTCTCTCGGCCACGTTCAATCGATCCGGCGGCGGCGGGCTACGATGCGCAGTGTGATATCCGAACGATTGCCAGCGGCGGAATAAAACCCGATTCGCCGTTATGTAATCACCAGCAGACACACGCAAAATTACGCGCGAAACCGAACTCCGCGATGGTAAAAACCATTTACTCACCCTCCACGGAACAATCACTGTGGTTGTAGTTTCCACCTGGGTTGCGGAAAGCCGAGTTTTCTGGCGCGTACGATCGATCCACTTTTATGTGTACTTGGACGGTTTAGGATATTCTCGTTTCGGTGTGCAGCTCGCGTCACTTATTTACGAGAAATCCGACGGTCCGCACTGTCGTGTCTCTGCGAATCTTCTGCGCGGAATGCGATCTGGAGCGCCGACGGTGCCGGATTAAACCATCGTCACGGGACATCCTCGTCGCTGGTCTACAGTAACTTCGCGAGCACGACATTTTTAGCCAATCGGCGAGCAGTGAGCTCATCGCCGGCCAATCGTTGCAACGCATAGGAGAACCGGACACGTCAGACCCCGCATATCGCGGACGATTGTTGTTTTCTCTTTTCGTTCCATTTTTTTGGGGACTTTCTACTCTTTCAGGGGCCTCGGATCCTGGAACCGACGCTCTTTTTAATCGCGTTCGTTTTATTTCCGGAATTTTTCATTCGTCCCGCGCGAAAGATACTATGAAACCCTGAACACCCCAGCGACGCGAAATGTCACTAAACATTCGCAGGCTCGAGGATTGGAGAATTGATCCGCGCAAGGACATCGCACAATGGTGGATTACGTGACCGCCGAACGATTAGCCGGGAATGCGATGCGTAATTTTGCAAGAATGTTTTGCACGTTGGTTTGCCGCATCGATTTTTGCCGGGTGTTTTCCTACGCCCCAGATGGCGCCAGAGCTTCACTGTGCGCATATGTACCTATACATATACTTACATAGTTCGGATCACGCACGATTCTAATGCCGCAAAATTCTTGCGTCAGACTTTTCGAATGCGTAATGAAGATTCTGCCGATAAGTCACTTTCGGCGGCCATCCTATTAGCGAGCGTAATTTGAGAATTACATAAGACTCGCTCGCCTGAGTTTCATTATATCGCGAAATTCGAGAAGATATTTCGGAATTTTGCACGCCAAGTGCGCATCGAGAGATTAGGATGTACATGTGTTGGTTATTTCAATTTTGAAAATTCGTATATTCTGAGTACTTGTAGATTTATGTTAAGAGTTATATTAAAAGCATGCGAACTTGTTAGAAAATTCATTTTATTTCGAGTCAATAGTAGAGCGGAATGATTTGTTGCATTTCGGAATTTTGCACGTGAAGGGCGCATCGAGAGATTAAGATGTACATGTGTTGGTTACTTCAATTTTGAAAATTCGTATATTCTGACAAATGATAGAAACATTCTAATTTCATCCGAAGCTTAATTTTCAAAATTTGGTAATTGTACACTTGTTAGAAAATTCATTTTATTGGGAGTCAATAGTAGAGGGGAATGATTTGTTGCATTTCGGAATTTTGCGGGTGAAGTTGGCTAAGGAAGATTGAGATCGAAATAATCGCCGTGAACTTTCACCGTGTAATGACATTGGAAATTTGAGGTTGCTGGAAAGATACAAAATGACTGGGTTCGTGGTTACATAAACAAAAGGCCAATTAAACATAGAAGGCTGATTCAACACAGACCGGACATAATCGCATACAATAGCTGCTGATGGATAAAAAAGATGGAATTCCAGGAGCGCATCGCGGTAACGCAACAGTGATAGTAATTGCGACGCATGACGATGCATAACGAATAACCGATTTTTTTTTATAGTTGCTGCTGAAAATGATGAAGAAAGATCGTGCTGAAGGTACTGTGTATGCTACTTTAAAATCGTCTGCTGTTAAAAGTTAATACAACTTTTTCGATAGGAGATTATAACTGCTCTGAGGACTCGGAATTCCTCGATAGCAGTGACCAATCAGAAACAGAGACCGAAACAAATACCGACGACAATTATGACCGTTGTTTTCATTTAAACAAATTCTTCGATGATATTGGCGAAACGAAGAAATACGTAACGTCAAATATCGAAAACGATACCAACGATGATATTCTGTTCGACAATAAGATGTACAGAGTTATCCCGATGAAGCTAGACGAATTACCGAAATTAGGAAACAACAAAAATCAATTGCAAAAAAGTAACAAAAATCATAAGCAGAGTACCGGTCGAGTGCAGCGTCAAACCAAGCATAAACATTGAAAATGATACTTAAATCAAGAACAAGATCTGCAGAGTCATCCCAATTAAACTGGACGAATGAAAGTAGCCTAAATTAAACAAGCCAGTAAACGGAGATAACGAAAGGCAGAATATTATCGAAATACATTTTTATTAATAAAAAAAAAAAGAAAACAACCGTTTGTTAAAGTTTTTACAGTAAAAAGGTGAGAAACAGCATTGCAGGCTCGGTCTGTCGAATGTACAATATGTTCGCGTTGTTCTCGAATGGTCGTTGATTTTGATTTTCCCCGAAGTTCTAACTATAGTCGAGTCAAAGTTAATTGGCCGCTCGAGGTCGCTTCCTCCACACCCGACTGCCGCTCACTCGTGTTAAATAGGCGATCGCCGATTAACTATGACCCGGGACCAGTTCGGACAGAGTTTTTAGGGACAGTCTCGTACCGTTTTGTACACCCGAAATAATCCAATATTCGAACGTGTCCCGCCCACGTTCGCATAACTTTGCGTTACCTTTTCTCGCGGGAGCGTGCGCGCGCGCGCGCGCACCGTGAAACATATTATTTTACAGCGTGCGATACGAGCATCTTCTATACGTAACAAAATATAAATCCACTTATATGTATAGGTGTATTAACATACATGCACACACGTCTCTCTCGTTCGCACCGTTAATCGTAGGAGTTAATTAATATAATAAAGTCCTTAACGGCTAGACACGGTATTAAATTACAAAAAATTACAACCTCGCACATAGTCTTTCTTTCTTCTTATTTTTCTCTGCGTATGGTATTTATTTGTGTATGAGTGTGATCATGTGTGTGAGTGTGGGAGCGTGTGACGCGTTCCCCGATTCGAATTCTCGCGATTAATCGACCGACGGATGCCGAATCGACGATCCATGGATCGTCGTTCCAGGTCTCGGTTGGTTAACCGTCGATTAACCCGTTGTACAAGCTCGAAGTCGCAAGCTTTCGAGATACACGTTGTATATCGACGGTCTCGATGTTCGATTATCGCGAAACCGTCGCGATCCCCTGAAAACGTGCAACCGGCACAACAACCGTGTGTCCTCGTTCCCCGGAAGAAACAATAAATAATTATGATTCGACGAGTGAGCAACGAGCCCCCCTACCCCTCTTGCAGTTGGTACATTAGGGGAGACACGTTGTTTAATTTATAGCAATTTTTTAAAAATATTCTACGCTGGTAGAACGTCGTCGCTCGTCGCCGTCACTGACCCTCGCTATCACTGTCGCTTTTGTCTGAAACAAAATGTTTATTGATGTCACACTTCTGATCTTTAGTCGCTCAAGGTCACGTCGCCATCTTTTTTCCCAGGGTACGCGTGACGCTTCAGTCTGTCGTACAGATCGTCTTTCGTGCCATAAATACTAGCGTTCGAACGAGCGAGACTGTTCATTTTACCATTGTGCAAACTCTCTGCAAAAAGAAAAGAATGACGCGTTAGATATGTCATCGTCGGAAATTGTATTTTCTGTTGGTTGTACAACAGGTCTATAGACGTCTTAAGCAATCACGTTCAACGCCTCACCTTTCATGTAAGTCTCGTTATAGAAGTTGGGCATTTCCCAACCGTCCTCTTCGTCGTCGTAATAATGAGCATAAGTGCTATGATGCGACGGTGCAATAGATTCCGCGTACGGTGTGGGCGCGCCATAATAGAAGTTCACTTGCGAACCGTTCTGATCAGTGGCTGGCGTCAGCATTTTCTTGGGCTCCTTCTTGCGCGAAGCTCTGCAAAAGCAACATCAACAATCTCCGAGACAATCCAAGAACCCGATAAAAAAGAAAGAAAGTACACCAACCTGACACAGATCATCCATACAAGAAGGACAACGAAAATGATAAGGATAACACCGCCAGCGATACCTCCAGTGATATAGAAAAATTCAGACTTCTCCGTGCACCGTTTGCCAGTGAAACTGCCACTGCATCTACAAGATGGCTGTCCTCTCGAATCCTTCAAACAGACTCCTTCATTGTCACAGTAGCCCATGCAGACGTCAGTACACTCGGTACCAGTTCCATTGTACCCTGGTTTGCACTCGCACTTGAAGTCGCTGGTCTCAGGAATCAACAGACAATATGCATTTGCATCGCAGTGCATCTCTGCGTCGCTGGTTTCGCAGGGATTCGTGCAGTCTGCTTTGCTGGTCTGAAGAACCAAGAGAAAGAGAAGAATTATAGTATCAGCCAAATCATAATCTTCTAGTCTAGCACAGACGTTGCACGTTAAAACTTACCGCAGCTGCTCCCTTGGTGCTGGTATTCGGCGGGCAGGGTATGCAGAAGGTCTGCTGAGGCTCAGACTGGTACATGCCTTTCTTGCACTGCATGCACTCGTTCAGTGTTCCATTCAAGTAAGTACCAGGATCACAGACAGGAAGAGAGCACTCTTCTACCGACGCTGACCCCATGTTAGGCGTCGTCCTGCCCAAGGGACAAGCTTGGCAAGCAGCTTGGACTCCTTGAGTGCGATAACTTCCTCGAGGACAAGGCTCGCATTTGCCTTCGACGGCCAATTGCTGGCCGGATCCACATTCGTCTCTGCATTCCTCGCGAGATACAGCTTCTGCGGTCCTGGTAGTCTTTCCGAGTCCACAGAGTAAACAAGAGAAGCTACCCTCGTTAGGCTGATAGAATCCATGGCCGCAGTTCCGACATAAACCGGCAACGTCGTCATAGTACTTTCCAGCCGGACAACGTTCCTTGCAGTCTGCTGCACTTCTAGCACCTGGACCAACTGTTACGCTAGGACGTCCTGCGATCACTGGGCAGGAACTGCATTTTAGCTGGCCTGACTCGCTTTGGTAACTACCCACTGGGCAAGATAGACACTGCTTGGAGTCCTGGTCGTAGTAGGTTCCCACGGCGCAGGGCACTGAAATTGAAGATGAAGAATTGAGATGATAAATAGGTTGATTACAAGGTTGATCTCGAGTATCTCGAGTATGCTTACCACAATCCGGTGCCATGACCACCTGTCCAACAGGACAGTCGTAATCAGACTCCAAAGTCAACGATGCTGGATCAGGAACAGTGTTCGGAAGAATATCATGGACATCGAATTGGTCTTCTTCAAGGATCAGTCTCTCCAACAAGGTCTGAACTGTCGCCCTCTCGTTGGAGTTCGCGTTCAAAATCGGATCGCTATAAAAAATAGATGATTATTAGTAAATTGGTAATTACTGGATCATCTATTGCAGCGATAGATGAAGAAGAGTATGCGCAAATATGTACAGCCGTTATCTTTAGGCGAAGGTAACCAGGCAGCCTTTCCATGGGATCCTCAGTAAGACCTTATCGACACCTATTAATTCATGTAACCTATGTAACAATGTTCAAGACATCCTGGAATGCTAACATATGTATAACATGTCTAATACCAAATGTCGTTTTATCATTGCTTAACGCAGGGATCGAAGTATAATTAAATATCTTCCATTCTTAAAAATATTCACAAAATTATCAATTTTTATAAAATATTTTAAAAGGTGTCTTTTGATGGATTTGGTAGAAATAGTGTTAATATTAATCGATCCCTGGTTTGATATTCTGTTACAATCAAGGACAGAGCTGTTTGGTACTCGACTATAAAAAGGATTTTGACTATGCCAAATCTGAAATTATCCACCAAAAAGCTCGGTTTCTATTCAGGCGTTATACAGTTCGCGTTACATTGTTATTTTACTATTCCGTCGTTGGTACCTGATTAAGTACCCTCACGATCGCGTCCCATTTACACAGTCATGTGTGAACAGTTAGTAACAACGTGCATACCAGTCAGTTAGAATCGACTTATCAGTTGTCAGATAATCGTACAATTAATCGTAGCCAGGCCTTGTTCATCTTTCGATCGATGAAGCGATATCGTAATTAAGATTGACTTGTACAGTCAACGTCTTCGAACGGTGCTAACACGGAGAAAATTTCTTGTTACTTCTTGACATTCGATTGGAGGGTTCAGAAAAACTGAGAAGATTTATTGTAGCCAAAAATAGAGATATTTCTCAAAGAGGAATGCAGCTCCTAGCTTGCAATTAATATGCCAGATTTGATTCCATCTTCTATCAGTTGTACCTAAGACAATTTTCAACTGCAAGGTACGGGAAAATTTGGTATAGTAACAAATCGTCTTTTCTCCGTGCGCACCTCATGCATCTAGGGAGTGGTAGATGATCACAAATGGATTGATAAGAATGAAAGGTGTGATGTCGGGTAACACCGAGCCCCGCGATGACGAGAACACATGTACAATGATGGATTTCGCACGTGGCGTTAATCGAGGTGTCCTTACTTTATCGCCGGGAACGAGATCTCCACCTCGTAGGTGTCACTGCCTTGCCGCGCCTGTCTCGTTCTACGATGCAACACAAGTAACATATTGCTCAGTAAACTGATTCAATGATCGTGTGCGCGGATCGAAACATGTCTGCGGCTAATACTATTCAATCGTTCGCGATCGGGAAATCAAAAGAAGCGCAATAATATTTATTAAAAATGGGACACTTACGACTCTGCTGGAACTACGGCAGAAATGATGTAGGTGCCGCCATCTTCTTCGTTGGTTTCCCGGGTCGTGCGTGCACGATGGTCGCATTGCACGTCGATGTTCAGGTCTTTGCACTCTCGAGTTCCTGTTGGATGACATGGACATTACAGGTTTAGAGGATTGTTTTTCAGGGTCTAACATTGAAATGATGAGAAGCGACGTACCTTCGAAGGAATACGAGCAGAAGTTCCAGTCCCTGTTCAGGGAGTTCACTGCGTCCCTAACCTTCTTCTTCAGCACGCCCTGGCCAGCTTCATTACAGAGGACTGATGTTGGGAAGTTCATTTTGATCCTAAACACACGCTGAGCTGCTGTAGCGCCTGAAACATCGAACAAGACTTTAGAAATTGAAGAAGAAACTTGACATTTTTGGAAAGCGTGGACGAAGGGTATAGTGTTACTTGTGCAAGCAGGGTAGATCAAAGGAAGCGACGGGTCATTCGTAGGCCTCCAGAAGCCTTCAGCTCCACAGGTGTAGAATTTAGGAACTTCCTGAGAAAACCTAAGTCCAGAGTTGCAGGAGATTTCGCAGACCTTGAATTGTCCACCTGAGCCCCAGTCTTTGCATTGTTGAGCGCCTCCAATTGGGTCAGCCAGTTCAGGACAGAAGTCAGCTAAACGACAAACCACAAGATGATCAACAATATCTAATAATTCATAGCCCATCCAAACACAAAGGATTTAAAGATTAACTTACACAGCACGTAGACCTTGAAGTTACAGCTAGCAGAGTTGCCAGCCTGATCATAGGCCACATAGCTAATATCATAAGTTCCCCACATCAACGTCTGGCCAGACTTGTGTCCATTCTTCTCCTGAATCCTCACGATTCCAACGTTATCGATAAATCGTGGTTCGTCCCAGGTGACTATGGATGAACCGTTCTTTGCAATCACCCAGAGATCTCCTGGACAGTGGTCAACCTTGGGTGGGATCTTGTCAGATTCCAGTTGCTGACACTTGCTGCCACCATAGCCAGGTGGGCACACTCTTTGTCCACAGTGTGATGGCACAACTCTCTCAACACCACCAACTGTTTCGTCGTAGCCAGCCCAAGTTAGTACCAGACCTTGATAGAGCACTGGTTCGGTGCGACAGTCTCGGACCTGTTTCTGGATCTCGTTGGTCACGTGAAGCGCTCTACTCCAAATCTGGACCTTGGTCAGGTGACCTTGGAAGCCAGATTCGGTGTAGCCCTTCGCGTTTTCGCTCTGAGGCTTTCCGAGGACTGCCCAGGCGCTGAAGAAGACATTTTGTGTTTAGTTTTTTTTTAAAGTTAGTTCAAGTAATAGTTCCCAAGACCTGAAAGCAGTTTTGACAAAATTAACTCACTATGGTGGTAGGGATCTTCCACTGCCATAGCCGTCAGTCTTGCTAGCAATAAGTCCCTCTGTGATCAAGATCAGTTCACCACCGTTGTCACCATTCCAAACCACAGCAACGTGATGCCATTGGCCGTCATTAATCGTAGCATACTCTTTGAATGGAAGATAGACATCTTGCAGATCATGGAACAGAGACACCTGGACACCATTACTGTGCGCTTGGATCATCAGTCTTCGGTTTATTGGAACGTGTGGTGAGCTGTAGCAGAAATTAAGAAATTATGGTCTTGTTAAAGGATTGGTATGGAGAGATTAGGTAACTTGGTAAAGACTTACCTAACGCCATAGAGGGTGAAGAAGATTCCAGCCTCATCCTTTTGGATGTACTGAACCCACATAGCCACAGTTAGGCTCTTACTTCCGCTGGTGAAGAATGGAATCACTTGAGCCGCGCTGCTTCGAGCTGGGTCGCTGAAGTATAAGTCGTAATCCACTTGGATTGCTGTAAAATGTGATCAATTTTTCGTGATTGTAATTTAGCAATACAATTTACTGGTGGCGATTGCGTAATATTGATTTTATAACGATTTACAAACACTTACATTTTCTGCAATCATCTCCAGTTAAATTGAACGGACACTGGCAGAAGAATTTGCCAGTGAGATCGATGCAGCTTGCTGATGGAGGACAGGAGTTTTCCTTGCAGTCAATTATGTCATCCTCGCACGTTTTGCCTAAAAAAATGATAGAAAGAATAATACATAGAATGATTGAAAAAGACCAAAACTTTTGCATACACCTAATGCATTATCCCCAATTACCTGTGTATCCTGGTGGGCAAATGCAAGTGAAGCCAGGTCCATCGTCGATGCAAGTGGCGCCATTCTTGCAGGCACCAGCCTGGCAAGCATCGTACTCATACTGACATCCAATACCAGTGTAGTCATCAGGACATGTGCAGTTAAGTCCAGACCCGAAATCTTGGCAGCGTCCATTGTGCATGCATGGGTTACCGATGCAGCGTTCCGGAGCGGTTTCGCACTGTTTGCCATCAGTTCCCGATGGACACCTGTAAATCCATAACATCATAAATAGATTGCGGATCTTTATGAAGAATAAAAAGAAGAACTGTATGCAGAAGAACTCGATAATACTTACACACAGAAATAATCCAGGAACAAGTCAACGCAAGCAGCGTCGTTCTGGCAAGGATGGTTCTGGCACATTCCCACATCAATCTCGCAATGTACACCTGTCCATCCCTCAGGACACATGCACTTGAATCCTCCAACTTCATCTCTGCAAGTAGCACCGTTCAAGCACGGTCCCGAGGAACAGTCATCGATGTTGACTTCACAAGCAGCGCCAGTATAGCCTTCACGACAATGACAAACGAAGGTGTTGTCAAGGTCAACGCAACGATCAGTTCCAACTGGGCTGCAAGGATCACTGAGACACTCGTCCAGCTCTGCCTCGCATTGGAGACCAACGAAGCCTGGTCTGCACTTGCACACGAATCCTTCTAATTGATCCAAACAACTTCCTCCGTTCTGGCAGGGTTCCGATGAGCAATCATCAATGGTGTGTTGGCACTGTTTTCCTGTGTACCCAGGTTCGCAAGTACAAGTGTAGCCATCTATCTGGTCAATACATTGACCACTGTTTTGACAAGGTTTATTGCCACATTCGTTGATGTTGGTCTCGCAAGCTGAGCCAGTCCATCCAGGATGGCAAATGCACTCATGGCTGAACAAATTGTCTACGCAAATGCCATTCAAACAAGGATTTCCTGAACACAAGTCAATCTTGTCGTGGCACCGTTTCCCAGTGAATCCTGGAGGACAGTCGCAGCTGAAGTCCGCGATTAGGTCAGTACAGTTGGCTCCCAGGAGGCAAGGCTTCTCTGCGCAGTCGTCCGTGTTGATCTCGCAGCTCTGACCTTCCCAGCCTGCCACACAGTCACATTTATAGCGACCTTGTTGTAGAGCTACGCAGGTGGCGCCGTTGTTGCAGGGGTTGCCACTTGCTGTGCAAGGGTTTATCTGTAATTGTTGAATGGAGATTAAGGAGGGGCAATTGGACATTCAAATAGGACAATTTGATATTCAAATAGAACAACCTGTCTATACTTCATCAAAAAAACTTACCGTGATATCGCAGTCGACTCCAGTATACCCAGACCTGCACAAGCACGTATAATTATTGAACCCGGGTTCATCCTTACACATAGCTCTCTCAGGGCAAGTATCGTTGCTACAGTCCGACTTCTCCTCTTGACAATTAACACCAGAATACCCATTAGCACACTGACACCTATAACCCTGTGGCAAATCAATACATGTCGCTCCATTATAACACGGCTGGGAAGCGCACTCATCAATATCGATCTCGCATCGTCTTCCGGAGAACCCAGCGGGGCAAAGACATTGAACACCATGTCCCATGGGTACACATAGACCACCATGCTGACAGACACTGTCAGTGCATTGCACGGGCTTGCATTCCTCTCTACCAACTGCACCTGGACCGTCAGTGTACATATTTGTTGGACATTCAACACAGGTGGTTGCTCCGTGTTGAGGTTGGAAGAAGTCCTTAGGACATTGAGCACAAGGAGCCAGGCCAGTGTCAGAGTACATGCCAGGTGCACATTTTGCTCTACATCGATCCCGACCTGGTGCGGATGGCTGGTAGGTGAATGTTCCTGCTGGGCAAGTCTGGCAGTCCTTGTACCCACCAATTGGGGGTTCACCTGTGTAGCTGTTCCTGGGACATTCTAGACAGGGTACTAGTCCCGTGGGCGAGTATGTACCATATCCGCAGACTGGTATGCAGTCGTCTATGCTCTTGGAACCTTCCTCTCTGGTGTATGTACCGAAGGGACAACGTAAACATGAGCCTTGGCGGTCACTGTTCTGGTAGAAGCCTTTGGGACAGGATGTGCATTGCTTTTGCTTCTCTCCGGCGAATGAGCCAGCGGGACAGTGCACTGTAATTCAAAGTTATTTGATATAGTTCTGAACTTGGTTCTTGCTGAACCTACCATCATGAAATGACTAATATGATTATACTGTGGGAGTGACTATACTCACAGCATCGTGGTACGTCGTTAGTATCCATGTTCAGAACTTCTCCAATACTGCACGTAAAACCTCTAGTAATTGACGATTTTAACGCTCTGAGAGGGGGACACTGATTGCCAATTGCAGAGACGTTCAACAAAGGTTCTATGACAGCACTGGTCGAAGGGACAGAGAGATCGAAGATCAGGTTCAACGTAGATCCGCAGAGATCGTACAATTGAGGCTGGCGAATAGCGGGAACAATGACCAGAATGAAGTCCATCTAAAATACAGAAGAAAATTCTCAGTAAAATCTATACTCACAACATTCTTAGATTAACAATTATTGTAACGTTGCTGTGCGTACCTTCAGGACATTTTCTTCCAATAAATAGGGCACAGATCTCACGAATGACACGTTCATATTTACGTTGACAGCGGAGCAACGTTGAGTTAGTATGTTGTTTAGGTTCATGTAGTATTGAGACATTAAGTCCTGATATTGTGGTAGGCAAGATCTCGAAACTGCACCGTTGGCACGATAAGTCACAGCTGCTACCACGTGGTAATTGGCCTGTTGTGTGTCTGTAAAAAGCAATTAAATTATGGATGTTTTACATGAAGAAATTGAGAGCTAAATAGGATGGATAATCGTGGCCAAGGAACTGAATGAAACTCACTTTCAGAGACGCAATCAGGAACAACCGAGGCAGGAGACCAGTGTTTAGTAACATCGCAAGTGAACGTCTTCACAGGAGCACCATCAGTGAACCTGTACCCATTCTTGCATGTCGCAATACACTGCAAACCCTTGTCCCCAGGGACACATTTTAATCCCCCATGAGCAGGTGGTTTCAATTCCCAATCCACACAAGGCGTAGCTTGCACTGAGACTTGGAAATGACAAGACGCCCTATTACCACTAGAGTCAGTCGCATAAACTGTTACATTCTCGAAGCTGCCAATCGGTATCACTGCTCTCTCAGGAACGAAAGTGATCTTTACAGGTCCAGAGGCATCGGTAGCATTAATCCTTCTTCTAGTTTCGTTAAAGTTAACACTATAACTTTCCTGTTTATCGATCAACTCGATCACGTAGCTCTGGGGACAGCTGAGCCTAGGTGGCGTCAAATCTGCAAACAATTACGCAAACATTAAAATTATATCGATTAATCAAACAAATCACAAAAAAGAAGACATCAACACCAACCTGGCACAGTGATGTTAATCTCACAGATAGCAACATTCCCGTCATAGTCGAACGCCACATACTTCACCACAGTGTCTTCAAACACCCTCAAAGGCGTTCTGAAACTATGAGGTTTGACTTCAAGCCTTGCTATACTGCCACTATTATCAATAGCAGTAGGCTCAGTGAAGTTGACAGGCAATAATCCACCGTCAGCACCCTTTTGTACAACAATCGGCTGCTGAGGACAATTCTGGAACACCGGTGGCTCATTATCCACGCAAGGAGAGAAGCCATAATCGTAACCCAACAATGGTTCAGCAACAGGCTCCTCGCAGCCCATTAGCTCAAACTTCAAGCATGCGTTGTCCATGTAGCTGACAATACCCAAGATAACGAACCTCGCCTGAACATACTTAGGCAAGGTGATCATAGCTAGCTCGCCATAATTTCCAGGGTCCCTCATGGTTAGGTTGAAGTTGGGGAAGTAGACCACGTAGTTTTCGTTCTCGGCTTGCTTGTAGAAGAATCTGATCTCTGTAGGTCTCCCAACGATGTCATTAGTGACCACACCTTTTACTAAAATCGCCTTCACACGGAACACCTGGCCTAGATCAACGCTGACATAAGTGAAGGCCTCTTGCTTGCCACACCAGCCAGTCACAGAGTTCAGACGAACGTTCTTAGCTTCGTAGTTTGGCTTCTCTGTGGTTGCATTGATGGCTGAGTCAGGGATGCGACCGGAAGCTAATCCTAGAGGCTTCACCACTTTACATTCCGGTTCCCTGACGCAGACGATGGGTCTAGGGTTGATGAGGATGTACCCTGGTCTGCTGCAACCGAATTGCACTTCTGATCCTTGTTCATAGCTTCTGGCAATCTGGAAGCCATCACTGGGTCTGCCAGGATCCTCACAAACTGGACCTTCGCATCGAAGATTCCCAAAGTCCCAGATGCTATTAGCTTGACACCTGACAACGTTGTCATGGCGATTAGTCTGTCCTGCTAGCTTAAACGTGTCCTGGCAGCCAAAGAAGAAGGATGATTGGTATTTGGTGTCTAAATATTGACCATATTCGGCTCCAGGTGTAGGTAGAGGCTTTCCACAGTCTGCTCTGGGACAGGCTGGTTGGGCTCCTGATAGCCAATAGTCTGGTAGCCCTGGTTTAGGATCGTAGACGCATTGTCGGAAACCGGAAGTTGCTGTGTTGCGAAGGTAGCGACCATTGCTGCCGCATTTTAGAGTGACGTTCTGTTTGAAGGGTACCAGGACACTCGCTTCATCGCTGCGAAGCACTGAGAGTCCCTCGTTCTTGTCGTCTGGCAAGGATACACACTTTGCGTCTGTGGAAAGATAGTAATCGTTTAGAGTTTGCCGAGGGTTGAGACCATAATAATCATTTAGACATTGATTTAGTACTCACATTGACACTCAGGAGTAGTGCCATTCCAAACTCCACTGGATGTACAGATGACAGCTGAGGAACCAGATAGTACATAACCAAAGTTGCATTGGAACTTCACTAGATCACCAAAGTGATGTTGTTGCTGTAAAGAAAAATCGAAATAAGGATTCTGAAAGAACTATTAGGTACTATTTGAAAAAATGCTTGTCACATCAAGTACTCACCTTGGTCGACAAGGTCTTGCCATTTTCCGGTGCAGACAGTGCGGGACACATAACAGGTACACAAGTCTTGTTCTTCTGATACAAGTCTCCATCCCTATCACCAGTCTCGTACTTCTCAATATAAAATCCAGCAGTGCCGTTGCCCTTGTACAATTCGTATCCAGTGTTACACATGCAAGCATAGCTGCCAGGATTGTTAATACATTTCTGATGACAGCCACCGTTGTTAACAGAGCATTCATTGATGTCAGTGCACTCGAGACGAGTGCATCCCATGATTTCTAGCTTCATGCAAGGCGCGCCGATGTAATCTTGCACTCTGAACCTGATGTACCTAGCCTCAATTGGCACTGGGAGGTTCAGGACAGAAAGAGTTGGCTCCAAGATTCTGAACTCTACTGGAGTGCCATCAGGATTTGTGTAATCCTTGAAGATGTCTGTTAGGTCGTCGGTATACTGAATACGAACTGCTGATGTGTACGCTATGTTACCGTCTACCCTGGCAACGACTTGAGTTCGGAATCCGCGAATGATAGTGGGAGCTTTCATGTCGATCATCACCCAGTTGGTACCTGGTTCGATGTTGTTGCCGCACCAACCGTCGCCATTGTTCAGACGAATGCCCTGAAAAGGAACATCACGATTGTTCAATTATCACTGTTTTCAATTACATCCACTCATTTTTGTTATAAATGCATTAAATCCACAGTCTATCGATTACAAACACTCACTGTTTTCGTGTATCCGTTTTCGGAGCTCGAAACAGTGATGGACTCGTCAGGGATGCCTCCATTAATGAGTCCAAGGTCTCCAATTGGTCTACACTCCATGGTAGGAGCGAATCCGGACTTGCACTTGCAGGTGAATGCACCTGGATTGTTTATGCATTCGGTGGAAGCCAGATCGCACTGGCTGGATGCACACTCGTTGATATCTGAAAAGCAAAATTAATATCATGAATCATGAAATTACCAACCCAGAATACTTACTAGACCGCGAATGTTTCTGCAAAATAAAAATTCTTACCTTCGCAAGTAGGAACATTATCGAAATGCTGAGTGGGTCCACACTGTATAATATTAGACCCAGATAATTTGTAGCCTCTGTTGCACTGAACCCTGGCATCGTCTCCATAAAAGTAGTCTCTGGACATGTCGACCACGAAACCGTTCTTGATCGTGGGCAGCAATGGACATTCAGCTCCTACACAAACCATTGTCAATTGTCGTTTTGCAACCAGCCTTGCGAATGAACATTATATACTTACTGGAACACGTTGGCACTTCGTCGGACCAGGTGCCGTTGCTCATGCAGAGAATAACCGGATGCCCACTTCTCACGTATCCTGGCTCGCATTCGAACCTAACTATGGTTCCGTAGCTGCGACCGCCTCCGTTTAGGATCGTGATGTTCGAATGGGGAGCTTCGGGAAGTGGCGAACACTGAGAGGCTGCGGAAAAGTAGCAATTTTTTATAAAATTTCGTAAGATTTTGTAAGATGCTACAAGAAGGGGCTACAAGAAATCCAAAAGGACAGTCTTTCCTAACGTTTTACGTATAAAGAAAGCTTGTTTTTGAACACTTACCCAGGCAGGAAGGTTTCTTTTCCCATCTCCCATCAGCCATGCAAGAGATTTTCTCAGTAGGTCTACCAGATGGGAACGCAAACCCTGCGTAGCACTGATAGGTAGCTAAGCCTTTGTAGGTGACGTTGGACGATCCAATAGAAAATCCATTGTCAATTTGAGGTACAGGGCCACAGTAGACCTCTTGGCAGTTGGGGATGTAGGTAACAGACCAGTTTCCACCTGGTAGACACTCTGTGGTAAGTTTTGGCTTGCCAGTTGCGAACTCCTGGCCCAGGGGACATGAGAATGTGACAGGTGTGCCGAAGGCAGTGTCTCTGCTCGAGGCGAGTGCCCCTTCGCCCGATTGGAGGTACGGACAGTCTGTAAACATTAAAGCATAAATTAGACTTGGTAAGATAATATTTTAGCTGCCATAACATACAAGTATTAAAATGATATTAAACATGCAATTCAATGATGTACGTACCTGCTGAGAATTCAGCTTGCCAGCCAGGGCTGCTGTGCAACGCATCGGAAGTGAACCGGACCAACATCTCTCCACTTTCGGCAGTGAGCGTGATTTTTGGTCGAGTGTTAGACGTGAATCCGTTCCCAGGATGCAGTCTAAGGCCGTTAGTGTTGGGACCATCGTAGATCTGTCGATCGAAGTTGTAAATCAAACAGGTGAAGCACAGACCCCCCATTATTCGAATCTGAGAAGATGGAGTGTTTTAATGAAAGGATGAGGGTACCTGTACAAAATCAGTCTTGTGAACGTTAAAGCTAACGAATTTGAGAGACAGTGGTCCTCCGTGAGGGTTCTTGACCCTGTACAAGCATTCCTGGTTGTTCGGGTAGTCGTTCAGGCCGAAAGATGGCGACTGAACGGTCCCGTTTCTCGCGATGATCGTGGCCTTGCAGCCCTGAGTGTATCGAATGCTAAATCCGCGTCTCGAATCGCCGAGGCTCGTCTTCAAGTAGAGATACAGGCTGTTCCCGGTAGACATGATCACCGACGGGTTATCCTCGGACTTTCCTGTCAATCTTGCGATAGGCCTACTCATCGGTGAGTCACCGTCTCGTACGAGGATGTAGTCACGGTTCGTTTCGAGATCCAAGTCCTCGATCTGAGGGAAACGCGAACAAATAAGAAGAAGAAGAAGAAGTTGTTGTTGTTGCTGTTGCGGTGCATCGATCGATTTGAAATTCTCGACGCAACGCACGTGCATTTTTGTATTTGCTTATTTACATGCGCGCGCATATACACTACCTCCAGAGACATGATACGACCAGGCTGCGCTTGCAGGATGTAGAGACATTCCAAACCACCCGGATAATTCTGCGGATATCCCGGTGAAGTGAGCACTTGTCCTTGAGGCGTCGCTCGGAGAATACCGCCGCAGGTTTGCGGTTCGGTCTTCCAAGAAGCACGGAAACCTTTCCTCTCCACGGAAGAGTCCGTGCTGAATTTAATAATCATAAAATTCGAGGCTGATACGAACAGCTTGTTGCTCAGCTCCTGCTTGCCAGAGAGAGTCGCCAGGTTTACGGACTTCTCCTCCGTACGGCCGCCGACCAGAATCTGGACTATGTCGAAGCTCTTCTCCGTCTCGAATTCTTGGAACTGGACAGTTTCATCGGACGTTAGCTCATTTTCAAAGTATTGATATATTACATAAATTAATATTGTTCCGAGAACTGTATGTACGTTCACGGTCCCGTTTCGTTTTGAATCCGCATGCCGACATGAACGACTCGGTTTTCAACTGTTTCGATGGAATACCGAGCTAGTTCAGTAGAAGCATAGCTTTAGTAAATTCAGTTATAAAGTATATTTGCATTTTTTATTCAACAGTTACCCTTGCTTCCCAAAACCGACAAAAATATAGCGACTATCAAAGCTAATTTGGAAAAATGTTACCGGAATGTAAAAAAGTATTATATAATCTTCCAGCTATCGCTAACATGAAAACATATAATGTAATCTTATGATATGCAGAATAAAGTATATAATTAATTCGTGCAGCGTCCCAGCGCGTACCTGCAAAAGGATGTTGTGGCCTTGGGGCCCCTCCAAGGTCCACTTGCAGTTGCTCAGGGGTGCATACTTGTGCGGGTAATTAGGACTTTCGACAACGTCTCCGCTGCTGGCCATGTAAAACTGACAATTAGCCGGGCAGTCGATTTCGTCAGAGAAGTCGCCGCAGTCGTCCTGTTTGTCGCACCTGAACGCCGCGTTCACGCATTTCCCGTTCGAACAGTGGAACGAGCCTACGAAACGGAGATCATACGAGTCAACACGCATCATGGGAATAGGTGATTAAACCTGGGTCACGTGCGCGATGATTTACCTGCGGGGCAGGCGTTGGCGCGGCACATGAACGGAAGCAATGATTCACACGTGGTTAACTCCCACGTTTGCCGGTCGTCCGTCAACGCGACGTCCACGCATTCACCTGATTGCGGATTCGGCTGCCTCGACGCCCAGAAACCTGAATACCATAACTGTTACCGCCTTCTGTCGACATTTATCCAACCACCGGAATTATATCAAATACGTCAGAGCTGTCAGAAAAGCTGATCCGAGTACGAACATTGTAGAATCGCCTAATGAATTTTTTGCAATTCAAATCATGCGAACGCACGATAAGGATAAAAAGTATTTCTGCCAGGTATTGTGGATTAATGGAACCTCGTTAATTGAAAATAATAGATGCGTTTCGGATCTGTCAAAAGTCATAGTGTAGGAAAAGGCTATTCAAATGCGCGTGTGCCTCGCCAGACGAGTAAATTGCAACTCGTGCCGGCGCGGCGCGGCGCGGCGCAGACGTAAAAGCGAGACGGTATCTGCGCATTGTTGTGGGAAAAGTATGTCTTCGTGCCGTATACACCGTGCAGTTCCGCGTTTCCGTGACCCCGATGAAAACCGGCTGGTGAACACACGTGCACGGACGAGTTTTATCATAGAAAAAGGTGTCCATTAATCCACCGTCCGAACATACAGTTTTCTAATTGCTAATTAGACTTAACGTATAAAACAGTGCGCGCGGTACGCAGACTGAAGTTTCGAAGATAGGGGGTTTACTGTATCAATGTTACTGTCTCGGGTAAACTGGACTTCAAAATGGAATTTAGAATTCAACGTTCAACTGGTTTTCTATAAAATTTACACATCAATGGTGGTGGCAAGTTTCTCCTGTTGAGTTGTAGTATCAACGCACGACTAACACAACAGTTCGATCGTGAATCTTGCCAAGCAACGAGTCGAAGGAAACATGATTTTACAAACCGGCGTATTGGGAGACGAGCATTCCTGCAGCCGATTCGAGCGTGTTGGTCCGTAAATCGTCGAGGGAGGCCAAACCCAGCCAGTAACGATCCAAATGCCGGCCGATCATGCTCGCGGACATGTTGTTCTCGCTGTACGACTCCACTACCATCAATTCGCTGCCGTACCTGCAATTGTACATGAATTCGTCGATCTCTTGCTCCATTCTAGCGTGTAATAACACGGCTGCAAAAGCACATCGCTTTGCCTCTGCTTTTCTCTTCGGTCGTTCCTCGCGAAACTCGAGACCAAAAAATGAAAAACTCGCTCGGAACATTCCAAATAAAATTTCTGCTTTGTAGAACGTTCGCAAGGCTTACCTTTAAAGTATTATCTCGTGCTACTTATTACAAGATTTGAAAACATACCGTGCACAATACTTCTCACGTTAATGATTGAAGGGTGGAAAGTGTGCTCAAACAATTTGTAGATACTTCCAACGAAGCGAAAAATCGTAACGCGAACAATATTGTTAATTACCAGAGACGATTGGACCACTTACCTTCTGCATAGTTCCGCCGCTTTTTCCCAGGAATGCCTGATGTTGAAGAATTTGTAACAATGTATGCCTCTCAGTTCCCATCCTGCGCAACAACGAATCGCCTCATTTAGTTTGTATTGCGTGCCGGCGCGACGGTGTTGCATATAAAAATAGAGTGGCTCGTCGCTGAATAAAGTTGCGATGTTCAACGACGAGGCAAGTTTATCCATCAACGTCGAAAAACCGAATATTCTCATTTGCTGCTAAGAACATTTTCTACTAGAAAGTGTTCTTTCTGAAGTATGGAACATGTATATTTCAATCGAACCGAGAATGCCACACTTTCCCTCCAAAGTACAATTTTTAAGTGGTCGTTGCGAAGAGAAAACTTCCCTTTGCACATCGAAAGAAATGCACAAAAAAATTTTCGAAGAATGGAGACTACATCCTTTGGAACGAGCATAGAAAATTGTAATAAATGAATACAACCTATTAAAAAGGTCCCTAATCATTGCGGTACAATTACCAGAATCGTAGTTGGGAGAGGGTTCCTGGGGTTTCTTCTGGAAGTTTCAGAGACTTCATGGGACCCAGGTCGTCCCCATGGGGAACCAGTTACGTGGCGTGGTAGATCAATTCGCAACGGGCGAAGCCTTCGAGGTGGCAGGAAACGCGGTTAACCGGTGACCTGTACAGACAGTGACGGACAGAACGACCTCGATCGTTTTTAGTGCGACGCACCGTATGCGAGTCAAAGGTAGGTCGGTGGGTAAACGGGTAACATTGTAAAAGAGAATCCGCCGCCGAGTGAAACGTCCTCGCGTGCTCGCTTTGTTGACCGTTCGAATTGAGAAGTCAGGGACTGGTTCCACGGTGCAAATAGAATTTTTGCATTCCGAACGTGGAACTTTCTGCGCGAAGAGCACACACACATCTGCTTCGAATGAAAGTGTCTGCTTCGCTTTTAAGTTACCTAGATTTTTGGTGTTAAGATTCGGGTTTTACGGGGACTCTCGAAGAGAGCTGGAAGCTAGAGTTCATCTGCTAAAACTCCAAGCTGGAGTTGATCGGTAAGATTTTTAAAAATGGGAACACAGGTAGCATCTGTGCGACACACACAGGTATCTAGGAAACTGGTACTCTTGTGTCTGTCTACCGAGAAATCGATTGGTGTCATGAGAGATCGTCGGCTATCCTACTTGTTCGGCGACTCCTCAAGAGGATGACGCCTCGGAAATCAAAAGTGCCGCGGATAACCGTGATTCTTTTTGCGGAGGCTCGACTAGATTGCTATTTATGCGTTCAGTAGGTTACAGCAAGAATCGTTCTTGCACGTTGATACACATGAAATAGCTATTTCACAGAATATTTCGCATTTCAATGAACATAACAATGAACTGTTTGACCTTTTTCGAACTTGCACACCTTGTCGGTACATCGGAAATATTGTGACGCTAATAATTACTAACCATTTGCCCTTCAAATGATCCAGAGCTTGGACACGCGAGTAAAGTGACTACGAAGTTTAAGTGCCGCGGATAACCGTGATTCTTTTTTCGGAAGCTTGACTAGATTGCTATTTATGCGTTCAGTATGTTACAGCAAGAATCGTTCTTGCACGTTGATACACATGAAATAGCTATTTCACAGAATATTTCGCATTTCAATGAACATAACAATGAACTATTTGACCTTTTTCGAACTTGCACACCTTGTCGGTACATCGGAAATATTGTGACGCTAATAATTACTAACCATTTGTCCTTCAAATGATCCAGAGCTTGGACATGCGAGTAAAGTGACTACGAAGTTTAAGTGCCGTGGATAACCGTGATTCTTTTTTCGGAAGCTTGACTAGATTGCTATTTATGCGTTCAGTATGTTACAGCAAGAATCGTTCTTGCACGTTGATACACATGAAATAGCTATTTCACAGAATATTTCGCATTTCAATGAACATAACAATGAACTGTTTGACCTTTTTCGAACTTGCACACCTTGTCGGTACATCGGAAATATTGTAACGCTAATAATTAGTAACCATTTGTCCTTCAAATGATCCAGAGCTTGGACACGCGAGTAAAGTGACTACGAAGTTTAAGTGCCGTGGATAACCGTGATTCTTTTTTCGGAAGCTTGACTAGATTGCTATTTATGCGTTCAGTATGTTACAGCAAGAATCGTTCTTGCACGTTGATACACATGAAATAGCTGTTTCACAGAATATTTCGCATTTCAATGAACATAACAATGAACTATTTGACCTTTTTCGAACTTGCACACCTTGTCGGTACATCGGAAATATTGTGACGCTAATAATTACTAACCATTTGCCCTTCAAACGATCCAGAGCTTGGACACGCGAGTAAAGCGACTACTAAGTTTAAGCGAACTCAGTTCAGTGTTTCTTCGAACACGGTATAGGTACGATCAGGTGAATTAATGTACGATTACTCAATGACTTCTCAATGTAATTTCAGTTGGCCTCACCGCGAAAGACCTCGGCGGCCTTCCTTTCTTTTAAAAGGTCAAACGGCCATGTTGGTACCACGCACACGCTGTTCGTCTCTCGTTTATTAGCACTTTCCTGTCCGAGAGGAACGCGGAATATTCTTGTGCCGACACTAACGCGTCTGATGAATTTTAATCTGAATATCATCGCTGGCTTGAAATTAGAAAAATGTGAATAATCATCATCTCCACCGGCAGACAAAGTAAGTATTTTCCGTGTCCTTCGGATTACTTATTGCGAATATGTAAATATACTTAAGTCTCCAAGGTCTGTTCGTATACTTTAGGAGCACCCTGTATCGGCACAGCATTAAAATCCAACGCAAACAACCTGACGGGATCTCGGATACGACACAGCGGACGATCTGTCGCGAGAACGTTCCGTACGCTCCACTTTTTGGAATCCCGTTCCAGCAAAGTATGTACATATGTAAATGCACACGGTACCGTTCAAAAGTTTGGGCATACAGGTCGCAAAATATTGTACAGTCGTTTCAGTGTATATTTCGAGTTTCAGCCGTGTACTTGTTTAAAGCCTTACCGAATTTCCTTAATCGCACCCCTCCTACAACCACAAATTCCGGAATCTATGACATTCTATGGGCTCGCGAAAGGTCGAGTTTACGAAATAAGCTTTACAGAAACCGGTCGCCGTCTTATACTTTCTATATGCGAATGTCTCAAGTTATTGCTCGCGTGGATGTTATAATTTATCACTCCATTGACTGTCACCGTGCGTATACCTGAACATAAAAACGCCCACAATGATCGACACAGAAGGACTATACCAGCAATTAGACCATCGAACAAACAAATAGTTAAATCGTCAAATCGAACTATCCTACAGAAAATCTACCCCAACAGCAAGACTTTCGCAGTCTACTAACGCCGCTAATTAACAGCTCCCATTCACAACTCGAGTCCGCCATTTCGCGTGCAGACTTAATGGCACTCGAGCAGCGCTCGCTTACCGAAACCATTGCCACGGCGATGCACGCTCGCGATTGATCGCGATTCCCCCGTGTGCAAGGTGGCCAACCGTGACGCGAATTCGCGAGGTGTATTTTTAAGAATCGTCCTCCTGTAGGACGTCTCCGATGCGATGCAGCACGACGGCCAAGATGCGAGGGAGAAGGAGAAGGATTCACGGTTTAGGAATGCCGTCTCGTTTCTTGGCCTTCCTCTCTCCTCCCCTTTTACTCCTGGTGCAACCTACCTGCGTGATCTCTTGGCATCGGTATGCCATTATTGTGCAGCAGGTCGAGAATTTCGGGCTGCGTTCACCTAACCGAACGGTCCACCATCGTTCCCGGTTTTCGTGGGTGGAGATGGGTTTTCGGGGGTGGAGAGAATTGGGAGGGGCGAGGGGGCCAATAGATCCTGCCACGGACAAATAAATCCTAGATCCTAGGCCGCGCTAATAGACAGCCATGGCGAATGGATTTCACACTCGGAGGCTACTTTCTAGAGCCAGATGTTGCACGGCTGGGAAAAAGCCTTGGCAAAAAATGAGATGCTGTACGGTTGTTGATGTACACGAGAATATAATCGTACCGCAGAATCTTGATCTTGAGTCGTTGATGAAGAAGGTGTGGCAAAAAAAAGTACTCCGGTGGTAATTGTGGATGTTAATTTTTAAGGAGCGATGAATAATCATGGAATATTGATATTATAATACAGCCTGCTGGATCTAACATTATAATGTTGTTGTGTGTAAAGGCTCAAAAACATACACTTGCTCGCGTGTATTTCGATGCGTGGCGAAGAAACGCTTCAGGGATTTTAATGCGCGACGAAGTATCGAGGAGATTTCAACGAGTGTGTTGAAGTACCGTTCCGGGGAACCGAATGCGCGTTAATGTACCACTTGGGATATTTTATTGTCTATATTGGGTGTATTATAAACTTCAGGCTTCGAATACCTTAACATGCTCTGATACGCGAATTATCGAATGGGGGTTCCTCGAAAAGAATATTTTCTAAACAATCAACGTATCAATTACACACCCGAACTGTGAAGCGTTCATCGTCGCTGGAAAACTGAATCAGCTTTAATAACATCATTCCGCAAGAATCACGCGCGCCGATACGGCAAATTAAACCGGGTTCACAATATCATTATGCTTTCTACATCTCGGCTGCTAAGACCTTCGCAGATCAAAAGCGAAACAAAACATCGCCAAGGCCTGCGCGACCGAAAGCAGCCGATTAAAATAAAGTTGTTTTCGTCCGCAGCATGCCGCGCGACGGCGTAAAAAGAATTGAACAATCACCTGGCGCATAATTCTGCAATCAGTGTCTGCCTCGGTTTATTCTCTTTCACCGATCGAACTCGAATTGTCTTGAATGCAGAACACACGGTTGAGAATCAAGGAGCTTCGTACCGATACCATACGTGCAGCCTACTTAATTGCACTGGCCGTAACGAGGAAAAGTGGAGCAACGTTACGAATGGCCGAACTCTTATCCTCATTGTCCCTCGCGTGATTTATTTGCCGTACGTGTCTCGCCTCGAGAGTACTATACAGCGACGATATGCGAACGCTTAATTCATAACTGTGGCGGAAGTCGGCAATTAATCATTCAGAGATCCTCGTGCGCGCGCGGAAACAATAGAAAAACAATATGGCCGGCATTCAAAATTGCTAAGCGAATGAGAATATTCGATCTAAATGTGCTTTTGCCTACTGTACAATTTTTAAAAGTTTCACTTTAAAGTTTCTGGATCTAAATGTGCTTTTGCCTTCTGTACAATTTTTAAAAGTTTCATTTTGATGTTTCCGGATCTGTTTCTCGAGCAGCAGATGGTCAAAATTTTCACAATGTGAGACAGGCTTAAGCCGAGCCAAGCCTGACCTCGGTCCACATCTTCGCCGGCCTACCTGGCCAGGTATAGGACCACCGGCTGCGACCTTTTCAAGGCAACCGAATGTTCACCTGATCTGGTACCTGGGCCTGTTCCTATATAAAATCAGAGAGATTTTCGACGTTACTCACCGTTCGGACAGGTGAAGACATTCGTGGCAGGAACCTGCAACAAAGCGAAGAACCATTGAATTGGAAACGGTTTAAAGAAGTTGAGCCGCTCGGGATACTTTTGGCATGATTTATGACTTGGTGCAATAAATTTGCGATTTTCTCGCGTCTGGTCAATCTTCAAATATTGAGGGAATTTTAAGGAAACTGGAAGTTATTTATTTAGCCTGACCCCAGACCAGTTCACTTTCCTCCTGCTTTCCCGAGCAAGTTCCACATACTAGTAAAAGCTTCTCCCCATGATCTCGAACCATAATTTTCCTGAAACGTACCCTTAATGCATCAACTTTCTAACAAAATCCAGAAATTGTACCAGAGAAACTGGACACCGACACATTTTCTTTTAGAAAACGAATTTATGGAGTGGATGTATCGTGATTACACATAAATCGGCCGGTACGTGCGCCACTTGCCACTCCATCCCAGCATAATTAGGCGAGTTCACGAGAGACCCGTTTCGCGCATGAGACCGCGAGAACCTCGCGTGCCGCCGATTCGCGGCACAGATTTCTCCCCTAAATCGCGACGATTTCCACGCGGCTACGAGCAATTAGCCCGGGCTCGCAATTAGTCGGTGACGAAACGTCGAAATCCTGCACGGTGACATAATCGCGTGGGAAATTAGATGAAACTGTAGCCGGAAGGATCGCGGGAAACCGGCGAGTTATGGCTGCTGTGGAATACGTATTACGTAAACTGGGGACGCGTTCGAATCGTAGCGAGCCGCGAAAAAGAAAGTAGAGTATGCGTCTTTTTTTTCTGGAAAATTAACGAGAGCGTTTCAATGGAGGTGTTCTGGGTTAGGTTACGAAACGAAGACTATTCTACATATAGCGTGGTCATTTTAAAAACAACTTGCTTAATCCTTCGCACTCTGAATTATTGTTCGATTTTCTCCCTAAAGGTGGGATTTCCTAGGTGCGTTTTGACACCGCGTTTTGTGATCCATACTCCATTCGTCGTAACTCCCTTGGACGCACAAGTTTGCGTTGCTACGATGCGATTTGGTATATGTTTCCTTGTTTTTCGCTTTAGAAGAAAGAGGCAAGAGCATCGACCAAACTCAAACACGTGCATCGATCGATTTTCTGTAGCTGTTCGACGCACACGTTTGGGTTTGTTTCTTCGCTTCGAGATCTCTGAATGTTGCACCAGATGCAGACGCACGCGATTTTTCACCCACTGCTTCCGAAGCAGTGGAGACGCAGAGCCAGGCGTTTTTCGAACCACTGCGTACTTTTCGGACAACTGTTTCGGATTTTGTTTAAATTAAAATATGTTGTAATGTGTAATGACATATATAATTTTTCGAAATCTTAAAAATTGTTGGTTTTACAAACGTGTAAAATAAATTGTCAACATTTTTTACATTAAATTATAATGGCTGAACTAAAAAACCGATGAAAATGAATTTTACTAAAACTACCTTTACAAAACAATTTCAATTACGGTTATTGTTAAGCATAGAAACATTTTTGTTTTATGGAAATGTAATTTTGTAGTGCAAAAGTATACCAAATGTGGAATCGTGGGTAAAAAATCACGTGCGTCTGCATCTGGTGCAGCATTTAGAGATCTCGAAGCGAAGAAACAAACCCAAACGTGTGTGTCTAACAGCTACAGAAAATCGATCGATGCACGTGTTTGAGTTTGGTCGATGCTCTTGCCTCTTTCTTCTAAAGTGAAAAACAAGGAAAGATATACGAAATCGCATCGTAGCAACGCAGCCGCTCGCGTTCTGATGAAGTATGACGAATGGACTATAAGAGGCGTTGATATCGCAAAACGCACCTAGGAAATCCCACCTTAGTATTACTCAATCAACATTGCGCGCGTTTCATGAAAAATTTTGTTGAAACTCGAGTTGAATGGTGAGTTTTGGATGTGGAAGGTCGTTTCGCAGAGCAGTATGGCGTACGGAGGCCGAACGTCCGCGCATTGTTTATTCCTCCCGGGGCGGAGAAAGTGAAGAAGGCCGGCAATCTGCCGGCGGATCTCGGTTTTGCGCCCATCTTCGACGGAAAGCGGCTCGCGCGATTCATACGTGGAAACCTGCGACGGGTTCTCGACTCCTTTTCACCCGTGTCCGCGGGTACAAGTACCGGAATATCAGTGACATAACGGTGACTGCATTCCTGAGGGAGGTGCGAGTAGTACCCGACGCGACGAACGCCTGCCGGCACCGGCAACGGTGTTCACTGTTCACCGGTGAACCTGTGACAATTCGAGATACGCCTATTCGTAACCTTCGCACGCTCCTCGCGTTCCCCCATCCTACCATTTAATAGTGAAAATCTCAATTCCAGATTTCTGAGAATTATATGAGAAATTTTTGTCGATCGTAAAGTTTTCCTTAAATTTCTCATTTATCATTGATGGCGAAAAATTTACAGAGATCGAGAAGGCTTAGTTTCGACCCCGTCCACAAGATGGACACATCGTCGAATAAATAACTTTCTCGCTAGTTAATAACGTTCCTTAAAAAGTCTTCCGACACTTGTGTCTAAGGCAGGGTCCGCTAGATAGCCTTACTGATGAGTCCACTAGCGGGTCCAGGACGAAACACCACCTTTCTTTTCCTCTAATTGAATACAATTCTATAGCAAACGTGGTCTTAGGACGCACAGATTCACATCCGAATTGAAACGTTTGAGTTTACTACATATTAGCTATATATAAGGTAGAATGTGATCGAACCGTTGCGCCGATATTATTATTCCTAAAAGTTGTTCTGAGAAATATCTTTGCTTTCGATGAAAAGTATCGATTTCGTTGAATCTTATAGTTTCACACACGGATAATAATAAAAACTGAATCGTCTTTAATTATGAAATCTATTCTATCATATATTACACAAGGCGTTAATTAAAAGCACGCTGTTGCGTAAGTAATCCACACGTCTCGCGCTAACTTAATCTCGTGTGACTGGTGAAAATAATACGGTGAGACCTTCGGCCGACAACTGCAGCTCAGCTTGCAGTAAATGAAACTGTATTGCGTTATGTTATGGTACAAGCTATTGTATTAAATAGTACACGTCAATTCTCTAAAATCTACCAAGAGCTAATAAGTAATTTTTATTATTATAGCACAGATAATTAGCAAAACAAACGACGCCGGCAAGCACTTCGATACTGTTAACCTTAGCGAGAAAGAAAATCGCTTAAACAGCGACTGGTTGCACCGTGCGAGCGCGCGGTGCATCACGCAACGGCAATTGCGAGCGGATCGCGAATGCAATAAACTGCATCGGGAATTCTCGCGGAATCGAGATAACAGCTTGCCTAGAATTCTTGAGAAATTGAACTGAGGATTATGAAGTAATTGGCACGTAGTCCCCGCGATGGAGTTGCTACCGGCAAAGTCAGCAAACGCCGTGCCGCCGCGCGTTGCAGCGCAATGCAACAAGCCCGGTGCAGCGCGATGCAGTTTGCGCGAGGTGAAAGTGAATTTCTGCGCGGTGCACGCGTGTTCCCTGCGACGAGACGCGCGTACAATGTTATGTGTGTGCACAGTTGCAACATTTAGCGTATAGGAAATGTTCGACACGCGGCGAAAGGCTCGCTGGCAAAGTTCAAGAGAAAATTTCTTGGATATACGAAATGGTCACGATCTAGGAAATTGAGGATCGTATGGGACTTGTGCAGGAATTGTTGAGTCGATGACAATCGATTGTTGTTCAGGGGTAAACAAGGAAGTGGAGGAAACGTCATTTTGCACGCCATCTTGACTTTGTAATGGGCGATGAATATGATAAGCGTGTAGCGGGGCTTCATGCAAATTCGAGTTTTTTTTTTCGAGTGGATTCCGAGTGTAAGAATTTCATGGAGAATTATGTTGTCGGACTAGAGGGAATTGCATATTTCTCAAATATGCAGACTTTCAATCGTTAGATTATGAATTATTGAAATATAATCCGCAACATTTACACAATTTCCATAAATTCTAGCGGTTTAAAAAATATACTCGGCATCGAAATGTTTCAGGGCTCGCGTAAGCAATCGTGTTCCACAAGGCCATCAGAATTCTCTTCCGCCATAAGCTTCGGAAAGTACGCGCGAATTCTCAGCGGAATTGCAGGAGGTTATCGGTTAAGTAAAAAATTAGAATGGTATGTATATCGAACCGCGAAGTGAAACCACCGTGAAATGATCGAGTTAGCGTCGTGGTTCTCATGCGACCGTCCGCGATGCGATCAGTGTGACGCGGGGATCATAATCGAACGCTCACCTGAGACTCCGTTAGCTGAAGATGGCACAAGAGGACGGCGACCAACGCGGTCGCCAATTCTCTTATCAGCATATTACTGCAACAGAAAGAAAAACATCATTTTTAACGCGTTGTCTATCAACTTTTTACTTGTCTTTTTATTACATGTATACTAGTCGATTTTTAAACGACTCCAGTTACATCTGTAGGTATATGGATTAAATTAAATGGATGTTAAAGGATGTGTGAATGTGTACGAATATGTGTGAATGCGTGTGAATATGCGTGAGCTCGAATATCCACTGTCTTGAAACAGTTTCCGATGTTTTGTAATCAATTCATCAGTTGTTCTCTAACCACGAACGCGAATTGACGTGTGCTATACAGGGTGTTCGACTACGTGTGGGAGAAAATTTAAAGGGGTGGTTCTCCATGATAATATAAGTCGAAA
Organism: Lasioglossum lativentre; assembly: GCA_916610255.1. Lineage (NCBI taxonomy): Eukaryota > Metazoa > Arthropoda > Insecta > Hymenoptera > Halictidae > Lasioglossum > Lasioglossum lativentre. The sequence goes on along the minus strand of OU744358.1, from coordinate 7,954,623 downwards.
ATGAAGAATAAAAAAATTGCGATTCCGGCTTCGTTATTTAGTTATTAATCCATAGCACTCGAGTGGCGACTCTGCGGCGCCACTAAAAATTGCTGTGCCATTATTCAAAATATTGTTTACATTATTAAATATGTTATTGGTATCTAATCAATTACTAAACATCTAAGTATTCTATGAGGTTTTATATCAATTTCATATCTAGGTCGGAAGAAATGTTCAACTTTATAATTACAATAGCTCAGAGTGTACTAAAATGCTGCAACCCATAACTAAATAACGAAGTCGAAATCGCAATTTTTTTATTTTTCATTTTCGACTTATATTGTCATGGAGAACCACCCCTTAAATTTTCTCCCACCTGTAGTCGAACACCCTGTATGTTATTAAAATGGTTCTCCTACATTTTGGCCGAATGAGTGTAGACGAATGTGAGACGCATGTCTGAGGTCAGACATTAATGCAGGACGGCCGAGTGTAGGTATATGGATTAAATTAAATGGATGTTAATGATCTCGTGTGAATATGTACGAATATGTGTGAATGCGTGTGAATATGAGTCAGCTCGAATGTCCACTGTCTTGAAACAGTTTCCCGATGTTTTTTAATCAGTTGTTCTCTAACCACGAACGCGAATTGACGTGTGCTATATGTTGTTAAACGGTTCTCCTACACATCTACCCTAAAAATTATCGGAAGTTTCCTCCCCTCCGAGGCTCGGGAACATCCTGTCCCCAACCGAACGAACCGATTCACATAAAACGTAATAGCTCGTTATCCCAGGCGACCATGTTCAAAACGTTATGGCGAATTAGTGGTGCAGCTAATGGACTGTTCGCCGGCGCAAATCGAAAGCGACGAAGTGTCGAGTGCTCGTTAATGTGTAACGGTACCGGTCGATCCTCGTACAAGACTTGCAATTAGGTCATTCTTCTATCCGTCGATTCGGCCCCGTGGATTCGTCGATCCTCGAGCCGTGCAATGTGCATAGAGTATGTAGCATCGAACGGGTGCGTAGTATACATAGTCATTCAACGAACGACTATACGTGACGATCGCTCGACCGGGTCCGGAAGACCCGTTAGCCGCAATCGACAGGAAGTTTGCATCGTCTAAGCTAGCCACGCCGAGATTACGATTATGCTTGTGAATGTGTACAGAGTAGTGCTCGCTTCGATTTTCGATGTTCTCAAGTCAAATTCTCGCGTTTGCAGGGTAGCGTTTCAGAAATTGTCTCGAAAGGTTCCGTTATGCTCGAGAGTGGTGGGGGGGGGGGGGGGAAGTAGGGGATAGGTCGTGGAAATTTAATTGTTACAGATTTAGTCGAATTCGAGTGAGCACTACTGTACCTGGCCGAGTTGAGGCCAGGGATACGCGCCACCACCTTCGCCAGGTGACTGTCGATAATCGAACGGAGCTGGCATAACGGTTCCCCACGGGGATCTCCTTCCAGCGATCCTCCTCTCTGCCTGGATCGTTCGTACGCTTCGCTCTTTATAGGCGGTCTCGATCGAGGCAGTGAACAGAAGTCATTGTCCTTCCGCTGCGTTTATTTCGATAACATTCGGAACGGTAGTTTCGATGACGCTGGTCAATGGTGGCGGTGATGAACCACTTACCTACACTACTGTGTACGTAACATTTTTGTATACGTACAATTATACAAAACAATCTCTATATATCTCTATATATAAAATCGTGTACGTCTGTCTGTGCATCAACAGCATCAACCGAGAACGGCTTAACGTAGAAAGCTGGGGTTTGAACCATTAGACGCGGCGTTTCTACGGGAAGATTTTAGAGGAAACCGCATTCGAAAAAGTCCATTGGTTTAAAAGTTGTGACGTCGTTACTGTCATTAGTGATCAAAGATGACCTCTTCGCCCTGTTTTGGGCACGTTTCTGCTTATTACTTTTGACTGGAAGCACCTATATTCAATTTGAGAGAGCGAGGGAGTGAGGGGGAGAGAGACCGAGAGAGAGAGGGATAGGCAGAGAGCTACATAGGGGGAGAATGACAGTGGGGGAGAGAGACAGAGGGGCGAGAGACAGAGGGGAGAGAGACCGAGGGAGAGAGAGAGAAGCTGAGAGAGAGACGGAGAGAGAGCGAGAGAGAAGCAGAGAGAGAGACGGAGAGATATAGAGAGAGAGAGAACTACAGAACTGGCGTGCCGTAGTTGTAAAATAAAGCATATAAATGTCACATCTGTGACAGGAAAAAATAAACTTCTAAAAAATACTGCGCAAAGCGTGGCGGGGGAAAGCTAGTAATAAAATAAAATCGAATAAAAAGGTTGATGAAGCGGCGAAAAAAATAAAAGATTCACGCGATTCGCGTTGTTTGCTGAAGGAAATTAGGATTATTTGTGGCACGATCGAAGAGATTAACCCCGTTTTATCGACGAAGACCGGCGCAACGCAACATCATTAAATAATAACTCGCTGTCTACGGAGATTTATCACGGCTCTCGGTTACGCGGCAAGGTATGCAGCCGGTGTGCCACAATTCAGCCGCAGAAACCGTAAGGAATTTTATGGGAACCGGTGTGGTGTACACCTCTATGTGTATACACACTAGAACGTTACCTTCCGCGCGTGCTTTTTCATCTCTCTAAACTCTAACGAAAAGCAGCCTCTCTTACTCTCGGCGATCGATTCTTACGCATCGATAACAACCAACTTGTCGCGTTTTATTATTCGTTCGTTCCTACGTTCGCGAAACGTTCCCGCGGCTTGCGAAAACCTGTCGTTCGGACGATTTCACTTTCTGCAATTATTCTGTCGCCTTTCTGACAGCTAGATCGATCTATCGATATTTCGTCGGTTCTCACAACGAATGCGAGGCGACAGGTTTAACCGATAGAGGCTAGAAAGAGAATAGATCGTCGATCTATGAAACTTGTTGATCGCGAAACTTTCGCAAAGAACCCCGCACTAATCATATGGACAGTCTATCCCGGTAAAATCAGTTGGATTTTTCGTATGTTGTAGTTTATGATCTACCGAACAAAAGATGTTATGGGCACAAAGCTCAATAATGGACAGTTATCTCGGGAAGTATTTATTTTTTGGAAAAATGTTTGAAACAAAAATAGTAGCGTTTCACAAAATCTGTTAGGTGTCATTATTTTTTTTGAATTTTGAATGACCTTGAAAACATCTGTGAACAGAAATTTTTCACAAAAATCTTTGCATGTCACAGCAGCTGCTGTTGAGGAATCATCCCCTTGCCGATTGTACCACGATTTCACAAACATCTTGTATATATAAAATAATTCACATGTACAGAAATCATGTACCGAGAGTTCGGAAATCATGTACATTTTAATAATAATTTGTTTACTCGAAATCCATGTCTTTTCTTTCATATGCAATGTAATTTAAAATACATCATTTATTTTTGTACAAATACATAGTGCAATTAACAGTGTTGTATTTTTAAGCCGCGATTTTGCTCCTTTTAATAGATTATTATTATCTTATTTCCTATTTCTATTCCTGATCTGTGGTTCAGAGCTTGAGCTCGCCTCATAATAATTCACTTTAATTCTTCTCCTGTTTTTGACAAGAGCCTGTGCACGCGTTGGTATATTTGCAGGAATAGGATTAGGAATCTTTTTTAGCTTTCTAACTATTTTTCTATCATACTCTTCGTCAGATTCTATGTCATTTAATATTTGTTTTATATCTTTCATACCAGCACGCTTTTTCTCTATTACAATACCTACTGTACTATCATCAGGATTTCTTACAGGACTTCAGGAGTTTCCTTCTTCTAGGATTCTTTAATGCTTCGGACAGATTTTGTGAAACCCTACTATTTTTGTTTCAAACATTTTTCCAAAAAATAAATACTTCCCGAGATTTTAGTATTCGGCAGCTCGAATTTGTCATGTTTCACTGATTATAACTCGATAACTGTCCATTATTGAGCTTTGTGCCCATCTTTTGTTCAGTAGACCATAAGCTACAGCATATGAAAAATCCAACTTTCCACAACCCAATTTTCCATATGAATAGTGGAGGGTTCTTTCTGATTTTTGAACGACACGTAAAAAAATAAGGTATTCGGAATGAAAAATTTTAAACAGTTTTCGAATCGACGGTGGGACAAAATGGCCGATTAGGCGTTCCGCGGTGCAGCCATGCGCGGCAGATGCAGAACAATGGAGCGTTGCATAAAGACGAGCGCATAACGGCGATGAACTCTCCTTGTCGCGAAGTACAAATACAACTTTCGCGATCGTGCGTCGCGTCGCAGCGCAACGCCGCGCCGGGGACGCAGCTCGTGCGACTCGTGGGTGCACGATGATGCATTTCCCACGAGTTCGCTCGTCCGATGCACAAGGAGATGCGGAGTTGCGTCACCTGTATCTCGCTCCCTGGTAATTAGCCGCGAGTCGCAAACGTGCGTACACACGTACACGTATCTGGCCCGATGCGCGTGCGATACACGATAGATCGTGGATTCTCCAGGATTTCTCGATCGGGATCGGCTCTGCTGGCACAGCTTGCGCAACAACTCGTTCCACAGCGTCTTAAAAGTCGCTGATCGACGCACCGCACGCGACTCGCATCTTAATCGCACTTTTAATCACCGGTTTTTCAACGCCACACTTCTGTTCTTGATTTCAGCCTGGGATTATGCTACCTCGTCGATTGATTTCGGTGTAGTTTGATTATTAGGTGTGCTAATTAAAATCACTGCAATACCTAGATCGTTTCTCGAATTTTTTTAAGATCAATAAATGGAAATGATGAAAAACGGAGCAAACCGACGTTTGTTTTTGGGCTAGAAAAGCACAGTGGAACGCGGTTATCACGCGCTGACCGGTAATTAGAGTATATCAAATTAAGTCTGTTGCTATGTGGCGGCAGACACTCTTTCTATCCTCGATCATTTGCATGAGGACTATTAATTTTTTCTCATTTCGCAACCGTTCGAACATAATCCCTTATAATGGGCCACGACGACGGTGTTTTATTCGCGAGGAAGACACGTGGAAGGAAATCGCGAGCTGTAGGTCAGTACTAGAAAGTATTCGGATTTCCTGGCCGTCTCGTCGCGCGTCGGCACGAAACGAACCGAACCGCGCAAAAACCGACCAACGGCTCCCAGCGATTCAACATGGCCGCCGTGAAAACGCACCGAATTGCAGACGATTGTTGCTTCATCGTATTCGCGGAAACGATTCGTACGAACGTCTGCAAGAACACGGTGAAAACACCTGTGGATCGCGCTTAATGGGGACTAAAAAGAAAAGCTACCAGCGGATTGTCCAATCTTTACGACCGGCCGCAATTAACGGTGCTACTGGAATTGCATTTTCGTTTTAATAGTTCGCACTTTACGTGTCGAGCAATCGCACGGTTATCAGGGATTTTTTTTTTCTGAGAAGAGAAAATTCGAGATTAGCGTGTCAGGACGTAATGCGTACGCAAAGCACAATTGGGCTTCCGGTGTTTCATGTCGGAAGATAGTGAAACCCGATGGCGTCGATGGTATTAAACTGCTATCCTGCATGAACCGACGGAAAGAGCCTAATGGAGGGAAAGTGTGCAAGAAGAGGTACCCTTAGTGCCAGCAATTAATCTGATTAAGTTATTCGATCGTTACACTTTCACAATTGGGTGGGCTGATTATCCGGATACGATGTTGCCCTCGCATAACTCGAACTCGAGGAAAAATTCGTTCGAACGGGGGTTTCCGGTAAATCGGGGAAACGAGGACGTTAATTATTTTTCCAGAGCTTGTAATAAGGGTGTAATCAGTGATACCGCAGAGCTACGCCGATGCAACAGCTGTTTAAAATAATATCGGCCGGGGATCCCAGTTAGAAAGTATGTTTCCAGTATCATCGTAATTACCGTTTTACCGGCACTTCCTGGTTACGATGGGACCGTTATTTGGCACAGTGCAGCGTCTAGAGATGATAAATTTACCCGCAGGATGCAGATACGATACGCTGCGAGCTGCGTTGAATCGATAAACGCCAAGCAGCACGCCCCGACGCGGTATCCTGCTGTTTAGAAAAACACGACCGAGGATATCTGCAGGAATGCACCGCGGTTCCCACTGTTTTCATCGGATGCAGCACCTGAATCGGGCCGACAATTATTCACGAACGATTCTGCAATTTACGGCGTTTAATAGCGCGCGACCGAGAACTTTGCAATTTTATTTCGAACAAAATACCTGGTGAGAGGATTTTTGAAAAATATCTATCTACACGGAGAAGTGCGCAGAGGACCTTTTTCACTGATTCGGGCCGACAATTATTCACGAACGATTCTGCAATTTACGGCGTTTAACAGCGCGCGACCGAGAACTTTGCAATTTTATTTCGAACAAAATACCTGGTGAGAGGATTTTTGAAAAATATCTATCTACACGGAGAAGTGCGCAGAGGACGTTTTTCACTGATTCGGGCCGACAATTATTCACGAACGATTCAGCAATTTACGGCGTTTAATAGCGCGCGACCGAGAACTTTGCAATTTTATTTCGAACAAAATACCTGGTGAGAGGATTTTTGAAAAATATCTATCTACACGGAGAAGCGCGCAGAGGACCTTTTTCACTGATTCTGTGCAGCAATTGCACTTTTATTTCTCGGAATAAATGTTCGAAGTTCGATAATGCTGGAGATAAAATGCCCCCGGTTCTTCTGGATTGTCTTCGAGCCTGCGTGACACTGAAATGTCGTCGAACTTGGACGGATACGGTTGTCGCGGAACGTTGTACCGGTTAGTATTGTCCGTTGATGGTTTCCGGTGCCATAGATGGACTCCCATGGCTTCCGCTTCTAGACGAAATTGGTAATCGATACACAATGATCGCTCGAAGCTGGTTATAGCGATTCGAGGCACGCAGCCGTGGCTACGTAACTTCTTACGGGCGACGACCTGCACTGCCAAGTTTTCAATTAAATCATTAAATAAACTGCACCCTATTCTGTCGCAGCACCAGTCAAAGCGATCTTTTACGCAACGATTACGACGTATTCGTTTAACGCCGTAGATCGATTCTTTCCTTCTAACTTCGGCCAATTCTTGTTTTAAAGCCTTAGCGCTCGTATGACGACTCTGAGGCACCACCGAAAATTGCTGTGCAATTCTTAAAAATATTGTTCAAATTATTATTTTTGTTCGTATTTATCAAACTACTAGACATTTACATATTACATGAGACATTACAGTAAACGTTTGATTCTTGTCCAACAGCCGTGTTTTTCATGGACAAGAATCGTGCCCCAGAAGTGCTTTTTGATTTATGACTGCGTCTAGATATCGCGCCGACCGCGCCGAGCGAGACCTCAATAGAGAGCCGAACATAGAGAAGGACAGAATGAAATACGGTTCGCGTGACTGTCCGCGTCTCTTTCTTTCCGATGCGCTGTCCTTCCTTGCGACCGAAACTTTCACCGTCGATTAAACCACTAAATACAATTGAAACTATATCGTGTTTGGTGTCATTTTAATCGGAAAAATGCCAGAAATAAGGTAGTGAAAGTCCCATAAACGAATAATGAAAATTAAGAGATTTGTAAAATCGATTTCTCGAGTCAATGGCGTGGTGTTCACACCGATATACCCGAGCCGACATCAATCGTCGCCGCCCTGCGGAGCGACTGGGCGTTGACAGGCAGTGGAGTGGGTAGGCACTGGACAGGAATCGTGCCCATGCTCTGGACAAGAATCAAGCGTTTACTGTATATCAGTTTCATATGCAAAAAATGAAAAAAAATGGTATAGAATGGAAATATTCTAGAATGGAAATATTCTAGAATGGAAATATTCTAGAATGGAAAAATCTTTAATTTTTGAGTTGAAATAGCTCCGAGTGCAAATGGTTAATCAAGGTGGGCCAAATTCGACAATCGCGTGAATCGCGAATCGAACCACGGCAATTTTCTCGTTCTACTCTTCTAATTACCGTAAACCACTTTAGCCGCAAGATGCGGCCACTTAGAGACAAGTTGCACAACCGTGAATGGATCTTAATTTCATTCTCCCACGGTTGAATGAACAACCGACAAAAGGAAGACGTTTCCTTCACTTTCGTTGCGGATATTGGCGAACACGATCGGCGCGCACATCCGTCTGCGGATCGATTTCGCAGTTCGCCGCAAAAATAACCGTATTCGATCTTGTGCGGTGTAACGTGACGCCAGGTGCATACATTGTTTCTTCCGCGAACTATTTATTCCTCGCTCCGCCGTTCGACGACAAAAATTAAGCGCGTTTCTTTTAGAACTATTGTTAACAACGGTAACAAATTAATCCTCTAATTGTTAGCTATCAAACGGGGTGCAATCAAGAAGATCCGCCGCGAGTAAACGTCACTCTAATCACCATACAGAACCGTCATCCTCGCGATCTAAACAATAGCACGCGGCACAAGCTGTCTACGGAACTGTCCCACGAAAAAGTAAATCCCTCCAGTAATTTTGCTACCGCGAAGAATTTCAATTGGAAAAGCTCAGTTAATAATAATTTTGCCCCCCTCATCCGCGAACGATGTTGACATTAGAACAGTATCATTTGATCCAGGAAGATAATTACCGTGTAACCATGGGATTGCAGTCTCTGTAACCCCGATATTACCACGTGACATGCAAATTGAAGATCTACCGGATCATTTGAATAGCTCATTGTGGAGATCCGCGCTTCTTTCCATGAATGGGAGGACGACCTGGCCTAATTACCGTACGGTGTTACCGTAATACCGCGTAACGAGCTCGCGGATCCTCGTAAGTGGCCTACCCTACGTCATAGAACGTGATCTAATTTCCGGTTATCATCGATCCGTAGCCGATCGGTTCGTTTGACGTGTTCTTCTTCGGCTAACGGGACGACGCGCCACCTCGGATTATCCTTGGCAAAAACGTGGCCGCGTTAATGACACGCTTGCGCGAGAGCATCGGTGCCTCGATTAGAATGCCGACCGGCCACGCCGCACCGCGATAGAAAGGTTTATGGGACCACGTGGAAACGCAGTTACCCGTTTCCGCTCGAACCTGTACGATACATTTTTTTTCAAGAGGATCGATCCTTGCGAGATCGTCGATGATCTTCTTTGTGGGTCTCTGGAGCAACCGGCGAACGGTTGATTGCTAGGAGTGTGCGGGTACTCGAAATTTCGGTTTTGGGTCGGGTCGGGAAATTTGTTCGGGTCGGGATCCCGAAAGTTTATAAATTTCGGGTACCCGAAATAGCAGTCGGGTCGGGTCGAGTCGAGGTCCCGAAAGTTTGCAATTTTCGGGTACCCGAAGTTAAAGTTGGGGCAAGCCTGCTGTCAAATCAGCGATAAATAACTGTGTGCATATTTTAATTTTACAGTAAAATTTAATATTATTGAGAGGAGGTATTTAATTTATATGAAGAAATTAATTTTATAGTAAAATTTAATATTATTGACTCGACCTCGACTCGACCCGACCCGACTGCCATTTCGGGTACCCGAAATCGCGGGTACCCGAACTTTGTAAACTTTCGGGATCCCGACCCGACCCGACCCGAGGCTTGGGTACCCGCACACCCCATTGATTGCCTTTTCAGTCCCGCCGATTTATGGAATTCCGAATTCGGAAATTCGAAAAATTATGAAACTTGGTTTGTGCAGCGGACTCCTCGGTGCACTGCGACGCTGCTAACACCAGCTTGCATACGACAATGCACCCAACCTTCACGACTCGCGTGCATTTAATTTCAGTTTGGGGTCGGTGTGTGCACAAAGTAAACCTGCACTTGCTGGAGACTTCCTCGTCGAGGAGGAATTATTCCACCATAATGGCAACAATAGAAGCAAGCGTGTTCTTTAAATAACAATGTAAGCAGACTCTTCGTGGCGATAAGAAATTAAAAAATATTAATATCGTACACACTTGTGGTACTTAATCCGCATATCTGCATGCGCAATGAATGCACTGTTTTTCCTTGGTACAAGAAACTAGTTCAATTTCACGAGACTCGAATTACCTGTTTCTACAACAAATCTATCCCGATAAAACAATGAAAAAGTGCTTAATTGCCATCCGCGGAATAGCGGACGCATAGCGGAAACGATTAGCAATTAAAAGCAAACATCACGAAATTCTTTTATCGCTAGAACAGTCGTCGGAATTACGCAAAAGCTAGTTCTGGATCTGTTTTACGGGCAATCGCACATCAGTCTTTCCGCCAATAGCGAATCGGATCGATCGGGTTTTATTCACTGATGAGCAACAATTAGAAGGTGGTAACGAGATAGTTGTACGATCGCGAATGCGCACGGACCTCGTCGCTTGATAGCGGCTCATACTAGCCGAGTTAATTAGGTAATTACCGAGCGATGTGACAGATAAATTCTCGCTGGATACCAGCCGAGTAATTATCGGAGCTTCAACTACGCGACGTTGCCAATGAAAGTTAATTTGCTTTTCGTTTACACGTTGCACGATTGTTCGTTAATATGGACTTCGGGACCATTTTCAACATGAATTCATCGTACGACCATGAACGTCGATCCCGTATTGCGCGAGGAACAGATACCAGCTACGAAGAAATTCAGGGTCGAGGTTCGAAACGTGTATGTCACTCGTTCCCATACAGTGACCCGTGCATTCGCCTTCCCTCGCTACCGGTTTCCCACGATCACTGCGGAAAAATATCATATTTTTCTCTCTGTCAGACTGCTCATATTTCCTCTCGCGAACCCGCCCTACTTCCCTGAAAATGACACGGTTTTGGCACATTCGCTGCCATGCAGAGTTGGGCAAAATTTTCATCTAAATAAAAGGTTCGAATACCGAATAAAAAATAAAAAAATTTTTATTCATTATTCGATGGTTCGCGTTTATTAGATCCGACAGTAGTTGTGGAAAGATTTATTCGAAGCCTCCGAATAAAAGATACAGATAAAAGATGACAAAATTATTCGAATCAAGCCATTTCGTATAAAAAAACTTATCTTCATTCGTCGCATAAATTCTCGTCGAATATAATTATTTATTTGATGCTCGTCGAATAAAGATATTAGGTTGTCCGGAAAGTTCTTTTCGTTTTTTTTTAATAGAAGTTAAGTATAAAATATATTGCGAACGCGAAAAGAACTTTCTGGACAACCTAATACTTTTTATATTCGATGCTCGTCGAATAAAGATACTTTTTATATTTCAACCATCGAATAATGAATAAAATTTTTTTCCTTTTTTTATTCGTTACCTAAAATTTTCATTTAGATGAAAATTTTACCCAACTCTGCTGCCATGTATCATCAATGAAATGACGGCCAAAAGGAAATTTCATCATCCTTGTCCAACGAGGAACATCATCCTTCTCAATCTTTTTTCAATTTTCATCAAATAAGATTCCACACTCTACCCATGAAAAATGAAGGTCCAGTTAATTAGTTGCCTAATCAGGTTCGCAACAGTATAACAGGCGGTAATCGGTGAAAAATCAGCCGGCGAGCGGGTCAAGCAAGGCCAAATCGACTCATGGTTGAAAATTTTGCCGAACTCTGCTGCCATGTGTCATCAATGAAATAACGGCCAAAGGAAAGTTCATCATCCTTGTCGAACGAGGAACATCATCCTTCCCAATCTTATTAAATTTTCATCAAATAAGATTCCGCACTATACTCATGAAAAATGAAGGTCCAGTTAATTAGTTGCCTATGCAGGTTCGCAACAGTGTAACAGGTGGTAATCGGTGAAAAATCAGCCGGCGAGCGGGTCAAGCAAGGCCAAATCGATCCATGGAGGTTCGAGTCGAGAGTGCATTCGAGTGTGTAATTCATCAGGATCGGCGACCCGTTGCAGCGTTATACGCTTCTGCAGCGACAGCTTCGCGTTTCCCGGACACTTTTACGACAACGTGGTATCCGCGGCCCATCGAGTTTCACATTTCTCGTGGTTCGTCGACCGATAAACCGGCGGCTGGCACGGCGGCCACGTGGACATCGAAGAAAGCCGTCCCGTCGCGTCGCGTCGCGTCGCGTCGCGGAGGACAACGGGACGCAGAAAACGCGAGAGGAGCGAGTCGAGCGAGCGTAGACTAGGCGAATGCCGTGCATATTGCACAGGGTGTGTCCGGATTGCGTCGCGATGCGGTTCGACCGCATTGCACTTTTATCTCTCTGTGAGTCTATTTCGTAACTGCAGAGGCATTCGCGGTTTTTATTTACTTTCCGAGCGGTTTCTCGACGGGACCCCTTTGATCTTGATCCTAGATAACATGTAACAGTATATTCGGCAAAATTTTTATTGAAAAACATTTTTTGTTCGAATAATTATTTTAGATGTTTAGTTTGGTTCATTAAAGAACCATCTTTGGACCACGTTAGGTCCATAGGCTGATAACACGTATACAGGGTGTTCGACTACAGTTGGGAGAAAATTTAAGGAGTGGTTCTCCATGACAATATAAGTCGAAAATGGAAAATAAAAAAATTTTCGGGTACTTTTGTGCGATTCTATTGGCAGGCATTGACTTAGACATGGACATTTATTTTATTTGGAAGTTACTAATTGTTTTGAGTGCAGTTGTATCTTCCACAAATGAATCAATGTTATATGGAGCTCGCCGCCACGCGTTGAAATCACCGAGCACCGTCTTCATTCAAATCGCTCAGCGTCGCGCTATACCTATGTCCATTAAATATAAGTTTTATCCTGATATTGAAAGCTCTTATAAAAATAAAAATCTCAGACCCGTTGCGCTGACCGAGGGTTAAAACCATCAACGTCGGTATTCGCTCGAGAAAAATGATTCGACAGATTCAATAACAGTCTACCATGCTCCTAAGGTTCCCAGATACCATAATCGTGGTCGTATCTAATAAATAGCCTGAATATCTGCTCGGTAGCGTTTCAGGGTGTGGCCACACGGTTCCAGAGAACAGCTATTTTCCCTACGGGCGAGAAACGTCGGGACCGTAATTGTAATCGCAGCTCGCACGAATTCTCGTTTCGAGTATTTGCTCCGGGAAAATAGTGGACCATGGTAAAGACCGTAAAATGCCCGCGATGATCCACATTTATGGCAGCGAGTCACCGTTCAACGTAAGAAATCAGCCTGGGCAACGGTGGAACGAACGCGGCCAACGAAATTTGTTACGCGATCGGAATTTCTTAGGACTCTCCGTCGCCGACTAACGGTACACGAATCAAGTTTACGCCTTGACTCGCGCTCCGAGTCCGTTGTTAAGTCACGAAGTCCCTCGCGATTCTACGATATCTAATCATCCGGCGGTTTTTTTTTTTTACCGTGAAAACCGGAACGGCACGGAAATCGAACGATCGCGGACGAGAAAATGATTCGAGCGAAATATCGGTCGCCGAACGACCGCTATAGTGTTTGTAAACATTCCTGCTGGTCATGTAATGCGAGATATGTGGGTGAACATCGATCACTCTAATACACCGTTCTACGATGCTACAAAATGAGGATCGCATAATAAAAAATGAAGATTGTCTTTCGATACTTTTTCCGTGCAAAATGGACCAACAGGACCGAGACCCTCAATTCCACGGGCGCCGATACAACAAACCATAGTTCTGGTTTACTCGAGTCGGACGTGGGCAACGGGTAACCATTACACGGGCAACCAGTAACAAGAAAGGTAGGATTATGCAGGTTTTAGGTTAGGTTGATGGGTAGGTAGGGAACCAGTTAGAGAGAGAGAGAGAAAGAGAGAGAGAGAACTACAGTGTGTAGGTGGACCAGTGATGCTAGCTGGCACGAAGAAGCGCGGCGAAGGTCTTGATCCCATTTATTACGATTTCGTTCGAGCTTTTAACGTCCCCTTGAATCTCCAAGGCTAATTTCTTTGACAACGACGGAGGGTTACGAACCTTGTTCTATTATTAGATCCTCCGGCTTGATAAATAATTTATGCACGCTCGCTCGGTTTTGCAAATTATTCATATTTTGCTCGTTCGCAGTATTCGTTTAATTTGTGTCGGAAATAAAATTCAATTTTGGAAATGATTATCGAGAGAGACAGGGGAACGTGTATTTCGTGTTGGGACAGAAATGTAACCGATTTGCGGCCGCTGGCAAAGAAACAATCGGCCGCCGAGGAAACAATAAATTGGCACATAAATGGAACGGTGTGCGGGGACGGTTTTCGCGATCGGCGTGTGTAATTTTCTCGGCTTTTCATAGCCCATTACCGGTTCGCGTGGCCACGGAACGCGGATCGCCGTGGGCACCGCGGATTTCGTTATTCGTGGAACGAGCTTTCTCTTCCATAAATTCTACGCCGCCATTCTTACATGCCCCGTGTCGCGGGTTTCACGGTGTTTCTATCGTAATAAAAGCACTTCGAAGCTTCGTCGGTCGAAAGCGAAAGTATAGTTTCGACCGGACAACTATTCTTCGACTATAAAAAAAATTAAACGAACCTCTGTTGCGGTAAAAATAATTCCATAGTTGGAAAAATTGTACGGTGACTATACAAATTAAAAACGATTTTCGACGAATAAAACTGTTGTTTCAAAATGTAACTGCTTGTATATATTTCATTCCCAATGCTTTTGCAAGCATTTAATAGAGCTGAACTCCGTTTCGTGTTCTTCAGATCTGTTTCTTAAGGCTGGAATCACTGTTACGCATTGCATGCGTGAATGTATGCGACAGCTCAGTGAGCAGAACGAAAATCGCATAAATTCTGCGGCCAGAAGAAGCCGAAGGGAACAAAGTACCGTTTAGCATCGCTCGGAATAGAACGAAAGGAAATGATAACTATACCCGGTAATTGCGATTGTATAGTTGCTTTTTCGGTACAATAAGAAATTGCTGCAGTCGTTCGTGGTGGTTTTTACGGTGACAGATGTTTTGTGTTAATAAATGTACAACAAACCAGCCTCTCGATGCAAATCAACATCCACACAGTTGCCACACATCCTTCAACAACCTATTGTCTCAAGAGTTTATGAATATTAACAATCACCATAGTACAGAAAATCCAATTAGCATTTGAAGCCTAACAGGCTGGCTTCTCCAGGTTACTAAGGTGACTTCGAGAGCCTGTACACTCACTATACATACAACCACCTATCCCTCTCTCTCATTCTGCCAGCAACCTTTCACGACAGCCCATTTTTCCCAATTCTCCGACTCTGCCAACACAATGCCACAAATTCGAAACTGATTCTGAACGTTGCTGCTCCCGAACCGTGTAGCAAACTCAATTCTGATCAAGAGCCTAAACAGCCAGGCAGGTGTTTCGGAAGAGTTTCCGAGCTTATGGTTAGCCGGAAGTGGGTTTCCCAATTCTCCAACTGACTCTGCCGACTCGTACGAACAGTACCAGAAATCCAAAAACCAATTAAAACTTTCGCCTCGCGCTAACCAGGTAGCAAATTGATCCCTAATCAGAAGGCACGCAGGTGTTTCAGGATAGTATCTCGGTTCATAGTCTTCCGGAAGTGGTTCGTCGGACCGTGTTTCATCAACGTAAACCACTGATGAAGCTAGCTTTCGGAGCGTCGTAAAAATGCAATAATTCCACCATGACACGGTCTGCACCCTGGAGCCTGAACAACGAGCTCCACAGAGAATTCCTGGCGGCGAAAGCCTCGGTATCTTAGATTAAACTTACTCTGTTTGTTGCTCCTACGTTCCGCGTCGTGATCCTTGTCCCGGGTACATGTACACCACAGATGGTCTTCGCGATTCGACGACAATTCACTGCACAAACGAACCGATCCCCGTACTCTTCAGCAACCGCACTGTGACTCGAGAAAATCCAACGGCAGATCCCGAATCGATACCGATCAAGTAACTAGACGACGATAGGGGTCGAACGAACGAACGAACGAACGCAGAGAGACGTGTGGCGACAAGATGAACGATTGTAAAACAGATCTATTCAGGGTCACGGAGCTCCTTCCCTCCGGCCCACCGGTTCGAGACTGAAGACCCGGTTCTCTCTCTCTCCAGGTGAACGGCGCGAGTTACCCGAGTTACCTGAGTCGGCTGCTACCTTCCGCGAAGGTAGGAGGAGGAGAGAGAGAGAAAAGGAGGCAGACGTGAACGTAGGCGATCCGTGAGTTTCGAGAAGGTGGAGGAGAACGATCGGCCACCGTCGGGGCCGTCAACGAAGACGGCCGAGCACACTTGACTCCTTGTTTGTTTATCGCGCGCCGTGCTGCCATGCCGCTCCGACAGAGTTGCATCGAGCATGTTGCACGCCGCTAAGGATTTTCTCCAATGGCCGCTGTGGTTGGCTACATTCTTCGATCCGTGGAAAAAGAGCAAGGGGAAACTGCTATGCAGCCTGATAACGCTTCTTGGATTGTACTAGTCCCCGGGAATTGCTTCTAGGTATACCAATGTTGCCTGTCTTCGGAGCTAATTGATTGGGTGTGTTTTTTTCTATGGAGCCGAGTCGCGGTGGGCATTTTAGGAATGTTGCTAATGTTGGACGATCGTTGGGACACGTGTTTCGGTTTTTGGTTGATTTGTTGGCCGGGTGATTTTCACGCGCAAGAAATTCAATTAGACACGAACGATGCAATTACGAAATGTATAACACTAAAATTACACAACGTTACGAAGAGCCGTGTCAATCGTTGGTAAACCTTTGCTCCACTGACTTCGAGCAACCGGACACGCTATATCGCAAACATCCGGCGATCGCAACATATTCTCGTTTCAACTATGCATACTGTTCCCATATCTGGTTCAGAAGTAGCTCCGGCTAGAATTCCTCCTAAGCCTAAATGAAAATCGAACTATGTCGAACATTTCCCGAGGAAACCAGCCGTGCAAAGCCGAGGCACGGAGGAATTCCAATAAAATATTAACGCGGCATTATCTGGGCGGCTTTGCAGCCGGCCGCGAGCGCTATAGTTCGCTATAGTTCGCCGGAGACATCGACGCACGCATAAGAAAGGTCGCCGAGCTGGCTGCGCGCGATTAACACCGGATC
The DNA here is from genome assembly GCA_916610255.1 of Lasioglossum lativentre. Lineage (NCBI taxonomy): Eukaryota > Metazoa > Arthropoda > Insecta > Hymenoptera > Halictidae > Lasioglossum > Lasioglossum lativentre. The sequence continues at coordinate 7,937,705 of OU744358.1, read as the reverse complement.
TGATTTTTTTTCCGGGGAACCTGAATGAAAGTTGCGATCGAGCGGCGTTCCACGGCTGCGTTATAGTTTCGCCAGTGCCCCCGATCATGCGAATCGCGATCCCCGCGGGGTGCATCGCCGGGAGTGCGCTGTACCTGCATACTTGCTCGAACTCGGTGAAGAATTCTCCTTAACACGTGTTAAACCAGTTTTGCTCTGTTCATTTTATATTTTGTTCATGCATATATTTTCCAACGAATTAGGATTTTATCTAACATAAGCACACTTTTATTTAATTTCTATCTGTTTCCTACAATTGCACAAACTTTTATTTAACTTCCTTCTGTTTCCTACGATTGCACAAACTTTTATTTAACATCTTTCCGTTTCCTACAATTGCACAAACTTTTATTTCTGCACAAAGATCCGCAGTCTGCTAATGACATTTAATCTATTTAATTGGCTGTCTTGTTCTTTCGTGACGTTTCTTTGTTGCTACGATTGTATAAGGACGTTTTCTATTTAATTATTGTTACGTAACCGTGTTCGAGAATTTTTCAAGTCTCACTTTCTACTAATCGCTCCGTTGTCGTTATTATTTCGTTTTGTTACTGTTATTTTAAAAACGCAACCGCTTGGCGTTTTATCTTCGGATCGGAAGTTTCGCAATCACCTTTATTGGACCAGGAATTAAATATAATCGGAATCGAATATCATTAAAAATAGTTACAAAATTCCCGATCGATCTAGACCGTGCAAAAACCGTTCGAGAAACAAAGAACCAGATTAATCTTCGATCGCGAAAGTGTGACACACGGTTACACACAAAGAGAGGCAGGGCAACAAGCATAGTCGCGTGGCATAGTCAGCGGCAAGCACCGCGTAACATCGATTATTCGCTCTGAAAAAACCGCTCCACCCGTTATGCAATTAGTCGTGGCCTAGGTGTATCTCGGGGATCTCGGGATATTCGAGTACTAACAGCCGCCAGGCTGTCCAGTTAGGCCAGAAATTAATCGGTCGGGTTAAAGTTGCCTGGCTGGCCTGCGGCGTGACGAGTACTTACATTCATAAGTACACACACACAAACACACACACACACCATAGTCCAGAACTATGTTATGTGTGTGTTAACTTTTTTTTTTCGTGTTAGTTTATTTAAGGTCGCATCAACATCACAGTTTATTAGCGTTACATTGCATTACGTTACATTAAGTTACATTGTGTGCGATTATGGGTACATTTATATTTTACTCCTCAGACTCATGTGTGTGACAAAGCGTGTATGACATCGTTAATTTTATTCTCATTATTCGGTGCTTCACTGAGACTTCCTGGGATGTTAAATTTACCTCGTTCTATCTGTAAAGAGGGGCACTCAAACAAAAAATGTTTTACCGAAGTGGGGATTTTGCAGTGGGGACACATCTCAGGTTGTTCCTTTGTTATTATGTGTTGGTGTGTTAATTTGCAGTGGCCAATTCTCAATCGTGTAAGAATAGCTTGGTTTCTTCGATTTTTAATATAGCATTGCTGGTTATCAAATATATTCGTTCTGATTTCTGAGATCTTTTGGGGTATTGATTGTATCCATTGGTTGTTCCAGAATTCCTTGTTCTTCTTGTGGAGGTATTTCCTTATGTCGTTATGTGAACATGGGAGAGGTTCCAGAACAACTTGGTTAATCCACGAAGTCTTTGTTATACATATAAATTCTAAAATATTTACCTGTACGTTACCTGTACCATTCTGTTGGAGCAGAACGGTCGTTCACGCATAGGTGTTCGCGCAAATGTTGGCGAAGTGAAAACGAGAGACGAAAACTCTTGGAAAAGGGAACACGATACAATTTCCACGTTTTCAAGGCAGGTGACCGGAGTGTTCCGTTTTATTTATAAACAGCCCCGAGATTCGTCGGGCTCGCGTGCGTGCAACGAGTTGCCGGGTTGAACGCCTCCGAGTGCAACAGACCCGATAAGCTGCTAACGGAATGCACTTTGCCAGCCGGCCATTCTGTCGCAGAATTGTCCAACTTCCTTAATGCTCGATGCAACATGACCGAACAACACACACCTATCCTGTAAATAGAACGGTGCACGGTTAAATTTACATCGTGCTCGATTTCTTATTAAAACGAGCGTTCATGGAAATCGTAGCTTCCTTCCGGCAGGGAAAAGCTGTCGACCGCTCGGGATTTTCATTTCCGCGAAGGAGCCGCTGCTTGCAAATTGAAAAGAGCTCCCGTTTCGCATCACCGCGTTCATCCGGCTAGCAAAGTACCCCTACGTGCGTCAGTTATCCACTTTCCCGACTTTCTTCACCGGTATCGATGGTGCTGTTGCGATTATCGATACGCAACAGCCGAACCGAAACCGTTCAATTGTAAAATTCATTAAAAATTCAATGCACCTGAAACTGATTTCCTTTCATCCCTTTCTATTCATACATATTACGCGATAATATTCTACTTACCGGAAGTCTATTGAGCTTCTCGATGACTATGTTACATAAAAGAGGAAAATCTTCCTCCAAATAACAATCTCAATAGAAATTGTTGCTCGTGTTCCAATCGATACAGAAACTATTTATCTTGCTCGAGGAAAAGTTGCATCGCATAAATAAATATATGAATGTACGTTTAGAATTTCCTCACGCCATCTAACACTATTTTTAAAAATAATTACAGAGCAGGGATGCTGCCAGAAAATTATCACAGCTCGTTCCATTACGTCACGTTCCAGAAGAGCCCATGAAAGCTTCATGACTCACGTGCCATCCTTTTCTCCGGCTGTTCGACGCCATGATCAAGACATCCGGTATGAAGTAAACGGATAAAGAAGCGAGTCGTAACAGTTATCAAGGTATTTGCTCACCTTTAATTTCAACGCTCGCGCATAATTATCAACGACAGAGGCGGAAACAATCCGTTTCCTATTCAGATAACTATGAAAGCCTACCACACACAAACATAATCGAACTTCATCTTTTTTATCGTTTCGATTATGCGAACCTTCCATTACCATTATTACATATTTTATTGTTTTATTATCTAAATGAACACTCCAGCTCATCTATTTTCCTCGGAATTTTTAATTTTACCATTTAGCACCACCACACACGAACGAAACACTTAGTATTTTCGTCACACTAATCATAAACATCATGGCGAGTGCTCCACGTGTCCAGAAAACTGAATGACCGTGAAAATGATTAGGTGTGTGACAGCTGACCGGAGTCCCAAGGTCAATGCGAAGTACTTTTACAGGGTCGTCGACCTGTTCCGCCATTTTCATAGCGGTTTTTCAAACACCTGACCAGAACTTTCAGCCGAATCGGCCGATTCCCCGGAGGGAAAATCTGGTCGTTGGCAACTGTATCACGAAGCGCTTATGGTAATTAGAAAAAGCCGTTCGCCTTTTCTGTGATTTCTATTCCCCCCTGGGTAATTGAAGACAAATCTCGTTACACTTTCTAAATCATTGAACGTTTCGCTACGTACGAGACAAACGTAATTATCGTCGCTTCGGGACGTGCCCAGGGATTTCGCCGAGCGTTTCCTAAAAACCGTGCAAATCGGTGGTGCAAGTCTTCCGACAGCTTTAGAAAGTGTTGCGATTCCGATGCACATTTTCATTTGTCGGTGCGGAACCTTCCCACGACGAATATTCCTCGCGATCGATCGCGTTATTCGCTTTTTCAATCAATCGAAAGAATTTTAATGTTTCCGGCGCATTGGTTCGATCAAATATTACTAAACACTATTTGCACATTAACACAATATCGTTTCTCAACGTTTCGATCTTCATTTAGATCATTTTCAAGAGAATAACAAAAACATTGCGTCTGTAGTAGGATATGTGTTTGAATTTACCGCCAAATTTGGATTTGGCCAATAGATCGATCGACAATCAAATACATATATTTCCAAATGTCTCCACGTTTCCTCACTCCCATGTATACTGTCCGAGCAGCAACATGTGTGTTATTAAAATGTTTTTAATTTTTAAATAAAAATTACCCCGCGACACTAAGCAAGTGAGTAAGGTTTTCTTTAATTTTCTTTTTTGGTTATTTTTCCGGTGTTTGGTTTCACAGTGTATATATTGTATTTCTCATTGTTATTTTACAGACGCAATGTTTTTGTTATTCTCTTGAAAATGATCTAAATGAAGATCGAAACGTTGAGAAAGGATATTGTGCTAATTTGCAAATAGTTGTTTAGTAATAGTTGATCGAACCAATGCGCCGAAAACATTGAAATTCTGTTTATAGCAACTTACGATCGACATTGTTTTAACATTAATCGAAAGAATGTTCATTTTTCTAACTCTCGTGTCAAAACGTTTGTGACACAGTAAAATATTCTTACGCGAATGGAAATTAACAGGTTTGTGAAAGATGTTGCTGGGATCGAGGAAATGAAAGAGAATAAAGAATTACGAAATATTTAATTTTTGTTCGATACGGTATTTGTGCACGGTTTCAATGAATTTTACGTGGCTGATTATTTATTTCCAACGATATATGTATTTTCCGGGCTAGTTGCGTTTTCCTTCAGTATTTTATTCGCAACAAGTTCCTTTTTTCCTAGTAATTGTGTTTCATTATAGCGGCATTAATAATTCATTGCTACGTCTGGCGTTATATTAGGAGCGTTAGGCGAGAAAGGCGAGGTTAGAAGACGTAATGAGTTACAATCAGTAATTTTTGGGGACATTGACCTGCTGGAGGATGCCGGCTCCATTTAAGATCCAATTCGGCGTAGAATCACAATTACTATACCTTATTATTCTATATTTCTATCATGTGTTTCCCAACTATTTCTAAACTTCGTGTTAACAATTTTTTTAATAAACTTATATTAACTGTTTCTACCTAACACATCAATATCGTATAAATATACTATCATTATACTAATTCGTTAATACACTGCTATATTGCAATATTTTATTTTTATTTATACACAGCTGTGTCAATGTATGTGAGTATGTGTGACTCGTTGAAGTGTTTGAAATTGTTTAGCATTCACTCATTCATTAGAATCCAACTGTGCTGAAAATCAAATAAGTCTGTGTTGGCTGTGAGATTCTCAATCTAATTAACTTGTTTAGGCTTGACCCAATTACACTGTAGCTGAAAGTTTTAATGAACAGTTACGCTTTGCTATATAAATATAAGGCTGAATCTAGTTTCACGCTGAACGATACTGAAAAATTGGACCACTTGACCGGAGCATTGTGAGAATCTAGAAAAAAAAAACAAAACGAATATATTACAGTTTCTGTTATATTATAAAATGGTCGAGCAGAATTTTTGCTCAAATAGAACAACAGATCGTGAAGAACTAGAAATAACTCGATAAAGAATAATAGAAAATAAATAAAGATAAATGCAGAGAATAGTTTCTCTCGAATCGAGCGAATTGTTCGTTTTTATTGAAAACAATGCGACAATTGGGTCCAGTTGGGCCCAGAAGGAAGGTTCGAAGACGAGTCACGAAATTCGTGAACGGCGTTAGGTCTTCGTGGAGCGACACGATTAGGCAGTTTTGGCAGGACGTCGACCCGCGCGAGAAACCGTTCGACGCTTGTTCTCCGGCGCACAGGTGTACCTGTCGTGGTGTAACGTGGTTACTTCCTCGGTGTATACATCGGTGTGTATACAACAAGGTTGTATGGGAGAGCCGCTCCTCTCCGACTGTCTCTTCCGTCGTCTCACCTTGCGTCCGTGTCCTACAAAACTCCTGGCAAATTAACGTCGGGGCATTTACGTTGACCTCTTTATTCACGGGCACATGAGCGACTCTTTCTGCCCGTGGAATGCCGAACGAATGAAATCCGAACATTTTTCCGTCATTTCACTCATGGAATTTTCACTGATCAGACTTTTAATCGGTTTACATTACCGGATCCAACAGGTGGTGTCCCCCGTATCCATACCGTTACGAAACGATTCCTATTCTTTATCATCTCTAGAAACTTGGAATAATAATATCGGCGATCAAATTCTACCCTATACATATAGCTAATTTGTAGTAAACTCAAACGTTTCCGATTCGGATTCGGAATCTGTGCGTCATAAGATAGATATCCTTACTGATGAGTCCTCTAGCGGGTCCAGGACGAAACACCACCTTTCTTTTCCTTTAATAGAAAACAATTCTACAGGGTGTCCCAAAATGTCTTCAACTCCCGGAAATGGGAGGTTCCTGAGGTCATTTCAAGCGCCATTTTCCTTTTGCAAAATGTTGTCCGAGGCTTCGTTTGGGAGTTATTAACGAAAAACACGGACCAATCAGAGCGCGAGCTAGACGCTTGCTGGCACGTTCAGCGCGGCGAGCCGGCAGGCGGTTGGCTGAACATGCCAACGAGCGTCTAGGTCGCGTTCTGATTGGTCCGTGTTTTTCGTTAGTAACTCCTAAACAAAGCCGCGGACAACATTTTGCAAAAGGAAAATGGCGCTTGAAATGACCTCAGGAACCTCCCATTTCCGGGAGTTGAAGACATTTTGGGACACCCTGTATAGCAAACGTGGTCTTATGACGCATAGATTCGAATCCGAATCGAAAACATTTGAGTTTACTACAAATTAGCTATATGTATAGGGTAGAATTTGATCGAACCGTAGCGCCGATATTATTATTCCAAGTTTATTTAAACACTGTACGATCGACAAAAATTAAAAATTTATGATTCGTGTCTAAAAACTTTCCCAAAAAAATTAACGAACGAAATCGAAACATGTTTTCGGCATATGTAGAGAATTTTTATGGTCGAGTCTCTTAATCGATTCAATTTTTGCCAGCAGCTCGCGTCGTCGGACGTTTATTTTAATTCCGCGTGCGATTTGTCTCGATTAACCCGGAGGCACGCGTTTCGAGAAAAGTAAAAACTTCGTATACCATCGCCTAGCGGGCGTTAGCTTACGAATTATAGTGATTACACCTTGTTCCTGAGCAGGCTGACGTCACGCGGATACTTCATTCCTGCATAGCGAATGCTCGACGAGATTTCCTACAGCAATCGTAATTACTAATTAGTTGGCAGTCAGTGCAAACAGTTTAAAAAAACAGTCGTTGTCCAATTTTATCCGTTGGTGTAATGTTCGTTTCTTCGAAAACACTCGGGAACGTCTACTGCAATTAATCATGACATATCGGAAGCCTAAAAGATTATATATATATGTAAATCAAATTTTTTTCAATTTTTGTTTAAGACGGAAACTCTGAATTCACGAGTGTCTGTGCACGTGTCATCTTTTTATATAGCGTTATTTCTTCTTTTTTTGGTAGTAAAAAATGTCCAAGAATTTTTTGCATTATATTTCTTATAATGTTGTTTACTTTTAACACGTCACGAAATAGTTTGTTGGAGTACATTCGTGTAGGGTACCTGCACCAGTGAATGAACATTTAAGAAATTGTTCAGGAAGATATTTTATTTAAAAAAAAAAATGTGAATTAAAGGAATCTCATATATGCCAGATGGCTCCCTACGCTTCATTTGTCAAAAATAAATGAACACAAGTAAAATGAAATTATTATTATTTGTCTTTATTAAACGTTCAATAAAAAATATAAAAAATACCAGTCAATGAACACTACATTCTAGTAATTGAACAATGATGGAAATGCAAAAAATACAAAAATTCGAAAGCGTTCATTTACTGGTGCCCGTTTATTCACTGGTGCAGTTACCCTACAAGGAATTTATATTACACCCCCAAAATAGCCAAAGGGTTAACCCTTAGCACTCGAGCGGCGACTCAGAGTCGCCATTAAAAATTGCTCTACCATTATTCACAGTATTGTTTACATTATTAAATATGGTGCTATGTAATCAATTACCAAACATTTCAGTATTGTATGTGGTATTATATCAATTTCATATCCATAAAATGAAAAAAAATCATAATAGAATGGAATTATTCTAGGTCGGAATAAATATTTAATTTCCGAGTTAAAATAGCTCCGAGTGCAAAGGGTTGAAACGTGAAAAATGTGAAAGAGAAGATTTCCGGCGCGTTCGAAGTTCCCGCTCGAGCAGGGTGTCGCAAGCTCGCATAAGCGATCGACTTTCGTAAGGGGGTGTAAAAAAGCTGTGCCGTGCAAAGGCTGTCTTACCTATATTCATCGGCAAACGTGAAATCGTTCACGATGCGTGAAGGCTCCGGCGCATTGGCTGCGACTGTAGTCGGGCTCCGATACCGTTACACTTGGCAGCTTCCTGCCGCCGCGCCGCGCCGCGCCGCGTCGGTGCCGGAGTATACGGCGGCCTCCATCGGGCTTGCTGCTCGCCTCTTTTCTGCATACTTATAGTGCCTTTTCGATATCGTCATTGTCACCTACTCGCGAGTTGTGCGCGCCGACTCGCTCGCTCGCTCGCTCGGACACGATCCACGGCCGGGGTATACCGTAATCTCATCGACCGGACGGATCACGAATGCTCGATGCATGCTTGACCATCGTCCGTGGAATTCTTGACGCGGCTGACTTCATATGGATCGCAGGAGTTCATGATCTTGATCGTGAACCGCTAATAAACCTTCCTAGAACGGCACACTTCGAGAATGATGGCTGAAGTTAATGGGGGTCCGGCTGAGAATCATTTTTTAAGGACTCTTCTTGCCTCAGCAAGAATTTATATTCGATTACAGTCGTCTGATCATGAGTAATTCGCTGATCGAAAATACTTCGTTTTAATTAAGCAAATATAAAATGTTCACCGTGTCGAATGCTCAATGCGACAACCACTTCTTCGACTATGAACGTTCGTTTCCCATAGAAAACGAAATTACACTAACGCGGGATCACCTAAAATTAGGGAATTACCTGACCCAGACCATCGTCCGTGGAATTCTTGACGCGGCTGACTTCATATGGATCGCAGGAGTTCATGATCTTGATCGTGAACCGCTAATAAACCTTCCTAGAACGGCACACTTCGAGAATGATGGCTGAAGTTAATGGGGGTCCGGCTGAGAATCATTTTTTAAGGACTCTTCTTGCCTCAGCAAGAATTTATATTCGATTACAGTCGTCTGATCATGAGTAATTCGCTAATCGAAAATACTTCGTTTTAATTAAGCAAATATAAAATGTTCACCGTGTCGAATGCTCAATGCGACAACCACTTCTTCGACTATGAACGTTCGTTTCCCATAGAAAACGAAATTACACGAGACGACGAGGCACACGGTTGAGCAACAAATTCGAGTGGAAGAAAGTCGTGTCGTTGCAACAATTTTAATTTGTCTCGTTGACTAGAGTTAATCGATTGCGGAACCTTATAATAAGGTGGGAAACAGCTTCCTACTTTTGTTAGCGCGGACTGAGAATGCCGCAGATTAAATCAAAGTAAAAATCATCTAAATTACAATTAGGCTCACAGTCCGAGAGAAACTGTTAGAATTACATCTGGTACCGATTCATTTACGGACTATTGCGTAATAACTGCGAATCCAGATTGCAGACGTAAATTTAATTTACGTGTGTGTTACTGCAAACTGCAGCGAGAGAAATAATCCGGAGTGCAGTGATCTCGAATCGCATTACATGCTCGCCGAGCGGCGATTACGCGAAAACGACGTCGGACATAGTAAAAAAAAAAAAACACCCATCGGACACGTCCACGACCCTAACCGCGAAGATGGCCGCCGGCCATTGCCGACGAAACGATCATCGGTACAGAACCTTTCTTCTTCTCCTTCTTCTCCTTCTTCTTCTTCTTCTTCCGATGGCTTCGTGCAACACGCCGATTATGCAATCAACGCGGCGTACTATGAGTACGTGTAATTTCGTTCCGAGAAGTACCGTTGACTGTACGCTTCACCGCCTAAGGTACTTCGTTGCCTTCCGCAGCGTCCCTGAAACGACAGCGAGGCTCTCTCGGCAGAGCCATGGGGGAGCCATGGGAGAAAAATAAAGACAATAATTAGTAAGCATTCTTCCAGAAGGAACATCTTCCTGCTGAACCCAAGTTTTGTCCGAGTTCGATTACAGCTTTTCTTCGATCCGAGGAAAACCGTCCGTGGCCATTGCCATTTTTCGGGAAACGACGGTAGACTTTCTTCGGCTCCGACTACTATTATCTACCTGCGAATCATCGCTTTTTCTAATATTCTTTTATTGAAAAACGATATAGCAATATAGACTTTCCCTGCGATCAAGTAAAATTATCCGAGGCCATTGCCTCCGTTCTTCTGTTGCCTTTTTTCCCCAAAAGCTGCTTCAAATCAATTTAGAAAAACAACGAGGAGATGGATTATTATTTCTAGACTGGATGAAAGTTAAGGTAAATGGCCTTTCTACTATCTTGATCTTGCGCGTTTCGTTTTCAGACTACCATAAATATGTAGGAGAAGAAAACGAGAAATTATGTAGACGATTAAAATTCTTCTTGGACGTCCCATAAGAAAAGTAACCCTTCGATTCCTCGAACTGGCATATCGAACTGGTTCAAAACGAAAATGTGGGACCCCGGTTGCGCAACAGTATGGCATAGCGCGTGTCTTCGACAAGCGAATAAAAAAAGGAAGAGACAGGTAGATCGTCGGCACGTTGCGTGGAAGCAAAAGTAGCATGAGCGTATGGTCGCGGGACACTTTCGAGAGGAGCGTAGAAGCCGCGGGGGCCCATAGGAGGTGGGGCAGAAGAATGTAACGAATGGGGTCGCAGCCGTTGAAGGTAAACGACTGCGCCCTGCTCCTCCTGGCGAGCTGCCTTCGGACGGATCGACGGAAAACGCTTGCCCATTCACATTCTCCGTGTGACTAATCCGACCGATCGGAATACTAAGGAAAGGGACATTCATGCTATCATCGCTGCCGCTAACGATCACCGAGAATTCCTCCGTTTACTTTGATTATTAACCCCTTGCACTATAATACCGAGTCGGACTCGTGACGAAGATTTCGAAGAGAGTCTACTAAATATTCATGCTATTAATTTCCTTCAAACTTTAAATTGAAACAAAAGTATATTTTTTTGTTGTTGAAACCATTGGAGACTGCATAGGTATAAATTACATACAAACTTCTTTTTTTCGAAGAAATTGGAAACGACAATTAAGTTGTAATCACTGCAACCTTAAAATAAATAGTAGTGCAAGGAGTTAATCAATTAAAAAGCTCGGGCTCTCTGTCCGGCACACGCGGTAGTTGCTGCCACTAAAATTTTCTAAATTCTGAATAGTTATTGTTGCCATGGCTTATAATTCGAACACCGTATGCAACTATCGAGAAATATGTTTAAGCAGTTGCTCAGCATGGTTATTGCTGATCATGAGTGAGTGCATCGAGTTGTTCCAAAACGAACGATTTATGAGAATTTTGTTAGGGGATATTTATTCGATTATATCCACCGTACAACATTTATCTGCAATAAATAGTACATAATATACACATAAATTAGATAATAATAAATTCATTCGCGATTTTAATTAATACAGCTAAATCAGACACAGGTAACGAAAGCACGATGGCAATTTTCGTCAGCTTCGACTAAACTGACCAATGGTTTGTCGTCTCTCAAAATCATCCACGTGAAATCGTTCAGTTTTACCATGTAAAAGCTGTCTCGGAGAGGAATCATGGGCTTGTCGGTTCGCATAGTGCCGTTTTTAATATCCCCATACGAGTAGCCTAAGCTTTTGCATAAATCGTTTGCCGCCTCGTGCGTTGTGACTGGATCTTCGAAACACTCCGTGTGCCATACACCGTAGGTTCGACGAATTATTTCGTCGGAATCGTTGCTGGAACTGAAGATTACACAATGAGACTTATTAGAAAATTGTCCAATAGCCAAAAATTTCTTTCAAATTCTCTATTTCACGATTATTCGATTCATTCGTGTTCGTATTATAATAAAAATCAACATATATCTGAATTTTTAGGATTGTGGGTTGGAAGGAACAATGTTTAGGAGTTACCTGTTGCTGGGAGACGTTATAAATTTCCTGCACTCTGATTCGTCCTCGCCATTGATGCAATCCGGTTCATCATCGCAGACAAAGTCTTGGGAGATGCAAGTGTCGCTGCCGCTTGATCTACAATGAAAGAATTCTAACGTTAATATACAATTAATATCACATTGATTAACTCCTATTTTTTGAAGTAAGTATTCGTTCTTCGATAGATTTTTCTGTTTCTTACGTCAAGCACTGGAAGGTAGTATCTGTGCAAGGGCATATTTCCGGTGATTCATCAGTTTTATCCAGACAATGGCGAACACCGTCGCATAGTCTTTCGGGTTTGGTTAATCTCAGATACTCTGCACAGCTACAAATGTTAGGTTCGTCTGATCTGTCTTCGCAGTCCACGATTCCATCGCAGAATGCACTTTTGTCGACGCATTTGCCGTTTTTGCAGCGCAGCTCGGACTTCAAGCAATCTAGTATACATTTCGAATTTATTCATTAGGATCTCATTCAGCAGATACATTTAGCACTCTAAAATCAATACGGTCGCTTCTAAATTATGAAATTACTTACGGCAGCCGTCTTCGTTGTTATCGCAATTTTCACGAATTTTTCCACAATATTCCGGATCTTCGTCAGCTTGATCTCTGCAATCCGGAATTCCATCGCAAACTCGACTCTTAGAAATGCATTGGCCAAGGTTGCACCGGAAACCATCACATGTGGCTTCAGTCGACAACCTAGCTTTATCTATAAGAATTAATATAATATTCAGTCTCAATTATTTTCAATTAATTATTCTCAAATTTTTTAAAATGTTACCCAGAGCTTCCGTCAGATAGGGATTTATATGATCGATGCTCGTCAACGTCTGCGTATTCCGGAAGTCGCAGGGGCCCTTATCGTCCTCGAAGGCTGCTGCTGGATACCACCCCTTTTTCCCATGGCAGAAAATCGTTCCACTCCATTCGGACGTTTCATTTTCCTTAAAAAAAGAGTCATAGAAATTAGTTCATGACTTGTTTGAAAAATTCATTGAACGATAGAAGATTGTGTATAGATGAATTACCGAGCATCGAGTAACGGATGAATTAACGAAGCATCGCTGACAATTTTGGCAATTCTTCAGCACCGGTCGCAAAGAAATTGATTTTGTCTCGTAATCCTTGTTTGTTCCAATTGCCACGCAATGATCGTTCGATCCAGGCAGGTATATCCTACAAATTTAATTAATTAATTATCACACGATTTTACGTCACGTATAAAACACAGTATACCTACGTTTTCTCAACGAACAGTGGTCGAACATAACGATTGAAATTGACGGGATTTTTCAAGTGCAGTAACACTGATACTGATTCGTTCACATGTTGTAGCTCGTCGATAATCGTCACCTGTTGATGTGGACCGTCCACATAGCGGAACAGTGGACCATAACCGAGCACTGCAGTCGTATAATTGGTGTCCAATCTAAAATTCATACGAATAAACCATTTAATACAACTCCCATTGTACGAATAATACAAAATTAAAAAAAGATTTATATTCGAAAGAAATGCTTGTCCAAACAATTCAACGAGTGTCTATGATTTATCGTCCACCCGGTATATAAACCACATCTTCGAATATTTTTATATTCTGTTTGGTCTAGTGAGAGTATTTTCTAACTAAATATTAAAAAACAACACAGGTTGTTCTTAATGTTTATGATCTTGAGAATAGTGCCACTTGCCTGACATTTTCGGTGCATTTCGAGGCAGATAGCAGCCAGCTGTCGTCCAATAAGATGGCAGAGCAACGGTAGCTCCCGTCGACAAAGATGGCGGCGATCCACGGCCACAGGTAGCCACGACTTCCGGTTCCCGCATCGGGGATCAGGTATGTGCTCTCGCTGGCGTTCAGAACCGGTCTGGAGCGGATTTTAATCCCCGGACAGGTTTTGCCCTCGTCGCTCAGAGATGCCGCTGATGGACTCTCTTGGAAAGAAAAGTTCTTCTTGTTCCAGCTTATTGTTTCCAGTTCGGAATCCCTCACGATCACTGCCTCCGCTGACTCCAGATAACTGAGGTATAGACAAGAATGTTTGCATTTATTTCCAGGACACCGATATTCGCAGTTAATAAATGGTAATAAAATAATTATAGAAGAAAATAATAATATGTGCAAATAATGTATGCACACGATAATAGCATACATGTACGAGTTTGTAATCTAGGGTAACTGCACCAGTGAATAAACGGGCACCAGTAAATGAACGCTTTTGTATTTTTGTATTTTTTGCTTTTGGTTTTGTATGCAGTACGTTCATTGACTGGTATTTTTTATATTTTTTATTTAATGTTTAATAAAGACAAATAATAATAATTTCATTTTATTTGTGTTCATTTATTTTTGACAAATGAAGTATAGGGAGCCATTTGGCATATATGAGATTCCTTTAATTCACATATTTTTTTAAAAATAAAATATCTTCCTGAACAATTTCTTAAATGTTCATTCACTGGTGCAGTTACCCTACCATAGAAAAAAATCGAAATTGAGATAGTGAACGAAATTGTTTATCATACGGCAGAATGTTGTTGTCGAGTGAAAAACAACGATTACTTACGCGAACCCGAAGAAGTGGCTCATGTTTCCAGCGATAAGCGTTACAGTGGATTTATTCTGATGCATTCTAGGGTTATGGCATGCAGGTCTCCATTTCCCATTAACATTCCGAGTCAAAATCCCCTGTATCTGTAAAGATGGCCGCTCGTCCGCGTCCAAGTACACGCGACGTCCATTAGACAGTGTAACTGTAAACAAGACCGAACAGGTTTCGCGCATTCCCTTAATTAGTTTCACACCTGATTCATCGCAAGATTGCGGATCCTCGTTCACAATGAAAATGTTCAGTACTTACAGCAATCTTGCTCGTCCTCCATAAATGGACAATCGAATTTTCCGTCGCATTTTTTCGCAGCACTTATGCAGGTTTTGGTCACTCTGCAGTAGAATTCATCTTGGGGACAAATTTCTGTGAAATTGTAAATTTCATTTGTTAGTGCTCAGTTATAGTATAGCACCTTCAAGCTAATAATTACTTAATGCGCGTAGCTGTAATTGTGATGTTCACTTATAAATTCAATAAGAACCGATATCGAACGAATTAAGCGATTTGTGGCACTTTCGAAAATTTAATTTCCGCTTACCACAATTCTTCTCGTCACTTTTGTCGTCACAGTCAACATAACCATCGCAAATGGCGGACGGTTTTATGTTCACCAGAAAATCTTTGCAGGTGCAATTTAGTTCGTCAGTACTGTCCTCGCAGTCCACTACTCTGTCGCATCTTTTACCGATCGGAATCGTTTGCAGCAGCCTAGCGATCCACGAAAGGAAGCACGGTATTAAAAGTTTAATAAAAAGATTTTTAAATTCAATTGCGTTGAAGCGATCGAGCACTTACTTCGAGCACGTAAAAATTGTTGGGGTATCGGCATAATTGAAATATTCTGTCGTTGACGTTGAAGTGGTGGTTTGGTCCTCGGTGGATGTTTGTGTGGTTACATCGGTAACCTGATAATCTAGCACAGAAATGGTAATTTTTTTAGAACATACTGTAAGCAATCTTCTTTCAAGTACAATAACCATTGTATTTGCAATATTGGAATTTGGACGTTCAGATAGTGAATTTGTTAATGTCTAAATTTGTAATACTTGCTTACCGATGGTTGAGGAGATTGTCCCAGGAACAGTGGTCCTCTCAGAAGTAGTGGTCCTCTCAGAAGTAGTGGCCCCCTCAGAAGCAGTAGTCCTGTCAGAAGTAGTGGTCCCCTCAGAACTAGTGGCCCCCCCAGAAATAGTAGTCCTGTCAGAAGTAGTGGCCCCCTCAGAAATAGTAGTCCTGTCAGAAGTAGTGGCCCCCTCAGAAGTACTGGCCCCCTCAGAAGTACTGGCCCCCTCAGAAGTAGTAGTCCTGTCAGAAGTAGTGGCCCCCTCAGAAGTAGTAGTCCTGTCAGAAGTAGTGGCCCCCTCAGAAGTAGTAGTCCTGTCAGAAGTAGTGACCCCCTCAGAAGTAGTAGTCCTGTCAGAAGAGGTAAGGATAGCTTCCGCATAATCAGCAATATCCTCTTCAGGATCATTTAGCTGTCCATGTGAAAGATGTGAAGGATTTATCAGTGTCTCACGACATAGTTGCTCATCTTCGCCGTCTAAGCAATCCACCAGACCATTACAACGTGCCTCTATAGGCAAACATCTGCCTAGACCTCCATTACACCTGAATCCTGGACATTTAACTAGTGGCGATCGCGCAAAATATGGTAAACCTTGATCACCTAAGATAAAGAAAAAGAACAGTGATAGAATTATGACAGAAGAGTTTCACGTTTCCACCTGGCATATATTTTCAGATTGTTTTTGAAATTAAAAGGAAGCTATCGATGACTCACTAGTAATTTCTCGGATCCACTCCCGGTAGTGGCTAACCCTAGTGTAAACACCTGGCTCATTTGGTCGAGCGCAGCCTTCACCATGACTGACTATGCCTGCCACATACCACTGCGATTCCATGTACGGATTTCTGAAAATTGATTAATATGAATCAACCTATACAGAAATCAGACTTTGGGTCACTAGTGTTCAGCGATAGAAATTTTTTGAAATGTTTCATATGGAGATTATAGACACTTATGATAGCTAATAAAAATTCTCACTTGCACATTAAAGGACCTCCACTGTCTCCTTGGCAGGCGTCACGTCCTCCTTCAGGATACCCGGCGCAAATCACATTTTCAGTCAGGTCATTGTCATATTTGCAACTCCTCATTATGGGCACCTTGACTTCTCTCAAATGATCAGCTGTGAAACAAACGATCAAGGATTTCAATTCGATTTCAGTATTGAAATTTAATTAGTCTGACAATTCTTCTCAAATAGGACAGTATCCTTGCTTTGTCTCCAATTTACTATGAACAAATATAACCCAATAGTTTTCAGGATGACATTATTATGCAAATCAAAAATCATCTCACGGTCCGGTCCATTTTCCTTGGTAGCTCCCCAACCAGTTGCAATGCAAGTTGTATTTACTTCCGGTTTCCGTCTCCACATGGTACCCAAAAGATCTGCATCGGGTAAACAGACAGGTCTCACCCATCGATTGAACCTCAGAGGATCGTCCAGCTTAATCAGGCCGACGTCGTTTCTCATATCTTCATCATTATACTCCGGGTGCATGATGATGTGTGTAGCTTTCCTCGATTGTGCCATTGGAGCAAACGAAAATTGACGGAGCAGGCCTGCTTGAATCTCGAAATAGTGTCCAGCATATCTGCATAAAAATTATACTTCTTCGAACGACGGTACCAATAATTATCAACTATGTTAATCACAATTCTCACCCGTCAAGGCAATGAGCAGCAGTGAGGATCCACAGCTTATTCAAAATCAGACCACCGCAATAGAAGTGGCCGTCCTTGTAAATGGCCACCAAAAATGGCCACGCATTAGGGTGGCTCGCTTGTCCACCAACAACACGCGATTGTAAACCTAATATCTTGTTTGCAATATCATTATCATCTACTTTGTTCGGAACTTTGGAAGTTCTTTCAAAATCATAGTCTATGATATTGTTAAATGGTTGCGGCAATGAATCCTGAATCGATGGGACTCTAGTACCACAGGGAAACTGTGGGCAACGAACATAAGCTGCCCTGTTCATACATGATGAAATCAGTTTTATTTCGCCGTTCACTTCAGCAACGTATGGACCTTGATACGCGTTTTCCTGTATGGAATGCATCTGTATCTTTGGCGTTTCCCTACAAGGAGAAATTAATTGTTATATTTTTAAGCATTTAAATAATTGCGTAATGATCTATATTATAATGATAATACATTAATCTGGCCGACAGTCTTTAATATTTGTGAAAGAGCATACTTCACTTCCGAACCAATTTCGGAGCTGCAAGCATCCTTTGTCCAAGAATCTTCGGGTATGCAGACAGGATACCATTGGCCCATATAATTCTTGTGAAGATATCCTTCGGTGTAGCCAATTGTGAACATCTAATAATTTATCATTGAGTTAATAATAATTCTAGTTTACTCGTAGGTAATGTTTTCAAATAGGCTAATTACATTTTTTCCTTCTGTAAATGAGGGTGTGAGGATGTTACAGTCAACTTCATCCTTTCCATTAGGACATTGTTTAATACCATCGCAACGTTGAGACAGAGGAACGCAATTGGCAGGAGTATAACCCGATGTCCAATGGTTGCAACTGAAAGAAGTTTTCGGGCAACCTGGAAAATAAATAATAACTTAATGAAATACAAATAAATCTTAATCGGCGAGGTAACTGTTCGGTAGATAAAAAAGCTCTTAACAAGGACGCTAAGCGCAGTAACTGGTGCCATCTTTCATAAACCGCGTGCAACTTCGACGCATTCAACACGGACTAAAGAATTAGATGGCAAGGTCGTCAAAGGAGTGCTTGTCGACATCGTTAGCAAAAGGAATTGTTACAAACATTAAACAGCCAGAAATAATAAATTTATCAATAATTACTATCACGGCGATCGCAATCAATCGAAATTAGACGGGGTGGGGAGAGTTGCGCATCACTGCGCACGTTCCACCTGAGCTCGGCGAGCTAGCTCAGTCAGTCAGTCAGACGGGCCGGGGATTCCGGCAGGAGCGGTCGGACTCCAGGACCAGGAGGACCAGGAGGACCAGGAGGACCTTGGGATGACCAGGGATTGACCAGAGGATGATCATTACTCATCCACTTTCGGCAGTGTTAAGTTTGACCATTTTTTTTTTGTAAGGATTATCCACTTTACAGCACAGGGTGGGCCAAGGGTTCTACAATGCTTTTGTTGATTACCCTTGGCCCACCTACAACAATTTTCTCCGTCAACTGTTAATTCAACGAACACCATCGTTTATTATTTCTCATATGCAAATTGATATTCGATCGGAGGTCCCTCAGGGGCTCACTTACGGATAGGGAAGCCGTGCGTGGGCACCCGAGGCGCCTATAGGCCGCACTCGTGTGCGGGGTTAGTATGGCTCTCGTGAGCATGTTGTATTCGCACTCGTGTGCGGGGTTATATATTGTGTCTAACTATTATTAGTCTATTTCAGCTAGAATACAACAGCCGGTTGTCTTTAACGTCGACGAAGAGGACACATCGAACGAAGAGGATACATCACGAATTAATTATATTCGCCGAGCAATTATTGTCTTAGCCTTCCGCTGTGTGGGACCTTGCTCGTATGTAGTATGTACCAGACCGGTTGGTACGGAAATTCGCGGTAGATAATATTAAGGACGTCTGGTGGCAGGTGGTTGGGGGAAATGGCTATCGTAGTTTGAACTCCGCTTGGTCATTGCTCGCGTTATCCTTAACCCAAAGCTTTCTGCTCTGGTTCGCTCTTGTTTTTCTCTTTGAAAGAATCGGAGCCTTCATTCACACCTTTTGCTCCACAATAATTACTCGACATATTGCGTTAATATAACTTCGTGGATGTTAGAAAAGGGAGCCAGAAGGAATATTGAATTCGTTCTGACACCTTTTCCGGGTCTCTTGTGCAGCAACCTCCTCGTACTTGTAAGAACTTCTAGTATCTTATAAGTAGTGGATAATATCGAGTTAATAGCTGCGCACAGTTCGAATTTGCGTTAATATTGTATCCTAGAATGTAAGACATGCTCTAGATGTAAGAACAAATGTATTGAAAGATTTCTAATAAAGATCTTGTGAATTAATATCCATGATTATTTCAAACCAATTCCCTTCCATAACATTTTGCAATGTCACCTTCCCTCAGATTCAACGGCAATAAGAGTTTTAATGAAATTATTATACGATAAAAAGTAATTATTTTCCAAGCAATTACAGAATTGGTAATCTCAGCATTCTACATTTATTTATTTACCTACGGTACAAAATCCATTTACCTACGCCACTGACGCAGTCTTACGTAGTTCGCGAGGAAATGTTCTATTCAGATAGAGAGCGCGGAAGAGATACTCGTCGGTAGGTAGTGGAACTTTTAGCGACGTGGTATTTCAGATCACCGTTAGTTCCACGTTATCCCCGCGCCCACCTGTGCCCACTTTTGCCGCCGCTGAATAGCACAGGGGCTGACAGTCGGTGCTAATATCGCGAACGAGATGTTGAACTATACCCCTTATGCTGTTTCGTTTTCGTGTCGCAGGATCTGAAGTACCGACTCTACCCACACAGAACAACCAACTGGTGAACTAGATCACAGCACAGCACACACAACATAACTCACGAAACAGGAATATTAGTGAGAATCGATTATCTTTTATAGTCCAAATAATCATGCGTAAAAGTTACTTTGACATTTAACAGACAATTTTCGTACCATTAAAATATTGTGTACTCACCCATGCATCCTAATTCATCCTCTCCGTGTGGACAATCGAAGTAGTCATCGCAAAGCCTCTCTTTAGAAATCCGATCTCTACAGGAGCATGACATCTCATCACTAGCATCATTGCAATCCACCCGTCCATCACACCATTCCGCCCTCGAAATGCATCGTTTTCCATCTTTGCACCGGAGAGTATTAAATGGGCACATTGTAGGGTAACCTACCACCACAAAATCCCAAATCATCAACCAACCCCAACCCCTACCTACGAAATCAACTTGAACTCTTTACAGACAAAACCTGAAGACCAGGATGTGAAAAGTCCGGATTTTGAAAATTATTATTCGCCTCAAACAATTAGCAAAATCAGAAGATTTTCGAGATTAAGAAAGAATAAATACATATTAATTCTCACCAGGCATCAATGATCTCTGTCCCTGCTCAGAATCAGAGGATCTCTGGTACTCTGAGACACCAGGAATCGCCGGAAACTGGAAAGTGGGTGCAGGGATGTATGTGCAATAATAAGGAGATTTCTCAGCCCCTCTAGCTGCAGCAGTAGGCGTCACCTGACCAGGGAACATCGGGAAATTCGGCATAGCAGGCCCAGTGGGTCCCATTCTCTGATTCCCCATGCCTGGTTGCATGAACTGCACCGATTCTGCATGCACCTGCACGAAATTCGGCGCTTGGCCAGAATTCTGGGGTCCCATTCGTTGCTGTGGTATAGTCATCGGGTAAGGATACCCTGGGGATGTTGCTGGGAACATCATTTGACCAGGTGTGAACGTTTGACCAGGTGTGAACGGTTTTCCAGGTCCACCATTGGCTGGTGGCCCATAGAAGCACACCTGGTGGGGCATCCACGACATTGTTGGCGTTAATTGTAATTGTTGCGTGGATTTCATTGTCTCTGCTGTGGGGATGATACCTGGAGGAAAATCCTGGCTACCTTTGGTTTGGATCCTGTCGGCGATGATCCTGGTCTTGTTCGATCTTCGGATGTATGGTTCTGGACCTTTTGGTTCTGGAAGAGAGGGTAGCTGCGTTAGGTCTTGGGAAGATGATTCATTGTTAGGCTCTGGATTCTACAAAATAAAAATTCTCTGCCCCGACAATAACGAACTGGAGCAAAGTAAAAATTCATTTCGCTTCTTAATAGGGCTGAAATAAATTCGCGTGTGCTACCATCGCTAAAATCGTAACAGAGGTCGAGTGCAAACACTTTCGCCAGTAATAAATAATGCATCTACCGTTTACAGCTTCCTGCCTGTTGTCGTTCAGTTCCGCGTGACCTTGGTCCGAAGGATGCACCGAAGGATGCACCAATTCATTCTCGATTTCCATCACGTTTCCGAAGTCTGAGGCGTAGGTCACGTCCGGGGTCTGCTCCACATTATAGATTCCGTTCCTCAGAATGACTGTTGCGTCTTCTTTCGTCTTATCGTTAGCCGACTGTATCGCAACAGCATCGATCGGTTTCACTGCTTCAATTTCAGCAGTTGCTGGACCCAGCTTCGACTTCATTGCCGTTTCACCGCCATCCACATCAAAAATCGAAACTGTAGACGGCCTAATTACTTCCTGATTTTCACAATTACCAGGATTAGGCTTTTTGTCGCTCAACAAGTTCGTCACAACGTCCACATTGTGCTCCATCTGGGCTTGGCCCGATTGATGATAGACGTCTCTGTAGTCATCAGGGACATTCTCAGGGCCAGATTCGTCAATGAAAGTGATCGAGTCGTTCTTGCACTGCAAACACTTGACCAGCTCCATCAGCGAAGACTTTGGTTCGTCGCCTTTTGTCAACAATGATTGCAGATAAGGCATACTGCTGTTCACTATGTTCACGATCTTCCACATGGATTCCATAACTGTCTTGCAGTGCTCCTGGTCCTGTTTGCACGGAATTTCCGCGTCTCGTTTCAAACGATTTTGTTTAACGTCGAGCAGCTTGTCTATTTCTAGAGCCAGAGCATCGAGGTCCTGTTTGTCGATCAGCTGGTACATATCCCCCCAATCTACGTTCAGTGGTTCGTTTTCCAGAGAATTGTTCATCACCGATGGCGCTCGTTGAACTACTTTGTCGATCTGCTGCGGTTGCTGGAAGTAACCTGTTGGAGTTTGTTAGGAACTATTGTCGATAGTGTCCTTTGATTTTAACGAAGCTTAGTCTAAAGTCTAAATGATGGGGTTTTGGGAACGATGCCTTTGTGTGCCGGAGTTGGATGAAAGGGAAATACCTTGAATAGGTACTAGGGAAATTCTTCATTATACAGGGTGCCTCTTGGAATTATGATTAGTTGTGCGATTAGTGTGGCTGATCAATAAACTAAGGAGTTTTATTGATCATGGTTGCGCAATATTTTGATCATGATTTTGTTGTACTTCAAATGGAAAGTGTGCCGCCAATATTAGCATAAGATCTTGTTTTCGAGAAGATCAAGTATAAATGTTTATCTAGTACGCTCGGCTGATTCCTAAGTAAATTATGTTAATCGTGCAGCTGGTATAATCGATAAGGACCCACACGACGAGTTTTAAAGAACAAATTTGGCAAACAACTTTCAGAGATTCTGATAAGAATCATTTCTTGATGTCAGAAGTAATTTATGCTTTTTCTTCTCAAACTGTGTCAGTTGTCAGGAGTTAATTATCTTAATTGCATAAGTGATTGTAGCAAAAATTTGACGATCAAATTATTCTTTCTCTAGGTTTTCATCTTGACAACCGATCACTAAACAAATTATGCGCTCTATGCAGTTCATGGACAAAAGTGGAAGTATCATAAGTTTACATACTCAGTGAGATTGTTATGTAGATTAGGACAGCTGCGAAGCTCAGAACGAATATGGTCAGCAGTATTTCACTCAAATATACGAATTTCCAGGACTTGAAGAATGTCCCTTTTGCATGACCACTCGCATTCTGACAGCATTTCGGATACGGAGTCGAAGTTGTTGGAACTGAACATTAATAATCACCGGAATAATAATATTAATTAATAAAATCGCAATTGAAAGTGATTCCAGAAAATATTCGAACATCGGAAAATCGGATATCTAGAAAATACAACAAATTGGAACGTCCCTGTACACGTACAGAAATCTTTTTCGCGATTCAATCTACCATGGATTCGAAGTTTGTAGCTTCCCCTTCGCACAGACCCTATTAAACTCGATCCACGATTTTTTTAACCAGTTTTATGGAATAGAAACGAGGAACAAGTTCGGTCGTTAGAGCCCTCCCTGTACGTCTTATACTATCCTTTCGATAATACATCTTCCATTCGAAATTCTACAAATACTTTTTGGAATCACTATAGAGGAATGCATGCAGAATATACCATTTCGCATCGCAGTCATATTCACACAACACTGGCCGTCTATCGTCGGCAGATTTTCCAACTTGGAAGGCATGATCTTGTATTCGGTAGCCATGGTTCAAAGATCGGTGTTAAATCTGAAACGGCGCGAGACAGACGTGACGAGGTGACAAAAATATTCCTACAACATAATACATACTCTCGAATATAACACCGTCGTCGTGCACAATGAAAATTTTATGATGCGACGGTTTTTATAGTGTCTGGCTCGCGACGAGACGTCGTCGTCGCGTCGTTACGATTTTTCAATGAAACGTAAAGAGTGTACACGTCGTTACGGATTTTTCAATGAAACGTAAAGAGTGTACACGTCGTTACGGATTTTTCAATGAAACGTAAAGAGTGTACACGTCGTTACGATTTTTCAATGAAACGTAAAGAACTGTACATTCTCCCGATAACAAACACATCAGGCCCAAATAGTGTTCAGATAACAGAGATTATACTAGACTGCAAGAACAAGCTGGATCGAATTCGCCCGCCGATTCATCATCGTTTCTCCCCCCAGGAGAAAAATAATTATTAGAACAGAGAAAGTTTTGCAGAAAGTTTTTTCATAAAGACTGGCAATCTACTCGCGAACCAGACGTTCAATAAGGAGTTGGAACTTCCCACGGAGTTCTCGCGCGATTTTAAACTTTTCGCCGACAGTGCAGGACCGTGCGGCACGTGCGCTCGCAGTGGTTCCTTTTGACAAAACGAGAAGAGGCAGGAGTTTTGCGCGTCGTCCGCGATTTCTTTTCCGCTCCATTGGATCCTCGAGCAATAACGCGGAAGAGAGTACATACTCACGTTTGCAAGCAACTGAAGCACCCTGCTCGATAAAGTCGTTTCCATTCGATAAGCCGCGGATATATCCGTCGCTCGGGGGACCAACCTCGGAAACGTTTCCCGGAAAACTTGTCCTCGCCAATGAACCGTGCCCTCGGTGTTGCCGCCGCGAAATAACCGCCGAGGACCCGATAGAACGAGTCGTTGGCTTGCGTCGCATGCGTCAGCAATATCGTCGAAAATCCAAGCACAGGAACGTTTCATCATCGTCGACGTAGGTGTCGATGACCGATGCACCGAATATGCCCGCTTAGGCGAAAACGAGTGCGTTCACGCGCGAGCTCGGATTATGCGAAAAGGGGCGAGTTCATCCCTTGAACCCATTAAGTACCAGATTCTTCCATTTTTACTCTAATTGGTTAGTATTTACAGTCGCGGACAACATTTTTTTTTCTTGAGACATTAGTTTACTAGCTAATGGGTAAAAATATATTTTTTTTTTAATTTTTATTGCTCGGAATTGTGAAGAAAAGAGTAATCTGAAAACGCAAAATACGGGGGGGATGGTGGGACAATTTTATTATTTTTCTTGATGACGCACTGTGATTTTATTGATTTTTGTTTATTGTGAAACTGCCCCTTTTACAAAGTGCTTACATGCAAGTTAAAACGCTGCGCATACTTTTCAACAAAAGGGTTCGACACCTGGAAACACGCTTGTTATTTCCGCCACATTTCGAGCGTAATACGATCCCCAGTGTCGCGGACTTGGGAAGTGGGGGGTTCCTAATTGTTGCGTATACGCATGGAAGAATGCGCTCGACATGCGCATATTCGACAATAAAAAAAATTCTGCTCGACGAAACCGCAGTTTTCGCTTGTGCGCACACGTACAAACACTCTAATGGCTATATGTCACATTGACGAGCAATAATTTCCAGTAAACTAATTTTTGGAATTTCCTAAAAAATCCAAGTCGTATGGTCGAATATTTAAAAAATCATCTATTTACAGTCAC
Source organism: Lasioglossum lativentre (assembly GCA_916610255.1). NCBI lineage: Eukaryota > Metazoa > Arthropoda > Insecta > Hymenoptera > Halictidae > Lasioglossum > Lasioglossum lativentre. The sequence goes on along the minus strand of OU744358.1, from coordinate 7,912,243 downwards.
TGTACATATTTTCTTATATAAATTCTTTCTTTAGTTCTACCTGGACAGCGAACTGGGTAATCTCGGTCAGATTGCCCAACAAATTAGCATAAATCCCGGTTTCCAAGAACCGAGACTTAATTAATCGTCGATCAACCCACCCTGCGACACCGTTCAATGCCACCAGTACCAAGGTGCAAATAAACAATCGTCGACCGTGGCTCTCCTTATTACATACGTAGAAATGATTTCAGCGGCTGTAACGCGAAACATTGCGCAACCCGGTTCTCTGTACTTTCTCCTGCAAGTGCTGGCACAGGCGGCCAATCGATGAAAGTGACAGTCAGTGTTCTAACGTTACCTAAACCGGGTTCACCTAAGAACACCGGTGGTGTGCCGTGTCGTTTATTCTTTCAATTCCGGTTCTTCGATCGTTTTCTAGCCGATAGGAAGAAACAAGAAAAACTTGCGAATTACAAAATCTTGTCGCTTGTTCGTCGAACCGGCCCTCGTTGTTCCGCCGGTACTTGTGCGATGTTAATGAAAGAAACGTGACCTAGAAACAGGAAACAACGACGAAGGCTATCGAACCGCTGCTGACAGAGAGGCTGCCAAGTGTTTTTTGTTGTAACCTTACCGAGGTTACGGGGCTAGGTCGTAAAATCGTCCCCGGACTGTCACGAGTCTGCGAAAGGGTCGGGATCGATCGAGGAACGAGAAGAAACGCCTCCTTTGTCATCGAGGAATGATAAATCACGACGGTGATGCCTTGGGATCGTTGCGCTACCCGACCTGGACTGTCTTCGTTTATTCGATTCTGTGATCAATAGGCTGCGGATCTTTACGTGGAATTTTACAAACACCATTTATTCATTAAAATTCAAATTTTTCTTAATATCTCGAACGAAACGCCTCCTTTGTCATCGAGGAATGATAGATCACGACGGTGATGCCTCGGGATCGTTGCGCTACCCGACCTGGACTGTTCTCGTTTATTCGATTCTGTGATCGATAGGATCTTTACGTGTGGAATTTTACAAACACCATTTATTCATTAAATTTCAGATTTTTCTTTTTATCTCGAAAGCATCCTATTTTATCTAGCAGTAAATGCACACGCTTTTCATCGTGTGCGATTAATGTACAGAATTCTCATCTCGCGTAATAGTCCGCGGTCTAGTCGTCATTAGTTGAAATGTCAAGTAGAGAAACGAGAGTCGATAGAAAAAGCGAAAGCGAACATGTACGGAGTCAGCTTTGTACCAATTGCGGCGAACAGGTTAAATAACCGTTCGAAACGGGAATTCGCAGAAAGATCCGCGGTCTAGCGATCCACCGATAGTCGCCCGGCCACCGCGAAATGACTGGATTACGTGGAAGAAAGTGTCGCGAATACTCGCGTGGAAAGTGGCCGCGATACGAGAACCGGTCTCCCAGTGCGGGAACAATCTGAGAACGTGCCGGTGCGACGCGCGACGCGACGCGACGCGGCGCGGCCCGACGGACACCCAACAGCGTTTTCGCAACGCGGCCTCTAATGACCTCGGTGAGTGATTAACGCGCGAAGTCTCAATGATTCGGAATATTCTCCTGGGTACGCATACTATATTTTCAAAATGTTCCGCTTCGTTCCTGTAACTGTTGCTTACAGAGCGATCATTCAGCTTGTCGAGCTGATCGGATCTACGCAAGAATCGGGATGTGCCAACCGAAAAAATGTTTGTCTTAATTTAACAGCGTCGGACATTTGTGTTGCATATTATTCGTTGCCGAAAAATAATTCTGAAAAATTGGCAGCGATACTGCTAGTTTGATGCATAGCTCTTGCAAATGGCGAACAGTGGACCGATGCAGGAGGCTGTATTCGAGTCAAGGTGAACTGGCTAATCCTCCATTGTTGTTGTTCGAGTCCTACTCTATTTGCGACCTGTCCCCGTTTATCCTCTCCTGTTTTTGCGAGATTTCTCTTTTATGAAGAGAGTTGCATGGTTCGGACGACAGTTTTACAGTTTATGGAGATTAGTTATTATGTAACTTTCGATTATGCGGTCGCTTATTATGCGGGTTTTTTGCTGGGATGTTGAAAATTATTGCGAACAGTGTTGATTCTGCTGATAGGATTATTGTAAGTTATCTTTTTCAGCCATTAGAAATATAGCGAGGTGAACGATCCTGTGCTAATGTGTCTGTTTTAATTCAACTATTTTTAAACTTTGTATTAACCCTTAGCAGTCGAGTGGCGACTCAGAGTCACCACAAAAATTGCTGTGGCATTATTCAAAATATTGTTTCCATTATTAAATAAGTTGGTATCTAATCAATTACTGAACATTTAAGTATTGTATGAGGTGTTCTATCAATTTCATATCCATAAAATGAAAAAAAATCTTATGGAATGGAATTATTCTAGGTCGGAAGAAATGTTTAATTTTCGAGTTAAAATAGCTCCGAGTGCAAAGGGTTAACATTGACAACACGAAGACATAAATTAATATTTCACAGTAATTATTGACGAATACGATGGGAATCGATAAGAATTTTTATTTACCATCGTAAAGATGAAAAATGAGATTTTTGTAAAATTTACAAAAAATTTCGTTGCATCGGTTCGGGACCAGTGTGGATCCGAGGAGTCACTGTTCGACTCTATGAATGCCCAACGAGCGCAAGAATGAAGAGAGAGATAGAGCGAGAGAGCAAAAGGGGGCTAAAGAAGAAGAAGAAGAAGAAGCGGTAGAGAGGAAAGATACAAAGCGACGTCGGCAGAGCGAGACACAGTGTACATAGTGATGTATGTACATACATATAAGAATAGCCGTAGAGGATCGTTTCCGTTTCCCCTTCTCGTGACGCGTCAGTCCGAGCGTATTTGATGCTCCGACCGAGCTGTCTTTCTCGGTAAGGGCCTGGCAGCCGGTGCTGACCAGCTGTTCACGCAGCTTTGTGTCCTCTCTCTCTCTCTGGTTCTCGATCGATTCTATCCACGCTGCGATCTAACGCCGCGCCGTTCCCTCTCGATCATTCATCCCGCGACTCTGGCGATCATGAGTTCGGAGCTCTGACCAGCGTGAGTACTGTTATCTTGTCGTATCGCCTCCATCTCCTCTCGCTGATCTGTTTCTTCTTTTATTATTTTCACGAGCCATCGCTTCGTTGCTGTTTAAACGATCACAAATGTAAACACCTTGTTATTAACGCGAGACTCTATAGATGTTTCCGAGCGGTTGGTTGTCTCGTTGAATTTATTGCTAAATAGATTTTAATTTGTGCAGTCGAGTTCATCGCTAACTAGATTTTAATTACTCGCAGTTGTATCTCGTTTCACTTTTTCTCCTCATTAATTGGATGAATTGTCGCCTTTCTACGACACTTTATACAATAATTAATTGAAACTAGTTGATACCAACGTGAGACTCTATAGAATTTTTTGAATGGACTATTGTCTGGTCGAGATTTAGTGGAATCATCGTTACGAGATAATAATTGTATCTTGAAACAGTTGTGACTAGTAGACTGTGGATTTTTATGCAAAATGAAAATTGAATTCATTGTAAATTGATTCTGCGTAAAAATCTGTTCGGTCTCAAATTTTACAACTTGCTACGTACTTTCAACTCCAAGTGCATAAAGAAACTACAGTTTCGCCATCGTTCACCAGTGCAACGTTTGTCTGTTATGTCAGCGAACAGGTTGGGCCCATGGCCGAAAGTATAGTGTATCCTGATCCACCAAAGATGGTAATCTGAGCCAGCTGCTTCTGTGAAATCTGGTTTCTGAGAAAAGAAATAGAAACTCGTGTGCGAAGAATTTTTTCTCTGAAACATCGTTCAACTGATTGGATTATCTGTTCGTTGCTGATGCAATTGTTACGTATATACAATTGTTATACACAAGTGATACTACAGGTTGCCTGGAAGGTCTGCTAATATTTGAGCAACAAGTGTTTCACTATATTCGCACGCGATTTTGTGTGCTGTTTTCGGAACAGGTGTTTTTGATTTGGTGAATCGAAGGCTGTGTAGGATTTTTTTCCTTGATCAGAGATTGCTATGTGGGCATTAATATATGGTTTTTTATTGCGGTTAATTGCTGGCAGTAGAGTGAGCTGTCGGTGTTTCGACCGTTCCATTGGCACGCGACAGTGTTGGTTCCGACTAACAAGGGAACCAATTCAGTTGATACACGCCGATTTTGATGAAACTTATGTGAGATATAGTTCTTCGAAAAATATTTCACACGTATTTTTTATTGTCGGCAACCATCCACTCTGAGGGGGTGAAAACAGCCCTCGAAGTCAGGGGTTAAAAAATTCTTGCGCGACTACATTTGCCATTGAAAAACATACAATTTTAAAAAAATTCAATTTTTTCGAACTCTGGTTCCCGAGATATCTCAAAAAATATGGTTTTGACTCCTAACTTTGAGGGCTGTTTTCACCCCTTCAAAGTGGATGGTTGCCGATAAAACAAAATACGTGTCAAATATTTTTCGAAGAACTATAGCTCACATTAGTTTCATCAAAATCGGCCATTCTCATCTATGTTCCCTTGTAAGATGATAAAAGATTGTAGCTGTTTCATCTTTTAATTGGTTGTATTAAAAATTTTAGAAATTTATTACACCGAGATTGATTGTATCAGCAGTTTTCGGTTTATTTGAAAATTAATTCTGTACTACAAATATTGCTCAGAGAATCAACTTTTCAAAAATCTCTATTTCAATCATTTATTTACCCTCAATTTGAAGAACGAAGTGGACTGAAATTCTTCTTACAATTTCTTGACAACTACCTTTTCATTTCTTTCAAGACTACGTTCAAGCTCAATCACCATGCGATGACCACAGCTTTCTATTTGCAAGAAGATTTGAGCAATTTGAAGCACTCTAAATAAGTGTTGAAGGAACTAATGGTTTTCTTTAAAATCGCAGAGAATTAAAATGCCTCGTGATTCCATGTGATTTGCAGTCCTCTACTAAAATTCATCATTATCGTCCTTGAAGTCTTTCCAAATGTCCCAATAGAAAAGCGTCGCGCAAATCACCGCCAGGCAATATGCAAATCAGTTTCCAACTCTCGGATCTGTTCTCACCGGTTCTGTCTAACCCCCCAAAAATTCGCTCGGTCTCGGAAACGTGAACAAACGGAGAGCTATCGACTTTCGATTTCTTCGCGTTGGATCGGATCGATGGCGTGACCCACGTGCTCGGAACGAGATCGTTTGTTGCCTGACTCACTGCAGTAAAAGGTGCAGTGTGTCAGTGAGATCTCGGCGTCGGTCGAAGCTCAAGGTAAACGCAGGTTGCCCGCGTCTTCGAGAAATATCGAGTGAAAGCTGCTGGATGCTGCACTGCATTGTGCCGGTTCGATTTGTTTTGACCGTGCGAAATCGCGCGAAACCGCCGCCGGATGCGGCTGCGAATTTGTTAAAACGATGAATCAGACCGAAGGAAGCGCTGCTCGGTTTCTGGATAGTTGTGAGCCGACATTAGCCCTAATCGACCGCGATAAGAGGACAAGTTAGAAACCAGTGCATTCACGTTGGACGCTGTTGCGATTTCGTTTCCGTGAGTGTTTTCTGTTTTGTGACCTTAGATTATTATGTTTGTTCGTTCTGATATTTATCTCGATCCCACTGTGTTCCGCCAAAAATGCAACTTTGTGCCAGTAAACAAATTGCTTAATTCTGACGCATACCTGGCATAAATTCAAACGAATAAAAATAAAAATCCGATTAATATGATATAGATAGTTTGCATCGATATTATAAGATTTATACTATGACAGTTTCATAGTCCAGCAATTGAACGCGTGAAATATTCCGTACAACTTGCCGATGACAAATACAACCAACTACGATGCGCAGCGAGCGTGACGGAAGCATGCGAATTCCGTGAAGAGCGCACACAGTCATTTCGAACAATGAGCATTCCGGCTCAGACAAATGACACTGTCAAACGAGCTGCAGGTAGTGTGTAGTCACGTTAACGGGCGTCGCGTCGTAGCAAGTATGTATACGATTGTCCATCGCGGACACGTAATCCGATCACGTTACGGTCTGCTTACGCAAAATTATTTCGGGCAAACGTCACAGAAATTTTTTGACCGTTCGTTTTCTCGTCTTCTAGTACAGTTACGGCGGAAAGTGTTACGAACGGTCGCGTTCGTTAGAACAATGTCTGGCCTTGTTACGCATCAGTGAGCGTTAACGAAGGAAATCGTATACTTTCAGCTCGGCGGCGGCGGCTCCTTCGAAATACGATATTATCTCGAGCGATTAGAACCTCGGTTTTTAATTAGTCGTAATTGGTCGACGAAAAAAGCGAACGGTAAAAGTTGGACATTTTCTTTTCTGAAAGAAATCAACAGTGTACGTGAGAAAATTTATAAAATCGATAATATACGAACTTCATTTTTTACATAGCATGTATACCATTTCTCGTTATATTTGTTCACTTGTAATATTCAGTTCAGCAAGTCTAACATTAACGTCGTAGCGAAAAGAAGCACGATAATTATTCCGTAGACAACCTAATCTACATTCATTTTAATATACAAGGTTGACTTATCGTGGGTGAAAAGAAGCATGGAATGCGTTCGCAAAACGTTCAACTGTGCATTCTCGCTCTAGTGAATTCCGACTGCTCGTAATACCTGTCGAAAGTGGATAGATAACATTCGGATTGTCGTATCGGAATTTTCAAAAGCATCGGGAAAGTTTGCCCCCGTAGCCAGGAAACTTGTTTTCTTCAGTTTCGTCCTTGGCGAATTTCGCTTATCTTGAAGACCGAGAGAGCCGAGATTATGCAACACGAATATGCTTTTAGCACCTGGAGCGATTATTCTTATTATTGCGAGATGCTCCGGCGCGACAGCCGAGCCAGGTTTACATTTTCAAAGATTTACTTTTCAAAGTTTTCAAAGTTTCAGTTGTTGTTGTATTATTGAGAGTCGGTGGTCTTTGAATTAGGATTGCTTCGGTTAACGTTCGTGTAGATTTTCATGTGATGGAAAGTAGTATATAGTGCGGTATGAGAAATGCACGTAAAACGAGCTGTATTGTTTACGGCGCTGCATTTGAAAGTAGTCTGTTGAAATATATCGCAAAACCACCAATAAATCACTGTGGACTCCGGACTCGCGCGAACAAGTCTGTGAAGAAGTCATCGAACCAGCTGTTCAACGAGTGCGAAATTACATAATCGGATGCCGGCGGCGTTCAATCAACCGATCTGCTTCGCGATCGGGATACTCGTAACGGCTGTTGCTCGTCGCAGCTGCGGCACACCGTGTTCGCGAACCGATAAGTCGCGCAGCTTATCAAACATGCGATCGTAAACATTGGAAACGCGTTCAAGTGATGATGGTCGTTCGTCAAGTTCACCGTGTTATCGAAGCAGAAGTATACCAGTGGGGGAGAAACACATCGGTGACAGAATGTCCGATTTCTTGTGTACACAGATCGACGAATGATAATAAAACCGTGGGAACCGGGCATGGCTGACACAGTTGATCTTTTGATTTCAGCGCGATCAGGTTGGCCGGCTCAGAAAGCTGAATGGAGACACAGGCCATTACAAGACGCCTGCAGATCCTTGGACTGGTCTCGCTATGGCTGCTGAACCATGTTGCATTGCCCGGTGTAGGTGCATCCTACAGCATCGGGGTAGGCCGGGCTGACACCACTGGGCCCACGGCGGAAGTCGTTTTTGTGAGTTTCAGAGTTTTTGTGAGATTGTTACATTTTCACTGCTACGAAATAGGACGCGAGATTATTTCGCCAGATTTAAATTGAAAATTTCATAACATTGCAATGCTAATGCTAAATCAAGTGTAGAAGTAGAATCGAAATACAGTAAACGTTTGATTCTTGTCCAACAGCCGTGTTTTTTCATGGACAAGAATCGTGCCCCAGAAGTGCTTTTTCATTTATGACTGCGTCTAGATATCGCGCCAACGGTTCGCGTGACAGGTCCCCGTCTCTTTCTTTCCGATGCGCTGTCCTTCCTTGCGACCGAAACTTTGACCGTCGATTGAACCACTAAATACAATTGAAACTATATCGTATTTGGTGTCATTTTAATCAGAAAAATGCCAGAAATAAGGTAGTGAAAGTCCCATAAACAAATAATCAAAATTAAGAGATTGGTAAAATCGATTCCTCGAGTCAATGTAGTGGTGTTCACACCGATATGGTGTGGGTAGGCTATGGACAAGAATCGTGCCCTCGCTCCGGACAATAATCAAGCGTTTACTGTGTTTGGAATTTTTGGATGCTTGGAATTATTTGTTTCCGGGTTCGATGTTGGGAAACAGGTTCCAGTTTGATGGAATTCTGTTTCCATAGGATTCGTTGACACTGTTAGATTAATTTCTCGGAAACGTCGAAAGGGAAACGTCAGAGACAAACGACATCTCGGAAGGATTGTTTGTTTTCCAGATGGGCTATGCGAAAATCGATCAGAAAGGATCAGGACTCCATCTACGAACATTCTCCCGAGCGTTCATCATAGACGATGGCGAGGAGAGGTTCGTCTTCGTCAGCGTGGATAGCGCGATGATGGGAAATGGCGTTCGCCAAGCGGTAATCCTTTTAGTTTTCTTCTTTTCGTAGCAATCGTTGATTCTGCAGTTTGGATCGTCTCTATATCTCTAATCTTCTTGCAACAATTAATTTTTCCCCGGCAATGTAAATAATTTATTTTCTATTGAACGTCGGCACAGGTGCTGCAGAAACTGGAGACGCAGTTTGGCTCCATGTATACCGAGAAGAACGTGATGATCAGCGGAACGCATTCGCATTCGACGCCGGGTGGATTTATGCAGGACATGTTATTCGACATCACGGCGTTCGGGTTCGTCAAGGAAACGTTCGACGCTATGGTCGCTGGTATAGCGAGGGTAAATATCTCCTTCATTTCGTTACCGTCGTAGACACTTGACCCGCCCAGTACGTTATCTGCAGTGACGATACTCAACAAATGCATTTTCCATCTACATTGATGTCGGTTCATTCTTGACTTATAAGCCGTTTAGTCACCATTTCTTATCAGATCTCAATTTTTATGTTTCAGTTGTTTGTTGTGTGCACTCGTCTTTATCTATATTTGTTCTCTTATTATTCGCACAGAAATCAGTTTTACGCAATCAAGAATTTTTATTCGATGACCGCTTCGACAATAATTTAGCCAACACACGAAACTTTCATGCCAAAACAATCAAACTGTTTTCAAAACTTTTGTCAAAAATTTTACTAAACTGTCGATACGAGTATTCCAAAAATGATTTTTATCAACCCGTGTGTGTGTGCGTGTATGTCACTTCCGGAACTGATTTTTATTAACATCAACGCAAACATTGCAGAGTATCGAGCGAGCCCACAACTCTGTGGTGCCAGGTCGCATCTTCATCACGCAGGGTGAGGTCCTGGGTGCCAACATCAACAGGAGTCCTTTTGCGTACATGAATAATCCTAAACACGAAAGAGACAGGTGAGAGTTCCAGTTGATCATGATCAACGTTACAAGATGATTATTACTAGACTACGGATTTTATGAATTTCTAATGAAAATGGTTAGACGCGATTTAAAGCAGAAAATAGATTGAAAGAACTTCTTGAAAGCTTCAATGTATTAGTTCCATGTTATTAAGTTGTTTGAGGAAGAAAGAAACTTCTGTTTGGCTTCTGTTCGCTGTAATCGATACAAACAATTTTTATTATCCATAAAAATCCAAAGTCTACATATTACTTTACCGGCGATAATTAATTTAATCTTACGTTGCGCGTGGCCTCTTTATCGGTGAAACTTAATTGAATTTAACTTTGTTCAGGTATAAGTACGATGTGGACAAGACTCTGACGCAAATGCAATTCGTCGGCGCAGATAACAAGCAGCTGGGTGTCATCAACTGGTTCCCGGTTCATCCCACTAGCATGAACAATACTAATCGTTTGGTATCTAGCGATAATGTTGGCTATGCCTCGATTCTGTTCGAGAAGGCGATGAATAAGGACGCTTTGGTTGGCAAGGTGAGGCCTCTCGGAACATCTTTTATCATTTCATCCTGCTTCCATAATTTTCTTCTTTTGTAATTGAAGCTAGTATCGTTAATAATTGACTAAACAAGCGAATCTTGTTTGGAAATTAGGGTTCATTCGTGGCTGCCTTCGCCTCCACTAATTTGGGCGACGTATCACCGAACACGCGTGGTCCAAAATGCGAGTACACTGGGAACAATTGTTCGGAACAGTACACTTGTCCTGGGAAAAAGGAGATGTGCTTCGCCTCTGGACCAGGAAGGGACATGTACGATAGCACCAGCATCATTGCCAACAAGATCTTCAAGGAGTCGTGGGTGAGTAATTTTATACAAATTATTTTCTTATTTAATCCACAGGAATTTATAAGTCGATCAAAACTGATTGCGAGCATGGATTACTACAAACATTTATTTATGGTTCTGCGAATAATTCTAAATAAGGTATTAGTTACTGTAACTATCATTAAGATCTATATCTAGTGTAGTAATAATTTTTAGAAATAGCAAACTTACCCGAAATAAAGATATTAAAATAAACGAATGTTACCTACGATAAAATAAGAATTGTGGTATTGAAATAGTCTTAAAGTTTATTAATTACTAGTGTTTAAACAATTTCTACGTAGCAGTAAATTCCATTTAAGCTTTAAACTCGACTCAATTTATCCTTTTGAAGCAAATGAGGCTGGCATTAGGCCAACAATGCCGTCCTAATGGAATAATACTACTGCTACCGGAGGGTTCTGGAATATTGACTATATATATCTTCTCTTTTGACAAAATTGCGATGCAATTAGTCGGTGGCATAAACCGTTTTACAGGCAATAATGAAACTTGGAGCTCGAGCGTACCGGGCGTTCCACAGTTATCCGATTAATCTCTAATATCCCTAATACCATTAATTCTATCTTAAATAACTAATATCTTTTCCACACAGAACAACAACAAGATTATTAAAATTATAAATTCAATTATTTCTGCCCTTTTAAATTTAATGCAATTTGAAATCTGAACGTGATAGTAATACGAGACCTAAACGTGAGAGTAATTTGAGATCCAAATGCGAGAGTAATTTGACGTTGAAGCCTCAAGGGGGGTATCCACCGTAGCCATTAATTACAAGATCGATGGTGAAAAATCGTTTCCGCGAAATCCGTGATAAATTCGTGGATCAGAAGAAGCCGACATTAATTCTACGGGCTAGCAGGATATTTTCCCTCATGGTATCATTTACTCCGGCCGTTCTCTGTCAGGCTGTTAATTGATTTTCATCAGGGGGAGGGGGGGGGGAGACCCTATTTTCTCGCAGCCATTGAATTTCCACCGAGGTCGCGACAAACACGTCGAATTTCTCAGCGACTGTTTCGCAGTTCCATTCGAGATCTTTCCCATTGGTCAAAGAATCTACAATAGGGACACGACAAACAAAAGACGCAAACCATCGCGCACGACGATGATTTTCCACCGAACTTATCTTCGTGTTATTTATCCCGACGATGGATCTTTATGCGCAACGATCGACGATTGCGTTAAAAATCCTTTCCAGATTAGCGCGCATCCTTCGCCGGAACACACAGCAATTAGAACACACTCTGTTCGTTAACGAGTGTTGTTGTTGCAGCGTAGAAAAAGAAAAAAAAACACGGGTCCGTGATGAAGCCTCGAGAACGAAATCACGGGCACGAGGAGCGGGAGATAACGATCGATGGAGTAAAATAAATGCGCTACGCACTACGCACTCGACAGACCGTAGTCTCGGCCTCATGAATACTTGTTCAATTTACAATGGTGTGTAAACATTCCTGGCAAACCTCTCCGACGTAGATCGTGTGCGCGCCTAGACCGCTTTTTTACTCTTTCCAATCTCTGCTAATAATAAAATCCAGGAAAACACAATCATTATCCGAGATGTTGTCCGAGATCAGTTACTAAATATGGATACAATATTTTGCTCATTACAGAGTAGACTGAAACGTTTTAGATCATTTTTGATTGTGGAGCTTGTCGACGAGAAATTGTATCGAATTTGAAAAAAATGTATAAAACAGAAAGAGTTTTAGATTGTTTTCATTCCCATATCATTGAATTATAACGTGAATTTTTCTCGATCGAAATTATAATACATAATGAATTTAATGATTTTTTAATGATTCAATGTTCCTTCTAATTATGTTTACATATATTACACAAAAATTTATTTTTCAGACGCAAAATATGGTTCTTCGAAAATGATCATCATTATGATCGAAACGTCGAGAAGCATGTATTATTAATTGCACATTTGCTGTTTGGTTTTGAATGATCGAACCTTGCGCCGAAATCATTAAATTCATTATCATTGAATTATTTCCGAGGAAATCATCTTCAGAGACAAGGGATGCTTTCTTCGTCTCATTAAGACGTTCTCTCGACGTGATCAGCCGCTAACGAATCATTGTAACAGAGCATTGTTATCTACAATGAATACATGCAGTTGGCTTGATTGCCTCGTGGACGCCAGTTTCTTTTTTCTTTCTTTCTTTTCTATTCTTGTTTCCGCTGGTAAACGATGTTCAGATTCCATCTCTCAGATACGTTATTAATTGCATCGGGGAAAACACTTTTCCTCGGAACAGTCTCACCTGTGGTTTTGTTGTACAATCTCCTTTATTGAGTACAGGTTTCATTCTTATTTACAAAATATTCTACGTGTATTTTACAATTAGAAAAATATACGGTTCGAGCACTGTTCTACGTTTTTGCAATTGCGATTTCGGAGCAGAATGTTTTAATTGTTCCTGTTATTTCAGTGGAGAACAGAAAGCGGCGCTGCGTGCCAATAATTTTTCTATCTTACAAATTATTTTGACGGATTCACGCATTCGTCTTACACTCTCGTTAGAATTTTGTGAGATTCTTTCTTTTAATTGTTCCTGTTATTTCAGTGGAGAACAGAAAGCGGCGCTGCGCGCGACTAATTTTTCTATCTTACAAATTATTTTGACGGATTCACGCATTCGTACACTCTCGTTCGAATTTTCTGAGATTCTTTCTATTCGACTTTTTCCGAATTTTTCTATTTCACACATTTTCCGACGGACTTGTGCGCCCGGTAAAAATTCCAAGTACAGAGGCAGCAGAGGAAAACCCCATAACTCACATTTCCCAGCGAAGAAAAACACCGTAAAAACCGCGATCTGGCCTTTCAGCGAACCCGAAGCAACCACGTACCGCTTTCTACCACTTAACGAACAGCAACTCGTTTACATACATGTATGTGTATCCGCCTCGCAATCGTCTCGACCTCGGATGATCATAACTCCGAACGCTCATGCTCGCATGCAGATTAGTTCCCTGAACTGGAGTTTCTCTCTTTCGAACGCGGTTTTTTCGAGCCTCGAAAGTATAAAAGAAGCGCTTTTATTTTGTCCGTCAATTACCAACGGCCGTTAATTAACACTCTAAACAATAATTAATCGCGTTACTCTCGTTTATTGGCACGGGCAATCTACCTTGGACGAAAGTACTCGATAGGGTGGTTCAACGATCCCAAAGCATAATCATCGCACCAAGGTCACCCGAAGGTCATATTATAGTTAAAATCGTGTAGGATCCGAATGAAAGAAATTTTTATCAAAGCAATGGGTAACAACTAGTTTTTGGGAAATAAATTGAACCACCCGTTACCCGAGCACGGACACAGCTACAGCTAGAGAAAAGCGACGGTAACAGAAGCGGGGAATTTCGTTGGACACCCTGTTATTGATAAATTGAACACAAGACGTTTCGACGGCGATCGTTGGACGATCGGTTCTTAAGATAGTCACTGGAGACCCTAACATCACTCGAGGATCAGCCCGACTGCGATATCTAGTTGCGATATCCAACACTGATCTCCTCCTTCGATTCCGAAAGTGTCCTCGAGCTTGGTGACCTCGCCTTTTATCTCGTAGCGGATCGATCGCGACGATTCTAACCCTGTAAAGGTATCCTGGGGTCTCTCACGACCCTAGTCAAATTTCCTGACGGTATTGCGAAATTATTATAAATATGGAAAATTTCATTAATCTCTTCGAAACACTCGAATATACTAGCATTGAAGATGCTATGAATTTTTTTGTGCCAGATAGCGTTCTAGTAAATTATAGATTTTGTTGGGAAGATCCCAGCGTGACACTTCATAGTTTGAGGAATCAGGATACCATTTCAGGGTTAATAGTGCTTGTCGTACTCGTCGTAGCTGTTGAAGTATGCCGGAGAGACGTATTTCGCGACAGGAATCGGTTTAGGGTGAACCGCGGGTCCTACTTTTTTCACAACCGCGTTGAAACCGTTGTGATCGTCGGCTGTGTATTCGACGATCCTGACACTGCCATCGGGCTCGTTCACACTGTACGATCCGTGGACAACGTCGCCATCGCGAACTTCGTGCTGGGTCTTCACGTCGCCTGTATGGGGATCGTGAACACCGTAGTTGAAGGTGTACTTGGGGTGCGCCTGGAACATGAAGGAAATTTTCGTAATACAGTAAATGCTTGATTCTTGTCCGGGGTCGTGGGCACGATTCCTGTCCAGAGTAGGCTCGGGTATATCGGTGTAAACACCACTACATTGACACCATGATTCGAATGTTCAAACTTCTTAATTTTCATTATTTTTTTATGGGACTTTCACTGGCTTGTTTCTGGCATTTTTCTGATTAAAACAAGACCAAACACGATATAGTTTCAATTGTATTTAGTGGTTTAATCGACGGTGAAAGTTTCGGTCGCAAGGAAGGACAGCGCATCGGAAAGAAAGAGACGCGGACAGTCACGCGAACCGTATTTCATTCTGTCCTTCTCTATGTTCGGCTCTCTATTGAAGTCTCGCTCGGCGCGATAGCTAGACGCAGTCATAAATCAAAAAGCATGTCCGTGCACGATAATTGTCCGTGAAAAACACGGCTGTTGGACAAGAATCGAGCGTTTACTGTAGTTTGTTCGGGTAGGAGGAAAGTGAGAAAAGATTATTTGTATAAAATGGTTATAAAACGATGCGGTACTCAATTTGATATTGACTCTATCAAATCGAATCGTAGATTCCACCGATAACGTCGTTACAGTTGAAGTTATTTAATACTGCACCGGCTGCAGCTGGATTGCAATTAAAACCAACTTTGAATGAAATTCCGCGCACACGTTCGTCAAATTAATTGGCAATAACACGAATTCGCTTCTCTAAATCTCGCGTACCCACAGCGAATCTAGCATTTCGCGCAAACATTATTTAAGGGAGGAGCCCTATGTAAATGGCCTGTTTTTCAAGAATTTATTGATGTTATAGCGTAACAAAAAATATTTTTTTTAAAGTTCAGTTGTTAATAATAATGGTGGAATAACGGCTGGAAAATGGCATCCTGCAAATGCGCCGTGCAACGTATAGTGCACAAAAATGATCTGATACAAAAAAATCCAAATGGAATCGTTAGTTTATGCAAAAACGCTCGGCATGACGTTTTTCTTTTTTTTTAATTTGCAAAATTGCAAGAATGGCGACGTTTTGAATAAAAACGGATTTTATGATATAAATAATTGGTAATAACAATATTTTAAATAAATAATTACAAAATCAGAGCTCGTCATGCTGAGGCCAATTGTTTATAGAATATATATATATATAAAGTTTCATAAAGATCGAGTAATTAGTTTACGAGCTACGTTGCACGGTGTGCGAAATTTTGCGTTTCGGGAAAAATGCATTTACATACGTTTGTGCAACTGAAAAATTGTGAAAAAATCGTAATTCATTTCAACTTTAACCGCAGTTTTTTGCTAATCTGCGATTCCGGGGCCATAGAACAGATCTTCCTCTTCATTCGTGAGAAAATTTTCTATCGATTTAAGCAAAAAAAAAAAAATTGCTAAAAAATTTCATTTTACATAGGGCTCCCCCCTTGCGAAATCAAAGAGGATAGATGAACCATCAATTCTGAGCGGATAGAGAATGCAGTTATAGCATCCCCTAACTGAATCAACCTTCAACACAATTCGCACAAAGATTGCTCCACAGATTAACATTCGGTGCACGATCCACTAAACATAATAGCAGTCCCAGTGCAGAAAATGCAGTCTCGTCAACTCGCTTGTTCGCAGATCGCTCTCGAAAATTGTTGATTTGCATAAACAACCGCGATCCATCTCGGCAAAGCATCCGGCGAACGTGCTCGCCTCTCTGTGGGCATTAGAATTAAATAGCAATCGATGCGTCGCGTCGTTGAATTAGAGCAAATTACGGAACGATTGTCTATAGCGATCGTGACCGGAAAACACATGTATATTAGATGAGAATTTGCATTCGAGATCTCGCGTGGACATTTTATACAGTCTACAGACTTGATACGTATGGTAGGACTGTCACGTGTATGTTAATTGAAATTCTTGAAAAGTAGCGCTCTCCATAAGAACTGCTTCCGCGACGTATCTCATTGTCGCGCCGCGCCGCGCCGTTTCCGCGACGCTTTCACGCGACGTTAAGAATCGCCTTAAGGACCGTTCGCCGGATATCTGTTACGCGGATAGATGGTTACGAAATTTTTATGGGAACCAAACTACCGAGGAACAACCGTCTCGGCTCGCTCGATCTGATGGGGACGCTTATCTGATCGAGTTTTAACCCGCAAACCGGCAATTTCTTTCCTTAAAGTGGCCATACAGAATTTTCATTCGCGTATGTACCGTTTTCAGATTTTTCTTGCTTTTGTTGCACGATGTTAAAGGCATTTCACAAGAAATTAAACAGAGTACAGTATTCTCTCGATAATTGATTACGGATTACATTGTGAGGACCCGTCGGGCCTCTGAACAGTGCCGGCGACTGCGACTCTTCGCGTCTCTTTCTTTCCCATACGCTGTCCTTCCATGCGCACGAAAATTTTATCGTCCATTACACACGTAAATATCATCGGAATTATATCATATTTGGTATCATTTTCATCAGAAAAATGCCAGGAATATGTTGGTGAAAGTTCCATAAAAAAATAATGAAAAATAAAAAACTCACTCCGATATACCCGACTCGTATCATGTTACACTTCTCGGCGGCCGAGGCCTCTCGAGTTTTAGGGCCCCTCACGAGGTATACCCCGCAGGAGTGGGGATAGTTTATTTTTTATGGATCTTTCACCAACATATTCCTGGCATTTTTCTAATAAAAATGATACCAAATATGATATAATTCCGATTATATTTACGTGTGTAATGGACGATGGAAGTTTTGTGCGCAAGAAAGGACAGCGTATTGGGAAAGAAAGAGACGCGGAGTGCAGGGACAATTATCGTCCAGACGTTTGGGCCATTTATCGCGAGGATACTGTACATACCGACATCTCTGACCGACTATGTATTAGCACAGTTAAACGTCCGCACAAGTGACTATCACGGCGCAACGGTGCAGTCAAGATTAAACATGCACGCGTGCGACACTATTCCCGAATAAGTTGTCTGGCGGTGTGATTAATGTTGTCGTATACTCACGTAGTAATCGTGGTCATGATCGGCGTGGTGTTCATAAGCGTGAGCGGCGGCAACGTGATCAAGCGATGCACTGACGTGCACCGGTGCAGCGGAAACCGCGTGCACCGGGACCGCCACCGTCGGCAGTACCGCGTGTCCTTCGTAGTCAGCTGGTCCTGCTGCGTATCCTTCGAGAGCCTCGTAATCGGTATACGAGATCCCATGGCCTCCGTTATAGCCGCTTAGAACCACGCCGCTGCTGTACGCGAGCGTTGCACACATCAAGCACAGTACCTGGAATTTCATTAATTAATTGGCAAAATATTGTTTTTTAAACAAGTATACAAGTAGAGGCTAACAAAGCAAAAAGTAACATGTTCGGGCCTCTCCAACGATCGAGATTTTTTCTAGAGAATGTCATCCACGAGGTGGCAGTATATCGGAAGCACGAAAGAGCCATAAAGCAAAGGAGATTATGGCGAGAACATTTCACTGGCTAGTACAAGCAATATAAACGCAATTTCTTTAATAATGGTCTTCGATGGTTTATGAGCCAAATGATGCGGTATATGCATTAACGGAAGTTCGCCGGGAAAATGTGAAAACTGTCGAGACAAATGATCCAGTGACCAAGTTTTAAGTATACTTGGTATTTTTCAGCTCGGCCCAGCTCCCGAATGAACGCACATAATACTGCGAGTTATGATGCGTTTAGCATTTCCATATTCAATAGCTGAATCTGGTTCGACTTGCCTCGAACCGTAACACAATTAATGTTATCTTTGTAGTATCTTAATTGAAATGTAACCTGGATGCTGCTTATCTAGATCTTCGTTCGTACAGATTCAGGTGTACGGTAAACTATAAAATTCAGATGTGTAATTTTGGACCGTGGGAACCGAGATTCGATTCAGATTTTCACCCAGATTTTTCATATTGCAATTTCTATGTAACGGATACGTAAAACGTGCAATTAAATTCTATTGCAGGACTAAAGATTTTTGGAGAATCTCAAAAAAGAATTGAAAATTCTGAGCTGTTTTGATTTTTGTCGCAGAGAGCTGTAATTGCTTCGCAAAAGTGATAGAAACCGATGTTCTAACGATTACGAGGGAAGTGTAGGGAGGCGGTAATGTCGTATCCATCAGAGACACCGAGATTCGATTCAGATTTTCACCCAGATTTTTCATATTGCAATTTTATATGTAACGGATACGTAAAACGCGCAATTAAATTCTATTGCAGGACTAAAGATTTTTGGAGAATCTCAAAAAAGAATTGAAAATTCTGAGCTGTTTTGATTTTTGTCGCAGAGAGGTGTAATTGCTTCGCAAAAGTGATCGAAACCGATGTTCTAACGATTACGAGGGAAGTGTAGGGAGGCGGTAATGTCGTATCCATCAGAGACACCGAGATTCGATTCAGATTTTCACCCAGATTTTTCATATTGCAATTTTATATGTAACGGATACGTAAAACGCGCAATTAAATTCTATTGCAGGACTAAAGATTTTTGGAGAATCTCAAAAAAGAATTGAAAATTCTGAGCTGTTTTGATTTTTGTCGCAGAGAGGTGTAATTGCTTCGCAAAAGTGATCGAAACTGATGTTCTAACGATTACGAGGGAAGTGTAGGGAGGCGGTAATGTCGTATCCATCAGAGACACCGAGATTCGATTCAGATTTTCACCCAGATTTTTCATATTGCAATTTTATATGTAACGGATACGTAAAACGCGCAATTAAATTCTATTGCAGGTCTAAAGATTTTTGGAGAATCTCAAAAAAGAATTGAAAATTCTGAGCTGTTTTGATTTTTGTCGCAGAGAGCTGTAATTGCTTCGCAAAAGTGATCGAAACCGATGTTCCAACGATTACGAGGGAAGTGTAGGGAGGCGGTAATGTCGTATCCATCAGAGAGCTAACTCGACTCACGTGCCAATATAACAGAAACATTTTTTGGCAACCTCGGGAAGAGTTCGACGAACGGAAAGCGAGGAAAGTCGCCGCACGCGTCCGAGAAAGTTTCTCGTGTTACTGGCTGTGTCGTCTTCCAATAAAAGTGTCCCTTTTCACTTTCTCGACCTTGCCCCGTAAACTAATACGAATCCCCGGAAGTGGTCATAGCCCGCCATCAATTTACCCGCGTTGCGTGGATACCGAGCGATAAACCGCAAACGAAACGAAACGAAACAAAACGCCGGGTATCGTATACGAGTATAGCTCCTATCTCCTATAGAATCTATCGTCTATCCGGCAAAACGAGTTTCCGGTGCTTCTTGGCATCGCTGGGAACAGATCTTTCCCTGGGTTCGTTGTTCCTTCGTTCTGTCTAATTAAACCGCCTCTTTGTCTTCAAACGTAAACCTTTTTCTTTTTTTTTGTTTAAACAAACCGACTGTTCAATCTGAATCTTCGTCGGTAGGAGATACCAACTTTTTTTTTGAGTTGTAGATTCTCTCACCGTTCTGCGGAGATTTATTAGTATTCTATTGTTAGACTATAAATAGATCATTAGAGACTACAAAATTTTGTAGTTTCTTGGCAAATACGACGTCTTACAACTTGGTACGAAATTTTATACAGAGAAAATGTTTTTGGCAAATATAATTAGCATTAGAAACTATACCTTCCTCTATGTATAATTTCACAACGAAACCAATCCCAAAACTTAAGCGAAAATAATATCATTCCCGAGCTAACAGACTCCGTAAATTGTCCTTCAGATGGAACATCTATCGGCGACCCTAATCCTCGGGAACACGATAATATAAATCTGCGAAATTAATTTGGTCAGGCATCGAAACGACCCCGAAGACCCAAATATCGGTAATCGAAGCAGAAAAACAGATCAGAACGATAGAACAAAAATCACATCTTCAGGCTAGTTTTTTCAATAAAAATTTTGCTAACGATCATGGAAAAATATTTTTACTGTTCTACATTCGATCTACTCACTCTTTTCATAAAAGTCTATTCGGAAACTTGTAGTTCCACCAAGGAACTCGAACAATGTTAAAAAATTTTTCAAGACAACTATTCGACTACTTTTGGTCTCTCGTTACGTCTCCGGCCAAGGGTAACTTAACTCCGAAAGACCACACTCTCTCCCCAGTAAAAAAAAAAAGTTCCTCGACCAAAAACCTCGCGAACGATTGACAATAGCTCGATAAACCGGGAGTGTGATTAGGGAAAGTTCTGAAAAATCTCTCTCCATCGACGACGAATCTGTCCGGAGCACAGCAAAAACCGTAACTTCGGTGGCCCGGTTCTTCGTGGCCTCCGAGGAAGGATGGGGATGAAAATCGCGCGGTCGCGCACACCACGTGTCCCTCCCACCCCCACCCCCGACGATTCGTACCTTCAACATCGTTGCTCGACTTCGAGGGGTGTCCCGTTTCACTGGTATATGCGAAAACGCCGCGCGGTACACACTGATAGTCGTTATTCCGGGACGATCGCCTTATATCTATCTCCCACCCAGCGACTATTCCGTTCCGGGCATAAGCCCTCGTCCTCTCCTACTTGCGTTCGTTCCCCGAGCCAGCCACCGCTCCACCCCCACCTGCGGTTACCACAACTCCTCGGTTTTTCATTCCTTTTTTTTCCCCTTTTTGCTTCTTCCTCTTCTTTTACTATCCCCCGCAGAAGACGGCCGCATAGATCGCCAGCCGTTATGTCCACGTGCCCGCTCTTTTTCTTCCTAGACACCGAACGACGCGACGACGCTCGGTCTACATCCACAACGACTTCCGGTTCGAGGAACTTCTCCACTGGTCTATTTATTTAAGACAGTTTGCTGTCCATTGTTATAACTAGACTGTGTGTGTGTGTGTGTAAAAAATTGTCCGAGTCAGTTGTACGAAACAGAAGTTGAATTGATTTTCTCTTCTTGGCTGCTTGAAAAGTTGTCTCATTAATGTTCTATCAAACTCAGCATTTTCAGAGATTCAAGCAGAGTTAGGAAAAATTTTCATCTAAATAAAAATGTCGGATAACGAATAAAAAATTTTTATTCATTATTCGATGGTTCGAATATAAAAAGTATCTTTATTCGACGAGCATCGAATATAAAAAGTATATCATTATTCGACGAGCATCGAATAAATAATTACATTCGACGAGAATGTATCCGACGAATAAAGATAATTGTTTTTTATACGAAGTGGCTTTATTCGAACTTCGAATAATTTTTTCATCCTTTATCTGTATCTTTTATTCGGAGGCCTCGAATAAATCTTTCCGCAACTACTGCCAACTCTAATAAACCATCGAATAACGAATAAAATTTTTTTTATTTTTCATTAGTTATTCGAAATTTTTATTTAGATGAAAATTTTGCCCAACTGTGGGTTCAAGGCAGAGATTGATGATAGTGATTTTTATAGCGCGCTGCAGGAAACATTTAGTTAAGGGACGTCTCTCGGTTTAGGTTAGTGGATTAATTGAACTGCAATATTCAGTGGACGGGTAGCCAACGAAGAAATTAATTTGGCAAGAAGATGAACGCGGTGCGAGAGGCGTGGCTGCCTCCGTTACGTTAGGAAGTGTCGCAATGTTTAGGAGAGTTGGAACAAAGCTCGCCTGTTTGTGCCTCTCCGCATAGGTAATACGCCTTTTGTATGGTGCAGCGATATCTTGCACCCGATGCAATCGCCGGCTAAATAATTCCCTCGACGCTAATGACGCCAGACCCTTTTTTCCATGCTCGACTTAAACACCTGTGAAATAGGGGAATGGAAACGCTATTCTTTTCGCCAAGCTCGAATTACAATCGCCTCGGAACGATGTCGAATCATATTTAGTCTGGGGCAAACGATGAAAAATTCGTACAGCGAATTCGTGCAAGCGAAATTAAACGTAGGGTGTCGGAAAGATATCGAACGACAGTCCCATATATCGTACGGTATTTTCGCAAGGTCTCTGTTCTTGGGGGATGTCAGACACTAAGTGTTTTCAAAACATCGATACCGAACGTGTGGGAGGGTTACGTGGGGTTGATCACGTTCTCGTTCGATTCTTGACACTTGCCACAGGGTTTCTTCAGGGTCGGTTTTATCCAATAGCAACCTTGGAACCGTACAACATAACTTTGCTTGCGACAAAATTAATTGAAACAAGAAGAAGGTCGTAACACAGTACAAGAAATTCGAAATCCATCAATATATTGGCAATGAAAGCCATTCATGAGTATATTTTGCATTAAAAAAAATAGATTAATGTAAAAAGCTTTCGTTTAATTAGAGAATTTCATGTTATATTTATTTTTTAATCAAATTGTCTTCATATTATGAAAAATTGTAAGTGACTTTTGCGAATAATTGTACCCTCTGATTTGAACTTGAAGGATAATAAATTTGTGATATTCAATATATATAATTACGCAATGAAAAGTTAAAAATAAATATTTAAATAAATTAAAAATACTTCAGAAAGCAATATTCATGGTTATTGTTGAGATGACAACACGATAAATTTGACGCTTTGTAACAGTTTATAATTGTTTGCTCTGTAACTGTTTAGCGAATCCTAATAAACTTTGAACATAATTAATTACATAATTTTTTGCTATATATAAAAAAAATCTGGAGTTTCTAGTTGCGTATTTTCAAGGTTTAAATAGGGTTTGAAGTGGAATTTTATGAATTCTCCATTAAGTTGCTATAATTCTATCTTGAATACCTCCAGAACATCGAGCTCGTAGACAAAAATAATTTTATTATACACCTTCGAAATGTTTGTAGAAAATTTGAAAAAGACTTCTGTGGTTCCAAGGATGAAATCGAATTTCTGCGATGATCATAATCGAAGCGTAATTAATTCGAGAATTTGCTAGTAAAGGGCGTGGTCTGTTCTAAGATTCCCTTAAAATGATGCAACAATTCTAGCAACAAAGCTCGTTTGTCTAGCAGAACGAATGGCGGTGTTCCACCGGCGCATTAAGCCGCTAAGACGTTATGCGATTGTTATGCAAAGGCGACGTTAAAACCGACGACGATTTCGCCCGGCTGGTTGCCGGCAGAATGTCGGTCAAGAGCGGACCATATGGGAAAACGAACCTCTTTTTCCGTCCCCTTTTCTCCCGGTGACGGTCGCTTGCTTCTTCCTTTACCGAACTCTTTTCCAATTAATTAACCGCGCCGGTCTCTCGCTGTTGTTTACATAACTAACATCGAAAAAAAAAGCGAAATGAAGTTTCAGTCCTGTATCCTCGCTTCGAGGTTCCACGTTCTCTCGGAACCATTGATCGAACGATTATTATTAACTTCGTAGCTAAGCGACTTTCCAATCATCAATAGGATCTTTACGCTTTAAAATAAAAATTCTCTGCATCATTTGCAACAGACAGAAGGCAATTAGAAATATGTTTCTTTCTCTGATAATTTTACGAACTTGAGAATAATTTATTCATATGTGTTTAATACCTCGTCACGCGAAAGGTTTATTTTGCGTGTTCCGTTTGCGACACGCGTTACGCAGTCGGTTTCTTTGCTCTGGATTGTCATAATCACCTCGCACGAAATCCTTTATTGCACAGTGGTTTTTCTGGTCCTATTTCGAAGAAGTGTGGACCATTTCGAAAGTGAACTTTTGTGACGTTTTCAATCGACGCAAGAGCTGTTGCGAGAGTCGAGCATGTTCGTATTAATCTGACCATACATCGTCGAAAATTTATTTGTAAAATTGAAAGCCAAAAATGGGACCTGTGCAAAAACGATCGAACCTACGCAAAAATCGTACGTCTGAATACAATAATAATTCCATGGCGCCAGGAATATATCCGCTCGCGCTGTTCGCTAAATATTTCAGATATAATACGTCAGATAAAACGCAGGATCCTCGCGAGCGGCTTTGTATTCAGTCTCGTTGTAGAAACAAACGTAGAGAAAAAAAATTCCGCGATATTGCAACGTAGATCGGTATCAATTGTTGCATTCTTCCCTGTCCGTGACATAAAGATAGTAATCCCGACCCCGTTCGTAGGTCAGGGGTCTTTTCGTCGCAGTCTCAAACTGGCGTTTACTTGGTCGTTAAACAAAACATTTACAAAAAACTGTAAACGTCACCGTTATTTCCACGAGGCGGGAGCACGTTACGAAAGGAATCCTTGGCTAGCGAGGAATAATAGGTTGTTGTTGCCAAACCTTGGTCTAATCCATTTAACGGAAACGATCTTTCAAAGCGCCTAGCCGGCGCGAGGAGGGCAGAACTTTTTCTTTCGCTTCTCGCTGAGCCGGAACGCCTGGAAGTCGCTCGATCCTGAAGGAGGACCTTGCCGAGGCGAGAACGTGCTTTACGGCCAGTTAAAGTAGATAATGCCCATGGTCAGCTGGCGTGAAAGGATCATTAAGGAAGAGTACCTGTTACTCGAGCCATTCCGAGATCGAGGCGTCTTCGAGATCCACGGAGTCGTTCCCTCGACGCCTCGAAGTGGCTTTTGTAATTTTAAATTCTCCTCGTCCTACCCCACGCATTTTCCTTTTCATCTCTGTCGCACGGTAATCTTAAATACTGCATTTTCTTCTTGCACAGGGTGTCCCACCCGACTTTGACATCTTGATTTTCTCCCTATTGTTACTCGTAGCAAAAAATGTATCGAGTGGAGCATATTCTGATGTTATTAGTTTTTTCGTGAGTGGACGCGTGAAGGTCATATAAAGGTCAACTTGGTTTTTTTTAATGGAATAACGTATTTTTTAATACATCAATCGATGCAGATAGACATTTGTTTACAAAAAAGTACTAATCTATATATATATAATGACCTTGGACTAATTATAGTCACTGAATTCCTAATGAAAGGGACTGTCATTGTAGGTGTTTAAAAAACGTGGTTCCATTTTAAAAAGTCAAGGTGACCTTGATATCTCTAAAAAAATGACATAAAAACAAAATTGTTTTTGCATCGTGTCAGCCCTAGTGTAACATTCGACTTTGTCCTTACCATATTTTACGTATCTTTAGAAATAACAAAGATATTTGAGGTACAAACGTTTGGTGACTCACCCTCCTGTATGTCGAAAAATTAGTAGTTCAGGAGATATTTTAATTTAAATAATTCTAAAACACCATTACTGTCGTACTAAGACTTTAATGGTTTAAAAAAATTTAATTTAATTTGGTCGACAGTAATGGTGTTTTGGAATGATTTAAATTGAAATATCCCCTGAACTACTAATTTTTTGACATACATACGTTAGTGCTTTTTTATAACGAATGTCCAGGTGCATCGATTGACGTATTAAGAAAATACCTCATTCCATTTAAAAAAACCAAGTTGACCTTTATATGACCTTTACGCGTTCACTCGCGAAAAAACTAATAATATCAGAATATGCTCCACTCGATACCATTCAAAATCGGGTGGGACACGCTTTATAAGTTGTTAAAAATACATACTATTATTAGTAGACTATTTCTGAAATATTTATTGCGTTCGTCACGCTCTTCCCTAATCGATCTGCCGAGCCTTTGATTCACGACCGAGGATCGGCTTTCATTAATCAGATCGAGGAACGTGCAATTTATAACTCGGTCTCGATCACTCCCATGGCGGTATTAATGCTTGTCGAAGCAATTACTGTTCAATGTTGATTGCGTCAGCATCAATTAAGGAAATTACTATGGAGTACGGCAGAAAATTTGCATGGAAAATCCAGGAATACTCGTCGCGCCGAGCAATCCCTGAAACAAAAGCGATCGGATTATCTTCGTTTCCGAAATTGGCCAATTAATGGATCCGGACGAAAATCATTTCCAGCGATGTTTAAAACAATTTACTTTCTCGGAAGAAAGCTGTAGATCTTGATCAGCTGACGAGTACGTAAACATTCTTCGTTGGCAATACTGGACCCTGTATAATAGTTATAAAGAGAATCGTTTTCATATTTCCAAGTGGTTCAAGCTGTTTACAATAAGAATAAATAAAATAAAAATTTGTCCGTGATACCGAATGCTGATGGAACACGGTAAAAAAAGTTTCCTAGCTCTGTGTCAATTAACTTTTCTGTAATAAATTTTCCGAAAGATGACCTGTCGTTTCAGCATTTAACGAGATGTAGGGTAACTGCACCAGTGAATGAACATTTAAGAAATTGTTGAGGAAGATATTTTATTTAAAAAAAAAAAAGTAAATTAAAGTGATGGCTCCCTATACTTCATTTGTCAAAGATAAATGAACACAAATAAAATGAAATTATTATTATTTGTTTTTATTAAGCGTTAAATAAAAAATATAAAAAATACCAGTCAATGAACACTACATTCTAGTAATTGAACAATGATGGAAAAGCAAAAAATACAAAACCGTTCATTTACTGCCCGTTTATTCACTGGTGCAGTTGCCCTACCTACTTTCAAAAATCTAATTGTTCGTTAACGCGTTCAAAGCGGAAACCTCCGAAGAGGACCTCCGTGACCGGGTTTGTTGGAATATCTGAAACGCGATCCGCTCAGGACACCGTTGAAAAAAATAAAAAGAAGAACAAGTGAAAGTAATTTCCCTTCCGCCGGTTAAAAGAAACACTAACAACTCGGAGCACGCGCCGCGTCGAACCTGGAAGAGGCCCAGGACTTGTCTCTGTTACGATTCTAACAGCCGTGAAACCGTGAAAGGTTGGCTCGTGACCGTAATGCAGAAACGGACGGATACCACGCTAAATGCTCGAACGCCGCGTCGCGGTGTTACGTTCACTATGCGTCGTTGTCGCGACGCTGTTTAATATGGCGACTGCACTCGAAATGGCAGCGAGAACACTCGCGGAAAAAGGATTACACACTCCCACGCTAGGGCGTATCTGTTCGGCGTCGCCAATTTCCGGTTCGCAACTTTGTGTCGCCACCCGGGGCGCAGTTTCCTTATTAGGCGCTAACAATTTCGCGAAAATTAGTTCGAAGAGAACCAGACATGAAACTTTCCGTTCAATTTAATATCACCATTTTTCAAACGCAAAATCTGTCGAAATGGTCGAACATGCTTCTGCGAAGTGGATTACAGCAATTGGAATCAAATTTGCTCGGTCGATTAATTAATTATTTAATACATCCATTCGAAATGGTGGTTCAATTAGAATTCAATATACACGGGTACAGTGCCGTAACGGGGGTATGAATCGCCTGTGGCAAGTGTCTAATTTCCGCCTCCCCGTAACCCAATAATGTCAAAAAAAAAATAAAAAATTTTAATGTAACAAGTGAAATTTTACTAAATATATTAAATACTATTAACCTCATCAAAATGAGTCGTGTGTATATAAAATTTTGATGTGCGCCCCAAACCCAGTTGCGCCCGTGGCGGGCGTCTCTTTCGCCACGCCCTTGTTACGGCACTGCACGGGTATTAATCATTCGATCAAAGATTTAATACAAACTGATACGAAATGCTAGTTTTCTGGTATTAATATCTAATCGATGCGCACAATAATAACCAATGGAAAACAGATAACTGCAAACCGTGAAATGAATTAATCGCGGGTCGGAATTGACCCACGCGCTCTAACCGGCTGCAGTTTTTAGCCTCACCGCCTCACCGTGTATCTGTTCTCCTAATCATAACTTCTTCTCTTTCTCTCGGTTGCTCTCCTCCTGTCACGCCTCTGTCAATCGGATACAGCCGTGATGCAACTCATTGTTTACGAGCGGCATTTCAATACAATCGGTGTGTGAGAACTCCGGCCGGCAAAACGTGGGGAAGAAATGTCTTGGCGTATCCTTGGCACACCCCGATACATGAACACCTATTTGCGAACGACGGCATGGGCCTTGCCAGAGTGAGGCCGCTTTTGGCGACGATTTCCTCTCGATTTTCTCTCCCGGCAAGGACTGCCGCTTTTTCAACGATCGAAAACATTTATTCGACAGACACGCAACGATGAACCGACCTAGGCGATCGCATTCTTCGATCTTTCGTCATCCTGCAATTTTTGTAGCTCGGTATAGTGGATGCGAGTATTTGTCAATTTTTTCTATTCGGTGAGTTTAAGAAATTGAAGATTTTTAACAGCAAAGATCAAAGGATAGATTCCTAGAGAAATATTAGAGATACTGCAGATTCGATAAATTTTTGCGAAAAATGAGAGCGAATGCACTTGTTGTATGACTAACTATTTATTCCATGATAAATAGTGACTAATCGTGTAAGATAGGTGTTTTCGACAATGAACCTCGATCAGTCACTACCTTTAGTCATGCAGAAATCAGCACTACGACACATCATTGTATTATCTACCTCTCCCTTTAAGGGACTTCTATTTAAGTTCGCGCAAAAGACAGAACCACGTTCATTTTTAGTAGAAACCTTCAGCGCAGTTAAGCTCTCGCTCTGTCGAATATTTATCTATCCTGAATTGTCAGACTTCCGACGTATCGTACTGTTAACGCGCTTCGTGTACTTCTTACCGGAGTTATAGTTGAGGAGTTTTATTCATAAACTACAGTAAACGCTTGATTCTTGTCCAGAGCGTGGGCACGATTCCTGTCCAGTGCCTACCCACTCCACTGCCTGTCAACGCCGAGTCGCTCCGCAGGGCGGCGACGATTGATGTCGGCTCGGGTATATCGGTGTGAACACCACGTCATTGACTCGAGGAATCGATTTTACAAATCTCTTAATTTTCATTATTTGTTTATGGGACTTTGACTACCTTATTTCTGGCATTTTTCCGATTAAAATGACACCAAACACGATATAGTTTCAATTGTATTTAATGGTTTAATCGACGGTGAAAGTTTCGGTCGCAAGGAAGGACAGCGCATCGGAAAGAAAGAGACGCGGACAGTCACGAGAACCGTATTTCATTCTGTCCTTCTCTATGTTCGGCTCTCTATTGAAGTCTCGCTCGGCGCGGTCGGCGCGATATCTAGACGCAGTCATAAATCAAAAAGCACTTCTGGACACGATTCTCGTCCATGAAAAACACGGCTGTTGGACAAGAATCAAGCGTTTACTGTAGTATTTATTACCATAAACACTTTCACGTTTATTAACCCTCATACGGAATACAACACACTCTAAAAAGATACCCAGAGCCCGTTTTCATAACAAGTCAAGAAAAAATAAAAGCAGCAACCGGGGGCTTCAGTGGTGATAGTGCAGCCCTGATATATCGGGGTAAACGTATCAACCCTCTATTCCCAGGCCACCGGACTAGAAGCACCAGTTGCCCGTTACTTTCAACACCGGCGTCAGCATCGCCGAGAAGCGTTCAATGGTACACGAACGAAAGGATAAGATCGGCGAGGCGATTAGGCGGCGACGTTTACTTTGTTGCGTTTCTGTCGGGTGTTTCGCAAAGGCCGGGGCCGAGGGGAAACGAAGCGTTCATCGAAGGTGGCCAGAGAGAACCAAGACAACTGGGGAACAGATGCGCTTGTCATTCCGAGCTAGTCGAACCTCGATGGTGTAGAGCACATAACCGGATAGTAGTTGGGGAATAGCTGGCGAATAGTTGGTCGCATTTGGATTTCACGCACACGCGGCGTTCCGGGCCAGACGAGAGTGAAACTACATCGGTTGAATAACCGTGTCGTAACTCAGAAGGAAGCTGCCGTTTTTTTCCTTACGTCGGTTTCCCGTTGTCGGAATACAGCAGCAGCGCTCGCTTAAGAGGGAACGGTAGTCACGTGACTCTCCCTAGACTACCCTAGAATACCCTAGAAATCTGGCCGAAACTTGGGTCTGCGGGCAATATTAAATTTTGCTATGAAATTTAATTTTTATATAAATTCAATATTACCCCTCGATAATATTAAATTTGGTTTTCGTCCTTATATGACCAGATTCTGGGCTGGCCGAGGTTTCAACATAAAGAGGAAGGTTCAGCGCAGAGTGCCCTGGTCATGATGTAACTAGATTATAACGGTTTTCCTTGTTTCGATCGACAATGTTGAATAAATCTAATTAATGCTATTGGCGCACTGATACGATCATTTGTTACTATTAAGCACTTTTGCAAATTGTTACATCAACCAATTTTCGACGTTTCGATCTAAATTGTGCTTAATAGTAACAAATGATCGTACCAGTGCGCCAATAGCATTAATTAGATGTAACTAGATTATGTTGATACCTAATAATATGAGTGTCCAAAATAGGGAAAAAACAAGAAATGAGTTGATGCTATCGGCGCACGGGTTCGATCAGTTTTTACCAGTTACTAGCAAATTTGCAAATTATTAATTTGCGACGTTTGAATTTTCATAAGGAAAAAAATCGAGAAAACACCCGCAGAACCCAATGTAGATTTCTGTCACAAAAATAGTTTTTCACTGATATCATAAGCAGAGCACTGTAATCCATAAGCAAAACTGTATTCCCGCAAACCCAAGTTTCGGCCAGATATCTAGGTTATTCTAGGGTATTCTAGGGAGAGTCTCGAGGCGTCCGTTCCCCCTTAAAGACTAAATCTGCAAACGGTTTAAATTTGCGAGATTCGCACCCCACTCCTATCCCACATCCACCTTCTTTATCTCTGGAAGGTGACATCGAACGCACGCGCGCGCGCGCGCGATCTGGAAAGTGGACAATTGTTGCGCACGCTCTCCTCTCGCATCTAATTAAAAAGATAATTGAAGGTTTACGCAAGGCGAAAGGGGACCATAGTTGCGTAAATCGGCGAGTACGCGATAAAAAACGATTCTGTTGCAACCGGCCGAAATTTACGAGCGATTTTGCGGCCCGCTCTACTCCGCGCAACTTCCGCTAGCGATTATGCGAGTGCATCTCTGGTGTGTCGAGTGTCGCAAGGCGGGGTTACCGAGGGGTGGACGAGAATTCGCGTGCCCGACCGACGCGCGGCCGAGGTGGATAAAAATGAAAAATGAAAATATTTATATGGAGTATTTAACATCACTAAGTCGTTAGTGGATAGTTTCAGGTATATGAAATGGGTTTCAAAAAACAAAGAAATCAATGGCAGTCATGTTTTAGTACATTCAATTATTTCTTACTGTTCGTGTCATATTTATGTCTATAATATTCGTCGTTTGTTGTAATTATAAGAATGTTTTACTATGGAAAATAGTTACCGCAGTATGTATATTTAATTTTACATGGTTTCCTATAAATATATGTCATTTTTTATATCTGTACAGCGTTTTAACGGAACTTCTAATCATTGTCAACCTTAAAACACGCCTATAAAAGTTTTGACTCAAAATATCCTAGGATTTTAACAGTTTTCGATTCACTATTTGTTATATTTTAAGAATTCCATGTTTTTTGTCAGCGACAAACTGCTACATACAGTTTTATATAATTTTGTTGTAACTGACCGTTTTTTTAGGTTCGGAACTCAAAATTAAGCATTCTGATTTACTTGATGTCTGGATTTCTAGCGATAGATCCAAGGCTGTATCAAACATCATTGTGAAGATAAAGACAATCTTAAATATTAATGATTGTTCTGATTTCGTTGACGAGAGAAACTTAAGAATAATTTTTGAGTAAAATTTTAATCTTTAATTTTATATTCCGTAAATACATATACATATTTTGACATTTATGAAAGAATTTTGTCCGAAATGTTTCGAGTTGAGCGACGTGAAATTAACCGGTCCGTGGTTCCACTTTGCGACTGTTGCGAGTGGATTGCGAATTTTCATGGAAACAGCAATGTTTTTTAAATTAGTTCGTAGGACCCGAGGATGAAGGAAAATTTTGTGGTGCGTGCTGTTTCTAGTTATAAAAGAGAAGAGAGAAATTGGAAGGTGTCTGGGCACAGAACCAAAAGAAATCCGTCGTTACATAAAATCCTTGAACCGGACGTGCAGGACTTTCAGTCGCATCGCACAGCTCGAAAATCCATTTACCACTACCTGTGCTACCAGTTACCCTCACCGCAATTAGCACCTGGAACGGTCATCATTCCATCAGCTGATCACTCCTGTCAATTCCCCCATGGATTGTTTCTAATTGCCGCAATGAATTCAGTCCTGCGAGCCGGTCTTGCGCAAGATTCGATTATTGCTCGATCGTTTCGTCGATGATGAAAAATGGTGTAGAGCAAAAACAGAGAGAGAAAGAGAGAGAAAAGAAGAAGGGGCAGCAAAACGGGGGAAAAAATGGAACGAGCCCAACCAGGCACGGTGATCCACGTGTTTACACGTTCCTGTTCCCACGTCTGTTGAAGCAGGACTTTGCAATCGCGTACTATCTCGCCTCATTATACCGGCTTTATCTGAAATCTCGCGAGACACGATTCTGCTTCCGCGCATGAAAATCTGTTGGACGGCGACGTGTATGCACGGCCCGTGTGTTACGGACGTTTTGTTATGAATTAGTATACCGACGAACGGGGATCAGATGATACGCTGCGAGAACAGATATAAAAGAGGCGCCCCCCTCCCCGATTGTCTTAGCTCGGGGGATGGTGAACATCGACGTTCCGTTTCGAGATTGAAATCGAGATCAAGGATCCGATTGCTGTTGAGTTATAACTCGCAGAAAAATCTCTTTTATAAGCTGTTCGATTCTTGCGAGATCCGATGCTCTGTATAAGTTGTGCTTTTAGGGAAAGAGAGTCGAGTCTGGGTCTAGGTTGGATGTATAATTGCAACTTATGGTCGATCGATGAGTCACTAATCGCATCGCGAGTATTTATTTTCATCGAGGTGCACCGCAGCTGGAAGAATCGGTAGTCACGGTTCCCAAGTCGGGCGACCGACTCGAGCAACAACGAATCGGCAGCTCGCATCGGTTCTAAATGTCAGAAAAGTTCCGAAGCCACGAAAGGCGCGCGCGAGCTTGTCGTCGTTCTCCACGACGTCACGCGAAACGTCCGCTGGAAACATCGCGGACGTGGTGCGAATCCGGGGTCGATCGAGAGCGCGGCTGGGAAAGTGCAGCCGAAGAACGAGGCTGCTTCCAGGCTGATTCCCAGAAAACGCCACACCCTGCGCAGCATGGCAGAGACACGACGATTCATGCGACTCATGCGACTAGCTCGCAAGGACGACATCGTTCCTTCCTCGAGCGGGAACCCGTGTGTACGCCGCGCCGCGCCGAGCCGGATGGATTTTTTCGCGTGAATCACGTTTTCACACGTCTCGCGGGAACGAACGGCGTTAAGCGGATCGCTCCCTGTTGCGACGTCGCAATTTTCGCGAAATTTTCTATTCGCGGATGAACATTACAGTGGACCTTATTTTTCGACCAAAAATTTTGGGCACACCCCCCACCGATATTGTTCCATGTCATGAAAAAATGATATATCCAAAATTTTAGATCAATCGGACGTCGGGAAGGTGTGCCTCATCGAGCGCGAAGGTCAAGAGTAAACATTATTTTTCGACCAAACAATTTTGGGCACGCCCCCCCCGCCCAATATTGTTCCATGTCATGAATTAAAATCAATTGCAAAAGTACCGAACAGACAAACAAACAAACAGATATATACTGGGTGTCCCAAAATGTCTTCAACTCCCGGAAATGGGAGATTCCTGAGGTCATTTCAAGCGCCATTTTCCTTTTGCAAAATGTTGTCCGCGGCTTTATTTAGGAGTTATTAAGGAAAAACACGGACCAATCAGAGCGCGACCTAGACGCTCGGTGGCATGTTCAACCAACCGCCTGCCGGCTCGCCGCGCTGAACGTGCCAGCGAGCGTCTAGCTCGCGGTCTGATTGGTCCGCGTTTTTCGTTAATAAGTCTCAAACGAAGCGGCGGACAACAATTTGCAAAAGGAAAATGGCGCTTGAAATGACCTCAGGACCCTCCCATTTCCGGGAGTTGAAGACATTTTGGGACACCCTGTATATATCTGTTTGTTTGTCTGTTCGGTACAAATTTTGCAATTGATTTTAAATCATGACATGGAACAATATTGGGGGGGGGGCGTGAAAATATTTTTATAATAATAAAAAGTCTTTGCTTCAAATATTCCCATTCCTACAAAATTTCATGTTTTTCGCAACTTCAACGTCAATGAGGCACGCCTTCCTCTTATCCGATCAACTTCAACTTTTGCAGGAATTATTTTCTTACCTAACAGCACAATTTGGGGGGGGGGGGGAGGGGCGTGAAAAAAATCTCGCAAAAAAATTTCACCAAGTATAGCTAAGGTCCATCCTAATGAACATCGTTGATAGTACGTCATGGATCTTTGTACGGAAAGGTCTGTTTTCGTCGACTTCTGTCACAAATTACAATATTCACAGACGTTCTTCGAACGGAAGATTAGCACAGTTCCGAACTAAAATGTAATTTGCGAAGAGTTTGGCGACACTTTAAACAGCAAACAACAAACTCTGTTTTTCTTTAATTAATAGTTCGCTAGGTGGTTTTTTTTTTAAGTACTCCGTGAAAGCTTCGAGAAGGAAGTGGGAGGAGATGATCGGGTCCACGGACGAGCAACAAACGACCTTCCTCCTCGAACGATGACTAGTTCTAATCGTTACGACGCGATAAACAATCGGGGAAAAAACGATGAACGGTTCAATGCCGATCGCAGGAAGGTTTAAGTCACTTCGAGGTAATAACTGGGACTCGTGTGAATAGAAGAACTCGCCAGCTCCCAGTTCATTACGGATGCGATTCTGCGTGCAGAAACGTTTCTGCATAATTAATGGAGGGCCCGTGACGAAAGCTTCTTCCTCTCGTGCCTCCTTTTACGACGAGAGTGCAAGCGAAGCTCGAGAAAGGACACGTAGCTAGGACAACTTTTGTAGCTAGGATGCATTTGCCGGGGTAGAAATTTTTATTAAATATTTTATTTTCAGTGGAGGGAACAGTTTTTCAGGAACAAGATTGATTTTTTATGATGGCAAATGTTTGAAGGATATATTGGATTTCTTTTTATCTTCCTTTTTTCGCTTTACAGGACCAGGTAGAGAAGTATGTGTTCTGACGTGCACTGTCTGGATGATGCATGCAACTTGTGATGCATAGGGTAACGAGATTGAATAATGTTGGGTTAATCTAAATTGTCTATCAACGCGGGATTATCTTAATTAGAAAGTGCAAGGTGGTGTCTACAGAAAGAGAGGCGCTCGTCTTTTACTGTGCAACGAATTGATTTTAAATTGTATTTTTGGATAAATCTTAGTTACTCGATTACCGCAGTGATCGATGCTATTGGTTGATGAGAATAAAAGACCGTACTCTGAATTAGAAAATACAAAATAGAATTTATTCAATCAATTATATCTCTGAGAAAAACACGTTGCGAGGCACGTCTTTACTTCACGAACAAGAGGACGCGAATGAGGATCGTTCTGGAAAAACAGACAACGATCTGAGAAATAACTGAGAGTTCAATGACGTTAACAACGTACTAGAATATTCTAGAAGATCTATTTTTGACAATTTATTTCTTAAAATCTAAAATTCCAACAAATGCAATCGAAGATTGACTGCGGTTATAGCTCTATTCGAATGGATATTCGAAATTTTGAAAAGACTAATGGTTTCAGCGAATTATTGAAACGTTTTCGCCAACTAATTAAGCATTCTTCCCGTTACGGAAATAGTTACGTAATTATATTGCTTCGTGGTTGGCACAAATTAATCTCGCCTTCGGTAAATGGTGCTTGCGACGGTTCTCGATCGATTATTGATATTTGAACGCTCGGTAGATGTTTATTAACTGACAGGCTTCTCTTTTCAACCGTACAAATTGATTTTAATTGGTACCGAAGAGCGAAACGGGTTGCAAATTAAAAACTTTACGGAGAGCGCGTTTGAATCGAGTATTTCCGAGGAAAATTAATTCTACATTTTTACTTGCACATATTATTACATTTATTCTACATTCTATGTAATGGAAAGACACGTCACATTGATATTTTTGATCTATGCATGTTGAAGTAAACCAGTATGTAAAATAGAGAAATTGATCTATATGTAAAATAGAAAAATGAATTTGTATGTTAAATAGAAAGGTAGATTTATACGTAAAATATAAAAAGAGACGTCATCGGATGAAGTAAAAAGGAAATAATCTGTGCACTAAATAAAAAAAAAGAGACAAGCTCACAGATAAAGCAGAAAAAATTAATCAACGCAGGATTCCCTAGAAAATCGATCCCGAACCGATACGTCATGTCACTGTCCGCACAATACGAGGCTATACTACTGCGTGTGGCCCCACTTCTTCAGCAGTGTCACTCTCCTTTCAACCCCATTTTGCTCTCAGGCACACCATACTGGCTTCCCTTTCACTCAGGGACCAAAAATGTTATAACTATACCGCGAATTTTTGCGGAAAAATAAAAATTGTCCGCATTCATTGCAAGATAGAGGAACCACATAGACATTTATTACCATCCTTAATAATTTCGACAAGAAAAAAAATAGTAAGCAATACTTAGAAATTCTTTAATCATTTTCAGTATTTTGCATTTGATCTATCCATTTTTGAGCAAAAATAAAAATTGTCCGCATTCATTGTAAGATAGAGGAACCACATAGACATTTATTACCATTCTTAATAATTTCGACAAGAAAGAAAATAGTAAGCAATACTTAGAAATTCTTTAATCATTTTCAATATTTTGCATTTGATCCATCCATTTTCGTCACAAATGCATAAAATCCGCAGTCCAACGACTACTATCCTAAACTGAAATAGCAGACAAACTTCAGTTACAGATTCTTGTTTAGAAGTATTTGGGATAAGTGTCACTTTTAAACCCCATTTCGATTCTGCGTCGTATCCGCGGATCTCATCTCCATGCACACGCAACATTACCTTCCTGCCACTTTCCCTCGTGTATGCCAGTGTATCTTCGCGTGTAGGCTCGATCGCTCGAGCGAGCGCTGCAATCGCGCGCGGTCAAGAACACCGGGTTACCATCCAAGCTTATTAATAGCGAAGATTTACGTCAGCCGAACGACGGTTGCCGGATTCCCGTGGAAATGGACGACGATTAATGTCAAGGAACGCCTCGTCCGATTGTGATCCCGATTGCGATCTACGAGAGCAGGCCGATCGGCCGTATCGCTTCCCAAAAAGGGGAGTTTCGAAGGTTTCTTTAGCGGGAGAGGGTGCTGCTTTAATGTTATTGGAAATTGTATGGATACCCTGTTTCTTTTGGGGTTCGATGGCTGTTTGTAAAATTCGTGCTGATCCTGTACACGAAATCTGTTTCGATAAAATGCTATTCTAATGCGTTCGATACTATTGTCACGGATAAGTGACGTCCACAATCTCGCAATTTACACAACCCATTACACCTTACAAGGGAACATATTCAGATGAGAATGGTCGATTTTGATGTAACCAATGTGAGCTATAGTTCTTCGAAAAATATTTGACACGTATTTTTTTTATCGGCAACCATCCACTATGAAGGGGTGAAAACAGCCCTCAAAGTTGGGAGTCAAAACCATATTTTTTTAGACATCTCGGAAACCAGAGGTCGAAAAAATTTGAATTTTTTTTTAATTGTGTGTGTTTTCAATGGGAAATGTAGTCGCGCAAGAATTTTTTAACAAACTTTTTTTTCCCTCAAAAAATGTGGTTTTGACCCCTGACTTCGAGGGCTGTTTTCACCCCTTCAGAGTGGATGGTTGCCGATAAAAAAAAATACGTGTCAAATATTTTTCAAAGAACTATATCTCACATAAGTTTCATCAAAATCGGCGTGTATCAACTGAATATGTTCCCTTGTTAGTTATTTTTACGTCAGAATCCGAATACGTCATCTGATCGTAGGTATTAAAATAATACGCATAATACGAAAACACAATTGTTCCGAAAAGCAAAGTACAGAACAGTGTAACCATTAATCTGGAATAACAATACAAACCACGAATAGGAATTTTCTATCGCACAGGCTTCAAAATTCTCCGTGAAGGGAACATAAAATTAGCATAAGCATCCGCAGTTCACGGCATCTCGAATTCGAGACCTCGGCTAGAGCTTCATCGGTTGCGTTCTCTCCACGATCAACAAACAGGAAGCTTCCCGTAGTTCCCTAATTCAGCCGTAGGAACGTGTAAATTAAAAGCCGTCGAAGAAACCAGGGGAAAGCGTCCCGCAGGAATCCGTTTTATCGGTGCCGGTTCCCGGGGGAGGGTTCGGGGTTCTCTGAATTCCGCTGTAACGAGGGTCAATACATTAATCTTCATCCCTTTTATCGACGAACGTGAGCGTTGAATGCCGGAAGTAGCCGAAGAAGAGGAACGAACGACGACGACGACGACGACGACGACATTCAAAGAATGAAAGAGAAACTCTCGGCTGTTTACAGCGTAAATTCGAATAATAGTGTACCGACAGATTATTCGAAGCGGTTTTATGATATTTTTGGAAGAACATGATTTATCAAACACCGTTGATTTATCTCGGCCAATTGACTTTCCCGGTTCGGTTGAACGAGCTCCCTGGCATGATTAGCATGTGCTCTTTAACCGTGACGCGGTCAGCGAAGCCTCCGACAGTTTCGCGAGTAGACCATTAGCATGATAATGCAGCCGCATGAAGAGAAACAGCCGTGGCGGAGGCGTTTCGTGTCTGGCCGGGTTGTTTTGTATACGCGGGCCGCGTGTCCCGTTGTTGTTGTTGTCTCGCATCTCCTCTCGTCTTCCATATTCCATATTCATGCTCCGTTGTCCGGTGATTGCAGAGGCTGTGGCATTCCGGGAACGCTGACGAAGTGATCGGGCCCATCCGAGTGGTGCATCGGTATGTCAATATGCCGGAACAGACCGCCGAATTCTACAACGAGACCACCAGCAGCGTCGAAGAGGTGATACACAGCATTTTACCATGTTACCACGTTTTTATTAGCTCGCTTTCTGGTCTGTCTGCCTGTCTGTTCGGTACAAATTTTCCAATTGATTTTAAACTAACTTCCCGATAGAGACTTGAAATTTTAAATATAGCACAGAACTGAATGACAATGCAATATTTAAAAAAAAATTGATTGTGAATTTTTAATAGCTATGAAAATACTTGGAAGATTTAAAACGAAAAACGTGGGGCGCATGCAATACATAGATAATTGATGCATGAATTGTTCACCTAAGTCACTAACAATTTTATTGCATTACAAATGACATGAACTGTTGTGCGTGCTTTCTCAACGGCAGCTACTCTCTACAATCCTTACTATTATCTTTCGCCCCACGTTTTTCGTTTTAAATCTTACAAGTATTCTCATAGCTATTAAAAATTCACAATCACAAATTTTCAGGACTATCTGTATGGGGTTAGGAACCTGTACGGGGCAGTGGAAAAATTATTTTATACTTTTTAGTCCGTTTTTTAAACGTATTTTTATTTAAATTATTTTATACTTTTTAGTCCGTTTTAAAAACGTATTTTTATTTAAATTATTTTATACTTTTTAGTCCGTTTTAAAAACGTATTTTTATTTAAATTATTTTATACTTGTTAGTCCGTTTTAAAAACGTATTTTTATTTAAATTATTTTATACTTTTTAGTCCGTTTTAAAAACGTGGTTTTTTTTTTAAATTTATTTTTATTTAAATAATTTCGTTAACATGTTGATGGGACTATTGTCTCCGGAAGGTTCTGGAATTGACGTACAATCGATTTCTTCTTTC
This sequence comes from Lasioglossum lativentre, assembly GCA_916610255.1. NCBI lineage: Eukaryota > Metazoa > Arthropoda > Insecta > Hymenoptera > Halictidae > Lasioglossum > Lasioglossum lativentre. Next base: position 7,872,247 of record OU744358.1, on the reverse strand, counting down.
CATCTACAGGTCCATGGCTGTCTGCCCGCAATGGGATACAGTTTCGCGGCAGGAACGACCGACGGACCGGGATCGTTCGCGTTCGAGCAAGGCACGACCACCGCGAATCCTCTGTGGAACGCGGTTAGAAACTTATTGGCGGTCCCCACCGAGGAGGATATCAAGTGTCATGGCGCGAAACCGATTTTGCTAGCCACCGGACGTGTAAGTGCCGTGGAAAAAGTTTTCTCTTCGTCCCAGGAGGGCTTGGACACTCGGAATAAATCATTTTTGTTGGAGCCGAGTCCTATCTATTCAAATCTGTCACGATACCCCCCTCTTCTCTCCAAAGACTCCCCTAGTTGGAATTTAGTTATTGTTTTTGTAGAATTTTTCTTTGGAAGCTTCGGCTGCCATTGAATCCCTGCGAGCTCCTGAACCAGTCATTTTGATTGATGGGTATCCGGGACATTTTTCAGATGACACTACCATATGAATGGCAGCCGAAAGTGGTGGCGACGCAGGTCGCTCTGATCGGTGGCGTAGTAATCGCCGGTGTGCCTGGAGAGTTCACAACAATGTCCGGAAGAAGATTGCGAGAGGCTATCAAAACGGTCATGAACGAAGCGTCCGACGACGAAACCTCCGTCATAGTCGCCGGCCTCTGTAATACATACAGCGATTACATCACCACGCCGGAGGAATATCAAGTAAAATACCGAATCGTTTTTTATTTCCCTCGCGCCGGATTTCTGCCATTTTCTTCGGATTGTGACCGATTAGTGGGTTAATGCACTGTGAACTGAAAGAAAGAGAGAGAGAGAGAGCATAACATCCTTAAAGCACAAAAAGGAGAGACACGTTAAACATTTATGGTCGCAGGGCTGCGATTAGAAAAGTAAATGTCAAATTTATATATCTGGATTTGTTAAGAACTTAAAATTGTGGAGGATATTTTTAAAAAATTACTATTTATCCTTGGTAGAATTTTTATTCGGTGTATAATTTAAATTTCCAGATTTTTCACGAATTCATACTTGTCGAGCTAGCTTGTCGGAATTATTCTGTGTGCTCGCCACGATTTTTCAGTAGATGTGACATTTAAAGTTTTGAATTTATTTCGATCGTAAAATTGTCAAGAATATTTTCAACATTTTTCCGCGTGATTGATGGAATTTTTTATACAATTTTGTACAATATCTTCCAGATTCAGAGGTACGAGGGTGCTTCCACGATATATGGGCCACACACTCTCACCATTTACTTGAAACAATTCACTGAGCTGGTGACTGCTGCTCTCTTCGTAAGAATGATATTTTATAATTTTCAAAAATTGTCAAATTTCATTAGTTTTAATTTTTATTCGACGTTTAAATTTTTCATTTGTATTCTTTTTTTTAGAAAAAGGAGGTGGAGCCCGGCCCCTCGCCCCCCGATTTAGGGAAGAAGAATCTGCTCACCTTCGTTACACCCGTTCTTTACGACACGCCGAAATGGGGCCGGAATTTCGGCGATTGTATCCAGCAGCCGCAGAAAATAGCGAAACCCGGTGACACAGTCACAGCTGTTTTCGTGAGTATCGACCGATATAGGTTTTCCCTTTATCTTGGAACACTCGGGACGACGACCGTGACCCCACCGCGTTACTGTCGACCCACGTTATGCAAACCCACTCACCTAATTCTGGGCGTCGGGAAATTCGATTCGGCTCGATGCGTGTTTCTGTTTCGACCATGCAAATGAGTCATCTGCATTCGAAATGCCAGTGCAACCGGAACATTCGTCGATTGAAATTTATCGATCAATAAAAACCAACAAATAGAGTCAATCTAACACATTGAAACTAATATTGGAAACCAGTGGCGCACCCAGGATTTCATCTTAGAGGGGGGCGAGTTGAACAAAATGACCTATTTTAGATATTTTTAAACATAAAATTTATAGAATAAAATCTAGTTTTCTTTTCTTTTTACATAGCTCTTCAATTACTTCGTTTATAGTTACATGAATGTCTCTGTGTATAACAAAGCCAACCCATTCAGTCGTGGTTGTGTCATTGTGGATCTTAAATATGTTTTCAAAATTCTTAATGTAGAAAATGATCTTTCACTGACGCACGTCGTTACCGGAAGCGTTGCAAATATTTTTAATAAATTATAAATATTAGGATATATCGTTTTATCACATTTCAAAATCGCATCAATGGCATTTTTACATGGAGACCATGGACACCAATACTGACACGTACACAGCCACAGACGCACAACAATAGGCAGAATTCAGTGTTCTAGTATCGGCAGTTTTTGCAAATACGTCGGAACCTAAGTGAGTGTATGCCTTATTTGTATAGAGAAAAGTTGTTCAAAATGTTTAGTTTTAGAAGTAACTATTCTACGGTTTAGCTAATTTTCCAGTGTTTCGTTTCCTTTTTCTTGGGGGGGTACTTGGCCCCCTGGCTCCCCCCTGGGTGCGCCACTGTTGGAAACCAAACAGTGGAATTCGCACTATGAAATTTACGGGATGGAGAAAATGAGGCTTTGCGAAAGGAAAAAAAAGGACGGCAAAGCGAAATTCTATTTTAGTCTGTTTAGTGAGTAAATATTCGCATCCGTTTTGCGCAGATTTCCGGTCACCCGCGCAACAATTTGATGACGGAGAAAACGTTCCTGACGGTCGAGAGGCTGACGAACGACGAAGTGTGGGTGCCCGTTGCAACAGATGCCAACTGGGAAACCAGGTACGTAAATTCCGTCGTTTATCATGCAATTTATATTCATGGTATCGGCTGCAGATATCAATATTAATGCATTTCCTCTTGGCCGAAATACGTTCATGTAAATGTTAAAACGGTTTTGTTCAGTGCAACAGTGCAACGAATCATCGAAAAATATTTTAATAAAGTCAGGTTAATTATAAAGATTCATTTTTACGGTGCACTGCGATGGTTAGTTGTTTCTGGCTTTATAGATAAAATTCGGGCGTTTATGATTGATAAATACCGAAAGATAATATTTTTTGACAACTGATATTGATTGTAATGTAACGATCTGTCCTTGCGGAGCAACGATGATTAATGAATATCGAAGTAAATGTTATGTTGACACCATCGATACAGATTCGTATGGAAGAGGACGTCAGTAGTTCTCGGCTCGAGTCAGGTGACAATTACGTGGCAAGTCCCGAAGGACATCAAACAGGGTGAATATCGAATTAGGCACAACGGATACTACCGCTACATCCTCGGCGGCATCTTTCCTTACTACGGTGTATCTAACCGTATCCAGGTAAATTGAAAATCTTCCGTACTCTGTGCTTGACACCCTGTCTCGACTCCCAAAATGATTTCTCATCAAAATATTTATGAAATCATGCTCGAGAGAGTGCAACATAAATTTCTCAGATTCTGTTCATATAGGATAAATTTATCCAATGTCATTATTTGATCATGATTACTCTACAATATTAAGCACAGTCCACTTAGAAACATTGAAAGCTCGAAGAACAGTATCCGAGCAGAGCTTTATCTTTAATTTGATTAATAACAATATCGATTGTTCCTCTCTCCTGAGGCAAAACAATTTCTACGTACACGAACGCGTATCGAGAACTAGGACAGGATTTCAAACATTTAAATCCAAATCCACATATGGATTAATAAATCCTTTAAATCGCGTCACAGCTAAATCCAACATTTTATATCGTGATAATGACTTTTTTAATGGTTCGTTACTATCATTTAAGAAAAAGTTGCGTGCGATTATATGATTATATGTGATATAATGTATTCCTGTAACTGTCAGCATGTCCAGAATATCTTCTATTGTAAACATTTGTATAAAAGGACTTCGGTCCGTAAATAATAATAATAAATAATAATAATATTTATTGCTACGCGATTTACGAAATATGCTGATTGCTGACGTACATTATTTCTGGAAGAACGGCCGGTATATAAACGTCTACATTATCCCTCAATTCCAGGAATATAGGTCACTCACATATTTATTATACAATTTCCAGTGAAGTTTCTATTTGTAAAATTTAATGGTCCGAGTGAATGGAATTTACTATAATAAATTTGTTCATATGGAAATGTTCTGCTCAGAGCATACATATATGTATATTGTGTAGGCGTGTGTAACATGTTAGGTAGAATCGAGTTTAGTTTAATCTCAATTGTTGCATCTACCATTTGACATCTCAATCCAAGACAAGTTCGTCGTTAGAGAACACACAACTTGTTAATGAGATTAAACGTCTTCTGTGATAACATTTCCTCTGTGTAGGTATTTCCATTTCGTAGATGTGCTTACTGTTACTGTTATTGTTACTGTTAGATGTTTTATTTTCATTTATAAATCTTTCCAGGTGGTAAATCCCGGGCTGAGTAATATTGGACGACGGTTTTTCGAATAACCTCGATGGATTAGGATTGATTCAGCTGCGAAGGCCATACAATAAGGGTGTGAACTACGCAAGCTATCTACTGTACAGTGTTGTATATTGATCTCCTTGTAATTTTCGATCGAACGATCGAATTCGATGGAATTGTGATTATACATTAAAATAATAAATATAGTAACATATTAAACCTTTACAATAAAAACACTGTTCCTATCCACCCTTATTCTCAATATTTTATTGTTTCTACATAAATATACTCTAATTCACAGATTGTAATATTGAGATTCAGCGCAGACGTTTTACTATCAACTGTAAAAATCTCCGGATAATAAAATGAAAAATGCTCGAGCGCCACAACGGCGTACAAAGTGACAAGATAATTCGTCTCCGCCGGTTAACAGGTTATAAAGAGAATATGAGGGAGTATCATCAGGCACGGAAAATCTCGAAACCGATATCCCCATCTTGAAGATCGATCTAAATCAAGTTTAAGGTGACTCCGAGGATCGTAAGGTGCCATTTTATGGGTCGAAGTTTGGCTCGGTGCGGCGCAGCGGTACTTGCTCCCATAAATCCGATCGTTTCGCGGCAGTTTTGTGCGCGCAGACGCGGTCGCTCTGCATACTGATCGTCCATGGACGAGAATAAAAGTTTTCATGGCAAAGAAACTCCTGCAGTTGCTCGACATTTTGCAAAATGTTGCACGAGCGACGACGACCGTGGTTTTCAGCGTTGGCGGAGAGTCGGACGCCATTAAAGCGAACGTAAACAGATTCATGGTAACGATGATGGTTGGAAATTGGCACAATTGGACCGGCTGCTCAATCTCAATTTGCCAAGATTAAAGCTTCGTTGAATAATGTTCAATGCGAATGTTTGTTACCACATTTTCTCTACTTAATATTGTTCGATTCATCATTGTCAATTTATTCTTTTATTTAATGATTGGCAGTATTATCACTGGCTTGATTTATTTCTTATTACTATGTACTTATTTTATTCTTTTAATACCAATTTTCTGATTTGGTCACCGCTTCTGTATCGAATACCGCCGCCAATCGCTATAACACTCCATCGCGCAGATGAAGAAGAAACTAGGTCCCGCTATTAAAAATTAATCAAATTCATTCCATCTGCAGTATTCTGGATCGCAAGCAATTCCGAGCAACGTCCATGTTAATCCTCTCGATATAATAGGACCGGAAACCTCGACGTTTTCCTGCTTCTACATTCAATTTTTAAATAAATTGATTGAATCGGTATGAAAGCTGCGACGACTCTTTCCTTCTCGAAACCAGTAATATTCAACGAAATCGTAAATAGTCGTTTTGTCCTCGAATAGTAAATACATTTAAAACGTTGCTTAACATATTGAGTGCTGCACCAATGCTTGTAAAAGCTGCACAAATTGATAGAAACATCGTTGAAACACAAACATACATTATAAACGACGCGACGGTCCAATAAGATCTGTTGTTAATTTCGAGCAGCTTATCGACGAACAAAATAATTAGCAATGCGACGTGAAAAAGAGCCATTTATTGGTCGGAGTTATGGCGAGCCGGTCCGGCCAGCATGGAATAACAACGAGCGATTGCGATTCACGGTCGACCGGAATTTTTGCTCTTCTGGTTTGTAACCAGAAGTCGAGCATGGAGAGCATTTCATAAGGAATGTGGTCGCGGATGCATTTTCGAAGGCCCAATTAAACGGGCATCCGGTTTCTGTCGAAGGAACGTGTCTCACGGTAGCCGATACCGCTTCGCCGATTATAGTGGACGTCGTTTACATTCACCGGTACCTCGAAACCCCTAATTGAGCGAGCTCGGCGTCGAATCGCCGGGATTCATCGATGTCTCGAACGACCGATGAATATCGCGGCCCCGAGAAAAAGCAGATCAATTAGAGGCGTGTGCAACCGAACTGTAAAAAAGAAATTGTGGGTACGAACCAAGTAGCAACTTGTCGATCACCGGGTATATATGTCGATCATCGAATATATTCCACCACGAGACGGCTTTTGTGTTTCTTTGACCGGCAAAAAACTTCCTCCACTAGGTCTTCCGTCTCTCTCCTAGCATAAACAAGAAAGTCTAAGAAAACCGGGATACTACGTTGCGACGTGACGTCGTCCCCTCAAAAAACTTATCGAAACATCATCCCGTAGGATCCCTTTTTATATCACGGAAGTTGCCTGCCCCTACGCTACACTTTATGAAACAACGCCAAAATTGATCGACTTGGCATCGGCCGAAAGGAAGAGTGAAAATATCCCAACAGAACGTGCAGACGAAGAAAACATTCCTCGATATAAATTATAATTTCCGCACAACAATCTGATAATTTATTTCTCAGTGGTCCCATTCTTCCGATTCGACGCAGCATTTAAGGGGGTAACCTTATGTAAAAAAAAATTTTTTAGCATTTTTTTTTGCATAAATCGATAGAAAATTTCCTTATGCATACACTAAAAAAGTTTGAAAGCGATCAGAGATGTCCTTGTACGTTATTTTCAAAATAAAGTGAAAAGTTGTTTTGAACGCTTCGTTCCTACAAAGAAAAGGAAAAGTGAAGAAATGAGCGAAGGAACGAGCGCTTCTGCTAAAAAAATAAAAGATACGTCGGCAGATGTAAAGATAAAGAGGAAGATCTGTTCTATGGCCCCGGAATCGCAGATTAAGTAAGTTAAAATGAATTACGATGTTTTCACAATTTTTCTGGTACGTAAACTTTAAACGCGTTTTTCTCGAAACGCAAAATTTCACACGCGGGACAACGTAGCGCTTAAACTAATTACCCGATCTTTATGAAACTTGGTACATAAATTCTATAAACAATTGGCCTCAGCATGACATTCTCCGATTTTTTAATTTTATATTTAAAATAAGGTTATTATCAATTATTTATATCAGAAAACACGTTTTTTTCTTCATAACGTCGCCATTTTTGCAATTTGGCAAATTTAAAAAAAGAAGAATGTCATGCTAACGATTCCATTTGGATTTTTTTGTTTAAAATCATTTTTGTGCCCTGTACAATGTCCCGCGCAAACACGGATTGCCAACTTCAAGCCGTTATTCCACGCTTATTATTAACAATTAAACTTTAAAAAAAAATATTTTTTGTTATACTATAACATGAATAAATGATACCTGAAATTTCAAATCAATCCATGCATTACATTCTTTAAAAAAAATTCTTGAAAAACAGGCCATTTACATAAGGTTCCCCCCTTAACAGCAGGCTGGCATCCAGTTCGAACCTAAACGAGCAAGATGGCGGCCGAAAGTTACCGGAAGTTAGGCTAGCCAGCTAGTCGATGTGTACCGTCGCATCGGTTGTAGCCGGGTTGTTTGAACGCAGAAACGCGCTGGCAAATGATACGGCAAAGGGAACGATAGAAGGAACTGCGGACCGGAGTTTCCGAGAAGTTGCATTGTCATCGAGATGTGAAATGGCGCGGACCGAATTCGACACTTCTGAACAGGAGCTTGCAGAAAGCTTCCTCTTCTTCTTCTTCGCTGGGACACAGGAAGATGAAAGTACCGAATTGGGGATGGAGGGTCAGAGGGGTTTGCTATTTTCATTTTCGGGAAATGAGCCGAGATGAAAGGGGCTTGGGATTCTTCTCTGGATAAAGTTCGCGTGTACAGGGTCAGTGGGACGAACGGTGAACCGTAAACGAGGATCCGTGATTCTCTGAAAAAAATCATTCTCAATTCTTTCGATAACAATTAATTCAGGACTCGAATAATTTGCAACTCGACGATTCTTCCATTGTTCGAAGGAATGAACGGGGATCGTTCGCTTTATGTCCGCCAAGGATCTAGCGGAACATAGGATACGCGAGCACTGTAATTTGAAACCACAGCTATACCGTGTCTGGCTGCGTTTGATTACTAGTTTAACGATTTCTCTAATCCTTCGACCCTCGGGAGGATTTGCTTCGAGATCGAGACATCACAGGGCAATGTTTAATCTGTTGGATTACTGGGCGCGATCGCGGCTGTCGAATTTGAAACAGCAATCAATACAGCCGAAGGAAAAAGGAAAATAGACCGCCAAGGTTCGTGGTATCGCTCTTGTTTTTATCTGTATCTTATGTGTAATCCGACGATTTATGGCCGCCCGGCGAAAATCTGAATTGTATGTAATAATCCTCGAATAATGGAATTTTGTCGAAAAAACGGGCTTGCCAACGAACTGTGCGCGCGATGCCCGGTAAAATGCGGTTCAACAAGCCAGCATCAACAAAGAGGTCGACATCGTAGGGACGCCGAAGGATATACTGCCGGTGCTTTCAGGTGCGCAGAAGCGCCGGTGACCGGCGTCACGTCGTCCGCGTCGGTCTCGCCGGCAGTCGTGAATCGCGCGGCGTCGGTGCCGGTTCACCGTTTCGCAATTCCCGGTTTCACGGTCGCAGGGATCGCAAATTAATCCTCCCCCTACCCCGGAACGATCGACCACCCATCGACCTTCACGATAATCCACAAAACACCAAGATCCACATTGGAAAAGTGACCAAACAGACGATACGCAACACGCTCGGACCTGACGCATCCCCTAAACAAGAATCAGTGGCCCTTAAATGGTCAGATCAACTTTGATGGAGTTTTCCTGCAGTTGTCAATGATGTAACCAATTGGAGAAGTTCTTGGATAAAGAGACAGTGAGATTCGGTTTATGGGCAAGAAGATGGATGGTTCGAGGGAGGACGTTCACTGATGTGGTCTAGCAGTCACGTGGAATGATCAGGCGAGATGGACGGGGCAGCGACGTCCTCTAGCAGCGGGTACCCCGTGATCCAGGACTACCTGCAGGATCTCGGCTGGTGGTACAACGATACGCAGGACAATGATTCCTCGAGGAGTTCACAGCTGAACAACCAGCCCAGAAGAGACCCTCTCTACATCGTGTTACCGGTGATCATGATCTATGTGGCGATCTTCGTGACCGGGACTATCGGCAACATCAGCACGTGCATCGTGATCGCACGCAACAAGTTGATGCACACCGCGACCAACTACTACCTGTTCAGCTTGGCCGTGTCAGACCTGTTGCTGCTGGTCTCTGGCCTACCACCGGAGATCTATATGGTCTGGTGCAAGTACCCGTACATCTTCGGCGAGGGATTCTGTGTTTTAAGAGGTCTGGCAGGTGAGACGTCCGCCAATGCTTCTGTGTTGACCATCACGGCCTTCACCGTCGAAAGATACGTGGCCATATGTCACCCGTTCTTAGCGCAGACTATGTCCAAGCTCACCAGGGCGGTGAAATTGATACTCGTTATATGGCTGGTAGCTCTGTGCTTTGCTCTGCCTATGGCTCTGCAGTTCGGGGTTGTGCAGCTTGACACGGACCCTACTATCGTTACCTGCACTATGAAGAGGGTCATCGTGCAACATTCGTTCGAGCTGTCCACGTTTTTGTTCTTCATTGTACCAATGAGTCTTATTACCGTGCTGTATATACTCATCGGGCTCAAGCTCAGAAAGTCGAACATGATGAAGAGGAGTCACGGCAGTGGAGAGGGTGGCAGCTGCAGGAATAAACCTGGCAGGTCGTCCAGGAGGGTGCTGAAGATGCTTGGTGAGTAGCGAGCTTTCTACGGTGGAGGTGTTAAACTTATATTACACCTGTGTTGGCAGGATGCTGGAGGCAGCATATTGTGAAAATATTGAATATATTATTCTCGAATGTGCGATGTTCCATGCGAACTTTAATTAAAATCAACAATTGTTACTATCTGGTGTTCGACGAAACTGTAGCACAGAGTTAAATGTAGAATATTTCTCTTTCGTTCGCTCGTATGTTACGATAGCGAAAATTACAATAAATCGAAATCGAGTCTTTTATTACTAAGAAAGGAATGATGGTACTGGATATTTGATGATCAATTTATTTGAAGCCGTTTGAATTATTCCGCGAGGAAATCGGTAAATCCCAGCGATGCTCTTCCCTCGAAAAGCGTCGAGTCATGAAAAGCTATAACAATTCGATTCGGCATTGAGTATACTATAATCCTACTATACGGACACGTTCATTTCCATTTAAACGGACCGCCTTGCCGCGCCGCGCCGCGCCGCGCGCCGGGGTATTCATTCTGAGAGCTATCGAATACTGTTGGGAGATCTCGAGAGCCACCCTTGAATTATTTGCCACTTTGAACTATACAAATTTTAACTGACCCCGCTCCTTCGCGTAGGTGTTCTCGTCGACGTCACTCGGATAGCTATTCCGAGATGATTGACTCCTCTTGATATTATTCATTTATGTAGGTTACCCTAGATTGCCTAAAATTTGCGACACCGGATCCAAGTATCCGGCCCCTCGTTGGTTGAACCTCAATTTTAGCAAAACAAAAGAAATACGTAAGAATACTTGAATCATTTCCGTAGTTGAATCATTTTATCGCATTTTAGTTGGTCTATTTTTATCTCGTTTCATTCCGTTTATTTTTATCTCATTTCATTCCGTTTATTTTTGTCTCATTTCATTGCGTTTATTTTTATCTCTTTTCTTTCCGTTTATTTTTATCTGATTTTATTTATCGGATTACATCCCAGTTCTCGTTTCATTACAAAGGGTTGTTGCAACTGTATTCGATGCGCGTTAAGCCTTGAACAATCCCACGCAAATTCTCACTGGCACGTCATCATTATCATTCCTGTTACAATTATTTTACGCGTTGCTTCCACATTCCAATACGCACAACCGTAGCATTTACTTCCGCGCGACAAGACACGCAACGCACAAAGATCATCGAATACATACCACGTTGCATCATCGTCCGCTGGACCGTGAATAATAGTATCATCTCGCTGACACTTATTTGGTAAACGAAGTCAAACGGACTCGGGCTGAACGCGTTCACGGCTCCAGAATGTCGTGCCGTCGTGAACGGAATTTGTGTCAGTGTCGAGTGTAATCCTAAACTTCGATAAACAAGGAGTAACAGAGGAATATTCCTCGACTATTGCATAACAATTATTTGACAGAGCCCCAAATTGGAAATTGGTAAAACATTTTTAAGATATTCGTAAAATGAACAATTTTTAGGGATTCTTATGCGGTTCGTGCGAAAAAACATTACACGATTGTTCAACGAAGGACATTTCCTTGCAAGTTTCCAACATTTCCGATTCGTCGGCGACGGTAATTAATCACACGGCAAGGTTCGCATTCTCATCCGAACAAAACTTTCCAATTAATTTGAAAGTCGCGCGAAGATCGCAGCCAATCGTTTTAACGCTCGTTGGGGCACGTGGCGAGGTAATTAGACACATACAATTCGCATTGCGTGGGAACGAGACGTTACTTCCTTCGTTTGTGATGGATCTGTTTTGGAGATTCTTCTACGCAGCGCCGCTGTGCAGTGGGAATTTTTTTTTCGGTAATCAATCGTACAACTTTTGAATTAAGATTGAACATTTTCATTAATCAAAGTTGAAACACCGAACAGCAAAAATTTTATTAACACTAGAAAGACTGACTGCTTTTGGGCAATATAGGTATAACACACATATTGTATATACCGGAAATGAAGGAGGAGGGGAGGTAACTACAATTATTAATAATCGCATTTATATGTTGTACAAAAAGTCACAAAATTCTAAGAAATTGTGTCATTATACAGGGTGTTCGACTACAGTTGGGAGAAAATTTAAGGGGTGGTTCTCCATGACAATATAAGTCGAAAATGAAGAATAAAAAAATTATGATTTCGGCTTCGTTATTTAGTTATGGAATGCCGCATTTTAGGCGGATTTTTAATTGTTAACCCTTTGCACTCGGAGCTATTTTAACTCGAAAGTTAAACATTTCTTCCGACCTAGAATATTTCCATTTTCGCTGATTTTTTAAATTTGGTGGATATGAAATTGATATAATACTTCATAGAATACTTACATGTTTAGTAATTGCATGATCAGTAGACTCCGAATCTTTATGCAAAATAGAAAGTTTGTGCATCAATTGTAAGACACAGGAGCTAAATATGAATTTATATTTTTCACTAATAATTTTAATATAGTGAAAATAATATATTAATACTCTTAAAGTCTTCTAATTTTTTCACTGTTCTAAATTGCACGTACTTATTTTTGTCATAAATGCATAAAATCCAGAGTCTATTGATTAGATACCGACATATTTAATAATGTAAACAATGTTTTGAATAATGATACAGCAATTTTTAGTAGCGCCTCAGAGTCGCCACTCGAGTGAAAAGGGGTTAATAACTAAATAACCAAGCCGAAATTGCAATTTTTTTATTTTTCATTTTCGACTTATATTGTCATGGAGAACCACCCCTTAAATTTTCTCCCACCCGTAGTCGAACACCCTGTATACATAATTGTTTTTCTAATTGAAATTAAAAAGCAGTCAAAATGACTTCTTTGGGTAATCTAGCGTTAACACCGTCTCCTATAGAACACAGGTAAACAGACTCGGTCTCAACATCTTCGTGGAAATTTTATTCCATTGGGAGTATGAGGAACATTCCTAAATGACAATGGAAGAATACAAAATCCCGAGTACATATTATTAATCTTCTATTCCGAGGCTGCTGTTCGTCGTGGATCGCTTTGAAATTTTATTTTTATTTCTCTGAAGATTTACGTGTTCCGGCTAAAACCAACGGCGGCTTGATCGAAGATTGATGAAGACGCCGTTCTGTGAATAATTTTGACAGTAGACAATAGGTCGCGAGTTGCTCCACGAATACGTAATACCGTTTTATTAACCTTCGGAACGGTACACTCGCAGCACGCTCATAATTATTCCAATGACTGTGTACGCCAACAGATGCACGGATTTTTCCTCTCGAAGTAGGACGCTGCTTGTGTACTTGAATCGAGATCATTGTAGCGTTTCGACAGTGCATCTTTGATGATGCTTAAACCGTGCACTCTTAATTGCGATGATTTTTAATCTCCCCTCGAAAGCTCCTATTCGCACGAATGATTAATACGAAACTGCATTTAAATGTCTCCATTCGAGCGTAACGATTTATAAAATTTCACCGTACGCGAACGATTAATAAATCTGCAGCTGCATTTGCATGTTTCCATCCAATACTTCGTATTCACGTGGAAAATTTATTCGAATTTTGTTTCATCATGATCAGAACGACGTGACTGCACGATCGAGTTGGGTCAGTTGCATGCTGTTTTTGTTCGATAATTTTTTGTCACAACAGTGGACAATTTTTTTAAAATGATTGCACAGAATTTTTTCGGGAAAAATGGACGAACGTATTTTAATTTCTTCTATACATTAATTTTTAATACTCGAGCTTCACTTTGGCTATTTTTCGTATACAAAAATTTAGAAATAACGATGGTTTTTAAGTTTAATATATTTGCATATTTGTTGATGTTGCTTTGAAAAGTACAAAAGATTAGCCTGGTAACATAATTATAGCAGCATGTATAGTAATGTCTTAATTAGATATTACTCACATAGTTGCTCGCAGAAAGGCGTTCAAATTCACGTTCACGTCAATGTCGGTATATGTATGTTAATAGTGGGATAAGTGCAGCGCAAAGAAATGTTAAACGAAACGGACATGCACAATAATGTTTACTGAAAAGGTACATGAACAACAAATCGATCGTTTGGTTCTTCCTCGATCAAGCACACCGATACACCACGTTCTATCAAGCTCAATGAAAATAAACATTCAAATGCAACTAAATTCCACTAACAACAATACTGCCTGAAATTGCGCAGAAGTCGTAAACGTTCTTGCTACTGTTTTGCAAATCACTCGACAAAAGTGTTCTACCCACTCTGACGATTAAAGAGCCGGCAAAAAATTGATTTGCTCGACCCGACTGATTGAAAATATTGCAACTGCGGATGCAGTTTCGTATCGATTCGCGATCTCCCGTGCGCGTGGAAAACTACGTCGCGATTCGATTTGTTAATGTGGACAACGTGAATCGGTGAACGGGAATGGTCGGATGCATCTGGTTTTTGTTAAAATGTTTTTCCGCGCGCGCCAGCGGATTTTTCAAGCGATTATGTTAATCGGATCAACGCGAGGCTCGTGTTACACACAAATGTCGAACACAATTTTGCCAGCGACGAAAAAGGAAATTAACAGACAACCCATCGTATCCGTACGTAGTCGGAGGAAGTAATCAAATGCATTTGCCATATTCTAATTAGCCTGGCGACCTTTGGTAATGCACACGAGTCGCAGGAACTTCCGCGGGAAGATCGATCGCGTGATTTACGACAATTATGAAGCAATAATCGCGGTCGATAATCAGTATCGTTCCGTGGTATAATTTCTGTAACGAATATACATAGTACCAAGTTCAGGGTTTTTTGAGGCTTTCTTATTTCACCAGATTGTTCATTAACTCGAATATCGCGCGTACATGCGGAATCGCGAAATTATATCGATTTATGAATCGACCAAGTGCGTTTGTTACGCAACTTCCTGTTATAGCCACTTGCAATCATCTCCATTTTTAATCGAGAACTCGCTCGAGAAACGGTCGTTGTCGGGAATCGATTTCAGCTCGAAATTTCTTTCAGTATTTCATGCCGATTGACAGCCATTTTGTGTTGTCTTGGTCCGTGGTTGTGCTCACCTGTCGCGTGATTTATGTCGGGAGGATTTCTGAGTTCTGATAAATCGTTTTATTATTTATTCGAGGGGTCGAAATCGTTTTTGTTCCCACATTTTCACTAATTTCGTGAAAATCTTTTGCAGAAACCATATACGCGTTGAATAAAGCAGCAGAGGATTTTGCATAATTTTCTGATAAATAAAATACGTAATAATAAATATTAGATGTTACGGGGCTACGGTTCGATCATTTTAATACTAAGAATTTAGAAAGCAATTTTGCTGATTATTATCAAATAATCACATTTATATACACATTTATTCTTACAGACGCGATGCAAATTAATCTTGAAAAGGATTCAAACTAGAATCGAAACGTCGATGATTATCTGATAATCAGCAAAATTGCTTTCTAAATTCTTAGTATTAAATGATCGAACCGTAGCGCCGATAACATCTAATAATTATTATTAACGATACGATCGATAGAAGAGACATATTTAAAATACGTAATGTTCGGAATACATTGTCATTTAGAGTAACAGCTCGATGAAATTATATTTAAACTATGTGTACAAATGTACTTTTTGCGGAACGTGCTTACGAGCAGCCTCAATTAACCGCATTAAGATAAAATATAACCTTCGAGCGTGTCATGAATATTCTTTACAAGAAAAGTGCTGGAAAAAAATGACACATCGTCAGAAAAAGCACTCGGAGTAATAAAGACTTGATCTGCAGTATATCATTTCGTGAATTGTTAAACAATTTAATAAGTCGAGAGCATACATTAAGATGTATAAACATGTTAATTTTAAACTTTGTTGAAGGTACCTCTAATTTCCACTAATTCGTCTTCTATTTAGAATAATATTATTCGAATTTGATTACATTAGTCCCACGCCACGATCCTCATCATTTCGTGAATTGTTAAACAATTTAATAAGTCGAGAGCATACATTAAGATGTATAAACATGTTAATTTTAAACTTTGTTGAAGGTACCTCTAATTTCCACTAATTCGTCTTCTATTTAGAATAATATTATTCGAATTTGATTACATTTGTCCTACGCCACGGTCCTCTTCGTCATCGTCGTCGTTCCCTAATTCAGTCTAGCCGGCCAGGATGGAAATCGTAATCGAACTCGCAAACACACACCGTTGACCCATGTGCGCATCACACGCGATATCGACAGCCCCGATACATAAATAAATTCGTATTATTTTCGCCAACTTCCGGAATGAGTTCATAGCTTATGACTGAACGGCATCGCGTTTACGCCGTTGCAATTTCAATCGAGCATCGAATGTTGTCGCTGGTAGGGAATTTCCGGAATATTTCCATAAGAATTTATACGCCTTCTTCTGTCGGATTTTATGCGATTTTATAGTCTCTTTTAACCCATTAAGCCAACAAAGAAGCAGAACGAAAATAATTACAATTATTTATTAGTGTGGATTTTTATGGAAAATCTGACATTTTAATAAATGTCATTTTTACTTCTTGTTTTAACATTTCACCTTCCTTGAAATTATTAATAATGTTTTTAATATCTGTGTTACTGTAACACCTTTGTCAATGTGTACATTGTTGAGACTCTGATACATATCGGATTTTATGCGATTTTATAGTCTCTTTTAACCCATTAAGCCAACAAAGAAGCAGAACGAAAATAATTACAATTATTTATTAGTGCGGATTTTTATGGAAACTCTGACATTTTAATAAATGCCATTTTTACTTCTTACTTTAACATTTCACCTTCCTTGAAATTATTAATAATGTTTTTAATATATGTGTTACTGTAAAACCTTTGTCGATGTGTACATTGTCGAGACTCTGATACATATAACTCTGCTACAGTTTGACCCATTTATGTTTTCGATTTCAAAACATCATCATGGTTACGTTGGAATATGCATTTACGACACAAATGAACGAGACTGAAATCCACGATTAAAATTTGTGCGTGACTTCTACGCGCATTGGCGTGCCACTAAAATAATAATATTAGACAAAAGCTGAACGGTTGCAGATTAAAAATTTTGCAGTTTGTACCTCTGGTTTTTTGGGCATTGAATTTTTGCCTGGTACACATCGCACTGTATTGTAATCGGCATTCCGCAACAGTGGAACTCTCCGGCGTGACTTTGCTTCCTGCGGAATAGAAACGGAATGAAATGTTGCTTTTTCAACGGAGAAAATATTGAGATTGGTGTCACGCTTTGCTATCCGGGGAAAAATAGATGCAGTCGTGCGAAATAAAAAATGACGCTGCTACTTTCAGCGAGAAAATACCGGGACGAATATTAAATCGACTTTTACATCGCATTGATAGCGTAACAAGTTGCGTCGTACGTAAAACAATGCAAAGTACGCGTTATTGTGTTGTCAACGGCAAAGGTAGAGTTTCTGTTTCGATGCGAGCATAGGAATTCTAATATGTGAATTTCTTTTGCCGGTGAAATATCAAGTTTGTAAACATACTATTTGGAATAGTCTGCGCACACATGCGATTCTGCACAGTTGGGGTATTAATAAGTCGGAAGTAAACTGCGAGTCCAAACTGATTTAGAAGTGACCTAGACCACTTCCACTCGGACAAATACAAAATCTCACCTTGAAATTATTCGATAGAATAATTGATCACGTTGATACAAGCTTTTAGAAAGCCTTGTAATATTCTAACTAGTGGTGTGCGGGTACCCGAAATCTCGGGTACTCGAGCCTCGGGTCGGGTCGGGTCGGGCAATGATCGGGTCGGGTCAAGATCCCGAAAGTTTAAAAAGTTCGGGTACCCGCGATTTCGGGTACCCGAAATGGCAGTCGGGTCGGGTCGAGTCGAGGTCTCGAAAGTTTGCAATTTTCGGGTACCCGAAGTTAAAGTTGGGGCAAGCCTGCGGTCAAATCAGCGATAAATAACTCTGTGCGTATTAATATCTTCTCAATAATATTAAATTTTACTATAGAATTAATTTCTTCATATAAACTAAATACCACCTCTCAATAATATTAAATTTTACTGTAAAATTAAAATATGCACAGATTTATTTATCGCTGATTTTGACCGCAGGCTTGCCCCAACTTTAACTTCGGGTATCCGAAAATTGCAAACTTTCGGGACCTCGACTCGACCCGACCCGACTGCTATTTCGGGTACCCGAAGTTTATAAACTTTCGGGATCCCGACCCGAACCCGAACAAATTTCCCGACCCGACCCGAACCCGAAATTTCGGGTACCCGCACACCCCTAATTCTAACCAAATGCCAGATTAAGCTTTGGCCAACTATGGATCGAATGAATGAACTATTTCGAGGCTGACATTTGAGTCATCCGAATCAATTACACCCCATCCAGCCTAAAATTATAGGACAGTGTAGGATCTATACGATCCTAATCATCCGGCG
This sequence comes from Lasioglossum lativentre, assembly GCA_916610255.1. Lineage (NCBI taxonomy): Eukaryota > Metazoa > Arthropoda > Insecta > Hymenoptera > Halictidae > Lasioglossum > Lasioglossum lativentre. The sequence goes on along the minus strand of OU744358.1, from coordinate 7,853,868 downwards.
CTGATGCGCCATAGATGCCACATGCGACTGTGATCGAGCGCGACAATCAGATACACAAACGTGTCTCGGCATCGTGAAATTCGAACGACGAGCTTGTACAAGCATGTATAATTACCGAGGTTAACGAGGCGCCCCCCCCCCCCCCTCCTCGCAATCCGCGTTGCAAAGGGATAAATCATGCGCGCCGCTTTACAGTTTACCATAATCATTTAGGGTGTATCGTTACAGCGATATCTCAAGACCCGACACCTCTTTAATGGACCAGCTGTCGTTCAATCAGCCGAGCTGGGTAATTTTTGATCGAGGGTTCCACTTCATCAGCATTCCGAGTCATGGCCTCAGGAAATCCGATTTCGGCAATCAAGATTCAATTAAGCAGGTCTGGGTTAATACTTCAGCTACAAAACGGTCGGAAACCATGGCGCGCCTGTGGGTGCTGCTTATGTACGAAAACGATCGAGGATGACTTGTCTGTAATATATATTTTATAAACAAATATTGCGTTAGCTCTGTGTAAATGTTTTAATCTTTCTTTTCGGCTCTCCGTTGACATTATTTCGAGATTGAAAGGTGTATTCCCCGAATTAATTATTTTTAAATACATTGTTTGTCCGAGTTCACAGAATTTATGTTCAGTTTTGTTAAAAACGATCGAGGAAGACTTGTCTTTAATATATATTTTATAAACAAATATTGCGTTAGCTCTGTGCAAATGTTTTAATCTTTTTTTTCGGCTCTCCGTTGACATTATTTTGAGATTGAAAGGTGTATTCCCCGAATTAATTATTTTTAAATACATTGTTCGTCCAAGTTCACGGGATTTGTGTTCAGTTTTGTTAAATAGAACTTTGAACCTCGTCCCGAAGCAATTTTCTAAGAGGAATCATAATAGTAATTGCACGACGATGTCTCCAATAGCGAAAATCAATATCGACGATGAAAGGTTCCGTAGGAGATTCTGTCCTGTCCGATCTGAAACAGTAATTTCATTCTTTGCTTTTTTTCCAATATCCTGGTCTCCATCTGGACAGACAGTCGCCGTGTCTGCGGGAGCAATTATTATCTTAAGATATGGGTTAAGCTACTCTTTATTCCCACCTACGCTTCATCAAAAGTTCACGAAGCCTCCCACAATTTAAATGCATTCTTATCTTCATCGAAACAAATATATAAATAGTGTATATGTATAATGGTGAATACGTAATAATTGTTGTTTATTTTAGGAAACGAATCGGAATAAGATACTGAATGTGCAGGTACCCGAAATTTCGGGTTCGGGTCGGGTCGGGATCCCGAAAGTTTATAAACTTCGGGTACCCAAAATAGCAGTCGGGTCGGGTCGAGTCGAGGTCCCGAAAGTTTGCAATTTTCGGGTTCGGGTCGGGTTCGGGTCGGGATCCCGAAAGTTTATAAACTTCGGGTACCCGCCATTTCGGGTACCCAAAATAGCAGTCGGGTCGAGTCGAGGTCCCGAAAGTTTGCAATTTTCGGGTACCCGAAGTTAAAGTTGGGGCAAGCCTGCGGTCAAATCAGCGATAAATAACTCTGTGCATATTTTACTTTTACAGTAAAATTTAATATTATTGAGAGGTGGTATTGAATTTATATGAAGAAATTAATTTTATAGTAAAATTTAATATTAGTGAGAAGATATTAATATGCACAGAGTTATTTATCGCTGATTTGACCGCAGGCTTGCCCCAACTTTAACTTCGGGTACCCGAAAATTGCAAACTTTCGGGACCTCGACTCGACCCGACCCGACTGCCATTTCGGGTACCCGAACTTTGTAAACTTTCGGGATCTCGACCCGACCCGACCCGAGGCTCGGGTACCCGCACATCCCTAATACTGAAACAATTAACTATTAACGTCTGCTCGACTTTATTCCAATTCATTTTTTATCCACAAGCCATCGCGTCGTGACTTTCATCCGAGAAAATCATTGAGATTTAAAAAATGGCCGCGGTTCGCCTCGGTAACTTTTCCTGTGTGCCAAAAGTGGTCGAGGAAAACCAGGTCACTCCCAGTTGGAATTCCGCTGAACGGATTATAAATGTTTAAGCAAACCACTTCCGCGTTAACGAGTCAATTGAGAGTATAATTCGGTTAGCGTAAAAAGTTGGAAAATCGCCGAGAATGGGAAATCATCGGTTATGGCGGCGCGGCGGCGTGGTGCTGCGGTGCAAGCAAGATATATATCATGATGTATAGCGTCGTAACGAATGGCGGAATAGGGAGGTTGTTCCATTGTTTACGGACGCAACGGTGGCGGAACAAGTAAGCAAGTTGCCAAGGCCGAAGGAGACGCGAAATTCTATGCAGTTTATGAGAAGTTAAGCCCCGCGAAACCGCGCAAATTATTCTTCGACCTCGAAGCGATTATTAACTACCTACGATAAGCCTTTGATCCTGCCCGCTCGAAATTGCGACCATGTGTGCGCTGATAACAGAATTCCTATACGTATAACCCATGCTTTTTTATTCGCGTTTTATCCTTCGTATCGGTTCCGTCGGGATTTTTCGATGAAATTAATAGACAAAATAAAAATGTTCCAAGTCGATCATAAAAAATCGAAGTTGGGTGAAAATGTACCTCTTTTTTCGAAAATAAGATAACAATATTCTTCGATTCTTCCAACGTCTTTACAATTTTGTTTTCCACTTATTCATTTTTGCTATAAATGCATAAAATCCGCAGTCTAGTAATTAATTATAGTCGTATTTGGTTTAGTTTTTAAGTGTTCTTGTATAGGTTACTCTGGTTGTTTTCTCTTCCAGCTGCCAATTTAGTTGCAAAATGGAATGAGTTTTACGCGGTATCAGAGTGTCCCAAAATTCCTTCAACTCCCTGAAATGGGCGGTTCCTGAAGTCGTTTGCAGCGACATTTTCCTTTTCCGAAATGTCCGGCGCGGCTTCGTTTAGGAGTTATTAACGAAAAACACCGACCAATCAGAACGCGACCTAGACGCGTGTTGGCAAAGATGGTCCGGCGCGCCAGCAGAGCCGAAATACGACGAAAGCGACTGAGGTCACGACCTCCATATCAACACGGACGGACCTCGCGTATCTGACGGCGCATCGCGAAAGTTACTGTAAGATTCATACCAGTGTTTTATATTACACATCCGCACTAGTCTTACAGCGGTCCTTCTCGTATCTTGTTTTTAACGGTTTAAAATATACAAATTGCCGTCCCACAATTAGAGGTGGCAAATAGTTTGTTCCAGACCGGTTTTTCATCCGAAAGGACAGAAGATGATGAATGTCTTTTCAACGACCAGAATTTTTTCTCGCTTTAATTAGACAGTGTTTACAAGTCGAAGACAAATGATGCCACATGTAATATACATAAAATATAAACTAATAAAAAATCGTGCGCGAGGTGAAAAGTAATTACTCCAGAAGGTTCGTCGGCTGATGAATATTGATAATATTCGTTATTAGATGTTATTACGTCTTTTCTTTTGGACGATGTTTTTTTCGACCAGTACCGCGGGGCATTTTATTATTATTTATTGTAATTCTCTGTCCCACGGGTCCGAGAGATATCGAATAGACAGAAGGATCGATAGAAATGACTAAAACGGAAGATCGAGGTCAACAGGAGCCTGTTAACTATAGTGATACAATACCGGGGACAATGGCGTTCGTTACGAGAATCGCGATAGACAGAACAATGTTTTTCACGTTGAAATGAATCACCGGGGAGCAAAAAATGTGGGGACACGTCGGTGATACATTCAGATCAATTATTTCGTTGTAGATTATCGCGAGATAACAAACGTGCTCTGATCGAGCAGCTTAACAATTTATTCAAGAAACAGTCATAGATAAATTCAAGATAATTCCAAGGAAAATGTGAGAACCGTGACAACGTGGCCGTTGTTGTTAAAAAATTGTTATTAGCTGTCTTGCTCGTTAACATTCACGCACAGTCGGTTGCCATTAGGATCAATGGAGGAAATTAATGCGCCGTCCGTGATCTTTCGTTTCGTCTTTTTTATTCCTGATTAATGTGCAAGAAATTACGGCATTTATGTATGTATATTTGAATGGAGAACTTCGTGGACAATTAACGCATTAGGATCTAACGTCGCGTAAACGAAACATTTCACTGGCTGGTTTTTCTCCTTCCGGTGCATTTGCATTATTGAGTTCCGATGCAGTTGCAAAAAGGGGACTTCCTAGACTCGCTTTTTGTTAATGTATTTCTCATCGCTATGCATTCAAGGATTCACGACATAAAATCGAAGCTGGTGGTTTAAACGTTAAAGAACGGCTTCGGAAAGGTGCTCCCGTTTTAATCCGAGCATAAAGTCACACGCTGGTCACGTGATCGGGGCTGTGTAGACAATATTCCGCGGCTATATGTATATCAATTCTTCGCGGCCTATCATCGACCATGATATGAACGCAGATCAATAATGAACGTAGGTTCGCATAACATGCTTGATCATCTAGAAGATATTACACCGGCAGATATCGCACGTAATATCAATGCGACTGAGGCGAAACTGCACTGTTTGCTAATGTTTCCATATTGGGGAGCTAACTTCATAGCTGATCGAGCTTTCAGAGTCGATTTCAGACCTTGGAAGTTGATCGATATTTTTCTAGTAATTTTCGTAAATGTAGATTAACATACTATTTCACTACAGAATCTAATAAAACATGGAACAGGAAATGTGCTATTTCTCGATTCGAGTGATTGAAGGTTCAGGTCTCGTACCAATTAATTTCACTTTATGCATTAATTTTCACATACATTAAATTGTATACAATGTGGTCAAACTAATTTGAATGTCAATTTAAAAAAATACCACATTATTTGTTGGTATACTGGCAGATAAAGGAAGGTTATAATTTTGTAGTAGGATATGTGTTTTTGAATTTACCGCCAAATTTGGATTTGGCCAATAGATCGATCGACAATCGGTTACATATATTTCCAAATGTCTCCACGTTTTCTCACTCCCATGTATACTGTCCGAGTAGCAACATGTGTGTCGTTAAAATGTTTTTAAATTTTAAGTAAATATTACCCTGCGACACTAAGCAAGTGAGTATGGTTTTCTTTAATTTTCTTTTTTGGTTATTTTACCGATGTTGGTTTCACAATGTATATATTGTATTTTTCATTGTTATTTTACAGACGCAATGTTTTTGTTATTCTCTTGAAAATGATCTAAATGAAGACCGAAACGTTGAGAAAGGATATTGCGTTAATTTGCAAATAGTTGTTTAGTAATAATTGATCGAACCAATGCGCCGAAAGCATTTAAATTCTGCTTTAGCAACTTAGAAGTTGATCGATATTTTTCTAGTAATTTCCGTAAATGTAGATTAAAATACTATTTCACTACTGAATCTAATAAAACATGGAACAGGAAATGTGCTATTTCTCGATTCGAGTGATTGAAGGTTCAGGTCTCGTACCAATGACGAAATCCTCTTTCCCGGTCTATCGATAGCACAGGAAGCAGTTAAACTTCCGAAAACGTCGGGTCGCCAAGTAAATCGAAGTTAATCGAAGTAATATCACTGCGACTGAGGCGAATCTGCACTGTTTGCTAATGGTTCCATATTGGGGAGCTAATTTCATACCTGGTCGAGCTTTCAGAGTCGATTTCAAACTTTAGTAGTTGATCGATATATTTTTCTAGTAATTTTCGTAAATGGAGATTAAACTACTATTTCACTACTGAATCTAATAAAACATGGAACAGGAAATGTGCTATTTCTCGATTCGAGTGATTACCGGTTCAGGTCTCGTACCAATGACGAAATCCTCTTTCCCGGTGTATCGATAGCACAGGAAGCAGTTAAACTTCCGAAAACGTCGGGTCGCCAAGTAAATCGAAGTTTAGGAACGTGCAGATCATATTTACACTCGGGAAACTTCTGCCGAATCGGCGGAAAAGCAGCGTGGAAGTTAGGCAAAAGTCGAGCGGTGTGTTAACGAGCTAAGATTGCCGAAACACGGTTTTCCTTGGTCGAGCCAGCAACAAGACGGATAACTTGTTTGCAAGATGCTCTACGTGACTCGTGTACACGTTCCGCAGGAACGTTCGACGTCGGCTTGATAAATTCATGGATCTGCGGAAACGATTTTCCCCCGGGACTGCGCCGGATAAATTATGTTTACAGCGAACGCTACGAATGTTTCCTAGTATAAATATCGCGGAGCTTTCGTACCGCAGTGTCAATTGTTGTATTGCTATTTTCAAATCGATATAGAGGTACTATACACTTTTTGGAATTCATGCTAAAAAAAAGTTGGCTTTGTTGGCTTTGTTATATACATACACAGAGACATTCATGTAACTGTAACCGAAGTAATTGAAGAGCTATGTAAAAAGAAAAGAAAACTAGATTTTGTTCTATAAATAAATTTATGTTTAAAAATATCTAAAATAGGTCATTTTGTTCAACTCGTCCCCCTCTAAGATGAAATCCTGGGTGCGCCACTGTTCGACGTAATTCATTTTGTCGTCCTTGTTGATCTCATTGCGTTCGACTTTTCCTCGATTTAACCATTTCGAGAATTCGACCAACTTGTAAATTGTTGATCCGCCCCTTTGTCACAGATCCCACAGTCCCGGCAAAGCCTACATTAAATTTCCAAACACATCGGAAGCATAGGGAATAAATAATACGAACCATCGGAGCCAGCCAGTCGAACCGAAAATCGAAAAATGAATAATTCAAGGAAAAACATAATCATATATAACGCGTAAATGCAATAACAGCCCCCTCTCTACCAAAGCAGCATATCAATTTCCTTCTCTGCGTATTTTTTACGAATCAAAAGTGGCGTCACTTTAGCGGAAACTCTTATCCGAACAGCTGTTGTCTCGTTTTTTTTTTCTACTGTTTTATCGCTTTAATCCCTCGCAAACATGGAACCGCTATATCGTTGAAAAATGACTATACACATTTATGTAAACTTCCGTTAAAATTGAGAAACGAGAACTTCCGTCCTTACTTTGTACAAATTACCACGGGATTTGAAGAAGTTACGAGGAAAGGGGCGTTTTGTCTTACAATTCGGCTGTGCGTCGGAGTGATAAATAAACGTTTCCGGGAATGGGGAACGTTAAAGTATGAGTTTCGCGTCGAAATTTTGAGCCGTCGATTCATTACGTTCAGCGGAACGCGTGGAAATTGCTGCCGTGCAGAACCAGTAGCTGTAATACAATTTTAAACTGTGGACTGTATACATGAATTTTTATATATTTTTACATCGTAATTCGTAAAAATTAACGTCAAATAAAAATTTTGTTTATCTTTTCAACAATTTCTCGATTCGACGACATTCAATTGGAGTTAAAATCATAAACGCAATGAGGAAGATTAAATATATTCTTCCTCAGTTTTTTCACACACTATCGTTAGGTCGTCACTACTTCATTTAACCGCTTTCTCTCTCCTTCTTTCTCGAAATATTACTCTCGTAACTATAATCTATTTTATAACATAAATGATTGCATTAAAATCATAAACATTCAATTGGAGTTTATGATTTTAATGGAATTCGTTAATTCACCCTAAAAATGTCTGTGGTAAACATTCAATTGGAGTTTACCAGAGAAAAAATTTTTAGGGTGAATTAACGAAATTTAATGAGAACCACAATGTCCTCGTCCGAGGATATTTGCTCTCTGCGGGAGGCGCGATTAATAATCGACGCGAACGAAAGTCTATAATTGTTGGTAATCGAGAGACGTTCTAGAGGTCGTTCACTGTCAATCGACGCTGCGATAACGCGTTCTTTATGAGAACGTTTTCGAGCAGAGCCGTCTTAATTTCATCGGGAGACAATTCGCCGAGACGATTAGGGCAACCGACGAATTTACGATAGCGTTTCGTCTCGTTATCCCTTGTCTCGACACTGCTGCTCGGAACACCCTCCACGCGGGAAAATTGAATCGTTAGTTTCTCAATGATATTCTATCAATGATGTTTCCCACATTTCATTGACCGGTGGATGAAATGCTGGCGGGTTAATCGAAACGATCGCTTTCGTGACGTCACACAGTGGTACGAAATCGCCAAAACGTGGCCAAAAATCGAAGACATTCTTCAAATTTGGTTCCGTGGGTTTTCGGCTTGCTGATTATGAATTTGATTTAAAAAAACAAAATGGCGGATTCAATATGGCAGACGAGTTACTAAAAACATTGTCGGATTTCCTTCAAATTTAGTATTCCCATATTTTTGGGGTTGCTGATTATGAATCTGATTTCAAAATGAATAATTTATAATAAATTAAAAATTATAATAACTTTTTTGAAACGCAAAAATACAAAATTTGATTTAAGTTATTATAATTATTCATTTTGATATCAGATTCATAATCAGCGACCCGAAAATCCCCTGAGTATTAATTTTTAACTAAATTGGAGTACTGCTTGTGTTTTGGCGATTTGGGTCGTTGCCTATTTATTGTTGTAACTTTTCATCGTGCAAGTCTGCGCAAGATATTTTTATGTAGCAATCTTCAGGAGGTTTCAGCAAATAGGCTATGCAAAATTCATCGTGACCTGGCGTGACCTCTGCTTTGTAATCGTCATTAAAGTAAAAAAAAGTCGGGAAAGTACGTGTTTGGGAAGGGAGAATTTTACCAGCGCGTTGCCTATTTATTGTTGTAACTTTTCATCGCGCAAGATATTTTTATGTAGCAATTTTAAGGAGGCTTCAGCAAATAGGCTATGCAAAATTCATCGTGACCTGGCGTGACCTCTGCTTTGTACTTGTCATTAAAGAAAAACAAAGACTGGAATGTAGTTGTTTAGGAAGAGACAATTTTCAAAGTGATAAAATATATACAGGTTGTGTCGCCAGATTTTGCTATCTAGATTTACGTCATTATTATTACGCATAGCAAACAATGTTTCCGATGAAGTTGAATGGTTTTGAGAGGGGCACATTCTGATGGTACATTTTTTTGTAGGTGGACGTGTAAAGGACATACGAAGGTGATTAATGTTTTTTTAAATGGAATCATATATTTTTTATTGCATCAGCTGATGCTCCTTCATATTCTTCATATTATGACATAATATTGACCAGAAAGTCGAGATTTCCTAACAAATTAGAATTAAAATATCTCCTAAACTAATGATTTTTTTACACAAATAGATTAATACTTTTTTCTAAAGAATATAAGGGGCATCAACTGATGCAATAAAAAATATATGATTCCATTTAAAAAAACATTAATCCCCTTCATGTCCTTTACACGCCCACCTACAAAAAAAAATGTACCATCAGAATGTGCTCCTCTCAAAACCATTCAACTTCATCTGAAACATTGTTTGCTATGCGTAATATTAATGACGTAAATCTAGATGGCAAAATGTGGCGACTCTAAAAATATTACGTATAAAAAGGTATGATGAGGCAGAAATGCGATCTATCTTAGACTTCCATTTTTGCTTGTTTTCACACTGCTCTAGAACAATAATGGGTGACTTTCAGCAATTCCTATTTATGCTACAACTTAGTTGAACATTTAAGAAGCTATTGGCATAAATTTCATTAATTTTGGACGAAGTTGAAAAATGTATTTTTGGCCACATTTCGGCGATTTCGAACCACTGTGCGTCGTCGTCTGGCGTTTTCATTAAATTGTATATAAAATCTGTTACAGTTGCTGTAGTCATAGCATTTTTCATCTGCTGGGCACCGTTTCACGTGCAACGGTTGATAGCCGTTTATGGGACCGAGGCGGATCACATAACGTCAAACAGCAAGGGCATGGCGTTCCTCTATCTTTTGATGACCTACACGTCCGGTGTTCTTTATTATATGTCCACGACGATTAACCCGATCCTGTACAACATCATGTCGAACAAATTTCGTGCGGCTTTCATGGTGAGTAACATGACCATTAAACACAATACCTAAAAACCCATCAGGATGGAAAAGGCTGGTTATGATCGAGCCTAACAGCAACCTCTGGTCGCTTTATTTTCACAGGAAACATTATCAAGAAGTTGCAGGATCCCAGGCCTAGCGATTCGCAACGAACAAAGGTCCTACTCGAGCCTCTCCAGGTCACAGCAGCGAGCCGTGGGCGCTTATGGTTCCAGGACAGTCGGCACAGCTGGGACTGGTACAGTGGTCCACGAGAGTACCGAGTGTTCGGGCAACTCTATAAAAGAAGACAGCCCTAAACAGACAACGTCTTTAATCGAACGCGTCACGATGGACTCTCAGAGCGTCCGCAACGACTTCGATGCTAAAAACAGGACTCGGGAGGTGAGATGTCTCGAGGTCCTGGAAAAAGAGGACCGTCCGATAGACGAATCGTTGAGGTTTCACAGAAACAGCGGACCTAAGAGGCAAACACCGGCGAAATACGCTGTGAAGGTCTCAAATGTGGACGGATCCGGGAAGAAATGGTGGCGGCTGTTAAAGTGGTTTCCCGGTTTGAAGTCCTTGAAGCTGCCCGGAAGGACCACCTACGCTGTCCCGGAAAACCGTATCCTGGAGAACACCGAGCTCCGCAAAGAGGAGTTCTCGATGACCATGTGGAACGCGCACGAAGAGAACGATCAGAGACCTGTTTGAAGCGCGAGGACGCTCCACATAAGTTTATTCTTCTAGACCAGTGCTGGGCACGGTTGGGGCCCCTCAAACGCTTGCTTCCCCCACCAGCCTATCTTTCGTGCAGCGCGCAACTTCGTCACTTGTCAGTGTCGCCAGATTTTGTGAGCTCAGGGGAGTACAGGTACCCTCTCTCCGATGACCGTGGCACGTTGCGCGTGCGCGACGGGGATTTAGTGGGGCGACTGGGAGAGTTGCGCACGCGCAACGTGCCACGGTCATCGGAGAGAGGGTAGCTGTACTCCCCTACTGCGCCCGTTTGGGCGCCTTTCTGGCGACACGTGACGTGTCCGCTGCTGTCTCGTGTCTTCGTCGTCCCACTACTTTCGTAGCTACTCCCGACAGGCAAGAGCGTCTTATCTCCATGGTAACGGCGCTTACTGTAAGGGGACAGTGGGCGCTGTGGTGGGGACGGTTTCGCCTCAATTGAGGAAAATGCACCGACCACCGTTCTAGACAGTTCCGAGAGAATTCGACACGAGTTCTCGGCTGTGTCTGATGAAGGATAGTTGACGGACAGATGGTGACGATCGATGTTTTCGGTTTGGTGACGGACGTAGATCTCTGTGTGACGCCGAGAGATTACTAATTTCATTCTTGTATCATAAGTGCTGGTGTGTTTTGAGTTTGAATGAATGATCTGCGATCCGCGCTGGCGTTTGATAGCGTTTTATGGCGTTCGATGGAGTTTGATGGTTGTCTAGGTAATCTAATCTTGTGAGATGATGTTCGATGGTTGGGTATGAAGAAGTTTGGTGTTTGTTTTGTAGCGAGTACAGGAGTAACGAGACTTACTTATACATGGTATTCAGAGATTTACTAGCCAGCGTTTTTCTTGTAAGTAGTAAATATTAGAAAAAAAAATAAAAGTGGAAAATGTAGTACTGTTTATCATACGCAACACAATGGCGTATGTAATTTTTTGGTGTTTATACTATTTTGTTAGATATGAAGATGACCTTCAATTTTTTAAATGGAATGCTGTATATTTTTTTATATCACACGAAAGCGTGTGTCACCTTCTGCACAGTTACCTTGAAGGTCTTGCAAGGTCAGAAATGGAAGAAACATTTTGAACATTTCATACCAAAACATCATCTGATTCGTATGAATAAGGTGTGCTTGTAAACACAGTGGTATGAAAGCATACAAAATGTTTCTTCCATTTCTGACCTTGCATGACCTTCAATTCATGCGATATCAAAAAATATACAGCATACCATTTAAAAAATTGAAGGTCACCTTCATATCTAACGAAACAGTATAAACACAAAAGTATTACATACGCCATTGTGTTGCGTATGATAAACAGTACTACATTTTCCTCTTTCATTTTTTTTTCTAATTACTATTTACAAGAAAAACGCTGGCTAGTAAATGTCTGAACACCCTGTATGCGATTTAAATAGTAAAAAAGAAATCTATGATAATTAGACGGAGAATTTATACGCAAAATAAAAATTGTCTGAATTACAAGACTAGCAAGTGGTTTAGAAAAGGCAAGCGATTGGAACGATGGAGGGAAAATTTAAGAGAAATTGTAATTTGCGAACGAGAACGTAGATCATGTTTAACAGTTTAACGCCAGTTCGTCGTGTCAGGATGGCTTCTCGATGTCGTCGAAAACTTTCGAGCGTTTTTCCGTGGTCGAGTGACGTCAGCCGCGGAACTCGTTAATCCGGACGAATGACGAGGAATCACGAGCTGTAGTTTACTCTGAAAGTTCTGTCGGAGTGATTCGGCGGCTTAGCCCCGGGCTGCTTCAAGCATCAAAGAAGACTGATCCTTATTAAACGTATTTTTCACGAGCAAAAATCGGATCGTGATCCCGATCGTTCGTTTAGACACGGATATCAGCGGTATCCCTGGTGATCCGTCGATAATCGATGGAAAATAGAGTCATTGTAAAGAATAACTGTACATACTATACGTCTCTATACGTTGCTACCATCTATAGCTGTATATACAGAGAGCCACGTTCTAATTTTACTACGCAATTATCCCCTAAACATTATTGATTATGGTTGTATTAAAACTGTTTCTGTTTCAAGGGTAAAAGTCTAGCTAAAGAAATATATATTTTTTCATTTGCAAGATTAAAGTCACTTTGAAATCTTGAAAGTGATCATATAAATAAGTTTGAATTTTTATTTTATTGTATTCGAAGTACTCTTTTGAGCGATGTATAGATTGGGAGTGGGAGATGATTGCGTGGTGTTAATTGGAGTCGGACACCCAGTATAAGAGAAGTGACAATGGAGCGATGCCAATATTACCGAAGTCATATAGTTATGTCGTTGTTATTTTAAGTTTCGAATGTAATGAGATCTTCCGCGGATGGTTCGAAATGACAACCGGATCTTCAGAATGTGATAATATTTATTGTGTGACCGTTAGAACTGTACATTGTCGCCGTTATTTCGAAAGTAGACACCCGCCCGCTTAGCACCAGCGTGCGCTCCTCCGTTTGTGTTGTTTGTAAGTCGATGTAATTTCAGTAATAATATTTTTGATAATTATCAAGCGAAGCTTCCGTTTATTCTCGCCACCCTAACCGCCTCTGAAATCGTAAATCTCAATCTAGTGAGATAAATAGAGGATATTTGACGTCCGTAATTTATTAACGTTGACAGAGATCGATGGCAGTGTGCCAATTGCAGGATATCGATTTTATGTGACCAGCCGAATGTTAGCGATAGAGCGAATTTAGAAAACGACAGCAGCGACTCTTGTGGCGAGATATGGAAGCTCAGTGAAGGGTCCGAACAGCGCCACTTCACGCGGCGGCAAAACGCGCAAACTGTTAGCCAAATGTTACCGACAGAGCGAGCTTGGACAACGACGGCAGCGACTCTTGTGGCAAGATTTGGAAGCTCGGTTAAGGGGGAATATACAGTACTATAAAGTAGAAAATTACCTTAAAATGATAAGGAATTTTTTATTTCGAGTCGCCAAAAATCCCTTTGGGAAACATGTTTTTAATGCAGAAGGAACCTACTTGCAAAATTTTAGCTCAATCCGATTTTTCGAAGTTTACCCGGACCCCTTAACCGAGCTTCCAAATCTCGCCACAAGAGTCGCTGCTGTCGTAGTCCAAGTTCGCTCGGTCGGTAACATTTGGCTAACAGTTTGAGCGTTTTGCCACTGTGTCAATTGGCGCTGTACGGACTTCGATAAGAGCTTCACTATTTTGCCACTAGGGGCGTCGCTATCGCCCAATAAAACTCGAATAAATTAATCTTTTCACCGGCTGTTCGCGTAAGTACATAACAGAGAGTAATGAGAGTGCTCACGCCCGGGGTTTGGCCGTGCCACTTTTGGGTACCATCATCTTCTAGTCCGGACAAGAACCATTCTCCACATTCAGTCCGGACAAGAACCATTCTCCACACTCAGTCCGGACAAGAACCATTCTCCACACTCAGTCCAGACAAGAATCTATCTCCATTCTCAGTCCGGACAAGAACCCATCTCCACACTCAGCCGGACAAGAACCTACATCATATTTGGCCTTGATCAGAACGAAAAGTTTATATATCGTTTTATATAAAATATGTAACTAAGATATAGATCTAATATACACATCTCTAGTTAATATAATTTAAATATAACATTAATTATAATGATAGAAGTATTTTAATTTTTTCCAATCTTTTATAGTTACAAACTCTAGTTGTAAAAAATAAAAAACCCAGAAGAATTCGAAAAAATACAGATTTCATATCCTGGCTTAAATGCGATCATCTTGAATATTATTAATTTAATAATGAGATATTGTCATCATCACTATCTCCGATTTTTTCATATTTTTATTTTACTCTACACCACTAAAAAAATTGATTTTTTATTTTTTGCATTTTCTTTAAATCACCTTTAAATCAACATAATTTTTTTATGAATAGACGAAACGACACCATTTCTCTGTAAAGCTAGAAGAATTAGTTTAGTCAATGACGTCTCAAAAATATGTTGAAAAAATGCATCTGAAGTTTTCAATTTTTTAGCAAGGCTAATAACGAAAGTTTAAAAGATGTGTTTGGTGAGCTCGTATAAATTATATGCACTCTGAAAATTTAATTGGTTTAGGAGTTATAAAAGATCAGAAGTGGTGAAGTGGCCGAAAATCATGGAAAATTGCAATTTTTATTCGAAGACTTCGATCGTTTGACAATATGACAACTTGAGCAATTGACCACTTGACCACTTGACCATTGACCACTTGACCATTGACAACTTGACCACTTGACCATTTGACCATTGACCATTCACCATTGACCACTTGACCACTTGACCACTTGACCATTGACCACTTGACCACTGGACCATTTGACCATTGACCACTTGACCACTGACCATTTGACCACTTGACCACTTGACCACTTGACCACTTGACCACTTGACCACTGACCACTTGACCACTTGACCACTTGACCACTTGACCACTTGACCACTTGACCACTTGACCACTGACCACTTGACCACTTGACCACTAACCAGTTGACCATTGACCACTTGACCACTGACCACTTGACCATTGACCACTTGACCACTGACCACTTGACCACTTGACCACTGACCACTTGACCACTGACCACTTGACCATTGACCACTTGACCATTGACCACTTGACCACTTGACCATTTGACCATTGACCATTCACCATTGACCACTTGACCACTTGACCACTTGACCATTGACAACTTCACCACTGGACCATTTGACCATTGACCACTTGACCACTGACCATTTGACCACTTGACCACTTGACCACTTGACCACTTGACCATTGACCACTTGACCACTTGACCACTTGACCACTGACCACTTGACCACTTGACCACTTGACCACTTGACCACTGACCACTTGACCACTGACCACTTGACCACTTGACCACTTGACCACTGACCACTTTACCACTTGACCACTTGACCACTTGACCACTTGACCACATGACCACTTGACCACTGACCACTTGACCATTGACCACTTGACCACTTGACCATTGACCACTTGACCATTGACCACTTGACCATTGACCACTTGACCATTGACCACTGACCACTTGACCACTTGACCATTTGACCACTGACCACTTGACCACTTGACCACTGACCACTTGACCATTGACCACTTGACCACTGACCACTTGACCACTGACCACTTGACCATTGACCACTTGACCACTTGACCACTTGACCACTTGACCACTTGACCACTTGACCACTTGACCACTTGACCACTTGACCATTGACCACTTGACCATTGACCACTTGACCATTGACCACTGACCACTTGACCACTTGACCACTTGACCACTTGACCACTTGACCACTTGACCACTTGACCACTTGACCACTTGACCACTTGACCACTTGACCATTGACCACTTGACCATTGACCACTTGACCACTTGACCACTTGACCACTTGACCATTGACCACTTGACCATTGACCACTTGACCACTGACCACTGACCACTTGACCACTTGACCACTTGACCACTGACCACTGACCACTTGACCTTTTGACCACTGACCACTTGACCATTGACCACTTGACCACTGACCACTTGACCACTGACCACTTAACCATTGACCACTTGACCACTTGACCACTTGACCACTTGACCACTTGACCATTGACCACTTGACCATTGACCACTTGACCACTTGACCACTTGACCAATTAACCATTGTCCACTGGACCACTGACCACTTGACCACTTGACCACTTGACCACTTGACCACTTGACCACTTGACCACTGACCACTTGACCATTGACCACTTAACCACTAGACCACATGACCACTTGACCACTGACCACTTGACCATTGACCACTTGACCACTTGACCATTGACCACTTGACCACTGACCACTTGACCACTGACCACTTGACCATTGACCACTTGACCACTTGACCACTTGACCACTTGACCACTTGACCACTTGACCACTTGACCACTTGACCACTTGACCATTGACCACTTGACCATTGACCACTTGACCATTGACCACTTGACCATTGACCACTTGACCATTGACCACTTGACCACTTGACCACTTGACCACTTGACCACTTGACCACTTGACCACTTGACCATTGACCACTTGACCATTGACCACTTGACCACTTGACCACTTGACCATTGACCACTTGACCATTGACCACTTGACCACTGACCACTGACCACTTGACCACTTGACCACTGACCACTGACCACTTGACCTTTTGACCACTGACCACTTGACCATTGACCACTTGACCACTTGACCACTTGACCACTTGACCACTTGACCACTGACCACTTGACCACTTGACCACTAACCAGTTGACCATTGACCACTTGACCACTGACCACTTGACCATTGACCACTTGACCACTGACCACTTGACCACTTGACCACTGACCACTTGACCACTGACCACTTGACCATTGACCACTTGACCATTGACCACTTGACCACTTGACCATTTGACCACTTGACCATTAACCACTTGACCATTGACCACTTGACCACTTGACCACTTGACCAATTAACCATTGTCCACAGGACCACTGACCACTTGACCACTTGACCACTTGACCACTTGACCATTGACCACTTGACCATAGGCCACTTGACCATTGACCACTGACCACTGACCACTTGACCACTTGACCATTAACCACTTGACCATTGACCACTTGACCACTTGACCACTTGACCAATTAACAGTTGTCCACTAGACCACTGACCACTTGACCACTTGACCACTTGACCACTTGACCACTGACCACTTGACCATTGACCACTTGACCACTTGACCATTTGACCATTGACCATTCACCATTGACCACTTGACCACTTGACCACTTGACCATTGACAACTTCACCACTGGACCATTTGACCATTGACCACTTGACCACTGACCATTTGACCACTTGACCACTTGACCACTTGACCACTTGACCATTGACCACTTGACCACTTGACCACTTGACCACTGACCACTTGACCACTTGACCACTTGACCACTTGACCACTTGACCACTTGACCACTTGACCACTTGACCACTGACCACTTGACCACTTGACCACTAACCAGTTGACCATTGACCACTTGACCACTGACCACTTGACCATTGACCACTTGACCACTGACCACTTGACCACTTGACCACTGACCACTTAACCACTGACCACTTGACCATTGACCACTTGACCATTGACCACTTGACCACTTGACCACTTGACCACTTGACCAC
The DNA here is from genome assembly GCA_916610255.1 of Lasioglossum lativentre. Taxonomy (NCBI): domain Eukaryota; kingdom Metazoa; phylum Arthropoda; class Insecta; order Hymenoptera; family Halictidae; genus Lasioglossum; species Lasioglossum lativentre. The sequence continues at coordinate 7,836,003 of OU744358.1, read as the reverse complement.
TTGACCACTTGACCATTGACCACTTGACCATTGTCCACTGACCACTGACCACTTGACCACTTGAGCACTTGACCACTTGACCATTGACCACTTGACCACTGACCACTTGACCACTGACCACTTGACCACTTGACCACTTGACCACTGACCACTTTACCACTTGACCACTTGACCACTTGACCACTTGACCACATGACCACTTGACCACTGACCACTTGACCATTGACCACTTGACCACTTGACCATTGACCACTTGACCATTGACCACTTGACCATTGACCACTTGACCATTGACCACTGACCACTTGACCACTTGACCACTTGACCACTGACCACTTGACCACTTGACCATTGACCACTTGACCACTGACCACTTGACCACTGACCACTTGACCATTGACCACTTGACCACTTGACCACTTGACCACTTGACCACTTGACCACTTGACCACTTGACCACTTGACCATTGACCACTTGACCATTGACCACTTGACCATTGACCACTGACCACTTGACCACTTGACCACTTGACCACTTGACCACTTGACCACTTGACCACTTGACCACTTGACCACTGACCACTTGACCACTTGACCACTTGACCACTGACCACTTTACCACTTGACCACTTGACCACTTGACCACTTGACCACATGACCACTTGACCACTGACCACTTGACCATTGACCACTTGACCACTTGACCATTGACCACTTGACCATTGACCACTTGACCATTGACCACTTGACCATTGACCACTGACCACTTGACCACTTGACCACTTGACCACTGACCACTTGACCACTTGACCATTGACCACTTGACCACTGACCACTTGACCACTGACCACTTGACCATTGACCACTTGACCACTTGACCACTTGACCACTTGACCACTTGACCACTTGACCACTTGACCACTTGACCATTGACCACTTGACCATTGACCACTTGACCATTGACCACTGACCACTTGACCACTTGACCACTTGACCACTTGACCACTTGACCACTTGACCACTTGACCACTTGACCACTTGACCACTTGACCACTTGACCATTGACCACTTGACCATTGACCACTTGACCACTTGACCACTTGACCACTTGACCATTGACCACTTGACCACTGACCACTGACCACTTGACCACTTGACCACTTGACCACTGACCACTGACCACTTGACCTTTTGACCACTGACCACTTGACCATTGACCACTTGACCACTGACCACTTGACCACTGACCACTTAACCATTGACCACTTGACCACTTGACCACTTGACCACTTGACCACTTGACCACTTGACCATTGACCACTTGACCATTGACCACTTGACCACTTGACCACTTGACCAATTAACCATTGTCCACTGGACCACTGACCACTTGACCACTTGACCACTTGACCACTTGACCACTTGACCACTTGACCACTGACCACTTGACCATTGACCACTTAACCACTAGACCACATGACCACTTGACCACTGACCACTTGACCATTGACCACTTGACCACTTGACCATTGACCACTTGACCACTGACCACTTGACCACTGACCACTTGACCATTGACCACTTGACCACTTGACCACTTGACCACTGACCACTTGACCACTTGACCACTTGACCACTTGACCACTTGACCACTTGACCACTTGACCACTTGACCACTTGACCATTGACCACTTGACCATTGACCACTTGACCATTGACCACTGACCACTTGACCACTTGACCACTTGACCACTTGACCACTTGACCACTTGACCACTTGACCACTTGACCACTTGACCACTTGACCACTTGACCATTGACCACTTGACCATTGACCACTTGACCACTTGACCACTTGACCACTTGACCATTGACCACTTGACCACTGACCACTGACCACTTGACCACTTGACCACTTGACCACTGACCACTGACCACTTGACCTTTTGACCACTGACCACTTGACCATTGACCACTTGACCACTGACCACTTGACCACTGACCACTTAACCATTGACCACTTGACCACTTGACCACTTGACCACTTGACCACTTGACCACTTGACCATTGACCACTTGACCATTGACCACTTGACCACTTGACCACTTGACCAATTAACCATTGTCCACTGGACCACTGACCACTTGACCACTTGACCACTTGACCACTTGACCACTTGACCACTTGACCACTGACCACTTGACCATTGACCACTTAACCACTAGACCACATGACCACTTGACCACTGACCACTTGACCATTGACCACTTGACCACTGACCACTGACCACTTGACCACTTGACCATTTGACCATTGACCACTTGACCATTGACCACTTGACCATTTGACCACTGACCACTTGACCATTGACCACTTGACCACTGACCACTGACCACTTGACCACTTGACCACTTGACCACTTGACCACTGACCACTGACCACTTGACCACTTGACCACTGACCACTTGACCATTGACCACTTGACCACTGACCACTGACCACTTGACCACTTGACCACTGACCACTTGACCACTTGACCACTGACCACTTGACCATTGACCACTTGACCACTGACCACTAGACCACTTGACCACTTGACCACTTGACCACTTGACCACTTGACCATTGACCACTTGACCACTGACCACTTGACCACTTGACCACCTGACCACTTGACCATTGACCACTTGACCACTGACCACTTGACCATTGACCACTGACCACTTGACCACTTGACCACTTGACCACTTGACCATTGACCACTTGACCACTGACCACTTGACCACTTGACCACTTGACCACTTGACCATTGACCACTTGACCATTGACCACTTGACCAATGACCACTTGACCACCTGACCACTTGACCATTGACCACTTGACCACTTGACAACTTGACCACTTGACCATTGACCACTTGACCACTTGACCACTTGACCATTGTCCACTGGACCATTTGACCACTTGACCACTTGACCACTTGACCACTTGACCACTTGGCCACTGACCACTTGACCATTGACCACTTGACCATTGACCACTTGACCATTGACCACTTGACTACTTGACCGGCTGACCAGTGACTGACCACCTGGCTGACCACTGACTGACCGAGGACTGACCCGTAGTTATCCACCTGGCCCACTTTCAACAATGGTATGTTAGACCTTTTTTTTTAGTGTGAGGGTTATCCGGTTTATAGCACAGGGTGGGCCAAGTGTTTTACAATGCTTTTGTTGATTACCCTTGGCCCACCTTCAACTGAAATCTGTGTCCAGGCCAAAGACGATACCGGTTCAGTCCCAGCCTGAAGGCGAAACCGGTTCTGTTTTACGCGAGTGATGCCCGTTTGGACTCCGACCGATTGGACACGTCCCGATTGGACGGTGCCGATTGGACGCGTTCCTTTTCGACTCCGTGCCGATTGGACTCGTGCCGTTTGGACGCCGTGCCGTTTGGACGTCGGGCCGTGCCGATTGGACGCCGTGGCGGCTGAATTTATGACGTTTGGACGCCGTGCCGATTGGACGCCGTAAATTTTATAATGATTGTTTTTCGAAGTCTACATATGGTCTACATACGGTGATATTGTATTGTGAAATATATGGGAACCTATTAAATTTGGATTTGAATTTTAATTTTTATCGGCACGGCATCTAAACGGCACGAGTCCAATCGGCACGGAGTCGAAAAGGAACGCGTCCAATCGGGACGTGTCCAATCGGTCGGAGTCCAAGTGGGACACCCCCTAAACTTTTCGTTCTGATCAAGGCCAAATATGATGTAGGTTCTTGTCCGGACTGAGTGTGGAGATAGGTTCTTGTCCAGACTGAGTGTGGAGAATGGTTCTTGTCCGGACTGAGTGTGGAGATAGGAGCTGATCCAGGCTAAACACTAGAGTAGGGGGCAGCACTATAATGGGCACGGCCAAACCCCGGGCGTGAGCACTCTCATTACTCTCTGTACATAATTTAGGGATGAAATGGTCAGAAGAATGCTCGAACACAACACATATGTATATCAGAAATAATTTTATTTCTTTTTAATTAAATGTGAACAAATATCTGTCGCGCTCGACACACGATACGCAATTGCGACGGGAATATCACGTTTTGTTGCATTCGATCTACATTCCCGTTTGAAAACGTACGAATCATCTATTTCTAAAATAAGTTACGGAACCTTGTTTCGCATATGCTCGAACTATAATAAAATATTTCGTCTAGATATTCGTTCTCGCGTGTTGTTTCTATATTTACGTGGGAACGATATTTCATTGTTTAACATATTCATTGTACAATTGTTGTTAACTAGCAACACTTCGACACTCCATTGAAACACTTATATCAAATGTTGAATTGTCAATACTGTTAGCATATATGATACAAATGGATATTCTTTAGCAAGGCACAGTCGTTCATAGAAGTATTTCGACCATCCATAAATATATAAAAATGTTCGTTTCAAAATATATATATTATTTCGTATTTTTAAAAAGCATTTATTCACTATATTTTAAGCGACTGTTCTTTGTAGAAATTTGTCCAAACACTTTAATGAGCGACTGTAAATACACGAAATATGATAATTAGACTGCGGATGTTTATGCAAAATAGAAACACCCTACATCATTAGCAACAGTTGAAAGTTCAATAGAATGTTGCTTTTTCTTTCATCAATTTTAACCATGCGGTACAACATTATACCATCACCATTTTATATTTCACTTACGAATCTTTCGAAAACCGCATAAAATCTACAGTCTAAAAATAACACAGCTCCGTTACATCGTCTTAAACAATAGTGTACCACAGTTATCTTCGTGAATGAAATTTAGCGGCGTCATAAGTAACACGTATGCATACTTCTTCATGAAATTCTGAGGAAAGAGCAATTCCTTTCGTCGATCTGCTTTTTCGTAGTCGTCATTTCGATTGATAATGCGAGATGAAGATAAACGATCTACACGATCGAGATGATCAGTCCAAGGACAGCATCGATTCTATGGAACTTGGGCTTCTTGGGTGAAAATTCGGGGCGCCCAAATAGTTCAGAGGACTTCCAAATGTTCTCATGGTGTCCGACAGGAAGATAGGTAGTTTGTAAAAGAAAGGCTTCGTAGTATCTACAAAGTTATGTTGTTGTTGAGGGTATAAGCGTGGTGAGCTAGTCATTATACCTAGAGCTACTCGATTATCTCCTAAATCAACTCATTAAGGATCAAATTCTCATTGAATTCCATATTTGGGAATGGATCTATGGTATATCGAACTGCGAAAACAATTTTTCTAAACGCATAAGTACTGCTTTCGGAAGAATAGTCACTGTAAATTATCAATTAATATGTTCATAATGAGTTTTATGTAGTAGGGTAACTGCACCAGTGAATAAACGTGCACCAGTAATGGAACGCTTTTGTATTTTTGTATTTTTTGCTTTTCCATAATTGTTCAATTACTAGAATGTAGTGTTCATTGACTGGTATTTTTTATATTTTTTATTCAACGTTTAATAAAGACAAATAATAATAATTTCATTTTATTTGTGTTCATTTATTTTTGACAAATGAAGTATAGGGAGCCATTTGGCATATATGAGATTCCTTTAATTCATATATATATTTTTTTTAAATAAAATATCTTCCTGAACAATTTCTTAAATGTTCATTCACTGGTGCAGTTACCCTATAAGATTTTAATTTTTTCATTCAAGTATGTCAACAGGGGTTCTGGTAGGAAAATTATTATTACTATTTGTTTGCGAAATAGTTTGGTATAATGAATCATTTACTGACCTGAAGACGGATTTTCGATTGTCGACCGTTGTTTGGTATCATTGCACATGTTCGTCTAAATAAGGCGAGAAATTCTGTTTAAACAACAAACCGAGCACAGAACGTTGTTCGAATGAATGAAAGCTGAATAATAGGATGGATGCCGAAATTATAATTAACTTGCTTCATAAAACAGAAAGTTTCTAGCGGTGCATGCAACTGAATGCATTCGTTTTTGGTCTCATGCAATATTGATTGATGCATTCGTTATAATTTTAGCCTTCACAATAAAACGAATAGCGTGGTCACAATTAGTACAATCGGCGGCACTATTGTTTCCCTTCCTACTGATTTGGCAAAATTATTTATTCATGCAATAAGAGTTAGTACATATATCGTTTATTCTCCTGCAGGGTTTTTTTTGCAGTACATTCTTCGAAGTAGCAATGAAATGCAACATTTGTTTCGGAAAAGTATTGTTACAAACGTAATCTCCGTTGAACATGATTCATTAGCGTAGAGGAAATTCTTTCGAGGAAAGAAGAGAGCACAGATGATTCGGACAATGCAACAAGCTTTTCAGCTATAGCCGAATTAAAATCAATTGGCTGCTCGAGGTCATCCAGTCACTCAATGTATTAATTAATTTTCTGAATTTTCGATACGTAGAAAATAAAATTATGATCCAATTAGAAAATGATATTATGAATTAGAGTGGGGAGACTGGCCTTGAGCAGACAATTGAGCTTTCGTCGACTATAATAGCGATACCTCTAGATTGGTTCTCCGCATTTGCGTCACTCTGTTCAGGTTTGCTGTCTAACGACTCAACGTTCTCCTCGATACTTATCCTAGTCGAATTATCCGGCTGAAATTACCACATTGTCTCTTTTTATTACGTTCCCTCCAACTTCCAAAATTTCACAAACGCTAGTCTCGTCTTTTTCTCTTTTACCCGTTCTCTCGTTACTTTGATCGGTGGTTGTGCAAATGAATCTCATGGGAGCGTTTTCATCAAGGATGTTTTTTTATTCGTCGTTCGCACATAACATAATCAATATTGCATATTTATTTGAAAAAAGAAAAAAAACGTCAAAATACACATACAAAGCCAGCGAGGGTAAAAGTAAAAACAAAAACGTGGGTGACAATGGGAGGGAGGATGAATAATATCGATGTTTTGCGCATGACAGTCTTGAGAACATTTATTCTACCAGTAAAAAAAGTCAGTCCTTGAACTTGAGGTCTCGTTTAGGCGAGGATCGTATTCGGTTTTTGTGATAAAAAATTCTCTTCTGGAACCAAGATCCGCCATTTTGTATCGGTTTTAGAATTTCTAGTTCTTTTTATTAGAACTTGTATACTTTCGTTTTGGATCCATGAAAACTCGACCAATTCTATTTCAACGAGTTATTCGAGTTTGAGGTTAAATTTCTCGGAGGATCTTCGGGGGTTCCAGAAGGTTTTCTGTTATCTATCTATTCAAGGAGTAACTTCTCGGAGTTTTCCTTACCGACTTCACGAAATCTTTCTCGTCCGTGCTCTCCACTTTTGGTCGATTCGTCTCCATCGCGTCTTGGTCGGTCGGTTTCGAGTCATCTTCCTCCTTCACTTCTTCTTCAGCTTCCTCGACTTCTTCCTCTTCCTCTTCTTCTCGCAGATCTTCCATCGACTGCAAAGGAAGCAGATTTGGTATTTGGTTATTATTATTTATTATATCGGCTTGTGCTACATGCAATAAAATACATCTACTTCAAACTGCTCGACAGAAAGCTAACATTTCGTAGGCGAATAAAAACGCAAAAATATTCTCTAAATTCGTTTAAGAGTAAAAATTAAATTAATCGATTGCAACGTAACGAAAAAAATTTTTATTGCTTTTACATGTTAATACTGCTAAAATTGAATTTTACGCTGTCGCGTTATTTTCATTAAGAAACTTGTCTCGAAGCTTTTCACAGCTGGCCTGCAAAGTGGACAGCTGCGGGAAAGCTGCTTGGAACTTAATATCTAAGTTTGATGAAAAAAAAAGGAAAAAAACCTTTCCAAATGGATTTCGTTTCGGAGGTTTAGTGACGATGCCTGTATTTACCCCTAGGAGCTCCTTCTTCTCTGACTCTTCGTCCGCTGCAAATTAAAAGCAACCATTGCCTCAAACACTTTACAAATTAGTAGCTAGCATAACGCGAGCATCAATCGTTTCGTGGCCTAAACACTTGAAACTTGGGATTTTCGCTACCAGTACTAGACGAAGCAAATTTCCAGATAATGGAGAACCCTTACCTTTAATATGAACCCTTTTATCGTTCACTAAGTCTTTAGAGTCCGCGTTGGACAGCGGTTTATACTCTTTGCTAGATGGCGGCTTGATGTGAGTACCATTCGGTCTCTTCTCGTCCTCGGTGACATTCTTGAAGCCTACCGTTTTCACGCCGCTCGCCAACGTGTCCGTATACTGTGGCGACTGCCATCTTTGGGAACTGGAAGCTGGCACTGTCGACGTGGCCGAGACGACCGACGCCCTTCTGCGTCTACGGTCCTTCCTGGCGCTACGCCAGACCTCGTAAATGCAACCGATCACTGCCGTGACGAACACGCCGCAAAGCACGATGAAAATGTAAGTACCGGCACCTTGTTCTTCTTGGGTGGCGTCCGAATATTGGGAGCTGTACAGGATTCTTTCCGGTGGGTCCTCCACCCACGCCCTGTCACGACCCTGGAAAAAAAAGAAAATCGAAATTCATTGGTTGTTTTAATTATTACACGACAAATGCCAAAAACAGTACATGAAGATCCCCGGATTAGCGATATAATGTTTCTCACCACGCTGTCATTTCTGGGCGGGTCCGGACCACGTGGCTGCGCGTGAAAGACTGCGCACTGCGCGCTGCGTACACCGGCCGGCATCGTCGCCCTGACAGTTTCACTTCCCTGTTTCGTAAAGAGCATATATTCCTCGAGTGGCTTCATGCCAGGACCTCCGTTGATCGATACCACGACGTCTACAAGAAGAGGGTATCCGTCATTTCGAATTCGCATAGTGGCTGACGATCGTTTTGTCTAACATAAGAAAGACAGTATTCCGTTAGAACAGCGACATCGCACGTCGTTCCGGATGATCGTTCGGAGGACAACTGGACTATCCGGATTTTTTTGTTTTTGTTTTGTAAATCGTTAATCGTTTAATCGTCTCACTCACTGCTCAGACAACCGGTGTATCCTTTGTAGGCGTTGAATCGGGAATCGGTTGTGTTCAAACCACCCAGCTGAATCTCTGTCACCCCAGGGCTCCCGTCTTTGCCGACCAGAGTGGCCAAGTTCAGCTCGTAGAGCGGCGATATCGGCACTTGTTCCCGATCGATCTGTATACAAAAACGATCGTTGATCCGTTATCATTAAGACTGCGGAATTTATACATTTACGAGAAAATCAGGCTGAACTTGCTCTTGGGGGCCCATCAATTTTTGATTATTAGATGTCTTATCTGGTTCATTTCGTCGAGAAAACTCCAAATATCGAAGTGCCAGACCGCGGAGTGCACTGGTTAAAAAGTTATGAGAGTCTAAAGTTCAGTAATTTTCATTGTTTCAGCTCTGTTTTTGACAGGTATGGGCGCCGCCATATTGGTGTCGCCGCTGCCTAGTGCTACCATCTAGCGTCGCCACCGAGTCTCTATACGCAAGAACTCTCTACTTACCAATATGGCGGCGCCCATACCTGTCAAAAACAGAGCTGAAATAATGAAAATTACTCAACTTTAGACGAAATGAACAAGATAAGACATATAATAATCGAAAATTTATGGGCCCCAAAAGCAAGTTTACCCGAAAAACGATTTGGTGTAATTTGAAGATAGAATGGTTTACATGCTGATGATATACCTACCAAAAGCGTAGCGGTATTGTTGTCCCGAACATAATAAACGCTATGTCGTGCGCCACCTAGGAAATTCCTGTCGTTCAGACGAACACCATGAGGAAATCCTTCGACACCCTCTCTGTCCTCTGCGAATATCAGCTGACCCTCGGATGTCAGAGCGACCAGCAAGTAGTAGCTTCTTCTGGAAAGAAATGTTTTCGAAGGACATCCAACAAGCTCAAAAAGAGACTTCGGAAAAATAAACAAGATTATCGATAACTTACTTGTTCTCTGTTTGTAGGAGCAACAGAGCTGTGGTACGTTTGGGAAGTTCATTTGTGGAGAATGCTAATTGGACCTTCACTTGGTTCACTGGGCCAACTAAGTCGAAATCACGTTGGAGTACACTCTCACCGCTGAAGTCTGCTCCCTTTTCTAACAAATATTGGCCCGAGCATTAGAATTTGAGAATCTGGGAGTGTGCGGTGAAGTTGTGTATAAGATCGTTTATGGCAGTGATGGGCACAGTAGGGACCAGTGTCGCCAGGTCGAGAAAATCGAGGGGAATACAGGTACCCCCCCTCTCTGATGGCCAGAGTCGTAATATGTGACACGTTGCGCGTGCGCGACGGGGATTGAGTGGGACGTGGTGCTGGAATGGTATAGTGGAAGGGGAAAAGTAGGGGAGTAAATGAGTCCGGATTCCGACTCAACTGGCGACACTGGTAGGGACCCCGAGTTGCTTGCTTCTCCCACCAACCTCGTCAGCTATGGAGGGACGTATGAGGGGGGACGTATGATGCGCAGCGAAGGTGCGCGCCGTACAAAAGAGTAGTTGGTGGGGGAAGCTCCGCGGATCCTTCTTGACTGCGGCAGTCAAAAATGCCCATCACTGGTTTATGGCTTTGTCTACAATAATCTTAAAAAAACTACTTCCGGTACGATTTTTATCGGCTGACGATTAATCTGACTATATAACAATTACCATCGGCACAGTGCTCCCCGAAATACGAAGTAAGCTCGCAATTGCAAGAGGACTCCTGCCTGCCGAAATCCTCCGTGCAAATTCCCAAATTTTTGCAAGGCACAGCATCGCACTTCATTTGACAGTTAGCCAGCACTCCCGTGCTGCCTTCGTATTTGGATTCGTTGGCGAGATTAGGCAGGTCGACCAGGTACTCCCCGATCATCAGCCCACGGAGACAGCCCACGTAGCCTTTGATCAGGGCTCCTTCCTTGCCCACTCTCAGCAAATCGTCCGGGTCGAAGCCTCCTAGATTCACCTATGTAAGATCCCTGATCATTCCGTACATTCGATTCGAGTAAACTGCCTGAAATCTCACCTGGAAGTAGATGGTGGGTGACGCTGGCGGTCTTTGAGGTGCCAGGACTTCTTTCTCTGGATTTATCCACGGTTTGTTCGAGTAGGTTTGCAATAGCACTGGTGTAGCATTCAGGGTAACGTTGTGTTCGTTCACGTGTAGAGTTGTCGACTTGTCGTTTCGGATTATGGCTATTTGCACCGAGATCCCTGTGTTTGCTCCTGAAAATTGTTCATCAGCGAATGTAGATCCATTTTATACGAAGAATTGGAACTGAAAGATCTAATATTAATTTACCTGGATATTCCACGGTGATATTTTTTATCTCGTTCCCAGAGTTGAACAAATATACAATCGACTCATTCGATATGTACAAATGAGCGAAGTTATTCAAGTGATCGTTAGCGTAAAGGATCAACGAGTGAGTATCGTAGGTTCTCAAATTGATCAGGACATTCTGCAGCAGTATACTTTTCAGCAGCAAGGACTCTTCGTTCTCCTCGTCGGTGCCAAAGTAATTCTTCTTCAAGAAAGCTCCTTGCGACGTGAAAGTGAGGGCTTTCTCGTTTATGTCTGGTTATTAACGAACAAGATTATTTATGATGGAACACGGCGTTCAGCCACGTAGCGAGTGGTAATTACTGAAGCTTACTCCTCTCGCAGTAGGTGCCAAGGTGAGCCCATCTGTTCTCGCAGACGCATTCGAAGTTGCTCCATAGTTCGACGCACCTGGCGCCGTTCTGACACTTGTTCGGCTGACAGGAGGGTTTGCAGTCCTTTATAATCTCCGACAGATGGACGGACATGTAGCTGTGGATGTCCAGGATCTCGCCGTTCACGACGAGACCGCGGAAACAGCCGATTAAACCTTGCCGGACCGACGAAGTCCTCAGGTGTTCTCTACAGGTGCATCAAAACGTTCAGAAAATCATACAACGTTTTTACGCAGAAAATAATCTGAAAATGAATTCGAGAGAAATACTGACGCGGTGGCACCGCCAATGAACATAGAGCCCTCGAAGGGCCCGAACTCTTCCTCGGGCAGAAGATCGACCATCTGGAAGTCAGTGTTGATCATGAACCTGACGTGATAATCATTGTAATCGATCCAGATCTTCTGCCACTCGCCGTTGTTCAGCTTTCGTCTGCTGGTCACCTCCAATTCACTTATCGTTCCAGTGTTCAAGGTAAAATTGAAAGTTAGCTGGTAGTCTGAAGTTAAGGCTACCATGAAGGACGGATAGTTGCTCCGGATAGGTGGCTGGTACAGTAGAATAGCTTTCTCTCCGGTTGTCCTGAAGCTGAAGGCTATGTCTCCCTTTCGCCAGCCTGGCACTTCGATGTAAGATTGCGATGTTGTGAAGGTGACCACGTATTTCTGAGTATCTGGAATAGGTGAGTGAATTTTTATTGTAAATAGAACAGATTTCTAAAAGAATCGATCCTTTTTTTTCAGTTCACTCACTCGTTTCAACGCATTCCAATGGGCCCAAGGTAATGCGACCTTGGGCATCCTCTTCGAGGTCTCTTTGCTGAAGGAAGATCATCTCTGTGATACCTAGAGAGTCTGGAGTTTCATAGTAACCTTCGTCGGAGAGCCATTTACCAGTATTATCGGCGAAAACGTCGCAGTTGCAACTCAGGTTCTGATCGACGCAGGTCCTGTTCACTGAATCAACGAAACATTCGTATCTTTCATATCTTTTTGTATCGGTGTTAGGTCTGAAAAATGTACTCACTTCCACATGGACAGGATCCTCTATTCACGTTTCCTATGTAGTCCACAGTGGTACCTTTCGAGCTCAAGAACCACGTAGCACTGTGCAGCTCTAGCGGCGCCTTATAGCAATCGTATTTAACATACTGACTACAGTACAACGAATGAGAGATCAACTCCTGCAACATCTCCCCGGTAAACTCTCTATATTTAATGTTAAAGGAAAAATCGGATTCCGCGATGGACCTCACGTCCACCTGCGATGGTAAATTATGCTCGACGATAGTCTTCGTCGAATCTTCTATAGACTGAAATTCGCATTTGACAAGAGCTGGTGGAAATCTGCCGTTTCCGTCGATGTCGATTTTGTAGACGTCGTCTTGCGTGTAGCCTAACAGAGCCAGTTCCTCGCAAGTCTTTCTGTATTGCGCTGGAAATTAACGACAAGGTTCATATATCAATTGTTGATGAAGTTTTGTAGAAGTACATATTTGGGAAATTTGAAGGCTGCTGCTTACCGAAGTGACAATTTTTACCGATGTAACCGGTGTCGGAGCAGTCACAGGTGATTCTGTCCTCTTTCACGGAACATTTTCCGCCATGCTCGCAGGTGTTCGGTCTGGTACAAGGGTCCACGAACTGACAGTTATCCAATGCTACCTCTCCGATCACTCTTTTCGTGTTCACCACGTATCTGGGCTCGATCCTCTCGTCGTTTATTCGAATTTCTCTCATGCACCCCACCAAACCTGATTTCACCAGAGATTAATATTATATGTTTCCCTATTATTACTTATAAATTAATCTCCTCAAATGATATATCATGTTTCAATTAATTCGTCGTTACCTGCATTGCCCTTTCCGCTTCCGATAATTACTTTGTCGCCAAGTTCGAAGGTCATGGAGAATAGTTTGCTTTGTTTGTTCCTGTAGTCCACCAAAATAGTAAGTTCCCCTTTGGTATAGTTGAGCTCAACCGCGTGCCAGGATGTGTTATACGGCGGAAACTTCACAGCAGATGTGACCGTGATGTTCTCGGTGGTCACAGGGATCAGATTGAAACGAATCTCGTCGTTCACCAACCGAAGCTGTTGCGAATGTAAAACATTTATGCTGTTCAATAAAATCATATGTTCTTCGAATGTTGAAAAATATAACATTAGTGCGTTTTATTAAGTGCAAAGAGTTTCACCTCCCAGTATCCAAGATCCCCGTTGCTCTTAACGTTCCCTGACGCGACCACAGCTATCGGTTTCGAGCTTTTGAAATCGAAATTCAATTTTAGGGAATCGGTTCGCGCTATGGGCCACCAAATATGGCTGTCAGCGAATGGATACGTTATCGGAATTACATCGACGTCGGCTTCGTAGTACTCCGGTTCCAAGACACCGATGTAGTGCACCATTGGGTTCGATCGTTTCAATTCATAAATAATAGACTTGTCGTTGAAGAACACATACTTGAGCGATCCTGAGCATGATTGAAAATGTTTCTTTTATACATGGTATGCATGTAGAATCAATGGCAATTGAGTGCAATATAGCAAACATGAAAAATGATAAATTCATAAATAGAAATTTGCTTGGTGCAAAGCAAAAAAGTATAAATTCTATCAATACAATTTTTACTGTAATATTCGAAGTAGGGTAACTGCACCAGTGAATGAATATTTAAGAAATTGTTCAGGAAGATATTTTATTTAAAACAAAAATATGTGAATTAAAGGAATCTCATATATGCCAAATGGCTCCCTAATGAAATTATTATTATGCCAAATGAAATTATTATTATGTGTCTTTATTAAACGCTTTATTGAACGCTATATTCTAGTAATTGAATAATGATGGAAAAGCAAAAAATACAGAAGCGTTCATTTACTGGTGCAGTTACCCTACTCGTTTTGCATACCTGCGAAATTATTGTGCGAGAGGAGACCCTTTCTCTTGTGTAATTCAGGTCCGCCGCCAATATAGATTTCCGGGTCGATGATCATGTTGTAATTTTCCCCAGGGACTTCGAGCACTTTGGTCTCGTCGTCCAAGCTGACGAAAACCAGAGATCCATTGTGAAATATGGTTAAATTGTTCCAGTGGTTCGCAGTGATATAATCGCCGAGCACTGTGGCAATCTTCGAATTGTGTCCGAAGTCCAACTCGACGTGCACGGATCCGTTCATGATCGAGGCTGCAACATAGTGAGGAGTCCCGTCGATCTCGCCGGATGCGTAAAACAATGCCGAGTCGTCCCATTTTGTCTACAGAAAAATAAAAGATTAATTTTAGTCTTTTCGTTTGGTTAAAAAAATCTTCAATTTTGTAATAAAACGTTGACATAGGAACCTTGAATGCAAGACTAATTCTGTTCACAGACGAATGCACCCTGTCCTTCCAATCGTACACGCGAAATGAGACATAAGAAGATCCTCTGAGCGTTAAAATGGTCGCCGCTAGAAAAATACAAATTATCCAAAAATTATAATCTCTGTCCTTAAAATTTCATTCATCCTTAACCCCTTGCACTACGATTCATTTTACGGTTGCAGTGATTAGAACTTTTTTTTTGTCGTTTCTAATTTCATAGAAAAAACAGAAGTTTTTATGTAATTTATACCTAGGCAGTCTCGAATGGTTTCAACAATAAGAAAATATAATTTTGTTTCAATTTAAAGTTTAAAGGAAATTAGTAGCATGAATAGTTAGTAGGCTATCTTCGAAATCTTCGTCGCGAGTCCGACTCGGTATTATAGTGCAGGGGGTTAATAATTATAAAATCACATACTGTACACGTCGCAACGTTCTCCCTCATACTTGGTCCCGAAGCAGTCACAAGTTAAACTGTTGTAGTGATTCACACACTGGTTAGAGATGAAACAGAGATTCTCTCTAGTCCTACACCTAAAATTCATAATTACGTTCTCAAGCTCCGAACAGGATGTAGCTATGAAATAAATCCTGTGAAACAGAATCTATTCGTTGCGCGACTCACATGTCGATGCAACCCTCTTGCACATTTTCATGTTTCGTTGCGATTAGTGGCTGAATTGGCAACAAATCGCTTGCAGATTTGCCAGAACTGAGGACCATGTCCCTTATACAGCCGACAAAGGACTCTATTATGTATTTCACACCGTGTAGTCGCTCCTCGGAACTCAATCCTGATAAAACGATTAAAAGCATTTTTAACATTAACGTACGAAAAATCAAATTCATTGCATTCGACTTTTTTTAACCCTTAGCACTCGGATGGCGACTCTGAGGCGCCACTGAAAATTGCTATGCCATTCTTAAAAATATTGTTCAGATTATTATTTTTGTTTGTATTTAATAAACTACTAGACATTTACATATTACATGGGATATTATATCAGTTTTATATGCGAAAAATGAAAAAAAAAAAATGGTATAGATTGGAAATATTCTAGAATGGAAAAATCTTTCGTTTTTGAGTTAAAATAGCTCCGAGTGCAAAGGGTTAAATCCACTTCAAAAGATGCAAATCTGGTGAAACACCATCGGTCCGCTCTATTAAGTCAAAATTTTATAATATTTTTCTTTATTATTATAATATTGTAATTTCTATGAGATACGAGATTACCAGTAAACACACAGAGGATCGAATTAAATTATAAAACGAAAGTGGATGCAAACTGGGGGATGAACAGACGAAAGAATCTTTCCCCTACCTCCGATGAGAACGACAGAAGCCAGCTCTTCCGAGACGCCATAATTGACCACGTGCTCCAAAACCTTCAGAGTGGTCTCCTCCTGTTTGTCGTCAACTCTAGCGATCAGTTTCGCTCCATGTACGTCGATCCTCACGAGAACGCTATGCCATTCGTCCCTGTTCAACCCTTCGCCGACCGTCAAGCTGGTCGATCTCTTCCCAAACACATGAACAACTTTCAGCTGGCCCTTCTCGACGATCACGTACAACGCGTAAGGATCCAAGCTCTCCGGTCGATCCTTAACGCTGTGGTAGACTAAAAGGCCGTGGGGCAGTTTCGTGCGAAACTTGAACGATATCTCGCGGCACAGCCTGGAAATCGAGACGAAAATGGCTCAACAAACGAGAGGACGTTTAACGGCAGCACACGTGTTGACTCGAGATGTTTGCTGTAGGCTCTCACCGTAATTGGAACAGTTTGATGCCGGGCCCGTCCAGCTGGATGAACGTGTTACTTTGCGCGAACATGAAGGTCTTTTCGTACCCCGACTCCATGAAACTCAGCTCCTATAAAGACAATTCCTCATCAGCCCGACCGTTCATTCTGATTCGGTAAATTTTTGTCGCGAGATTTTTATAATTCGTTAGTTTGTGCTGTGACATTTTTACGTCTATCGGTGAGCTCGCTTTGCGAAAGGGCAACGACCCGGAATCTAATCTTACGGACCGTTCACTTCCTCCAGGCTCATGGGATTGTGAAAAGTCCGTTCTACATGCAAATTCGGTGAGATTACCTTTCCCCTGTTGTACCTCGGTACAGGTGGTCTCGTTGGCGCGGGTGGTGAGAACGTTGGTCGCGGAATAATGGCGGTGGTAGAAGGCAGTGTGCTCGTAGTCGTTGTAGTGCTGGTCACAAAGACGCTGCCCTTTGTGACCAAGTATGGCGGCAGGGTATCTGAAAGAACACGCAATAATTTGTCCCTCGCCAAACTTCGATTTATCAACCTGATCCGATAAAGAATTCATTTCCCCGAAATATAGAACTAAACGTTTAAGTGCAGTAAAGAAAATACAATTGTATTATTGTTGCCGATTGCTAAACGGAAGGTTCGTTGACGAAGGGTTAAAAATTCAAATGAAACGCTTACGTTCGGGACCACGCACGCAATAATGAAGGCACTCGGCTTCGGAGTTGAAACGGTTCTCGTTCCCCATACAGCCGCCGTAAGGGAACATCCTGCATTTCCCTTCAGTCTTGTTGAACGACCACTTGTGTACGTACTGCCTGCACGGTCCCACTTCAGTTTTCACGAGACACCTGTCCGGGAACGTCCTCTTGGTCGTCGTGAACCCGTCCATTTCGTCGGACTGGTCGCTCTCCGACGAGTCCATCAGGTCCGCTAGGATCGTTGTGAACACGATTGCCCAAACGAGGACCCCGAGGATCCGTTTGATGTTGTCCGCCATTGCTGTCTTTTCTCTAAAAACGCAGAAATATCTTCTTTATACTGAAAGTAAAATCACAATATTTTACATTATTTTTGGAGCACTCCTCGAACTGTTTCGTTATCATTCGGACATCGTTAAACTGTATTATTTACAATATTTTTATCCGTGGTTTAGCCCGAATTGCTTTCAAGTCTCACGCCTAACCATTGATAAAATCCAAATCTGGCTACTCGATCCTCTTGTAACCATCTCAATCAGCATCAAACCGTCTGCAACCACCAAGAAAATCAAGAATACTGTTTCTCCCCAATGATACAGAATAATCATCTACATGATCCCAGAAGCAAACTCACTCTCTTGCAACCGTCTGAGTCCCCATCAAACCTACTCAAACCATCGACTCAAGAAAACCATATTCCCCACTCACACGCGCCAGGGAGATCTCGAACCTCCCACAACCGAGCTCACTAGCGTCACCGATTCCAAACACCACTCTCTCAACACGTATCGTAATTAAATTCCCGAAGTAGCAACCATACTCACGAGTGTCCTCCCTCTCAGGAAGCTAGAGCTCCGCGAGTGCTCCGCGAGGGAAATCCTCTCTCGCGAAAGGGGAAAGCGATCAAGATCCAGAACGCGGCGGAGGAAGAAAAAAAAAGAAGAAGAAGAAACGAAGAAGTCGAGATCCGAGACTAGGCGGCGAGATCAGACGCGATAGCGGGCGTATCTGCGTCCAAACATTGAGGACGCACGAATCTGCGTACCTTGATGTGCCGTGGTCCAAACGAGATCGCGACTAGCCAGAGGACAGGATGTGACGTCAGAAGGCCCCCGGCAAGCACGGCGGCGGCTAGGCTGCGAGTCAATTGTCTTCTTTCGCGCTGGCACACGCACAGGACCGTGTTCCACACACACACACAGCCGCGTGAATAGACAACGACGGATCGGATCCCACACGGACGACACGCGCGATCAGCGTCTGCTCTCCTCCTTGTCCTCCTCTTCTCGCCACCTTCTCTCCTCCGTCCTCGACGACCCCTTAAGCCGCCACCTTCGTCATCCTCGTGACCGGCTCGAGATCATTCGAATCACTGGGAACCGATCAGGAAACACACACTAAAATTTTCTCTAACCCATTGGCCCGCAATAACAAAAAAGTCGCATTGAAGAATAAAGTGCAATTCCACCTGGCAGGTGTTACGGCACACGATTTTCTTCGTCTATTTTCACTTAAAAAAGAGCAGTGATCTACTTCTAAGCGAAGTTTTCACTTTAAAAACTTGGTATAAATGCGTTTACGGTAGAGTCAGCTGAGTAGTATACCGGGTGTCCCGAATGCCTAAACCGTTGTTTGCAACGGGACAGGAAATTGTTTAACGAGAAAAGTATATGATTCGAGGGCTTAAACGTTATGATTGCTAAAACGCTTCCAATTGGGAATCATACTTTCTTAAATTTCAAGGGCATCGAATACTGATCACTGTCCATCAACGTCCCCATCATCTCCACCTCCGGTCTCTTCCCGTACGTGTTGCTTGCTCCTCTCCTATCGGTCGTGTCTCCTCTTACTGTCGATGCTCCTGTTGCCGTTGCTTTATAGCAACTAGACACTAATTTATTAATACCACTCCGACTGCTGCTGCTACTACTCTCTTACTCATCACGGTTTATTGGCTATCATTGCGATCCCGCCACCACCGACGCTTTCTCGCGCAACCCCTTTAATTCTTACTTTCACTGGTTTCCTTTCGACGCAGCCTCATTTCAACATTCCCGGTGACCCTGAAACAAAAAATTCATTCTAAGAACATCGAAACGGAGGAAATAACGTTTTAAAATTTTTCTCAGATCATTTCTACTGTCCATTGAACCATAAAAGCTGTAATAATCCTAATAATTCTTGCGTCGTTTCCTCACGAAACAGTTCTTCTTTATAGAGCAGAAAGCATTTGATAAATCGAATAAAATGGATAACAGCTCGAAAAATTTCAGCAAAATGCTCGAGAAAATCATATAGAGGTTTCCCAATAATTTTCATCTGCAGTCACAGCAGACTTTTCCCTCATTTTGGAGCAGCACGACGGAACACTCTCCATGGACGCTCCTTCTGTTGTCCTCGGAAAATCGATATATCGAGCAAACCAGGCGACTGGGTCATTGTAGCAGCTGGGGTTTGAAGAGGAACGAGAACAGGAGAATACCTGGTCCCCCATTTATCTAATGAGCGATCGAACTCTACGTCATATCCTTATCTTCCACACAATCTCATAAATCAGTGTAGATTGATGGAATAACATAAAACCGTGCACAATTTCTTTCACGAAGAAAGGCATTAAAGATGCTGTAAAGAATGAAAATGGTGGATCTTTCTGGTCACAAATTTTTGTCTTTGGTTTAGACGATTCAAAAAGGGTCGTATATATTGTTAGGGACAGAGAGAGAGAAAGAGAAAGAGAGAGAGAGAGAGAGAGAGAGAGAGAGAGAAGAAAATGCATTATCCGGGTCACGAAGCGACAGCATCAGCTACCAAAACCGGGAACACCGTTTGAATCTTGATTCCCCGAGTGAAAAGTAATCCGTTACTCATAGTCTTTCTCCCTGCGCCAGAGTTTTATCTCGAGAAGAAAGATTGCCGCATGACCGGAAATCACGTAAGGCGCCTACATCGATCTTATCCCTTCAAGGGAGACGCTTTTCAATCTCCACAGAGGAAGTTTGTCTCCTACAACCTGAACGATGGATATGCATGTTAAACGAAAAGATGAATTAGCCGGTGAATCATGCAGATGAAATCCTTACTCCTCACTTTTATAGACGTTGCACAACAATTTCATCGGTGAACAGTTTTACTTTTTACGAATGGAAGTTGTTCCGACGAGGCCTTGTTTGCTTTTTCAATTAAATTTTTGCTATCTACAGTCCCCGAGATATTTTCACTAAAAATGTAACGTTTTTTTTTTTATTAATATTGTTAGCTATCAATGCAGCACATTGCAATTTTACGCGTGAAAAGATTTGCTAAGGATATTGAACCTATAAAAAAATCACGCTTGCAGCGGGTGATTTTTTATAGCTTTAATGACCGGTTTATTCCATTAACGGAATTGATTCTTTAAGGGCGAGTTCCTAATTGATGCGGTTAATAATTGCCGTGCACGGAGCCGTCCGAGTGCGTCATCCATTAAAAATGTTCTTCAGATCTTCTTTACCTTTCCGAACGACTAACTATAATTTAAAAATCCCCAAGAATCTTCTGACATTTCACAACAAAAATTATCTAATTCAATTTACATTGGACAATTTACGTTAATATCGTAAGAAAACAATTTACACGGAACGGCTAAACGAATCTACATAATTTTTGATTTCATTTCACGATCATCTACGAATCTCTGTTGTAAAAAGGCAAACTCATTATACCCAGTTGTAAATTACTCTGTTTAACCTTGCGCCACTAACATTCTCCCCCATACTTGTTGCACGCCAGGGCAAGACCTCTTTCACTTCTAAAAATAAAGCAACTTCGTGTGTAAATATTCAGTTTAATGATTACAATTTTTACTGATTTGCTACATCGTCAACGTGACTATTTCCCTGTTGCTATATTACGACGTAACAAAAAACGTCACAGTATTTGAGTATTGTCAGAAAACACATTAAACAGGTTATGTCCCGTATCACATTTTATGCTTTCACTTTATTGCACATATTTTTCTAAAAATTTCTCAAATAACTAACCGACATTTACAAGCCCGATTAATCAAAATATATAGTTACTTACAGTTTCGGAAGGCGGCCATAAATCGTCACCGGAAGTCGGCGACACTTGTTGCCCAAACAAGCACGATGTACATCGTTGAACTTCAAAACTACTCGGAGATCTTCGGTTTCTCTACAGTGTACAAAATTATGTTCGTCCAAAAGTGATCGGTCGAATGTTATTTACACACCGATTGATCAATTGCTACCGGAAAAAATCAATTTCGTTCGAACAATACTATTGGCGTCACTGTAACCATTAAAACACAAATACAAAGGTCCACAATACTCGCACAGAACAACAGTCAAACGATCTCTTGAACATATCTATCAGAACACATGAACAAATTTCCAATAAAAATAATTCTTCGGATTGCAAGAATTAACTTGAACACACAGTTAAGAGTAAGATGTATTTTTAATGTGAACGTTCGTTGCTCGATGGAATTTTATTGGTCGAAGTTTACAGGTGGTCAACACGATATTGTTAAAAAAAAAAAAGAAAAATAAAAAGAAGAAGGCCTGAACTGTGGTGATACTGAGTCACCGTTGTCACGAGGCGCGCGTCGCGAAGGGATCGCGCTTACGACTGACACATTAACTCATTCTACGAGCCGCCGCGCCGTTGCTGGCACAGGGCTTTTCCTCCACCCACGCAGCCAACCGCGTATCAATTGAGGGTACTATCACGAGGTCTAGTTCTGTAAAGGTGTCTCGGAAGCGTCCGCTTAACTCGCGAGTTCCTTCGCGAGAGACCGCGGACAAATTGGACACCAACAATTTTCGTTGATCGCCGATTATCCACCGGTGTCCATTGTTTTAATTCGACCCGCCTCGCGGACTTGGGTAATTGGCTGAATTACGCGATTTCAAAAAAAAAAAAAAACACTTCCACGCGGTATCAGATTGCTCGGAAATTCCCCCGAGATTCCAGTTTCACGCGACTCAGACGACGACACGATGCGTACTGATCCTGAAAATCAGTTTCGGCGTGATAATTCCTCTGGAATTCGGAGGTTCGAGAATTTATTTTTTTTTAGAAAGGTTTCCGAATTATTCGGATACTAGATTTCTCCTGAAAAAATTGGTTACCGTGACGACGTTCTTCTTGAATTTAGACTTTCGAGTATTTATTTCTTAAAAACAAAAGATGTATTAATGTTCTCGGCGCAAAGGTTCGATCAAGTAAATACATTCAAGCAATTTTGCTAGTTTGATTAAACTTTCAACGTTTCGATCCTAATATGGATCTTTCTCAAGAAAAAAGAAAACTGCGTCTGAAAATTTTAATAATTTTTTATTATAGTATTGTGATAACCAACAGATTTAAATACAATGCCAAAATACTGTATTCAATTACTCACTTGCTTTATGAAAATTTTAAAAACGGAATTGAGATATATAAACACGTGTTGTTTCTATGCCGGTACATAAGTTACTGTGTAAGTTACCGTAAATTTTTTAACAATTTTACGATCGATAATTGAAATAACATTTATTTCTTAAGATTAGACAGTTTCACGGGATATTGAGTTTGTTAACTTGACAGTGAATTTTTGTCGGTTATTCTGCTGTTTCTATGGCGAGTTTATTTTGAAAATTCGCTGTCGTTAATTGCTTCGGCCCACGAAGCGTCTATTTAAAATTACATTTACTAATGATAATACATCGTGTTGGAACAGAAACAACTACATACAATAATATCGCGAATGTATAAATTGAACGTGATCGTCAAACACGTCTAATTCGTGCGCGGTAATTGTTAAACAATTTCGACACCCCCGAGCTAAACAAGATGTTCACGCGTCCGCGCTAAATAAAATGCAAACGGCATGTAGGTCAAACGTTTTAGCGGTTAATTAACGCGCAATGATCGCGCGTCGTTTATTAAACGTTCGCTAAGCACGTTATATCGTGTCGGAATTAACGATCAATAATCTGCGGGGAACAATTAACAGCGGCGTGTCATTTTTTACTTAAACGTGTCAACAAATTCTGCTTAATGAGCATCACTCGTTATCGGCACTGAACGCATTATGCAATCGCGTTTATATAATAGTACTGTTCAGTGAACTATTAAAGAGTAATTTTCGGTGGTGATACAAACACTGTGTATCGGATATCATTCATTAGGCCAACACCGATAAATCAGCCTCTATTCCCCCCGCACGCGATTTACAATAATATTCATTGTTATCTATCTTCGTTAAACTTATTTACTACTACTGCGTTCGCAGATATTATTTTATACCAGCGCAATATTATTATAGCAATAACAACAAATCATTCTGACAAATACCATGGGAATTTTCGCTGCTATAACATCGCATTAATTACTACTAACCGGCGGTTATAATCAATTGATATTTCTATCAAATTGTACCATTTAATCTTGCTGAAGTCTAACGTAATCGCATAAGTCCCTGGAACTTCGAACGGAAACATCTTACGTGCTATAGTGACTCATCAGAAGTGTAATAAATAAATCTGACGATGAGATAATGGACAAAATTGGTCCTATTGTTAGAAGGGTCACTGATTCTCTTCGTTAAATATGATTATAAATGAGTATTAAGAAACTATTCGATCATAGTCGCGTATATGTGCATGTAGAAATATTTGACCGTATATATTGAAAACAAAGAATAGTATTCTATATGTATATATTAAACAAGTACATATATGAAAAATGAAATTTCAAGAAAAGATTCACAAAATTACCTAAAGGCTTACGTTTTTATCAAATATGAAATAATACATTGTTCACTGCTAGGTTATAAAATTATGAAATATTTTGATTTAAATTGCAAATTAAATTGCACTGGATTTACAATTGGTTGGATATGCAAAATAGTACAAGGAAGTCGACTTCCGGAGTTCGAACACCTTTCTCCACTCTCTTGTTATCTTTGGTTTTCCCGCGCTAACCGTTTCCTTCAATATGGCGGTTCGTCGATGATTAGTCGTCTGCTTCTCATAACAACTAGCTGGATCTAAGTAAGTATACTTACGGCTCACGTAAATCATTACGCTTTCGAATGGCTGGGAAAAATCTCCGAACGAATTTTCCTGAAATATCCGTGTATTTATTTAACGTCGAAGTTGAAAGTTGGAAGTAGAAATTACGAAGACACAATTCTTAAAATTTGCGTATATTTATTTAAAGTCGAAGTTGAAAGTTGGAAGTAGAAATTACGAAGACACAATTCTTAAAATTTGCGTATATTTATTTAATAACGTCGATACTCCGAGAATTTATTACATTATATAAACATAGACATTTCGTTTTTACACTAGTACCTAGGGTCGACGTATCTAAGCTTGTATAATTATAATATTTCTAATCATGCAGTGTTTCATCCTCCTTCCTTCTCCCTTCGTTTGCTCGTGGTTAATGTACAGTGTGCTTTACACTTATGAGAGTTCAAACGACCTGTCCGTCTTCAAAAATTACAAAACACCAGAAATTCGAACCGAACGACCTAACAATAATCCAATGCGACACCACAAAGAGAACCGAAACTTTGACACTGTACACAGATTACTAATTTCTTTCCATCAATGATATCCGCAATT
Organism: Lasioglossum lativentre; assembly: GCA_916610255.1. Classification (NCBI taxonomy): domain Eukaryota; kingdom Metazoa; phylum Arthropoda; class Insecta; order Hymenoptera; family Halictidae; genus Lasioglossum; species Lasioglossum lativentre. The sequence goes on along the minus strand of OU744358.1, from coordinate 7,810,885 downwards.
TCGAAGAGTTCGCGAGACCTGTCTTTTCCAGAAAACTGATCAACAGACTGCAAAGTTTCATTCCGACCGTTCGATCCCGTTAAGAAAACCTCTACGGTAAGGAGAAACATCGAAAACACGTCTCAAAAGTGACAATTTGTCGAGTATCATCGGTATTTCTTAATGTTTACGTTATTTTGGAAATATTCGCGGATAGCACGAGAAGACGAGTCCGCAGTCCACTGATCAATCAGCTCGTGAAAACGCGTTAATCGCGCGCTTTCGGCCAAGGAATTGAAGGTAGTGAGAAATGACCACGCCGTGGGTATCGAGAAGGAACAATAATAATTATATTTATTACGCAGTTTACAGTTATTTAGGTAGGTTGAGTCGTGATGAAACAAATGCTGTTTTTTGCTTGAACCCCGGAAAATGAAGCCGAGCCTCCATTGTCTAGGGAACCATGATCGACCAGCGTTTGAACTGGTCCGAGAACGGTTAGCATTTGCTATACTTTTAAGCGTAAGACTCTTAAAACTGGTATACTTCAGTCGCATGCGCTATTTAGTCCACCGATCCGTGAAATATATTAAATGTTTCTCGTTTAAAGTAAATGTACAAATATAACTCGTAGGAATTTCGAGCAATCACAAGTCTCGAACGCTCTTCTTTCATTATTCACCAAATCCCTCGTCTCCTCTGCACCCCCCTCCCCCCTCATTATTGTCCTCAATACAGACGTTAAACTTCGTAGAAAATCTCATTTTGCTCTCTCACATTCTCTCTCACTATCATTCTATCTCTCTTACGCTCCTGTGTTTTTTTTTCTCTTTTTCGCTGTTCTCTTCTCGTTCTCACCGTTCGTCTCGCTTTTTAAATACGTCCCGCGCGCCAAGTTGGTCTCGTTTAGAAGGAGAATCATGTTCGCGCGTACATGTTTGGTCGAATGCGGAATTTATTAATGATTACGGCCCTCGCAATTTCCTTCGCGCAACCGTCAGCGTTCGCAAAAGGTTCCATGACGTTTTCGCCTGATCTCCGTGTCCTTGGCTCCGACCAGATCAATCTGCTTTCAGAACTTTGGATTTTCATAACTGGACATTAAATTCGGGGGATTGCTCCTTAATTTTATCTCGAAATTACTCCAATTATAAACGTGCTCTATGCTTCTCTAATTATCGAGTTAACGATTTAATCGAAACTGAGCTTGCTAAAAAATATTTTCTAATGATTCAACATTAAATTCTACACATGACAATTTCAACGAAACGAAGGATGTGATAAATTTGATTCTACATTGGACATGAATATTGGACACAATTAATGTTGATGTCGGTATTTTATTCAATTGTGTAACTTTTGTATTTCATTTTTAAAATAAAATTCATAGCGTACAGCAGTTCTACCATTAAATATTGAAATTCCATCGTTAGAAAAGGTATATTAACAAATTCAACCATAAAACAGGCTCCGGTGTAATTACAAATTTCTCGTGTTATGTAAGGACGAGCATTGTCTTGATTGTAAATTATCTGTCCGAGTTGTGTAACCGTTTCTACTGTCGGATCGAAGCGACTTGAAACTACTTTATCCAGTGTGTGTGTGTCTTTTGTGGATCGCTTCGTTGCCGTAGATGACGTTAGCAGACAGTGCTTCTTCGGTCGATATAGCAGAATCGAACGATTCTGAGATTCATTTTAACGAAGAATTTCTTTTAAAAAGTTTAACAAGAACTCACTATTAAAAGGAAACAAGTCTATTAAACATTCGGCGAAGTGAAAATTAACCGATAGAATTCAAGTTGAACATTCTTTTACTTGAATGTTGGTACCAAAGTTCTGAAAGCATTCGACCTGTTCCTGCTTTTCTCCGTTCGATTGGCAGATATTCAGCTTAATACACTGCTTACCATCCTCGTCGCGGTTTAATGATAACTTTAATAGAATTTTGAAGTTTAGAATTCTTGTAGATACATTGATTTTATGAAAAGCGTATAGATTCGAATTATTCGAATTTATTGTTCCGAGTTCGACTTGATTCTTCAATTAATTGTTATTGTTGCGAGTCGAGTTTTTAGTTGATTCTCGGGTTTGTTGAGAATGGTAGGCAGTGTTTTAACAACAGTGCAACAGTGTCCGATGATCCGTGGCTGCGAAAAACTGAAAACTCGAATCGATAGCAACGAAACGTCTCGGGAACGCAACGCTGTGGGCAACTTACGTTACTATTAATACTATGAAACCGTAAAATACGTCGCTATGGTACACCTATTATGTTCACTACGGCATACAAGGAAAGAAATCAGTAACGACGAGTGACGTGAATTCGACGTGCTATACGTTTATATGCTTGCGTTTCATATTCGTCTGTTTTTTTCTTCCCCGTTCGACTGCTCGACAATAATTAATTACCTTAACGAACTAAAAAACGAACAGAGTACACAAATAATAAAAGTAACATTTATACTAAAAAGAATTCTATAAAAAAAAAGAAATTACGAACGCTCGATACAATATCTCCTACTATCGAGGACGATGCTAATACGACAAGTGGATAACGTTAAAATAAACCGTGTGTCAGTTTCTCGTGCGTAAAATATACGAACCGCTATGGTTACCTAAACGTAATCTAAAAAATGTATAATAAGAAAAATTCGTCCCCTTACGGCACGGAAGTCGAAACTGGATATGTATACCATCCCGACGAATACTTTCATGTCTATAAATATCTGTTTAGCATGTACCATCTTTTAAGTTCGAATCAATTGGACAAAACATCCATCGAAATCATTGAATGCGAGGGAGACTGGGAAACACCGACAAAATTCAGAAATGCAAACACGATTGATCGACTGGACCCTCGGAACGGTAAAATTCCGTTTATCGCGATCACTTTTTTACTATTTAGTTGTGTATGCGTGACAGTTCGAAGGACAATTTCATCGAAGATTTTTTTAGACGGTCGCTCGTACCGAAGGGTTGGAAAATGCTGAACACTGTTAACATTGAGTATTTCTGCTGCAGTCTCGACCGTTCGCACTCTAACACCCATCCCTAATCCACATTCCGAGTTATATCCTTCGCGATCGGGACTGAAGAATAAACAGAACAAAGACTCGTATAGAAATTGTAAAACTCCAAGATCGCGGAGGATCCAGAGTGCAAAGGTCCCGATCGTGATCTCTACGAGCTTTCCTGGATCTCGAGAAATTTTAATTAGCTCGCCGATTGAAAGATTGTTAACGATCGAGTTGTCTGAGCAACGGTCTATCGTTTCCGGTCATCGTGACGAATAAATACGACTTAAATACTGGCAGTGGAAGATGCAAAACGCAGTTATGTCCGCAGAGTAGGTACACGTCTAAATAGGTACGCGAAACGTGAAGAGGGACTTAAGTAGTTCCGAACGAATGATCATGCCTATCCGATGTGAAAACAATCGCAGAAATCATCGCCGACGCTCGATTAGTATAAATAATGTGCTCATACAAAAATAATTACGCGCTCCTATCCGCCGTCTCTTACAAATTCGTTTCTCCGCCGGGTGAAGAACCCAACTTTTCTTTTCATTTCATTTTTTTCTTTTCTTTCAGCATGCAATTCGCAGTAACGCGTTCTTAGGCCGTGGAATGACAAGATTCGAGGCTCTGGGAGGAGAGTCCTCTAAAAAATCGGCCAATCTCGATCGAGAACGCCTCGTTTCCATCCAACGATTCCGCAGAAGCTGAAGCTTTCCTCTAATACAAGCTCTAATCGTTTCCAGTAGACTTCCTCTTAGCCGGAATCATTTTTAACCAATCATACTTGCTTTTACATAATTCAGCAATTTATTTTAGATCGCTTTAATTTCAATTAAATTAAGTTTAATCTTCTTCGACTATGGACAAAATAAAAATTGTACGGTGCCACTAGAAACTCCAGATTGTCGTTCCAGGATTAACTGGTCATAAATTAAAAAATTTCAAACCCATCATTTTGACGGGGCGTGGCTTAACCTCCTTCGGCCCCGCCCACTGGCCCCGAGTGCCACGTCTCTTAACCAATTAATCAGAAGTCTACCGCCGCAACGAAACGCTTTCGCAAATACGTGTCTTTTGACATGTCTCGTCGCAACGTTTAAATAAATCACGTCGATGCTCGATAAATAGAAAGGAACGTTCCTTAAACGATAGGATTGTTGAAACAGATTTAGTGTACCTCTCTCTCTCTCTCTCGTCTTCGAACGCAACGTGTCGCGAACACGTTCACACACGACCGCCTCAAACTGTGAAGCGTGTCTCTCGGCGAAACTTCGTGAACCGTTCGCGACACTTTGGTTTGCGATTACGTTCGTGTCTATAGATTCGCGCATACATGTCTTCTGCATCCGCGATACAGAGTCGCTCGAAGCGCGGCTTGCTAGCGAAGCGTTAATTACACCCCGATGATGGCTCCTAATGCGTTTCTCCGATCAGTTCTTCAAGCTGGATCATTCGGCGCCGAACGCTCAAAGAAGAGTGATGTGATTCATTCGAATTCCTCTGTACAGGACGTTCCGAAATCGTTTGGTTGCAAATCCTACCAGCGTTTAGACAGCAATTACGAGCTTGAGTATCGATATATTTTTCGTTGTCGCGACGATGAACAAGAAAAATCTCGAAAGACAGAAAAGGAATTTTCTCCGATGAGTTGTTTATACAAAGATGAGTTTCTAATCCGTTCGAAGGAACACAGAAGAAGCGTCTAGGACGCTACGAAATTCGCTCGACTTTCGTTTCACCGGTGATTACGAGCGTCCGTCGAGTCTGAGCTTGGGTAGACTATAAAATTGAGTGTCTTTGTCTCGCGTTGGTGATCGCTACGTGGCCTCGATCCGATCGCGATCTGATCGTAACTACGGCCCGTGGCAGTACAAAGTGCGCCGGCTGGTAAAATTGTACTCGATAATTTGGGAACGTCCTCTAGTAAGCTAGTCACGATTCGCACAAGGATTTCGCAATCGAGTTTCCCCGCACATTATCATCCAGTGTCCCCAAAAATTCGGAGAGGTTCCAAAAGGTTTCGCACTGAGCTAGAAAATCAGTGTCCTCTTCTACCTTTCTTGCGTTCTTTCTTACTGTCTCGCGAAACGTACACGATTAATAATACCTAGTATGCGGTGAAACTGTTTCCAAATACCGAGTAAGTCCACATACGCACGATTATATTAATAATAATTATTCTTTCTCCACGTTCGAATATATATATCACACTGAGCCGGCTGTGTGTGTGTGTGTCTGTTTGTTTGTTGAGTGTGTGTGTGTGTTGCGGAGAGCGTGTTTTGTTTCTTTCTTTTTTCTGATGGTGTACACGTGTGTCAGTGTGGATTTTTTTGCGAGTGTGTGTCCATCGTGAGTCTTCCTCGGCCGTGGCCCAATGCTTTCGGCCACGAGGATGCGTCGAGGACCACTTGCATTCGGGGTTGCATCTGGTTCAACGATCGAGTCTCGGCACATCACTCGTGGTCTACCGTTGAAAGTTCCGAATTGGGTCACTTTGCTCGGTTATACGGGGGTTTCTTCCTCTCTGTCTCGATACGTTTCGACGAATATTTATGGAACACCTGTGGCTGTCCCTCGGCCCTCGCTAGTAGCATTTCCGGGTGCACGTGCACTTGCGCACCAGGTCCACGTCCTTTGTGTAACGCATCCCGTCCGCGCAGATCAGTCGCACCTGAAACATTTTACGCATTAATAATAATCTGTGGATCCTTCTGGACTATATACAGGATGGGGCACAGTTAAGACAGGACACCTGAATAACTCGCTTGTTTTTGGATATAGAAGAAAATGCCTCAGACCAAACTTATTTGGTATCGATCATCTGATGTTACTATTTTTTTTGTAGATGTAGGCGTCAAGGAGATATGAAGGTCTACTTTGTTTTTTTTTAATAGAACACTATATTTTTTTACTTACATTCTGATAGAGTGTTTCAAAGACGAATACAATGACCTGTTATTAAGGTAATTCAAGGTCACTCAAGGTCAACTGCAAGAGAAAACTGATTATCTCAAAGCACACTTCGAACACTTTTGTATCTTCCGTAGTTGTTGGCATATCGTTCTTGTAATTACTAATAAGGGTCACAGAACATAAACAAACATTCAGTCACCATGTAAGCTTGTTTATATCAACGAATGTTATTAGTAGTTTGACTACCGTCTAGAATACAGTTTCGTGATATCCAATCTTAGTGTTCAATTTTCAAAAATGCGTTATACGGATAGCAGAGAAAGTGGAAATGGTTCTGATTTATGGTGAATGTCATAGAATGATAAGGGAAGCAGTACGTGTATAATAACGTTCGAAATGTGCTTTGAGATAATCAGTTTTCTCTTGCAGTTGACCTTGGGTGGCCTTGAATTACCTTAATAATAGGTCATTGTATTCGTCTTGAAACACTCTATCAGAATGTAAGTAAAAAAATATACTGTTCTATTAAAAAAAAACAGAGTTGACCTTCATATCTCCTTGACTGAGGCGTTTTCTTCTATCTCCACAAACAAGCGAGTTATTCAGGTGTCCTGTCTTAAGTGCCCCACCCTGTATGTAGCAGGTGAAAAACTGAAGACTAAGAGCGCTACCGGTAAAAACTAATTCGTGAAACTGAGTATTAGCAATCTACCGAATAGCTCGGAATTTTAATCAGCAGTAATCTACATTTAATATTTATGAAACCGTACCTTGCGTCGTTTTGTTTTCCGCGGTAGGCAGCAGGAGTTACCGCAGTTACCCCAACACTTGGCAAGCTTCACCGGTCGTCTACTCCGACATCCATTCTCGCTGTAGAACTCTTTAGTATGCTCTTTGCGGCACGTTGGCGCTGCAATTCATAAATTGTTCACTCGAACGTGTTCATCTCATTTCATCAACATTTCATTATTACATGTTACACAATGTATTATAGAACCAATCTTGTTCGATCGGATCGATCTTCGAATGAACGAGATTGTTATACCTTTCTCGCAGAATCGTCCTTGCCATCCAGTCTGACAACGGCACGTGTAACCATTTCCAATCGGCGATGGCACGCATTGCGAGCCCTTCCTGCACTCGTGTCCTGCGCAGGGATCGGAAATTATCGAGCCGGGCAGTGTCATGACGATGTCTGCAATCGAAATCGCTTGAATTAATCTTGTATCCCAGAGCGAGCCACTTAATTAACTTCTGTATCAATCAGTGATGTGCTAGCTAGGTTGATTATTTATTTCATTATATTAATTAATTGGTTCAATATTTAATTATCCAGTCACCTCGCGCGGAATCTATTTTAATGTTTGATTAACTATTTGCGGGATGATTAAAACGTCAGGCGGGAAATTGAACAACTCTAATATTCAATTAAATATGGAATATCTGAAAAGGGGCTAAATTAAAAAGAGCGCAACATTTTCGAATATCGTAGAAAAATTTTAATTAAATCTTCTCTCTCGCGTGAAACAATTTCTAAACGTGGTAGAGTTTCGTCGAGATATCTATGTACATCCGTGATCGATAAAACGAGCGTATACACATACCGGAATGTTCGCGAGCCATGCTGTCTTCCGGTAGAGCTTCCTCGTTGCTGCCGCTGTTGCTCATGATGCCTTCCGGTTCGACGATGTCTCGCGCCTCGTCAGCCTCCTCCTCGTTCGACATGCATCCGGGAGTAACCCGGTGCATCTTCGCTGCGTTACTGAAGTCCACTAATTTATGATTGATCCACATCTCGGAGATGCAGCCTGTTACCAACGAAACAACGTCCTCCATCATACATCCCTTCGTTCCGCGACGAAAATTAGGCTCGGACCGACGATGAGTGGAATTTAGACTAACCTTGGAAGCTCGTTATGTTTCTCAAGTGGAATTCGGTGAACGCGATGCTGGCGACTTCGGGCGCGACGCCTGCGACGTACATCGGCGTGGTGAGCTTTAGATATTCCTTGGGACCCTCGTTGATGATGCTCCTAGCGGGGCCGCGGTCCACCCTCATCGTGAAGTTCTTCTTGATCGCGAGAAGCTCGGCCACGTGAGGTTTACCGTCGGCCACCATTTCGTAACTGTACATTGCCGATGTCGGGTAGTTGCCTACGTCGTACGAGACACGTACACGGCCATTGAACAGCTCCACTGCGATATGGTCGCTGTTCTGCCCGTTGTAGAGGAGAACCCCGTTTTCATGCATGGTCGTGAAGACGATGGTCACGTTCGCTTCGGGCCTCGTGCGTAGCGGCTCCAGCTCGACCAGCGAGCTGTTGTCCACGAAGCTCAAACTCGTCAGGTACTCGCATCGTTTTCCTGCAAAAATAGGTCGCACGTCATCGCACCCCATTGCTTCTTGTACAGTCGATCTTAGAAATCAGTGTTCCGTGAATTTTTATTTTGGATAAGGATCCGCGGTCTAGCGATGATAGACGATGTTTGTGCTATAGCAGTGATGGGCATTTTTGTCTGCCGCAGTCACGAAGGATCCGCGGGGCTTTCCCCACCAACCACTCTTTCGCGCAGCGCGCACCTGCGCTGCCCAGCGGTGCCTCGTCCCCTTCCAGTGCCTTCGTTTTCCCCCTCATACGTCCCTCCATAGGCGACTAGGTTGGTGGGAGAAGCTGGCAATTCAGGGCAGTGATGCCGAAATCGTGGTACTGTGGTACTAAGCCTTGGAACTAGACCCCCCCCCCCCACTACGACCTACTGTTGCCGCTATAGTCCTTCTCCAACGCGCTCGCGCGCTACACGCACTAGCGTACCTCTACTATATAGTAGACTACACGCAAGTGTGTGCAGCGCGAGCGCGTTGGAGAAGGACTGTAGGGGCAACAGTAGGTCGTAGTGGGGGGGTTTAGTTCCACGGCTTAGTACCACAGTACCACGATTTCGGCATCACTGATTCAGGGGCCCCTACCGTGCCCATCACTGTACTATAGCAGGCAGTTCCAACCTATTCCCCTCCGACAACTGCAAGGTCCCCCACCATCGAACCTCTTCCCACTACTACGTACAGCCGTAGAGTCGGTGAGTGTCGCGGTTCTCGTGGTGAGAGCTCCCTACTACTATACATCATGACGATGAAGTCTAAGAGTGGGAGAAGAATCTGAGCGGGGAAGGTGCCTCGAAAAGCCCCGGGGCTTCTCGTTGGAACTGCCTGTACTATAGAATGGATTGAGTGTTGGTAATAAATGAATAATTGGTTAAATTACCGGTGTAGCCGGGGTGGCACTGGCAAAGATAGTCCGCGGCGGATGCGGGAGCTGGCTGAAAGCATGCACCATGCTGACAATCATGATGGGCACAAGGACTAGTCTGTGGATAGAGCATGACTGTCGACGGTGCAGCTTCGCAGTATCTCCCTGTGTACTCCGCCGCGCACTTGCACATGTAATTGTTTATGCCATCGATGCAAGTAGCACCGTTCTGAAAGAAAATACAAGTATTATTGCAAATGTTTTTCGAAAAATACTTATCGGAGAGACGAACGGAGAACGAAGATTTATGGTACCTGGCACATATGATCATCGCAGTCATCCAGGTTGGTGGAGCAATTAAGGCCGCTGAAGCCGATTGGGCATTCGCAGCTATAGTGGGTCCCGAGGTCGACGCATCGGCCCCCGTTCTCACAGGGATCGTGCCCTTTTGTGCAAAAGGGTATCTTGTCCTCGCAGTACTCGCCCATGAATCCTGGGGCGCAGTCGCATCGGTAGGCCTGGATGAGGTCGACGCAGGTTGCGTTATTGGCGCACCTGTTGTCCTCGCAGTCGTCGACGTTGTTCTCGCATCGAAGTCCCTTGTACCCGGGGGCGCAGTCGCAACTGTCACACACCGACTGATCGTCAATCGAGACATTGACCATGACCATTGGTCGCGGTGTATCCGCCAGTCAAGGTCGCCAAACGTAACCGATCTATCGACGATCATCTCATCCGCGTTAATCGACCGTTTCGTACACTGTCGGCTAATAAAATTATGTGACTCTTTCAAAAGTGGACCTAACGACTTGAGATTTTTTCATAAGATAGAAGAACTGGTCCGTTAAATGACGTGTGAAACAAATTCCGAGAAAATCGCAACCGACAGAAGCGAAGAGCAAAAGCACAGAAAATGAACTATCATATTTTTAATAAAAATATTGATGACCTATAATCGATGATCGTTCGTCGATAGTCGGTTAGGTGTAGCAGCTACTCTTCGGGCCTCACGTGCAGGGGTCCCGTCATCAATTTCATTCAAAGTACTCAAACCTACTGATGCTACGGTCTATGATCTACTCATAACTGTTCATAGTGCAACAGTCTGGTATTATATGTATACTCTTCACGCAATCACGGATTCAAACTACAATGATGATTTTCGCATAGCCAATAGAGTTCGGTTCCTCTTTAAGACAGATTTATACAATGCAACGCTACGGTTTTCGCAGTCTCGGCGTCCAATTACACGGAGAGTTCGATTGCATTACTCGTGCACGTCTACGCAATTATCGACCAAAAGCTACTGTGTCCCCGCGTGTGGGGGATTCTACAGTGAATGCAAACTGGAGATCTTCTGCGACGGGTCTGGGGGAGACGTTCGTTCGATCGTTGTTGGAGGTGTTCATTCAATTTCGTGACCGAACGTTCCAATTTCGAAGCGTTTCGACGGCGTTCGGGAATTTTTGGAATTTTCAAGTGACCAACGACAGGACGAAGACGAGGATTTTGGAGAGCCTGTCGCAGAGGAAGTCGCTACGGGCACCACTGAACGAGCAACTGTATATCAGACCCGAACGAGCTGGCCAATACAGTAGTGCGCGGTTAAATTTACATGGGTCAGCCCTACTCTTCTCCCACTATTCGGTGCTTTGTGCTTGGCGAAGCTATCTCGCTCGTTATACCAATTCTCGAGTTAGTCTTGCAAAAGAAAAATGTCCCAATTGAACTGCTGGCTTTCGAATCGGTATATCAATATATATTTAACCGTGCACCACTGTATGCTAGCCGATCGAGACGTGATTGGTACCTGAATCTTCCTTCTTCCAGTACTTTGCAAGTTCCGGCGTTCCAGCAAGGATTTCCATAGCACGCGTCAATTTTATGTTCACACTGGTCCCCATGATATCCTGGCGCGCACTTGCAACGGAACTTCCGGTCCGGGAGCGCCTCGCAAAATCCTCCGTTCTGGCATGGCGAGGTGTAGCACAGGTCGCACTTGGCCAGGACTTCGGCTGGCTGTTGGCTGGCTGCGCGGAAGAAAGGTCTACGATTAATGAGCAATTTTAGTACCCCATTGTGACGACGGGCCAAAAAACCATGAACTAAACAGACTGCGTCACGGGCCAGTGAGAAAATCAAAAACATGTGCGCGCAGCGTGCGGCAATTCGAGGCCGGCGAGCTATTGCGGCCGGTTCGTAGTTGTGCTATTACCAAAATATCCAGTCGAAATTGTTGTTCGTTACTTCGTAGTACAGTAAAAGCTTGATTCTTGTCCAACAGCCGTGTTTTTCATGGACAAGAATCGTGCCCAGAAGTGCTTTTTGAACATAGAGAAGGACAGAATGAAATACGGTTCGCGCGACTGTCCGCGTCTCTTTCTTTCCGATGCGCTGTCCTTCCTTGCGACCGAAACTTTCACCGTCGATTAAACCACTAAATACAATTGAAACTATATCGTGTTTGGTGTCATTTTAATCAGAAAAATGCCAGAAATAAGGTAGTGCAAGTCCCATAAAAAAATAATGAAAATTAAGAGATTTGTAAAATCGATTCCTCGAGTCAATGACGTGGTGTTCACACCGATATACCCGAGTCAGGCAGTGGAATGGGTAGGCTCTGGACAAGAATCGTGTCCACGCTCCGGACAAGAATCAAGCTTTTACTGTAATAGTCCAGGATCGAGGGTACATTTGTACAATTGATTACTATCAAGCTAATTTTCCGTGAGTAGCTTCATTTTGATGAATCCTGTACCCTGGATCCTGGACTATAGTATTTGCTCTTGAAAAATCAGACTAATTTGCACAGAGATCCGCATTCTACATCGCAAAGCTACCGTATACGTTTCGAATGACGAAGAACCGAGTGCAAGGTATCCTCTCTATCGATTTTCTATCGATTCCCATGAACCGAGCCGGCCACAGTAGCCCCGACCACGGGGTGTTCGTCGAGGGAATACTTACTTTTGCATTGGAACTCGATCGCGGCTGTCGTCAGCAGCAGCTTGTCCCGCATCGAGGGTGGCTCATTGCACCTGGCGATACCTGCCTCAACGAAATCCTTCTTCACCACCCACTCGGCCAACCAGCGCATACTGCAGTCGCAGTAGAGAGGGTTGGCCCCGAGAGCGCTGTAAACAGAACACACAGCCAGGTGAACTATCGATACCGAAGGAGGTATATGGCAAGTGCGGAAACCGTTTTCGCGATACTCACAGCTGGGTTATAGATTGCAGGTCGTCGAACGCGCCCTCTGGGATCACCGATATGTCGTTCCCGTGCAGAGACCTGGTGGAAAATCGGAATTTTACGTGACGCTGACGAACGATTCGAAAGACTCTTCAAGAATCTACTCGGTTTCTATCGCTCGCGGTGGGAAGAGGAAATCGATTATGCAGATCAAAAGTTTCGTGGGAACTTACATTATCCTTAAATTTTTCAGACCAGCAAGGGCGTTGCGTTGGACACACTGCAGTTTGTTGTAGCTGATGATACTGTTAAACAAAAATCCGATACATTCTTTAATCTGAAAAGACCTAACAGTATATTGTCACTTATCGGTTTAATAGATTTATGCCAATATCTGTCGAATTTACAATATTACGAAAATCGATTTGTTCGATCGCCGGCAAATCGTTTCGTCTCAAACAACGTCTTTGTCTGGGATCTATTACGTCCGGCAATAAATTCGCGTGTAAAAGAAGGACGTAAGGAATGCGAACGTACAGGTGAGACAGCTTGGTGAGATTCCTGAAGGTGTCGTTCGACAGCATTCCGATCTGGTTGTTGCTCAGGTCCCTGAAACCGAGAGAAACGGCAGGGTCTGAAAACTGTTTGTTCCTGTCTCGAGGGTGAAGGGGGTGAGGAGAAGGTCGGGGGGTGCTGCGTGCGGGGGAGTAAAGTGGGCACGTGTATTTTATTTACAGTCTAGTGAGAATCCTCAGGTGGTTCAGCCGCTCCGGCTGGATCGTCTTGATGTCGTTCACGTCCAAATACAGTTCGGTGGTTTCCGGCGGAATCCCACGCGGAATCTCCGTAAGCTGAGACCTCGAACACCTCACCACTGACCCGGCGCAATTACATTGGGGTGGACAGTAATCGTCTCCCAGGCAACCCACGCTGTCATCTGCGATTCGCGAAACGGACGGCGGATCGTTAATCTCGGAATCGATTCGGAAGATCAAAGGAAACGCTGCACGGTTTCGAGACACTCGGTTTTTCTCGTTTCGAGAAGTCCGATAACGACGGTATTCGAACATTGCGAAAGTTCGTGCACGATACTAATCTGAGACCCCGAGACACACGTCCCTGTGTGGTTTTTCGTAATTTAATATTCAACAGTTTGTAAAATATTAGAAATTAAGAAAATTATTTTCACAGTCTAATGAGCCTATATCTTAAGGGGGTCATCCCATGTAGCAGATTCAAAAAATCGAAAAATTTTTTTTGAGCCCAGACAATTTCTCAACACATAGTTTTCATTTTCTTTGTGTAAATAGTACTTGAATCTTTAAACGCGTTTTTCTCAAAACTGTATTTTTCATATTGGCGACCACGATATCTAAAAAAAACTACTGAACGGATTTCGCTCAAATTTGTATGGTATAGTCAACAGATCTATAGTTCTCGCCCGTACCAAAATATTTCTGATATCTGCTATAGTTTTTTTGTTTAAGCTGAAAAAGACGAAAAAAATGACGAAACTTGGAACGTAACGTTTAAAACCGTGCCAAAAATTCAATTTTCGATATTTTTGTATTATTTTGGTACCGACGATAGCCGCGGGTCTACACATTAAAATGCCGTTTGATTTTTTGATATCAGATGATCGAAACCTCCGGAATCATGTTCGCCATCAACCTACTTTTTTTTACACATGAGTGTCTTCCGAACGGTGTAAAGTCGATCCAACTCGTTATTTTGGTTTGAAAAACTTCTGAGAGACTGTTAAAATGTCAGTAAATGTGTGGTGAAAATTTCAAGATTTTATGTTCTAAGAGTCCTTCAAAAAAAATTCCTAAAAAAAGCAAGAAAAAGTAGCTCTCACATGGGATGACCCCCTTAATGTAAAGATCGCAAGCGTTTAAAAAGGATTTCGGCAAGGCTTTAGTGTTTTTTTCGCGAAGAATTCGAGGGGTATTTTCGATTTAATTTTTCATTAATGCGTCAAGATGAACTCACTGTTGCATTTGAACTCGTGATGAGGAATATCCTTGACAACGGCGTCCTTCAATCGCGGTGGATCGTGACAGTGGCCGACCACACCAGACATGTCGCGTTTCCTCAGCCATCCGGCGAACCACGCGAGATGACAATTACACGACAAAGGATTGCCTTGCATGTTGCTGGAAACGCGGGGGCAATTTATTAAACTGCCATTAATTATGCGCACGGAAGCCGGAAATATTTTACCGGAGCGTGTTAGGAAAGTTACTGCACTTGTGTATTAACACGATAATAAATATTAACCAGGCTCATCCTATGCAGTCTCCGTGAAATATTACCGGGAATCAAATATTCACTCTGTAATATTGTAGCTGATATAATATTACATTGTGTGCTAAAATCCTTGTCACGCTGTTACACGAGCCGCGTTAACGATCCATTTGCCAAAAATAAAATCAGTCGATTTAAAAGTAATTTTTCTTTCATCGGTTTGATACTACAAATAAATGCCTTTACGTAGTAAACGCATCATTCGAAAACGATCGATTATTCACTCTGTAATATTGTAGCTGATATAATATTACATTGCGTGCTAAAATCCTTGTCACGCTGTTACACAAGCCGCGTTAACGATCCATTTGCCAAAAATAAAATCAGTCGATTTAAAAGTAATTTTTCTTTCATCGGTTTGATACTACGAATAAACGCCTTTACGTAAACGCATCATTCGATAACGATCGATTAGAAACCACTGAAGCCGACGTATCGTTCGTCAGACCATTTTTAACTGTATCTCTCCGAACAGTCGACAAAAATTTCGCTCGCCTCCACGTTTTCGTGAAATCGCGTTTTTATTATTTCGCGTGCAACTGACACGATGATAAAATGTTTAAAAAATAATGCCCGCGTATGTTTTTTTTTTTTAAACTGCACCTCTACGCGTCAACTAAAATTGCCAGTAACGTTTCATGAGTATAAAGTCCGGAGGAAAAGCCAATTTTTCCATCGTAAAAATGCTTTAAACGCAAGTTGGTCGTGTCCGTGGATAAAATGGTCAGCCCATCGTTAAAACGTGTACTTACATGGTGCGTATGTGTGTCAGTTCATCGAACGCGCCCTGCATAACGCAGGTAATAGCATTTCCGTGGAGGTTCCTGAGAAAATGAAGTTCGAGGGATATAGTACTCCAGTGATACCGTTTTATGAACCTGCCGTAAAAGTTTCTACTCACAGAGTCTTAAGATTCGTCAAGCCTGTGAACATCTTGTTGTGAACCTCTCTCAGCATGTTCTTCGACAGTAGTCTGCGGGAGAAGTCGTTGTTTCAGACAATGGTAAAAAATAGTATACACTGTGAAAAGTACTGGGCACAGGGAAAGGAAAATACGAATTTTTTTTCAAGGCTTTGTTCTCCTAATAAATTCAAGCGACACGCCTAATGCATTTTTAAACACGATATTCTCGAAAAGTCAGCCTGAAATGACCGGATTTATTTCGAATAATTCTAGCCGAATAATCCTCTGGGAAAAAAAAAGAACTGCGACGGATTAAGCGAAGCTCGTTCGTTATTAACATGTACGGTGCGCGGCGAATTTTCGATAAATCGCAGCAGCAGCACCGGCGAAATCGAATATTGAAAATTGTCGAGGAGCGAGAAGATGAATGCTTCGGCAGCGTTTCGGGCTGACGTTGAACTATTAGATCAGTTGATACGTCCGCGTCATTTAGCAGAATCGGATATTCTATTCACGATATAAAAATTGTTAATACGCGCGAGAAATTGATTAACTGCGTTTATCTGCTTCGATCTCTCGCAGTTGTAATTTATCGGCGTTCCTCTTGATGGGTAACGATGTTTTTATTTTCTCGCGTGTACAACATCCGAACGTGATTAATGTTTCCGTGTACATCGCGCGAAATTTCAACGATAACCCGTATAAATTAATTTTTGTTTCTGTAAACAGATTTAATGGATTTTATTGCATCCGGGTATCTCGATCATTTTTATTTACCAGTCGACTTTTATTTACCAAAAAGAACGTCAGTTTATTCAAGTGCTTGATATATTGTTTATATATCGGAGCTGCAGTTCGCTAATTGACCAAAGTGAAATTAAAGCGAGGCTGACTTTTCGTTGACTTTTATTGTATACGGTGATATTGAACGGGCAATGGTGATACCGTTCGACGAGCTTAATGCCGTCAAAGGAGCTTTTTTTTTTTACTGTGAACACTGGTTTCGACAGAGCACGTCACTCTCTAATTTGTTTTTCTTCTCGACGATATGCAATATTCTGGATCAGTTCCTGCACTCGTCAGCGCCGAAACAAGCGCGAACCACCGCCGCTATCCCGCCCCCCACCCCACCGACTATCTAATTAATCGACCCATTGTCCCGTTAATTGCCTTTGAAAATTAAATCCTATTCTGCTTCGTTAAAGCTCGTTTCAAAGTCCCGATCCAGTTAGGCACAAATAACGCAAGTAATCTCGACGCATAGTGAACACGCCCGATGTTATTCCGGACTTTCTCAGCAGGGCGCATTTCATTAAAAACAACCATTCGGTATGTAACGTTAACAAACGAAAAATTAGACAACAACCGTGTAATTTTGACTACAATTCTCCGCAATGGATTTCGCAATTTCATTCGTGAACGTTCGTTCGCTTTACGTCGGCGAATCGATATATATATATATGCTATACGCCTGTAACAAATGTTTCAAAATCGTGCAAATTTATTTAACAGTTGTTAATTCCATAGCCGATTTTATATTCCGCGACTTTTCATTATGCATTTTCGACTGTCCCAGATTTTACGGATCCATCCACTGAAAATTGTTCAAAATTCTCTTTTGCGCAGCTGCAATAATTGATTAAGCGCACGGTGCTTCATTCCGAATTCCGCGGGATTTTATTGCCACGTTGGCGAAAATTTTTTCGAATCTGTATTACTGGTGAAAATGCGCATGAAATTTTTAAATCGGTACCTGATGTTTTATTCTACTTGTAAATGAAACATGCGAGCGGCACACGTTGCTAATCCCTATGAAAAGTACTGGGAGGTTCTTTTTTAATTTTTGGAAAATTTCCATCACAACTGGTATTATTTTGTAATAAATATCGTTTACTAGAATATGCTCCTAGTAAAATAGTAATTATAAGTGGAGTTATAGATTTTTCTTTATTTTTAACTAATAAGTTATGTCTTCATGTAATAGTAAAACCAGATGAAATTAGGATAATAGAGTTTACAAGTGGAATATCATATGGGTTAAATATAATAATATTCTTAGGGGGTCAGGTTATCCCAATTTCAATACTTGGGGCAATAGCACTCTATTTTCGGTATTTCGTCAGAGGAAAATGGTTGTTAGAAAATATTTTCTAAATATCGTACAATAAGATGTATACTTATACAGCAGAGTTGGGCATTATTTCGATAAAAAATTATTTAAATAACGATTCGAATAAAAGATACTTTATTCGTTATTCGAAGGTTCAAATACAAAAAAAATTATCTTTATTCGAACCTTCGAAAAAAGAACAAAAATTTTTTATCTTTTGATCGTTATTCGAAATTTTTATTTAGGCAAAAATTTTGCCCAACTCTGAATATACTGGAAAAACTTACAGGTTGGCGAGTTTGTGCGCGCCCAGGAAGGCGGACGCCTCGATGCGTGAGATTTTATTCCTCCTGAGGTCCAAATGTTGCAGCTCGGGCAGCTTCTCGAATAGGCCATCCGCTTTGATCTTCTCCATCTCATTGTCGGCCAACAGGCTGCTCGCGTCGAGGAACAAAGAGAAAACCCGGAGACGAGAAAGTTAGTGTCCAACGTCTGATACAGCGAGAGCAATTAATCGTGCACGCCGGGGCGTCGATCCATTAAACGAGTCCGAATAATTTGTTTCGAATAATAGCTCGGCGTCGTTCAATCGTATCCCCCTCCCCCCCTCCCGCTTGCCCTCCGTCGAGCTTTTAATCAGATAATTATCTTGTCGGAGGATTGAATTCATTTTCTCGCGCCCGGAGCGCAACGATTCGTCTCGATCGGTTACGAGGATCGATCGATCCTGCCCCATTGTTCCCGCTCATGTAAACAATCCTCTCGTTCCGAGTGGAACATGCGAATCATGTCAGACGTTTATTGTTGCGTTTTCAATTTGGCGGCGAGCCGTGTTGATCGTATTGTATCGGGCCGTTGTCGATATCGAATCGAATCGAATGTGTTGGGAATGTGCGTTGATGTATCGATGTTGTTGTCTAATGTAATCGAAACTCCAAAGAGCGAGTATGTTTAACCCTTTGCACTCGGAGCTATTTTAACTGAGAAACGAAAGATTTTTCCATTCTAGAATATTTCCATTCTATAGAATTTTTTTGCATTTTTTGCATATGAAACTGATATAATGTCTCATGTAATACGTAAATTTTTAGTAGTTCATTAAGTAGGGTAGATGTACCAGTGAATAAACACAAACCAATGAATGCACATTCTATATAAAAACAAGCTAAATAAATTAATTAAAGAAATTAATGATTAAATATCGATTTTTTTTTTATTCCTTATTTCAGATTCGAACAATTTTCACGCCACCCGTGGTCGATCATTTAACTAAAATAACCTAAATATTATCTATAAGTGCAGTGCATGTGTCGAGCGTGGTTTGTGCAATACCTTGTATAAGGTCAGTCATAAATATCCTCTTAAAATTTATCGCAATACATTACAAATATGTGTATGAACAATATAACAATTGGTTTGAGATAAAGATTGAATATCGTTCAATCACTGGTGAAATTAGCCTTTTTCAATAACTTTTTGTTAAACTACTTATTTTTTGTTAAAGTTTCTATTTCTACATGTTACATATGAAAGTTTAGACATTAAAGAATCTAATTTCAATCATCCGAATGCATATTAATATTATTAACCTTTAAAATTTAACCAAGAAAGTTAACAAATTCCTTAAGTGTTCATTTATTGGTGCATCCACCCTACGAACAAAAATAATACTGTGAACAATATTTTTAAGAATGGCATAGCAATTTTCAGTGGTGAATCAGAGTCGCCATCCGAGTGCTAAGGGTTAATAGTACAAAGGACGTGAAGTACTTTAAATGCGCCTTCCGTATCGAGTAATTAATTGCAGAGAATTTTTATTCTGCATGAAAATCCGCAATTCACTGTCGCGATACCGAAGGTAGAATAAGCGAACTCACAGAGTGGATGTGTAGATAGGCAGCTCCTCTGGTATCGAAGTCAGCTTTTTGTTGGAGCAATCGACGGTGGCGCGTTTGCAGGTGCACGGTGCGGGACACTCTCCCGGCAGGATGCACTCGCCGGCCCTCTTCGTTAAGAGCTCCCCATCGCCTAAGTACATAGAACCGGATGTATTCCATTCGAAACGTTCCTCTCTCTGATCTGCCTTTCCTTCTTACGACCACAGGAACGCAATTTCTTTCGATGAGCCAATGATTAAAGCGATTAAATGGATACCTATTCAGCTATGTGTGCCTTCTAATCAGCGACCCGGTACACCTGACCATTCACTATCAACGAGAACCACCCATCATGATTTCTGCACGAATACTCTAGAATTAGGACCTCGACGAGCTTTATGTCGAAAGTCTGATGCACCAATCGCAATCACCGAATAAAATATGAAAATCGAACAAGCACGTACTAAAATGTATTTCATTTGCGAATGGATTCCCGTGTAGATGCGCAGAGCTGTTATTTGATGATTTAATGCTTTCTATTTAGAATTTCATGTTCGTAAAATAGAAATGATCAAACTGGTGAGAGATGATCGAAAAATGCGAATTAAATTATATGAACCTCCTATGGTATGTTCTTCTCTTTATATATGTATTATATAAAGATGGCGTTGAAGAGCCTGAGCTCTATTTGCCCAAATGAACCTCCCATGTATTTGTTTCTTTGATGTTGTGCTTTTGGTACACTTGAATTCACTATTTTCAATTAACAAAATCGAGGGAAGAAAAAATTACTTTAGTATTGACTTTGCTCGGAAATAAGGCTACAATTTTCTTGAAAAAGAGGTACAATGCGGACGTTGCTTCGAGAAAAGCGCTCGGATCGAAATTCCCCGCAGTTTCGCGTATACATATTGCTCGGCTGGGAGCTCGAAATTGATCGCGTGGGCGTAGCAAGAGCAACCGGAACGGATCGTTCACGGGCCCGGCAAAGTTTTCCGGGGAACAACGTGCCCGAGTTTCGCCGGGAATTTTTCTTTCGTCGGCCGGAAGCGAAGAAAGTTCTCTCCGGCAAGTTTTACGCAGCCCGACCCGACCCGACCCGACTCGGCGCGGCGTAAGTTCTCGTTTGCGATAATGCTTGGCTACCAGGAAACACGCGTACAGCGTCTGCCAAAATTCGCGGTACAATCGAGTCAGATAGCTTGGCTCGGAATGAAACAAACATTAATAATCACCCTGGTTGGTTGGAATTCAGCTGGAAAATTTTTATTTCTCATAAAGATCCGTTTACGTTGCAGCTAATAAACGGACATTTTATAGAAAAGCAGAATGTTTTCGGCGCATTGGTTCGATCAATTAATACTAAACACTATTTGCAAATTAACACAACATCGTTTCTCAACGTTTCGATCTTCATTTAGATCATTATCAAGAGAATTACAATAACATTGCGTCTGTAAAATAATAATGAATAAAACAATATATATATATTGTGAAAACAACATCGGAAAAATAACCTAAAAATAACATTAACGAAAACTTTACTCACTTGCTTAGTGTCGCAGGGTAATTTTTACTTAAAATTCAGAAACATTTCTGTGAATGTCTGAAAATGTTTCTGAATTTTAAGTAAAAATTACCCTGCGACACTAAGCAAGCGAGTAAGGTTTTCGTTAATTTGATTTTTTGGTTATTTTTCCGATGTTGTTTTCACAATATATATATATATATATATATATATATATATTGTTTTATTCATTGTTATTTTACAGACGCAATGTTATTGTAATTCTCTTGATAATGATCTAAATGAAGATCGAAACGTTGAGAAACGATGTTGTGTTCATTTGCAAATAGTGTTTAGTATTAATTGATCGAACCAATGCGCCGAAAACATTCAAATTTTGCTTGAGCAACTTACGATCGACATTGATGTAACATTTTATAGAAAAGTTTGAAACATGAAGCGGACGATAAATTGTTCTCGAAAACGAACCGGACGAAAGCGATTCTGATGGTTTTTGGTGTTCTTCGCGTTTTGAGCCGCGCTGTTACTGTGGCCTGGTTCGAGTCACCTTGAATTTTGGTCCACCCTGTATAGATGATACGTGTGCCATGCCGGCGAAGTGTTTATTTTCCGGTGTCATTTACTCCGCAGAAGTTGGCGTGCGCACGGAAGCAGCCGCGACAGGGGAACGCGATTATATTCTGCGCGGCCGGGCGCAATTAGAGGAAATATACAACCGTGAAAAGGAGAAACACGAGCTGGCTCGTTCTTATTCTTGAACACGCGCGTTCCCGAGATTGCCACACGCGGCTTACACCCTTGCACTCGTCAAACACGCTGCTCCGCGATGCTTTTTCGCGAAATCCGCTCGAAAATTCCATTTTCAAAGCGGCACAGAGATTTACAAAGATTTATTTAAATATATATCCACGTTCGTCTCCTAAGAATTATGCCTTCGAATGAAATAATTTGTATTTTGCGAAACGACCGACTACCGAAAAGTCATGACAATAGTTTTTGTAATTTATTGTGTTATTAATTTGTATTTTGCGAAACGACCGACTACCGAAAAGTCGTGGCAATAGTTTTTGTAATTTATTGAGAAGAAAAAGGAAATTAATTCGAAAGCCGAGTCGATCATACAAATAATATTTTCTGTCTACTAAATTCCGCACAAGAAGGAATCGGTCGAAACAGGCAACTAAAAATTATGCCATTCTTCCCAGCATCAGATAAGCGGGACAAAAAAATTGCGAATGTTTGTTCGACGCGACATTTATAAATCATCTCGTACACCCGGTTAGATGGCGAACTTCCCATTCAACCTAATAAATCTTCTTAATTAGGCATTCATGGGTGTTACAAAAGAGCGCAATAAGCGGTCTCAAGACAGCGCAGCACACACACTGCCCCGACACAACGGCTACGCAACTTCGTTTGCATTTTAATGTTAATGGTGGAATTATGCAATTGTCACGCACGCGCGACACCGGCCTCCCACGGTGAAATTCTAGCCAGCAACGAACGTGCCAAGTAACGTTAAATCATTGAATTTATTTTAGTTAAACGATAAACGGTTGATTAATCGCTGCTAATAGCAATAATTTACCATCGATGTTGAAGTAATAATCCCGAAGGGTCGGAGAGTTACTAAAAATGGTTAGATTCAAGCTAGATTACAGAATTTTAATTGCTCGTGATTACAAGCTACGGGGCTGTTCTTGAAGCGCTGCAACAACTTTCCTCGTGACGAACATTATTATGTATATGAGTATTAAATTTTACTAGAACAATTTCACCGGTGAATTCGTCGCTTTTAATTAGCCGCTCTCGCTGCAGTCGAATTAAATATGTTAGGTCGCTCCTTAGGTTGATTATTTATGCTAAATTTTTGGTGGGCTATAAACAACTATTACACTGCGTATCAATTTATAGCTGTTCCAACTGTAGCTACAGCTAAAAAAAAAAAACAACGGTGTGATCAATTTTTGAGAAAATCCTGTTAAATCGAGGAGTTGAAAGATCGATTCTTGGCCGTTCGTTCGATCCTCCTAAAAAGCCAGGGTTGATTAATCGAAGTCGAAGCGGCGTGGTCAGGCGCGCCGGGATACCATGTTAACGTCGCGACGATAAATTTTGATAATGAACAGTAGTAGCGGGGCGATATCATTAAATTAAGCATCGGCGCGATACCGTACCCTCTCCCTCCCTCCCCCACACTATCTCGCTCTCTTCCTCTTGCACGTTAATTGAGTGTTGAATGTCATGTGCTCCGGCGAGGTGAATATGTTTATGTATGAGTGTACGGGCGCGCAGGTGATTTATCATCACATTATACGCCGCGTTACAAATTGTCCGCCGCGGTACACGCGCGTAATTATATCGGTAATTTGCGTTCGCCGTTTAATAACACCGGGTGCGCGTCGCGTGGCCACTTTCTCCGCGAGCTTCATTTCCTCGTGGTCCGACGCCGCGCCGGTCACGATCGCCGGTCACCTGCTCGTTGACCGTCGCGTCGCAACGAACGTTTATAATCGCAACAACAATCGAGATCGTTGATTCGAAACTTTTTTTGTCTCCGAGTATTTTTGCGATTCATCGAGACGTTCGACACTCTTTATCAGTGCCGTAACGAGGGTATGAATCGCCTGTGGCAAGTGTCTAATTTGCGCCACCCCGTAACCCAATAATGACAAAGAAAAATAAAAATTTTCATGTAACAAGTTAAATTTTACTAAATGCAATATATTAAATGCTATTAACCTCATCAAAATGAGTCGCCTGTATACAGAGTGGTCCGTTTAAATAAGAACACCTAAATATCTCTTCAGGTTATTGTGATGGAAAAATTATTTGTTAAGTAATGTGCATGGTGTCAATGGACCAAATATTTGGCACGAATATTTTTTCCACCTAGGTAATTTTTTTTGACGCATTACTGCATTTGTTTTGTTATTGCACCGTGTAGCTGAGCAAAAAATACAATCAGATATGTATAATAACGTGACCTTCAAATTACCTTAATCTTTGAAAATGAAAGCGAACACTCCGGAAAAGATAATCTTGAGAAAAAAAAAAGTATTTGCAAAAAATTCACCTTGTGATACCGTTTATATTGCATTAAAAACACTTGTTATGTCATCGCAAATAAAGGAGATATTTAGGTGGCTACATTTATAAATAGACCACCCTGTATAAAATTTTGATGTGCGCCCCAAACCCAGTTGCGCCCGCGGCGGGCGCCTCTTTCGCCACGCCCTCGTTACGGCACTGCTCTTTATTTTCAAAATAATATTACAGTACCATAATCGACTGGCTAGAAAACTATGCGAATTGTCCATCCACGCGAATTATTAAAAAACTAACTGGACGAGCAGTTTCTCCCGCAAGAAGACAACTGTCGAAGATATCGAGTTCGGACCGACTCCCAGGGATACTCTCGCAAAGTTTTCCGCAATTTACGGATGTTCAATGTGTTCACCCTTCGCTTTCTAGGTACTGTAATTCCCTCATTGCAAGGGCCCCCGATGGAGTCCACGACCGAGCTCCGCTTGTTCGCCCGGCTATAGACAGCAGGTTTGTCGGAACTTTTACAAATTTCTGATGCCAATCGTGGATAGATTTTCTGATTGGCGCTGGTTTTCCCGAAGCGTGCTCGAAACTTTTGTTGCGCGGCAGCGCTGCAACTCGTTTCTCTTAATTGAAGAACACAGAATGGCTTTTCTACCGCGGCCATTTTGGCGCACTCGTAACGGGACGAGTGCACCCCAGTTCGTCGACTCGAAATGCACTTCAATATGCCCATTCAATCTGAACAGCCCTTTAAATTGATCTAATCCGAGAATGTTGCAATAATTGATTCCCCGTTCTATTTATGAACAGCAAATGTGGATGATAATGCGAAGCAGATATATATAGTCGTTTCGAGGATATACAAGGTGGCCAACGGGATCATTTACAATAATTTATACGGTGCACGATATATATAAAAATTCATTAAATTTCATTACGATTCTATTTGCCATTTTGAGATGATTAATTATTAAATGTAATATCATCGCATTATATTAGAGTTCATTTTTAAGGGTTAATGCGTTCAACGAACAGCAAAGAGGTTCGTGTTGCGATGATCGGCTCGCGCACCTTGTATATTGATTTCCCGATTGGATGATGCGGTTCGCGGATGACGTGAAAACATGTTGACGTGTTACCGACCTGTGTCCGTGTTCCGTCGAAGCGTACAGGCGAGATAAAGTATCGGAAAAATCGAGTCGTGCTTACCCTTACATTTGAACTCGTCGTCCGGCATCGAATTGATCTCAAGGTTATGCGCCCTCTTCGGAGATTTGCACACCGCCCCCGAGGTCTCGATCGGGTGCGCGTGCAGGTACGCGCTCAGCCAACGCAGATTACAATCGCAGATCAGCGGATTCATTGCCAAATGTCTGCGAGAAATCGAGGAACGTTTCTTTCAACTGAAAACTTCGCCGCGCTCTGTTCACCGCTCGGACGCGATCTCGTTTTTCGTTTTTCGTTTTCTCTCGAGGACTGTGCAAGCGTCGCGTGAAATTTCTCGGGGAATTTTCCCGTTGACGGAAATTCGGTTAACCCTTCTGCAGCTTAGCGTGACACCCCTAACTTAAACTAGACACCCTTGGAAATAATGTCGTTCCGGCAAACTGGAAAATGTCTCCTGCTTATTTTCAACCCTTGCGCCAACGACACTGGCGCGTTTTAAAACAGCTTTTAATACGTGTGATTAAATTGTTATTTGGTACCATGTATATGTTCCCAAATAGCACGCGATGTCTTGAAGACGTCTTTTTTACGGCTATTTTACGTCCGAACGTCTTACGTCTTGAATAGACGTCTTTGAGACGACGTCTAGAGTAACAGAAGACGTTCAGGCGACATTCGGAAGCCTGTTCCGAAGCCGTTCGGAGACGTTTCCAAGACGTCTCATCGTGTAACAACAGACATCTTTAAGACGTCTCTGTGCTATCTGGGATTTGTTCGTTAAACTGCACAAGGGTTACTTTCCGGATGCAGACCGATAAATCACCGCATTCATAATAAAAATCAATAGAATCCTACATCGAAAAAAGTTTAGGTACACCGTGGTGAAGAAATTTCTTTTCAAACGGGGGGGGGGGGGGGGGGGGGGGCAAAAAAAACCGAAACACCGATTTTGTTTTCGGCACTTCCCGTAGAATGTCGAGATGTTATCGAGTAAACAAGGGGATCGTTCAGGAAGCTCCCGGACAATTAACAAAAAGCTCAGTGACACGGATTCGCGATTCGATTCGGGGAAACGGTGGACGCGTGCTCGGATCGCTAAAGCCACGGGTAATTTGTATAAATTAACGGTTCAATGGCGGGATACAAACAGCGTTTTAATGCTTCGCAGATTGGCGAAAGTTCCATTGGCCAGGGATCTGATGTTGTTATCGTACAGGGACAACAGCGTCAGACTAGAGAGATCTCGGAACAGATCGGTCCGTATGCAGGATATCTCGTTGGCGTTCAGCAACCTGGAAAGGTGATTTCTCTATGTATATAATTGCATTTTATTGTACACGATACAAGAAAAACTCTAATTTGTTCCATTGTTCGCCGGTGTTAGAATTTTCATCGAACAGAGCACGAATTTGCAAAAAAATTGAACATTGTATAATTGCATTTTATTGTACACGATACAAGAAAAACACTTATTTGTTCCATTGTTCGCCGGTGTTAGAATTTTCATCGAACAGAGCACGAATTTGCAAAAAAATTGAAGCGCTCAATTGAACATTTTATAATTGCATTTTATTGTACACGATACAAGAAAAACACTTGTTTGTTCCATTGTTCGCCGGTGTTAGAATTTTCATCGAACAGAGCACGAATTTGCAAAAAAATTGAACATTTGCGGACGTGAAATAAGGTCGTAAAAAGAATTGTTGTATTTAATGGTTGTTCACTTACAGCACTTCCAGATTTGTCAGTCCCTGGAACATACCGCTTGGCAGCTCGGTGATCTTGTTCCCGTACAGCACGCTGAAAAATCAACGTGATTTTGCAAAACGTTAACTCGTCAATTGTGCGAACACGTCATGCGTTTTATCTGGGCGTGTGCGTTTCGTACGTACAGTGATTTCAGGGATTTCAGTCCGTGGAACGCATCCGCCGCCACTTTTTTGATCTGATTGTTGCTGAGGTCGCTGCGAACGGATAAATGGAAGAATATCAAACGTTAAACGTTATCGGGGCAGCGCGCGCGCGCTCGCGGCCGCGATTTTAATATGCAACGCCAGAAACGGATAAATTGCGAACGTCACTCACATGCTGCGCAGCTTCCGGTACGGGGAGAAAGCTTTCGGCGGGATCTCCGTGATGCTGTTCTGCTCCAATCGGCTGTGAACGATTCGAACAGAGAACAAATAAATTAACAAATTGTCGATCGGCGCCGTCCGTTTCGATTCCGCCGAGCAACAGTTGCCAAACGATTCTGATAGCCGATTTTTATTGTCGTATTCGAGCGCGTAGCGCGATGAACGAATCGATAAGAAAATTCGCGAAATTTCCCGACAATCGGACAAGCGTTCAAACGCGTTTTGTAAAATTAGTGCAGCATCGATATCTTTAAAAATATTATTATTATTATTATCCTTTTATACAAATGTTTACAATAGAAAATATTCATTAAAAAAGATAAGAAAAAGAAAGTCTTAGCATAAAGTTACATAGGAATGGACATGCTGAAAGTTACAGGAATACATTATATCACATACAGGGTGAGTCACCAAACGTTTGTACCTGAAATATCTTTGTTGTTTCTAAAGATACGTAAAATATGGTAAGGACAAAGTTGAATGGTACAATGGGGCTGACAGGATGCAAAAAAAAATTTTGTTTTTATGTCATTTTTTTAGAGATATCAAGGTCACCTTGACTTTTTTAAATGGAACCACCCTTTTTTAAACAACTACAATGATAGTCCCTTTCATTAGGAATTCAGTGACTATAATTAGTCCAAGGTCATTCAAGGTCACAGACAGAGAAAACGTATAAGATTTAGAATATGCGCTCTAAATGTTTCGGTAAATACGCATCGTAGCGTTTTGTAACTTGATATTGATTGTTAATATTGTTTATATTACAGTGATCTAACATTTAAAATCATCTGAGAGTATATTTACTATTTACTACAAGTCTCAAACATGATAAACGTATTCTGCTTTCATATTCTAAATCTTATACGTTTTCTCTGTCTGTGACCTTGAATGACCTTGGACCTTGGAATTCCTAATGAAAGGGACTATCATTGTAGGTGTTTAAAAAAGGGTGGTTCCATTTAAAAACCATGAAAAAAGTCAATATTACGATATAAAATGTTAGATTCAGCTGTGATGCGATCTTATTAACAAATAAAATACATTGCGTTCGGAGAATGCCGATTTGCAAATAAAAATTGTTTCCGGAGTAACTGTTTGGAACATCCAGTTCTCGCCGGTTAACTGGAGAATGGCGCGCCACAGTGGCTCGATTAATTGCAAAGTTTCCGTCAATATCGCGTCTCGAACTCGACGAAAGGGAGATTTGGCAACTGTGCGGCGAAGGTAGGAGACAATCTCGTTTACGAACAGGTCGATGGTGTCCTCGGGTAGGTGGGTGGGCACTTTCGTCAAAGAATTCTCCCTGCAGTCGACGATACCATTAGCGCATCTGCACGGATGCGGGCACTGCGGTTCCGCGCTGCATTCGGATCCTGCGCGCTCAACCGGACCCGAACACTTGAACTCGTGCTCCTTTGTGGAAACGCAAGAATTTTTAGTCAAAGAGGAACGCCAGTTTGAAACTCTGCTAGGTGATAATACAGCAGCAGTAGCAGTAGCTCGAGACCGTTCGAGTAAAAGTTAGAGAGCTGTAACGTTACGTGCGTCGTCGAGCGAGATAGCAGGCCCGTGTTTAATTAATTGGCCGCTGATAAAGTACCGGTCGACGTTTCACCGACTTTTTCGGGAACTCTGACGACGAATTAAAACTTTCCCCGCTGCGGTTACTTTGCGGGCTTCGTCGTTCGCGAGATTGAACCGAAGAAATTTCAACGAGAACGTAATTTCAGGTGTGCGATAACGTATGAAAGTTTAAAAAGACGTTTATGAACATCGTAACGCGTCGTCTCGTAAGTAATTAATATTTTTCGCAGAAAAGAATGATAATTGTTTTTAGCGACATTCGTACCTCTAGATCGGCAATACTTCGATCTTTCAGCTGAATCGGCGAGGCGCAGCGTGTGTGTTGGCCTAATCGAGGATACTTCTTCAAATGACGTGCCAGCCAGGCCAAATGACAGTCGCAAGCGAGCGCGTTGTCGACGAGCTTCAGCGTCCGTAAATGAGACAGCCCGTTCAGCATTTCCTTCCCCAGCGTTGTCAATTTATTGTTATTCAGCATCCTACACAATAATAGATAATAAATAACGCGTGCATAGAAGAAATTAAATAAATTAAAGTACTTCGTAAACGATCTACAGGCGAGCCGAACGAACAAAATTTGTATATTATTTCAATTCGCTTACAGTATTTCCAGATCCTTCAGTTCTCGTATCGACGCTTCATCGATGCAGGTCAGCACGTTGTTGTCGAGAAGCCTGGAAAATCGAATGATTCATGTGAGAGAGAGAGAGAGAGAGAGAGAGAGAGAGAGAGAGAGAGAGAGAGAGAGAGAAAGAGAGTGATAGCGCGGCGGCCACCGAGTTTCACTCGGTTTCAAAATTTAACCGGCATTTTATATCTTCGTCCAGTTTTACGTTCGATTTTGTATCAATAAATTACAGTGCGGGGGCTTCGATTCGCGAGACAGGGCCGGCGTCTCTTTTTATATTTTTAATACACGGCAGAGTCGATGGGCGGATTCGAGGAAAAACCGTCGCGCTATAAAAAGCCGGTACAGCTACAAGAACGGTAATTAATTATGGACCGGCCCCGAAGAAGGCAGTAAAGCAAGAAAACCGAGTGCCGCGAGAACGAGCTTCGAAATGTCCATTTTATATTCCTTCGAACTATCTTTTTACGCCGGGGCGGCGCGGCGCGGCGGAGAATTTTAAATTAAAGCGGAATTAGCTTGTCTCGCATCGACATGTCCGACCAGGTCAGGATACGCTACTTAACCGGGAGTGATATCGTTGACCTATTCCACTAGCTTAACTCTTTTTCTCGCGAGCGACCCTCTAATTACAGCAGGGAAAAAGTTCTTCAATATTCCGACGAGTAAATACATTACACGGCCCATGGCGACATTAAACGCATCGGTTGCTTCAGCAGAAATAGTTAAATAATAAAGCTAAACAGCAACTAATTCGAGAATAGTTTTCAGTTAGTGTTGGAACATTTTAATAAATGAGCCGAACTATGTTACTTTTGTGTGTGCATATCTTTTTATAAAAGTGTAGTTTAAAAATTGACGACCATAGCCGAGGGTTTAGATGTTTAATAAGAAAAGAGGATATGTTACTTACAAAAATTTCAGGGACGAAATTCCTCTGAGCGTCTTTGGTCCTATAGTGGCAATTTGATTGTTACTGAGGTCCCTAAAACAGAGAAATAAACAATATTTGGTAAAAATGTTTAATCGAGTATAAGATACGTCTAGAATCGAAGCTCTCGATTAGGAACATATTATTTATAAACTTTCGGCAATTTTGCCATTTTAAAGCAACGTCTCTCGACGCTCTGGACGCAACAAGGGAAAAGCAATGTTAGGTTCGTCGACGGCGTGTGGCAACAAGCGAGTCGATTACATAATCGAGAACGAGTCTCGAAGAAACCCTCGAAGACATCGATCAATTACTCGGCAAAGTTGCATGGTAATGGCCGGTGCGTCGACCTTTCGAACTTCCCTCTCGACGAGCTTACACACAGTGAGATCGAAGGAGAAATATCCAGAGAGAGAGAGAGAGAGACAGAGAGAGAGAGAGAGGGATACGTGTCGGCGCACTTTGTCCCAGTCAGCGTCGAGTTCGCTCTACATTCTCGGTAAATTATTCAAAAAGTTGCCGAGTGTCACCGCGATCCTACAGATGCAGTGCCTCTGCAGCTCCCTGGGAAATTGCGGCCGTCTCACGTGTGACCGTGTACACGTGCACCGGTCACGTGGCTGGACTATGGATTTCTTTAAGGTTTCACGGGGTCGTTACACCGGTAACGAGTGACCATTTCCTACGGACCTCACGTGACGGCACGGTTTCCGCGAAACCGAAGACCCGTTTCCCTCGTTTCCACCGTTTTCCTCGTTTCCCACCGCCTGAGAACAGTCCCGATGAATATTCAGTGGGAATTTCGTCGGCCCCACGTCCACGTTTCATTCATGCTACTTTTAACCCACTGACGAACGGTTCTTCCACCCCCCCCCCCTTTTTCGGGGAAACCGTCCGATGCAATTTTTATGCGGAAACTCGCGAAAACGTACTCGTCGTACTAACTTCTATACACGTACAGTGACACCCACTAATATTCGGACACTCTTAAAAAGACGATAACTTTTTTAATATTCGATCATACAAATTGGATTTTTTTGAGAAGTTAGAACAATCGGTTTTGTTATGTAACGTGAAAAGAATTTTTGAAAAAATTGTAATTGGTCGGAATTGCAGAGAAAATACTATAAGTTATGTTTTACAACTTTTTTATGTGGCCTCGTATTGAAAATGTAGAAAACACGTTTCGTAGAACTGTATCGATTAAACATATTCTGAAAATTTCATTAAAATCGGTCAACCTTGCAATTAGCTCTAACAATAAATCCAAGGATTCATATATAGACGTTTTTTCCCATATCAACCGATTTCGATGACAGTTTCACAATGCATATAAAGTATTTTCTCTACAATTACGACCAATAGCAATTTTTGAAAAAATTTCTATTCACATAATCTAGTAAATTAATTGCTCTAACTTCTCAAGAAAGTTCAAATCGTATGATGCAATATCAAAAAAGTTATCATTTTTTCAATATCGTCCGAATATTAATGGGAGTCACTGTATATCAATTTTATCTCGGAACCCTCGGAAGCGAATATTGAAACAAACAGTATCAGTTAAAATAATAGTGATATTACTACTACATTTTAACATTGAAAAGACCACGAACAAATGCAAGGAACTTCCACTCGACTCGAAAAAAACGTGGTATTAATTACCGTGTGCCATTCCGCGCGAGTTTCTGATTACACGGAACCGGTTACACGTAGAATTCCGAGCTCGGATTTAATTCTTTGTGCAAAACCATCTCCCGGTAAGAAACTTCGATATTTTTTTCGCTCTTTCTTTCGGCGAAACAGCAGCTTTACGAGCAGCCTGTAGAAAAGAAATTCAAGACTGAATGGAAAAGATACGCGCGCGCGCGCGGCGGGTTTCATGAACCGAACGAGCTCACTTCCGCGTGTGTACACATATATTTGCACATGTGTGGGTGGTATGTAGTCCATCGTCTGAAAAGTTTATGCGATAACCTCCGTTCTGTATTGTAGTGACGAGACGGAATCCGCAGACTTTCACGAGCAGCGCACTCCGAAGAAATTCGCAACGGCAACTGTCAAACATCTTCGTCGAATGTACTGCACGACACATTCCCGAAAAATCCGGTCGAAAACTATTCGAATAAACACGTTGGCAGGCCGAAATTTTGTAAAAATCTGAAAAATCCCTTAATTCGTGCATCAAGACGTTTTGTTTAAGCGGATGCTGCGGCTAGGGAGGCAGCTAAAGAGATTCCTACAGACTGTCCCTTCTCCCACAGAGACATGATTAAGGAAATTAAAAAGGGAAATTAGAATTGGATGGAACACTAGATAGACCAGTTTTCCCCCGTCACATCTATCCTCGATAAGACAGGACCTTCTAAAACACTTCTTGCAGTTTAGTAATGTTTAGAAGTAAATTAAGATGGAAAATGGTAAATAATCGTAATGAAGCGACAACAAGATCAGGAACAACTCTCGATGCAGTGTTTGCAAGACATTTAGACAAAATTGAATCAATAATATTTATATCATATTTTAGCTATCACAAGCCAATTGTTTCAATGATAGAATCATAGAAAAAATAATGAACGATCAAAATTTGCGACGCAAAGAAGGAGAGCGTATGGGGAAGAAAGAGACATAGTGCATAGCATTTCCTATACGCATATTTCCCAACCTCAGCAGTGAGTAGTGGGGGTATATAGGACAGCTGCCAGCGAAACGAAAGCGACTAACGCCAACACCAACTAGATGGTGTTGGCAACGCGCTGGCCTTACTCACCATCCCCACCACTTCCGTTACGCATTTTCGTGTCGCAAAGAACGTCACTTCGTTCTCAAAAGAAGTTTCACTTAAAAAATGACTGTCCATTACTTATTAACAGAAGAGATCAGATAATCGTCACCCGACTATGTATTGGACATACCAACCTCACCCATGTATACAGAATAAAGAAAGATCCCCCACCCCTACGTACTCGATGTTGCATTCCACTTTCGATCGAGCACATTATCCTGAAATGCCCCCTCTATGCGTTCCAAAGAAATCGATTGGATATCCCAAAAAATTTGATAGAGTGCCTCAACGGCGATGAGAGTATAAATCGGATTATATCATGTTCCTAAAGCAAACGGGTGTTTATAAGCACCCTGTAATCGTAGTAGTGGAGTATGCCCGCATATTTTTCTAATGTAAAATTTTGTATATTTGACCAAGTGGTCGCTAATGACCTTGATGTTGATGCGACCTGAATAAATAAAAAAATCTGAATAAAAAAAGACGTTGTTTAATCATCGCCTCCGGCAACGATCGTGCGTGGGCTTAGTTTGTTGGAATTCCCGATGCATCGAGGACGTATCATTGAAATGATTCCCGATGGTTTTGCGCCGACGACGACGCGACGCGACGCGTCCGTCCCCCTTGACGAAACGTGTGATTAACCCATCGCTCGTACGTAGAAAGCCGCGGAGTTTCGAGGTGGTATAAGAGGATGAAACTCCTCGCCGGTAATAAATGGTTTGACACAATGGAAAGGGGCGCGGACACTCGGGCTGATTAGTATCACTCCGTCGTGTAAGCATATTGCGCCGGTTTGAAACGCGATACCCCGGCTATATGGCCCGGCTATGCTCTGCTCTCCGTGGCAACGTACAAGCTCGTATTTACGACGCAATAACATTTGTTCGCTGTACACTTAAGCCGATAATAACCGGGACAAACGTTCCACCGTGTCGCTTTGACAGCGGCGACGCGACCGCGCTGATTTAAGCCGCAGGAACGCATCGTTCGCGAATATTTACGGCCGCGTACCGTTTCGTCGGGAATAAGACAGACTGATTTTCGACCGGCCGAACGATCGGTGACCCGTGAAACGATATCTATGGCATTCCGCGGACCGGAATCATTGTCAGCGAACTACTCGCGCTACTCGACCGACCACGATTCTTGTTACCGGTTGTAACCTGGCCACGGAGCTTTTCCAATTTTATCTTTCGCAGGACGTCGAGACGCTTTGTTCGGTGCCCGCTACCACTGGACATTGAATGCGATACTGGGTTTTAGTATGGCTTGATTTATGGGAGTTGCAAAGACTGCGTTTCTTGAGGTTTCGTTAGGTTTTTCGTGAGGACAGGCTGGTTGGGCCAAGTACGATTTGAATTCTACGTTTCTAACAGGTATTTAACACGTTCGATATCGAGTTTTACGATACGAGAGAAGAAAAATTATCGCGCGACTCTTATGACGTTATCGATACGTTCTCGTTTCAGCCAAGCTCCTTATCGCGCTCACACAAAGCACAGTGGCAGCAACATTCGGGATTGAGCGGCGACGAGGAGGAGGAGGGCCGAGGGTCCAGAAGGTCCTTTTGTTAGTTCCAGTGAAGGAGCGGCGGCTACGTCGAAATTCGGTAATTGCTTTCTGGATTGGCTGGAGTGCGGTGGGAGTTTAATCTGTCGGTCTCACGCGTTCCGAAATTATTGAAATACCGTCGAATTTATTTTACGAAAGAGGTGTAGAGAGCTAGACAGCGAGAGAGAGAGAGAGAGATATAGAGTGCGGCTGGATGCGAAATTTCACCACGGAAAATAATAGAAATTCATTCTTCCGCGATCTTGCCAGCCGGCCGACTGAAAAACATCGCCCAGGGCAACGCGGGTTTCAACGCGACGCGACGCGACGCGACCGAGCGAATGAAAACGTCTCGCATCATTTGTCATTACTTTGAGCCCACGCCGTTGCCATGCATTTATAAAATTCCGCCGCGTGACGGTCTGAAGCGACTCCGCCCGGAATAAAATCTGTAAAAAGGGCCACTGAATAAATACAGTGCCGCATTCTTTCCCTGTTCGAGGCTGTATACCTGTTGAGGTGGTTTCTTGCCGTATTATTCAGCTGAATACGTGAATAATTTATTCTCCAGTTTATTTATGTGTTTAGAGAATTTTTCTTTCGCTTGGTTGTTGCAGAAAAATGCGGGGCGGAACGGGCGAATGTAATAGAAAAGCACTCTTGGATTTCGTACGTATACTGTTGCACTGTAAAATGCAACGAATTCGAACTATATGTATTCGTTCATTTTCTTACACCATTGAATTAATATCCGAATACATGAATGATTTACTCAGGGTTTTATTTGTGCGTTTAAAACGTTCCTCCTTCATAAAGAGTCTGTAGAAACATGGAAGAGAATCGATCATGTGGAAAAGGAATTTTGAATGAATGCGGGTGTTTCGTCATGCTCCTATACGGACTATATATTTCTGTTTAAAAATCATGGATATTATTCCGACAAGGCACCGGTGGCCGATCGATATGAAATTTGGAGGATGCGATGAAGAATGTGGAAGGACCTTAAATATAAAATTTTAACTTCGGGAATTTGTTAGTTTTCGAGATGTTTGCGAAAATCTGCAACTACTACACATTGAATTTTCCCTATACGTGCACGTCCAAACCTAACCCAGACAACGATACGACTCGAACTATCTCACATTGGGACCTAAATATCGCGTTTGCACAACACCCCCTAGAAAACAAAGCCAAACAACATCGTTGTGACGTCACCGCTAAAAGGCGCGACGTTCACGATTTATACGCAATGTAGTAAGATTCGCTCAAATAATATACATATTTATAAGCAATAACTTTATTTAGTTTATAATAACATAAAAAAATAAAATATCCAATTCTTTCTAACTATTATAATAATATATATTACGCATAAATATCACGCAACAAAAAATTAATAAATCTATATTTCTACTATACAAGGAGTCTTCAGGATAATTTTTCGGAGCAGTTTGGCTTTGTTTTCTAGGGGGTGTTGGTTTACAACGGGAAAAACATTTACAAATCGCACTGCACTATCATTCATGATACACACATGCATACACATGCCTCAGGTATTCTTATTGTCGCTGAACGAAGAGTTCAAAGCATCGAAAACCTATTATGACAGATTTATAATTGATAAAATGTATCTTCTCAACGTATAAATTGCCAAAGCTAAAATTGAATATCTGACATGCCTATTACTCATAATGCCCACAAACTTTCATCTCGATCGGCCACCGGTGCCTTTCGGTAGTACAGCCCAAATCATATTTGATTTTATTTCTGGGTTTCTTACGTAATACAGGAAAGAAAATTGAGTAGAATACCGGGAGAGCTCGCCCGATCTCTCTTCTCGCGAATGAAGGACTTAGAATTTAGATGCCGAGGGGATCGCCAGCAACCAACAAAGTTTCAACCGCTTGCAAAAGAAAGAGCCGGTTGGTTAAATCTCCCGCAATACCTGCATCGCTATCAATAGAAACATTCTGCCGGTGGTCGTACCAAATTGCCCGTTCAAATTAGGAACTTATCATGATCAAGCCGCAACACAGCAGTTCCAAATGAAACTGGCAGAGCGCTAAGAGCCTCGTCTTCCTTTTGCTCCTGGCTTGTCTACGTGGTCGAAATTCGGTAATTGCTTTCAGGATTGCCTCCGGTAAGCAGAGAGTCTAAATCTGCCAGTTCTTGCTATACGTTCACGGCTCACAGCTTTGGAATACCGTGTCAGCGATGCGATATTTCTTCCCTTCTCTAGCTAGCCAGATGGAATCCTCCGTTTTCCTCTCTAGCTCACTTTTTACCATTGCGCGACGCTTCGTTAAAAATATGCCCAAATCTCTTGAAATTTATATTCGGGATCGTAAAGTTTCGAAAATGCGACATTTAGAGAACACGATCTCGAAATTTATTGCTTTTCTAATTTTTCTGTGTGAAAAACCAAAATTATTCTAAACCCTCAATTAAAGAAATACAGCAAGGGGGGCGGAATTAATTAAATCCTGTCGAGTATCCGGCATAAATTCGTAGCTCGCAATATCTTCGGAATATGCTGTATCTCAGGCATCCACTTTTGAATCCATTTTCAGAATCTCCTGAAATTTATATTCGGGATCGCAAAGTTTCGAAAATGCGACATTTAGAGAACACGATCTCGAAATTTATTGCTTTTCTAATTTTTCTGTGTGAAAAACCAAAATTATTCTAAACCCTCAATTAAAGAAATACAGCAAGGGGGGCAGAGTTAATTAAATACCGTCGAGTATCCGGCATAAATTCGTAGCTCGCAATATCTTCGGAACATGCTGTATCTCAGGCATCCACTTTTTCATAGCCAGTCTCCGCGGCCGCTATTTCCTATTTTTGTTTCTCATTCTCGTCTCGTCTAGATACTCCGACCGTGGTCTCTCTGGCGAGCATAATTACAGGCCACGGGTCCCGAGCCAATGGATGGTCAACGGTGAACCGTGCACCGAGACCCCTAACCTATCATCGCAAACGTCTGGTTAACTCGTGCATCGGGAACAGGTCCTGGTGGATCGGGCAACGCAAGACGCAACGCTATCTGTTTAAATAAACCGCGGAGTATCCATTATCGTGACCGACCCGCGCCTGTTGAAAAACCATCGACTTGCTATGCATTTATGTGCGCCGTTTCATTTCGAGGGAATTGCTGCAGAGAGAGATCCCCTCGGCTGGCGCAAGATGGCCGTGTCGGGACGACACGGAATGTCCTCTCGTGTTCAACAATCTTGCCTTGACAATTCATTTTCAGCATTTCGCGGATACAAAGGCGAGAGACGTTTAAGGGGGACGATTTACAAATACCATCACCACTCACACATCGCTAGATCCGCGTATACGTATACGCAAATGCAAGGGATCACGGGGGCCAAAACTGATGGTTCAATATTGCAATCAGCAGTTCGTAACTGGTAAATTGTGTTTCCACCTATTGGTCGAAAATCTTACTATTCAGCTTCTTCTACTGACCGTTTGCCACGACTATAGCGTGACGATCAATTCCTCAAGGTCAAACTACTGGTGCGTCCCCCTTAAAAGCCAAAGGTATCGGAACAAAGGGAGGCTTCGCACGTTGAATCAAACAGTTACCCGGCATCCTCCGGAGTAACCCTCGGCTCTAGGGCAACCCGGCTATCATCCCGTGGAGTGACAAAGAAGCCGCAACACTTCATCCGTCTTCCCCGAAAACGAAAATGAGCGGATCGCGACATCTGAAGCGGCTTCTTCGAAGAAGATCGAGCACCGTCCGAGAGGAATGCGATCCGCCGATTAACTGGAAGGTCGATCCTTTTTTCCCTCGACATTCTTCCCGATCCTGAATCTTAATCAACCGGTGGTTGGGAGGGGCGAACGAGGGTCGAAGAAAAAGGAGGTTCTATCGCGATCGAGAGGAAACAACGCGGGGCTTCCGCGATTTTAGGTCGAATGCTGCCACACTCGACCGAGTCAAAAACACCCAGCGAAAAAAAATCTTTTCTTTCGTTTCTCGCCGGTAGGGACGATTCGAAGGTGGGTTGGGGGGACGAAAAGGCGAAACAAAAGGCAGACGAAACGAGAGGCGGGAAATGGAGATGGGCCATCTATCATCCGGGGAAGACGGCACTCTCTGCCCTCGGACACGTAACCTACAGTCGCTGATGATAAGGCCGGGATCAGCCAGCTTACAAAAGGACGTATTATGTTGCGAGGTTCGGCCAGGTTCTCACGGGCATCCGGACGCCTGATAATCCTTCATCCGCCGCGGATAAGTCGATGGCCACGGCAACGAGAGAAGCCTAACTCTGCGAGAGGGTTGCTAGGAACGATCCACTAAATAGCGAGGTAGCGTGGTCGAGGTGGGCGAACTAATTTTTGGCGAAACTTGTGTGGGAGATAGTCCTTTTAAAAATGTCGAATATGTATTTTCTTTTATCGGCAAATAATAAAGACAGCCGATCTGTACACAAAATAACAATTTTCTACCCGAAGGAAAGAAAAATCATTGAAAGAGTCCCATTCGTAGACTTATAGAGATAGACTGCGTGGCCCGTACGAAACGTTAAAGCATACAATGGCGGCAGGATGTATTTCTATCTCACTCGCACACAGATAGTTGGTGGGGGCTCAGGCGAAAACCGATGAGGGGAAATGTAATAAATGTAATACCATTTTTAAAATTAAAAATATACTTTCACTTAATAACGCACGTGGCACGTGTTTTTTCCTGTAAGCACAGAGCAGCACAGAGTCTATATAAATAGAAACAAGTAGGGGAAGCAGAATCTCTCCCCACCAACTCGTCAATTAGAAAGAGAGTGCACCATCACCAACTATTGCTCTCTCTCTCTCTCTCTCTCTCTCTCTCTCTCTCTCTCACACTCTTTATATCCCTCGCCGCCATTGTGGGCTTCGTACAAGCCGCGCAGTCTATCTCTATAAGTCTATGGTCCCATTCAATTACTGTAGAGCAGTGATAGGCACGGTAGGGGCCCCTGAGTTGCTTACTTCTCCCACCAACCTCGTCAGCTATGGAGGGACGTATGAGGGGGGAAACGAAGGGACTGGAAGGCACGAGGCACCGATGCGCAGCAAAGGTGCGCGCTGCAGAAAAGAGTAGTTGGTGGGGGAAGTTTCTTGACTGCGGCAGTCAAAGATGCCCATCACTGCTGTAGAGCAGTGATGGGCACTGTAGGGGCCCCTGAGTTGCTTCTCCCACCAACCTCGTCGGCTATGGAGGGACGTATGAGGGGGGAGACGAAGGCACCGTTGCGTAGCGAAGGTGCGCGCTGCACAAAATAGTGGTTGGTGGGGGAAGCTTCGCGG
Organism: Lasioglossum lativentre; assembly: GCA_916610255.1. Lineage (NCBI taxonomy): Eukaryota > Metazoa > Arthropoda > Insecta > Hymenoptera > Halictidae > Lasioglossum > Lasioglossum lativentre. Next base: position 7,770,666 of record OU744358.1, on the reverse strand, counting down.
ATCGTTCTTGTCTGCGACGAACAAAAATGCCCATCACTGCTGTAGAGGCACGGTGAAAGCGGAAGCATAATTTCATCAAAGTCTGCAATACTTACAGGCGCTTTAAGTTCATCATGTTGCTGAATAGAAGATCTGGCAGGTGACGTAGCTGGTTATTATTAAGGCGTAGCTTCTCGACGCCTACTAAATCCTGGAAGGCGCCCCTTTCGATGGTGTGAATCTGGTTATTCGATAGCCAGCTGCGAAAGAAATATAAACGAAAATGCACGCAGAAACTTTGTAACTATTATTTCGTCAGAAATTAATGTAATCCGCTTAATCGAAAAGTCAATAATATTTCTCTGTTTGGTCGAAGACCGCCATTTTCTTTATCTCTGGAAGGATTAGTACTTCTCCGCCGTTAATAATTCTCTAGCATGTCAAACACCGCGAGACACCGCAAAATTACGCGCAATGAAACTTTCATCTCCACTAAATTTCCATTTTCTTAAAACAATACAGTCCGTCCCGAATTTCCCGCAAACTCGTTAACATTTCACTCCCAGAAGACTGAGAGTCGCGGCAACGTTGAATTCTATGCGCAAACGTGGCCAAGTAAAGCCGCCCTAACTCGCTTGGTTACTCAACGAAACAGATCGTCTACTCACAGGACGCGGAGCGTGGCCATGTCCTCGAAGTCCGTCTTGAATATCACCGAGATATTATTCCCTTGGAGTTCCCTGGAACAAAGACCAAATACAAATTAATATCTGCTCGATGAAATGCTCGGAATGTACATATACATATACATATAGTACAGTGACTGTAGGAACCATTTCAACGCCAGTTTGCAATTTTTCCGAAATTCTCGATATTTAACCATTTGCACTCGGAGCTATTTTATCTGAAAAACGAAAGATTTTTCATTTTCTGCATATGAACCTGATATAATATCTCATGTAATATGTAAATGTCCACTAGTTTATTATATGGCATAGCAACTTTCAGTGGTGCCTCAGAGTCGCCACCCTAGTGCTAAGGGTTAAACTCTGATCATTTCTAAAGGTAAAAATTAGTAGTTCAAATTGTCACTTTCGATCCATTTCACGTCGGAAGAGGACTCAGTGAACTAATTCCATTTCGAAGAGTTCTTGCCCGGTCACGGGTCCTCGTATTTATTTGACGCGAATAAGTATTTCTGTTTCCCGGTCCGGCAAATATTTGTCTCGCGAAGCCGACCAGCTGCCGTGCCGCGCCGACACAAAGAGGCAACCTTCGGAGGATTTTTATCGCGAGCCTCTTTTTTCCTCTGGTTCTATTTATTCGTTTTTTTATCGTCTCCCGTCCCCCTCGTTCGAAACGTTGTCGCCGTTTACGCGCACGGTCAAAGCGAAACCCCCGAACAACCAACCCCGTGACTGCGTAATGAGTCCATCGGCCCGTGAATCGGTATTCGGCCAGGCCACGGTTTATCGAACGGTTTGTCGCTTTATATTCCGACGATTCTATTTGGAGGCGATCGCCGGGCGTCGTTTTAGAACAGTTTGTTTCCTTTGTTGTCCGTTTTTCTTCGTCGGGATCGTTCCGCGTTTCATATGTTTTATCATTTCGCCTCGCTCGATGCGAATCCAATTTTTGCTAGCCCCCGTTGTCGATTGAAAACATTCAAATACGATAAACACGAAAAATTTTAAAAATTCCCTTGAACGAATCTATATCCGATATTTGAAGATTAATGCTCTAATGGGGTAAACTTTTCCTGCCGAACCCACAGATTTTCGATTGTTACATATCTGATCCTGTACATTTCGTCGAGAAAACACTAAATACGATGTCCCGGACACCACTCGTTTTTGAGTTATGAGCACGTAAAGTTGACTAATTTAACATTAATTTTCATTGTTTCACCTCGGAAAGTGACAGGTATGGGCGCCGCCATATTGATAAGTAGGGAGCTCTCCCGTGTAGTGTCAGTGGCGCCCCCATATCGCACACGTTACGGACAATGCCGATAACATACATATACACACGATCAAGATATTAAAATTTTTCATGCTTACAATTATAAAACCGATACAAAATCTAACCAGAACTAACCCAGACCTAACCCAGACACAATCTCAAACAACTACAACTAAAACTACCCTCTTTCCCAATTCTATAATTCACTGAGTCACTACAAATAAGGAGCTCCCTACTTACCAATATGGCGGCGCCCATACCTGTCACTTTCCGACGTGAAACAATGAAAATTAATGCTAAATTACTCAACTTTACGTGCTCGTAACTCAAAAACGAGTGGTGTCCGCGGTCTGGGACATCGTATTTAGTATTTCCTCGACGAAATGTACAGGATAAGATATGTAACAATAAAAAATCTGTGGGTTTGGGAGGAAAAGTTCAGCCCTCTAATGCAATTCTGTAATTTCAATAATAGCAAGATAAAGAAAACCTGAACCAGGTCGATTGGCCAGCGGGGACAGACTCATTGTCGAAGAAGCCAGAGGGACACTTTTCACGAGCGATCGTCGAGTATCATTATGCCAGTGGCGCGCCATAGTAACCAAGAAGCGTGAATTCTTCCCGTGGAGAAAGGTGGGACGTAAAGGGGGTAGAGCCGTCAAACACAGCCGTCTGCCGCCCCCATCCAGCCAAGTTATTAAGGCCTTATTAAATTGGTTCCTTTTTCCTTCAGGAAGTTTTTTACCTGACAAAAAGACGGCAGACGTGGAGAACAAGTAACGAGGCGAGGCGAGGCCTACTCGTCAAGTTCGCCTCGTACGAATTCTTTCGGCAGCGTTCCACCCCCTTTTTCTCATCTCTCTCTCCCTCCCTGTTCTCTCTCTCTCTTTCACTTTTCACTTCAGTTCTCACTATTTTCTTTTCCGTGGACGCGCGACAACGCGCGGGCAACGCGGAACGTAAATTATTTCCTCGTTTTCGGCGGGGCCCCGACACGCCCCGGTTCAACGACGGAACGAGACGGCGAACTGTTTTTTGCCGGCTCTTTTAAGCCTTGCGTGAGATTTTAATTTCACCCGTGGCGGCCGCGTTTCGGATCGCGTTTCTTCTTTTTCACCCCCTTCCCGCCCCTATTTGTTCGTTTTCCATTATTTTTCGACCCTCTATTTTCCGTCGCCGGGCATTGTCGCCGCGCTCTCTCCCGTCCCTAGCGGAATAATTGCGCGCGGCCAGCACGCCAAAGCACGGTTCGGAAAAGTGGAAGAGAAATGTTGTTGCGGACGTCGAAGTTCAGGGGTTCCCTACCGAATTGTTCTTCCCTCGTGATACAGCAATCGTATAAGAAAACATCGGGTCCGAAATGTTACTTATATCGTGCACAGAGAGACAAGCACAGTATACGGTGATACAGTACCGAACGAATGATAAAATATTTTGTATTTCCATTGATTTATTTACGGCGAGGTCTCCGCGTCGACAAGTGAAACAGCGTGGAAAACAGAAATCCAGAATAGAAATGTGTTTTTCAAGTGCTCTCGGTCAAATTGAAAGATCAAATCACAGACACTCGATTCCGGTGACCGGATCGAGAGCCGATTCGTTGTCGATCCCGGTGAAAAAAAAACGGGAAGAGATCGAAAGAGAAAAAGTGCAAGAGCGGTACGCGCGAGAGTGTTTGAAATGCAATCCCTCTTGATAATCGTTAAATGAAAAAACGTGTTTCGACGGTGGGTAAACAGGGGTCCGGGGCGTGAAAATAAAAAATCGGCAGGAGGAAAAATCGGCGAGAACCGGTGACATCGATCAACACTTGTTTCGCGCGACTACTTGGCGTGACTTTTCGCTCTTCCACGTGCACACGAGGACGAAAATCGCCGCGGAAAAGGACAACGCAAACTTTCCCGCGCTTCCCCCCCCCACCCCTCTGCTCGCAGAACCGTTTTCCAATTTCGCCCGCGGAAAAAAGCTGCCCGCGCCTCTGGCCTGGGATTTTTTTCCCATCGACTATTCGGTAATTTTTGTTTAATCGAAAAACACGCGCGAGCTATTGCCACCCCCGCGACCTTTCTCCGATACAGGCTGATTTCTCGCGAACTTTTTTTTTTTTTTTTACACAACAAATAAATAACCAGCCGCGATTCGCTAACGGTGAAAACGTACGCGGCGGTATCAATAGAAGGGAAACGCGCTCTCGCTGCGTTTCATTGATTCCGCGAAAGAACGCTTGCGGCTGGCATAAATCAGCCATCGATGCAAAATGTTTGCGAAATTGCTGATTGAACGGTGCACCGGTTCGGTTTTGGTCGATGCAACCTTCAAATAATTATACCATCAAATGATTTCGTTCGTTCTCCATCGAACGCGGCGAAAGTACGAGATCAGATTCCACCATCAGCGGGAAAAATAAAATATTATTCTACGAATGTTCAATGGAACAGAAATAATAATTGGTAGCGACGCCGCAAGTTTTATAGTATCGTCATAAAATAATATTATCGCGATCCATTAATCACGAAGCGTGGTCCTCAGACTTTCGACTGGCTATATTAGTATGCGAATTTCAATTATTCTACCATTATATTAAACGAACAATGGATTATTCATTGCTGAACTTGATAAATATAGCAGGGGATAAATTTTGTTTCTCGAGGATTTATTTAATTCAACGTCTCATACTTCCTCGAAAGTAATTGAATCGTATTACACTCATGTACCGTAATTCACCGGTGATAGTGTAATTTGTCGTTTGCTATCTTTGTCGCCGAATGATCCTATTGTAATGTTCATTCGCGGGGAATAAGTAACGACTGGGAAAGTCTAATCTACTTATTGCAGCCGGTTTCGACTGGTAATTAATTCACCGTTAAAGGCAACTTATGGTTCGAGTTGCCGGCTGCCAAGTCGAATAAAATATGACGTTGACTTGACGGTAATGTCTTAATTAGAATTCTCCTTGTTGTATGCGAAATTATTCAAGAAAATCCACATATTATAAAACGGTAATCGAGTTCTCGTATCGTTGGCAAATGTTATTCGAGTTCGAGAAGAAACTCTCTTTCTCTCTCTCTCTCTGTTAAAAGAAATGAAATATTTCCCGTGTGCTCTGCACGCAAAAAGATGTCGATGATTAAAATTGAACATATTTCCCAGCAGTTCCCATTGCGTGCAAGGAAAACGCGATACAGAGAAACGTTATGCAAGATGACCCATTTTTCTTTCATCATAACGTTCTCTGACGTTAGCCGGGGTCCTTTCATCCTTCTATCGGGGCAGCGTCTAATAACATCGTGTTTCACATATTTCTCTTTAATATACCGAGCAAACTTTTTTAATTCTGTTATGGGGAGTTGTAATGCGGTCGAGTTCAACCTTTGCATACTTCAGTTCCGCTGCTGCTGCTGCTACTTCTCTCTTGCGCTCTTTTATGTCATTGAAACCTCCCCTCGGTCTTCCGCTTTCTTTCTGTTAACGCGGAATCGCTACTTTGTGAAAGGTAATGAAAATTTTCTGAGATACCGTCGTATTACATTCTTTTACCGCCGCCGCTTCGCATTATTAAATACTCGCGGCTCCTCTGTGCTGTCGCCGCTAAAATAATTAATTTTGTCAAGTACTCGTTTGTATCTCTTCCAAGTTACTCGCAGTTACCAAAGCAGTTAAAGGTCAGTTTAAATGGTCGAGGGATTTTTTTTTTTAGGATTAACTGTCGGAGCATTCGTAATTTTTATAATCTTCAATGTTTCTATCATTTCTCGAACATAATATTTTTCGTATTGGCTACCGACTTCTATTGTAAATTTTGTATAATTTCCGTACGATGTCGTTAATTTTACGGCTCGATAAATTTGATAAAGGGGAAGCAAGAGGAAAGTGACTGGAACACAGAAAGTTCTATAATGTCGCCGGACCTATCGTTGCAAAGAATAATTCAATTTTCCTGTCAGAGTTTTTACACCAGGCTGCGTTAACTAATTTGAACATTGAAGACCGAACTTTTTAACAAGCTCGAACTTTCCCGCGGTACTCGTAACTCGCTCTTTAAAAATCTGTTTGGACTTTATTAGGCGTTAACGAAGGACCATACTCCTCGATAATTAATGGAAGGTTAATATCTTTTGATCGTTTCCAGATTGAAAATTCCACGGTGCAATATCGATATACCGGTTTCCTGCAATTTCTACCGTTAATATATTATCATCTTTACATTGTAAAATTATTAACCCTTAGCACTCGAGTGGCGACTCAGAGTCTCCACAAAAATTGCTGTTCTGTTATTCAAAATATTGTTTACATTATTAAACAAGTTGGTAGCTAATCAATTACTGAACATTTCAGTATTGTATGAGGTGTTATATTAATTTCATATCCATCAAATAAAAAGAAATCCATATGGAATGGAATTATTCTAGGTCGGAAGAAATGTGCAAACGGATAAGAGAAGAGAAATACGTGTAGCATCTGTTCCTTGGAATTAATACGGACAGTTTTCCGACCAAACCAAACGAAAGCAAATTTGGCAAACGCGGATAAACTTTACGGAGCAATGATCAGCGTTGTTTATCGGTGGATCGCATCGAAGGTTCGCTAATAGTTTCGCAGAAGACGAGTAGGCAGCATCCATCAGTCAAGTTCCGCGAATCAAAGGCCGTATCCGTGGCCGCAGATCCCATAAATCGAACGAGTGCTAATGACCCGGTCATGTCCGTCTCCGTTGGCCAGGAATAGTCCGATAGTCCCAGTTAAATTTATCAATCCCTAAAAACTGATACACGGGACCGATTCCGGGTAGAGTGAACGACCGAGGCGGCGCGGCGCGGCGCGGCGCGGTGGGGCCATCGTTACGCCGCCATTCATAGTCGTCGATGGCATCGTCCACGATGAAATATAGGAGTTCACGGTGTCCGGTCATCAACTAGCAGAAGGGACGGCCATTTCGTTTGCACCCGACAGATTTGTGCTTCCAGGAACGGTAATGCGGCTTTCCGCAACGGTCCCGAGCTGCTGTGTTCAATTAAACTGGCCCGCCATCTTCTTGCCCGAACGATCATTGCTATCGGTCGCTGTTACCCTAACTGCCGGATTCCTTTCACCATTATATCGGCACCGACAACCGCAATCGGATTTTTACACAGGAATTCTATAGCGTTCGATATACGCGAATTTTCTTCGACAGCTTTTTTGGGGGAGATTACGATTTCCGTGGCCCCTCGTTTTCAGGTTATATTTGTGTTCTTGGGTTATTTTAAGAAAAAAATGTATATATAACATGGTGTCGAATCAGCCTGGTTTAGCCGGTAAAGTAGATTTCTTGTTTTTTATAAATCTGCAAATATCCCGGTAACTATGCAAAATATGACAAAATATCAAGAGACCTTTTTTGTAGAAAATTAAATTTTCAATAATTTATGTCGTACGATATTTTTCCATCAGCTGCGCAGTTTCCGAGAATATTTTTATTTCGGTGAATTTGCAGATCAACTGCCTCTCCCCCGAAATAATGTTCGGAGTAACGTAAAGGCTCCGTTCTGAAAAGATCAAATTCTGGAAAACATCTACAATGGGAAGATTATGCTAACAGAAAGAGAGTTAGGGTTAGATCGTGAGAGGAGCCGACCACGCATACGAAAATCCAGGGGTAGTCTAGTAGTAATTTCGCAAAAATTATTTTATTTTTAGTATATTTTTCGTGAAATATGGAATTTTAACATCATTTTAACGTTTTTTGTATAGGAAATTCAATTTCTTACAAAACAGGTCTCTTGATATTTTGCCACATTTCGCATAGTTTTAGGGTTTATAAAACACAGGAAATCTACTTTACCGGCTAAACCAGGCCGGAACAATCAACTTTTACATAATTCGCAAACACGAGCGCACCTCGAATCTTGGTGTACAAAACGTGTAACAATATTTTCGCAAGAAAAAAAAAAACAAGTCCGCGAGAAGACGCAGAAGCGCGCTGTTTGCACACTGGCTACCCCGTTATTTTAGTTCGCCCGAAGCTCACGCAATCGGAAACGCCTTCGCAGCCGTTTAAATCTCCGTCGATGCGGAGGATGTCGTTCATGAACAGGCCGAGCACTTTGTTTACCAAAAAACGCTCGAGCGGATCGCGTCGCGCGTCGGCAAAACGAATAATTCATGCGTGAAAAGTGTCGTGGCATGGCGCGTCGAGCGGCCGCGTTCGATGGGAGCAAAAAACAATCGATCGATTCAATTTATCAAAAGTGGCCGGGTTTTTCGTTCCCCTCTATCTCTCTACCTCGCTCTCGGTATATAAATTTGTCTCCATTTGCGAGGGAACACGCAGGGGGACGCGTCGTCGTCGTCTACACGCCGAAAATGGACTAGCATTCTTCCCCGTTCCTGTCGCGATTATTCGTGAGTAGCAAGCCGAGTGGAAAGCCGTCGATACGTCAAATCGACTCGCTGCCACCCTTTTTCTTCCCTACCGAAGACACACGTGGACTGGCTGGTAAACTCAATCAAGAGATTCCATTTGCATTTCGACGCCGAGCGACTCTGCACACCCTGTTTCGCGAGAGTTACAAGGCAAATGGAACTACCGTTGCTCCTCTTCGACGAGAGAAACTTTTACTACTTTTCGCCTAGACGTCTCTTTATCTTCCCCAAAGTTTCGGCCTGCGACGCGACGCGACGCGGCGCGGGCAGCCCGGAGATGTGACGAGCCACGGATTAGCGCTGCCAAATTGGACCCTCCGTCGCGGTAATCCGGGGAAAACTCTCTGGGAGATTAGCTTGATTTGGCACGCTTTATGGTTTCCTCGGAGGAAGGTGTGCTTTTCTTTTTATGTGTAATAAGCTTTACAAGTGATCGTAAACTAACACAAACTTTTACTCCAAAATATGGGTAAACTTTACCTCCCGAACCCACAGATTTTCGATTGTTACATATCTTATCCTGTACATTTCGTCGAGAAAATACTAAATACGATGACCCAGACCGCGGGCACCACTCGTTTTTGAGTTATGAGCACGTAAAGTTGACTAATTTTCATTGTTTCTCCTCAGAAAGTGACAGGTATGGGCGCCGCCATATTGGTAAGTAGGGAGCTCTCCCGTGTAGTGACTCAGTGGCGCCCCCATATCGCACACGTTACGGGCAATGCCGATAACATACATATACATTACAATTATAAAACCGATACAAAATCTAACCAGAACTAACCCAGACCTAACCCAGACACAATCTCAAACAACTACAACTAAAACTACTCTTTCTGAATTCTATAATTCGCTGAGTCACTACAAATAAGGAGCTCCCTACTTACCAATATGGCGGCGCCCATACCTGTCACTTTCCGACGTGGAACAATGAAAATTAATGTTAAATTACTCAACTTTACGTGCTCATAACTCAAAAACGAGTGGTGTCCGCGGTCTGGGACATCGTATTTAGTATTTTATCGACGAAATGTACAGGATAAGATATGTAACAATCGAAAATCTGTGGGTTCGGGAGAAAAAGTTCAGCCCAAAATATACTCCTGTACGGATGGTAAAAAAAAAAAATTATAAATTATATAGAGAACATAATAAATACGCTTGCAAAGAATGCGCCTATTCAAGAGTATCAGATCGATTCCACGGAGCAGAGTTTCGCAAGAAAATTATTGAACTGTAAATCTGATAATATCGGTCAAACGTAGAATGGTATGATAGCGACATTAAAAACGGTGTTTGCGCTAAGCTCGTTACAAGATACGGTGTAATGTAGTTGTAATTAGCGAAAGAGAAGGATGTAATACACTTTACAAGTGATCGTAAACTAACACAAACTTTTACTCCAAAATAAACTCCTGTACGGATGGTAAAAAAAAAAAATTATAAATTATATAGAGAACGTAATAAATACGCCTGCAAAGAATGCGCCTATTCAAGAGTATCAGATCGATTCCACGGAGCAGAGTTTCGCAAGAAAATTATTGAACTGTAAATCTGATAATATCGTTGAAACGTAGAATGGTATGATAGCGACATTAAAAACGGTGTTTGCGCTAAGCTCGTTACAAGATACGGTGTAATGTAGTTGTAATTAGCGAAAGAGAAGGATATCGGAGCTCACCAGGAATTTCGCAGCGGAACGTAATGAACCAGTTATTATGCAAAAAACAAAGTACCCGGATAGTTAAAGATCCATGATAGGATAGCCGATAACCGGTGCCCCTTTAGAATCGAATTATCGCCGTATCATTGAGATATTTGTACGTGAAAGTTGTTACGTCGAACACCAACAAGAATTATAGAACGGTTCGTGCGCGCCATAAGCTTGTACTCGATACTGCATTATCGATAGATATACTGTACTATACTAGCGGCGGAGTCCCAGGAACTTTGCCCACTTAATAAGTTCATGGAGTTAATAGCTCCATTACAGTTTCTCGCCACGCGTCTTTTACTTCCTTCTCCTTCTGTATGATTTTGCTGATACGTCGAAACTCGATAATTTTCTCACAATGTTCATCTAGCGGCGAAAACTTCCACTTCCGTTACTGGCACGTCCTACGAGTTACTTAACCACTGCTCCGTTTCTACAGTTTCTGTCTATTTTTCTGCAATGTCTTGTTTACTTTCTTCTCATTCTAGACGCGAGAACATTGCCCGAGTGAACACTGTGATTATCGCGGAATTGATCGATGACGTTGTAATTGATCGAACTGGTCCCCTCTATCTTCTCTTTCGGCAAACTCTTCACGGCTAATTTTATCTTTTCACCAAACAGTCATTTTTTACCGGTCTATTAAGGGGGTCATCCTATGTGTCAGGTGCAAGAAATCGAAAAATTTTTTTTGTACAAATTGCTTCTATAACATTCCTAGAATATGCAGGTAAAAGGATATTTCGATATTTGAAGCCGTTCGATTGTTAAGTATGTCAAAGTATTCAAAGAGTGTCAAGTATTAATAAATAACCAGTGAAATGTCAATCAGCTGGACATTAATTTGTGCTGGAAGAAAGTGCATTCGAATTAACATGCACTTCGGAGCATCGAGCCAAGACAATTTCTCAACACATAGCAGACTAATGGTGAGTTTACATTTTCTTCGTGTAAATTGTACTTGAATTTTGTATGTATTGTACTGTATTATTCATATTGGCAACCATGATATCTCAAAAACTACTGAACGGATTTCGCTGAAATTTGTATGGTATAGTCAGCACATCTATAGTTCTCGCCCGTACCAAAATATTTCTGATATCTGCTATAGTTTTTTTTTTATAAGCTGAAAAAGACGTTTAACGTTTAAAACCGTGCCAAAAATTCAATTTTCGATATATTTATATTATTTTGGTACCGGCGATAGCCGCTGGTCTACAAATTAAAATAACGTTGTTTTTTACACATGAGTGTCTTCCAAACGGTGTAAAGTCGATCCAACTCGTTATTTTGGTTTGAAAAAATTCTGAGACACTGTTAAAATATCAACAAATATGTGGTAAAAATTACAAGATCGTACGTCTTAACTGTTCTTAAAAAAAAATTCCCAAAGAAAGCAAGAAAAAGTAGCTCTCACATGGGATGACCCGCTTAACCCCAAAGATTTCGAGCGGAGCGCCACGGACCGTAATGAAATAAAATAAAAATTGTTCATGCCAATCGTAAGAAACCATTCGTCGGTTCGTGTAACATTTTACGGTCACAGCCGTGACACCGAGTGCGCCGATAAAATTAATGATACACTTTCGACGCAAGTAACGCTATACTTCATTGATGCGAGAAGATGCGTCGGACAATGGTTCTCGGGAAGACCCCGTCCGGCCATCTAATATTAAGTGGACAGCTCCGGCATGGAGCGGCGGCGGCGGCGGCGCGGCGTCCAGGTAACAGATTCATAAACATTCGCGTCGATAGGTAATTTATACGAGGCTCGCTTTATTACGACACGCCATTTCGCTGAGGGAACTCTCGGATTCTACGCGTGGGCGTCGAGGCACCGGAGCATGTGGTCCCTATGCAAATCGCGCGTAACATTTATCGAATCGTGACCCCAACGCGAGGCGCGCCACCGCACCGGCACACATTCGCAGAAACCCGACGCGCGTTGATTAAGAGGAAAAAACAGGGGCCAACGATAAGATCGGCGAAGCGACGGACGCCTGAGAAAGAGAGCCCGGGTACACGAGACGCCGTTCATTGTCGGCTGATTGTACCTTTCGAATCGCGTTAACCATCGATCCCTCGACCTGTTCTCTGCCCCTCCCACCTCCGCCACTTTATCTCACGTAGCACGGTGTTTCATTTCACTTTTTACCATCGCGCCGCAATTTATTTATTTATTGGCAATTATATCCACGCGTGATCCGTAACACACGTATCGCGACAATTTTAAGTGGCAAGTAACGCAAGTGTTCGCCCGGCTTATAGTAAGCGTTGTATGTAGACATTCGTTGGCTCATTTTTGAGGCTAGCAGGATAACGCGCGTTCCCTCTAAAAGGAGGCTGCTCTTTATTGCTCATAAAAAACTCATTGTTCCTCTGTAAGTTCCAGCCATAAGCTGCTCGGACCCATTTGGGGATCACGGTTGTTTAACGCGGCCACTTCTTTCCTTCGGATACTTCTCACGTTCTTTTAAGACCGGCGTGTTCCTTTCTGCGTTACTGCCCAACGCGACAATGTATTATAGTTCGCACTGCTCTTCGAAAAGTGCTTCGAATGGGACACGTTCGACGGATAAAATAAACTGACGCGAAAATTCTTTGAAAAATTATTACGAAAAACGGAAGCGAGACGAACGAGATTTAAATCGAACGGATCGATGCGGTACGAAAATTAGATTTTTTTTCTTTTTTAGTAACATAAAACAGATGGCTTGTATATAGTGGCATAAGTGCCACTTTACCAGGGTGGAAGAAGATTTGTTAAAAGAGAGTGGTGTTACCTTTATAAAGATATGGGTTGGAATATAGCAAGCGAAAATAGGTGGGGAGTAAAATTTTCAAAATAGCTCCGAAGTGGGATCGATGCGGTACGAAAATTAGAAGGCAGTCGAGATCAAATAATAGGACCAGGATCAAATTAACGCGAACCACGGAGAGAGGCGGCCGGGTTCTGGAAAAAGCTCGGATAAAAAGCACAATTGCGCGAGGCTGGAACACGCAACAGGAGCAATTCTCTGATCTCTGTCATCGCGGCCAGGCGAACGTTGCTGGTCAAATAAATCGAGAGCGGGCTCACCGGTGCGGGAACAATGAAACCGCCAATCGTCGGGGGGACAATGAGAGCGGCGATTAGCTTAGACGAGGAGAGAAATTGTGTGTGTGAGAGAGAGAGGGAGAGGGAGACTACGTAAACGCGACAATTAGCCCAGAAACGGCGTGGAAAAGTCGCGAGAGCGTAATAACAAAGAGGAGGGTCTGGATATGCAGTCGGTGGAAAGGGGGCGTGCAAAAATGTGGTCGCGACACGTGCAATTTTCTGATAGGCTATACGCGGAAACGGGGCTCTTGCCATTTATCTGGAATTTGAAAGTCTGATGTCCTGCGACGCGGCCGGAAGTGTGCGTTCGTCTTTTGTTGGACGCAGTGTACAGGGTGTATAAAAATTGTATGTCACGACTACCATAGCGGAGTCCTGTAACTCTGGAGCGGTGAAGATCTGTTTAAAAAATGGACCGCAAAATTGACCTGGACCCTTACTTTCAGGGTCAAAATTGTGTTTATCGCGTCGTATAGTATTCGTCGCGAGGAACAATAGTCTGAAAGGAACAATGGGTCTCGAATCAACCGTTCTTTTAAACAACGACTTTGAAGTTTCGTAAACTAATTTCTTCCATATGTCTACAGGATGTCCCAACATGGTATGAACGTGGAGGGGATGATTCTACATGAGAAAATAAGTTGAAAATACGGGATAAATTGTTTTCGTTTGACGCTTTGTTTTCGAGAAAATCGAGTTTAAACATCCGTCGGGTTCGCGTGCTATAGTATAACGCAGGAAGTAGAATTGGTTGGCCATGATCAGACGCGTCAAACGATTGCTATCGAATAATCCGCGTACTCGATACATTTTCAAACTTGATTTTCTCGCAAAACGAAGCTTTGGATGAACAAATTTCATTGTATCGACTTAATTTTTCATGTAAAATCATCTCCTCCTCGGGTGTTCCATCAATACCGGGACACCATATATAATTTTTATACACCCTGCACATTATGCATCGGATTACGAGGAATATGGACATCATTATAGATCGTAGATCCGCGACACCGGTGCAAGAGCATACGCCTTTGTGAAATGGTTTTGCCTAACGAATCGCCTGTCGCCGCGGACAATGCTCGCGGACAACGCCTCGGATACGTGTCCACGTGACAATTCTCCTGAATCGTGGATCCTGCGGAACGATGACGGGCCAACGATCCGCGGAGGAGCCAAGAGCGTAAAACCCGGTCAACGCAACGGATCGATCATCGCCGGACCGGTTCCGTGCGGTAGCCGCTCCGATGATTCGATTTTGACTTGGGCGAACAGACACCGACCAGTAAGTCCTGCGGACAATGCGAGCCCCGTCACCGATACACCAGTTTCTCTCGCAACTTTGCTACTGTTTCCACGACCGACCAGTGAACCAGTTGCCGAAGTCGGTTACGCTGCGTGTCCACTTCACCGTCGCTCCCGAGAGTTGTTAGTTCCTCGAGAGCAGTGCAGTGTCCGGAAAGTTAGTCGAGAGTGGTTTGCTGTACGCTAATTTCCCTGTTGGGCGCGGCGTTTGTTTATCGGTGACCCTTGGATCTCGGTATACAGGGTACATACACCTCCTCGAAGGGGGATCATTCCTGCCGGTCATTTGAAGTTATTTTTTGCTTTCCTTTGGGAGCCTATTCTCCAGCAGAAAAGGGACAAACAATTGGTGTTTTATCGTGCACTTGTTCGGTTGTTCGAACTTGAGGAGCGTGTGTAAGGACACTGTTGTGCGCGCCGATTACACTATCGACTCTGACGCTAACGGAGTCGATGTAAAAAATATGAATCTTGTGGTATGAGCCTAGTTGCTTGACTGCCTTCACTTGACTGACTCTTCAAGCTCGAGTCCGTTTGGAGCTACCCTCGCTGCGAGTGGGGAGTAAGAATCCTATATCCTAATTGGTCGGCGTCTTTTCGCGAACTCACCCCTCGAGTATGGGGGTGGTTCGAGGTGACCGCGCGGTCCCTCATTTGGTGGGCCCGGTGGGTGTTGTAAACCTGGGCCAGGTACAGTGCAGTAAACCTTGGCCCGCCTCCGTTGCTTTTATTGCTAGTGCAATTGGGAGGATGGCAGACTGCGCATAGACCGAGGTCTGCCATCCAGATGTTTTTTTATGCAATAAAACATCTGTTTTCGTCTTGGGACGGAACAATTGGGGTTGCAATCAGACCAATCGCACACATACTTCGCTCGAGCAACGTGTTAGAGCCACGGGAGGTTGCGAAAGGTGTGAGATTTTTCTCTGGGCACGTTTTTCGCGGTTTTCGCCCGTGTCTGTACCTGGGCTATTTTCGCGGCGCGGTGACGCAAGGATAATACATCACGCGGCCCGCGTCCTCGCGCGTGTCGTCATGTTACACGCTGGGAACAGCGGTCCCGCGATTCCCGGTCCCGTGGATCGTTAATATTTGATTTTACTGGGTTGACGTCGCGCGTCGAGGGTGGGTGGCTGGCGAAGAGAGGGTTTCGTGGGAGAGGCGAGAGACCAGCCGCTAGAGAGGGAATGAAGAACAACCGGACGGTTACGAGCGAAAAAGAAACCTCCATCTGGAGGCGCGCCAGCTCGATAAATTCAGACGCTAGTTTCGCAACGGTGCACGGTGCCCGGGCATTCCAGAAGTCACGGTATCCTTGTTGCAGCTGCGTCTTCGTCGGCCGGATGACAGGTGAAAGGTATTGCAAACACTACGGCCGCGCGGGCCCGGCCGAGCAATAAAATCTGAATGTTATGATACGGTGAAGAGGAAAGATCAATTTTGAGCCGCGCGATCTACGCCAGCACGCGCTACCTCTCTCGTCTTATCTATTGACCACCGTCGAGTAGTGATGGGCCTTGAGCATGTTCAAGCGGTATCGATTTCTTGTGACAAAGAATCATTTATGCAAGCATGTATGGTAAATATTACGTTTAGGGGGAGGCAGCTCCGAACTAGCAATAGTTGCAATTATCTCGAAAACTAAGAGCACCGGGTAGTTGTAATGACAAAAGTTGTTCAGAATGTTGTTCTTGACAACATATGTGAAGGTCATCGGAGCTGCCTCCCCTAAACGTAATAATTACCGCATGTATGATTCTCTGGGTATCAAAAAGTATCGATCCCTAATGATAGTTGCTCAGAAGCCTCGATCCTTTATAAGTAGATCTTGGATGGCTTTGTTATCGATACTATCACAATCCTGTGAGGTCGAGTCGACTGAATGACAAATGTTATGTTTACTAATATCAAGCGTGAGAAAGGAAAATATTATGTTGGTTCGTTCAAAATGGTGAAGACTTGAATTGCGAATGTAACGATACCAATTTCATCCAAGACGCGATACCAATACTACTTGGTATGATTTCGGCATCTACTGGTATCACAGATCGACTACAAGTTCCTTATCTTTTGATACATATGGAAACACCCAAAAAAGTACTTAAGTGTCGAATTGTTTGAAGATCGTGAGAAAGACTTGTATCACGCCCATCACTACCGTCGAGGCTGAATATGCTGTCGAAGGCCCGGTGCAAGCTTAGAGGTCACCGGAAATTGTTCGCTGCTTCGGAGAAAATTTGTTAGTGTACAGGGTGGGGCATTCATCCTGGCCACCTGGACTATCTCAAAAACTAAATCCCGGAGAAAAAAATATTTAAAATAAAAAGTTCAAGTCAAGGAGTGAAATTATTAATAAAATAATTGTCTTTCCGTTCAATTCAGATTGTTTTCCCTGATGAAGTCAATATTATACAAAATGTTTCAAATAAAATCTGTTTGCTTAAAGTCGTAGATTTAGAAACTGTAATAAAAAATAAATGTTTCCATTTGAAAAAATTAAGTTGACCTTGGAATGACCTTGAAAACATGATGGAAATTTGAAATGGATATGACTGCTGCATCAGCCCCTCCTTGACTTCAACTTTTTATTTGAAATACTTTTTACTCCGGGATTTTGTTTCCGAGATATTCCAGGTGGTCAGGATAAATTCCCCACCCTGTATATTCCCAACGCGACCATAGTAATTACGATTACTACAATTCTAAGACTTACGAGTCTATCCCACCTGAATTAAAAAATTTGAAATTACCATGACGACTGTTACTCGCCCCGTAACAATTCCAATGAACAGCTCTTAATTAAATCCCACCGGATGTCGAAATACTCCGAACGCTATAATATACGAGCACCGTATAATGGGTCCCAGCGAGTATGCGCCGACACTCGGTCGCATCTTGCGTCATGATCTTCGTAGCTTTGTCTACGGGGACAGGCTCGTTTTCCAGCGCACATTGCGCCGATGAATCTTGTTAGCATCGTACACCGCCTCTCGCGAACCCAGAATTCTTTGAAATATCGTTCGCGTGTGCTTCTAATAGACACCGCGGACGCGGATTTTAATGACTCGTCGGACGATCGTTTACTGTCACGAAGTAAATTGTTGCCGTTCCGCGATCTCCGAATGACCGGACCCGTATATACTATAATTGCGGAATAAATTGTTCCACCGCGTGTATTTGCTGTGCGGCCTTTATACACTTTCCTTTCATTGGTCGGATTCTGGTCTAAATAATTGAGCGATCAAGTGCTCAATGAGTCTCGCGTTACGTGAGCAGTGTAAATGGAGTCACTCTCGACGCTGTTGATTAATCTACGTCGGGGAGTTTCGAAAGTTTCGATGACGATTGGCTTCGCGTTGGTTTGCACGGTATATGTATGTATATATCGTAGCCATCAATGCCGTCCATTACTCGGCGATCGATAGAGCCGCGAGATCGGTCATTAAAGATGCAATCGATAGCATAGTACCGAGAAATTATACGTCACTTGGAAGACCGTCGACTTCGATAAAGTTTACGGAATGGCAATCGGTTGGCGTCAATAAATAAAGATCGACTGCGTGAAATAGTTTTCTAGTTGAAGCTTAATTGTTGGGTAACTGCACCAGTGAATAAACCGGCACCAGTAAATGAACGCTTTTGTATTTTTGTATTTGTTGCTTTTCCATCATTGTTCAATTACTAGAATGTAGTGTTCATTGACTGGTATTTTTTATATTTTTCATTCAACGTTTAATAAAGACAAATAATAATAATTTCATTTTATTTGTGTTCACTTATTTTTGACAAATGAAGTATAGGGAGCCATTTGGCATATATGAGATTCCTTTAATTCACATATATTTTTTTAAATAAAATATCTTCCTGAACAATCTCTTAAATGTTCATTCACTGGTGCAGTTACCCTACCTATTTTTTCTAAACTTTTGCCGTATTCTGCAACATTCCCAGTTTAGTAGCAGACAAGTTTCATGCCATCCCTAATTCTATCGGAAGCTGTGCGATTTTCTCGCAAAAATGAGCAACCGTTCACACGATGGCGCCGCGCCGGTGCGCGTCTATATTTGCGTCGCGACGTCGGGCGTCGCTTAGATGGACCGCCGACAGATGTAATCAAAGTTTGCAGACGACCACTCCTGAGACTGCTCTTCCGGCACTGACCATGTTCGATCTGTTCGTTTTTCGCTCCTGTCCGTCGATACGACGTGCATTTTGCCGTCGCGTCGCGCCGCGCCGCGTCTATGTCGTCGACAGCCCAACGCTTTTGACACCGGAGCCGGCGTCTTGCTTTGATACTTTGTGTGCATGTAGGCCAATCGTATACCGCATGAATAACCATGATCCCGGTGCTACCTGCCCGACGATGACTTATCTCGAGCCTTTAAATGTGGATTAATTTCGCGGGCCGCGCGCGACGAGTAATTGGAGCGCGTATGAATAGTCATGAGGCTCTCGCGACGGTCTCTTATCTTGACCTCCAGCGCGTGGATTAATTCTATTATTTATAAATGGACAGCTGCCTCCAGCCGATCTTCTCGATCTCAACCGAATTTAGGAGAGGTGCGAATTTACCGGGGCACACGTGCCAGATTTATTTCGCGATTGGGAATCGTGGAATGGCTTCCATTAGATCGGGTGAGTTGCGCAAACTTGCTCGAGGGATTCTCCGATTCAATCAATACGAATTTTATTGCTTCGTTTAAGGGGGGAGCCTCTATCTAAAATGAAATATTTTAGCAATTTTTTTTTTTTGCTTACAAGGGAACATATTCAGAGATGAGAATGGCCGATTTTGATGAAACAAATGTGAGCTACAGTTCTTCGAAAAATTTTCGACATGTATTTTTTTTATCGGTAACCATCCACTTTGAAGGGGTGAAAACAGCCCTCAAAGTTGAGAGTGAAAACCATATTTTTTGAGATATCTCGGAAACCAGAGGTCGAAAAAATTTGAATTTCTTTTAAATTGTGTTTTCAATGGGAAATGTAGTCGCGCAAGAATTTTTTAACAAACTTTTTTTCTTCTCAAAAAATGTGGTTTTGACCCCTGACTTCGAGGGCTGTTTTCACCCCCTCGCAGTGGATGGTTGCCGATAAAAAAAATACGTGTCAAATATTTTTCGAAGAAGTATATGTCACATAAGTTTCATCAAAATCGGCGTGTATCAACTGAATATGTTCCCTTGTTAAATCGATAGAAAATTTCCTCAGGAACACGATAAAAAAAAAGATAGAAAGCTATCGGAGATATTCTTGTACGTTATTTTCAAAATAAAGTGAAGAGTTGTATTGATCAGCTCGAGCTTCTCGAAAAGAAGAAATAACGGCTGAAATGCAATATTTTGATAAAGAGGAAGATCTGTTCTATGGCCCCGTATTCGCAGATTAGCAAAAAACTGCGATTTGAGTTAAAACGAATTACGATTTTTTCACAATTTTTCTGTTACACAAACTTTAAACGCATTGTTCTCGAAACGCAAAATTTCGCATGCCGTGCAACATAGCTCGTAAACTAATTACTCGATCTTTATGAAACTTGATATATATATTCTATAAACAATTGGCCTCGGCATGATTAGCTCTGTTTTTTTATTGTTTATTTAAAATATTGTTATTACCAATTATTTATATCAGAAAACATGGCCATTTTCGCAATTTTGCAAATTTTAAATAAAGAAAAACGTCATGCTGAGCGTTTTTGCACAAACTAACGATTCCATTTGGATTTTTTTGTATCAGATCATTTTTGTGCACGCTGCACGGCGCATTTGCAGGATGCCATTTTGAAGCCGTCATTCCACCATTATTATTAACAATTAAACTTAAAAAAAAATATTTTTTGTTACACTATAACATCAATAAATGATATCTGACCATTTTAAATCATTCTACGCATTATATTAAAAAAAAAAATTCTTGAAAAACAGGCCATTTACATAGGGCTCCCCCCTAAATCACGGGACGTCTGATGTTTAATTTTGATTGTCGACGCATGGATCTTTGTATACAGTCAAGTTTTTTGAGTTCTAGTCTTCTGAAGTAGTAATTAACGAATAAAATTCTGGCATGCATGATCGTTTTAGAGCATGTTACAGCGGAAATCAGAAAACGATACGCGTCGGTGCGGGACCGCGGGTGACGGCGGGGTTGGTTTTGCGGCGGAACATTAAAGTTGCCGTTAATTAGGCGGGTCGCGTTAACGGTAATTAGTCGACGCGCGGCGAGAGGCGTCGTGTCGCGGCGCCGTTTAGATTTAGACGCCTGATTTCCGAGCATGAAAGCACACTGTGCCGTGCACCGCACGCACCCTTTCAGCTCTCGCACGCCCTCTCACCGCCTCTCTCTCCGCTCCGCTCCACTCCACTCCGCTCCTCTCCGCTTCCATCCGCTCGGTTCAGCTCGCCGCGAGTTCATCACGCGTGTTCATCACGCGTCACGCGCGCCGCGAACGTCGTCCGTGATTTATCAACCGCGACGCGGACACCCGCTGCAAATCATAACAACCGTGACAACCGCGGAAAGTTTTCGGCGGAAGAGGGGACCATGGGGGGAGGATGTGGTCCGAAAGGGGTAAATTGTTCGATCCCACCATGCTCTCGCAAATTTTCCAGCCCACCGTCGACGCTGGTCGCCATTGTTCGCCGCGTAACGTCGCGTAACGTCGCGTCGCGTCGCGTGGTTTCGATAATAGTCCAGACCTCTCGGAGATCAACAATTCTTTTCGGCCAAAATCTAGTGCTCCTTTAACTTATACCTTCAAGAAGTTTAAACATTTTCTCGGATGTTATCATAGTAGGGTAACTGCACCAGTGAATAAACGGGCACCAATAAATGAACGCTTTTGTATTTTTGTATTTTTTGCTTTTCCATCATTGTTCAATTACTAGAATGCAGTGTTCATTGACTGGTATTTTTTATATTTTTTATTTAACGTTTAATAAAGACAAATAATAATAATTTCATTTTATTTGTGTTCATTTATTTTTGACAAATGAAGTATAGGGAGCCATTAATGTTCATTCACTGGTGCAGTTACCCTAGTAAGAAATTATTATTATTATTACATTTTTATTTACGGACCGAAGTCCTTTTATACAAATGTTGACAGTAGAAAATAAAGAAATAAAAAACACAAAGAGAAAAAGTCTTAGCGTAATATTACCCAGGAATGGCGTTGCAGAAAGTTTCAGGAATACATTATATTACATATATAATCATATAATCGCACGCAACTTTATCTTAAACGATTGTAACGAACCATTAAAAAAGTCAATGTTACGATTAAAATGTTATTAATCAAATGAAAGATAAAGCTCTGGTCGGATACTGTTCTTCGAGCTGTCAATGTTTCTATGTGGACTGTGTTTGATATTGTAGAGTAATAAAATTGTTATTTTCTTTCTTATAATGTTTATAAATGCCTTAACAACGTAGTACCCACCTATTACCAGGACGAACTCCGAAAAGTTCTACTTAATTGCTTTTTCATAAAATAATATAGCCGATGTCTTACGCTGTCTTACAGACTGGGGTCGCCGCCAAAAGACACACACAGACGTTTTGAAATGTCTTGCAGGCTCTAGCATAGGCATCTCCTGGGGTGTAGAGAGTAGTAAACGGTTCTGGGGACCCCTGCGGTTAGGGTAGCAGACGTCACGCTGTGCCTTTCTTCCGAACCGTCTAAAGTCGCCAAAGACACTCAAAAACGAGTATGACCAGCAAAATACGGTCACAGACGTCTGTGTCTAGCGTCTTATGTCTAGCAGCGCAGTATGAATATACCTTTAAGTAGCTTCTTATCGTAGCATCCCATCAAACGTTAATTCGATGCTTTCCCGCAGTTTGACGTCTCCACTGCACAAGATACTCGCTGCACTTGCGCACACAAGATCACCCTCTCCTTTCATATCGAGATTCTTGTTTCGATAGATTTTTATAGTTGTGCGGGTACGGCGAAACTACTGTAATTACACGATTATTCCACTTCGAGAATGAGCTCTCGTAAAAAGTCGATAAAAGGCAGGATGGAAGTCGGGCCACGGCACGAAGCGGGAATTATATCCTTTCCTTGTGTGCGACGATGCTAATCTGGAGCGAAGGCATGCTGTTCGCGGAGGGAAGAAAAAAAAATATATATATTCCTACGAGAACGAAATTAGCGATTCATTTCGCACTCGCGAGGCCGGGGACGTCAGGACGACGAATAAAATTTTGTCATCCCCCCCTCCACGCACGCACAGCAACGTTGCGACAGCGTTGACGTGACCGCGCCCGCGATCTCGCTTATCTCAATTAACGTCGCTGTTAATATTTCGTCGCAGCCTTCAGGTAAATTGAACGAAAACGCGACACGATTTTTCTAGCCCCCTCGAACCTCCGTGTCACTTCTACCCCTCGCGCACCCTTTTCAACGTTCCGGCACACGTCATTCTGTTAACGCCGCCGGCGACACTTACGGAAAATTTAACGATTTCGCACTCTGCACACCGATTACAGCACTGTGGGATTTTATATATACATATTTACCAGAACAATTAGCAAATTACGCGTACTAAACAGGGGAAAATGTCCGAAGAACTTGAGAACTCTGTTACATTAGAAACAATCGAGAGGTAATGATTTTTACGGATTTTTGGAGTGTTTAAAATACATTCGAAATAGTAATAAAATTTGATACGTGTCACTGCGGATTATCTTTAACAGCTGTGACAGTTATTACGAGGGAACATGAAGCACGACTTAATTCGAGTTTCTGCTAAAATCAACCTATAAAACAAGGAATTTGCATAAACGTATGCGGGGTGCAGTGGTTATTACTGTTTTCAACTCGTTCCTCTTAATCTTCTTTCGTAAATTAATTTGGCCCAGATACTAAGGATATAATTTAGTCGATGTGTCTAGGATTAATTCCATGGTATAATAAAACTTTAACGAGTATCGTCGTCTTTGAGGGAAATGTGGGTTATAGGTGCCATGTAGATGGCGATCTGAACAGTAATTCAGATAGCAGCTCTCTGGTAAGAATAATCAACCATGCAATTATGTACACAGACATTCTAGATACATATCTGGACACTAAAGCAGACGAACAGAATAACTAGCTAGATGATAACAATCAAGCTAACACTATTAATACCTGAATAACAACAATCTTTCTGTATTAACCTGAATAAATAACCTGCATGAACCTCAATCCGACAAAACATCATTTTCCACAAATTCCAATTATTTTCAGTCTTTTGTTAAGAATTCGCAGAAACCATGCAATTATGTACACAGACATTCTAGATACATATCTGGACACTAAAGCAGACGAACAAAATAACTCGCTAGATGATAACAATCAAGCTAGCACTATTAATACCTGAATAACAACAATCTTTGTGTATTAACCTAAATAAATAACCTGTATGAACCTCAATCCGACAAAACTTTATTTTCCACAAATTGCAATTATTTTCCTTTGTTAACAATTCGCAGAAACCATGCAATTACGTACACAGACATTCTAGATACATACATATCTGGACACTAAAGCAGACGAACAGAATAACTCGCTAGATGATACCAATCAAGCTAGCACTATTAATACCTGAATAACAACAATCTTTGTGTATGAACCTGAATAAATAACCTGTATGAACCTCAATCCGACAAAACTTTATTTTCCACAAATTGCAATTATTTTCCTTCGTTAAGAATTCGCAGAAACAAACAGGATCAATGAAGCAATCTCATTAACAACTGTTCCACAATCTCCGGTGATTTTCCAGGGTGGTTCTACCTCGAACGGTGTTAAATAAAGACGAATCAGGTGAAAACGCGAAGAAAATCCGGCGGGTGGCGTCGCGGTAATCCACCACGGCGTCGTAAAACGTCGGTGTTCGATCCTCGACGGAGATCACGAATCGTTTCTGAGGATGATCCAAATGAAGATTTACGTTTCGCCACCCCCGTATTCGTGGCGCACGCGCGCGTATCGCAGCGAGTCTATATACGAGGGTCATAAATGACGCGTCGGTAATAAATTATACCGGAGCAATAAGTAACGAGAAGATGCAAGCTTAAAACCGTCTAAAGCGCCCGTAAAACGAGCGGATTAAGACCCGAAGGGCACCGGTTTTCTTTCCCCGGGTTATTATACCGTCGTTCCACGCCGTCTTCCTTCATATTTTCTTTCCTTTATTTATCCCCCTCCCGCCCACCTCCCCTCTTCTACTCTCTTGTAGCTTTCGTTTTAATTTCATTTCCTTCGCAACGAAAAGTTCTGCCCGGTGAGTAACGCGTTAATCGGGCGGTTGTTATTCATCGGCAACGGGACGAGTTAAAGTGCACCGGCGGCGGCGGCCGTGTAATGTGTTTTAGTTAAAAGCCACTTTTTTACGTAATTACCGGGCCCCTCCATTCCGCGTCAGATACTTTAGACAAATATTTTTCACATTATGGCAGTTTATTGCCGGCTAACGATGCCCGCGGCCACCGGGTTAAAACACGGCCGCCGTAATCTGTCCCGCCGCGCCGCGCCGCGCCGCAGCGCACTGCCGAAAAATTATGCTTTACGCCACTGCGGTACGACTTTCATTCAACTATACCAGGTATTTACGAAGCATTATTACGAGGCGATGATAACCGTCAGCTTGGAGTCTCTGCGAGTTCCCTTTAAACACCGAAGCGCCGGTTTATTTTATATGTATGTATGTACGCCCGAATATCGTCCGACGCTTTGCTCGTCGCTCGCCGCCGCTCGCTTTATGCGAAATCATTCCAGACTTCTGCAAACGGGACGAGATCCGAGCTGGTAGCGTCTTTCTATGGGAGTTTGATGGTGTTGAAACTTTTACGCGCGGTACCCGCACTACGCTAACATCCATGAGAATCTCAGAGGTTTTG
Organism: Lasioglossum lativentre; assembly: GCA_916610255.1. Lineage (NCBI taxonomy): Eukaryota > Metazoa > Arthropoda > Insecta > Hymenoptera > Halictidae > Lasioglossum > Lasioglossum lativentre. Next base: position 7,745,314 of record OU744358.1, on the reverse strand, counting down.
ATGAATGGACTTGGAGAAGTTTACGCAAACGCTCTCCCACGTGATTTTAACACTTGAAGGCGGTTGATATATATTTGTAATAATTCATTGTATTATTATTTTAGAACTCGGCTTAATTGTTCGTTTTTAAGAAGCGTACTATAGATTTGTAATCATTTATGTATTATTTTAGAACTGGGCTTAATTGTTCGTTTTTAAGAAACGTACTATATATTTTTGGAATAATTCATTGTATTATTTTAGAACTCGGCTTAATTGTTCCTTTTAAGAAGCGTACTATATATTTGTAATAATTCATTGTATTATTTTAGAACTCTGCTTAATTGTTCGTTTTTAAGAAGCGTACTATAGATTTGTAATCATTTATGTATTATTTTAGAACTGGGCTTAATTGTTCGTTTTTAAGAAACGTACTATATATTTTTGGAATAATTCATTGTATTATTTTAGAACTCGGCTTAATTGTTCCTTTTAAGAAGCGTACTATATATTTGTAATAATTCATTGTATTATTTTAGAACTCTGCTTAATTGTTCGTTTTTAAGAAGTGTACTATGTGTTTGTAATAATTCATTGTATTATTTTAGAACTGGGCTTAATTGTCCGTTTTTAAGAAGCGTACTGCATATTGGTAATAATTCATTGTATTATTTTAGAACTGGGCTTAATTGTTCGTTTTTAAGAAACGTATTATAAATTTGTAATAATTCATTGTATTATTTTAGAACTCGGCTTAATTGTTCGTTTTTAAGAAGTGTACTATATGTTTGTAATAATTCATTGTATTATTTTAGAACTGGGCTTAATTGTCCGTTTTTAAGAAGCGTACTGCATATTGGTAATAATTCATTGTATTATTTTAGAACTGGGCTTGATTGTTCGTTTTTAAGAAGCGTACTATAAGGCGAGTAAATCGTTATGATTTTCTACATACATGTGTTTTATGGACACTGGTATGGCAGTGAAACATATTAAACATCGTCCCGGCTCGACGAATCCTTCGTTCTCGCATTTACATTTCATTGCGGCATACCATCGCATCGGGGCCCGGAGAGTTCCGACGCGTCGCGAAAAACACGAAACCGACGGCGATGATAACGTCGCTTCGGGTGAATTGGCTTTATTATTCGCTTGTTTTTGCGGCCGGAGGAGGGCCGATTGCGCCGGCCAGATAGTAAAAACCGCCTAGACGAATAAAATATTCGCGTGAATTGTCACCGAACGCGGGCGCGCGCGCGTGCACGTGTAACCGGACTGGCGAAAACGGGGTCGCGGGATTTTCGACTGGGACGCTGCCCACCATCGCGGACTTTATCGACTGGATTTATCGCCGCTTTGACAATACCGCGATTGCGGCATCGCGTGAACTGTAAATCGCACGCGAAACGACCAAAGTATGGCCACTACGCCCGGAAAAGTGGCCGGGGCTGCTGATTCGGCGACCTTGAACGGCGAAAATCGCTTCCATGACTCATTGACACACAGCACTTGGCCCCACAATAATTAAAATAAAATTGTTTATGCACTGCGTTGGAGTTCAACGATACCATAGCGTCTTAAGTATAAGGGTCTATCTTAGGTATAAGGCGTAAGGGGCGGTTTTACACAAGGACGGAAGGGCCCAGGCCGGGGTATAAAGTCAGAACAGATCGCGAGCTTGTACAGTTTTTCACTATTTTCATATACTGGGTGTCCCAAAACGACTGCGTTAAATTGAAATGGGAGGTTCCTCGGGACATTTCAAGCGACATTTTCCTTTTCCAAAATGTCCGCTGTGGCTTCGTTTGGGAGTTATTAACGAAAAACACGGACCAATCACAGCGCGACCTAGACGCGTGTTGGCAAAGATGGTCCGGCGCGCCAACAGTCGTCTGGGTCTGTAAGTCCTTGATACGAGGACTTTCGTCATCGCAGATACGCGGAAACCGTCCGTGTTTATCGATACATTGTGACGTATCACTCACAAAAACACTGGTATAAATAGTACAGTAATTTTCAATATACCGCGATGGGTGGGGACCGTTTTTGTCGTATTTGGGATGCGCGGTCAAATACGCGAGGTCCGTTCGTGTTGTTTACGGACGTCGTGACGTTTCCGTCCTGACACAGGAGTACAGGGTACAGTCTTTTTTCAATACACACGTATAACACGATGGGTCGGGACGGCGTTCGTCGTATTTCGGCTCTGCTGGCGCGCCGGACCATCTTTGCCAACACGCGTCTAGGTCGCGCTCCGATTTGTCCGTGTTTTTTCGTTAATAACTCCTAAACAAAGCCGCGGCGCACATTTTGGTAAAAGAAAATGTCGCTTCAAATGACTTCAGGAACCCATTTCAGGGAGTTGAAGTAAATTTGGGACACCCTGTATATGGTGTAAAGTGTGGTTTACTAAAATAACGTACCCGTATAAAGACATTTCCAACACGCTGTTTAAAGCTAGGAAAACGTTTGTGAAGTTGCGACACGAACGTGCAAAATATATCGGTAAAAGTTTCACGAAAATAAAAACAAAGTAATTAAAAACAAAACAGTCCTATCGTCGGTTCTGTCGCAGACATTACCGAAGTAACACATCGCGCATAATGTTCTACAACAAAAGGAATCACATTTGTACTTCAAAGGGTTGAGAGATACAATCGGAGTGTTTTTCAACGGTACTTCACGTTGAAGGGTCGATGATCTACGACTGTGCGATATTAGAAAAACATGCCCCGGCTAACTAAGATTGAACGACGATCCCATTGCGGAACGGTAGGCGACAAGAAAACGGGGTCCCTCTATCAGCGTATCGATTCGGCGTCCGGTTGCGGGCCACCGAACGGCCGCATAATTTATCAATGACGGCGTTATCGGGTCGAAAGTGAGCCGCAGGCTTTTCCATTTCGCGTATCGCGCTCCGCGCCGCGTCGGTTTACCTGCGAGCGTCGCGTTGCCAAAAGCGCCCCACGGTACGCCGCAACACCTGACAAAACGGACGCGGAACCGCTCAGCTTTGCAGCTGATAGCGCCCGATCCAATATCTTTGGAAGCGTTCCTGATGCCCCCAGCATCACCGAAAAACGCTGTCGGCCCCGATAACAGAACGCCTAATCGAGGATGTACGCTCCGATGAATTGTTGCTCGAAGATCGTTTCGAGATCGGTACCAGCATCCGGTAATGGAGAGCGATGGACCACCGTGTAATTAGCACTGTCCGCCGTGATTCTGTGACTGAACTGCGATATACAGGGTGTCCCAAAACGTCTGCGTAAGCGGGAAATTGGAGGTTCCTTAGGTCATTTGAAGTAACATTTTCCTTAACAAAAATGGCGTCCGCGGCTTTGTTTAGGATTTATTAACGAAAAACACGGACCAATCAGAGCGCGACCTAGACGCTCGCTGGCACGTTCAGCGCGGCGAGCCGGCAGGCGGTTGGCTGAACGTGCCAGCGAGCATCTAGGTCGCGCTCTGATTGGTCCGCGTTTTTCGTTAATAACTCCTAAACAAAGCCGCGGACGCCATTTTTGTTAAGGAAAATGTTGCTTCAAATGACCCAAGGAACCTCCCATTTCCCGCTTACGCAGTCGTTTTGGGCACTTTGTATATATACATACATACGTGTTTTAGTACATGTTCATAATCGAGATCGTGAGCTTCGAGAAATCGTTCGTTTCGCGAATTTCCTTCGAAACGGAACCGCGAGCGTTGCGTGGTCGCCGCTTTGAGAAATCGCCGCGTCTGCTGGCCGCGTACCGCCTTCAATAAATATCAACGTTTTAATTAACATAATGCGGCAGTTTAATTGCGCGGGGGGAAGGGGGCTAGCATTTATCGCGGGCAGCTCGCGGGGTTTAATTGCGCCGCGTAATTATAAAAGCGGCGCGGTGTAACAGACGGCGTCGGAGCATCGGTCGAAACAGTGGAAGAACTGGTCGTCGATCGTAAAAGGGCCTTCTCTTCTTCTTCGTTCCCCCTTGCTTTCTTTTTTTTTTTTTGTTAGTCTTTTTCCTTTTGCGAGGAGCGCGGCAGCTTAAATCCGACTTGTTGGTTTAATTACGGGAACCGGCTACCGCGAATACTTCTGGAACGAATGGAGGCGTTCCCCTGGCCACATTAGCAGCAGTGTACAACTGTACCTGCAGAACTCGTTCGTATAGTTACGCACGTGGGAGGCGGTTCGACTTAACTGGTACTTCGAGCCCCATAAAATGCTAACAAAGATGTTTCGTCCGCACTATGCCACCGCACTATGAAAAATGGCCGACCATCGATAGGCTAATCCTGTTCGATGTTTCAATACTGACGACATAATGATATGCGATGCTCTTCGAGAATTTATTGTAAACTACCCACATTGACAAAACAATTTAGAAATCTCTCGTACGTATATTGTGCAATTTAAGAAGAATTTTTATATATTTTATTACCGATTCCCCTCAGGGTTACAACTCCATTACATCGTTTCCCCTTCGCTCCCATTCACGCCGTTCTTAAATGAAAAAATGTACACTATACTTTGTTATTTTCTCCATTTTATCTGCCGAAATATATATCCACACACATTCTGCAACACTAGAGCAAATGTAGGAACTCAACAAAATTATAATAACACGATAAAGGTAAAAAAAAAAACAATTCTACGCATCACATGCCATATTAATACAGAAGGTCCCCGGGGACCAAGTTGGGCTACGACCGTTTACAAAAATTGTTGGGCATCGAAGGGTTAACCTAATATATTTAAAGATTGAGAGAGAGAAAACGTGTATTTACAAAAGCTTATCCTATCTTAACATATCATCTTATGTACTACCTTATTCTGTCTTACGCTTATTCTAAAACAATAACTATCATATTATAGAGAGAGAGAGATAGTGAAACGTGTATTTACACTAAGCTTATCCTACATAGTAGATTATCTAATGTACTTCTTTTTAAAGAAGAATTTGTACAACTTCAAAATAGAGAACAGAACGTCTGTTAAAAATAGAAAAGAGCCGGTGCTAATAATTTTCTTTTTTTTTTTTGTTCGAGTATCGCGGAGAACATCGTAAAGTAAATCTGAGACGTAAAAGAAGGAATTCGAGGAACGCATTGCACCTGATTGACACGAAAGAGAGTAAAGCACCGGATTAAGACGGCTCTTCGGATTTTTAGCGAGCCTATTACACGCTAACAATTTCCGCAGCGACCGGCCATTACCAGCCAGCTCCCTGGCATTGTTCCCTAAGTGCAAGAATTGCAATCGTTCTTTACGATTAGCTCGGTGAAATTATTCAGCCGCGGTTAAGTGGCTCAGAGAACTTTATACCGGAAACGTGTCGGCCAGGGGCGGCAATAAAAAATAGGGATCCATTAGAGAGCAATACCACCGAGATGTATTTCGACCTCATCTAGTCGTTTCTGGCTAATGGATTCATAATCTTAATATGTCCGACCTCGCGTGTCCGTGCTCGATTCAATATTGCCCCGGTATAATCATGGCGACTCCCTTCCACCCTTTCCGGAAACCCACCCTCAATTCGCCCACTCTCTCTCTCTCTCTCCCTTTCTCGCTCTCTTTCTCTCTCTTGCGAACCCTCGTCGGGTTTCCTCCCTTGAAATTCTTCCCGAACTTCTGATGAAAATTATTCTAAGTAGCTGCTCCGCTTCCACGCCTAATAATCGACGTTCTCGTTCCTTTTCGGTCTATCTGACCGCGACGTCTAATCAAAATTCAATTAATCTCTCCTCCACCTTTGCGCGAAACTTTCTGTTGGAGTTTGGTAATTTTCTGCTCGACCCCGGCGTTCAAGTTGTTCGAGAGAGCCTCATTAAGTGGAAAAAAAATAGTTCGGTGTTCGTTTCGTGAAATAATAACGATCCGGTAAGCGATGATCCGGGGTATTTGACGGGATATTGAAAAATTTCCATTTTCCAATTGAAAAGAGACACGAGTCCTGATTTTATACAGTCGAAGTTGCCGCACATGTTACTGAAAATAACATCCATTAAAAATGGACGTACGTACTTTTCGAACTTTTCCATACACTCCCAAAGCTACAATATTACGTATGCACACGAAAAATAAAGTGTTAAAGTAAAAGTTTCGCGTTGCTTAATAATCTGCAAAATTTTGTGAAAGCATTTCAAATACACTAAAAGCACTCGAGAGAGAATATACCAAAGCACCGAGTTTTTAGCGATTTTAGTTACACATTTCTGTGTAGCATAAAATACCATTAAATTTTCGTTCTAACTATTTTCGCTGAAGTTCCCTTGTCGTTATGCTCTCCCATTCGTTCGCGCGAGCCATTCGCATATATTATTTTATGCTAAATATATAAATCATCGTATTAGGTGAAATTAATTTTAAAAGCTTGCTTTTCGTGCAAAATTCCTACCCATTTTGAACCGTCCGAAATTAATAATATAAATTGAAGATCGTTGCAACCATCGCTCGACTTCTTAATTTTTAATGCTCGATTAAAATCGGTTGCTATTCCTTTGGATATTCGTCAAGTGAAATAATTAAGTTCCATTTAGTAAAGTGTCGAGAAAAAAGTTTTTCCGAAAATATAATCGGAAAAAAAATTTGACAAGTGAAAGATTTAAATACGCTTGGCTGATAAATGCAGAATATGACAGCATCGCGAACCGACGAAATAGCCAATCAAGAGGACGGTCCCTTTATTTGCGCAGCTCCCTCGAATTTAATTAATATCGTCCTACATATCGCATCGATTCGGTATCGATTCCGCAAACGGCAGCCCGTTTCGTAGATGCACGACGAGAAGAACCAATCGAGCGAGCAGATCGGCGAACCGCCCGGGGTCTCTCCCAATCATTTTCCTCAGAATGCAAATCAGTCAGCCGGAGTAGCACAAAAGCGACTCGTCTCTGCGGCATTGACCCAGTTCCCAGCATTAAATTATTACGGTGCAGCAAGCCGGTAATGGCGCGTCCCTGGGGCTGCTGGTGAAACAGCATCAAGCACTGCGGTCAATATTATCAGGCCAAAGGGAGAATATAGAGGTACCGGGTGGAACCGCACGCTAAATTCGGAAACACCGTAAGAAATCGTTCCGAGAAGCCAATTCCGTTTTTTGAAATTCGTGGCCGATCTCGAGAAAATTCACCATAGCAAATGCAGCTGCGAATTAAGGCCCGCTGCACACGTGCGATTTTTTAACGTGCGTCGACCATGCGGTACCGCAGTTGCCAGTCGCACACTTGCGTTTGTTTAACCCCTTGCACTATAATACCGAGTCGGACTCGTGACGAAGATTTCGAAGAGTGTCTACTAAATATTCATGCTATTAATTTCCTTCAAACTTTAAATTGAAACAAAATTATATTTTTTTGTTGTTCAAACCATTGGAGACTGCATAGGTATAAATTACATACAACCCTCCTTTTTTCTAAGAAATTAGAAATTAAACAAGTAAGTTCTAATCACTGCAACCATAAAATAAGTAGTAGTGCAAGGGGTTAACGTGCGACGACTGCGATATTCACTGCGTTTTCTACTACTATCGAAGATGGAGGTGTCCCAAAAACAGCGTACAATATTTGCCTATTTTGCATATAAATGTTGCAAACAAACAAGACGGTATTGGGTCCATCCGTTTATCGATTCTAGATTTACACGAGGTAGATTTGCTACATCGTTTGGTGATTAAAGAGTAAATCCTGAGAAATTCTTTATTTATTTTCGTATGAGTGTTCACTCTTCTCTTCGTCCTGTCGTGGTATTCTTCTGCGGCTATATTTCTGGATACTTCTTCAATAAAAAAATATTCAATATCGAACAATTTTTCACCATGTACGTCGTTCATTTTGCGGCAGAATAACGCACGTGTGCATCAACTGACATACGATAATGTAATGACGATCGCCGATTGCGGCGACGGTGCGTTCCTTAGGGGAACTGCGGAAAATATTGTACGCAAGAGCGTCGTGCGACGACGCAAGTACGTTTGAAACAGGTGTGCAGCGTCTAATAGAATTCATAGTACCTCAGACCGCGATTGCGGTACCGCACGTTAAAAAAACGCACGTGTGCAGCGGGCCTAAAAGTTCATCGACCCCCGCCTTGCGGCTCGCAATGAAAATCGGTGGCGGCGCGGCGTTAGCATTTTGTTCGACGGGAAAATTCGTTTCATTTCGACGGGATTCGCGGTGGAATCATCGGGCGAGCACCGGCCTTGGCGGGATCATCACCGGTGTCAAACATGGCCACGGGAAGGGCCGTGTATGGCCGTTGTAAAAAGCGAATTTTTCGCCGCTTTGGGGGACAGGTAGGTGGGTGATAAAGCTCGAAACGAGCACGTTTTACCGGGCCGGAACGGCGAACCGGATTTTATGGAATTATTACGGCTAATGGACTGCCCTCTGGGCCTGTTACAATTACCGGCGTCGATGATAAAAAGGCCGGCCGTGGATTCGCGAAAGGGACATCGGCGGCGGGGAACAGGCCGCGTGAAACTTGTATGACGCGGCTCGATGCAAATGTAATTATGCCTGAGAGGATTGATATTTCGCCTGGCAGCGTTGGAAATCGTTTGGCGAATCGATGACCAGACCGGGGGACATAACACGGTGATTTTACCGGGCGCAGGATATCATGGCCGATATAGGAGTCTCTCTAATGGAAGGTTTTGCTCTCCGGTTCTTACTTATTTTTCCTGCTACCGCGTGTTTCAGCCGATCAGCTCACGCTGTTTTGCAAACGAAGACTCGCCTGTCCGGCGAACGAACCCTTAACCCTCGTCCGTTCCTCGTTTCACGACCTGAATCTGTCCTTCGGTGTCAAATTGACACGGTGGTAAAACGATCGATGAAATAAACAAGGTAAAATGTTATTTTTCAATGAATGAATAATTCGTGTCGTCGGCGCTACAGGTTCGATCTTCTACTAAATTTAAGCAATTTTGCAATTAATTACTTCTCAACGTTTCCAATCCCATTGTGGATCATTATCAAGAGAGTTTTGTCTGTAAAGTGTTGTATAATTTAATGTATGTTTGATAATCTGAATTTTATTTTTATTGTTATTTTTCGATGTTTGTTTTATTCAAATTGACGAGTTAACAATTGTATCTTAGGTTTTTCGGTTATGTGGATTCGCGTTAACCTTTAACTACCCGCGCCCTGAATTTTCACTTAATTACCCGCGCGGTGTATTTTGTACACCATATGTATCACTGTGTGATTAAGTACATATATCATTTTGTTATACCGGGTGGTTCACGAGAAACAGGCCACCTAAATAGCTCCGTTAGGATTAGAGATGGAAGAAAATGTTAGAGAGAAATCGATTGTAGTCGTTTTCAATGTCTTTTGAAGGTCATCGATGATTTTTAAATAGCACCATATATTTTTACAGTGTTTGTAGCTGATGTCAAGGCGAGTTCAATGATGTGGTACACTATGACCTTCAAATGACCTTGGACTCTGATCAACGGAAATTTAATTTCTTAAGCCATTCGGTCTCGTAACACGTATACCGTTAACGGAAGGTGATCTCTAACAAAAGCGTACGCAAACAAAATTATTAACAAACTTACGATTTTAGAAGAAACAATTCCCATATTTTTAGTAATGTGGTAATGTGGTCAGAGAATTTCTGAACAATAAATTTCCAAATTGTTGGATAGGATGTAATGGACACATACTATTGATTTTTTTTTGTGGGGAATACTCAAAGATGATGTGTATCGTGATCAACCGTCTACACCCAGACAACATGCAAGAAAGAATAATTATGCAAGAGACAATGATACAAGTCATGTAGAAGTCTACCTTCGTTATGCACGCAGCAAAAGATCATGTTCTTCACTTTCTTCAGAATATAAGACTTTGATACATAATCCGGTTGTTTGAAGAACATTCACTGAATATTCTAAAAAAATCCTCTTCTCCAAAGGGCTGAAAGGAAACATATCCTCCGGCTAACGTTTACTGTCTCCCTAATGAGACGATGCGCTCTAACGGAGAATCTTAAATATCTTCCGGAATGATTCTAAAATGTTTTGCTTGAAAAATTGTATAATGTGTCCAAGAATCGCGCGTATATTACAGTAGTACGTAGATCAGTTCAGTTTCCTAGAAATATATGAAAAATCTTGATGAATCTGTACGTCGATTCTGCTACCTCGGTGAAGCGACGCGCCTACATAATTTTACATTGAAAAATCTTTTAGGAACAAGAAGAAGCAAACAAAACGATTCATCTCCGTTGGTTAACACAGAGGCCACAGCTGTAGGGTTGCGTTTAAAACCCAACAAAACCCGGTTCAATTAATCTGTGTATTAAAGCCGCGTCCTCGGTGCGGCAACAACCCTAAACGATCAGGTTATGAGACCGGTCGTTCGGCTCGGCCACAAAACAGCGGCCATAAATACGGGACCATGAATCGCGAGCGAAACTCTTCCGTCGTACTATGTTGTGGCCGTAATTAAAACGCGGCCGAAATAAATCCATCGTCTGGGAGGAGATAAAAAGTGTATAAAAATCGATCGTAAATCCTTGCGTAGCGGACGGTCGTTGCTCCCCAGAAGCAGGTCCGATTGTTTCGTTGTCTGTGGTACTGCTGGGCTGCTCCAGGGTGAAACAACAACAAGAAACAACGACAACAACAACAAGCTCACACAGGCGTCCGTGTTGTCGCTGTTCTACAGGGTTCTCCCTCTCTCTTTCACTCTCCCTCTCTCTCTCTCTCTCTCTCTCTCGGTCGATGGGGCATTAAACCGGCAATAATTACCCGCAGGCTCGCGGTGCACCGTCGTAATGTCTTTATGGTGCTTCCTCGCGGCCAATTAATATCAATCCGATATTGCGGGTTTATCGCGTGCGGAGCGGCACGAAGCCATTAATCGACCCCGTTCTTAGAGCGTCGTTCTCTGTTCCCCGGCCACGGTGCATGCTCAAATGCCTGCCGAACACCTGCTGTTACACTGTATGCAAATCCGTGCATCTGTTCCGGACGAGTAATCTCTGCGCGCCGCAGCTCCCGGCGGCGGCGATGCGTTGCTCCGGAGACATTTTTATGGGAGGGAAAAAGAATAAGAGGAAGTTGATCGACGAAAAATTAGTGGAACGTGGCGGCTTAATAATCCCGAACGTTGGCATCGTATATCTAGACACCGCGAATCTTTCTGCAAAATAAATATTCTATGCATCGATCACGAGGTACTGGGATCGAATGAATACTTTCGCAGTCATTTCAGATATTTTTCCAGACACCCGCTACATTTCCTTTCGAAAAAATACATATGTCGCGCAGAAAATAGTAGTCGTCGGCTCCGTTTAACGGGGGTCATTCCATGTGAGAGCTACTTTTTCTTGCTTTCTTTAGGAATTTTTTTTTGAAGGATTCTTAAAATGTACAATCTTGAAATTTTCATCACACATTTACTGACATTTTGACAGTCTCTCAGAATTTTTTCAAAGCAAAATAACGATTTGGATCGACTTTACACCGTTCGGAAGACACTCATGTGTAAAAAAAAGTAGGTTGATGGCGACCATGATTCCGGAGATTTCGATTATTTGATATCAAAAAATCAAACGGCATTTTAATTTGTAGACCTGCGGCTATCGCCGGTACCAAAATAATATAAAAATATCGAAAATTGAATTTTTGGCACGGTTTTAAACGTCAAGTTCCAAGTTTCGTCATTTTTTTCGTCTTTTTCAGCTTACAAAAAAAAAACTATAGCAGATATCAGAAATATTTTGGTACGGGCGAGAACTATAGATGTGCTGACTATACCATAAAAATTTGAGCGAAATCCGTTCAGTAGTTTCTTAGATGTCATGGTCGCCAATATGAAAAATACAGTTTTGAGAAAAACGCGTTTAAAGATTCAAGTACGATTTACACAAAGAAAATGAAAACTCACCATTAGTCTGCAATGCTCCGAAGTGCACGTTGATTTGAATGCACTTTTTTCCAACACAAATTAATGTCCAGCTGATTGATATTCCACCGGACATTTATTAATACTTTAATCGTAATGAGGCAAACAGATACTCCATTTTACGTTTATAACAGTCGAACGACTTCTAATATCGAAATATCGTTTTACCTGCATATTCTAGGAATGTTATAGATGCAATTTGTGCAAAAAAGAATTTTCGGATTTTTTGGATCTGCCACATAGGGTGATCCCCTTAACGGGCCAAGACCGTGAAGAGTTCCTGGTCCCGTGGGTGCAGTTGCATCCGAGAGGAGTTGCAGATCGCGGCACGGGTGTATCTATTTCGCACTACCCGGCGCGGCGGGACACCGAGTGGATTTCGCGTGTAGCCAGATTCATGGCACGATAATCGACGGTGATCGACCTCTTGGAGGCTCGAGTGCCGCCCTCTCAGGAGTTCAACGAGCCGGTTGTTCGGCGAGGGACGCGGGACCAGCCACGTGCAATTCGCGAAAGACGACCGGTCGGGCCTCCGGGCTTCTTATTTATAAACGGGCGCACTCGAGAACTTCCCGACCGACGTGGAAACTAATGGAACAAGATGAGGAGCACGCTGGAATCGCCGGGCCGCGCCGCGCGGTCAGAAAAAAACCAGCCGGTCTCGATCCTCAGTCGCAGAATATTTCAGAGAAATCGTATAGAAATATCGGTCTTGAAATAGCAAAATCGTGTTTATAAGCGTATTGTGTAGCGGGAGCTTTTTCGGGAGTTTTTTGACGACGCTGCATCGAAACCGTGTTTTCAGAGTCCGCTGTTATAAGGGGGTAGACGGGTACATTAGGGTGGATCTTATGTTTCGACCAAAAAATTTTAGGCACGCTCCCCCCCCCCCCCCCCAATACTGTTCCATGTTATGAAAAAATGATATATCCAAAGTTTTATATCAATCGGACGTCGGGAAGGCGTGTACCTCATCGATCGCGAAGGCCAAGAGTAAACATTATTTTTCGACCAAAAAATTTTGGGCACGCCCGCCCCCCCCCAATTTGTTCCATGTCATGAAAGAATGATATATCCAAAGTTTTAGATCAATCGAACGTTGGGAAGGAGTGCCTAATCGAGCGCGAAGTTTTGGAATAGCAGTAACTGAGCACAATTAAGAAAATTGAAAAAAATGAAAAGTGGGGGGCTACTCAAGAAATCGTTTTTCTCAATTTTTCATCTTATTTTTCATATTACAGTGAGAATATTCGAGCACAATATAGCACAAACCTAGCACAATTCAGCATAACTGTTGAAATTGTTTAATTCAACAAGTGGGGGGCTAACTTCTAGGAGGCCAGTAACTGCGCGGTCAATGTGACGAGTATACTGAAAATTCAAGTGAAATATTTTAAACCTCGAAAAATATTACAATTCATTACATGCACTCAAGTACAAGTGTACTTCGTACGAATTAAGATTATTTCACACTAATTAGCCTGTCTAATTTCTGCCCGCCATCTTTCCGCTAACAAGTCGCGAAGCACATCCGGTTAAAAATATTATGCTCTGATTAAATATAACATATTTATGTCGAACGTTAATTTCTCTACTTTTTCAAATTAGTATAAGAATGCAAGTAAAAGAATTGGTACATTCAATAAAATACATAAAATTTAGCATTAATATTTATAAAAATATGATAATTAGTTAATTGTTATATTGAAAATATTACATTTTGGTACTATTATAATCAATATTTTCACACAAGAAGAACATTTAGTCGTAATAAAAAGTCTTTCCTTCAAATATTCCCATTCTTACAAAATTTCATGTTTTTCGCAACTTCAACGTCAATGAGGCACACCTTCCCCTTATCCGATCAACTGCAACTTTTGCAGGAATTATTTTCTTACCCAATAGCACAATTTTCAGTTATTTTCTTACGCAATAGTAAATCTCGCAAAAAAAATGTCACCAAGTATAGCTAAGGTCCATACACCATAGGGTACATACACCCTAACGATCAATATTAGTCAACGGTGCGGCAGATCTAGTCTCCGAAACGTGGACCGCTATAGCCGTGCAACGAGTCGAAAGCAAAACAGGGGAGCGCTTCGATATTCAAGAACGAGGATCGCGAACAATTCGCAAAACCAGTGTGCGGCTTGTAGCTGGCGTTCGTGGGTGTGCGCTCGAGTTCGCTGGTGTGGGAGCATCCCGACCGCAGTTCGCTATAAATGAAGCTGGCTGGTAGTTCGCTATCACAAAGCCGACGAACCGAATGGCGAGCGTGACGGATGCCGTCGTGCGTCGCCGTATCGCGGAGAATTCAATCGGCGTAGGATCCCGTGGATCGCAATAACGATTACGGTCCGACGTTGACAATTATTTATCGCGACGCGGCAGTTCGCGCGCGCGTGCGCACGCGCTTGGCGCAAATGACTATGAGAGAGAGCACAGACGATGCAATTTCGGGTCGTGCTCATCTTTTGCTCCACGTGTGTGTGTGTGCGTGCGTGTGTCTTGTGCGCGCCCCGTGTCATTAATTAAAGCTTCAAAGTCGCCGTTACCACGGCGCCCTCGGCCGAATGCCACGGATAGCCGAAAGATCAAGAAACAGAGCTCCGCTCGCTGGACGTTATTAACGTGACATAATGCTATAACCGGTGGCGCACAGAAACCGAAAAGTCACGGCCACGAGACCGGCCCTCTCTCTTGCTATATTTAGAGGACGACACCCTCGCCGCAGACGTCAAAACCGGCGAAAAACGTTTCGACGGTTTCGCACGTGCGCGCGGCGGTCCTCTTCTCGGAAAATTTAATCGGCGAACGGCTAACGAGGCCAAGGAGAACGTTCCTACCGAACGCCGACAAAGCTTTTCGGTCAGATAATTGCCGCTGCATCGCCAAAATCGAAAGCTCCGACTCGAGCCTTTTAACTTGGAAAGTGAAACGTTCCGGATGAGTTACCGCTTCCTACCCAGCGACGCTTTCGCCTTGCATTCGGCAATGATCCTGGCACTCTGCTAGCGACAATTGTGCTCGAGCTGTTTATGATTTCATTAACACTATGGGGATAACTATTTTATACAGGCTGAGGCAGTAACTGTTTCCACCTACAGTAACTCCGAAAGTATGTTAGTAGTAGAAAAGTTTTCGAAACAAAAGATGTATGGGACAACAGGGGTTAGGTTTGGGTTAGGTGGAGTCGTTACAGAGATGCGAAGGTCACCTTTGTTTTTTTAAAATAGAATGCTATGTTTTGGTACCTGTTTTCTGGTAGCGACTGTTGAGACGAATCGAACGAGGTGCAACATTAAGGTCTTTGAAGGTCAGCAAAGGTCATTTATGACAAAAAAGGCGAAATAAACTTGTATTTACAGAAGGTGTTCGAAGTGATTGACATTGGTATCAATGCAATGCTGCAATCTTCTTATCACGGATTTAGTAGTATTTCTTATTGTAGGTTTTTAATGTAGTTGGCAATTGTTACTGCCTCACCTGTATATTTTAATACACAATGTTTGTGGTTTTCAGGAATTTATTTCCTGGTCGACTTTTGGCGTACAGAATTCAAATCTACTGGAACTCGAATGACTCTCGACTCAGAACTGACGTCGAATCCTCGTCGTTCCGTCTACTTATTCTATGTGCTCTGTCCTTTTCTTTCCAATGGAAGGGAGAAAAATCCCTTCCAAATAACGCTGGTTTCCTCCAGACCTTACGCACGTGTGGCTTTTCCGGTCGCGGACCACCGCTGCCCTCTCGTCGAAGGTCCTTCGGCACTCCACGATTTATGGTACCCGTATGCCGCTATTGGGACTGTGACTAACGAAAACTAAAATCGTGCTAGGCTCTGAAAGTAAACAGTTCTCTAAAAAATAGTTTGGTCCAGTCGCGTACACCATAAATCGTGTTCAGCTGTTTCGTGCACTTAGGACTTGGAGTTTCCTCGACTGGTCCCTACAAGACATTTTACAGCGACTTTGGAAACGAGAAATGTCTGTCCTTCTTTAATCACTTTAAGGTGGAACGGTAGTCTCGAGACTTTCCCTAGAATACCCTAGAAATCTGGCCGAAACTTGGGTTTGCGAGCGTACGGTTTTCGTCCTTATTTTGGGCTGGGTAAGGGCTCAATCTAAAGAGGAAGGTTCAGCGCAGAGTGCCCTGGGCCATGATGTATCTAGATTATGTTGATATCTAATAATATGTGTGTCCAAAGTAGGGAAGAATCCAATGTATTTTTCTGTCACAAAAAGAGTTTTTGACTAATATCATAACCAGGGCACTCTTTGCGCTGAACCTTCCTCTTTAGATTGATCCCCCTCACCCAGCTCAAAATCTGCTCGTATAAGGACGAAAACCGTATGCCCGCAAACCCAAGTTTCGGCCAGATTTCTAGGGTATTCTAGAGTATTCTAGGGAAAATCTCGAGGCTACCGTTCCCCCTTAAGGGGGTAGGTCCCACGCTAGAATTCCCCTAGAATACCCTAGAAATCTGGCCGTATAACATTGGTTTTTGGGCGGTACGGGTTTTCGTCCTTATATGAGCATATTTATCGCTGGACAAGGGCTCTGAGAAAGATTAAATGGAGGGGGAGCTCAGTCCACGATAGCATCCAGAAAATTTATCCAATGACGTAAAAATGGCTTGGATTACATGGCTGAACATCATCAATTTTGGCTTACTTCTAACACTTATATTACAAAATATATGCATAATTTCATATAACAAAGGGGACAGCTCTCTAGGGTTTCGGCCAGATTTCTAGGGTATTCTAGGGGAATTCTAGCGTGGGATCCACCCCCTTATGACCTTTTACAGCGACTTTGGAAACGAAAAATGTCTGTCCTTCTTTAATCACTTTACAAAGCTGAGAAACATCTGAGCGAAGCTTGTTTGACCCGATCGGTAATCAAAATCGCGACTCAACTGGTCGAGCAAGGATCAAAACGGAATCCTGGGCTTACTTCGCGCAGAAGGTATAATTCCGCGTCGGATTCCTGACCGCGCCCTGTATAGTATACCGGTCTTATCTGAAGTTTCGCGAAAGAAGGAACTGTTCCTCGCGGTTTTACCACTCCCGAACGAGAAGTTTCTGCGATCGAGACCGACGAAGGGGAGTTCGAGGAGTAACGCGGCTGCGATAACGGAGTAGCTGACTTCCGGCCTCTTTCGCGTCTGGGCTTGGAGGACTTTCGAACAGATGGAAGTGTGCGTCTAGCAAATTTCTTTGAAGAATTGCTTTCCTTTTTTTCCTCTCGTGGTCTCTCTCTCTCTCTCTTCCTTCTTCCTTCGAAGCTGATAAAACTTTCGTACCACCTCCCCCTATCCCCCCCGCCCCGGAAAGAGAAATATTTGAAAAAGGAAAGTAAACTTTGCGATTTGCTTATTGGGGAAACTGATACGGCGCGATTTCGTAATCACGATTTTTACTTTCGCGGAAATGTACACCGATTCTAAACGCATCGTTGTCGACGATAACGTGAATTTTTCTCGATCGAAAATATAATACAAAATGAATTTAATGATTTCGGCGCAAGGTTCGATCGTTAATAAAATTTTAAATCACACCACCCACACTCCCAATAGAAATTATACAAAAAAAAAACATGATCGAACCTTGCGCCGAAAAATCATTAAATTCATGTTGTCGACAATATCGTAGTAATTTTTTCGTTGGATTAGATACAAAGGGACATCGACAGTGGTATCGTTGGTCGACGTTCGAAGCGATTATTTAGACATCGGTCGGTATTAACAACGACACCGGATTTAATCCAGCCTGATCCACCGGCAGCCGTGGTTGTGTTTGATTTTCGTTCCTTATAATAAACCCATCGTCTGGTACGTGATCCCATCGACTACCTTGAGATCAGCCGAAAACCACGTTTCGTCACATCGAGCACGCGATTACAACGGCCGATCGTAACGAGACGTGGTTTAGCGAAAGCAAAGGGAGATCCTGTAATTCACCCTTGCGCGTTCCGCAAACACACGTTTTTCATCTTTGTTATTCCACGCTCGTACATATACAGCTCGCGACGGAAACATGTTACCGGGGGGGGATTAAAAAATCCTCCGGTATTTCCGTGATAATATAGCGATCGTTCAGTGTCGCGGAGTAGCATGTTTCGACCAGTAATTTCCGCATGATTAATAACGTTCGAGCCTCTCGGATAGAGAAAAAACGATACGGACGTCTCAGCCGCCCGAGGGAAAGTTTCAGTGCCGGCATCAGAAACGGCCGAAGGATAATAACGATAATTCATAAGGGGCCGGGGCATCGTGACTGAAATAACTTAAAAGCGCGAAACGTTCCTCGACGCCGGCTTACGTACAAGTATCGACCCGACGAGCCGCGCCGAGCCGCGCCGCGCCGCGCCGCGCCGACCGGCCGAGTTTATGCGCCGTTTCAACTTTATGCTCGATTAAAGTCACGCGCGTTTACTTCGGAACTGCAGCTGGATAACGCTTAAATCCGTCGAGAATGGGCCCGGCTTGCGAGCGACACCGTCAAAAACGTAATATCGCGAGCACGGACGGCGAACCGGACCGGAAGTTTCGAGGGCTCTGCGACAGCCAATCTTCCTGTGGATCGTGATCACTGCTTCTACATTGAAATGAATTCAACCGATCCACACGGAACCTCGTGGGTTCCGCCCCGACTGGATATTCGGGTGCAAACACCGTGTTTTTCTATCTCTTGTCTGATTTTTAAAAGTCTGTAACACTTTTAAGCAGAGAAATTTTAAATATTCAAATTATTATGCACGAGCCAATATTATTAATGTCGTTCTTCCTGTAATCATTTCAATAAGTTGTAAAACAATCAACGGACAGTCTGAAATTCTTTCGTACTTTTCACTCTTTTAACTCGTAACTACTGATTTTCATTAAAAATGTCTTTATTTCATATGCGTTGAAGATAATGATTTTATGTTGTGTGCGAGCTGGCCTTGTCGCAAGGTATAGCGTTATGTCCAAAAGGGAAACTAAAGTTAAAGTTATACGCAGTTACATATAATATTGAATATACATGTATAAAACAATTATTATTCGGGATGACAAAGTAAACGAAAATATGTTTCTCTGTAAACAAAGAAAATTTTGTCTTTATTCTGTTTGGATGTTTCTCTGTAAACAAAGAAACGACAATTAAGGTTTACTATTATCACTTCTCTATTTACACTACTAATTTTGTTTATAACTTTGAATCATTGTGTTTTGCAGGTGCGCTCTATTGCGTAATCACTATGTCTGTCTTTCCTCAATTCTTCTGCTAATCATCGGTTCCATCTATCGGTGATTAAAATAAAAGACGCGCGGAGCATGAGAAGCGCGGCAAATTCAAAACGAAAGAAGGTATACTTTCTTTACATATGTACTGTTCGTTTCATACATAAATAAATTATTAATCCTCTGAATGGCGCATCATTCAATATCCTACAAATAACAAAAATGCATCAAATCCGCAGTCCAGTTTCTGAAACGATTTTGCCGAGATTTGCGAACCAGGTATAGCCGACCGGAGCGATGTTAATCTTAGTTGAAAGTAACGATCTAATTTTCATAGGAGCGATACGCACTGCGGCGGCGTTGCACTCTGGGCTCTAATCAGATCCTTGCTAGATGCGTCATCCAGGAATGAATAATCCATGGGTCATCGAGATATACAGGTGTCACACTCGAGCCGCTGTCCAGCCGCGTCGTGTAAATAACAGTGGCGGGATGAGCGTCCTTATCTGCCGCGGAACCGCATGATCTACGGTAGAATCTCGGTAATCCGGATTTAGTTGGAGATGTTAACGTCGGGTGACATCAATTACCGCGCAGACGTGTCTGAAATTACGAATCTGCATATCGAAAGGAACGTATTTACGGTCCACTAACAACCATGACGAGTTAATCGGTACACATATTTAAATCTCTTTCAGGAGATTACAAAGATTTCATAGTCCACTGGAACGGTTTCTTTTTTTATGTCGGTTCTTTAGCCGAGCCAATTAATATCGTTCGGGTTAACGAGATTTTATATATACCGCGTCTATCGAGTTAATTAACCAAGTTGTCGGACCGTAGAAATAATTCGGAACAACGTGGAAACGTCTCATTTCATTAGAGCACGCGTATCGGTGTTCTCCGGCTGGTGCGGATATCGATATTATCCGGATAATCCGGTTAATTCCGAGTAATGACAGATTCTACAGGCGTCCGTGTTATCGGGGTTACGTGAGCCGGTCGTTATATATTATTCAGATGTTTGTGTAATGCCCCGGTAATGATTTCATCGAGTTCTAGCCGACGAGAATTTTATCGAATACAATTCGATGACGTCCTGACTACCGACGCAGGCAAAAGGGAATCGATTCTGCTCGCCGTTAAAGCTCGACGTTCGTCCAGAAAACTATAAATTCCACCAAAGATCCGTGTGCCCGGCGATACCAAAGGACGCGGGCGCTAGCGTCAGTGACAAATGGACTAATAATGACATCAACACGGGCAAACGACAAAGAGAATGTTACACTAGGACTGTCCCGAACAGACCGAGCAATAAATCATTCCATTCTGGTGAAGAACCCGCCAGTCACTGGCGGACGAACGTCGTTAAGCTAACGTTCCGAAAAAAAAAATAGAACGAACTAAAAAACAATGAGCCTTTGAAAATAAAAAACACCATTCCATTTCCAAAGTACACTAAAGGGCCTGTTCGTCAAGAAGAAACACCCGAACAGTACTTCCGAAAGCTATTCGAGATGGATAATGAATAGACTGCGGATTTTATGCATTTATGACAAAAATGGACAAACGTACAATTTAAAGCAGTGGATATATTAAAAAGATTTAAGGACATCGGTGTATCAGTTTCACTTTAATAAGATCACTAAAAGAATAAGGAATTTTTTTGTTTGGTTCCTGTGGCATGCAATCGTTGCAGACAATTTTTGTATTTTGCATAAAGATCCGCAGTCTAATAATGAAAGATATTCTCTGTTCGGTGAAATAATACATTTAAATAGGTTTTCATTTAAGCAGTGGACATATTAAAAAGATTTAAGGACATCGGTGTATTAGTTTCACTTTAATAAGATCACTAAAAGAATAAGGAATTGTTTTGTTTGTTTCCTGTGGCCTGCAATCGTTGCAGAAAATTTTTGTATTTTGCATAAAGATCCGCAGTCTAATAATGAAAGATATTCTCTGTTCGGTGAAATAATACATTTAAATAGGTTTTCAATTTAGATTGCTACGACGCGGCGATCCTCTATCGAGCAGCCATTTTGGCCCCGTTTTGAACCGCACACCTGAGGCCTCGGCACGTGTCAAATAAAACGAGTCCGTTGTCCCCCGATCGATTTCTCTTCGGAAACAAGGGGGCCGAAGGAACACAGTGTATCGTCGAGCGATCGTTGCCATCGATTACGGTGGTTTAATTAAAATCCCTAGTCAATGACGAAGAAATCCAAGTTGTTTCCGCGGGGGCGGCGGGGAAGAGAACGATGATGAGCGATCGTCTTTGGTGGAACACGGTGGCTGGGCCGGGCCGGGCCGGGCCCCTCTATTCCACGGGCTTTCCGTGCTATGACAGGCTGACTTTGAAAAGTTGCACCCGTCCGACAGGCCTGTCATCCGGACGACTTGTTACGGGCTGCGCCCGGCTAACAGGCACGGACAAAAATACGCTTCTACACGCCGGCTACCATGTTCCTTTACGCGCCACCGTGACCGAGTTCCGACTCCGAATAAATTATCGCCTCCGCCCCGTGGATTTGCATAAGTCGATAAAATCGGCTGCTTGTCGAATTCGAGCGGAGCCGTCCCCGCTCGTTATCGTGCCCGACGCCGCTCCTATCGACGTGGAAAACTGTTCGACAGATGTTTCGTTTAGAAGCCTGATCCCCGGCGACCCGCGTGTGTATCGATGAACAAGACGAGGAGAACGAGCCGCCTCCACGATTCTGATCTCGATCTCGATCTCGATCCTTTTCCGCGCCGTTTCCTTCTGGTCACCGGCTACTTTGTGCTTTTATTGGGACGCCGGCTAATCAGGAATAAACGCGGCACAGTGGGCCGTTTCTATGAAATAGATGGAATTTGTGCACAAATTTTTTTCATGAAATAAACTGGAAAAGACACTTGTACAGGGTGTATAAAAATTATACTTTTTAATATTTATGGACGTTGTCTTACTCCGAGATGGATGTGCTCATTTCATTTTCATGAAGCTGCTTTGTAATAGCTTGTTGTAAAGAGAAAGCTTTAAGCTTCGAAGTCCATAGTGGTTGGACTATCGAAAATTTTTGGAAAGCGAAAATCGTTTTAAAAGTGTTCGAATATTACTATGAGTAATTGTACAGGGTGTATAAAAATTATATGTCACGAATACCATGGAGGGATTCTATACCTCTGGATCGGTGGAGGTCTTTTAAAAAAATGGATCGCAAAATTGAGCTTGACCATTTCTTTCATGGTCAAACAATTTTTTATCGCATCGTATAGTATTCATCGCAAGGAACACAAGTCTCATGGGGACAATGGTTCTCGAGTCAACCGTTCTCCTAAGAAACGACTTCGAAGTTTAGTAACAGGGTGTCCCAAAATGGTATAAGCGTTGAGAGAATGATTCTATATGAGATAATAAATTGAAAATATGGAATATATTTGTTTTATTTGACGCCTCGTTTTCGAGAAATTAGAGTTTAAACATTCAGCGAAAATGCGTGCTCTTGAATAGGAATTGTCTGATGCGTCTGATCATTACCTACTAATTCTACTTCTTAAAATATTAGGCACGCGAACTTGACGGATTTTTAAAGCCAATTTTCTCGAGAACGAGGCGTCGAATGAAAAATTCTGTTCTATACTTTCAATTTATTTTCTCACGTAGAATCATTCCCTCCACGCTTATACCATTTTGAGACACCCTGTAGACGTATGGAAGAAATTCGTTTACGAAACTTCAAAAAGTCGTTTTTTAAAAGAACGGTTGACTCGAGACCCATTGTTCCTTTCAGATTTTTGTTCGTTGCGACGACTACTATACGATGCAATAAAATGTTTTTTGACCTTGAAAGAAATGATCAAGCTCAATGTTGCGGTCCATTTTTTTTAACAGATCTACACCGATCCAGAGGTATACAATCCCTCCGTGGTATTCGTGACATATAATTTTTATACACCCTGTACAATGACTTATAGTAATATTC
The DNA here is from genome assembly GCA_916610255.1 of Lasioglossum lativentre. NCBI lineage: Eukaryota > Metazoa > Arthropoda > Insecta > Hymenoptera > Halictidae > Lasioglossum > Lasioglossum lativentre. The sequence continues at coordinate 7,722,238 of OU744358.1, read as the reverse complement.
GAACACTTTTAAAACGATTTTCGCTTTCCAAAAATTTTCGATAGCCCAACCACTATGGACTTCGAAGCTTAAAGTTTTCTCTTTGCAACAAGCTATTACGAAGCAGCTTCATGAAAATGAAATGAGCACATCCATCTCGGACTAGGACAACGTCCATAAATATTAAAATCCTTATTTCATTTAGCTTCCAATGGCCGCGAATCGTAATTTCCATAATAACGTCATCTCGATAATGTCCTTTAAATAATTAAAAAATGAGACCGAAGAAGAATCGATTCTCGCGGTGGTGAAAAAGATTCCCTCGTGGAAAAGAAATGAAACTCTCCACTCCCTGCGGGGTAGAACGTCCGAGGCGATTAAGAGGTTTTAAAAGGGGGCCCCGGCGAGCGAAATGATTTTATTGAGTTACGGGGATGAAATATGCAAATGATCCCGGGCGATCACTTTCCGCCGGGAAGTTTGAACCGGGGTAAAGTCCGCAATTAGATTAGTCGATTATTATGCGTCGTTTTCAAGGTCCATTATTTCCTTCGTGCCTCCAATTAATTAGTCGGGGCCGGCCGCCTGGCGATCGACGCGTGACCGAAACTTCTCGGGAACCCGGGTTCTTCATGGGAATACAATTAATAAGCGAAACTTGAACTGGCTCGTTCTAGCCGGCGGGATCGACTTACGGCGATCCGAAAGCCGTGGAAATTTAATCCGGCTTTAGAAGCTGCACACCCTTTAAACTGCTAACTACCGGCATTCGTCCCGGAAGAAATAATTGAATCGCCCCTGTCACGTGCCCGCTATTCTGTTCGCCTTCCCTTTAATGGCGTTAATCGCTCCGATCCAGAATTGAAAAGACAGAATTCGTTCCGATCGTCTGTACCGGCGAACTAATTCAAAGTGGATGGCGACTTCCTGCCACTGGCTACCTGAAAATGGCGTTTGACGCTCCGACGATGGACCCTGTTCGGGAAACTGCAATGAACTGCACCTCTGCGAGCTTAATAAATTACCAATAGGCAACTAATTGCTCTTAGAGGTGCGCGTTTGAAGTTGCAGACATTTTAATAAATTGTACAATGTAATAACGATGTTATTAAAGTTTTCGATCGTATAATTGTTGAAATAACTATGTGTAACTGGAAACGATTCATACGATTAAACATCCAAGTAGTAAATCTTAGGTATGAAACACCTATGATCCATGAATATTACACAACACTACTAAACCAGTAGTGTTTTATGATGAATTCCTAATAACAATTTGTATCCTATATTTTGTCAATTACATAACTGCTTTATACATGTTTTTCATCATATGTGGTCTCTATTGACGTTTATTCAACTTCACCTCGAGGTTTGGTGTATATACAGTCCATAGGTTTGATTTTTCACGGTTTGAATTACCCGCCAAATATCGATTGGTTTAGTTTCGATCTATAGACTCTGACATATTTCTGGTTGGTTGGAATTTCTGTCAGCCTCGTGTCTGTTCCACAGTTATTTTAGTACCGACATTAGAGCAACATGGGTTTGCACATATCAATTTCGTTTTAACATCTTCATAAAGCAAGTGAGAAATCTAATATAGTATTATAATACAGTAATTTGATTGTGTATTGAATCTGTTGTTTTTTACTATATTGTAATTTTAAAAAATGCTTCAGACGCAGTTTTTTCCTTTTTTTCTTGAAATAGATCCAAATATGGATTGAAACGTCGAAAAAAGTTTAAAACAACTTGCAAAATAGCTTTAGATAGTTTATATTAAATCGAACCGTGCGCCGAAATCATCACACATAGTTATTGTAATAACGATGATTGAAAACTGTTTAACGCATCGTTCGCTCTAGCAATTGCTTTCTTGGGATTCTTAGTTGGACAAAAATTAGTCTTATTTTATTTATTTCATATATATGAATAATTGCTATTTTATTAAACCGTTTGCCGATCCATTCTAATAAGGACATCGTCAAATAGGTTTCAGTATTTCTCCTGCGATTTGTCCTGCAACAAATGCATTCTTGTCGCGAGCACTCGTATATAATGCAGAGAACCGGTCGTTAAATTAAACGTCGCTAAGTCACTAGGAGCTAGTTATATTTTACAGGGAAGGTATTTACGAAACATCGTGCAACTGTGCTCGTGAAATATCAATGGAGATTTCTCCCGGCGATCCCGTTGCAGCGTCTTGTTCTTCGCACGAGAAACGGAGAAACGAGCGCCGCTTACCACCGCTCCGATATTTATTTCCTGTAAATTCAATTTTTTCGAAAATTAGATCGCCTCGGATCTTTATTGCCCAGTTCCCGTTAGCTGTACGAACCGAGGAACTCGACCGCGAGGCTGGTTAAGCAGAATAATCGATCGCCGATAAAACGAAGATTTATTCGCGGTTGCACCCACGAGATGCAATTTTCTTTTATTAAGTGCCCTCGGTCACAGAGAATGTAATTTGTTCGTTTCGAGAAACAATGGATCTTCTGCTAACATTCAAGAACAAATAAAGTCGACTGTCTCTCTTTTTAACCCTCTAAAGACCAGGAGCTTTTGTAACACAATTTTATGAGAATGCTGAGAGTATAAATCAACGTCAATTAAACTACCGTAATAATTACTTTAAAGAAAAAATTAAAAAATTTGTACACTTCTCCGAAAGAATCAATTAACGTCGATCAAAGTGTAGTATTTACTTTTTTTTAAGGTAAATTCCTTAACTTATAACGATCCTTATCTTCGCTTCAATTAAATACACGAATATATCAGAATATGCTAAACACACTAATGAAACATTCATTAGAGAATGAGGCTCGATCGATAAGAAAGCTAATAACACGCCTCGTACAGGTACAGAACAAGTAGAAACAGCCAGTAGTGGTCAGACGCGTTATTCATATCGTATTCAGTAGCGCGCGTACTCGGCGTATTGAATATTTGAATTCGATTATCGTCTAAACGTAGTCAACTACGAAATAATGTTGCGGTTATTACCTTTACTTTACCGGTACGGCGAACTTCTATTATCCGTGTAATATTATACGAATACAATAATTGGTTCGTGTTTTTTTTTTCATATTTACATTTTTCTGGTAAAACCGGAAGCAACGAGGTACTTTGTTTGTTACGGGATTTATAACCACGCGAAATAAACTGAAAATCCCATCGTTTCTGTATTTTTGTATTTTGTAGCTCCATTTTTTTTGTAATCCGCTCTAAAAGGCGAACAATCCACTGTTTGGTTGTATCGTGTATTTCGACTTGTTTCCACTTTAATCAAATTTTTAAAAAAGGATAATCGAGCAAATCGAAAATAATGGACCGCAAAATTGAGCTTGACCCTTTCTTTCAAGGTGAAAAAACATTTTATCGCATCGTATTGTAGTCGTCGCAAGGAACAAAAATATCAAAGGAACAATGGGTCTCAAGTCAACCGTTCTCTTAAAAAACGACTTTAAAGTTTCGTAAACGAATTTCTTCCATATGTCTACAGGGTGTCTCAAAATGGTATAAGCGTGGAGGGAATGATTCTACGTGAGAAAATAAATTTTTAAAAAAGGTTAATCGAGCAGGAATTAAAACAGTTTCGTTTTTTGATTTTAGTGGGTCAGTACAAATTCTTCGTGCCGTCTGTTTTTTTCCATTCCTCGCAAGGATCCGAAGGTTGAGCCTTCCAGCAGGATGCTGAAGAAGGTCTGAAAGACGATGCTGTCGGTGAGAATAAGCCGGCACCCACGTTCACCATGTACGGACGATTTGTATCGCGGTTTTTAATCAAGGAATGAACCTCTCGGACGATGGTTCCTCGAAGGGCTATGCACGCCCGAGGAAAAGAATCTGCGGGCAGCCAAGCACGGACTGAGATTTATTTTCCACGAGATCGTTTCACTCGATAGCCAGCCTGAGCCTCGGAAAAATCTCACTAGACGCGTTTTAAGTGTATCAAATTTTGTAACGGACCGAAAACACTCCTCCCCGACGAATAAAACATTTAATTTAGTCAAGAAAAAAAAAAGGTTAATTTTGGCAACAATAGAACATTATCATTTTTAACCCTTAGCACTCGAGTGGCGAATCTGAGGCGCCACTACAAATTGCTGTAGCATTATTAAAAATATTGTTCACATTATTAAATATGTTGGTATCTAATGTATGAAGTATTACATAAATTTCACATCCACCAAATTTAAAAAATCAGAGAGAGAGTGAAAATATTCTAGGTTGGAAGAAATGTTTCACTTTCGAGTTAAAATAGCTCCGAGTGCAAAGGGTTAACATATACGAACGTGTCTTTGCGTTTTCGAAAATTTTCATATGTTCCGCGCGCACCTCGACAAAAGTTGACTAGAAAACGGACAAAAGGCTGAAAGTCGCGCAGTGTTTTCTTTCTTTGAGCCAGCGAGAAATCCGGAATATTTCTGTGTCGTTCACCGTACATACTTTCACGCCGGATCTTAGTCTGACAATAATGGCTTCAGACGGTTTCCCGATCCGGTAATCCGCTCCCGTCGGCGGGTCAAAGTGGAGGTGCACGCAGGACGCGGTCCTGAAAAGAGGAATCCGCCTGGGCTCCTCTCCCCGAGGGCAACGGAAAGCAGATTTTCGAATCTTTGTCTGGGAGAATTTTTGACTGCTCTCTTTAAAGTGCCTCGGAGATCGGAAAATCCCATTGGAAACGGACCGGTGAGCCCGGCAGCTCGACGAAAGTAACAGAGAATCGACGATTCGAACGTGTTCTACGTTTTATTGCGCGGCCGGTATTCAGCCTGACAAAAGAGACCGAATTCCGCAACTCGTCATGTTTTTTTGTTGTTGCTCCGCGCAATATCTTCTCGCCGAAATTTTTCTACCGTCTCGGATAATTGTTAATCGCGTACCTTATCGTTGCGTCAAAATACGGCTGAACTTTTCCTCCCGAACCCACAGATTTTCGATTGTTACATATCTTATCCTGTATATAAAATACTAAATACTATATAAATAAAGTTGAGTAATTTAACATTAATTTTCATTGTTTCACGTCGGAAAGTGACAGGTATGGGCGCCGCCATATTGGTAAGTAGGGAGCTCCTTATTTGTAGTGACTCAGTGAATTATAGAATTGGGAAAGAGAGTAGTTTTAGTTGTAGTTGTTTGAGATTGTGTCTGGGTTAGGTCTGGGTTAGTTCTGGTTAGATTTTGTATCGGTTTTATAATTGTAAGCATGACAAATTTAGATATCTTGATTGTGTGTACATGTATGTTATCGGCATTGCCCGTAACGTGTGCGATATGAGGGCGCCACTGATCACTACACTGGAGAGCTCCATACTTACCAATATGGCGGCGCCCATACCAGTCACTTTCTGAGGTGAAACAATGAGAATTAATGTTAAATTAGTCAACTTTACGTGCTCATAACTCAAAAACGAGTGGTATCCAACGGTCTGGGACATCGTATTTAGTATTTTCTCGACGAAAAGTACAGGATAAGATATGTCACAATCGAAAATCTGTGAGTTCGGGAGGAAAAGTTTACCCCAAAATCCAAAATAGTTACCGCATTAAATCCCTACATTTCGTTGTAATTTCAATGTTAATGCCTGGGCTACCGGATCCGGGATCTTCGGTATTTTTAGTCGATCCTCTAAACTCGATACACAGCATTGACCCGCGGGGTAAGGTACGACGTTTGATCTCGTCGAATTCGGCCCGGTAATCCATCTGCGCCGTCAGATACGGAAGACAGGGGGCAAAACGGGGGCCGAAGGAAGCCGAGGAGGGAGTACTTCTCTCTGTATTTAACTGTCGAGTTATCGATGCCGAACAACGCTCGATGAGATCCCCGACCTCAAAGCACCCAAGGGCCGAAGAGAGCCCAGCCAACGCCGGGATGCACTCTCTAATAATTGCAACTCTCTTTCAACGGACTTTCCTTTACTTTCGCGGTATTTGACTTAATTCAATTCCCCGCTACTCTCTCTTTCTCTCTCTCTCTCCCGGGAGTGGTTCCACAGGCAACTTTTCACGCGGCGGATCCACTTAATCATGCGTCCCGAGAGTGCATTTGTCTAATTGCTTGCGATTCCGAGCTCCGACTGTTCTTTCCGCTCGGCTTAATTAGCCGACCGCGTGTCTCGCAACGAACGGCGTCCGTGATGTTTTTTTCGGATACGTTGGCTCTGTCTCGATTCGATCATATCGTTTCGTGCATTATATTAGATTGCTGCATACGAAATGACTGTAATCATTTCTGTTCCCCTTTTATTCCAATTTCTGTTCAATTTTCATATTCATCGTGCGTATACAACTTTCATCAAATTGATGTAGGCTATCTGAATTACTCCGTTTATAGTAGACAGATTAGTAGATAGACTCTGCACAGACAAAGCGAAAACAGTAGTGTAGTGACCGGAATAGACCGATCATATGGTAGAGATCGCGAACAGGAAAAAATTCTGAAGACCAAGTTGTTTGTTGACAAGACAAGTTATAAACACGACGCGACAGTGCGAATTCAAGGACGCGTGAGACAAAGAGTGCGTGAGAAAGAGTGAGAGAACGGAATAACAAGAGAAAGATAGAGCGAATCAAAACAAATGTACATAAGGAGTGAGAGCAATGCGAGAGTGTTCTTTCTGGGTGATAGCGATAGAGAACAAATATATTGTTGCGGAGACTTGGCCCCGCCTCGCCGGTGAACACATCACAATAACTATTTCAGAACACTATAAGCAACTATAGAACTCTTTCGTCAACAGACAATATCTAAGAAAGATGCAAAGAATGTGCCTGGCTCGCTTCAACGACTCGAGAGGTACTGTCTTCGTTCTTCTTGTTAATAACAACCCCGTTGGCCGGACACCACGATATCGATCCGACGGCCAACTTCTCTCGATCTCCACGATATCTTCAGAATATCGCGGGAAAAGGCAACTTCATTTAGAGCTGTCGTAACCTTAGACCATATATACTAGTAGACCCGGCATAGGTATAGTATGTGTATAGGAAAACCGAGAATTCAGTGTCCGAAAGATGATGGGACACTGTGACGTCACAAGGTAAGTCTTAAGATAATTTCTTTCCATGTACTGTGTGCATGCACTGATATTATCAGTGTGTACATGGCGCACCCGCTGACCCCCCTCTCCCAATGTAAGCCAAGCGTAGGCACTGTCGATGAGCATAGCTTGTACATCTTTTGAAAATGTGACGTCACAGTCCTTTCAGAAAATTATCTACGCCGTGTCTCTAGGTATATATGGTCTAAGGTCATAACACTGCTCATTTAGAGCTGTCGTAACAATATATTTATTTGTGCCGTCGATACGATAGTGTGTTCACACTCTGTTCCTACAGTAGAGTCCAGCCAGTGTAGGTAAGCCACTTGTACCACAGGGACGATGTTCGGAAAAAAAGGAACGAATGAATTAACGGGGACCACACTCCGAGTCATGTATATCCTATTCCGCGAAGAGCGTCCTAAGGGTGTGGAAAAGGTGTCTGGATCCTTCTCCTCTTGCTCTCCAATTACAAAATCCTTCCGGAACCTGTGTACCAATCCGCCATTACAGCCGGTTCAGGATTTCACCGTCGGAATCTTGCGGAGCATAGGGGTCCGCGGCCGGTTTAAGCAGAGTCATCAGAATTTCTCCTCTCCAATCTGGTGGTGCGGAGGTTCATGAATGGGGCCGGTGCCGGTGGTGGTACCGGGGATTTCCTCCGGTAACAATCCTCAGCGCCGCAAGAACCCCTGAATCGATTCAATTCCCCATGAAAGAGGCCATGGTGTGGGGTACGAGAGAGAGAGAGAGCGATAGAGAGAGGAACAAAGAGAAAGAGAAAACGGTTTCCAGCGCGTCGTACCGATGTTTAACACGGCGCGTAGCGGCGTTCTACCCGCGCATGGAAATGTTTACACGCGTTACAAGCATGTAGGTGGAACACTGGGAGCCTGGCCGGCGTGTAAAAGTGGCAGCGACGATGGGAACGGGACCGAAACGCCGCGGGACAAGCGTTATGCCCGCGGTGTTCTGCACCTGCCGGCTAAAGGGATCCAAGATCGAGCCGAGCCGCGGAGGACTAGCCCGTCTAACCGGTACCCGCTTCGTAAAATTCTCAACTATGCACTTAGCCAGGCCAGACACCACGTATCGGGTGGTTCGAGTGGAAAAACAGCCGGCGCAACATGCTACGAACCCGCCAACCTGCTTGCACAACAGTCCTTCTGCTGGCCATCGTAAAATCTTGCTCTTATTGGAAATATTGAAACTTGAACAAATGGACTCCCGTGGTTACGTATTCAATAAAAAAAAATACGATATAAATCCGTGAGCGTGTTCGTCGCACGAGTCACTCCGCATTGAGCACCTGGACAAAGGTATAATCCATAATCGAAATAAAATAACAGATAAACGCGAACGATAGCGGTTGGGACGCAACGTAATACGAGACACACGAAAGTGTCTCCAAATCCTAAGACTTCGACAACCCGACTAGAGGTAATAAATTAGTCGAAGGGTCGAAGGCTCTTGAGATTCTAAGAGAAGAGTCCAGTTTCTGTGCCATAACACGTATACATTAAAACAACGTCTGGACCATTTTCCTAAAGCTTAGCCCCAATTTCCCCCCACTTTGTTTTACCATCTCCACCACGAATTTCACATCTTGTCACAAGTTTCTCGGCGTTTTTAGTCTTCAGCCAGCTCTCATATAAGCTACAACGTTTTGTACAGTCGTTTCAGTTAAATACAAGTTATCGTTATTTACACGTTAAACTAATCAGTGTGCTATTCCTTTAAAACACCTCGCCCTTTACCAGCTACCTAGCACGACTTTAAGTAACCAAGCAATACCGACTTTTCCATCTACGCACGTGCAATAGCGGAGAAAAGTCACTATCGTTGAACAAAATCGGGAAATCACAAGGTCACCCGGACCTGCGGAGGAAGGTTTAATCGGGGCAAAGTGATCCACTAAATAACGACATCCGACTTGCCGGCGGTTCTACATATAAACCAGTGAGCCGCGCGATAATTTCATGGCTGACGAGACAAAGCGGGCTCTGCCCGCGGGTTCCTCGGCGGGGTAAACGGCGCTTTTAAAAAGACAACAGAAGATTTTTAATAAAACGCGTGTCACTTTGTGCCCGGGCGAAAGTGGCCCCCGGTACGATCGGCCTCGCCTTCGGCGCTGCTCTCCGGTTTAATTCTGATTCCCTTTGATGCGAGTGCTCGCGTTCGTTCGTTTTATGCTTCATGTGTATTCAAGCGCGCGCGCGCGCGCACGTAGTTTGCTATGGGGCGCGTCTTTATCGAGTCGAAGCACCGGGTATTTAAACGAACTATTCGAAAAGTCGGTAGTTTCATACCATTTTCTCTTCTTCTCTTTATTCGCTGGTGAGCTCAACCCCTCCTTCCCTCCCCCCCCCCCGCGTTACCCCCTTCGAGAATGTAATCGAGAATCGTTTAACGAGGCGAGCCGGATATTTTGAAGATTGAAAGCATTCAATTTACCTAAGTCGTCTGGAAATTAGACCGGCGAACCGGGGAGGAAACGGGGAATGGGACTCTTGTTGGTTTTCAGCTCGGCGCGGCCGCGTTTTAAAGGCGTCTCGACGGTAATTGTAGTGTTTGCCGGACGATCGTGATCCGGACACCGTTCTGCGGATAAAAAAAACTTTGCCTGCGAAATTTCGCTGGGCGGGGAAACACGATCAGGGGGGAAAAAAAGTCGGGTGGAGGTGATTGGCTATTGAGAAGCTATTAGCGGCGGTGGGGTGCGGTTTTATTGGACGCAGAGATTTTTAGGGTATTTCAGAAAATCAGTGCTTGTGTGTTCCGATAATGTTGGCAATTCCAGGGTTAACGCAAGATAATTAACGTGTGGAAATCAGTCTGGATGAACGAAATCAATTTTATCGAACCTATTAGTTAATTTGTCGAATTGTACGACATTTTTTTAATTATTTTGCGAACCCAGCCGGCTGGCAGAGCGATTCCACTCCGGAATTGATGACTTCGGGCTTTCGGGGGCGACGTCTGGAGCACGGAAGGTGGAAACAGGGATGAATATTTTTCAGTGGAACGTGGCCAGCTTGATGGGGATGCGTGTCACGTGCCGCGTGATAACTGGTGGTTTGTGGAGCCGCGGCAGATGTGGGGTGCAGGTGGCTCGCTATCGCTCTTCGCGATGTTGTTCCCGGCAATCTTGGAAATTTTAGGGGTATTCCCTGCGCCATTTATCCTTCGGTATATGGGGCATCAGCCGGAATATATCTCCGTGGCGCGACGGGGACGCCGCCATTGTTATATAGAAAACGCTTCGTCCTGCGAACCTTTTCGGTCACGTTCTATTTTACAGCGACCGTTAGATTGGCCGGAAGGTCCTTCGGGATTTTTTAAAAATAAAGAATCATCTTTGTGATGTCGTGTCGATCGCGAAATTGGGTAATCGTATCACGGACTAGGTTTAACGGCGAAATTAATGTAAAATCAAACTACGGAGAACTGGTATTTATTGAATAAGTGCAAGACTGGGCTTGCTGTCTCCAAGTAAGACTCGGCTGCGCTTGGAGTTGCTGATGGTTCGATAGTCGAAACAGTTCTGACTTCACAGAGCTCGCAACAAATTAGGGAATTGATCGGAAATAGGTGTGGTCTTGGAAAATTGTATGCGATTGGTTGAAGGGTGTACTTTGGAAAGTGGTGGAAAATTAGGAAGAGTAGGAGTAGAGATAGATTAGGATATAGGCGGCTACGGCTGTAAAACTATAAAACTCGGTAGGGCAACGGAATGACGGTTCCACATGTGTTTGTCAGCTGGCTTTTTCGGGGTTTTCGCGTTTACGGTCGTTATTGTCTCGAGTAGGTATTCCAGCTAACTGACCTTCAAGGTAACGCGCTTGTCCCTTCGCAGAGAGTTTTAAGATGGAACAATCTGTGTAATCCAGAAAAACGAAATCTCGATCTCGAGATATCGTCGAAACCGAACGGCGCTCTCTTATCTGCCGCATGTTAATCCGCCGTCCAGACGCCGCGCCGGTTTTTCTTGGCAGACGAAATAATGAAATTTTAAACAACGAGACAGAACGAGCCGGTTTAACCACCGGTTCAAGTGGGGCCACATTAACCGTCGGCCGTTTATCTTTTGTTAGGCGACCCGGTGACTCTCGATGGGATTAATTCAGGAGTTGGCAAATCGGGAGAGAAAGAGAAATTGTGTCTGGCTGAAGAGGCAGGTTGGTCGCCTTATTCCTTCGTCCTTTCGCCCTTCCCCTCCGCCGGTTCCCTTAAACCTCCCCTCTCCCGCTCCATTTTACTTTCGTCCTTTCGAGGTTGCATTCAGACAAGTTCACGGAAACTGCGTGCAAGCAGACGGTGGCTGGCTTGAATGGCTCCTTTCCCGGCCATTCCGGCTCAAAGGAGAGCCGAACCAACCAAGATTTGCGTTTGTAATTAAATATTTGCCGGCGGTTAATTGAGTCGCGCTGTGCTTTTATTCCAATTTCTTGGCTTAAATGAAAACGGCAGCCGACGCCGCGCGACCGTCTGACTCTCGCGCGCGTTCTATACAAGGTGTTCTGGAAATCGTCGCAGCTGCGGACTGACATTGCCGCGGCCAAGTTTCTCAACGACCGCTCGGGACACTTATTAAAAATTGCGGAAAAGATTTCGAGCGGGCCAATATCCTTTGCGAAACTTAAACACAAACTTCTTTTACGAAACGATCAAATGACAGAATAGTTGTGTTGGAATATCTGCAAATGATAGTCGGCTGTTGAAGGATATAAACAGTGTCCTTGTATATTCTAACGGCTCTCAGGTCAGAAGTGGAAGGCCTGCAGTATCTCACTTCCAAGAAGGACTGAGCAATAAACATAGGGTTCGCATGCATCGGGATTTCCCGAGTGGACCCAACAGGGGTTTTCCGCCCCCAAACTTTCTCCTTTAGCTTCACTTCCGTTTCGGCTTGCAAACCATACAGACGTCTTCTGACTCGTTTCCCTGGTTGTAATAAAGAACTGTTTTTCGGATTCTTGTGCGTGTTATTTTTCTAGTTTATAAACACTAGGGGTGTGCGGGTACCCGAAATTTCGGGTCGGGAAATTTGTTCGGGTTCGGGTCGGGATCCCGAAAGTTTACAAAGTTCGGGTACCCGCGATTTCGGGTGCCCGAAATAGCAGTCGGGTCGGTTCGAGTCGAGGTCCCGAAAGTTTGCAATTTTCGGGTACCCGAAGTTAAAGTTGGGGCAAGCCTGCGGTCAAATAAGCGATAAATAACTCGGTGCATATTTTAATTTTACAGTAAAATTTAATATTATTGAGAGGTGGTATTTAATTTATATGAAGAAATTAATTTTATAGTAAAATTTAATATTATTGAGAAGATATTAATATGCACAGAGTTATTTATCGCTTATTTGACCGCAGGCTTGCCCCAACTTTAACTTCGGGTACCCGAAAATTGCAAACTTTCGGGACCTCGACTCGACCCGACCCGACTGCCATTTCGGGTACCCGAACGTTGTAAACTTTCGGGACCCCGACCCGACCCGATCATTGCCCGACCCGATCCGAAGCTCGCACACCCCTAATAAACACCCATTTCCAATAAGTTGTAATCACCGTATCCGTAAAATAATTGGTAGCCGAAGGTGTTAATTGTACGATAGAAGAGGGGGCTCGTAGAGTTTTAATTTCGCGTGATCGCGCCGGCAATCACGCGAAAATCCCGGCGATCGTCTCTGTTACACGAAGGGGGATCAATACAGGAACACACGGCGGCGGTATCCGTCCGGGCTGTAACTCTCAATTCTTTTATCAGCTCTCGAGGCTTTAGCATCGGGTGAGATCGGTTTAAGCCGCGTCGGTAAGCTCCAGGGCTCGCATCCACCGGATACGACGTCGGTCGACACGTAACACCGCGGGTTCTTCGAAATTTTATCACCAGCCGCCTACTATACACGTAGTAACGTCGTACCTGCTCGTCGGAGGCGTTAAAGAATTCAGGGACACCCAGCTAAATCCAATATCGGCCCATTTTACGGGCAGACCCGTTTCAGGACTTTATGTAACGTAAAATTAAAAAGCTGAGGACGCCAATGCACCATCGCTTGACGCCTCGGTATTCTGCCGCGGTGTGTCGCGGTATGTGTGAACATCTAGCGGGGAGATCTTTATCGTTTTTAATGATCATTTTGTGAAACCTTTTCTTGATATTGTTACGTGTGCAGACGTTTCCGTTTGTGACTCTTGACCCGGAGAAATGTGCCGGAACAGAGGGCCTATTTATTATAACAAAGGGCTTAATAAAAATTCAAAGAACTAGGGCTCTTATTATGAATTAAATTTTATTATGAAATTAATTTTAATATAAATTCAACTTTCTGTTCCTTAGGTATTTCGAGAATTCCTTTTACCGATCTGTACGAACTGTTCATGAAAAAAGCTTTTCACAATATTTCCATGATTATTAAAAACCAAGGGTTGTACAAAGATAACCGTAAATCCTTGGTTCAAACATGAAAAAAAACTATCCCGCCTCTTTACTGTCACATTAAACAGAAGCACAGCTAATCACTATCATCTCGCTGGCTCTCTCTAATACTGTTAAGTAAAACATACAAAGTGACATTTAAAAAAATGAAGGTGACCTGGACAATACTTAAAAAAAAAAATGTTTTTCGAACTTTTCTTTTTATTGCAATATATAGCTAATCGAAAACTGATCAACTTTTGCTGAAAATATTTTTTGTCGGATTATCGCAAGTACTTAAAAAATCGTGAAAACTGTTACGTGGGACTCCCTGTGTATCATTCTATGTTAATACATTAGGGTCTATCTTTATTATTCGCATCCTCTTCGAAGTTCCAGTAGTTGGTATTCTACGACGATACACCTTTGCCGCTCGAGTTGTATCTAGTTAATTTCTATGAGTTTCGAGTCAACATTAAAAATCGAACAATCCTCGGTCGCGCATAGCTTGCTCAACCCTCGGCTCGTAACAACATCAAATCGAACGGCAAAGGCAAAGGATTAGAAGGCCCATGCACTTGGCTGCGGGCCTAAGTGTGGGAGTCCGTAAAACGCGTATCCTCATCGATATCGCGGAACGTATTACCCTTCTCGGGTCCGCGAATCTCGGGCCGCGTTATCACGATGGCGGTTGTAAAGCGCGATGCACGGTTTACCGCGATCTCTCAATAAGCTGCGCGCGGACCGTCATTATCTCGATGCACCGAGCGGCGCGTCTCGACTGCAACACACCGAGCGACGCCGCGCCGCGCCGGGCTGCATCGTGACCGCGTCGCGACTTAAATGCATCTTTGTACGGTGGACGCGTGTGCACCGGTCCGTGCACCGACCGGCGGCGCGGCATGGAAAAACGGTGGACGTCCGCTACCGTGTAACACGTTGCAGCTTGCGGGGATATTTATCTCGTCTGTTCCTCTCTCTTTCCGTTCGCTTGTTGCAACGCGACCATGTTCCAGCGCGCAAAAATTCCGAGACGTATCTCCTGCTCGACGTGTAGCGACAGTCGTTTTGCACGTTTTCGAACGCGGAGCTCGGTAGACGAGCGTTTGATCGCGTTAAACGCTCAGATTGCATACCCGACGTCTTTTCGAGGATGTTTTCCCGTCTTCCGAGGCGGCGCGGCGATAAATTATCTCCTGTCGGGCTTGGCCCGCGCCATTCGCTTCTGGACCGCTTGATGAGAAATTGATGCCTCGTTTCGAAACGTGTAAAAAGCGACGACTGTTTCTTTCATGGCTGGGTAATATTTGTTACGGAATGCATTGTTACCGAGGCTCCGATTCTAATCATTCTAGGTCAGGCCTCGGAATTATGTGCTCGCGACGGCCGGTTTGCGAAGGCAACGCCCCCCCCCCCCCCGACCCGGGCGCGCGTCTCGCTCCCCGTGGCGGCCCTAGTTCTAGACGCAGTTCAGGCCAGTGCAGAGATATTGTGCTCTTTTAACTCTTCTGTAACGTAAAACGTTTGGCCAAAAAGGGGGACCTCCGTCACCCCGCATAATTTCGCAAATTTTGTTATGATTTATTTTTGAAAAATGAATGTATAACATGTGTATGTGTGTGTATATACATACATATATATTAAAATTTAATATATACATATGTACACATAATATATAATACATAGTTATAGCACTTTCCCACCAGTAATAGTTCTCCACTACTTTGCCTACAAATTTAAGACGTAGATACGGTTGTGTCTTTGGTCGCGCATGCGCGTGAAGAAAGCACAAAATCTCTGCACTGGTTCAGGCGCGTACCATAGAGTGTTACAATGTAAGTGTCGGGGATGCGAACAGCTACGTCCAAACTTCCCGTAGATCAGTGATGGGCATGATAGGGGCCCCTGAGTGCCTGCTTCTCCCACCGACCTCGTCGGCTATGGAAGGGCGCATGAGGGGGGAAACGAAGGCACTGGAAAGGAGTGGTTGGTGGAGGAAGCTCCGTGGATCCTTTTTATCCGCGGCGCACAAAAATGCCCATCACTGCCGTAGATCTTACCAATTTTCCAAGCACGTCTAAACGTAAGCGAAAATCAAGTTATCCCACATGTTACTACAATTTGGACAATACAATTAAAAACTATTTTTAAAATTTGTCTTCCGAATTTATTTTCCAAATTTATTTTGTGCAGTTGTTGTCTGAAATTATCGTGCGACATGAGGCCTACAGTGGACACCACTGACAAAAAAAAAGCGCATTGACAATAGTACCTCGACGGTAATGTGGAAACCTATTGATACGGGTGTCGCCCTAATGCGCCACGAATAGCTTTTATGGTACGCGCCTGAGGAGTTCCGAGCACTGTGGGCCGCCACGGGGAGCGAGACGCTCGGCCCGCTCAAGGGGGCGTAGCCTTCGATAACCGGCCGACGCGAGCACATAATTCCGAGGCCTGATCTAGGTTATATTAGACGACGTTGGCCTGGATCTGAAGGATTCGCTTCGGCAAGCTTCGCGAGAAATTGATGTTTCATTTTGGAATGCATAAGAAGCGCGGTTCTCGGTAATATTGTTGAAGTAAAACAGTTCTGGAAAACAACTCGGGATCCAAGAATTGTTGCGGTGTTGCATCTGCTGATACGATGTATCAAAAAATGACGATCAGAAAGTTTAAGTTTTAAAGGGACCTATTTCACTAGGCTGTCTTTTGATTAATAAAGGAACTCCACTCCTATCGTATCCTTCCACAAAATATCTATCTCGTAGACGTAACGGCACACAGCCAATATTTTTACCAATCGTGTATCATTAAAGAACCCATCAGCCTAGATACTGGTTCGCTGCACCCGAATCACGGTGACATTAACAGACCAGAGAGGACGTCGGTATCCATTTGAAATCCGTTGGTCGAGATTTCGAGGTGGAATATGTATATGCGACCCGTGGCGGCTCCTTTGCGGACGCGGTTATTTCCCAGGATGACTTCCGAAATTGCTTGGGCCTAGACAGTGCCGGTTACACGGGGGCAGGTCGTCCCGTCGTCGTCGTCGTCGTCGTCGTCGTCGTCGGCTCCACACAGTATCGGTATACGGTGGTACACATGTTTACACTGTCATGTCGTGGCGGTACATATTATTGTGTGTATTAGCACTATGTATGTTTATTAGATAGGCGGCGTATACCGTGCAGTATGTTGGTTCAAGGGTTCGGTCGTTACCAGGGACCTCGTTAGCAGGGAAATTTATATTGTGCTCGGCTGTGTGTAGCTCGCCGAATCTCGCTGCATGTTACGATAGTGATCCCGCACTGACACGACCTTTCCTAACTGCTGATGGGGGCCCGTATTTCCGGCGAAACACACTCGACCCACCGTCGTTAAGTAATTGACGATCATCCGGCCACCCAGTTCCCGAGATGCTCGATAACGCACAAGTTTTAGTCGATTTATTGCTTAGCTGTTGCATCGTGCCGATGCAGTCCCTCCGATAATTCGCTCCAGTAAGATCGTAACACTTCGAATATGTCGCTGGGAATGATAGCTTGCTGTATGGCGGACATTACTTGTTCGAGAACTACGAATTATTGTCGCGAGCCAGACGTTGCTGTTTCCTGCCGATAAATCGAGAAATCGTGCCACGAAATATCCTCTTTAGAGTGCTAGAATTTACATGGATTAAACGAAATTCGTTGAATTATCAAAACTAAATCAACATTCTCAGAATCGTATTCTTAAATAGAGATGTATCGATGGAACGTTCTCTGGATCGTTTCTAAACAGAGATTTCGAGGTAACGCATTCAATATATACTTTGTCTCAAGTGCCGGACTATGGGGGGCTAACCTAAACAGTCCGGAGATACGAGGGGACCCTATTCGCCACTTTGGGGTTCCAACGGTTTTTCCTCCAAGAGTCAGTTGAGGCTGAAACTTCCTTTAGTAAAGAGCTTCCTCTCGCGCCGTAAAATAAAGACATTTATTTGAAAGCAAGTACCAGTGCGCCTTTCTTTAACAACCATTTCCAATGAAATTCAATTCGCAACAAGTATTCCAAGTAAAATTTGCCAAGATACCGCAAACAAGAATACCGTGCGAATTTCCTCCGCGAAACGGAAGCGTGTCGTTCGGAAAAAGGAAAGAGAGTCCCGTTCGCCGGAGTATTTCGGCGAAATCCCAGGAGGACAAATGGTCTCGCGAGTTCGCTCGTGAATTTCGGTGTATCCGTTTAGAATGATCCGGTGAATCGCGGTGACGCGAAAGGCAGCGCGCGGCGGCGGTAGCCGAGGAGCAAAAATGGCACGGAGTCCGCGGCGATAATTAACGCCAGCCCGGCCGTGAATATTTTCGCGAATCTGCTAAACGTAACGACCTCATCAGTTTCGTTGACGCGTTTCGGCCAGCCTAGCGGCGTTATCGCGGAGGGAACGTCTGGCCAGCAGCGCTTTCATGCATAGGGAAGCGGTTCTGCAAAACCGGGCGTGCTCCGGATGCTTTTATTTTCCTCCGTTTCCGTTACTTTGCAAGCACCGGTTCGCCGGCGACGACGATGCTTTCAATCTCCGGCGACGGATTCGATCGCTACCAGCGGACAAGTCAAATGAGAATTAATATTTCAGACGCGTCGTCGGAAGCCGAGGTATTTTTCGTGCGGATAAAAAACAAAAAACCCTGTCAAAGACACGCCGCGATTCGAACGTCTTGCGTCAGCTTGACGCTCTGTGTCTACCGTGAATCGAATCGATGTCTTTAGCGAAAGCTTAGAATGTACCCGTGGAATTTATATTACAGTCTGGATTAATTAACCAGCGAGGTAGAGTAGTCTTGCTGATGAGTTTGTATTGAAATCGTTCTAACGAGATTACCGAGTTTCATTCAACCTGCACGAAGTTTTCCGGGGTCTTTTCTTGCGGACCTTATATATCAACTAAAGTTTAATTACAGTTTGAAAGGGGGATTTTAATCATTCGTTTAATTGGAATCATTTTAAATCTCCGAAAAGATTTTGAAAATCCTTTAACTCTTTGCGAACGTCAATGTTGTGCCTTTTTTTTCACAGAGAAGATACATACACCGGTAATGCCCGAAGATCGCGACAATGCAAAATTCAAGCACTGCACCTCGAAGTCTCGAAGTCGGAAACTCGACAAAGGGAGGCAAAGAAGCGCGGGAAGTTTGAACCGTCTATACCGGTAAACGAAGTTTTTCCCTTTGGCCAGCGCCTAAGTCGCGGCAACAAAGTCGTCAGACTTTTGCAAAGTGCTTGAAACTGTCCCCAAAGCGGCCGGCAAGTAGATGTAATTCAACTTTCATGGTTGGAGAACGATGGTAGATGGCGATGGGGATTAATAGACGCGAATCGGGCAAGTTTCGCGACCTTCGGGGGCCCACCGTGCCTCTCTCGCTCGTTCGTTGCTGGCTGAAGTGGCCCGCTGGAAGGAAACTTGCAGAGCCCTGTGTGCAAAGAACCATACACAACTATATATATATATGTATATATAGTTCCCCTATTTTTCTTTTTTTCCCCAGCCGTTTTGCGGTCGCGTTTCGTGCATGCTACCGAGAGAACAGGAGAAGGAGAACCGGAGCACCGGTGGACGTCGATGAACCGCTCGCGATTAATTTCATGCCTGGATAATGATCCGATGGCTCGTTTGTTGCCCGAGCCGGCGCAAACATATGCTTCTGTTTGTTAGCAATCTCCTGGTGCGCAAACACGTTCGTTTTGTTCGGCCATGTTCTTTTTTAGCGGGCGCCAGCGGTCCTCTCTCGCCCCCCCCCCCCGCCCCCTCTGATTCATGTTTGCCACGAGCTCGTTCCTTTTCGCTCGGAATTCGTTCGATTTATCCGCCCGATTGGCCCCACCAATTTTATTTATGCGCAGCCGCGAACTATCGAACAGAACGGAATCGATCCTGAAGGAATCGCAGTCCACTTTTGACGAATTTCATCGGGACACTTGTGTAAAGAGACACTTATTATTATTATATTTATTATTTACGGACCGAAGTCCTTTTATACAAATGTTTACAATAGAAAATAAAGAAATAAAAAAAAAAAAGAAAAAGAAAGTCTTGGCGTAAAATTACCCAGGAATGAACGTGCAGAAAGTTTCAGAAATACATATTGTATTACATATACAGAGGGTGTTCGACTACAGGTGGGAGAAAATGTAAGGGGTGGTTCTCCATGGCAATATAAGTCGAAAATGAAGAATAAAAAAATTGCGATTTCGACTTCGTTATTTAGTTATGGGTTGCCGCATTTTAGGTGGATTTTTAATTATTTAACCCTTTGCACTCGGAGCTGTTTTAATTTGAAAGTTAAACATTTCTTCCGACCTCGATATTCCCGGTGATTTTTTAAATTTGATGGATATGAAATTGATATAATACCTCATAGAATACTTAACATATTTAATAACGTAAACAATATTTTGAATAATGGTGCAGCAATTTTTAGTGGCGCCGCAGAGTCGCCACTCGAGAGTGCTATGGGTTAATAACTAAATAACGAAGCCGGAATCGCAATTTTTTTATTCTTCATTTTCGACTTATATTATCATGTAGAACCACCCCTTAAATTTTCTCCCACCCGTAGTCGAACACCCTGTATAATCATATAAATCGCACGCAACTTTTTCTTAAATGATTTTAACGAACCATTAAAAAAGTCAATGTTACGATATAAAATGTTAGATTCAGCAGTAATGCGATTTAAAGGATTTGTTAATCCATATATATGTCTAAATATACTTATCCGAAAGAAACTTTCAATATTGTATATTTTCATCTCCTATCAAAGGTGTGATGCACACTATCATATAATGTTCGATACTCTTAAATATTGAACTAAGACAGGAATATGTAACTTTTGTGTGCGAATGCAACATTATTTTGCATAATTGCGTATCCCCCGGGAGACGCTTCGCGAAGAAGTTCTTAACAGGCTTCAGGTTGTTAAACATCCCGTGGATCATCCGTCTCGCGAAGTTACAAAATTTTTTCGCGAACCTAAACCCGGTCGCAAACTTTTCATTTACGTCGCACTGCGGCCCGGAAACGTCCGAGGGCCATGCATCAGTTTTTACTGCGGCCCTTTCCGCCTAGGTATATACGTATATACATATATACGTCTCGCCTCGTTACGGAACTTGCTCAGTGAGGGAAATAGTGTGAGAGAGGGGATACCTCGTTTTGCCGACAATTTCCTACAGCGTTACACCTGATGGAAATATCTGGGCCCTCGAAGAGCCGCGTTTAATAAGAAATTCCACGCGAGGCCGTGTCGGCCGCCACGACATTACACACAGTCTTAATACCCAATTTTCGAGCGGTCAATTTCCAACGAGGATGTTGTAACCTGTAATGCCTTTTCTTCCCCGGGGAACGTTTAGGGGAACCAATCGGAACATGATGCCGTTCCACGGGAACCATGCGGCTTCCGTGCCCTATATTATTGCAATTACTGTCGAGTACTGTTACGTCGGACCTCGTGTCCCTAATGAAACGCTGGTTGCATAAGTATTCTGCGCCAGCTGGCCCGTTATCGTCGACGGAATCTATTAGCAACGAGTTTCCTAGAAGAAGAAAACTACGCGTGCTATGATATTAGACGTGGAACCTAATTTCGTACAATTTTCTCATAAATTCACCGTCTGTTTACGTGAATTCTTCGGTCCGCGTGTATTCGTCGTAAGGTTTGTGTACCTTTTGCTGTTACATTTGTTTTAGCTTTGTTTTAGTAAACTCTATATATATATATACATAGGTAAACTCTAATTCTTCATCGACTACATACAAGTGAAATCGGATTAAATCCGATTGTCTGACTACTGCTCGCTCAATCTACTGGATTAAAATTATTCTTTTCTGCGAACGGTTAAATTGAAACTGAGTTTCATTTTGAACGGAATACAACAGTAGGTAAACGCGGATTACGATTGCACAGAGATCCGATAAATAATTGCTCGTGTTGTCAGTGTTTAATTGTGTTTAATAATCGAATTGTTTGGAAATTGAACGAAGTCGATCACATTTTAGTCGATCCGCGGTCAACAGGTTGGCATTGCTTATCAATATTGATCGAACTCGATTCGCTGTTCCATTCGCTTACATTATTTTGCGCCGTTTTCGTAAACGGATCGATTGCACGTTGGAATTTTATTCCCACGCAAATTTTTTTCCCCGTACGGGTTTTCGACGTTCGTTCTTTTTTTTTTTTTTTTTTTTTTAGGAAACCCCAAAAAGGTCGGAACCCGAAAAGCCAACGGCTCGAGGTATGATCCATTCGCGCTTTCATCATCGCAATTTTTTTTTACACTTGCCCGCGAAAGAGCGGTCGGCTTTGCAGCCTTTTAAATTGATTCTCCCGCGGAAACCAAATTTTTTCGCTCTTTCGCGCGTTTGGAATTAAAAACAAAAAATATTCTATACCGGGGGGAAAATAAATCTTTGAAATCCGTACACCTTGTATGCGTACGCGCGTATTCAATCTCTGGATATATACATAGGAATGCAGAATGTGCGCGAGTAGAATATTTAAATTCTTATCAGCGGCGTGCGCCAGAGTTGGGCATTAATCGATAAAAATTTTAATCATGATTGATTCATTAATGTATACGATTAAAAAAAGAAATCGAAAAATCGGCGATCGATTCAATCGATTGATGAAGTTAATCGTCAATCGCTCATTAAACGAAGAAATCGTCGAAAAATCTGCGATTGATTCAATCGATTGATTTAATCGTCAATCGTTGATTAAAAAAAGGAATCATCGAAAAATCGAGTTTACATTTTTTTCAGTATTCATACAGTTCTGATTACGTATTTCATTTCGAAATTTCAGCAATAATCATTAATCAATTATCCGACTGACGATTAATAATCGTTAATCGCAACTAACGACTAAAGTAGAAAAATCGTTAACCGCAATTAACGACTAAACTAGGAGATTAATTGTTAATTGCGATTAACGATTGAAGTAGAAATTTAGTCGTCAATCGTTGATTAAGTTTTTGCCCAACACTGGCGTGCGCTATCGCGAAAATCATCTTTCTAAATCAATTAGAAATTAACGGTCAAGTAAAAACAATTAAATAAAATGGTGGAGCAAGAGAGAGGCTCGAACAGAATGCTCGAGAGTAAGAAGAATTTTTCCGTGCTGAAAATGGATTTCATTAGCGGAAGTTTGACCGAAGGAATTTTAATTTCTCGCGGCAGTAAGGGGCCGATCGAAAAATACTATGTCTCCCATCGAATCTAGGCATGTGCCGGTATGCGGCAGCCATGCTGAAACGTCAGGGGGATCGTGCCCGTCGACCGTACTTACGGAGACTTATGTAAGGGCGCACGTAAGTGCAGCAAATTGCTCGTAAAACGTGAGCGGGGTGTTAATTTTCCCGGTAACGTCAAAGTAAATACGGAATTACTTTCGACTCGTAAGTAACACGGGTCTGGACGTACATACGTGTCCCCGTGTCTCTGGGTATCATGGTGCCACGGTCATGGGACACCGTGCTTCACCTCGAGCTTCTTTAAATCTGGCCGGATGCGATTAGAATACCGATACATTAGGTTAATGCATAGGAACTGTCCAATTTTTAACCGTGGAGTGGCAGCATGTTGACTACAAAGTATCGTACTGTATTCTCTGAAACCCAGAGGCTCAAGTGGAACAACAATAAACGATAATTAAAAAAATCTCTAAAATCAAATACTTTCCATTTACAACATTATAAAAGCACAAGCAGAATTTTAATAGTTTTCAGCGCATTGGTTCGATCAAATATTACTAAACAACTATTTGCAAATTAGCACAATATCCTTTCTAGATCGAAACGTTGAGAAAGGATATTGCGCTAATTTGCAAATAGTTGTCTAGTAATATTTGATCGAACCAATGCGCCGAAAACATTAAAATTCTGCTTATAGCAACTTACGATCGACATCGTTTTAACATTTATTATAAAAGCACGGCTGCATACGTTTGCGAATTTCGCGTAAACCGGAAAAGTTCGCCAAAATGACTCCCCCGCATTACTGCTACAGGCTTCCGGTCGAAATTACAAAAGCACGCCTATTGTTACGAAAAATTGAAAAATCCGTCGGGGTCCGATGCGTCGCGTCGTTTTGGGTCACGAGTGCCGCACGAACCATCAACCCTCGATTTCCATCACAGTCGGCGGGCGCGCGGCAATTTAATTCGCGTGCAAATATTTTTCAGCGCGTTTCAAATGGTAATGCTAATTCTTTGACCACTCCGCGGAATACAAAGTACCCGGGCTCGAATTCAATGGGTTCACAGATGAAAGACCGCGCGAAAAGTGGACGGTCGGACAACGTCAGGCTTCAGAGGCTGCGTGAAAACAGGAAAACGCACGGTTGCGAAAGTTGCCGGTATTTCAACTATTTCAGCGGACCGGAGAGGCCTGTCGCGTCGAGTGCTAAGTGTCCCGAGTCGAGCAATAATTATCGGAAAATGGCCGCGGTTCACGTTTTCACCGAAGACATTAGTTTGTTGCAGTGGCGCACTCAGGATTTCATCTTAGAGGGGGACGAGTTGAACAAAATGATCTATTTTAGATTTTTTTAAACATAAATTTATTTATAGAATAAAATCTAGTTTTCTTTTCTTTTTACATAGCTCTTCAATTACTTCGGTTATAGTTACACGAATGTCTCTGTGTATGTATAACAAAGCCAACCCATTCAGTCGTGGTTGTGTCATTGTTGGATCTTAAATATGTTTTCAAAATTCTTAATGTAGAAAATGATCTTTCACTGACGCGCGTCGTTACCGGAAGCGTTGAAAATATTTTTAATAAATTATAAATATTAGGATATATCGTTTTATCGCATTTCAAAATCGCATCAATGGCATTTTTGCATCGAGACCATGGACACCAATACTGACACGTACACAGCCACAGACGCACAACAATAGGCAGAATTCAGTGTTCTAGTATCGGCAGTTTTTGCAAATACCTAAGGAACCTAAGTGAGTGTATGCCTTATTTGTATAGAGAAAAGTTGTTCAAAATGTTTAGTTTTAGAAGTAACTATTCTACGGTTTAGCTAATTTTCCAGTGTTTCGTTTCCTTTTTCTTGGGGGGGGGGGGGACTTGGCCCCCTGGCTCCCCCCCTGGGTGCGCCACTGGTTTGTTGCATGCGAAACGTACGATTTTTTAAATTCAAATGTTACGAATATAACTTTCCCGCGTCTATGATACAAACGAGTGAAATACAGAGCAACGAAGGCGGAAGAAACTTACAACTTACGAGCAGAAGGTATTTCAACATTTCTGCCAACAGCATTTTGCAATCCAGAAACAGAAAAGATGAAAGCGTCCGATCCCATCGAAAATCCTGCGGTTCACGCCACTGCGGACACGAGCATACTCGTTGTTTCCGCGATTTTTAACCCGACCGTGTGCACGCGGCTTAATATTCCTCGCGATTAAAACGCGTCGCATCAGCGACACCGCGCGTAATTGGAAAACGTGACGTTTTGGTAAATACACGCATCGCGGGAATTTTCAACGGCGCTCCCGGCGAAAAACGACCGGCCGAGAATTAATTAAACTTAGCGGCTACGCGCCGGCACATATAATGTTGTTCCTCGTCCCGCACGGAACCCGGACAAAAGACCGATTCGTGTTTCTCTCGGTGATATTTTTTTTAATCTTTATGACGCGCGATACGCACTCGCTCCCATTTGCGCTGGCTTCGGACGATTCGCGTAGTTTATTGCGAAATGTACAATGTCCGAATCGCGATGGGTTCGGTGCATTAAGTGCTTGTCGACGGAGATGAGTCAATTTCGTCCTGCATTTGTCGCGGTATTGCAAAATATTAGGCCTTCGTACAAAATTTCAAGTGTTTGCGACAGGTATGTTAAATAAGCATTTTTGTTTGTTTGATCTGATGAGGTTTCGCAAAATTGCTCTAAAATTGTCTGAAAACTGTACAGGGTGTTCAGAGATTTACTAGCCAGCGTTTTTCTCGTAAATGACTGGTATGAGAAAAAAATTAAAGAGGAAAAGGTAGGACTGTTTTTTATGCGCAACGCAATGGCTTATGTAATTTTTTTCTGTTTATACTATTTCGTTAGATACGAAGGTGACCTTAAATTTTTCAAATGAAATGCTGTATATTTTTTTATATCAGACGAAAGCGCGTGTCTAGACGAATTCATTCCGTATACCGTACAATGACCTTCAAGGTCCTGCAAGGTCAGAAATGGAAGAAACATTTTGTATGCATTCATACCAATGTGTTTACAAGTAGGGTAACTGCACCAGTGAATGAACATTTAAGAAATTGTTCAGGAAGATATTTTATTCAAAAAAAAATATGTGAATTAAAGGAATCTCATATATGCCAAATGGCTCCCTATACTTCATTTGTCAAAAATAAATGAACACAAATAAAATGAAATTATTATTATTTGTCTTCGTTAAACGTTAAACAAAAAATATAAAAAATACCAGTCGATGAACACTGCATTCTAGTAATTGAACAATGATGGAAAAGCAAAAAATACAAAAATACGAAAGCGTTCATTTACTAGTGCCCGTTTATTCACTGGTGCAGTTACCCTATTCCTTATTCATACGAATCAAATGACGTTTTTATATGAAATAACCAATGAGTAAATCTCTGAACACCCTGTATACAGGCGGGGCGGCCATTTGGGAAAAGGGAAACGTCGCTTCGAATGACCTCGGTGACCGTCCATTTCAGGGAGTTGGAGTTTTGGGACAGCCTGTATACGTGCAAAAAGCATCAGGATTTTATTTCGAAGTTGGAGACGACACTCGCGATACGTACCACGCGAATTTCCACGGGTTTTAATTAGCGACGCGTTCGGTACCGGACCGTGATAGAAGAAATGAAATCCAGAAGTGTGCGCCGTATAACGGGGCCGTATAATCGTCCACTAGCCCGACGGTGCCGACATAAAGGTATCACCGACTACATGTGGGCCAACAGCTTCATAAAGCGGAATAGTCGTCTCCTCGTAATTCCGGGCTGCTAATTATTGTAGCCGACCAGTCGTTTCGACGAATGTTATCACGATTCCTCTGGCCGTTTACGGCCGGCGAGCATGAAAGCCCCCGCGCGCTGCGGTCCTCGAAACCGGCGACCTTCCTCGGAAAATAAGTGAAACGGCCGATTAAAGGCGGACATGTCCCTTCTTATCTACGAAATTAACGGCACCGTAGAATAATTCCGCTCTGCTCCGACCGTGGATTAACTAAATACACGACGATGATCAAATAATTCAGCACGTGCTTCGCGGGAATATTCACTGCGCGGTAACGGCTGCCGTTCGCGCGTTAATTTTTCGATGCTAATGTTTCTGGGCGAAACGACGCGACGGGATCATCGACGCTTCGTTCGAGTATTAATAAGATATTGCTAATCGGTCGATATTTGACGTGCACCCCTATCGCTATTAGCGGATGAGCCGATTAAAGGTCGCAGCGTCGCGGCAATTTTCTCGTCGACGATCTATCGATGCACGGTTCGACCGCACACAGCCCGTGCAAACACACCGAGAGTAGCCGCGGTTCTACTTAACATTCGGGCCGACACGCTCGCTGATTGGCTATTAATTATCCCACCGACAAGAATAACGATTAACTTGGCGTATCGCGTGTTTGCCCGCCGCGCCCCTCGATCCTGGTTCGCGCGGATCGATGCTGGATCAACGGGCCGAGCCCCGTACGTGTCATAAATCAAACGCGTCTCGCTCGTAAATTCGACTCAACGCTCGATCATCGATCCATCCGACGGTTTTCAGCGAGAGAGAGAGAGTCGAGGTACAGAACATAATCAAGCTTGGTCGGGCCGGGTCGGGCCGGGTCGGGCTGTGCCGGGCCCGGAAAAAAGGCTAACTCCCTCCCGGTAATTGAGAAGTTGCTAATTGATTCGGTGATGGATAGCGATTTTTAGCGTCCCCCGGGGGGCAAAGAGGGAAAAACGAGCCAGTGGAATGCGTGTCGGTGGCTCGAACCCGCTTCGGAGATTCCAGATAAGAGGCTTAATTGATTCGAGAAGCCTGTGGCCGGGCGTCAGATACACCCGTGCGCGCGAGAAGCTTTCCCCGTAAATCTGGATTAAATCAATTTATACATACATTACCAGCTGCGTTTCTCGTTTCACTCTTAATTAGAGATCGATAGCGCGCGATCGAACGGGTTTTCCGGCTTCGTAGTCCAGTCAACGAAAAGTTGTAGAGGGAAATGGAAGGAACAGAATTTTTGACTTTGGGACTTTTCGACGAAACACCACCTTTCTTTTCCTCTAATAGAAAACAATTCTATAGCAAACGTGGTCTTATGACGCACAGATTCGAATCCGAATCGAAAACGTTTGAGTTTACTACAAATTAGCTATATGTATTGGGTAGAATTTGATCGAACCGTAGCGCCGATATTATTATTCCAAGTTTATTTGGGACTTTGTTTGGACTTGTTAGGAGATAAACATACTAAAAGTCCCCACTACTAGGATGTGAGCGGGGTGCAGGGGGGCGCGTAGAAGGTGCCGTTTTTCGATTTTTCGCTTATATCGTGGAAATTAGGCGTCCTAGCGATAATACCACTGTATACAAAATTAATGCTGACGAAATATGCCACAAGATTGATCCCATTCAGTTTTTCGCTATCTCGCATAGTTTCCGAGATATTCGCGCTCAAAGTTCACGAATTTTGAAAAAAAAATAGTAAATATCATATCTTCTTGAAGGAAATTTAATGTTTAACAACTTCCTTTCGCATGACTTTTTCGTAGTACGAAGGGCTGAAGAGTTAGCTAGTCAAATAAGGCAAAAAAACGTGAGGCAAAAATGTTTTCTTTCAAAATTAGTGAACTTTGAGCGCGAATATCTCGTAAACTATGCGAGATAGCGAAAAACTGAATGGGATCAATCTTATGGTATATTTTGTCAGTATTAATTTTGTATAGAATGGTCTTATCGCTAGGACGCCTAGTTTCCGAGATATAACTAGGATTGGGGACTTTTAGTATGTTTATCTCCTAACTAGTCCAAAACAAAGTCCCAAAGTCAAAAAATGTGTTCCTTCCATTTCCCTCTACACCCCCCTTTTAAGCATTCATTGACTGGACTATCGCGGTTTGCTCTTAGGTGTCCTCTTTTCTCGACTCGAAACCAGCTATTATTTCAAACGATTGTCCGTGGGAACTCGCTGCGGAAGTGTCTCTTTTTTTTTTTTTGTCGAAACGGATTTCTTCAGAATCGAAGATTAGTCACACGGATACGTGGTTACACCATTCAGTTTCTTGCATTTGCGATTCGAGTTCGCGCGATGTCGATACGAGAAACGCCCACCAGCATCACCTGCGCCGAGAAGATTCGCAGTTTCGTTGGGTTAGAACACTTTCGGTCCGGTTGTTCGTGGCTCGTTCCGTGAGAGCGAAATATGCGGCAGATGCATGGAGCAGATAGACGGCCGAGGAGCGTGAATCCTAAATGAGGATAATGTAACGCGAGCCACAAATAATCCTAGCGTGTGCATGCGCCGGGCATAGCCAGGCCTTTCTCTCTTATTCTGTACCCGGTGTTCTCGGCCATTACCTATGTATTCTTGAATAACGAGAGGATCGGTGGCGGTGTGCACGGGGCCCCGTCGTCGATGCACCGGGGGACCGACTACGGAATTATTCAACGATCTCGCGACGACGACGACGACCGAGCGGATCTATCGATCCAAGCCACGCCGCGCCACGCCGCGCCGCGCCTCGCCGTGCCCGCGGAAAGTATTCATAAACGCGCATTAAACTAATAGCATACTGTACGCTTGCGAGCTGGTTGAGTGGCTCCGACACTTTACCCGCATTTTTCCTACCGGCTCGTACAATGTTTTAGACCAAGTTCCGAGCTCTACTGCCTTTAAACGTGCTCGCTCGACAGACACGAGACATCGCTTTACCGCAACGTGCCGATTTTAGGGTACCTAAACCCGCTACGGTGTAGTTTTGTCGGGGAAAAATGTCTGCCACGTGTGGATTTTAATTGTTTATTTATTTATCTATTAATGCCCTAAACCGTGTATGGTTTATATAGCATAGATTAGTATAACACTTTTACAATCGACAATTGACAGTGAGGTGTGTATCGTTATACTAAGTTGAATTAGCATAAACGATTGTGAGGCAAATATTATCGACCACCCAAGTCCGCACATGACACCGCGACATACAGCACGCGGCCTATCACCATTGAAGACACTCGACACCCCTTTGTTCGGCGGCTGCCCGGTAACAACACCTTGATAAGGAACATGTATAAAAGACTCAATAGGTAATAAAAAAGTCAGTCTTAGATTTACAATCAAACAAACGCGTCGCTTTGACACTTCCCGACTCGGTATCCTCATACCACGGTACGCGATACGTTTAAAATCCCGGTTTAGTATAACGAGATCGCTGCGGCTCCTCCTATACTCGTCAAATATCCGCGATACTGGTTATTAGTGTTGACTAATACAGTTTTGTTTACGTCACAAATAAATTCCCGTGACACGATAAACGCTAAAAATGTGAATCTTGCATATTTCGAGAAAATTGAAAATAAAAATTAACGCTGTAATATCTCTCACGCTTAGAAAGAAATTAATAATATAGGGAGGATAGTATTTTCGATTGACTAGCAGTTCGATTAAATGCCCTCGTTCTGAATCGTATTCTGGACATTGCCGAATAACATGGTTAAGGTCCTGAGCCGCTGCCCCGCGTTCACAGGAACCATTCGAAATAAAGTGCACTCTCGCCAGGGTAAGCATTTAAATTGGATTTTACAATAGTATTTATAAATAGAAATTTAAATCCACACGAGGCCGAAAATGAAAACGTATCGTTCTGACGAACGAGAAAGGGTTGTATCCCGCTTGTATCCCATTGAGAAAGTTCGCCTGTCCATTCCACGGAATGAAGTTTCGAAATTAAGGTATCCGCGTCGCGACGCGCTCAAAGAAAAGGAGCTCGGGGGGTTAATTACCCCGTCCACCGAGCTGATCCCGTCGAATCCTGCATACAGTGCCCGGAGGTTGCACACCTTCGAGTCCACCAGGGTTCGAAGTAACGATTACAAGTAGCCATGCCTGCCCCTTACACCGGCCGGAGCAGCAACCACCGCCCCCCCCGGTTTCCACCCCCGTGAGCATAATGATCCCCCGGGCTTCGCTCGCTACTTATTTCATTGCAAACTTTTCCTTTCACGGTTGAATGAAGTGCCCGGAAGCAAGAAGACGGACCCCGGTGAACAGAGGGGGGGGGGGGCGAAGGGGGTT
This sequence comes from Lasioglossum lativentre, assembly GCA_916610255.1. Lineage (NCBI taxonomy): Eukaryota > Metazoa > Arthropoda > Insecta > Hymenoptera > Halictidae > Lasioglossum > Lasioglossum lativentre. Next base: position 7,691,483 of record OU744358.1, on the reverse strand, counting down.
GGAAGTAGAGAAAGGGCCGAGATAAACTGAATGAAGCGGAGGAGGAAGACGACCCCGGGCCTCGTACTCTCGAGGGCCGAGACCTTCGAATAAAGGAGCTGCAGGGATGAAAAAAGAAAGGAGAGAGTGAGAGAGAGAGAGAGAGCGAGAGAGAGATATCTAACCGAGGAGGACCAAGGCAGCAAGGAATAAAGTTCCCTGTCAGGTCTGGGTGTACAGTGTCTCGAGAGACTCTGGACCAAGTTTCAACCCCTCCCCTCCCCCCCCTCCCACCACACCCTGTCCTCGAAATTCTGCCGCCGAACTCTAACCCCCGCCCCCCGTCGTGCCCCCACGATTCACCCCCATCGACCAGGCTACGCTACTAGTTGTTGATTGTTCCCAGTGTAATTATAACTTGGGTCGACCGGTACTTTCGCGGATATAATTATTAATTACCGCGACAGCGAGGGGAGGCGCGGACGACGAGCCGGATCGTCGTGAAACATCAATGTTCTTGTACCGTGGAATCAATTAGCATAGGTGAATTGTGGACGGCGAGACGGTAGAATTATACTTGGTTTTGTTACTGAAGTTGTAAGCATTCATTTGTTCGAAGACTGTAGTAATCAGGGTGGATCTTTGATTATCTGGTGCGTGCCTGCAACTCTTGAAATGGGAAAGAAAGAATTTGTTGTTTTTCGAACAGGGTGAATGCAGCGTGTAACGCAGAGAGAGAGAGAGAGAGAGAGGGAATGCACGCATGGCTGCCGACGCGACGCGACGCGACGCGTCCTCGTCTCCGAGGGATCCTCGTATCTGCGCGAACAGTAAGAGCATCGATCACACACCGGGGACAATATTGGCATGATAATCGGAAGGGATTCGGTACGGTTACGTAGTGACACGGTCCATAGGGCCCCGTGGCCGGGGTTCGGATCATGGGGGGCTGTGCTGCTGCACACGATTATTGCGGCTCGTGGGGCGCCCCTTTCATAAATAACAGTCGTTGGAAAAGTGGTCGCAATATGGCGAGACTGCTGCCAATGGTTCCTGGATCATGATTATTCAGTTTCGTTCCGTTTCCACAGACTGTTTCCAGTTTCTCATAATGTCCATGGTGACGCCCAGGGCGCTGACAGACGTTGACGAAGGGGCCAGGTTGTTTATGTGGGCAGGGCCGGTTGACTTTTCGAGGCACCCACAAGGTTTTCGTTGACTATGGGGTAGTGATGGGCACCATCGACTGAAAACTATCGACTAAATCGATAGTAGCCAACTATTATTTTCAGTCGACTGATTTTTTAATCGACTAAATTCAGTAACTGAATCGGTCGCTTTAACGGCGGGAGTTTTGAATACACTTTATAAGATTTACTATCAAATACATTAAACTTATTAGCGATATCGAATAATTCGTTCAATAAGTATGCGTGTATGTAGTATAAATAACAATTATTATACTACAAGTATTATACAATTATTAAATAACAATACTTATATATTGCATTTATGGGAATAAAATATTAATCATAACCTAAAGAAAAAATAGTATTTTATAATTATACCTGTCAATATTAGATATTTTTTTCTTAATTACATATAATATTCGCATTACAAACTATAATTAAGCGGTCTATACAATCGGATTGGATTTAGATAATATAGATAATTGGATATAGATAATATATACAAAAAAATTGCAGCTTGTGCATGCTTGTGTCAAAGTATAACCTTATTTTATTTACTCATTCATAAAAAAAAACGCTTTCGATTATGGTTTATTTTATTTACTTTCTTTAAAAATTCACTTTCTTTATTAGTTTTACTTTAATGACGTTCATTACCTTACTGAAATTAGTCATTAACATATACCGCAGTTTCGGAACATTTAACTATATAATAATAGTCGTTAATGCGTAAAAAATGGAAATAATGAGATATAACTGTTAGAATTATTTGGTTCATTATGTCTAATAAGATATGTTTTTCAATAAATGAGAAAAATTATTTTTGTACAGCTACATAGAATTAGTATACCGTGGATGAGATGAGACCTACATATACTGACCTGTACGTAGGCATAGACTATAGCCCGCAATCTAGACGGCGTAACTACTAAAACGAAATTTCAGTCGACTAAAAACTATCGACTAAATAGTCGATAGTATGTAGTAACTAAATAGTAATTAGTCGATAATGCCCATCACTACTATGGGGTGTGAACAATTGGGGGAAAATAAAAAATTTTTTTTAAACACGAAAAACAATTTCTGATTCATCGTTTACTTCCACGAAGGAAATATGGTCACCGTATCTATCGATCATCGTCTGCCTCGCCCCATGGAAAGTGACATTTCGAAGGAAAATCGTCTCGGAGGATGAACACGGGAGATTGACACACGCCTGCAGCATTCTGGTCGTTCGATAACGAGCGTGTTTTCCCCCGGAAAGATGAACTTTGAAGCAGGGAATGACTCGGCTCCGCGTCTACTGATCCAAGGAAACGCGAACAACGCAAGGGAACGGGCACCGAGGTTCTCGGTGACACGTCTCATCGGGCACGGATCGGTCGATGATCGTCATGGCAGGTCATCACGGGACATTTGGCCCCGGCCGTCTTCATTTTCCAGTCCGTACCCGGGATTAATGCCCGGCTTAAATGTTTGCCGGGCGCGAGAACCCGCGCAGCAGCGTGTCAAGTGATGGAATTAATCGTAGATGGATCCCTCGAGGGTGGTGCATGATTCACCGGGAACCGCATCGCGCCACACCCCGCCGCAAAATGGTATGCACGCTGCACACGATTATGCGACAGCGGGGTGCACCGCTCTCTCGGTACGTGCACGCGCGCGTCCCGTTCCGGTAGAGCACATGTGCGTGTACGCGTGCACACATGTGCGAGGGACAACGGCTTCTGTGAGGGACAACCTCGGGACAGATATAATTGTGACGATAATAATAGTCGTCATTATTATTAACTATTGTAATTGTAATTATTAGACGCGGGGGATGCTTATGGATATTTACGATTCCGGGGATTTTCGCCGAATCTGCCCGGGCTGATAAATTAAATTTCGCGATGGTAATTGCTCGAATATTTTCTAATTAACGGAGTAATGTTGGAGTACTGTAACTGTAATGTGTTAGAACTACCGTTGAATTATTGTTTTTGATAATATAATGGTTTTCATATTCTGAAAAGAATTTTACTTTTTTGTAAAAGCATGTAGATTTTATGTGTATAGTGTATAAACTAGTTTTAATGTTGATCGTTTACTGGATCTTTTGTTAGTGACATAAACGTTTGCCAAACGATCCGCAAACTGTTAACAATAATTATTATTATAACCGCAGTGGACAAATATTAATTTTCTATCAATTATGATCTGACTTTGTACACTATAAATTGCAATAATTAAAGCATAGAGGAGGGTAAATGACCGTAATATTAACACTGTCGCATCGTTGCGTTTGTGGGTTATAATGGTACTGCTGAAATTCGTATGGAAAATGATTCTGTTGGTTAGTGGCTTCGAAACAAAATAAATAAAATCACACTGTTGGTATATATACCACCATCCGAGTATACATAAAACAAAAGACGAGACTTGTCACAGTATTAATGTATAAATAATGTATCCGTAATAGTGTAAATTTGTAAAATGAAATGTATTTTCTACATTTCATTAGTATATTTATAATACTTTGCATTAGTAGGCTTCATTGTGTTATCATTAAAACTGAAAGAAAATTAATGGGATATTCTCGAATTACTTTCAGCACGTTTGTTTGAACATTTCATTATGTCCATACTAAACATGCTAAACGGAGAATCTCTTTACAACAAGCATACGCGGTTTTTAATTAAATTTTCGTAGAACATTTTCATAGGACTGATCTAACTTACAAAATTAAAATGGTCCATCCCATTAACATCAGTCTTTTAAAAATTTTTCACACTACGTCGTATGACGTTCTAAACGGTGTGCGAATATTCTAATATTCGCACCATCAATGAGAAATTCGATTTTTATTTCATCCACGGGATATCAGAAAAATGACGTCAAAAGAAATGAAATTCCACGAATAATTCGACTTTATTGGCTTTCAGTCCGTACGAAAAATATTTGCACGAGGATCAGCCTGGTCCATGCGGAATATTCAAACAAAGGCAATACAGGATTAAATGTTCATCGAGTACATTTGTAAAAATGTTTAAAACAACGAAGCAGGTGTTTAAAAACAAAAAATTGATCCTATAAAGATGCCAGTCTGCTAACTACTGGAAATTTCCACGTATTTTCCATTAAAGAAGAATAATCAAATAAACAAACGCGAACAACGACCGCGTTAATTGTCTCCAGCCACCAAAAACCAGCTCGAAGTAACTAAATAATTGCCGGTCGCCGTTAAATGATTTCCCGGCGTTTCCCGAAAATCCAATTTCTAATCTCCAATGCCATCAGGCCGTCCACTCTCGTCCCTCCAGCATCTCCATTTGAACAGCGTGTGCGCGCCGCGTTGCCCGGCCCCAGCATTACCATACTAATTGCGAGCAAAGTTCTAACCGGCGATTTATCGGGCCGCCGGTGTATCGCCGATAAAACCTTCGGACCAGGCCCGGGCCGATTATGTCCATGCGAGCGTCTCGACAGCCGCCCCCCGTTCAGGCGAAGCCGGTATTCAATGTTCGGTGGCCTTCGACACCGCGGAAACAGTTCAGCCTAATGGCCGGAAGTTCCGGGCGAGTTATGGAGCCGTGTGTTCATTAGTCGATACCGTCGATTACCGAAAATTGAGTGGCCAAGAAGTGGATTGCCCCGGCGGATAGACTGGGTAGCTTTCACGAATATCAAGGGAGCCCCCGCTCGACCCTGACGAGTCAACCTAATTAATTCGTTCCCACTATTCTTCAGTTCCAGGAGAGATAATTTCTGGCGAAGAACGAGGTTCTCCGTCTGGGATCATCCGGAATGTGGATTTTCTTTGGATCTCCATGAAATTTCATCCCCGTACGTGAATCATTGTATCTCGAAGAGGCAAAGTAGGGGAGGTGGTTGGGTTGTGAGACCGGTTTTGTTTTTGGGCTGTAACTTTTTGCTTGATATCAAAGAGTTTTATATACCGTTGGAAATGTGAAGGAAATACGCAACTTTTATACCCAAAATGTTTAGTGATTTGAACAACAAGTAAAATTTTATGGCCAATTTTCCGAGGACACGTTTTTTGGCTTCCTGAAATAAGTGGTTGGTTTGTGAGACACTCGAAACAATCAACTAAAAGTGGTAAAATATAAAGTAAAACTGATGTAACTTTAAGCAAAAATGAATTTTTATTTATTCTAAAGACATTAAGTGGCCAAAAAAATAATAAAAAAAGCAAAGAATGGCGAAGAAAAGTAAAAAAAAATATAATGAATGGAAGGATTCAATAATCATCTTCCTCTTCGTCATCCAAGTCGCTGTCACAATGTTACTAAGCACGGCATTAAAATTAATTTCTTTGTTTGCGGGCAATTTTCTTGGTGCAGACATGACTATAAATTCAAAAAATAAACCAAAACAAACATTAAATGACAAATATACACTTAATTCTAACACAAACAACGATATTTGACAGTTCTAGTGCGTTTCTAGTACAAAAAACTAGTGTCTCACAACCCAACCACTACGGTGTCTCATAACCTAACCATGATGCCATTCCGAATATGACAGAAAAAAAAACTGTGTTTGTCGTATATGCGCAAAACTCAATACTTCATCGTAAAATGTAACGAAAACACTAAATGAAAATGCATCAGAATCACCTTTATCAATTGATTCACTGAACAAAATAATGTTCTTAACAAAATTAGTAAAAGTTTTGGAAATTGATTTTTACACACGATGTCCGTATCTAATATAAGCAACACGTCTATACACCTCGGTGCTAGCACAAAAATTAGCAGACGTCAAAACAAAAATTTGAAAGCTGACAGATTGGAATTATCGCGATTGCGCGATGGATAACAACGACTGTCTCACAACCCAACCCGTCTCACAACCCAACCGTCTCCCCTACCATTAACCCAGAAAACGGATAACGTTGCGGGGAATAAAACCACGAACAGAAAAAAAAAATGAAGAAGCTTCTGTTCGGAATGTTTTAAAATCATCTCGGTTGCGTATTATCGTTGAAATGAAACGGTAATGGTGCGTTCGCTTACGAACAAGGAAAGCAGACGTGTAACAAGCCCGATACGATTGCGAAACTGGTTCAGATTTATTAGTCGAAAGCTTGAGGAGCCGGGTGAAGCCCCCCGCTGATAAACGAGCGAAGAAGAACACGCTGTCAGGCCTCGAACTCTTCAATCCATCCATCCTTACCCCCCTCCCCCCCCCCCACCCACGGACTGGCGAGGTGTCGCCATTAACTTTAATATCGGCCTCATTACACCGGCCGGCCGATATTAAAACGCCAAAGCCCGGCCCCCGGTGAATGATTAATCGGCGTAATTGCGTTTACCCGATTCCGCGATCAATCCGACGCGCGACGCGACGCGACGCGCCGCTTTAATATTCATTCCGGATCGCATAATCGCGACGGATTCTCGTCCCTCGGCCGGTTTCGAAGGCGAGCCGAGACGGTAATCCCCACACGCGATCCAGAATATTTTATGAAAACGCGGACCGAAAGTACCACCGATTCCACCAATTCGATCGAAATATATTTTTGGAAATAGATTCTTGATCCACATAACGGACTACTTCGTTTACTATATTAGAAGAAGGTGAATGACCTTGAGACGCCCTTGGCGGCTCCGGTCGCACAGCGAGACCAACCCCGAAAATTCGAACGACTAATTTGAATTCAAAGTACTTCCGAAGACTTTCCCCATAAATGGGACGCTCGGTATAAGTAAGTTAGGTCGTTCTCAGGCTTAATAATTCGGATGCGGTAAACCGTGGAAATCCACCGCGCTACCCCGGCCCCAATTAGTTCTATATTATTTTATGCAGAGCACGTTTAATTCTACGGCTAGATGCAAGTTTAGACCGAAAGGAGGTTAACGCGTGCCGCAGGTTCAAGTTCTTTGGGCTAATTGGACACCGCGGGGAGAGAGAGAGAGATAGTAATGTCCAGCAGTTAAAAAAAAAATATGTATACGCAGAAGAGGACGAGAAACGGATTGTTTTCTTTATTCCGTCGTCTGTTGGTCGACACACCGCAGGGCCATTTCGTTTTGCCTGTAATTAAAGCTAAATGAGGCTCTCGTTTTCCTTTTTTCTTTTTCTTTTTTTTTTGGAACGTCCTATTCCACGATGAGAAAGATGAAAAGGGGTTATATGCTCATCTGACTGTGACGGGAGATGGTATTGTCAGCTGTGTTACTCTGTCCTTTAAGTACTGTCGTCGTTTACATTTTTTTAGCAAAATTATGCTACTCATTGCAGCTCCGCTAACCCAAATTTTTGGAAAATTTAATTTCATTTAATTCTACTATTTATGAATAAATCTAATTAATGCTATTGGCGCACTGGTACGATCATTTGTTACTATTAAGCACTTTTGCAAATTGTTACCAATAGCATTAATTAGATTTATTCAACATTGTCGATCGAAACAAGGAAAACCATTACTATTTACGAAGCAACGAGTGAAAATGTAAATTTGTACGAACAGCCATAATATTATAAATTGATCGCAATGTATTTTTAATGGAAGAAAACACGCGCATCGGATGAAATCAACAGTAAATTAATTTTATCTCCGTCATACGAGATTTTCCGGTTTGGATAACAAATTTGTTTATTTGTCCTACTATTGACGAAGCAATGTGCGAAAATGCAAATTCGTACGAAGACGCACAGCGCACAGCAATTCCCAGAAGAAGTTCGTAACAGGTACAGGATTGATCAATGATCTTTTGAGCCGCGCAGCTGATCCTTAGTGTACTTGGAGTTCCAGGATTAATCGCATCACGCCGCTCATTAGCAATAACTCAATACGCACAGCTGCCTGTCCCGTTGCATAATTGATTGTTTAAACTACCGTTGCTGATTCCATCAACCGCTACCTACCTACGGCAGTCTAGCAGTCTGTGTAACGAGGACGAAGCGATACTGCTGGATACCAGGATGATAAAGAAACACGGACGACTGGAATATCGAGAAAAACGACCACGAAGAAACACACGAGAATAATTATAAGGTTGTGTATTAATTCCCTGGGGCCCCCGAAGATCAGATTCGAATCGGCAATATTAATAATCCCATCGGTAAAAATAGAGAAGATAAAGGGAATCGGAGATGTAAGTATAGTGAGCATGGCTACCGATGGTTTGGCGATTTTATCTTTGAAGTAATGAAGTTTATGCGAACGTAGAAGCCGAGTGCCTGTTAAGAAATGTATGTAGGGTAACTGCACCAGTGAATAAACGGGCACCAGTAAATGAACGCTTTTGTATTTTTGTATTTTTTGCTTTTCTAATATAAAATAATAATAATTTCATTTTATTTGTGTTCATTTATTTTTGACAAATGAAGTATAGGGAGCCATTTGGCATATATGAGATTCCTTTAATTCACATATTTCTTTAAAAATAAAATATCTTCCTGAACAATTTCTTAAATGTTCCATCACTGGTGCAGTTACCCTACAATGAAAATATTTCGTATAAAGTTGTAGCTAATCGAGCTGAAATTCTCGTTAAAAGCCTTCGTACGATAACATTTCTGTCATTCGTTCATACGTTCGTCATATATTATCAATCTCTCCGAAGCACGAAGCTTCTGTGCAGTTTCGGAACAATAATAATCGAGGATTCGGAGAGCTCGAATTGAATAGCTATGTAAAGCACGGCAGCAGTATCGAATAGCCGTGCGGACTATCGCCAGAAAATCACGGTCTCGAACCGTGGACAAAGGTATCGGAATACATATTAATCAGCGGCAGTAGACAAAAGAGGGCCAATGGCAGCGGAGAAGGGGAGCGAAGACGGAAGCAGAATCCTGGCGACCAACATATTCGAGAGCCTGTGGAAGAGATCGGTCACCCAGAACAGACCCAGAAAAACTGTCTCGAACAATGAGCGACAGATCACAATAGCTCGAGAGATACGTTCCAATCAATACGTCGCTAGACGTAGTCACTAGATCAAGTCTCGGCGGAGATACGAGCTGGGGAATAAAGGCGACGCGACGGGAGAAGAAATAGACAATAGAACTGTTAAGAACCGACGCGACGTGTTCAGTTCGTTACAATAGATGGGTGCTAAGTGCGTTCACAGTTCACAGTGGCGATTCGATGTGCCGTTTATTTGCTTGCGTTCGAGTTGAATTATTCGATGTAATCACCTGTGAGTATGTTGCGAAGCGTATAAAGGGAATGGATCGAGAGAATCGGTGAGCCGTGACAGTCGTATTCGTATGATTTTATCGTTAAATATGTGTATAAGACAGTTATCTATTACGAAGAATTTTCAAAATAAACTAGTATTTTCTTTATTTATTATTCTATATTACAACAATTATCTACGCTACAATCTTACCTGTATACAAAGAAACGACATTTAAAGTTTACTCTATCTTACTTTATTTATTGTAATACTTTTGTCTCACTCTTAACCCTTAGGCACTCGGATGGCGACTCTGAGGCACCACTGAAAATTGCTATGCCATTCTTATAAATATTGTTCACATTATGATTTTTGTTCGTATTTAATAAACTACTAGACATTTACATATTACGTGAAATACTGTATCAGTTTCATATGCAAAAAATGAAAAAAAAATTGTATCGAATGGAAATACTCTAGAATGGAAAAATCTTTCGTTTTTCATTTAAAATAGCTCCGAGTGCAAAGGGTTAATTTATGAACATGTGCACCGTTACGTAATCATCTATTCTCCTTCTTTCTATTAGTTGTTCTCTCTAACAGATAAACACTCTGCTTTGAGTTAAAGAAATACCATTTCTTTACATATGAATATGGCTGTTTTCAGACAAACGTTTTTATATAGCTCGACAAAAAAAAAGGAAGAACGGGAAGAACGTCTCGAAAAAGCTTCGTCGCGTAACCCCGGTGCTTGCGTTACTCCACCCACGCACTCGCGGACCACCGAGCGAGCGTCGCCAGAGGTGGCGCGACGTTGCAGCGCCTTTCGAAATCACTTAAACTGATTAGGCCGAAGCCAGCTCGCTCGCCCAGGGTGGCCCGTGATTTACGACGGCCAGGCAATTTCGCGTTTTCGATAGTCGAATGGTCGCGCTCGTTACGCTGCCCTCGTAAAACAGCACGCGCCACCGCGTGCGTGCTGGGTTAATGGCGAGCCGGTGGAACAGGCGCGATGGAACAAGATGGCTCGAACAGGTACCAAACCGCTCTTGGTACCGTTTATATGCTGCGCTTTCTCGCGATCACTACACAGTCCGAACAATATCCAGTGGCGCGCGAAAGAAGGTTTAAACTCGGTTTCTCTCTGCGTATCAACGCTACGACTACCTCAATTCTAAGAGAAGCAAATTAAATATACAGGGTGTCCCAAAACGACTGCGTTAAATTGAAATGGGTGGTTCCTCGGGTCATTTGAAGCGACATTTTCCTTAACAAAAATAGCGCACGCGGCTTTGTTTAGGAGTTATTAACGAAAAACACGGACCAATCACAGCGTGACCGTTATAAACCGAGTAGCTGTAAACAAGTACCGTTGAAAAACACTCCGATTGTATCTCTCAACCCTTTCAAGTACAAATGATTCCTTTTATTGTAGAACATTATGCGCTATTACTTCGGTACTGTCTGCGACAGATCCGACGATAGAACTGTTTTGTTTTTAATTACTTTGTTTTTATTTTCATGAAACTTTTACCGATATATTTTGCACGTTCGCGTCGCAACTTCACGAACGTTTTCCTAGCTTTAAACAGCGTGTTGGAAATGTCTTTATATGGGTACGTTATTTTAGTAAACCACACTTTACACCGTATACAGGGTGTCCCAAAATTCCTTCAACTCCCTGAAATGGGTTCCTGAAGTCGTTTGAAGCGACATTTTCCTTTACCAAAATGCGCGCCGCGGCTTTGTTTAGGAGTTATTAACGAAAAACACGGACCAATCGGAGCGCGACCTAGACGCGTGTTGACAAAGATAGTCCGGCGCGCTAGCAGAGCCGTAATACGACGAACGCCGTCCCGACCCATCGTGTTATACATGTGTATTGAAAAAAGACTGTACTCTGTATTCCTGTGTCAGGACGACTGAAACGTCACGACGTCCGTAAACAACGCGAACGGACCTCGCGTATCTGACCGCGCATCCCAAATACGACAAAAACCGTCCCGACCCATCGCGGTATATTGAAAATTACTGTACTATTTATACCAGTGTTTTTTGTGAGTGATACGTCACAATGTATCGATAAACACGGACGGTTTCCGCGTATCGGCGATGACGAAAGTCCACGTATCAAGGACTTACAGACCCAGACGACTGCTGGCGCGCCGGACCATCTTTGCCAACACGCGTCTAGGTCGCGCTGTGATTGGTCCGTGTTTTTCGTTAATAACTCCAAAACGAAGCCGCAGCGGACATTTTGGAAAAGGAAAATGTCGCTTGAAATGACCCAAGGAACCTCCGATTTCAATTTAACGCAGTCGTTTCGGTACTAGAAAACAGCACATCGTCTAGTGTATAAATTGTCGTCCCCATTCGCCGCGAGGCAACGGAAAAACGAACACTCGTTTTTTCCAATTGCGAGAATCAGTCGCATCCTCCACAAAGACGACGGTTTCATTACAGCGAGCACTCGCAAAGGCCGTCGACGATAAACCGCGGCTATCGCTTCTGTAATCGAATAGCCGTCGGCTAGGGTGTGCTCGCGAAAAAAAAAAGCGAAACCGAACCCCATGTAAAAGAGGCGCGGGCGAATATGGTTCGCAACAGGGGGGCAGCAGAAAGAATATTCGTAATTTAGACTTGGAGAAATGAAATTGGAGAATCGATCGTTCCATGGGCACAGGCATTCCTCGAAAGGGAGACTTGCAACCCCCGATGGGCGCACAATGCAAAATTCCCTGGCGAGTCGGACCTGATCCCCGGGGTGAAGTTGCAGGACTCGCACGCAGCGAATTAGATTAAAAACATTAAACCCGCCCCTCCCCCCCCCCCGGCTACCCCCTCTACGTAATCGTAGTACTCATCCCCTTGGCTGGGAGTCGTCGAAGCCGAGTACGAGGTATCTTTGAGCCACTAGTCATCTCGTGATTACCCTCGCTGGACGATTGCTCGCTGGACCGCGAAACGAAATTAGAGCTCGAATAATACGCGGGATTTAAAGTGGGATGAACAACAGATGCGCCGCCGGTTCGACGTCTCGCCGTGGAAATCGCGATTAACTTGGACCGTGGGGCTAGCGGTCGTAAATCAGGATCTCGGGGTGGTGGTGGTTGCTGTCGCGTTTGCTCTTATGCTTCCAGGAAGCTTATGCTATTGTTCTTAAAAGTTGTCCCCTCGATTGAGGGAAAAATGTGAAAATAGAACTTTCGCACGCACAGCTCACCCTGTAAAACAGCAATCGAAAGCATTAGTTTTGGAAATTTCCGCCAGTAACGATCCCCCGCCCTATTTCCTTCGAAAACTTCGAATTAATGTACTCCGCGGCGGCCCACCGTCGAACAACAAAAGCGGTCCCCGAAAAACCGCAGGCCTGCTTTCCCAAACCGAAGAATATTAAAGCCGACGCGTTCGAATGAATCATAGGAGGTGTCATAAACGGAATGGATCGTGGACAGTTCTGAGCAACACCTTGCTACACGAAAGGCAATTAAATACCCACACAAAGACAGCTCTCGGTTCCCGCAAAGATACATAAATCCCTCGGCCGTTGCTAACGAGACCCTTTGTTCGATATATTATCCGTCTGCACGCACCTATATCCATACATTAATGTATCGACAAGGATAGAGTGTGACGCATCTAACGAGAAACGGTCCACGTGCACGGAGGGATGCTTAATCTTTTTCGATGGCACCCCACCGATCCCGAGACATTACCATTGGCCCCCGTAAGAATATTTTCACACTGACGTTTTTCGGGACCCCCTTGTCGAAGCCTTTTTCCTGCCACCCCCCGAGGACTGCGTCTGTTTTGTAACTATTTTCCGCCACCTCGTGCCCCTGCTTCCTATACGGGGTCCATGACTATGCGAGTCCCGCGAAACAGGGGTTACACTTGCTACCGTGGATCTAGGGTGCCCCCTATGAACATGTCGAGGCACGGGGATTAGCCGGGGCGGCGTGGTTAATGGACGAAGGGGGAATACGCGGCACCGGATCCAATTTCTAATTCCACGCTCCGTAGATTTGACGGGTGCGCCCGGGCACACGCGTTTTACTCTTTTGTTCGATTCGACACTGTTGTGCGTCGTGTTTGTTTTGTTGCTAACCCTCTGGAGAACGCGGATGCTCGCGACGCCACTGTGCACTTGCCGCACATCGAGAGCTTGTTGCTGTCGCGTAACGTTTGTTGCTAGTTACTTTTTGTTCGATGGCTACATAGCCGGATAGAATACTGTTTTAAATAGTTCATAGTAAATCGTACTGTTTTATAGATTTGTTGTCCACTTACGAACCACCAAGATCAAGCTCTTAACCCGGCTACGCTTATTGGCTCCATTTGGACCCGAAGCATTCTTTGCGCGCTTGTAACTTCTAAACGGAATAGCCGACGAGTCTGAAAGGGTCTAGCAGGATAAGAATGGTCCAGTGGCCCCGGCCATAATTTTTATTGATATTGTGTCGAAAACAATGGTTTTAGGTTGAAAGATAATCCCCCAAAATTTCAAGTCTCTAACTCTTCATTTAAGGATAATATGAGGGTAAATACCCTAAACTATATCATTTTTTTTCTCGGTTATTAACTAAGATATTCGGATGGAAAAAAAACGAAATCACGCGAACTTCCCTCCTTCATATCATATATTTTTTTCCACAATTGTGATCAAATTATTAAGGGTAGAAAAAAATCATTTAATTTTTTAGAAAAATAGTCTCTCCGTTCGTTTCTCGGAAAAAGTTTTGAAAAATCCTTCTACGCAGTCTCCGAACCGAGCACGACCAGTCCGGGGTGCAGTTTGCGTCATCGACCGAATCTCGGCGTGACGCAACGGCGCGCATAAGTGTCCAGCGTCAGCCAACGGGGCACGTCCGGACGTGTTTTTCCTCGGTTACAATTTCCTCGATAAACGAGCCGGAGGATTCACGGGAAGGCCGCTGCTGATTCACGCCTCGTCGTCGCGTAGAAGGCTGCCGATATCCCACGGGATTGAATTAGGAGGACCGATCGCGCCAGTTTACCCTCTCCTCCCATCCGCCCCCGCGTTCCTTCGGTTCGTCCTTCGAACGCGACGCTCCTCTGCCGTGAGAAGGGTCAGGTGCCGCTTTTGTCTTTCGCCCCGGAAACGATATTAAGCGTCGTTCGATGTTATCGGGCCCGGGGCGCGTTCGTCCCGGCGAAATCGGCCAATCCTGGGCGCCCCATTTGTCGGAGAATTTGATCACCCCCCTCTCACCCTTCCTCCTCCAGCCTCGTCCTCATCCTCCTGATCGTGGATTTCTCCGCCAAAGACAGAGAGAGGGAGAGGGAAAGAAAGAGAGAGCGAGCGAGAGAGAGAGAGAGAGAGAGAGGGAGGGAGGGAGAGAGAGATTGAACACGCTGCTTAAAATGCGCTACGCCGGATTTCGAGCGGTGAAAGCTCGCACACCCCGTCGAGCGACAGCTTGTTCTTCGGGGCTCGGCGGTGCCACTTTCATGGGGTTTACCAGGGGGGCGAGCCACCGTGCCTTTTATTCATGGACAAGCTCCAGCAACGAGCTTCCGCCTGGAAACAAAGGTCTCGCGGGGGCGTAAGAATCGACGGAATCGTCCTGGAATAAATCCTTGAAATCTAGGCGCAGGTCCTGGCGCTGATACTCGAGCAGATTGTTTACAGAGTATGTTGCTCTTTTAACGAAAGTTTGTTCGTTGTCGTCGACGTTCTTCGCTGACGGATCATACTGTGATTGCAATATAAATTATCACTCCACGAAATTGTATTGTCCCGCGTAGTATACGCGCGAAGGTTTAAATTTAAATTGATCGTCTACGCTCTCAAGGCAGCTTGCGATTAAATGACCCGTTGCAATTAAGCAGTCGCGCGTGTCGCGTCGAGGGCTTCGTTCATTTATCAGAAGACAAGAGCGTGTAATTTTCGAGCGAATAGAATTCCGATACATTAGACGCGGTAGCGAGAACGACAATAAATGCCTCGAGGAAACCGCTTTCTCAAATTTTCTAAATAAAAAATAATATCAATTTTTGATAAACCCACATAAAGTATAGGAAAAAATTTTTTCCCTCATTTTCGGGTCAAATATACCACAGTCGTGCGTCGTCCCCGAAGGGTTAAAATGACTCTAAACATTCTCCGCAGTTACGAACCGTGGCAGCGGAGGGGTCTGAAAAGCAAATTTCTTCCTCAATTTAGCATCGTACGTTGGCAACACGCGTAATCCAAGCTTTCATCGCCCCGACGCGAGGTGGTTCACGAGCGACAGCGTTTATACCATGGATAGGAAACGCGGCGTGAGCAATTAATTAAACAGCACTATTCAGGACGCCTGTCCACCCTTTTGCCCAGCGAGGCGGAAGAGGGTTCCGGGCATGGAAAGAATAAAAGGAGGGGCGGTGATGTCATTCTAAAAACACTTGTCCGGGCTGTAACAGGTGCTACTTGGGCCTGAGTCGTTGGAGGACGACCCTCGGTGTGGTCCGGGTGTCTGACGACCCGTGAAAGTCGACCTTCTCGCAAACCTCGAGTGAGAGAGAGAGAGAGAGAAAGAGGAAGATGGAATAGTAACCCTACCTTTTGGCCGCGTGTCTGATCGCCGGGGCGTGTCCTGTTCCTGCGGGAACGTAGGTTCCCTCCCGGGGGCCAGGATGCAACGACGAGACACGCATATCCCGCAATTATTCAATGAATACATGAATACGAATATTTAGCCGGCTGAACGGCTGACTGAGCCCGACTGCAACGCGCAGGCTGCGCGGCCGGGCCAGATGCATAATGCGCGCGCGTGCGAGCGGGCCCCGCAACTCTTCGCCAACGTGCAATCGAAGTAACTAGAGGTCAAACGATTTCATACTCGCGCGCACGCGTTTCGACAAGCCACCACGACGCTGAATTATGGCCCCGGCCGAGAACCGATCATTTGCATCTGGGACGACGCGATTCTTAACGGATAAACACCGCGACAATGCGCTTTGATTCCGGGGCGACTCTCCCGGGAAAGTTGAACGACAGGATTGGATAGGTTCGGATAGGTTTGTAACAGCGACCGGTTCTCGCGGGTCCGAGTGGCGTGGGCTTTGCTCGGGATTCGTCGATGTGAGAAATGTTTGCTCGGTGTCGGATATTTATGAAATTTTAATTTTCAATTTTACCTGCCGGAATAAAAAGTGAAATAATATTGTTGTCGGCCATTTCATTGTCTCGGTAAACAGAAGCACAGCCGATCATTATCATCTTGCTGGCTCTCTTGCACGAATTGGCATCATTGACAGTCCTATGTGCAGATGTAATTCCGAATGGGAAACTCTTAATCACGTCCTTCGGCAGTGTAATTTATGTGATTCGCAAAGATTACTACTGTTGAAAAACCATTTTAAGTGAAAATTTCAATTGCCTCTGGACGTTTCCATATTTCTGATACTGGGCCCAATATTAAAGTCTGCCTTTATATTCATTCGTTCCTAAAAATTTGTAACTTGTGTGCTTAAGGGAAAATCCTAATGGTTGTACACCGTCATGTTTAGTTTTGTAGAAGATTCTTGTTCTGTATACTCCATTTATGTACTCATCTAACGTTGTAATAAATCTCTTCTGAGATTTTCTAATAATAAAAATGAAAAAAAATATATATATATATAAGAGCGGGTATAATAATCCGAGAACGAACGTAATACTAAAAACGGGACAGAACGGTAAGGGACGTTCTGTGTTTTCAGGCTCTGGGCACCGGGCTATTACCAACACAGAATATGAGTTACGAGCTGTGTAATATAACAACTCCGGCAAAAACGAAATCGGGTAGCTTATTACACGTAACGTTGATTTAAGAACGACTGAAATCAGGTATTATGAATATAAATGAACAGGTTCGGACATGACCCTCGGGAGAAAGGACGAAGGAGACCCCGACGCTCTCCTAGTCGAGGGCGAACACGATGCATTAAATCAGGACCCAGGAAGTTTACCCTTAACTAGGTATCGAGGAGAGAGCGAGGGTAGGTCGGTCCTGTGCTCGGTTCATTTGTTGCGCGGAGAACAAAGGGGAAATACTGACTTGCTGACATTCTACTCTAATTAAGAACTTTCTACGGCTATCAAGATGCTAAAAGTGTGCTCGCCTTAATTCCGATCTAATTAAATTCGCAGCTGGAAACTCCGCAACGCCATACTCCTCGATATTAAGACTGATAAATAGACTGCGGATTTGTGGCTCAATAAAAAAAAATTTTTTGAATTCTGTGCATTTATGACAAAAATGAACAGGTCAAATGCTCGGAAGAATTTAAAAATCTTGTTGCTATATATTATTTTCAACAATTTAAGATGATTAACTTCAGTTTCTATACAATTGATTTAGGCAATTTTTATTTTGACAAATTAATTGGCACACAAAATCAAATACACCGAAACTTCAATTTTCGAAATGTATATGGCTTGAAATTGTTCAGCAAGAATTCTTGATTTTTCAGTATTGGTCGTTCGAATTGCTGTTTTCCCTGTGTTAAAATCATTTTCCGCAAAAATAAGTGACGATCAGTTGGCAAAAGGTATCCGGAGAATTTTCTGTTTTCCGACAAAGTCCGTCAAATTTTTTCTGCCTGGTTTTCGTTGCGTGCGGTCTGCGTCGTGTTTCGCGGAAACAATTTTCCGACGAGTTTTTCAACCAAACATGATACGCCGGAAAACAAACTGTTTAAACCAGCCGATGCATTTTGCATTTTTCTAGTTACGCCGCCCTTCAACGCTGTATGATATAATTAAAAACGCAATTTCGACAATGATCAGAAAAATGATTATTAAAATCATTTGATTTTTCCTGAATATTCATTGATGTTGACAGAAATGAAAATTTAAAAAAAAACACATGTTAATTTTATATATATATATATATTCATATGCATACAATCTTTTATTTGGAAAATTTAATAATATTCCTGTTCCATTCACTCGGCTGAAGAATATAAAAGAAATAGAAAGATGGAAGAGAAAACACGTGGTGCTACCTAATGAACTCTAAACAAAAACAGTACTTAAGCTCGAACATTACCGAAAAGATTTATACTATGTATAACTGAACAAAAGCGTAACAAAAGCCTACGGAAATTCTGAAATTCGTTTCCCGGTTCCATTAAAAAGAAAATTGCAAAAGAGGATCGATATTTTGACTAAAAAGAGGAATTTCTGGCACGAACGGCGAAAGAGCGACATGGGGGTATGAAAAAATTCGGAAAATTTCTGATTGCGATCCAGGAGCGTAACTGACCTACATTCTGGATCGACCTATAATCCCAGGACGGAAAATTGTTGCGGCCGGCATCGATTAGCGAACGATAGACAGCGGCCCGTGTGTAACCAGGCTCGTCGGTTTCCGATTTGAATTTTCATTCGTCCGCGGAGCGGCGGATCGCGGAAGTCATATCGTATGCGCGCGGAGCGCCCGGTCGAATGTGTCTCGATCGATTTCGACGGGAGGCCTCGTAACACACCGGCATTAATTTCACCGACGCCGCTTCATTATCATATAGACGAGTGTTTCGTCGAGCGTTATTGGATCTCGCGCGTCACGCTGGAATGACACACGCACGTGCGTGTACGTGCTTAGGGTAAACGGGCTGCCTACCCGTGGCTTCCGGCCAAGGAATAACGATCCCGATGAACACGGAGCCGATCAACTGTATCGGTTCGGTTAATCGACGGTGGCAGCAGCATCTTCTGACGGACATTGCCATCCCGGATATTGAAGATTGTTTAATTCTCACTTGAAACAAGAAAGGCAAGTGCATTTACCGTCAACATTTTTGACGATGTTAGGGTGCGGTTATAGTGGAGCGGCGAGCAGCGATGATAGCGGTAACAAAAACAAACTACTTTTTTCTATCTTTTTCTTTTTCATTTAATTACATCTGTTTGTTTCCATCGCGCTGCTCACTGCGCCGCTATCATCGCTGCTCGCCGCTCCCACTATAACCGCAGACTAAGAAGAATCGTTGCTTGCCAATATCTTTATGACACCCGCGACACGGAATAGTCTTGTCGAAGCTTTCCAGGCAAGCTAAATAAAATATTTTCGTGACGTTTTGTAACTGGCAGTGTCAAGCAGAGTGCTCTTTAATCTTTCAAGAGTTGAAGAGGATCGTCTGATCTAACGAGGACTTTGGAGTTTGAAGATTCCGAAGTCTTGAGGGTTTCGAAAAGTTTACTTAGACTCTCAGGCAGAGGAAAATAGTGAGATAGGATAGAGTAGAAGAAATATAGAACCTTGGGTCTAGAAGACAATTAATAGGACACCGAAGGATCCTCTTGGAAACTGGAATTTCACAGTATTTGACAGACGAAGCTTGAAACTTGAAGAACACAGTGATCCGGGAGGGTCTGAAAAATTTACTTTTAAACTGTGAGGTGAAGGACAATAGTCAGGGTGGAGTTAGAAGACATACAAAATCTTTGGACATAGAGAATAATTAACAGTTCCTCCAAGAAGCTGACCTTCTCGAATCAAATCCAGCAACCTGCAAAAATCCATCCTCTAAATACCGTGAGAATTCATTGCCAGAAACAACAGCCGATAACGATACTGAGTCAGGATAAATAGCTTAGGAAGGCACCGGGAGCGAGCACGGAGCCCCAGTTATAACACTCTAACCCCTTAATCGCTGAAACTAACCGAGCATCTCGCGTTATCGCGGCGAAGTCTGCTCGCATTTGAGTTAGGGCCGTGGAGTTATTGTTACGGAAGTCTAGTGGAACCAAGACCGGAAAGTTATCGTCTCTGGTGACCCGGGGATCAGCCAGATCGGCGACCGGAGCGGCTAAACCGCGCGCGAGCCGTGGCCATTTTTCCCGATGAAAGCCGATGATTCCTGATGGGAAATCGAAGGTGCAGGTAATTCAACCGCCCACCCCCCGCCTGCAAGTAGAATGCAGTTTTCGGGGGTTGACGCGCGGGTTTGGGAAGGGATGCTCTGCTGTGGAAGACGGAAATTTGATCGAAACGGCTGATAACCTATGCCCTTTTCGACAGGTCTCCCTGTCACAGGGAGGTACGCGTTCTAGCTCGATGCTTATCGACCGTTTTTCATAGTCTATGCTGTTTTCTGCAGACCTTTTGCCACCCCCCCCCCCTTTCGGAGGGCTGCTTTGAGCTCGTTATCGATAGCTATCCCCGAGTTGATTGATGTCTGGCTGGGCGGGGTATGAAGGAGAATTTTTGAACACCGTAAGTGGCCGATCTTAAACCCAGTCATGATGGAGAGCCTCGAAAGTGAGGCTGATGAAGTAGATCCTGCGGCAGAGGTTGCCGGGGCCATTTTCGGGGACATTCGAACCCAGGGGCGAGGCGAAACTTTCCAGATACAGGGCCGGGTGTTTGCGAACTTTGCTGATCAGCCGATCATTCGTTTAAAGTCAACTAAAGAATCCGATTAGAAGTTCAGCTTGCGAAAAAATTTACTACCTTACTTGCGGAAGTATCTCTACGAACGACAATATTGCGCGAAACGCGGTCCAACCGTGTCACGCAGACAACATACTAATCGTGCACGCATCAGAAAGTTTTCCAAGCGAATTCGAAACTATTTCTCGAGGGAGCATCGACCTATTAGAGGCACTTCCCTGGCGAACTTCCGGCGCCGCGGGAACTACCATGCAAACAGTGGGAACCCTTGGTGCAGTTCGCGCGCCACGTTCGCGCATTTAGCGGCAACGTAACAGGTTGTTTAATAGAAATTTACAATGTTTTTCCATTACCGAGACAACGGCGGCAATCTCCCTCGGAAAGAAGAAAAACCAATTCCCCTCAGCCGACACGCGGCAAACCATCCCCCCTCTCGGAAAAGCGACACAAAATTTTCGGGCGAAACTCGAAAACATTTTGCGAGACGTTGCAGAAATGTGCATTTACGCGCGTGGCATGGCGGGTCGCTGTGGCACCGGCAATGGTCACTCGTCTAGAGCCCGGTAAGTATAATATCCGATTTTCTGCATGGGAAATTCCATATGGTTTCAAAGGATCCTTCGACCGCCGGCTTCCATTAACGGTCTTCCAGAAACTCTGGCCCTCTCGAACTATAGTTCCTCCCACTCGTTCGCCCCCCACCCCACGGGCTGTATATTGAATGCGGCGATGACGCGCGACCGGGGTGGGGGAAGGGGCGCACCGCCGATATAGCTATGCCAAATGTTAAAGCGCCTCTTACGTGTCCTGCTCCCTCAATTATACGGCGCGGCCATGAGACCGCGTCAAAGGGCCATGGTGTCCGACGACTATTTTGCATGCGATCCACGGACCGCCGCCGCCGCCGCGGGCTATGCAAAAGTTCGTTACGTCACGCGCCGCCATTTCTGCGGCCCGTCTTTCGTCATAACCCTCGAAACCATCCCTCTCGCTTCCGGGCTAATTGAATTTCACATTTTTTGGACGATCTGCAACGTTGTCCACGCGGAGACGGAGTCGCCAGATTAAGGGGGTCATCCCATGTGAGAGCTACTTTTTCTTGCTTTATTTAGGAATTTTTTTTCAAGGAACTTTCAAACATACAGTCTTGAAATTTTTACCACACATTCATTGACGTTTTAACAGTCTCTCAGAATTTTTTCGAACCAAAATAACGAGTTTGATCGACGTTACACCGTTCGGAAGACACTCATGTGTAAAAAAAAAAGTAGGTCGATGGCGACCATGATTCCGGACGCTTCGGTCATCTGATATCAAAAAATCGAACGGCATTTTAATTTGTAGACCTGCGGCTATCGCCGGTACGAAAATAATATAAAAATATCGAAAATTGAATTTTTGGCACGGTTTTAAACGCTAAGTTCCAAGTTTCGTCATTTTTTTTCGTCTTTTTCAGCTTAAAAAGCAAAAACTACAGCAGATATCAGAAATATTTTGGTATGGGCGAGAACTATAGATGTGCTGACTATACTGTAAAAATTTGAGCGAAATCGGTTTAGTAGTTTTTGAGATATCATGGTCGCCAATATGAAAAATGCAGTTTTGAGAAAAACGCGTTTATAAGTTAAAGTACGATTTACATTGAAATTGTCTTGGCTCAATACTTCGAAGTGCACGTTGATTCGAATGCACTTTTTTCGAGCACAAATTAATGTCCAGCTGATTGATATTTCACTGGTTATTTTTTATTAATACTTTAATCGTAATGAGGCAAACGGATGCTCCGTTCTACGTTTATAACAGTCGAACGACTTCGAATATCGAAATATCCTTTCACCTTCAAATTCTAGGAATGTTATAGAAGAAATTTATGCAAAAATAATTTTTCAATTTTTTGGATCTGTCAGATGGGATGACCCCCTTAATTCTTGTGTCCCCACTCTAACTTCCCCTTCTACGACGCTGTTCCCCCACGCTTCCTCCACGGCAGGGTCACGTGACGCGTATCTAGCCAACCGAAAACCAAGCTGGCGATTCTAATTTCCAGAGCAGGTTCGAGCCACGAACGATTCGCTACACAGCCCTCCCAGAGGAAAGAATCCTCAGGGCTCCGGTGTGCAATCAACGGCTTCATTCAGCGTCCGTCCCTATTAGCTCTGTTCACAAACGGCTGACATATTGCCAACCGTGTCTTCCGAGACAGTTTCCGGAAACAGTTCTCGCAAAGGTCGCCACGGCGCGATTCGCGGTACAATGCGAGCGCAAATAAACCCGCGAAAGAAGCCGGCGTGCACCGGGCGAACGTTCACTCCGTGGCACAATGGCTTTCATAATCGGCAGAACGAATGCGACCAGATATACGGGTTCGAGAGAGTTTTAGGCCTCGATAGAGCTGATAATGCGCGCGAGAGCTGGGACCCTGGACGCACGGTGATTTTCAATGGGAATAAGAATAGGGTTAGAGGAAACACGAGAGCTGCACACTAGTTTACGTAACGCGAAAACAGCAAACCACACCGGCGCGGCACCAACAACAACCCGGTCGAATCACCATGGGAGCATTGTGTAACCCATCGTGTAACGTTTGCAGGGCTTACGTGGCGATCGCGTAAGGCATTACTTAATTCCCATTAGCCGGCCCCGTATTTCTAATCCGGCCGATTCCAGGTCCATTACTCAGATTGGGGGAATCACCGCTGCTGCACCTTCCACGGGGCGGGTACCAACACGCGGGTACACCGAACGGAGGGTGGTTTACCGAGGACTATAAGAATTTAACCTGTGGGTGGATCAGGCATTGATTTTTAAGCCGGCGAATATATTCAGCCTGGCAGAATATCGTGGCCGACTTGGAATGAAGATTTTTTAGACAATCTACTAAGTGCACAGACCTCGTTCATTCAAGGCTTCGCCAATCACATCTTCCTTTAGGAAAGTTGCTGTATTATATCCGTTATCGCTATTCCGACCAGGGCCGGTCAAATGACCGTTTTTAAAATTTCGATTGGAATCTCCTATACAGGCTGAGGCAGAAAAAGTTTTCGAAACGAAAGATGCATGGGACAACAGGGGCTGTAATATGGCGTTAATCTTTTTTTCCTAGGTGGAGTCGCTACAGTGAAGGTCATCTTTATTTTTTTAAATAGAATGCTATGTTTTGGTACCTGTTTTCTGATAGTGGCTATTGAGACGAATCCAACGAGGTGCAACATTAAGGTCTTTGAAGGTCAGCAAAGGTCATTGTAAAAACCTCGGATGTAAAAAATGCGGCGAAAACGAATAAAATGTACATTATATACTTCTGAATAAAATAAACTATATTTTTATACTGTCAAATTGGTATTATCTTCATTTTTTATCGAAAAATATAAGTTGCGTTAAAGACCGGTCATCTGACCGGTCGCGGTAGGAATAGGTATACGTGAAGTCTCGGTAAGATTAGTATTACGTACGTGACACAACAAGATTAATAAATGAAGCAGTGAATGGTCCTTCTTTTTCAATAACATTTTTGAAGAATTTCAAAAAAAAGGTCAGCCGTTCGAGAGTTGACGACTAAGATTATGTTCGCTCCGTAATGGAGTCTGAGGAACAAGCGATATATTTATAGAGTTCTTAGCCTAATTAGTTCCACTACTTAATGCAAAGGTACAATGATCGAGTAGCCCCGTACAAGACATATTGCCAGTTAAGACCTGACACAAGGTGCCCCATAAGTAGAAAGACAATTACAGCCTCGCGGACGTCACAATGCAAAGTAATTGGGGATGTAGAAGAAAAATGATGAAACAGGTTGTCATCGGAGATAATTACAGTGACTTGGGACTGTAGATAGATTTGAGTACCTCGCTACAAAACAAGCGGAGTGATGAAAATTGATGACTTGCAACTTCTAGTAGCTCGACTATCGGCGGACTGGTATGTTTCGTAGTTGGTAGGCTAGCCGATGGTGGCTAATGACAGAGGACGTGCCCCTATTTATCCTATGGAAACATTACTGTAATTGGCTCTTATGAACGGGAATTGGACGTGTACAAAAACTTTAATTAAAAACGAGAGTATCGAAAAGAAAAAAAGTAAAAATAAGATTGGAATTGGTAAATAATCCTAATGAAGCGACTACAAGATGTATGAACAACCCTCGATGCAGTGTTTGCAAGACATTTAGACAAAATTGAATCAATAATATTTATATCATAGAAAAAATAATGAACGATCAAAATTTGCGACGCAAAGAAGTAGAGCGTATGGGAAAGAAAGAGACATAGTTTATAGTATTTTTGTATTAGTTGTGTCTGATAATTTTGTAATTTATATATATATACCTCTTCTTTTACTTAGATATTTATTCTGTTCCACACACGGTAAGTTTTGAAAAACATAGATATGCAAATTATGCTATGGTCCAGTGTTCTTCGTTCTGTAATATAATTAATTATATTGACTTTAATTAATGTAAACGTAGTTGCTGTCATAACGTAACCATATATTTCTAACCTTTTCGTTCGATCCTACTACCAAACGGCGGTAAAATCTTATCGCTGCAGCATTTTCAAATTTTCTTGCGAGGAATGCGAAATTGTCATAAATAATATTTTAAAACAAAAATAATTATTTAAAAAACCACGTTTTTAAAATGGACTACAAAGTATAAAATAATTTGAAAATAAAATACTTGTAAGATTTAAAACGGACCGTTTATTAAATTTTCGCGCCACTCTCGACTTCCGTAACGTCACTTCCGTAACATAACAAAATACGTTACCCTCAGCAAAGAAGTTTCACTTCAAAAACTGAAATGTGCCATCTCTCAAGTGTAAAATTATCTGCGGAACAAGCTGTTCGATATTGATCGTTACGACACCGTCGAATACTGCAGTATCAGTGTTGTTAGCCAGCGATTTTTCGGAGAGAAGTTCAAATTTTGAGGAGGCAAACATGATCCCTGAAGTTCGTCGCTTGTCATTATCGGCAACCTCGTGCTCTCGCAGGAAGGAATCCGACATCGCTAACACGCGGCGCTGTTCAGCAAGTTCAGCTGTCTGGAACTCAAACAAGAGAGGACGGAAGAGCAACTATCCGGCAGCGTCATAAAATAATTCGCTTGCGGAGGCTGACGCGTTCCCGCATTCTGATCCCGGGGCCCCCGCGATTCCCCGGGGACGAGCACGTACATCCGTCAAAACTACTCCCGTCATAATCAAGATTCCGAACGATATACCGGATGGAAATTGTCGGAGGTGAAGTTCGAGCCCGCGGACGGGGACTTGAAATTCAGTTGTGTTAATTCCTGCGGATTTTCGGGCGCCCTCCGGGCCGCAGGCCGGCTCTTCTTCTACCATTACTATGTATCACGCCGCACCCACGCAACAAACATTGCCCCCAGGATCGTGTGCACTAATACTTGTCTCTCGTCGACCGTGTTCGCGGGTACAGTACGCTTCAAATCACCTGTTAATCGTTTCTTGATTCATTCTTTTCAGAGGTTCTGGGATAATACCTCATTTATGGTATTAACCCTTAGCACTCGGAAGGCGACTCCGAGGCACCACTGAAAATTGCTATGCCATTCTTAAAAATATTCTTCACATTATTATTTTTGTTCGTATTTAATAAGTTACGAGAAAATTTATATATTACATGAGATATCATGTTTCATATGCAATCACAGTTTCATATGCAAAAAATGAAAAAATAATTGTATAGAATAAAAGTATTCTAGAATGGAAAAATCTTTCGTGTTTTTAGTTAAAATAGCTCCGAGTGCAAAGGGTTAATATTTTTATTTGGACAAACGCGCCACCGATAACAGCACTGTTTCATTTAAGGGGTTACACTACCTTGGCGCTCGGAAAATAGGTATAAAAATAAACTTTTTTTTTTGACGCTGCCATTAAGTATATAAAATGATCTTTATTTTACACGTATATATATATATATATATATATATATATATATATATATATATATATATATATATATATATAGGTAGTAGTTTTATGAACAATTTACAATATTAACGATTGAAAAACAAAAAAAAAATGGCGGAGATATAAGCCGATAAGTAGAACTTATAAGTAGATAAGTAAAACTCTTTTGAAAAACCTTGCTGATGGTGTACTTGATTTCTCTGTTACGCATCGTCTAAAACATAATAATAAATTTTTTCTTATTTAAAAGGGTAATAGCTAAAATGTGACGTAGGATTTTTGTGATTGGGTGCCATGTCAGAAAGTTATAAATTCGAGTTTTTTTTCAAACAGCTGTCATTTCTACAAAAAAATTTTTTAAAATTTTTCCCCACGTCACATTGTAGCTATTAGCCTTTTAAATAAGAAAAAATTTATTTATTATGTTTTAGATGATGCCTAACAGAGAAATCAAGTACACCATCAGCAAGGATTTTCAAAAGAGGGTCCTACTTATCGGCTTATGTCTCCGCCATTTTTTATTTTTTTTAATCGTTAATATTGTAAATTGTATATAAAACTACTATATATATATATATATATATATATATATATATGTGTGTGTAAAATAAAGATCATTTTATATACTTAATGGCAGCGTCAAAGAAAAAGTTTATTTTTATACCTATTTTTCCCCTTAAACGCGTACTGTCTCAGCTTGAATAAATAATAAAAACGTGGTAAAATACTGACGCGGTGTAAAAGTAATGAAATATTCGCGAGTACGTTTCTGAAAAAACGAGAAGGGGAAAGAAGGTGGAATAATTGGAGAAATGAAATTTTAGAAAAACCTGGAACGGTCTTTTTCCCGCGGACCGGTTATTTGCATCGGCCTGTACGCGAACACGACGCCCCGCGAATCCATTAGCCGTGTTCGCTGGCTCGTTTCCCTTTGGGCGATCGGTGTTGAGAGAACCGAACACTCCGATTCCTATTTCAAAGTGCTCGAACGACAAGCGCGCGATTAGTCGTTAAACACTCGCCCAAAATTCGGGATCGGCCGGTCGGAAGCACGCTTTTCCATCGACACCCTGATACAAGGGGTTGCAACCCCCGCTCGCAGCTCAATCATTTGACGCTATTTTGTACCCCGGAACGGCTCGATAATCGTTTAAAGTCTGTTCGCCGGTTTGCTGCAGAATTATTAGCCCATCCATTTGACCCTCGATGCACATTTAACGTTTCGCACTATATTTGATTCGCGAGAAACGGTCAGTGGAAAAAGCCCTCGAGAGCTTTTTGTGTTACGAATAGAATTAAATCTACAATTGAAGCTCCGCGTTAGCTCGCATAATTTCTTCACGTCCACAGAATGTTAATCTTTATTATTCCGAATTATTTCATCGTTCTCGTTCACTGTAAATTTACTTTAGGTTCGTTAAAACTGTTTAAATAAGACAGTCTAAGTATAAATACATGTCGCGATCCCTCGAGTTTAAATGAAATTAAATTAAATTAAAAATTGCAGTGGTACTTTAATGGAAACGGTGCTTTAAAGTAATGTCAAGATACAAAAGTTTTTCATGGTGTTCCAGAGGGTTGGAAAGAGAGGAAACGAAGAACGTAGACAAAATTAACCGTTGAAAAATGCACAAAGGGGTATTTCCATTTAAAATATCATAAAATCTGTCTTGTCGCTGCTATACTAATCGGTGCGTTTTAATTTATATTATTAGTAGACTGCGGATCTTTATGCAAAATAAAAATTGTCTGCAACCATTGCAGCCCAAAGGAACCAAATAAAAAATTCCTTATTCTTTTAGTGATCTTATTAAAGTGAATAACTAACACACCGATGTCCTTAAATCTTTTTAATATATGTGCACTGCTTTAAATTGTACGTGTCCAATTTTTGTCATAAATGCATAAAATCCGTAGTCTAATTATTAGAAGTATTATTCCACTAATATTTCTAGAAATACAATTTTAAAAAATAATGACTATTTTAAATTGCATTCAATTAAATTTACTGTAAGAATTTTTATTAAAATTAATCTATAGAGATACCGTATACCACTAACAGATCGCATCGGCTAACTTAATCGCAGCTTCGATTGTTTATTCCGTTTAGGCTCTCAGAAAATGATACGCCGTCGATCACTGTGACGCAGAATCGCCGCGAGTTAACTGTCAGCGATCTCGATTGGCGTTTTAAAACGAACACGATCTGATTTTCCGATTTAACCGGCAGGTACACGGACGAGAGAGACCCGTTTCGATTCGGGTAACTCGTGTTACCGGTGTTTATCGACTTCGGCCAACGTTATACGAAGACTGTCGAAAGGGAGGAAATCGCCGAATCTGATGAGCGTAATAATTGACGCGGGCTAATACGTCGGATTAACAGTGGCCACGGGGTTCGAGATAGAATTGCTGGTAATTGAAATGAACCAAACGAGCCCCGTTTATGACGGCACTAAACTTTTACTGCGCCCAGGAAAACTCTTATTTATGCGTGCTTCCAGCGACGATGCTATTCGAACGAACGCCTCTCTTGGCCCATCCGAAAAATCGTTTCCGGAAAGGTTCTCTAAGCATGCTGTCATATCGTTTACGTTACCATGGACGAGGAACCATCGGCTTCGATGATCGAAAAATGATGATCGGCAAACTTACCTGAAACAGGAAGAAATCGTTTAGTTAGAAAATATTTTAGTGCTCGTAAACGAGAACGCATTAAAACTTTTATTGCCGGGTTGTTTATTGAAATGCTCGGCCCATAAAGTTTGTTAATGCGAAATTTTAAGACCGTGCGTGTGGTTTTCTTATTCAATTGCGTTTGCTCGAAGTCGTTTCTTTGTTTAATATTTTTATTTAATACAGGGTCTACGCGTTAAGTTATGTCACCATTTTTTACGCATTTCCGGTAGTGCAATTAAAAAATGTTTTAAACAAAAGTTAATCGGTACTTGGTGAGCTACATTTTCGCATATTCATAAATCTGAAAAAATTCTTTTTACATAAAAATGTAAAGGTCACCTTGACTTTTTTTAAATGGCACCATATATGTTTTGGACGTCATAGGAATTCAACAGTGTATTATACTATGACCTTGAAATGACCTCTAACTCAAAAATTTTTTCAGATTTATGAATATGCGAAAATGTAGCTCACCAAGTACCGATAAACTTTTGTTTAAAACATTTTTTAATTACACTACCGGAAATGCCTAAAAAATGGTGACATAACTTAACGCGTAGACCCTGTATAGCATGTAAGTTTCGATAAAAATCTCGTATTAGATTTCTAATAAAAAAAAAAGAAAAAAGTGAAAGTGTTTCGTACCAAAAAAAAAAAAACCGATTCGCGGAGCTGATTAATCGCGAACGCCGGGAGATGAGCGGGCCCGACAATTACATTTTCACCGGGGCCAAACAGAAATTCCCAGCAGTCCGTGAAACATGAACAAACCGGTGTTTACACGCGGTACACGAAAACCTGTTGAATTGCGTTTCGAATACGTTTGTTTCGAAACTCATACAGGTTGACTCTCGGGTTGGCCAATCAATATGTAACAGGGAAGTTTGTTTCGGCATGTTTCGATGCCAGCAACGCCGCGCCGCGCCGCGCCGGCCCGGCTTACCGCGCCATCGACGCGGATACTTTCCAGCTGATAAATGTAATTACCTCGGTCGGATGTAATATACACCTCGGGCCGGTTCCGAGCGCGCTCGAACAATAGGAGGCTGACAAACACATAAGTCAACTGCGACGCGGCCTGGACGCAAAAGTTGATCGATGGCTTTTACCTTGCTCCTAACCTGTGCGTGCACACTTTCACCGTGCGGCTCTGACGCGTTTCGCGCATTCGAAACGGTTCGGATCGGTTTTAGCACCGATTTTCCAACACGCTGTGGATCGCTGGTAAAATTGCCACGTCTCTTCGAAACTGTTCGTTCACGATTATCAAAATAATATTAGTCTATACTAGGGTGCACTTAATCTATACTTGGAGAAAAATTTTTATCGAGATACAATTCACGACGCCCCCCCCCCCCCCCCCCAGAATTGATCCTTCAGATGAGAAAAAAATTTGTGCAAAGTTTGAGATCGATCGGATAAAAAGATCACGTGGCGCATTGAAATTGAAAATTTTGAAATTCACTTTAATTATGGAGTATGACATATCTTTTTTCTAGACAAATCCAACGATATGTCATATACTCCATAGTCAAAGTGAATTTCAAAATTTTCAATTTCAATGCGCCACGTGATCCTTTTGTCCGATCGATCTCAAACCTTGCCCAAATTTTTTTCTCACCTAAAGGAACAATTCTGGGGGGCGTAGTTAAAAAAAAAATTCGTTGGTCAAAAAATAAGGACCACCCTAGTCTATATTATCAGCCAGGCGAATCAAAGCAACTGGTACTTATCCTACAGCAGGAGAGTTCGTTGAAGCTCGAAGGGATCGAGCAGGAAGAAGCATCACCGAGCAAATAGTCTTAGGCTCGTCCCATTTAGCCCGGCGACCCAGTTTCCGGCCTGATCCCTCTTAACCCGGCCCAAATGAGCTGGCATTCGAGCTCATCTGCGTACCCGGGGGCTCGGAATCGTCGGGAAGCTCCGGGAACCAAGAAAATAATAATCCCCCGGCTCTCCACGGCAAGTGTATAACGTAATCAGCCAGCAGCGGCACGGCGCGGCGCGGCGCGACGCGGCACCGGTTGCGGTGGTCGGCCAAGATAAATTTTTTCTCCTCCGCGTTTCCAGTTCACTCGGCCGAGTTGAGAGCTCATGAAACGCAAATGGCCCACGGTACCACCGCGATAACTTTGTCCCCGGTGTGTAGGCCTTGAAAAGGACTCCGCGCGATGGAACCGGCAACTGTGTCCAGGAAGAAAGAGCGAGAGAGATCGAGGGGCGAGATTGCCGCCTCATTCAGCGCATAATGCGTGCAGGTTGCTCTTCGCGGAGAGAGAGTATAGTATCGTCGTCGTAGTCGAGCCGCACTCGTTAACTGCCAAGCAAACAGACCGACAGACTCTCCTCTCCGGCCACTGGCGCGAATCCTCGTTTTCCCCTTCAGGCATCGAGATCGAGATCGCCAGATTCTGGCCCGATCCAACCGTCCGATAACCGAGATTGCATTCCGATCGATCGAGCAGAAGCGCGCTCGAGATAACTAGATCTAACCAGCCTTCGGCTTCCAGACCCGGTGTTGCTAATTGCCATTCGATTATCTTGCCTGTTCCATCGATAGCCACCGAAATGTTGGAATCCACCGACTGCACGAAAAATATGGTACCGGTTGGCCTCCGGTTCATAGCAACTGGTCTTTGATTACCGAAGCCCTTTGAAGCACCGGGACTATTTTATAGCTGGATGCGCGGCCACGGCGTTGCTAATTGCCTTTAGATTATCTAAAATCGTTCTATTAGTATTTCTCCGAAATGTAGATTCGAAGCGATTCGGGAAAAATGTAGACCAGATTGAGTTTATCAATGGTTTAGAGTCCCTTTGTAGTCTGAGAGTGTTATGTCAGTTGGACGTGTGGATACGGTGTTGCTAATTACCACTCGATAATCGTGATTGATCTGACCATATTGACTGAAATGTACAATATTACAGTAGATAGTAGATAATAATAGTGGTGTACAGAAATTGCAATATTACAGTGGATTTCTCCGAAAATTAAATTCTCCGGATATCTAGTTTTAACAATCACCAAAAATATTGTCGAGTATTTCATTAAAGTATCGTCATCGGACAGGTTCGAATGCTCCCGATTCCCCAGACAGATGAGAATTTCGTAGCTCGTAGGCCTCTAACCGGCTGTCAGCGTAATCCACGGGGCACAACCGCGACTAACGAGCGGTGCACGAAGATGATGCACGAGTATTATCTCGTGAATGGGCTGCAATCTCGGGTCCTAGATCTGTTGGTGTAGGCAGCGAGTGCGCAGTCCTCGGCATACCTCGCGAACCTTTTCGGGTAGCATGACGAACGTAAGCGGATGTGATGCAAGAGATCGTCGTTTCGCGCCAGAGAGCTCCGCTTGAAAAGCTCAAGCTCTGAAAGAACGACCCTCTGTCGCGTCGACTCGTCGAATAAGAGAATGCTGTTTGTTCTCCGGTTCTATTCCACTTCTCCGTCAGCCGGGAAGCTGCTCTATTGATTCCGTGCCGACGACCCGTCATTATTTTAATAAACACCGCTGCCCTAATGTTTATCAACCCCTCTCGAACCACTACACCGGGACCCACAAATCACTACCCTTTGCGTTCAGCATCAACTCTAGCTGACCGTTTGAAAACTGCCCTTAGAGCTTTTTCAATGGCTATCGAACCATTCGAAAGCTCACCAAGAGAAACCCCTGTAAGCCAAGTTTCAGCCCCCTATCTTGCCCGTGAGGGTATTTATAGGGTAAATTAGATTTCGCACTTTTCCACTCATTTTCCGCTCTGTGATTCTTTCTAAAATTCTGAAAAAAATGTGGCATATTTTGGATCCCAAGGCGCATTTTATGGAATTTTTCCAGATTTTTTTTGTGGCAAACTGTGGCCAAAACCTGTGGTTTTCTCACCAAGAAAAACCCCTGTGAGCAAAATTTACGGTCACAGTTTGCCACAAAAAAATCTGAAAAAATTCCATAAAATGCGCCTTGGGATCCAAAATATGCCACATTTTTTTCAGAATTTTAGAAAGAATCACAGAGCGGAAAATGAGTGGAAAAGTGCGAAATCTAATTTACCCTGTAACTACCCTCACGGGCAAGATAGGGGGCTGAAATTTTGTTCACAGGGGTTTTTCTTGGTGAGCTTTCGAATGGTTCGATAACCATCGAAAACGCTCTAAGGGCAGTTTTGACAATCTTATTCGGCTAGGCCCTTGACAATACAATTTGTTCATTTTATCTTGTCTAACACGCAGCCGGCTGGCGCAATTAAATAGAATAGTTGAAGAGTGTCTAAGACCCAGTTCCAGTCCAATCCCAAGGACTCTGCTCCTCGGTTGTCGAGAACAATTCCAGTCCCACTGATCCAATCACCTTAACTAAACCAAACAACAGCCTCGCTGCGGAAAAAAATACTACTTGCGGCGAAAGTTCCATCGAACTTCGTGGACCCTTTCCCAGGAACTGCTGCCCGAGGAAGTCGTGACCTCAGACTCCGAAAGTTTCGTCTACTCGGCCTGTATGGAATAGCTGCAATTTTCGTTCGATCGGGTACAATTCGATCGCAGTTGATAAGGGCGTGGATTGAAAACTTTGCCAACCTGGCTCGGTGGTATTAAAAT